>CM073002.1:96987355-98447355 GCA_037038555.1 Rhynchonycteris naso
TGTTTTTTTTTCCCATATTGCCAACTTTAATATATATATTTTGTTATTATTAATTCTAATGGGGTGACACCAATAAATCAGGGTACATATGTACAATGAAAACATCCCCAGGTTATCTTATCATTCAATTGTGTTGCATACCCATCACCAAAAGTCAAATTGTCCTCTGTCACCTTCAATCTGGTTTTCCCTGTGTCCCTCCCCTCCTCCCTATCCCACTCTTCCCTCCCTCCCTCCCCCATCCCATAACCACCACTCTCTTGTCCATGTTTCATATTCTCACTTTTATGTCCCACCTATGTATGTAATCATGCTGTTCTCAGTTTTTCTTTTTTTCTGATTTACTTATTTCACTCCGTATAATGTTATCAAGGTACATCCATTTTGTTATAAATGATCCGATGTCATCGTTTCTTATGACTGAGTAGTATTCCATAGTATATATGTACCATAGCTTTTTAATCCACTCGTCTTCTGACGGACCCTTGGGCTCACACAATGGGAGAACATATTCGACAGCACGTCTGATAAGGGATTAATAACTAAAATTTATAAAGAACTTATAAAACTCAAGACCAGGAAGACAAACAACCCAATCAAAAAATGGGGAAAAGAAATGAATAGAAATTTCTCCAAAGAGGACATACAAATGGCCAATAAGCATATGAAAAAATGCTCAACATCACTAATCATTAGAGAAATGCAAATTAAAACCACAATGAGATATCACCTCACACTAGTCAGAATGGCACTCATCAGCAAAACAACACAGAATAAGTGCTGGCGAGGATGTGGAGAAAAGGGAACCCTCCTGCACTGCTGGTGGGAATGCAGACTGGTGCAGCCACTGTGGAAAACAGTTTGGAGATTCCTCAGAAAATTGAAAATCGAACTGCCTTTTGACCCAGCTATCCCACTTTTAGGAATATACCCTAAGAACACCATAGCACTGTTCGAAAAGAAGAAATGCGCCCCCATGTTCGTGGCAGCATTGTTCACAATAGCGAAGATCTGGAACCAGCCCAATTACATTTGTTTTTAAAAGGTTATACAGGAGGTCCTCGGGTTATGACACAGTTCTGTTTTCATGACAATGATATAGCCTGAATTTTGGTGTAAGTTGAAACACACACTAGACTAATACAAATGGAACACTTGTGCTTTTAACAGAAGAAAATGGCCTAGGTAAGTGCACCGGGGGAGGCCAACTCCCTCACTCTATGCCACGTTACTGTGTATCCTGCCTCCATGTGCAAACAAACTAGTTCGTCCACGTAGACCATAAATACAACACTAATGCCATAAGCCAAAGCACTCACGTCTCAATATTTTTAAGTATTTATGGGAGTGAGTGTCATAAACTCAAAATATTATGTCGAGACTGTCGGAACCCAAGGACCCCCTGTATTTAAATATTTGTCTTAGTCTGGCTGGTTGGCTCAGTAGTAGAACATCACCAGACTGGCATATGGATGTCCCAGGTTTGATTCCCGGTCAGGGCACAGAGGAAAAGCACCCATCTAACTCCTCAACCCTTCCCATTTTGCTCCTTTCTCTCTCTTTTTGTCTCTCTATCTCTCTCTTCTCTTCCCCTCCTGAAGCCATAGTTCAGTGGAGGGAGTTGGCCCTGGGCGCTGAGGATGGAACCATGGCCTCTGACTCAGGCACTAGAAAAAAAAAAAAAAAGAAAATGGCTCCAGTTGTATTGGAGCAAGGGCTCCAGATGGGCAGAGCATCACCGCCTACTGGGATTGCTGGGTGGGTCTCAGTTGGGATTCATGTCTGTCTCTACCTCCCTTCCTCTCATTAAAAAAAAAAAAAAAAAAAAAAAACCTGACCAGGCAGTGGCGCAGTGGATAGAGCGTTGGACTGGGATGCAGAAGACCCAGGTTCGAGACCCCGAGCTCACCAGCTTGAGCGCCGGCCTATCTGGCTTGAGCTAAAGCTCGCCAGCTTGGACCCAAGGTTGCTGGCTCCAGCAAGGGGTTGCTCAGTCTGCTGAAGGCCCGCGGTCAAGGCACGTGTGAGAAAGCAATCAATGAACAACTATGGTGTCGCAACGGCAACGAGAAACTAATGATTGATGCTTCTCACCTCTCTCCATCCTGTCTGTCTGTCCCTATCTATCCCTCTCTCTGACTCTCTCTCTGTCCCTGTAAAAAAAAAAAAAAAAAAAAAGAATAAAAATAAAAACTCATCTTAAATTTGCTGTTCTAACCACATATTTTCTTAACATTTCATCCCTATTTAAACATTAAGAGGGCTTTCATATTATTTATACAAAATCGAGACCATTCCTCTCACTTTTTCTGAACAAAAAGACTTTATAGCTATAGATACACTGATATACAACTTTGTAAAAGACTAAACTCCATACAACATAAATAACACATTCAACTTGGACAATCGCCATTCTGTCACATCACATAGTCCCTTTTCTTTTTGGCAGGACTTTAATGACTCTAAGCAATAAACCTTTAAACCCTATGCCTAGATGTAATTGGTACATTTTACATACTAATTGTTAGCTCTACTCCTTGACCTTTTAGTGTCCCTAAGTATCAAAAGCTAACACTTTTGTAAAATTAAATGCATTTACATTCTGCTTTAATTAATATAACAATCAATTATAAATATATTTACCTGGTATTGATACCTTAAACCAAACAACAAACAAATCAAAAGTTCCTTTATTTGGACCAAGCCAGCACCTAACTCCCTCTTTTTTTAATTTTCTTATTTGTCATTTTAGTGTTCCACAATACTCATTTAACATTAACAGTGGTCATTTATATTGACTGATTTCTTTTCTTTTATGAAGGATTTTAGGCTATTTCCACATGTTTACACTAACAACTATCATGGTAGTACTGCATCACGTTATTGTGCAAACCAGGCATTAATGCAAACAAAGTATAGTTATAAATATAAAAATCTCATATTTACTATATCACCTGTGTTTTATACAATGGCTCTATATGATATAATATTTTATTTCCATAATTTTAAAACCACACCACATTTGCAACCCATCTCATTTAAACACATAAAATTATTTTTTAATATTATGAGAACACCTTAGAGTCACTATAAAATATTTAAAATCTACTATGTATGTTAATTTCTAAAAGTATTTCAGAAATATTTACTAAGATTTGTGTATTTTTTTAAAATTCCTTTTAAACATTTTATTTCTGGCTTAAAAAGTAAAAAGCTATTGTGTTATAACTTCAAAAATACAAAAAAGAACTGGCTATATTTAAACAGTATGCTTCTTACAAAAAATGGTTTAACTCTTCATCAACTTTTTCCTACAGAGTCAGTGATATTCAAATGATGCTGATATTTTACATTTCTCAGAATTTATTTGTCAAACAACTTATTACTGACTCTCTATGTTGTAAGCACTGTCCTAGGTGTTAGGATAAAAAATAAAAACTAATACATATAATCTGTTTTTAGAGATTTTATAATTGAATAGATGTAAAATGTCAAAACAGACCATTTGCTTTAACTAGGGATAAAATGGGCCATTTAAAAGTCCTTATATCAATTAATCTTAGTAAAAAAAAATGAGAAGGTTAGTGAAATTTTCTGTAAAGTGAATCTGAGAATACTGAACTCATGAGGTTTTACCTACCAGTGTAGTGAACTTTTGGGTATACTCCATAATGGAAATGAAAAGTTGAGCGCACATGGTTAAGCCTAGAGGGAGGTGAATGCCAATTATTTCTGCATTCTAAGAAAATCTAGCCTGAGCAGGTGGTGGCGCAGTGAATAGAGCGTTGCACTGGGACACAGAGGACCCAGGTTTGAACGCGGGCTCATCTGGTTTGAGCAAAGCTCAACAGCTTGAACCCAAGGTCATTGGCTTGAGAAAGGGGTCACTCACTCTGCTGTAGCCCCCCAGTCAAGGCACATATGAGAAAGCAATCAATGAACAACTAAGGTGTCACAACAAAAAACTGATGCTTCTCATCTCTCTCCGTTCTTGTCTGTCTGTCCCTATCTATCCCTCTCTCTGACTCTCTCTCTCTGTCCCTGTGAAAAAGAAGAAAAATAGAATGAGAAGAAAAAATATAGCTTTCTGATCAAAACCACAAAGATTGTGGGAAAGTGACTAATCAGTTTAAAACTAAATAAAATCCATGAGATATTTTGAAAAGGGAATATTTAGCTCTTACATAATTTTGGTCACTAAAGAGTTTTGTACTTTTTTTTTAATACTAAATTTGGCCGACAAGACCAAATCACTCTTCATTTCATATTGATATGATAAGGTAAGGGTTCCGGAAAGGTAACAGCCCATATGGTTTCAGTAAAGTGCTAGGTAACAGTTGGGAACTTGGATGGATCCTAGTGAGGGAACATACAAGGTATTTGGGAAAAACTGTTCACATATATTTATTTTTAATTATACATAAAACAACATATACATTTTGCCTCATCTTTGTGTCTAATCGGGTGCTTTTCATGCATTGAGACAGGCTCTCTGTCCCAGTGCCGTGCTGCGGGCAGGTTGGCCAGCGATCTGCAGTCCACGTAGACTCTTATTGTATTTGCTTTCTTTGCCAATGGTAAAGGCTCAGCCTTGAGTTGGGAACAGAGCAGAGAGGCAACACCTCTGTTTTATATAATTTGACACTATTCCAAATGGGCAAGATGGCAAAAAACCAGATCCCTAAAAGAAAATAAATGTGCTCCTGATTGATAGTTATAGTTACTGCTGAAGAACATTGAAGCTGCAACTTCTCTAAACCTGTGCCTCTAAGGTTATGGGAAGACATTTAGTTTAGCTCAGAGTTCATTAAATTTAAATTGGGCCAAGAGAGTCTGTAGTATGTTCTACTTAGACTGATTTTAATATTCACTGGTTTTGTAGAAAAGCCGTTGTTCCTCTGGAAGCTTTTTTATGATGTGTGCCAAACTGTTACATATTTTTTCCATCATACCAAACTAGGCAATCAAGAATAAAAGAATTACAATGTATTCTTAAAACCATCAAAGTTATATTTATTGAATTTATATAGTACCAGGAATTATTCTAAGTGCTTTAAAATATAATCTCCACCCTTATAATAACCATAACAATGGGCTTTTCACAAATGTTTGTTCTTTGCTTCTCTTTTTTATTCCATAGAAGGATAACCACTCCCTCTTCTTACCTCTAAAACCATAAGTTTATAGAGTGGATTAGCATATATCACATTGTATGATTGTGTATATGTATTCTTGTGTGTGTGTGTGTCTGTGTGTGTGTGTGTGTCTGTGTGTGGCAGAGACAGGGAGAGTCAGAGAGAGGGACAGATAGGGACAGACAGGAAGGGAGAGAGATGAGAAACATCAATTCTTTGTTGCGGCTCCTTAGTTGTTCATTGATTGATTCCTCATATGTGCCTTGACCGGGGGGCTACAGCAGACCTAGTGATCCCTTGCTCCAGCCACCAACCTTGGGCTCTAGCTGGTGAGCCTTGCTCAAACCAGATGAGCCCACGCTCAAGCTGTCGACCTCGGAGTCTCGAACCTGGGTCCTCTACATCCTATATATTATTATTTATGTTGCACACACAACATATACACATACACTAAACTGTGAGCTCTAGGAGTATAAAACTTTATCTTATTTTTAAACTCACAATAGCTAACATATGCCAGACATAGATTAGGAAGTCAATTATGATTATATGAATTTCTTACCTTGATTCTACAGAATATTGATTTGAAATTGGATAGTCCAGTCTTAAGGTTTTGGGTAAGAAGTCAGAGGAGAAATTGATCTATGAATTAGAGACACTATTTTATGGCACCCTGTGAAATGATGTGCTCGACTGGCTGGTACCATACGAGCACTACCCCAATCCGGATGACCACCATGGGCAGCTCAGAAGGGACAAGGTCAGAAAACCAACATTTGTAGGTGACAGTTCCTTCACTGTCCGTGTCACGTGGCTCATCTTAAGAGAATATTAAACCCCAAATTCTACTCACATCTTTTCTGCCCACTAATAATTGTAGTCAACTGTGAAACCTACTCCAATGTATAATTTCTTGGCAATTTTATAAAATTTCTTTGTTTTTAAGAACCAAACTGTATTCAGTCCAGAAACACTACTGCTGTTCTTTAATGTCTCTGATATAAGATAGAGGTAGAATATTATTAGCGTTAGAAAAGGAAAATCTCTTGCCCTTGTCAGCTAGCTCAGTTGGGTAGAGCATTGTCCTGAAATGCAGAGGTTGCTGGTTTAATCCCTGGTCAGGGAACATATAGAAACAGATAATGTTTTTGTTTCTTTATCTCTCCCTTCTTCCCTTAAATCAATAATAAATGAATAAATAAATAAATAAAGATCATACATATCCTTACTAAAAAATAAAAAGAAAAGCAACATCTCAACCCTTTAAATACTGAAGCATTTTCACAATATGGTGAGTTTAAGATATATTTGTTTTTTCTCTATTTCTCAGTTAAAGTCTACGCAATCTTTGCCATCCAAAAAGGATGACTGAGAACTGGAGATATTCTTTAATTACTCAGAGGTTATTCCAAAACTTTTCTTTAGATTCCTAAGAACTTTTCCTTCAGATATTTTCCCCAATTACTTTCTCTACAATGAAAATATGCAATATAATGATTCCATCTTTTACTTTTTTTTCTTTTGTAAGAGTTTATAGGATTAAACAATTATGCTCTTTAATAATAGTTTTTATGTGATGGATTAATTATAAAGATGTTTGGCAGAGGGAACTTATAAGGTCTTCTATATTATAATATTTTATGCTGAATAGACACAAACTATTGAAGCAGAAACACTACCTGCTTTCTATGTCATACTATAAACATAAACTAGGTGAAAGCATCTAATTCAAATCATTAAAACCAGTGATGAATTCTAAAGTTAAGATAAATATTGCAGACTCATTTCCCCAATAGTGGAGTATCCATATTTTTTGAACCTGAAAATTCTAAAAACACAAGTAACATATTTACATTCAAAGTTGGGCTTGCAGTGTCTAAAACTGCAGAAGAGAGGTACATACTAATCAGTGTGACTGATTATGATATTCATGCTAAGATAAATAAAAGCCAGATTCTTTGAAGAAATCTGAAAAGGACTCCTGCACATTCATTTTAAAAGCTAGCTTTAAAATCCTATTACTTTTCAAAAAATTATAACAATTGTAATAATTGAACAGCAACAACTCCAGTAAGCATTAATACTAATTCATGAAGGACAGCAAACTCTAATGTTTAATAGTGATTGTTGATTGTTACGTGCATTATGTCGATAAGACATGTCCTTCCTTTCATGATCTGGCAGTCTATAGAAATGCTCTTCTGATGTGATGATTAGGAATTGCTGGGCATTCTCTTCAAACCTCCTGGAATCATTATAACTCAGGCCATATTGTTTTGCAGCCACAGTTCTATTTCTGGAACTTCACCTGGCTTTCTTTGCAATGGTTGAAAGCTTCAAAATTCAGAGTACATCCTCCAGCCCTCCATTGTCTGTTCATCATCATCTGTTTTCTCGACTATTTCATTATAGGGTTTCCATTTTAGATGTATCATTTTTATATCCAGCATGATACCCTTCCCCTTCCCTCACCTTTGTGGTTTCCAGCATTATCAGTTGCACAGACATTAAAGGTCAACACTGTTGACCAGAATGCATAATAAATGTCAGAAAGTGAGAAGACAGTAGTGGAAATGGCCCCTGAAGCAGAGTGTGTAACAGGATAGTCCTATAGAACATTCACGGTTAAGGACATATGCATCATGGTGTGCTGATGCTCGCTGGTCATTTGAATAGGCTGATAATAAGTCAGGGTATGGAAATATATATATTAGCCACACATCATCACATATTTGTGTGTGTGTGCATGCACACATGTGCATGTCATTAAATGAACAATTAAGTCCACATCTAATAGACTTACTTCCTCTCACTTCCACCTCTCTCTCTCCCTTGTTCATCACTCGAAAACTCTGCTTATATAATTTTGAATACAAAACATTTAATCACCTGGTCATCAACTTCTAGCTCTCAGTTTCTCTGACTCGGTTCTCCCCTCTCCCTGTTTTCAAGTTTATTGTGTCCGTTTACTCCTGTTCTCACCATTAGCCCACCTTTGTCTTTATTTCTTTTCTATCCATCTTGAATTCAGCTGTTTTCATGTGCAACTTTTTTTCCAGGTGTGTCTTTACATCTCATTCATCAGGCAATGTCAGATATCTGCTTTGTCGAAGGGCATCCTGGGTGCCTAGCGTTCCAGGAGAAAAATGGTACTATGGATATGAGCGGCGCGACAACCCACAGATCCCCCGCCCTAGCTAGACGTGGACTGCTTCTTGGCAGTTCTCTGTTTATCTCATTGATTCTCTCTTCTGCTTTCCTGAGCAACCTACTGTTTCGTCCTCTTGTCCCTTTCCATGTGCTATTTTTATCACCTTAAATGTTCACAGAGAACATAGAAGTAGATGGTAAGTTCTTCACTCTGGGGTCATACCTGCAAACTTACCTGCATTTACTATTATTCATTTCACTTTCCTTTCTGTCAGGATGGGAGACATGGACCATTTCCTAAGGGTAATTCTTCACGAATGGGCAAGGTTTAATCTCCTCTCACAACCTTAGTTATCCTACTATGCTTCTTCTCCTTTTTCTTTCATAAACCTTCAGTAAAAAAAAAAAAAAAAACCAGATAAAATGTTTCCTGATCAGTTTACCAAGTAACCTCACCATTTTTCTGACCTTGAACTTTGAACCTTTGCCACCCATTTATTTTCTCCTTCAAAATGAAATTTAATTAATGGATTCACTTCTATTTTATTTCTGAAAAGATTTTTAATTACCAAAAATTTTGAGGAAAAATAATAATTTCTACATAAACTTTATCATCACTTTGCTCTTGAGAATTTTAAGCATGTTTCTGATTCCCAGACTAATGCATGTAGGTAAAATTATTTTCTAAGTTACATGAAACAACTCTTTTATAGCAATCCCATTTACAAAGAGACAATGCAATTTACTAAGTGGTGCCCTGCTGACCTGAAGGGTTAATCCAGATCAAACATGCAAGTCGTTTTTAATCTTTGCTGAGAAGTTGACTCTCTGTCTAATATGGGAAATCTTATGACCTGTATCAGGCCTGCTCATGTAGAAATATTTGATTTTACCCATATTATTCTATTTAGTTACTCTATCAAGTTAAATTTGAGTCTAAATTCAGATCTAAACCTTATAAAATGAGGGGCTAGATGAAGCCATGGTATATAACCCATTGATAAGAAAGCTATCAAAAAATTATACATTTAAGAGAGGCAAGAGTTACACAGTGGACCACTGAAGAATTTGAAGAGTAAGCCTGGAAAAAGAAATTGTACTGAAATGTACATTTCATCCATTTCTGGCCCACTGTTACATGTGTTGGTTTATTGTGCCAACAGGTATTTATATAAAGAAATTTGAATTTGTTTGACCCTCCTTTTATAATTATTATTTTTTAATTAATTTTAATGGGGTGACATTAATAAATCAGGGTACATATGTTCAAAGAAAACATCTCCAGGAAGAAATTTGAATTTTTGAGTGGTCAATATGTGCAGGTCAGGAAACAAGAACTGGATAAAGTGATATAAAGACTTGGAAGAACGAGCAGACAAAAAGAAATCTCCAAAGTTTCATAGTATTCTATGTAGAGACTGTAAAAATCCGGGACTCAATGTGAATCTCATGGCAAAGTCATGCAAACATTGTATATCCACACAACTAATATCTGAATCAATAGGTGTGTGTGAGGTATGGGTAGCTAAGTTTCAAAAGCAGCTCTTTCAGCAATTTTAGGTATATCTAAAATTGCTTCTTTAATATGTAAATAATACAGACCATGTGAATACCAAGTTGGGATCTAATAATCTTGATTCCAGCTCCAATGGATGATACCCAAAACTACTTTATCAGCATTTTAAATAGATCCTTCACTCTCTAAGAGTCTCTTCCTGCCTCATGTCATACCTGCTCATAATAGAAAAGTGAAGAACAGTCAAAAGTTGGTATCCCTGCAAAGAAAATAAAAAAAAGTCTGTTTGAAATCTAAGGGGAAACAATTAACCTATTCAATTGTCATGCTGAACCTTCTTTTGGCCACCGTCATCAGCAACAGTGGTTCAATGAATACGATATTCAACACACATTAGAGACTGCTGTCTAGATAAAAATTGCTGGGTGCTGGGTCCTCAGCAGGAAAGTTTCACTTATTATTACAACCAAGGTATAAATAAATACCAAAATATGAGGAGGTGATGTTTCAAAAAATAAATGTTGGGTTTATCACAATATTTTCTTAAATTTGATGTTTCTACGCTCAGTTGGAAGAGATCAGCAATTTAACAGACATTTTACACTTAGCTTTGATGTGAAACTAGTTCTGCCCCAAATAATCTCATTGCTTTCCTGCTGATAAGAGCTATTAAATATCAGCATGGATTTCTTGACCAGCTCCAGGGGCTGAGTACAAACTATTTCTTGCCAACACCTTACTCCTCACACATAACAAACATAATTTATTTATTGGTAATAGCTTTGATATATTTAAGTAAATAAAATGAAATGACAGTTGTAGAGATATATAACAATTCTGATTCAGCCCTTTAAAAGAAAATAGCTTTTGTCATTAAGAATCGGTAATATTCTGTGTGAGAAAAATGTAAAGTTGTGAAATGCTACTATAGAAAAATTATTTAATTTGAAAGTAGGTGAAATTTCTTAGCAAGTAAATATAATTGGTTGAAATATATACTTCAAAGCTTATTAATGAGAATATTAATTTTTTAATATTTAGAAAAATTATCAGGCCCTGGCTGATTGGTTTAGTGGTAGAGTGTCAACCTATTGTGTGGATGTTTTAGGTTTAATTCCCAGTCATGACACACAGGAAAAGCATCCATCTACCCCTCCCTCTCTCATCTCTCTCTCTTTCTCCCACTCTTGCAGCCATGTTTTGATTTGAACAAGTTGGCCCAGATGCTGAATGTAGTTCCATGGCCTCCACTTCAAGCACTAAGAAGAGCTTGATTGCTGAGCAATGGAGCTATGCCCCAGATAGGCGGAGCATTGACCCCTAGTGGGCTTGCTGGGTGGATCCAAATCTGGGTATCCCTGCTTCCTGTCCTCTCACTGAATAAGAAGGAAACAAGGAAGGAAGGGAGAGAGGGAGGAAGGGAGGAAGAAAGGAAGGAAGGAAGGAAGGAAGGAAGGAAGGAAGGAAGGAAGGAAGGAAAGAAAGAAAGAAAGAAAGAAAGAAAGAAAGAAAGAAAGAAAGAAAGAAAGAAAGAAAACAGATATAGATAAAAGGACTCTAGATGTGTGTGTATAGTCTGTATTTACCTAGCACTTAGAGAATATATCAGCCTTTAGTAGCAGTTGTTGTCTTGAATGTATGTTAGCATAATCTATTAATAAAAATGTCACCTATAAATTAAGCTTTGTTTTCAACTTTTAGACTAACACAGAAGTATATCCAGGTTGGTTGACTTTATTTAAACTTATCATTATTTAAACACATCAGGTAAGAACTCTACTTCTATACATAGTTAGGCCTTTTCTAAAATAAATTTTGTGTGTGTGTGACAGAGAGAAAGAGACAGAGACAGATAGGAACAGACAGACAGAAAGCGAGAGAGATGAGAAGCATCAATTCTTCGTGCAGCAACTTAGTTGTTGGTTGATTGCTTTCTCATATGTGCCTTGACTGGGGAGTACAGCAGACAGAGTGACCCCTTGGGTTCAAGCCAGTGACCTTGGGCTTCAAGCCAGTGAGCTCAGGGCTTAACCAGCGATTATGGGGTCATGTCCATTATCTCACACTCAAGCCAGTGACCCCCAAGCTCAAGCTGGTAAACCCACACTCAAGCCAGTGACCTTGGAGTTTTAGAACATGGGTCCTCTGTGTCCCAGTCCGACACTCTATCCACAGCACCACCACCTGGTCAGGCTAACACAAATTAAATGGATAAAAAATTGCATTATTGCCTCCCCACTTCTCACTTCAGAAAAATATTAAAAAATTGCAATATTAATAACATGATGATATTAATAACATAGTCAAAGGATTTCTCCAAAAGACCAAAAATAAATGAATGACATGATACAGTCATCTGTGGCAATTTCCCTCAAATGAAACAATGAAAGCTTTAAAGCGGGAGTGTTTTAAGTACTTACTTTATTACCTATCAGTAGATGAACCTTTTAATAACATTGCTAAGACAGGAACTGTATATGAATTGTATAATATATAGAGAATTGTATATATACAGAGAATTATAGGTCAGATTATAAAGAAATGGCAACCTAAACACTGATTAGGGTGTTTTCTTAATTCCAGATGCAAAGGTTTTCCACCTGGTGATATATCATTGTTACTAAAACAAAACCCATGAGAATTAGTTTTCCACATTAAATATCAAATAAACATGCCATAATGAATATAATCATAAAACATGGGAAGTATCTATTCAGTACAATTTCCCAGGACTTAGCTACATGATTCCTATTACCATTAATAAAATATGAGGCTTAACCACCTTGATCCGTTTGACCCTACGAACATCATGTTTCCTGTGTGTACTAGGGGAAAACAAAACCAAGCACAACAATGTACATTTTCTTCAATAGGCAGACAGAATAGGTCTTTATCACTGTAACACAGTGTGACCTAGTTTTTCCATTTTCCTTTGTGTCACAAAGAAGTGATACACAGGTAGTTAATTTAGAAAACCTTGATTGCCCTGAATAAAAAAGTAGTTCAGTTTCTAAAACAAATCATCTTCACCTGTTTTCATTGGCAGCCAGGTTAAATTAAAAAAAAATGTTGGCAATGCCATTCCATTAGTATTTATATTAATTTGAATAAAACTATTATTTCTTTTAAATATACACAGATATAAGCAACTGGCCATTAACATCATATTGCTGTTTGCATTCATAGCAAAAGAATGAGTCAAGACTCAATGTTTCTGTAGTTCCTGCTCACCTGTCAGAGTTTCTGGTCTCTTACTTTTTTTCCAAAACTGATTTGGTAGGATTACTGTTCTTGCCTCAGAAGAAACACAACTTGCAGGGTATAATTTGCTGACATAATATATTTCTTAGCAAGTATACTGCCATTCTGTGGTAATTTTTCTGTGTTTATTTCTTAACCCACTGTTTACTACTCTCATCAAATCTGCTGTCAGTAACTTCTAGAAAGCAAAATACACAAGGTTGTAAAAAGAAAATAAAAAATGATACACTACTTTTCCTATTATGTCTAAATGAGCTTGTGAAAATATGATTTAAAGGTAGTTGCACTGATATTTTGATCAGACATACTTTCTCCTGGAAAAAGAGAATTAGACTACACAAAGAGTTATGCTGACCATGAGGAGGAGGTGAATTAATTCTAGCTCATGCAATTTTCTTTCATTGTCACTAAGCTCTTACTAACGTGACTTAAAATCTAACTCAATAAACCATTGGGAAAAAAAAAACTGATTTGAGAGGTTATTGAGTATGTTTTGAATTAAATGAATAACAGAAAAGATGAGATTGTTTTGAGAAAATTTTTATTTTAACACAACTCAATTTAGTTGGAAGACCATTTTGGTGTGGTACTTGGTAGAAAACATATACTTGTGAGAATTTTTTTTGATTGGTTGATGGGAGTTAAAGAAAAATATCATCCCTCTGGTGTAGATAAGGATAAACTATAAAATTCCAAAGTCATTTGGGGTTCATTTTCAACTAGCTATATTTTCTAACTTAATAGTTGGACTTGCAGAGACAGTTCAAGTAAATTTGACTTTATTTGCTGCTTGGGAATTCTACTGATTATGGCAACAGTCAATATTTTGTGCTGTGATGACTTGCACCACATCTTGAACACCTACAACTTGCTCATACTATAACTGTTCTTTTCACAGTTATATTTTCACCCTGCTAGGCAAACTTAAAAAAAAAAATCTTAACTAGTTAAACTTCCTAGTATAATGAACTGGAATCAGAGACGTTCATGCAACTTTTAACTCTCTAAATCCTGATGATTTTTTGTTTTGTTTTACCTTTTTTATTCTTAATTTTTTCATACAGTAAGAGAGTAGAAGAATGACAGCATGATATCCTGAAATAATCATTATAAAGAAAGTCACTAAATTTCTGTTATGTATCTGACTTTTCAGGTAACTTTATGGCCTATGGCAAGGAACTTAAAGCCCTTTAAGCCAGAGTTGTTTTATGTGCTCAATAACTAGAGTTAGTTGATGTCTAAGTCACTTTTCTGATGATGATATTTTATAGCATTCAGTGTTAAGCATACTTTCATTTAGAGGTAGACAACATTTAGTGCTGATATTGTGATGGTTTGGCTATGATCACTGGATTGCCAGCACAGTACATTTCATCCTAATTTACCATCAAATCTTTTCATTTTTAATTATAGAAAAAATTTTTATGTGCCCATAATATTAATGGTAATCTGATGTCTTTGAATAACTTTTCTTTCAATGCTATTGTGAACTTGTAAATACTGTATAAATAAAATCAGAAATAAGAGACAAGAGATATACCGCAGAAATACAAATGGTCATTGGAGCTATTATGAATAATGACACACCTACAAATTGAATACCCTAGAAGAAATGCATAAATTCCTAGGAACATATAACCTACCAAGACTTAATATTGAAGAAATACAAAATTTAACTACACTTATAACTAGTGAGAAAATTAAATCAGTAATTAAATAAAAATCTCCCATAAAAGAAGAGGCCAGTTCCAGATGGCTTCACTAGTAAATTCTATTAAATATTTAAATCATTGATGCCAACACTTCCAAACTCTTTAAAAAAAATTGAAGATGAGGGAGCACATCCAAACTCATTTACAAGTTCAACATCATTCTGATACTCAAGCCAGATAAAAACACTACAGAAAAAATATTACAGGCCAATATTCCCAATGAACATAGATGCAAAACTCCTCATGGAAATACCATCAAATAGATCAAATTCAAAATACATTAAAAGAATCATATACCAGGACCAAGTTGAATTTTTATCCCTGAGATATAAGAATATTATAATATATGCAAATTAGTAAATGAAATTATTTGCATTAACAGAATGGAGGATTAAATTATATGATCATCTTAATGGAGAGCAAAAAAAGCACTTGACAAAATTCAACCTCATTTCATGATAAAAAAATCTCAACAATTAGGTATTGAAGAGAATAACTCAACATAATAGCCTATATATGACTTGCCCACAACTATTACTATACTTAATGATAGAAAAATAAAACCTTTTCTTACAAGATCAGAAAAATGACAAAGATACCACTGGCACTATTTCTAGTCAACATAATACTGGAAGTGCTAGCCAGAGCAACTACATAAGAAAAAATGATAAAAAGCATCAAAATTAAAATGAAATAGTAAAATAGTCTGTTGGTCAATGATATGATATAGAAAACCATTAGGGAATGGTTCTACGAAAATAGTATAAAAACTAACAGAAAAACTCAGTAAATTTGTAGGACACAAAATTAACATAGTAAACCTGGGTTCTATACATTAACAATTAAATATCTGAAAGGGAAATTAAGAAATCAATCCAATTCACAACAGTATCAAACACAATAAAATACTTAGGAATAAATTTAATCATGGAAGTAAAAAAAAAACATATACACTGAAAACAATAAGACATTGATAAAGACATAAATCTCTTTTTTATCCCTTTGGCTTTGTCTTTTTCCAGAGGTTAATATAAATAAAGTTATACAGAATGTACACAGTTGAATCTGGCTTCTTTTGCATAGCATAAGGAAACAGATCAATGGAACAACCAAAGTGAAGTAACTACAAATTGATGCTTCTCATCTCTCTCCTCCTCTGCCTTTCTTTCTCCCTTCCTGACTCTTTCTCTAATAAATAAATAAATAAACAAACAAACAGATCAATGGTTGTCAGTGAGGGTTCAGGTTGTAAAGGTGGGAAGCAAGGTTGACTCTAAAGAGAAATAATCATGGAATAGTTGGAGTGATGAAAACAGTTCTATGACCCTGGTGTGGATACATGACTTAGGCACTTATCAACTATCATAGAATTGTAAGCTACAAAAAGTAAAGTTTACTGGATAAAAATTTTAAAAGCAACAACCAAGGTATTCAGAGAAAGATGAAATTCAGACTATGACAAATTACTCTAAGTCAAATTTAAACTTATGCCTTACTTACTACCTGTATTAGAACTGAACAATATAGCTGTACTGAAAGAATGGGTGAATAAAAGAACTGACAAGAAATTCTATAAAAGTGCTTCGACTAAGTACTGTAATGCTGAAGAAAAAAAAATATACACAGACACCGTACATTTATCTATAGCTGATAAAATTTGGTTTTCATAGGGGTTTGAATTACCACTACCACCTTTCACAACACTTTATTTGTATACTAGAGTGAAACATATAAATTTATTGTGGGGGGAAAAGATATTAATAAAGGCATAAATAAATGAAAGGACATTCTCTGTTCTTGGATTGGAATAATTATTGGAATTATTGGAATATTGTTAAAAGGTTCATACTACCTAAAGTGACCTACCAATTCAATGCAAATTCTATCAAACTTCTAATGGGATTTTCAAAAATAGAAAATCATAATTAAAAAATATCCTAAATAACTGAAGTAAACTGTAAAAAGAAGGACAAAGCTGGAGGCATTACATTTCCAGGTTTCAGTCTATATCACAAAGCTATACTAATCAAAACAGAATGGTATTGTTATAAAAGCATACACATCAACCAATGGGACAGAATAGAGAGCCTAGAAATAAACTCAGTCACATATGTTCACTAATCTTTGAGAAGGATGCCAAGAACACACCGAGGTGAAAGGAGAATCTCTTTAATAAATGGTGCTGGAAAAATTGTGAATCTCATAAAAAAAAGAACAAAACTGGATCCCTTATTATACCATTCACACATACTAATTCAAGATGAATTAAAGACCTAAACGTAAGACCTGCATTTCTAAACTCTTAGAAAAAAACAAAAGAAAAATATTCTTTGACATGGGTCATGACAATGATTTTTTAATTGATACTAAGCACTCAGTCCACAAAAGGAAAAATAACTGGGGGACTACATAAACTAGAAACCACCTGCACAGTAAAGGATACAAAGAGGCAACTGAAAGAATGGGAGAAAATATTTGCAAACAAAATATCTGAGAAAGGACTTTTTTTTTGCAAAAGACAGACGGAGAGAGTGACAGACAGGCAGAGGAAGAGATGAGAAGCCTTAATTCTTCATTGTGGCTCCTTAGTTGTTCATTGATTGCTTTCTCATATGTGCCTAGACTGGGGGGCTCCAGCAGAGTGAGTAACACCCTTGCTCAAGCCAGAGACCTTTGGCTTAAGCCAGCAACCATGTGGTCATGGCTATGATCCCGTGCTCAAGCCAACGACACCGTGCTCAAGCTGGTGAATCTGCACTAAAGACGGTGACCTCAGGGTTTTGAACCTGGGTCTTCTGCATCCCAGTCAGACATTCTACTCACTGCTCCACTTCCTGATCAGGTCTGAGAAAAGATTAATTACTAAAATGCTTAAGGAACTAAAAAATCTCAATAGCAGAGAAACAATATTTAAAGATGAGCAAGAACTGGAATAGATATTGAAAAATATATATATACACAAATGGCTAGCAGATACAATGAAAAGGTGCTCAACAAAAATTACCAGGGAAATGCAAATCAAAACTACAGTGAGATATTACCTCACACTTAATAGGGTGTCTATCACCATAAAGACAAGAGATAAGAAATGTTGGCAAGGTTGTGGAGAAAAATATTCCTTCTACATTGTTGGTGGGGATAGAAACTAGATAAAAATAATGGAATACAAAACAGATGTTTTTCAAGAAGTTAAGATTATATTTTTAGTAATTAAAAATTACTTTAAAATTTTAAGTAATTAAGATAATAAATTAGTAGATTTTTAGTCACAGGGAATGCAGATTGTTATTAAGTAATACCCTAGAATCACATAATAGCTTCAGGGATACTTCAAGCTAAAAACTTAAATTTCCATTAAAATGGAAAAATGAGACTAAAAGAATTGTGGAAAGGTAACTCAAAAGCCATAAGGTAATGTGCTAAAAAAATTAAATTACACATTCTGCTATATATATTCAGGGCTGAGATTATATTTTAATTTCACACAAAAAAATGTACTATTATATTTTATTACCATGGTACATATCCTGATTTGGTTTCCTGAAGAGCAAATATTACCTCAGTAGAAAAATTACCATAGTGCTTTAGTATGATAGAAAAATAGGCCATTTATCATCTTGTTTTAACGGAAAGTTCGCAGATAAACTCCTGTACGCTGTTTGTGAGTGTCTCCTACACTTTGCATTGCTAAATAATTGAGAACATTAGCTCCCAAACCATGAAAAATTCATTTTAACATGATGTATTATTAATGAATTTAATTTAAAGTGATCTAGAAAGTTCCAATTTCAGTTGTGATGCTTGAAGACAAAATCAGGCAGAGATTGGTGCTTATTAAAATTGTGTAACCCTTTGTTGCCTGATTTCATTTTGTTTCAAAAGTGGGCGAAACTAATGAAAATTGCATTAAAAGAATAGACTAACCATTTTAGTTTACAAGTTTCTTAATATATGTGTGAAAAAGCTGTAACAAATGTAGTTAGTCAACTCTTCATTAGCAATGTTGTACTGACACTTTTAAGTCTTACCTTGATACACAAAAGTATATAATTTATAAAACTATGTGCAAGTCTTTCTTTTTGACCTCAGTGCTGACAATCTGGGCTATTGTTTTGCCTCCCCAATTTGATAGAGTTTCAAAGAAATTTCTAAAAACATTCAGTGTTTCTGAGATAAAGTTAGAAGATCAATGAAAGCTTAGGTCACTCCTGTGTCTCCAAGCAATAAGTATCTGAGATTTAAAGTGGGGTCCCATTAACACATAAACACTCAGTGACTGTGATTTCTAGTCTTCTATAAAGACTTTGGACATTTTTGAGAGGTGTACATGTCACACACACATATCTCTTACCCTTCATTCACTCTCAAGGCCTTGTCTACCTGCAAAGGCCTTATGCTTGCTCTGGTCCCACTGCCTCAGAACAGCTGATAGGGGGCGCTCTTGAAGTACCAAAATTACACTGGAGCAGAAGTGGTTACCAGGGAGAAGGGAACGTGGGGGAGGTGGAAGGGGGGCTGAGTAAATGGGGAGATGAGAGGGGTGTGAGGGGAAGGGTGTAAAGAAGTACAAATATAAGGTGACAGAAAAATGATTTGACTTTGTGTGATGGGTATACAACATAACTAACAGTTCAAATGCTATAAAAATGTTCACCTGAAACCTATGTACTCTTATGGATCAATGTCACCCTGCTAAATTTTATAAATAAAATTCAAAAATTAAAAAATAATAGCACTGGATTCCTTCCTGTGTTTCTGTAACCATTATGCATTTCACAAGGAAGATGGGAGATTCTAGTTATTTCTTTTCTTAAGGAGACCAAAGATACACTGTTTTATTTCCTAATGACTTACAGAAGAGCAAGACAGAAAGAAAGAGAAAGAGAGAGATAGAGAGAGTCAACGCAGCGTGTGGAAGTCCCAGGATTCCCGAATAGGGCACATAGGAGAGGTTTCCATCTGCTTCTCCACCCTTCCCTCTCTACTCTCTGTCTGTTTCTCTCTCCCCCTCCGGTATCCAAGGCTCCATTGGAGCAAAGTTGGCCTGGCAGTGAGGATGGCTCCATGGTCTCTGCCTCAGGTACTAGAATGGCTCCAGTTGCAATGGAGCAGTGGCCCAGATGGACAGAGCATCACCCCCTGGTGGGCATGCCGGTGGATCCCGGTTGGGCGCATGCGGGAGTCTATCTGTCTGCCTCCCCTGCTGCTTCTCACTTCGGAAAAATACAAAAGAGAGAGAGAGGCATAAATGTCCTGACCCTGATTGAAAGTGTTTTGTGTCCTATTCACAGGAAATACATATTCTATACAACAACATTTGCCAATATTGCCAAAGTGAAACACTTGAGTCATACTACCTTCCTTTTCCCATAAGCTACTTGCCCAAAACCATTTATGTTGCCTGAATGTAAATAAGAAAAAGCCTTTGTAGCTATCTAAATATACTTAAATGTTGGAGGAAGCCTTAGGAATGTATGAAACTGTGTAGTAAAGGAAATGTGCCTTCCCTATAGAAGGCATTTTGCCTGAAGTATTATGGCAGAAAAATAAAAGTGTTAGTTTCAATAAGGTTCAGCTGAGATACATTTAGGAAAAATAAAGAAAATTACTTGAAAATGATAATATGGAATGAAAAAGCAGGAGATCTTTTCTGTAAAACACTTAACAAGATATTTTTACTAGTATTTTATTATGTAGGCTATTATTATTTCCTACATAGGTTTTATCACTGAATATATTTTATTTATTTTCTGCTGACATATGTGTCTCCAGAGGTAGGTCATTTGTGTCCAGAGAGTAAGAACCACGTCTAATGCATCTTAGCATACTCCATGGCTTTGTAGAAGCCATGATATATGTTTGTTGATTTAAACTGAACTTTATAGTTTCATCTGGTTATTTGGATTTCTGTAACTTAGTATACTACCTCTTTATATTTTGGGTTCTCCCTGGGTTTAAAATCTGCCAAATCTTATTCATGGCTAGCATATTTGCTATCCATAAGAATCAATCAACACAATGAAATGCTATGCACTCAAGTGCTGTTTATTCATGATAATCTCATCATCAATTGTTTTTATTTTTTATTTATGTTTGTTTCCTTGTTTTCTTAAGTGAGAGGAAGGGAGATAGACAGATTCCCACATGCGCCCTGACAGGGATCCACCTGGCAAGCCCCATCTAGGGCCATGCTTGTAACTGAACTATCTTTAGCACCTGAGTGGGAGGCTCCACAGAGCCATCCTCAGTGCATAAGGTTGATGCACTCGAATTTATCAAGCCATGGCTGTGGGAGGGAAAGAGAAAGAGAGAAAGAAGGGGGAGAAGGAAGGGGAAGAGAAACAGATGGTTGCTTCTCCTGTGTGCCCTTACCGGAAGTCAAACTCAGGATATCCACATGCTTGGTTGACGCTCAACTACTGAGACAGCCAGCTAGGGCTTCACCATCAATTGTTAAAACACCATATTTTCTAAATTGAAAGAATTACTTGCTATTTGTCTTCTTTTAAGCGGAGTATTTACCAGACTCACTCTGAGTTGTTGAACCATGAACATAAGTTGCCCTTCATTAAGATTAAAATCCTGTATCTCTTACTAACTCAATTTTAATGATTGTTCTGAAATATTATTTTCACACATCTTATCCAATAAAGAAATTACAAACTGGTAATGAGTGAAACTGGCTATAAACTTCTGACAATAATATATTCATATCATTAAAAATATGTATATTCTTCCATACCCCAGAGTTACCATTTTATTAGTAAATAAATCTAGGATGTCACAGAAAAAAATTCAGATCAAAATCAAACAGAAATAAAGCAGCTAGGTTTTATAATAATATTTATTTATTTAGGGAAGAAAAAGGAGAAAATATTTCTATAATTTCTGGTTTTGTTTTGAAGATGTGATAAGGATCTAACCCAGGGAAATCTCAGTAATAGCATGAAATGTCTTCAAATATGAAGAAACTGTATGAAGTTGCAAGGAATAGTATAAGTATATATTTCACAAATGAAAGAGAGAATACAATTGCACTATGAGATGATGTAGCTATAAATATAAGAATGATGTTTAAATTTAATATTAAACAGAGGACACAAATCAAAAAGAAAGTTTCTAGGGAAGTCAATTTTAGCAACAGCATGAGAGTAGTTTGTTTTAAGATACTTTAGCAGAGAAGTTGATGAAAACATGAAGAAGAAAATTTCCAAACTTTGGGGACAGCTGCCCAGATGTTGATAGATTGGCTGGAGACCTATCAATGTAGTAAATGTTAGGATTTCTAAAATTAAAAAGTAAATAAGTTAGCATAACATGTACAGATAATAGTTTTTAATTGAGCTCAGCATGTAAACTGCATTAAACTTTATTTGGTTTTTCATTACATGCATATATTTCCACTTAAAAATAGATTCCTCTCTTTGACTCTACTGGAATCCTTTCAGGTACTACATACAGTCTAACCACAGTTCAATAGCTTAAATCTCAATCTGACTTCATTTAATGCAATCATATTCCTAAACAGAAAACAATAAAACCATATAGCTTAACAGAAAATAATATGTATGATTGAAATAAAATACCATGTTTAAGAATCATATTGTAGGCAAAATCAGATATGATAAATAGATACTTTATAAAATCAATAAAATTAGGATGACTACAGTTTATTTTTCTCTTTCTTTCTAAGTTAAACTAATTAACAGAAAATTAAAACTGTTCTTATAAAACCTAAAAGAAATACTCTATACTTTTCCTATAGCTTTTTATTTTATTTATTTTTTGCTGGTTTAAGAGAAACTTTAATGTAAATAAAACTTTTACTGCAATAATTTAAATCTCTATCTCTTCTTTGATATAACAGAACACTCACAGTAAAACTTATTTTATGCTAGAAATGAACTAGGAAGCCTGACCAGGCATTGGCACAGTGGATAGAGTGTCGGAATGCGATGTGGAGGACCCAGGTTCAAAACCCCGAGGTCACTGGCTTGAGCGTGGGTTCATCTGGTTTGAGCAAAGCTCACCAGCTTGAGCCCAAGGTCGCTGGCTTGAGCAAGGGGTCACTTGGTCTGCTGTAGCTTCCTGGTCAAGGCACATATGAGAAAGCAATCAACGAACAACTTAGAAGCCACAACAAAGAATTGATGCTTCTCATCTCTCTCCTTCCTGTCTGTCTGTCCTTCTCTCTGTCTTTCTCTGCTTTTGTAAAAAATAAAAATGAACTAGGAATACTTGAATGAAAATATAAGTCACAGAAAATTAAAAAATAAAGAAGTTTTATTGGTGGTCTCATCTTAGAAGGCAATTTAAAACAATCTTACAATGTACATCATAAATGTGAAACTGTCATCTATATAGGAATACAAACACACACACTTTTCTCCAAAAAGAAATATATCAATTTTAATATTGTAAATATTAAGTTTGTCTATTTCACTGATGAGGTTATAAAAGTTTTAAGTAATAATCTTCATTATTTAATAATTATAAAGTAATTCAATAGGCATAATCCTCATTGCTTCTTCTAGAACTTTAGGGTAGACAACACATCCACTGTATGCCCTACTGTGTGCTGTCTCATGTTTATGGTATGTTAGTGAAAAAATATTTTGAATACATCAACTAAATTATCATAGAAAACAGCAGTGTCATACATAAGATTCCAAACCTTCAGCCTTCAATGAATTTTAAGCAGAAAAAAGTACAAAATTGCTAGAGCATTTTGCTTTTGCCAATAAATTTCTAGTAGAAGCAGAGAAGCCCAAGAAAAATAAATACATTGAGATAATGTTTTTGTCTAAACAGTGACAAAACATGGATATAAAACAAAAATTTTGTCTTTTGTCCAGTTTTTCTCCTCACTTTGTATAAACAGAACAGACCCCTCTCAGAAGCAAATAGAAAATGAGTAATTTAAAAACAAATTTCAGCCTGACCAGGCGGTGGCGCAGTGGATAGAGCGTCAGACTGGGATTTGGAAGACCCAGGTTCGAGACCCCGAGCTTGCTAGCTTGAGCGCGGGGCACATCTGGCTTGAGCAAAGCTTGCCAGCTTGGACCCAAGGTCGCTGGCTCCAGCAAGGGGTGGCTCGGTCTGCTGAAGGACCGCGGTCAAGGCACATGTGAGAAAGCAATCAATGAACAACTATGGTGTCACAACGGCAACAAAAAACTAATGATTGATGCTTCTCACCTCTCTCCGTTTCTGTCTGTCTATCCCTCTCTCTGACTCTCTCTGTCCCTGTAAAAATAAATAAATAAGGAATTTTAAAAACAAATTTCAGTGAAAACATGTTGGGGGAGTAGCACTTTCACTAGAAAGAGATTTGTACTTTGTCATATGCCCTTACTAAAATCCAAGAATTTGAAACAATAATAATCATTTATATCATGTGGATTTTAATCCCAGCACTGTCTTAACTTAGTTGTTGTCATTGTTTTTAATTTTGTATTTTTGTTTGTTTTCATATAAACCTATTATTATACACCTTTTACCAAAGAGAACACTGAGTTCAAAGGGATTTTTTTTATATTCAAGGTTATAGTTTACTAAGTAATGGAGCTTAGTTTGAAATTCCAGGTTGTCTGCCCTGGCGCCATGCTCTAGACTGGCATAGTTGTTCCTTCTCAATAAACTATACTACTTTTGTATGAGCCTCAAGTCAGGTAAGAACTTACACTGTAACAGAGTTTTGTTCTGAAAGGTGGATGGAGAATTGTCTGATAAATTGCTCTTGAAATTACTATTAAATACAATGAATAATAAGTTACCTGATAGAGAAAAGGCTGGTTTGAGAAAGCTAGTTTTAGAAAAATATTACCTCTAGGGGTTTCCAACCAGAATGCCATTTAAAATTTAAAATATTCTTCTGGGAGATGTGGAGGCTAAGGGGAAAATAGGCTTCAGAAATGACCCACTACCGACATTTGTTATAACCTTTTAGTTGGATCTGGTCATTATTTATCTTGATACCTACAATTTCACACTCCCAGTGGATATAATGATCGCTAAGCCTTTAGAAACACCACTTTTTCAATGGGCAGTTATTTATATTAGAGTGAAAGCTTCTGGAAATTCCTACAATAAAAATTAAAACAAGGTTTTAAGAAAAACATTATGTTTCAACTTAGCTTCCTATATAGAGCTCTCTATTCATTCAACAGATATAAGTTTCTGAGTAGTCAATACAGAATTTGCTTTATCACTAGGATATCAGAATTCATGTTGAATCACTGCTACCTACCAAACTACCTACCAAACAACCCAAACTGACAAATTGCATGAATAGCTAGTAACTTGGGAGGAAAAAACTTAGCAAATTACTAAAATTGCATTCCAAGTAATATATATATATATATATATATATATATATATATATATATATATATATATACATATTTAGAATATTTATAAAGGTCAGGGTATTCTGTAACTACCTAATTTACATAAAATAAAGAGCAAATAGATTATTAATATATATTTATCTCCTTGATTTCATTTTCCTAGATTTCTTAACTATCTCTAACTTTCTTACTCTTTGATCATTCCCTTTTCTCCAGTTAATCAATGATAAACTCACATCTGAAATATATTTGCCAAATATATTTACGCATAGATGTATACAGTAACGTGTTTTCCAATTATAGTTCAAAAACAGAGTTGATTAAATATCTTTTGTTTGAAGCTTTGTTAAAGAGGATACTTTTTGTAAGGTTGATACTAAGCTAAATTAAAATGATTAAGAATCTATTCAAAACCTTTCAACAAAACGCACAGGATGTTTCCTAGGCATAATATGAGTTGAAACTTTTGGAAGCTATCTGTGTCTGGAGCAAAAACAAGCAACTGGTGAGGAAAGATAAACTAAAATTCTGTCCACGACTTTAATGACAAAGAAACAAAACTGTCTTCCTGTTGCTTTCCATGCGAGCTGAGCCCACATTTCTCAATTCCTTCAAACTATGTATTACCACTAGGAAACTCATCAAGGGAGATTGATATCAGTGTCTGAATTAAGCAAAATGTCAATTTTATTGGATCTGCTATTCTTAATCAAAGATAGACTACGATAGAGTGTAAATGGTATGCTAATTATATCCCTTTTGTTATATCTTTTACTGTAGGAATGAATGTCTGTTCCATCATATTATTCATCCTTGTCAGATTCCTATCTTAAACAGGTCTCTGCTGATTATAAAATACTGCCCTGGCTGGACAACTTAATGGATTAGGGCATTGTCCCGATATACCAAGGTTGTGGGTTTGATTCCTAGTCAAGGCACATAGCAGAACAGATCAATGCTTTGTCTCTCTCTCTCTCTCTCTTTCTCTCTCTCTCAAATCAATAAAGAAAAAAAGTAAAATAAAATACTTTTCTCTATAATGCTTGGAAAATTCCATTACACACACATCTGTATATATATGTACAAACAAGAAAACAACAATAAAACATGATTCCTAAAGACAAAGATAATGACTGATATTTTTATAGTTGGTGTAATTATTCCCCATCTATTCTCCCAATGATTTCAATCACATCATTGTCCTCATCCTGACACTAATAGTTCTCCTGTTCCCTCCATTTTAATTTCCAATATAAAAATTTGATTCAATACACTATATCGACTCTTATGTGTGAGACACTTATCTGGGTACTGGGGACCCACAATGACAAGCATAACAGGAGAAGTCCCCATTCTCATGCTCACTGAGGAAAACAACATATATATTTTAAAATAAAGACAAACCTAAGCAGTATATAAATTACCATAAAAGGTTTCACTAGTATTGACTGCTATGCAAAGAAGGCAGAGTATTATCAGGAAGTAACTGGAAGGCTACTTTAGATTAGGTAATGAAGAAAGATCGCTGTGGGTGAAATATAAACTTTAGACCTGAAGATCAAGAATGAGTTATGCCTGACCAAGTGGTGGTACAGTGGATAGAGTATCGGACTGGGATGCCAAGGACCTAGGTTCGAGACCCTGAGGTCGCCAGCTTGAGCACGGGCTCATCTGGGCTGAACAAAGCTCACCATCTTGAACCCAACATCGCTGGCTCGAGCAAGGGGTCACCCAGTCTGCTGAAGGCCCCCCGGGTAAAGGTACATATGAAAAAGCAATCAGTGAAAAACTGAGGTACTGCAATGAAGAATTGATGCTTTTTATCTCTCCCTTCCTGTCTTTCTGTCCCTTTCTCTCACTCTCTCTGTCTCTGTCACAAAAAAAAAAAGAAAAAAATAAGGAATGAGTTACCATGCTAATAAATATCAGAGAAGAAAAAATGATCCAGGATGAAGAAACAGCAACCACAAAATCTTTACTTCAAATAAAGCAAATGGCGCAACTGAGGAAGAGAAACACATGGTTGGAACATGACAAGCAATGGGGAAAGTGCTTCAAAATAAATGAAAGAGCCGGGGAAGGGCTGACAAGGTTATGCAGGGTTTGTAAGCCAGGGTGAAACGTAGAATTTATTATAAGTGCAATGAAGAGCTCCTGAAGATTTTAAGAGAGTTGGATACATGATGAATGATTTTGAATGAAATCACTCCTAACAGTAACTATGCAACTTAATTACAAAATGAAATCTTTGCAAAAAATGTCAAAATTGAAGTGGATCCACAAAAAAAGAGATGTTTAATCTCTGTATTTTCACACAGATTTCTTACAGACATAATTAAATTTACACGAACAAATATTGTTACTTGTAAGAGTATTGACAAGCTAGCTTTGAATTAGGAACCTGAACATAGATATTGGGATGTTCTATTTGTGTGACCTTGGGTGAATCACTTTCCTAGAAGATTTAGTGTCCAAAACAGAAAAAAGGTGGATGTCAATGTGGCTCACCTTCAAAAATTCTACAAAAACATCCCTTTCCTCTTTTCTTACTCCCTTTCAAGTCCCTTGCTTCTGGACCATTTTCTTAAAGAAAAATAAATAAAATGTAAAACAACAATATTCAGGGCTGTTCATACTTGTTCTACAAATAAGACAGAAAGTCCCCATTCTCATCCATATTTACAACTATTGGTACAGATTGAGTTTGAAAAAAAAAAAAATCCAGAAAGTAATTATCATCAAAGAGAAGGTTCCTATAGCATCAGAATTATTCAGAAGAAAATTAATGCTGTGGGAAATATGAACAAATAAGTGATAAAAGTATGAAAATGTTAAATAAAGAAATGGAACCCTTTACTACTGGTATATGTAATTTTTCAATGTCAGAAGTGTTTGATACCAGATACTTGGCTCTATTTAGTCATATTCATTTTTAAAAAACTTTTAATATAAGCAAAACAAATAACTAAAGGGTAAAGACAAGATACAATAATTGCATAAAGAGTGCCAAGAACCTTCAATGTATCAGAGAAATACACCAGTAGATCATCTTCAAAGGGCATGATTAGTTTCCAAATATAATTTGCCCATATGTACCACCTGGCAAAGCAACAGAAGTGATTCCCCCCAACAATCTCCTTTCCCATAAGCTATCCTTGTGAGTTCTTTCCTCTTCAAGGTTGCTTTTGACATTAAGACGATGGGGAAAAGAAAAGAAAATAGGAAAAGATGAACATGAGGGTTAGAGCCAAGAGACACATGTTTTTCAAACCATTACAGTTGCTGTTTATAATAATTATTTCAGATTCATACATGCAGCCATGACACTCTGCCCATTCTGAGCAAAGAAGTAAAGCAGGTTGAAAGGTTGTGCTAAGTCAAAGAGAAGATCCATGAATTGATTAGCAGCTTTTCCAAATTCAGTCAACACTGTAGTGTAAACTTGTGAATACTCTTTAGGCATCCGACTTTCAGAATTTTTATTGGCAAAATAAAGGAATTTAACTGAACTACATTTCAGTTCTTTGCACATTCCAAAATCATTTGTATTGGAATGAATCATGTGCTAAGTCATATAATAAACATTGCCCCAGCCTTTCCCTATGACTTCATCTTTAACCAAGTCCTCTCTACCCTTCAGCTACACTGACCTTGCTTTTCCTGAAACAAGCAACCTTGTTCTCATATCTGAGCATTTATGCATTCAGTGACTTTTGCATGGAATATGCTGAAGGCTCACTCCTTTATCATTATTCAAATCTGTGTTCAAATGTCACCTCCTCAAAGAGGCCTTCCTCAATTACTCTACTAACATACCTGCACTCTTTTATTCTTTTTAACATTTCTCTTAACATTTGTCATTATCAGTCATTAATTACCTGCCCCCTCCATTTCTATCCAAGTGAGTGCTCCAGGAAGAGTGACCAGTGTTGCCATTTTCAGTTCTATGCCAATGAATATTATCATGTATGTGAGTATTCCATTAACATTCAATAAAGACAGAATATTTACATTTTATATCCATTGTCATGTTAGAGGTAATAGGTTCATAAAGAAACCATTCAAATTCTGGATTGTTTTTTTAACTTTTCCAATTTTCTAAATGTTCTATATTACAAGCCTTAAGGCATCTTTTTTTAAGCTCACCTCATCTCTTCAATTTATTTTACCATTAAGCACTGTTATTGTCACTCTCCCAGTCCATGATGACTGCCTTTCTATGCCAATCTCAATACAACTTCCATAACCTCTGATTTTTGTCCACATAAATGATAAAAAGAAATTATGTCCAAGATTCTAACCTGATGCTACACTTTGCAACTATAAATAAACTAGTTTCTCCCCATTAACCTAATTGATCCAATCTGAGCATCTTAGTTTGCAAGGTCAGACATCTTGTTATCTCAAATTTTCTAGTGTATTTAGATCCCACTTATTTGGAGTAACAGTTATTAAATAAAAGTAACCCTAAAGGTCAAAAAAGTGCTTAATAACCTAGTGTACAGATTCCCACATAACAAAGTATCGGCATTATTTAATAATCAAAATAAGTATTTTGGATATGAATAAAGTCACTGCTCTCAAACATTAGTATACATTGCATTCACCCTGATACCTGAAATCTGTGATGTAACTATCATGCAATAAAGACTCTGGTCCAGCAGGTGTGTATTATGTAACAGACTCTGCAAGTAATTCTAACGATCATGGTCTTTAAATCACGTTAATTGAAGTAGTAGACTACAGATAAATCACATATGTAATGGAGTGAAAATTACGGATGAGGTAGATGCAGAGGCCCCTGGGATCTCGTTTACATATAGCCTTTTGGAGAACTTTGCGTCAGTGGCACAGTTCTGAAGATCTCCCTAAAACCATCAACTGCTCTGAGAAATCTGTCTCTTGCTCATAATCTCAACAATAAACAAAACAAAATAAAATACAAATGCCTGTCATTGTTAACAATTTTTAAAAAAATACACTTTATATTTTGCACTGGTCAAAAGTGCACCATGACTTTACGGACACACTGTAGGTTATTTAATAATAATGCAGAGAATAATTTTTAAGTTTCAAGTAGTACAAATAACTGTAACACACTGAGTTTGTTGAGTTAATGAGATGGTCCCTGTTATCATCTAATTTCCTCATGTACAGAAAAGAATCTAAAGAAATCTTTTCTCTGGCCACATAGTAAATGGCTAAAAAAAAAAAAAGCGCCATCTGAAAACATTGCTGAATGATACTCTCCTTGAGATACTCCTTCGACCTGATGTAACCTACCAAGTCTAAGTGCTTCTGAGACACAAACTCCCATTGGCTCTGTTCCACAGAATAACAGTCTACGAAACACCCACTACCAATTTCCCAAATGTTATAAATGGATTATTATACATGTCAAGAGGGGAGGGACTTTGTAAATGAAATCAAAGTCAAGAACTTTGAGATGTGAAGATTATCTCACATTGGATAATTTTGGATTGCCTGGGGCAGGAAGGTTTGGTCTAATCACACTCATCCTTAGAAATTGAAGAGAATAGAAGAAAGGAAGGTCAGAAAAATGCAAATGCAGGAAGACTTGTTCTCTGGTTTTAAGATGGAGGAAGGGGACAAGGAATATAGCAGCCTTTAAAGACTGCTGATGCTCTTGGTTTATTGCCAGCTAAAGAATGGGAACTGTGATGGTTAATTTTGTGTGACAGAGTCACTAGGCTAAGGGATGCTCAGATCACTGGTAAAATTTTTCTCCTGGGTGCATCTGTGGGGCTGTTTCTGGAAGATGTTAGTTATTTGAAGTTATAGACTGAATAAAAAAGGATGGCGCTCACCAATGAGAGTTGACATCAACCAATTCCTTGAGGTCTTAAATAGAAAGAAAAAAAGAGCTAGAGAAAGGGCATATTTCCTTTCGGTGCTTTATCTGAGATACGCATCTGCTCCCACTCACGAACATCGGACACCAGACTCTAGAGCTCCTGGCTCTTGAGCCCACTGATTCAGACCAGGACTTACACCACTGATTCCCCTGGATCTCAAGACTTTGGGTTTGGAATAGAGCTTTATCAGCAGCTTTCTTGGGCCTCCCACTTGCAGGTGGAATGTCATGAGACTTTCTGACCTAATTGCTCTTTTGACCTCTACTAGAAACATAATTTTAATCAAGTCTGGAATTTTCTTGTCAAGTACCAATAGTCTTTCCTGTAGGCTGTCTCCATCCCCATAAAAAGAAGAGGCAATCTGCATGATAAAAACCCTCAAAGAAGATGTCTTGTTCTAAAAATAATCTTTTCCTTCCTTTTTTTAATACCCCCTTCACCCCATCCTTCTTCCAAGAAAAAAAAAAAGTTTCCATTTTTGTACAACAACCCAGACCACCCTTCTAGTTGCTGGATAGGATGCTGCTGCCTGATTCATGAATCACTTAATAGATCTAATTATTTCTTCAAATTTGCTTGGTTAAATTTTGTTCTTTAACAGTTCTGTTTGTAGAACCCTGACGAATACAGAGACCTTGGTCCTATAACCCCAAAGAGGTAAATTCTGCCAAAATTTCAAATAATCAAGACATGGATTTTTCCCCTAGAGCCTCCAAAAAGGAATGGACGCCTGCTAACAACTTGGTTTTCACTGGGTAAGAATATACCAGACGCATGACTTATAGAACTGTGAGACAAGAGACTTGTGTTGTTACGCCAGCGATACAAAATTAACACACTGACTTAATAAGGCTGTTAGTAAAAGAGAGTATGTGGTCTTAAGAGGGAGGAAAGAGAGCTGCCATGCCTGACTGCACAATTACAGAAATGGCTTCAAGCATCATCTCCTACTCAATTGCCAAGTGAAGAGTGTAGATCAACATAGGGAAGCCCAGCATCAACACTGAGGACAAGAGATTGATATCCATGATGCTACAGCTTTCACTGACAAAGTAATTAAATTAAAGACCAAGTTGGGATTAAAAATTATTTACTGTAGACTTGACAGTTCTAGGCAATAATACTGGATAAAGTAGGAAAAGTCACAAGCAAAAACAAATAAGGTTGTTCTTAGCACATAAGAAAAATTGTTCTAAGTCTAAGACCAGGTCCATTTAGTGTAGTATTCTCTTTCAGGGGAACTAAGGTTTATGTTGTTTTTATTGTTGTTTAAGTATTTTTAACCTCATGGCTCAGAAAACTTAGAAGATACCCCTAGACAAATTATGGAACAGCTTTCTAGGAATTTGTATAAAATTCCTGAAAAATAACTTATATTCTAGTTATAATGATTTCACTTATTTTTTTTTTTTAATCAAGTGATAGGCAGGGAGGCAGAGAGACAGACACTCACATGTGTCCCAACTGGGAACCACCTGCGGCCGCTGCTCCATTGCTTGGCAACCAACCTATTTTAGCACTGAGCCATAGAGCCATCCTCAGCACCAGCAGCCATTTTGCTCATTCAAACCATGGTTGCTGGAGGAGTGGGGAGAGAGAGAGAGGTGAGAGAGGAGTTGAAGGGAGGTGTGGAGAAGCAGATGATCACTTCTCCTGTGTGCCCTGACCAGAAGTTGAACTTCTGGTTCAAGGACTTCCACAAGCCTGTCTGATGCTCTGCCACCGAGCCAACCAGCTGGGGCCATGATTTCACTTATCTTATTACAATTGTGTAAACTTGAACATTTAAAATATTATACCAGCTTGCTATAGAACAAAAAGATCTGGAGAATGATTTTGATTTTTCATTATAACTAGATTCTTAATGATTTTGAACGGTTTAATGATAATACATTTTTATTATTATATTCCCAGGGAAAGGGTTTGATTTTATTTCCTCATCTGTAAAATATGCTCAATGTTAACATCTATATAGAAATTGATTGTGATAATTAATTATGGTAATATATGGGATGCATATAGAATAGCTTCTGATACTTATTAGACTGCCATAAAATTTTATTCTTATTGTTATTGCTAATTGCTTATTCTAACTTAATCTTTTATCACTTTCTTTGCCTTCTTAAAAAGCTCCTTTTGAGATGCTGTCCATCTATATTACATGTTATAATTTATCATTTATTCAAATTTTTTCATTAACCAATATTCCATACTGCAGGTTTTGCTAGCTTTAGAGGTTATGAGGATGATTTAAATATAGACTTTTCTTGTTTTCAAAAGTGCTTAGCATCTTCACATTAGAATTGTAACTAGAGGTCGTGTAGTATAACTTTCAGGCTAATGCAGATTAAATGCAACAAGCAAAATTCTCAAGGTCCCTGTACTGAACGATTTAAAATATAAAGATTTATTTCCTCCCCTGCAAAATTGACTGTGGGTCCTGCAGACCATGCAAGTTGTGGATGAGAGCTGAGTTTGATCCTTACTGAAACATGTGTCCTAGGGACACTCTAGTGGTGACAGAGAAGAGAGGGGTACATAAATATCTCTTCTCACATTTTATTTATTTATTATTTGTGTGTGTGTGTGTGTGTGTGTGTGTGTGTGTGTGTGTGTGTGTGACAGAGACAGAGAGAGAGGGACAGACAGACAGGAAGGAGAGAAATGAGAAGCATCAATCCTTCATTGCAGCACCTTAGTTGTTCATTGATTGTTTTCTCATATGTGCCTTGACTGGGGTGCTACAACAGACCGAGTTACCCCTTGCTTAAGCCAACAACCTTGGGCTCAAGCTGGTGAGCTATGCTCAAACTAGATGAGCCTATGCTCAGGTTGGCGACCTCAGGGTTTTAAACCTGGGTCCTCTGCATCCCAGTCTGATGCTCTATCCTCTGTGCCACCGCCTGGTCATGCTCACATTTTATTGACTAATGCAAATCTCATGCTCATGCTACCGTCAAGAAAGTAAGGAACTATAACCTCTCATGTGTCCAGCAGGAGAGACAGAGATATTAGTCTGTATCACTGATGTCTCCCTCCCATGTATACCTACATAATGAGTAAATTCTTGAATAGACATAGCAAACTCACAGGCAAGAGTTGGAACCTTCTGGTAGACTTGGTTTATGTTATTTGTATTTAGGGATCATAGAATATGAGTTGTCTAAATTACTTTATTATTTTTGTTTTGGTTGATTCATTTCCCTTTATTTATTTATTTTTTTGTGACAAATACAGAGAGAGTGACAGAGAGAGAATGACAGATAGGAACAGACAGACAGGAAGGAAGAGAGATGAAGAGCATCAGTCCTTCACTGCAGCACCTTAGTATTTCATTGATTGCTTTACCATATGTGCCTTCACAGGGTGGCTACAGCAGACCCCTTGCTCAAGCCAGCAAAATTGGGTTCTAATTAGTGAGCCTTGCTCAAACCAGTTGAGCCCACGCTCAAGCTGGCCACCTTCGGGTCTTAAACCTGGGTCTTCCACATCCCAGTTCCACACTTTATCCACTGTGCCACCACCTAGTCAGGCCACTTTGCGTTATTTTTTGACATTATTGGGGCAAACTTGGTTAATAAAATTAGATGGGTTTTAGATATACAATTTTACAATACATCATCTACATATTGTATTGTGTGTTCACTACCCTCTAAATTACTTTAGAAAGTGATAGAACTTCAGTTCCAATTATGGCAAAAAGTCTAATAAATTTGTTTTTCACAGAGTGATTATCTAACAGATAGGTTTTATATTTTTACTGCATATCAAGTTTTATATTGTCATTAAAAGACACAGTAAATATGTCAAGATGTACTCTTTCAATATCTTGCTATATTACTTATAGCTAATGTTCTCAAAGTTGAAAATAATCGCATACTTTTAAAAGCAAAAAACAATTATTCTAAATAAATCTCTCTATACTATATCTTTCTATGATGGAAGTATATTTTAGTGTCCACATTAGTTTAAGTTCTTTTTAACAAACTCATAAATTTTTATATTCTGAAATTAAATAAAATGATGACCTTACTTAGAACTTCTATAGTCTATCAATTCAAAGATCATTTTGCGGTCTAAATGGTGTTCCCCTATTGGATGGGGCACTATCATGTCTCACCCCGGATGGAGGAGATTTACAAATATGAATTTCACTATCTCAGTGGCAGAAATAAAACCAGCTATTGAGACGCAGCCTGATTTCTCCAGTTCGATAACCTATTCTAGAGCTTCTGGGATAGTGCTTCAATGTAATTTCATATTTAATTTAAAATATCTCCATGTGTCTTTTAAGTATAAACTTCTTATAAACTATTAAGGTATCATAGTTACCAGCAAAACAGTAGCACGTTAATGAAAGTTTGTTTTCAAGTTCTTGGGTTTCCAAAATGGGTATGCTTCAAAAATTAAGTATCTTTTTTGAAATTTTATATATATTGTTTGATTCATTTCAGAGAAAAAGAGTAAGTAAGAGAAAAAGAGGAAAAGAAACATCTACTTGTCATTCTACCCATTTATTGATTGATTCTTTTATGTGCCCTGACCAGAGGTTAAACCCAAAACCCTGGTATATCCGAAGAATGTTCTAACCAACTAAGCTACCTGGCCAGAGTCAAGTATTTCTTCCATATAGAAAAATGGCTATGCTAGTCCTAATATCCATTTATACATTTTCAATACCCTGAATTATAAAATAACAGCAATGTAAAAATGAATTCATTCTTGCTCTGTGTTTTCTATCATTGTGATATGATGATGCTATGTGTATCAACCTCTCCATTCCAATTTTTAATAATTAATGACTTAAAATGTATTATCAATAGACTTAACATGAGTTTTGTCTATTATTAAGTAATTAAGAGAAGGTAAAAATACAAAAATGAATAATATGCCTGTGGATAAAGAGAGCAAGGAGCAAGGTCAGAAGGCTGTGCTTTTTTTCCATTAGGCTGAAATTATGTTTATTATATAATATTAGAAGAGTCAGTCTGGTTTTTGTCAAATGTTTCTGTTGTTTCACCAGTGTATGCCCGTTAGGAAATTGTTCTATAACAAAACTGATGAATGGCGAGATTCCGAGCTAGGAGTTATGAATTGGTTCACTTGATAGTCTATCATTTGTTTCTTGGGTTTTTTTGTTTTGTTTTGTTTTGTTTGGAAAGCCACACTTTCCAGAAATTAATGTTATAACTGTAATATGAGATTTTATCACTTTGTGCATGACTTTTTGCATTTATTTACACCCTGATCAATTTTACTGATTGTTTTTCAAAAGTTGTCATTGTATTATTAATTTGTTCAGAAATCCTCTGGGTCTGATAGTTAATGTGTTGAAAGCTCTTCTCAGTACCAGGAAAAGAAAGTAGTGTCATAGCACACCAAGGCTGTTGGGCTCCTAGAGACATTAGTTTTCACCCTAGATCTAACAAGTAGGCAAAATACCACCATTTTGTTGTCTTACGTGTGGAATAGTGATAATGACCTCTCAAAGTGTTTACATGAAGAAAAGACAAGCTATTTTCAGAAAGACTAACAAAGCATCTGGCTACTAATAGACACTTACCATGCAATTTCCTTTCTTACCATGCAATTTCCTTTCTTTATTATTTGCCAATCAAAGACAGGTTGTAGGTTTGTATCTTTAACAAGAACAAATTCAATTCTAAGACCCTTTGACTTTCGTTTTTTTCATTTCTGTTTTGTCTCTGTGTGATATGATTTATATGTTATAAAATTATACTTTTCCTATGTGCTTAATATATTTTTATACACCACAAATTTATATAAACAAATGGCTATAAAGAGCTGTATGCTAAAACCCATGTAAGGTTTTCTTTATGCATCATTGTTGGGGAAATAAGATATATTTTGCTCACCCTTTTAATGATGGCTGCTGCCTATGTGGGGCAGCTGAATGCCCTTCTTATTTGGAAGGGGCGTGGTTATGATAATGTGTGTTGGGGGAGGGCTTTTGCACCAAAAGATTTTTAAAGAAGGAGATAGGAGGCCATTTGGAAAGAGATCATATTGTTCCAGGGGAGAGTCCCCACGTTCTTATAGAGAGGAGGAGCCCAGGCTGGAGCAGGGCAGGAAGGCCACTTGGAGGAGGCAGCCAAAATGGCAGAATGGGGAAGGAGAAGCCAGTACACAGAGGAGAAGGGGATGGAGAACAGAGGCGAATAAGACTGGTTAGGTGGAAGCCTTGATTCTATGAAAACTAGGATGAGCCAGTAGCTTTGTGAGCACTGAACGAGTGGGATTTGGAGCCCAGTGTATTAGGGCAAGTCTAGAATAAAGGAAAATGGACCACCAGTTTTTGGCTCTGTTGATTCCTTACCGTTGGTCCGAATCAAACTTGAACCTGTGTTGGCCAGGCAGCTTTGATGGAAGCCACGGACACTGGGCATACAGTCATTTAATTAACTTTAAAGCCAACGTTGATAAGAGAGTTTTGCCCTATCTTATAATTCAGTACCTAATCTCCTGTGACTTGACTTTACCATCCAAAATGCTTTCACATACAACTTGCACACAATCTCTCTTGTCAGCCACAATGTATTTGGACTATTCTCACTTCCATCATCCGGTGCACATTTCCTCTCATCTGAGTACCTTCTTTCTGTCCCTTCCTGTGGTCACGTTTTACTTATTTAAACACAATGAGACTCTTGACAATTACTCACATTTTCATTGATATATTTCACCTTTGAACTTCTCCATCCATTTGCATTGCAAATAAAACCATTTAATTAAATAGGGCTTTCCGCATTTTGCCCTTGTTTTATGTATACATTTTCCAACAAAAATAGATCATTTACTTTCAGCTATGAGAGAGATATACCTTAAAATTCTCTTGCACAGTGATTCACTGAATAGATTAAAAATTTAGGTCAAGCCTACTAAAATAAAAAGTTTTCATTTCCTATTTTTTCCTCTATGTCCCTTATCTACCAGTATCCCTATTAGCAAATTCAAACGTATCTTCACAATATCATACTCACTGTATAATAAAAATACACCATGATACCATGTTACTAGGTAAAAACAAACAAAAAGTAAAATAAAATAAAGTTGATGCTGAGGTACTGGCATGAGTCTTTAAGACTTAGATACACTCTTCTTGTGTCCAGAGGTGGCTCATCAAGCTTCAGTCCATTTATTCCTGTAGGTCATATAATTTAAAGGGTACCCCACTCGCCATGTTATTTTCTCACTAAGCTGATTATACCACCCTTCCCTCTCCAATCTTCATACTTCTTCTCAAGACAAGGACATATATCTTTACTTTAGATGGTTTCTATTTTTCATAAACATAGGCAATCATAATAAGAGTAGGGCAAAGTTTATAATGCAAATCCTACAAAGCTTCCAAAAATCTCATGAAATTCTGCAAAATGATTACTTAATTCTCCATACAACAGCCTTTGTAATTATTATTTTGGTATCGTATATTCCACAATTTAAAAAATTTATACTAGACCTTTATTTGTGGAAATTTAAATAAAAATTTCCAAACTCTTTAAGTTTGACTCTGTTTCTAATGTGAAGACACTTCCCAACTTCACTGAGAAATGTACTGTTTTGATAGTTCTGAAATAACTTCAAAACTACTAGGGCTACTTGAAACATAAAAGGTCCTTGGGTTCGGTACCTTGAGATTGTTATTCATCAGTTATGGGATGGAGCCTAGACATCTATATTTTTAACAAGCTCCCCTGTGGTTTTGACATACAGCGGAACACAAGATCTGGAAAACATGGCATTTTACTGTTAGCATAGAACAATGACAGTCACTCGTTTGACACTTGACAGGCCCTTGTTTAAGTTATCAGCTCAGGGGAGCTTCCAAACAGCACCTACATCTTCCTGTCCAAATTTATATACCTAAAATGTGCATTTAGACAAAGCCCTGTTTCTATAGCAAACTGAATCTAGCCCAAAAACAATACTTTCCAATAATTTAACAAGGATTGGATAGAAGTGTTTTGATAACACTAGCTGTGCTCGTCTTTACACAAGACAGATTTGTGACGTCATCAATATTCAGTTCATTTGAGGTGGTTTTCACCCTAACCTATATAAAAAACAGAACTTCATAGATTTATTTATACCTGGTTGTCATACATTTTAATCCAGTGCTTTAGTACCTATCTTCTATAAATCATAAAATGACTATTGCTCTTTACTATTTTATAATGAGATAAAACTGACAATTATTGCTTTATGTAATAGCTTTCCAGAAGCTACTCTATCTCTTAAGTGTTAAGCAATCCTTTCATAGTAAAATGCACGCAAAAAATAACTAACATTTTATCATATGTCTTAAAGTCAATCTAATACATATTGTCCTAATTCTCTCTCTCTTTTTTAATCCAGTGAGAGGCAGGGAGGCAGAGAGACAGACTCCCACATGTGCCCTGACAGAGGTTCACTAGAAACTCCCATTTGGGGCCAATGTTATACCCATCTGCGGCCACTGCTCCTTTCATTGGTAACCAAGCTATTTTAGCACATGAGGAGAGGCCATGGAGCCATCCTCAGCACCCGGGACCAACTTGCTCATTCAAACCATGGCTGTAGGAAGGGGAGCTGGGTAGAGAAGCAAGTGGTTGTTTCTCCTGTGTGCCCTGACTGAAAATCAAACCTGGGACTTCCACACACTGGGTCAATAATCTACTGCAGAGCCAACTGGCCATGGCCAATTCTCATTCTTTTAAATGAAGAAGCAATATGTATATATCAAGTTAATAGAACTTTATTTTGAAGTTAACACCTATTCTATCTCTACTATAAACAAAATAATTTACATAGGTATCTATACTGTATAATTCCTAAGTTTTTCAAGTCCACAATTTACTGTTCATGCCACAGTGTTCTAAGCCACAGTGCAGACCTGTGGACAAAACTGTAAACAATTAAGGCAAAATTTAGGATACCCAAGAGATTATTATCCAAATAATCCTATTTCATGAGAAGCCATTGCAATAATGCAGCCAAAAGAGTATATCAATTTCTTAACTTGCCATTAAGGTTTGCATTATAAATGACAAGTATATTATTGATAATTAGGCATAAATATATACAGAAAAGGAAAATTCTATTAAATAAGTATTTGCCATCTAGGAAAAAAATTAATGCTTTGAAAATATCTTATAAAACTAGCCTTAAATCAGAGTGCTCAGATATATATTTTTATTTATCTGATTATGGTGCTTAAAAAAACTTGGAAGTCCATTGTCTTCCAAATAGATCATATTTTAAGACACAAGCTAGTAGCACTGGAATTTTTGTTTTAGTTTTCAGGAAATCACTTTTTGTTACTATTTTTATTATCCTTCATAAAACAAATGTATCTATCTGTTAGAATGGAAAGTAACAAAATTACAAAGAAAAACTATAAGACTTCCAACTAGAAGGTCAATGGATATATCAATAATTCATTCCAGACCAGAGAAACATTTTATGAGTTTATATATTTTTTCATCTCAAATAAGTACCTTTTCTACAGGTATATCATATATGTAGAATGCTTTGTGCACTACAAACACTAGTAAAGTGATTAACACACTCATGCCCAGAGTTAGTTTTAAAATCATTTTCAGAAAAATAGAATAGGTAGCGATAAATCATCAAGGGTAGGCGACTGTCCTAGATTGATTTCTATGGCCAGGTACATGCATTCCACTTAATCACTGAGAAACAACTGCTCCATCAATAACAGTGACAGTCCACAACCAGGTCAATAAGCAAAAATTAATGATAATAACATTTAATATATGCGTTATTAAAACTAATATTAATTCATTGTTATTTACTAGGCTCTATGCTAAAGACTTTATGGATTATTTAACTAAATTTATCTCCATGTGTTTTCTATATGGCCCACGTTGTCAAGATAACAGCTAAAATTCCTCTGCTTTATTTGCTATACAGAATTTACTGCCTCTGTTACTAGTCAGACCTTAGAGTACAGTCATTAAATGACAGAAGAAATATTTCCCTTAGAAGTTTTAATTCTGATTTTATAGGGTAAATTCATTAATATAGCAGTACCATGTGCCAAGTTTGGAAGAAAAGGAGAAACAAGACAAGAATTTTTTCACAAAAGATGCCAATCATTTAGAGTGGAGGAAAGACAGACCTAGGTTCATAATTCAATGAAGGACTTAGGAGTAGAAAGCCAAGGAGAGAGAATACAATAAAAAAGAAACAAGGTAGTTAGGAATATGATTTCATGTTTCCTACTTAACTTACATAGGCTAAAATAGCCAAGATTCCATTAATGGAATTTTAATGAGTTTCATTTTAGACGCATTATCTAGCATAGAAGTAAAAATTACAACTATAATGACCTTGTATTAAAAAATAGAAATTATCTCTTTAACACATATCTTTATTGTTTTCCCTCAACTAAGATACAATTTATTAAATACATCAGTTTCAAAACAAATACACAAATATATATAGAGAGAGTGGCTTAGATAGTAACATAATTTTATTATAACTTCAATGTTTTGGATAGTTAAAGCCTGAAAGGATCTTAATATTATTTAAAAACCCCAAAATATTATAATGATAGTGTGTCTGGACATAAATAAAAATGTTCCTAAATCAACATTTCTTTTGTTCATTTTTAATGAAAGACACATTTGAATGTTTTCAACATAGTGAGCTGTTATAATTGTCAAAACATTAGAATATGGCATAAATAAATATAATAAGTATCAACTCAAAAATTAACTAGTTCTTATTTCAAAATAATTATTTTAGCTGGACGAGGTGGTGGTGCAGTGGATAGAGTGTTGGACTGGGATGCAGAGGATCCAGGTTCAAGACCCCGAGGTCACCAGCTGGAGCACGGGCTCATATGGTTTGAGCAAGGCTCACCAGCTTGGCTCCAGCAAGGGGTCACTCTGTCTGCTGTAGCCCCACGGTCAAGGCACATGTGAGAAAGCAATCAATGAACAACTAAGGTGTAGTAACGAAAACTGATGATTGATGCTTCTTATTTCTCTCTGTCCCTGTCTGTCTCTCTCTCTGACTCTCTGTCATAATAAGAATGACCATGCTTTGTTTTCAGTATAGAATGTTAAAAACAATAAGCTCAAATTGGTTTAACTATTATTTTCCTAGATGGAGCTAAACCATAGGAACAGTTTTCTTAACTCTGGAATCTATGTTCAGGTAAATAAGTTGTGAGGCTAAAGCTCACTGTGAGATACAACTGATGCAAGGTGACTTTAATATAGATACATATAGCAAAGGACAAGGAGAATGCATTATCCAGTCACTGCGTAGGAAGCTCTACTGTTGCTTGTACTTGCACGTGTCATGCAAACCACCACATTGGAAAACAGTCTTGTTGTATAGGGGTAATGTATACTTTCATTAAAAAGATAGAGTGGCAAAAAATTGTATGCATTTCTTTTTATCTGTAACACTGAAATTAAGATTTATAAGTACATAGCATGTAGGCTAAGAGTGCACACGCAGTAATATACTTGGAGGAAACGAATGTCAGAAAGAAGTCCTAGTCCAAGATGATATCTTCCTATTGTTTTCAAATATCCTGTTCATAGCCAACAAATTATTTCCATGTGAATGTTACAGCGGTGAATCTGAGTCAGAGTTTCATCATGACACTAACCTAGGAATCAGTCACTTTCTTAAAATATTCTGTATTCTTATCGTATCATCAGGTAGAACATTTTCCTCAAAGAATGTTATTGCACACTGGAAAATTTCTTTGATACATAATTTGAGGAGCCCCTCAAGGCATTACTCATGAAGATTTCTGATTTGAAATACCAGCTAATATCACAGTCGGTGAGTTTTTATTGCTTATATTTCAATATTAGTTTTTTGTGCATATCGCACTCTGACCTGAATGTCCAAAATCAATTTTATAAGGTACAAACCCTGGATAAAATTTGAGCAGGATGTTAGTAAAAAAATGCATTCCTATGTTTAAAATATCTTTTCTAACTTTAGGGCAATCAAATTTTTAAGTATAGTTTTGAAAATTATTTATATAGATTAATTTGTTTGTTATTGTTTATTAACTTTTATTGGACTGAAAAGTTAAATGAGCCTCAGAATAATTATGGTTTTGGATTTAAAAGTCTTTCAAGGCACATGACCTGTGGCAGAACAGTGTATAAGGTGTCAAACTCGAATGCTGCGGCTGTCACTTTAAAACCCCGGGCTTGCCAGGTCAAGGCACGTATAGGAAGCAACCATGAGAAGATGCTTCCTGCTCCTTTTCTCCTCCCCACTCTCTCAATCTCCTCTCTCTAAAATAATAAATAAAATCTTTAAAAGTTTATTAAGGCAAATGCACTATTTAATAAAAGGTGTTAAATAACATGATGTTATGTATTGCTTATTATATGTTTAGACATTAAATATGAAGTGCTTATTGAATGGATGGATGGACACAAATGTACATAAAAATATTTGGCAGAATTGTTAAAACCTGGGGTTGTCAAGGAACATTAACTTTCTTACAAAGGAGAGAGAGCTGGAGTATGACACACAAAGATTAAGGCACATTCTAAAAAATTCAAGTAGTTTGGTTTATCTCGAAAATCTGTTGCAATGGGGCAAAGGAAGATTGGAGGAAGGGGCAGAAAAATGCAAATAAGATTTGGTACAATTTGTACAGCAACTGAGTTTATATAATTTTACATCAATGATTCTTTATAACAAAAAAATATTTTGAAAGAGACATATAGACAGACAGGAAGAGAGACATGAGAAGCATCAACTCATAGTTGTGACACTTTAATTGTTCATTGATTGTGTTCTCATATGTGCCTTGACTCAAGCTGAGCCAGTGACCCCTTGCTCAAGCCAGCAACCTTTGGCTCAAGTCACTGACCATAGGTCATATCTATGATCTGATACTCAAGCCGATGACCTTGAGCTCAAACTAGTAAGCCTGCTCTCAAGCCATCTACTTTGGAGTTTTGAACCTGTGCCTACAGTGTCCCAGGTCGACACTCTGTCCAAGGCACTCACTACCTACCAGGTCAGGTGCAAGTATTTTTATTTATGCAATTGAATAATATCATCTCTAAAAGTTAAAAGTACAATGTAGAAGTGATGAGACACAAGGGGGCAAGTTTCAGGTCCATGAACCAGCAATTCCACAAAGAAGCGTACAATGGTATATTTACTGTAAGAATCCCTTGCCTTTGCCTACTCTAGGGAATATTGACATTTTTAGATTGATCTTTCTAAGGCTGATACTTCACCGTGCCATTCCCTTGCCTCTATTTTTATTTTTATATGACTTCCTATGGCCTTAACACTAAAACTCTCACTTCTTTGGAAGAAATGCAAGGACCTTCGAGATATGGCATATTGCTAAGGCTTTGTCCTTCCACAAAATTGGACATCTTACTTATTTATCTCCCAAACCTTCACTTTTCTACAGCACAGACTCTAAAACTTCTCTACTTGTATACGCTCTTAGTTTTCACCAACGTAAAACTTTATAATTTTGGACAAGTTGCTAAATTTATGTTAAATAATCCTTTAAAAATTGCCCAGTATTGCCATCTGGGGAATGAGAATGAGAATTATAATAATTTCCTCATAGGATTCTTCTGGGGTCTTGAAAAATTCATGACAATTCATTATTGCAGAATCTGGTACCTTCATTCAACAACTATTTATAGATTGCCACTTAGAGTTTGCCACTGATGTGCTACTTACCATTTTAGATGCTGAAGCTATAGAAGCAAATAAAATATGGGAATAATCCCTACTTTCATGGATTCTACTGAATGTAATTGGTAAATAAATAGCAGTTGCTATTATTAAGAATGATGCTTCAAGACTTAGCTTAATGGACTGTCCTTCCAAGAAACCTCTTTTTACACCAACTCTTTTAAAAGCTAACACCTTTCATTGTAAGTGATTATAACCTCCCTCAGCTCTCCTCCTATCCTGAGGCAACAACCATGGCTTATTTACCCTTTCTTGCCAGCTCTTAGCATACTGTGTGGCCCGCAGTTGGAGCTCCAAGTGCCTCCGTGGAAGAGTGGGGTGTGCCATTTCCGGCATCAGCACATCTATTCCAAACCGCTTGTATTTTATAATCCTTGTTCTGATGCTACAATCCATCCTCTTGTCCTAAATAACTCTTTAGACTCAATGACACTTAAGAAATGACTTTAACTCCTACCACTATAGGATACATGTTGAGGAAATTTGGCACGTGTTAAAGAAGTAATCAAAATGACTTATAACCCTAAATTGTGTATATTAGTTTCACACACACACACACACACACGTGTGCGTGCACACACAGACACACACTATCTGAATAAGAGATGTAACTTTTATTACTGCTGTATTCCCAGAGCAATACCTGACATATAGTATGTATTCAATCTTTGTGGAAGGGAGAAGTAAAGAAAGAAAAGATGGGTGGAAGGAAGTAATATAAAGGTCTGGTTTGCTTTATTCAGTTAGCTTGTATGCTTCTGTAAAACTAATCTAAAATATATACATGCATGTATTAAATATATATGAACATATACTTAATAATGTAATATATATTAAAATAAATATAATTTATTTTAATTTTTATATATGCTTTATATTTAAATATATGACTTGGCTTGTTACAGCTTTATTTTGGAAAACTATTAGAATTTCCATTTTAAAGTGAAAGATGTACTCATTTAGGATTTAAAATCAAAGGTGGACCAGACCAGTGGTGGTCCAGTGGATAGAATGTAGACCAGAGACACTGAGCTTACAGGTTTTAAATCCCTGAGGTCACCAGCTTAAGTGTGTGCTTGCCAGTTTATGCACAGGGTTACAGGCTTGCAAGATCATTGATATTATCCCACGGTCACCAGCTTGAAGCCCAAGGTTGCTGGCTTAAGCCCAAGGTCACTGGCTTGAGCAAGGGGTCACTGGTTTGGTTTGAGCCTTCCGGTCAAGACACATGTGAGAAAGCAGTCAATGAACAACTAAGGTGAAGCCACTACAAGTTGATGCTTTTCAATTCTTTCCTTCCTCTCTCCCTTCCTGTCTCTATCTCAAAAAAAAAAAAAAAAAAAGAGAGAGAGAGAGAGAGAAATAAGGAAAGAAAGGAGGAAAGAAAGAAGTCAAAATGTGAAATAAAGTTTATTTCATCAAATTATCAGAGTATAATTGCCCTTTGAGCAACATGGTTTGGACTACATGGTTCGATTTATACAATAATTTTAAAAATAAATACTGTAAATGTATTTTCTCTTCATGATATTTAAATAACATTTTCTTTTCTTTAGCTTACTTTACAGTTTATTTTATCAGTAAATTTTCCAGTCAACAGTTGGTTATTAGTGGTTAAGTCTTTGGGGTGTTAAAAGTTATATGAAGATTTTCTACGGTGCTGGGGGTCAACCCCTAAGCCCTTGTTCAGTACAAGTTCAAGACAGGTCAACTGTAATTGGAATCAGACTGTTCAGTCTCCAGTCAACCTTACAAACATTTAGCTGATGGTAGCTTATTTTCTGTTGGCTACAGAAAAAAAATATATCTTTAAGTCTAATAAACACAAGCATAGAGATACAGAAAAAGGAACAGTCATACTGCAGAAGTGATATGCTGGTTAATATATGTTAATAAACTAAAACCTTCACCTAAATAATTATTTCTCTGCTATTCTTTCTACACAGAAAAACTGACCCAAATATTTAGATAAAAATTTATGTAAGGGGGAACAAACTAAATTACAACATTTTGAAGGGCAGGTAAAGAAAAGATATTTCACTGAGACGTGTATGAGTAACTCCAAGAGTCTTGGAATGATATATGAGTTTAATAACTATGTATGTATGTAAATCATATTTTTGTATATGACCAAATCATTCACTTGCTAGTAGGCTTTCCATACCAATTACACAGTTCATGTATGTCAGAAAGCTGACAGGCGCTCTCTGCCTCAAACATTTGGAGGGGTCAGGTTGTTAAATTAATTTACCATTCAGTAATAACTCTTCAAGTTGATTGTGTGAGTCTAAACTGCTTCAACCAATTTCCACCATTACAAATAAAGGTCCATTTTGCTAAGCATCTAGATTTTTGGAGAGATTTTAAGAAACTTTGCTATGATACAAAATCTTCTATTTTTAGATATTTTAAACAAATTTAATTTTTTTGTTTTTGTTTTTTTATTTTATTCATTTTAGAGAGGAGACGCAGAGTGAGAGAGAGAGAGAGAAAGAGAGAGAAAAGGGGGAGGAGCTGGAAGCATCAACTCCCATGTGTGCCTTGACCAGACCAATGCAGGGTTCTGAACTGGTGACCTCAGTGTTCCCAGGTCGACGCTTTACCACTGCACCACCACAGGTCAGGCCAACAAATTTAATTTTTAAAAGGGAGAGTTGCTCAGTTCCTTGCCAGTTGCTCAGTCATTGGGACATTGGCCTAGTGTATTGATGTTCTGGGCTCGATTCCTGGTCAGGACACGCAGGAGAAGTGACCATCTGATTCTCTGCCCCTCCCTCTCCTACTTCTCTCCTTCATCTCTCTGCAGCCAGCGGCTTGCTCGGTTGGTCCGAGTGTGTCAGCCTCAGGTGCTAAAGATAGCTCAGTACACAAGCTCGGCCCTGGATGAGGTTTTCAGGTGGATCCTGGTTGGGGTACATGTGAGAGTCTGCCTCTCTATCTGTCCTCCTCTCACCTAAAAGAAAGTAAAAATTAATAAAAATTAAAATATAAAAGAGAGAAAGAGACATTACAGACAAAATAATAGAGAGTCGTAGCATGGCTTCTGGCCTGGACTATGAAGTACTACTGGATTTGCACACATACATGGAGAGACACCAATATTTGAGTTTCAGTTTTTGGGGGTTTTTTTTAGATGATTTTTATTTATTTATTTTATTTTATTCACTTTTTTTAGAGAGGAGACAGAGTGAGAGAGAGAGAGAGAGAGAGAAAGAGAGAAAGGGGGGAGGAGCTGGAAGCATCAACTCCCATATGTGCCTTGACCAGACCAGTGCAGGGTTTTGAACTGGCGACCTCAGTGTTCCCAGGTCGACACTTTATCCACTGCGCCACCACAGGTCAGGCGAGTTTCAGTTTTTAAGGCTCAATAGGTCCCAATGATTTAAAGCAGTGGTAGTCAACCTGGCCCCTACCGCCACTAGTGGGCGCTCCAGCTTTCATGGTGGGCAGTAGTGGAGCAACCAAAGTATAAATAAAAAGAAAGATTTAACTATAGTAAGTTGTTTTATAAAAATTTATTCTGCCCAACTTAGCGAAAATCTGACATAAAGTACTTGGTAAGTAATTATTATTATATGCTTTAACTTGTTGTAACTCTGCTTTATAAATTTTATAAAGTTACTTCCCTACTTTATAAATCACCATTACTGTGGAACCAGTGGGCGGTTAGAAAATTTTACTACTAAAAAATATACAAAAGTGGGCGGTAGGTATAAAAGGGTTGACTACCCCTGATTTAAAGTATAAGTTTTTCAGTTTTAACTTCTTTGTTTCTCTGGCTTTTTCCCCCTCTCAAAGCTTCTCATGATAATAGGGAAGCCCTGAGGATTTGGCTCCAAAGGCCTAGATGGTGGAATATGAACATATATCCACCAAGCCAGTTATCTTATTCTGGTCTATAAAGTGTGCACTAAACCACTTATTGAGAATTCACAGTGTACTACAAAGTCAATTTAGAAATATATATACATATCCCCATGTGCAAGATGCAACCAAGGATAGCTTTAGTAATAATCAGGAGAAAAGTACTTGAAAAGAATTTCTTGTTTGTAAGAGACAGAAAGACAGACAGACAGACAGGAAGGAGAGAGATGAGAAGCATCAATTCTTCACTGTGGCACCTTAGTTGTTCATTGATTGCTTTCTCATATGTGCCTTGACTGGGGGGCTAAATCAGAGCAAGTGACCCCTTGCTTAAGCCAGTGATCTTGGGCTCAAGCCAGTGACCTTGGCTTTAGCCAGCAACGTTGGGCTTCAAGCCCGTGACCTTTGGGCTCAAGCAGTGACCATGTGGTCATGTCTATGATCCCATGCTCAAGCCAGTGACCCCATGCTCAAAGTGCTGAGCCCGTGCTCAAGCCGACAACTTCAGGGTTTCTAACCTGGGACTTCTGCGTCCCAGTTTAATGCTCTATCCACGGAGCCACTGCCTGGTCAGTCTCAAAAAGAAATTTTAAGTGTAATTCATTTGCCCCAATTGAAATGATTATGCAGTGGGCAGATGGAGGTTTCATGTGGCCTTGATTAACATGGCAGGTTTAATTCTGATCTTTTCCTGCACACAGACCATTTATTCTCCCCCTGAGCTCTTCCAAGGGTGCTCTTCTGCATTGCTGCCTGGGCTATGTCATCACATGCTCTGACATCTGCCAGTTTTGAGGCAGAAGCTGCTATTGTGAAGTCTAAGTTTAAACCATTGCATCCTTTGGGAATTTGCTGAGCAGAAATTTCTCTGACACTGAAAAAAGTTTAGTCTCTAGCAAAGTCTTACATAGAATTTACCAGATAACCTAGCCAGATTTTCAGTCCCTGATTCTCATTTAACTGCATGTTATCAGAGATTTATTTGGTTTATTCTAATAAAATTGAGGGGCTTTTAAAATTGGTATTATGAATTAAGTAGGACCACCATAAAACCATCTAAACTCTGGGCAGTTGCTTTAAACCAGACAAATTGTGTCTTTGTGTCTTTTCCCCTCACATGACACAATAAAAAAAACCCAAAATTCTTTTTTGTACGTTCTTTGAAATAGAATATTGACTATTAATTTAAGCACCATTTACTAGGGAGAACATATAAAAAAGTCTTTTAGCTCTAAATTAAATTGTTTAAAAACAAGAATAACATGACTGTATACTCAAGCTTCTAACCAATATTATAAGTAGCAGTAGATCCACTAAAGTGAAAATGAACCAGTTTTGATTTATGTGTGACATTTGGAATCTGGACGTGTTTGCTAAGCAGACATTACTGAATGCATTCTCTTCTTATCCACTGCCTAGCTGTATAAAGGGGAACGGAGTAAAATAGGCAAATCTATGTGTTTCACTTATAGGATCCATTTACACGTCCTATTCTTACCCCCCCCCCAGAACAGCTAATACATGGGAGGAATGAGGGCAACACATGTTAACTGAGCTTTTAGAATATTCAAACAGTCTCTCTTCTTTCTTTTTCCTATTCTCAGAACAAAAGCATTGCTTTCTTCCCCAAACTAACCTTCTCCTAACTCACCTCAACCCATCACTTCTCACACCTCTCAGAATACTGCTGAATCAACTTTTCTCATTTGCTTACAAATTCAAATATATTCTTCTTTGATTTTGAGTTTGAAATAGTGCTAAAGTTCACCTACCTTCAGAGCAAAGTTCTCTACACTCTCTCATGGTAACATTTTTTTCTCTTCTTTCCCTTGAACTGAAATCTGTTTGCAAGAATCATCTGTGCTCTCTTATTTCCTCTACACCCTCTGAACATCAAGGACAAACTAGAACCATCCTTGAAGGCTACAAGGAAGCTACATATCAGATGCTCTCCCTTATTAATATGTAATATTTCTAAGTAGTTCTGACTTCCTAGAACCCCCTTCTCTACTTGTTCTCTCCTTAACTATATTTTTTTAGATGAGAGGAGGGGAGATAGTGAGGCAGACTCTTGATCCCAATCAGGATTCACCAGGCAAACCCCATCTGGGGATGATGCTCACGTACCAAGCTATTTTTAGTGCCTGAGGCTGTCAAGCTTCCACAGAGCTATCCTCAGCTCCCGGGGCCACGCTGAAACCACTGGCTGAGAGGGGGAAGAAGGAGAGGAGGGGACAAAGGAGGGGGAAAGAAGGGAGAGAGGGAGAGGGTGAGAAGCATATGGTCACTTCTCTTGTGTGCCCTGATTGAAATCAAACCTGGGACATCTATATGCAGAGCTCATACTCTATCCACTAAGCCACTGGCCAGGGCAATCTACCTACCTTTCTAACTGCCTGTTCCCTGGCTTTCCTTCTTTCTTCATCAAATGTAGATAGATCATATACTCTTTATTAGTAGTATATTTCATAGTATTATTTTTTTATTGAATTTATTGAGGTGGAGATTTTAAGTATACAACTCAGTATAACATCATGCACCCATTGTCCCAAGCAAAGTGTTTTTCCATACCCATTCTCCCCTGCTTTGCTCACCTCCTCCTACGCCCACTACCCCCGCCCTTTCCCTCTGGCTACCACCACACTGGTGTCTGTGCCTATGCATTTTAAATCTGTGGGGGTTTTCCGCCTAATCCCTTCACCTTCTTTCATTGGTATTTTCTTTGTTTGCCTTTCTTTAATAGGTTCAACTATCACAGATTATTAAATTAATAAACTCTAGATGTGTTCTTTCTGTCTGGATTAGTGATATAATATAGCATTGTGCTTGAGGGTAGACTATGCAGCTTGATTTAAAACTTAAGTTTAAGTTCCAGCTTCACTCCTTATATGTAGAGAGATGTAATGAACACAAAACACTTAATCTCTGTGTCTCAGTTTTCTCACCTACAGAATAGAAAGCTCCAACTGTATTGCTGTAAGAATGGAGTAAGTACAGACAAAATAATTAGAGTAGTACTAAGGACTTCATAAACATTCAATAAATAGTCTACATTTCTATTATATACGTCCTACTTTCCAGAGTTGTCCTTTCTCCTAAATCTTGATTCCTGTGGCCTCATGTAGTCTGCCTTTCCTACACTTAACTAAATAGCTAATTTTTCCTTGAATATTATTCAATTGTTTGCTTGGAAACTTCTAATACATTCTTGTTTCAATTTGAATGAAATCAAATGCCTAAACCTGGCTCCTACCTCCTATTCTAAATGTATCTCTTGTCACCACTCTCTGTGTTCACTGACCATTTTTTGGGCAATGGAACAGGTTGGCCCTATTTTTACTAGATGGTCCCCGCACAAGAGCACATGTGGCTCATATCTCCACATGGATGCCTCTTCATCTTCCATCTCTTAATTCAAACAGCACCTCTGTGAGAGGCCTATACTGTCTGTTCAAACTAAAGCAACTCTCTCCAACACACAGCCACTATAAATGTTCATTTTTATTTATGTGACTTCAAACATTTCAAATTACACTATTTACTTGTAATCTGCCTTTAGTCCTTCCATATAGTCTGTGAATTCTTTTAAAATTGAGACTCTACTCTTTTAATTGTGGTAGTTTGTCATGCTTAGAATACTGGTTGAAATACAGTAGATAAAAAATATTGCCTCAATATGTAAATAAATTATTTCATAATCTGATATAAATACTATTTCCTTCACCCAAAAAACCACAATACTTCATCTACATATCTTTTATGACATTTTTCACCTTCTCTCTTATATTGAGGTACTTTGTGAATACCATTTACTTTCGCCATTAGACTCTTAAGCTCCTTGAAATCAGAAACCGAGAATTATTTCCCTCCATACATATATTTCTTTAGCAGTTTGCAATTACCTTTTACATATTAAATTTCAATAAATATTGGTAGACTGGATAGATGAGCAAATGCATGCCAAATCTCTCTCTCTCTCTGTAGCAAAGTGAATATCTAATTGGCATTAAAAGACATTAGAGCTCTGGAGTAACAGTTAAGTATCTCCTAGGTATTAGACCTCAAAGCTTTCAGCTGTTAGATTTGAAATAAGCTATTGCATTCCATAAAACCTACCAAAAATGTATTGGTTACCAAGGTACAAGATATGCATTAAATCAGCCACCTATTTTTTTTCCATTGGTACCAGAAATAATATTAGAAACATGGCACAAAGACCTACATAGCACTGAAATAAGAATCAAGAATGTCACATAAGCCTGAACTGTGGTGGTGCAGTGGATAAAAGCATCGACCTGGGAACACTGAGGTCGCCAGTTCAAAACCCTGCACTGGTCTGGTCAAGGCACATATGGGAGTTGATGCTTCCAGCTCCTCCCCTCTTTCTCTCTTTCTCTCTCTCTCTCTCTCTCTCTCTCTCTCTCTCACTCACTCTGTGTCTCCTCTCTAAAATGAATAAAATAAAAAAAAGAAATTCAAAAAAAAATGTCACATAAATGAACAAAATAAATAGTAAGCAGAATAGAATAAACACAAAAGATAATAGCAGAATAAGACAAAAGTTAATAGCAGTAATTTCTTTTAAATCAAGAATAGTTATAGTAATGCTGCAAGTAGTGCCGACCAGGCTGTCTGCCAGCATTTTATAATAATTAAAAAAAAAGAAAGAAAACTGCCCTGGCCAGGTAGCTCAGTTGGTTAGAGCATTGCCCCCAATTGCCAGCACTATATGTTCAATTCCCAGTGGGGGCACAAATAAAAGTCAACCAATGAATGCAGAAATAAGTGTAACAACAAATCAACATTTCTCTTTCTTCCTCTCTTTTCCTCAAAAAGCAATAAAAAATAAACAAAACAGAAGAACAAAAACTAACTTGAATCAAAAAGAAACTAAAGCTTCAATATAAGAAGTCAGTTGATGAATATACATCAGAAACATATTTTTACCTATTTTTTTAAGTGAGAGGAGGGGAGATACACAGACTCCTGTATGCACCCCGACCGGGATCCACAGGGCAACCTCCATCTCGGACTGATGCTCAAATCAACTGAGCGAACATTAGTACCCGAGGTTGACGCTCAGACCAGGCAGCTATCCTCAGTGCCAGGCTGATGCTTAAACTAATTAAGTCACTAGCTGTGGAAGGGGAAGACGGAGAGAAGGAGAAGAGGGAGCGGAAGAGAAGCAGATGGTCGCTTTTCATGTGTGCCCTGACCGGGAATTGAACCTGGACGTCCGCATGCTGGGCCAACGCTCTCTCCAGGGAGCCAACCGGCCAGGGCCAGAAACAGATTTTTAAAACCACATGAAACAACATTCATCTACACAAACTTTTAGGTATTGGCTCAAATCAAACATAGCTGTTCCCAAAGGTTATAATCTGAGTCACCAGAAACATTGTTTATTCAATTTTTTAATCTTTTTTTTTAATTTTCAATTTTGTTATTCATTTTAGAGAGAGGAGATAGAGAGAGAGCTAAGGGAAGAGGAGCAGGAAGCATTAACTTGCGTATGTGCCTTGACCAAGCAAGCCCAGGGTTTCAAACCGGCAACTTTAGTGTTCCAGGTAGATTTTACCCACTGCACTACCACAAGTCAGGTTCTTTTTTTTTTTTTTTTTCTTTTTGTGACAGACAGAGTCAGGCAGAGGGACAGATAGGGACAGACAGGCCAGGAAGGGAGAGATATGAGAAGCATCAATTCTTTATTGCGGCTCCTTAGTTTTTCATTGATTGCTTTCTCATATGTGCCTTGACCTGGGTGGAGGGCTCCAACAGAGGAAGTGACCTTTTGCTCGAGTCAGTGACCTTGGGCTCAAGCCAACAACCATGAGGTCATGTCTATGATCCCATTTTCTTTTTTAGGTTTTTATTTTTTGTTTTTTGTTTTGTTTTGTTTCTTTTTTTTTTTTACAGGGACAGAGAGTCAGATAGAGGGATAGATAGGGACAGACGGACAGGAGCGGAGAGAGGTGAGAAGCATCAATCATTAGTTTTTCGTTGCCATTACGACACCTTAGTTGTTCATTGATTGCTTTCTCACATGTGCCTTGACCGCGGGCCTTCAGCAGACCGAGCCACCCCTTGCTGGAGCCAGCGACCTTGGGTCCAAGCTGGTGAGCTTTTCTGCTCAAGCCAGATGAGCCCAAGCTCAAGCTGGCGAGCTCGGGGTCTCAAACCTGGGTCTTCCGCATCCCAGTCCGACGCTCTATCCACTGCGCCATGGCCTGGTCAGGCTGATCCCATTTTTAAGCCAGCAACCCTGCACTCAAGCAGGTGAACCCACGCTCAAGCCAGAGACCTCCAGGTTTCAAATCTGGGTCCTCTGCATCCCAGTCCAATGCTCTATTCACTGTGCCACCGCCTGGTCAGGCATACTGGGACATTTCTTCTTAAATCTACCTTGCCTGTATGCCATGCAACTCAGAATAACTGTCACCTCTGTTGTTTTACATTCCCAGTTCTGTCTTCAAGACACAGCATCTTTTACACATACCACTCAAACAATATCTTCACTGATTGATGTCTGCCCCTGTTCTCAGCCCCTCTTATCTTTGTCCTTACCACCTTACACCAGTAAGCTTAGTCTACTCGCTGCTTATAATATGGCCTTCCAATACTCTGTAAAGCCATAAAATGGCTTCCATTCTTCTTCACCATTGTCTACAGAATGTACAGTTATGCACTACATAATGATGCTTCGTTCAATGACAAACCACGTACGCAATACAACAGTGGCCCCATAGATTATAATGAAGTTAAAAAATTCCTGTAGTGTCTGATGTTGTGACATCATAGTGCAATGTATCACGTGTTCATGGCAATGAGGAGGTAAACAAATTTATTGCACTGCCAGTCACATAAAAATATAGCACATACAGCTTGACCAGGTGGTGGCGAAGTGGATAGAGAATTGGATTGAGATGCGGAAGACCCAGGTTCGAGACCCCCAAGGTCACCAGCCTGAGTGGGGGCCCATCGGGCTTGAGCAAAAGCTTGCCAGCTTGGACCCAAGGTCTCTGGCTTCAGCAAGGAGTGGCTCGGTCTGCTGAAGGCCCGCGGTCAAGGCACATGTGAGAAAGCAATCAATGAACAACTAAGGTGTCAAAACGAAAAACTGATGATTGATGCTTCTCATCTCTCTCCATTCCTGTCTGTCTGTCTCTATCTATCCCTCTGTCTCTGTAAAAAAAATTATAATAAAAATTACTATATATACATATATATATATATATATATATATATATATATATATATATATATATATTACATACAATTATGTACAGTACCTGCTACTTGATAATGATAATAAATGACCATGATAACTGGTTTATGTATCTACTGTGCTAGACTGTTGTAGTGTGTACTCTGTCTATAAAAAGAGTTGCTATAAACAGTCTGCTGTGACGAGAGCAGCAGCCTCACACATCTCTTGTTTACCATGTCTCTTGCTTGCATCGTTTTCTCATGCTGGATTTAATCGTCTGTTGTTTTCAGGAGTGACATGCTCTACAGGTTTGTAGCCTAGAAGTCACAGACTGTACTAAATAGCCTAGGTGTGTACTAGGCTGTACCATGTAGGTTTGTGTAAGTGCACTGTACGATGCTTGCACAAAGACAAAAGCACATATAAACACACTTTTCAAAACATATGCCCATTGATGGGTGGTGCATGACCATAATAAACAATGTCTTACTGTTGCACACAGAGATCATGATTTAATCTGCTTCTTCAGCAGCATTTTCTGGAAAGTTTAAAAATATTTTTATTGATTTTAAAGAGAGACAGAGAGAAATATTAGTGGTGTTCCACTTATTTATATATTCATTGGTTGATTCTTATATGGGCACTGACCAGGGAGCAAACCGACAACCTTGGGGTAACAGGTAGACCCTCTTACCAGCTGAGCACCTGGCCAGAGTCCTGCCGCAAACTTTTTTGTATTTCTTTGTTCCAGCAATACCAAGTTGGTAGAAATTTTCTACACATGTCAGGTGACTTCATGACTGCTTTCCCATGTTCTGGTCTCACTTTTTTTTATTAATTTTAATGGGGTGACACCAATAAATCAGGGTACATATGTACAATGAAAACATCTCCAGATTATTTTATCATTCAATTATGTTGCATACCCGTCACCCAAAGTCAAATTGTCCTCTGTCACCTTCTATCTGGTTTTCTTTATGCCCCTCCCCTCCTCCCTATCCCACTCTCCCCTCCCTCCCCCAACCCCGTAACCACCACACTCTTGTCCATGTCTCATAGTCTCACTTTTATATCCCACCTATGTATGAAATCCTGCTGTTCTCAGTTTTTTTTTTTGATTTACTTATTTCACTCCGTATAATGTTATCAAGGTACATCCATTTTGTTGTAAATGATCTGATGTCATCATTTCTTATGGCTGAGTAGTATTCCATAGTATATATGTACCAAAGCTTTTTAATCCACTCGTCCTCTGACGGACACTTGGGCTGTTTCCAGATCTTCACTATTGTTAATTAATGCTGCCACAAACATGGGGGCACATTTCTTCTTTGAAATGCCTCCCACCACTTACTGATTTGTCAAACTGCTACTCCTTGTTGAGAATAAGGTGAAAATTGAATTTATCTGTCAGAACACTCTTTATAGATGTAGGTGGACATGGTGGCTCTGTTCCTTGGGATTCTAGAATATTTTATAGGACTTAGCTTGTATTACTGCATATACTGCTTTTAACTGTAATTATTTATAGTCTTCTGCATTGACCAAAGCCTAAGCTCCTTGAGGTTTAGTAATATGTATTACTTCTCTTTAAATGCTCATTTAAGAAACACAGATGGATGAATCGATGATATTTGATGTCTGATTCTAATGATAGTGTTTTACATTTCTTATAAGTTAACACATTTTATAGAAATCAATACATTAATGACTCCCTAACACTGTTTCTCCACCTTTGCATATCAACGAGTCCCAGCACATTTGAAATAACTGACACCCTAGTAACTAATTTACTTCCTGGTCTGTCACCATTATTGATACCATCCTAAGGATTTGCTTGAAACATGAATTATTTGACTAGTATTCCTTTCACTTAATCACAAAATAGTAGTAGAAAATTATTTATCTCGGGCAATTTGTGTACAGATATGTGTTATCCAATTGGACATCTGAAACCTGTACAATTATGTTAAACAGTACCGCCCAACAAAATTCAATTAAAAAAATAAAATGCCTATTTTATTCATTCAAAAAAATATTATTTAACTGTGTTTCTGGTATTTTTCTGTGTAGCAAGCTGCCATTGTCTTTGACTTTCCCGTAGGCACATTTCCAATAAAGAAGTACAGAGAAAAATGGAGTGGCAGAGGGCGCCTCTGAAGTCAGCCAGTCAGTCACAGATGTGCTCCTACAAACGCAGCAGTGTTCAGGGACCACGCTACATGCCACCGAGTTTAGTCCTAGCAAACTGACACCGGCCATAATATAATCAACTAGAAAAGCGCTACCAACTTGGGTTATCCGTGATTCTTGGAATTCATAATAGTAGCAATTTTCATTAAAAAAACACACATAGACAAGATAGTGTCCTTTCTCCTTATAGGAGGAAATTGATGTATGTAGTTTGCTAGATATTTTTACTAGAACACACTATCATGCATGTGTTAGACAAGTAAACAACTATGAACTGTGGTCCTGTTTTTTCTCACACAGGGAGAATATTCACTAAAGTGTAAAAAGGAGATAATAAAAATAACTTCAAAGAAAGCTGGAAGCAAGATGGCAGGAGATTAGGGGGAAAAAAAAGGATTGAGTGAATGCCTACATTATAAGAACTCTTTTAGATCATGCCAATTTTTCCCAGGTCATATTCAACAGCAATTTTACAGAAATAGAACCTTGGTCCTTCTTTCTGTATACAGTACTTTGGCTCAGAAAGCAATAACTATTGAAAACAACCACCAAGCAGTCTCTTCTTTCAATGAAAAGCAACAATGCCTAAAGCATGACCTGTAAATGTCATGCCTGCAAAAGCATGACATTTATATGACCTGTAAATGTCATGCCTGTAAAAGCATGACCTGTAAATGCCTTAAGTCATTCATGGGGCTATTCTGTTAATAGTATGTTGCGTAAATAGTGGGTTTTTTTTAAGTTTTGCTTGCTTGTATTGGGGCAGCACCATGTGTGTATAGTCTCTGGAAGGCTGCAGTGCTTGCCCTCAGGGCAACAGATTGCAAATCACGGATTGCCTTCCTGCTTGGGAGGGGAGATTGTTTGCTAATGTTTTCGGGAGAGGGTTTTTCTTCCCCAAGCCTGTTTTTGGCAGGGGAGTGCAGAGAGAGAGTCCGGAGAATGAGTCCGGGTTATGGAACCGGAGACCAAGTAGGGATTTGGGAGACCTGCTATTCACCAGGCTGGGGACAGCTGAGACTGGTGGGGTCCTGCTTCTTTGATGGTCCACCCTTACGAAACTCTAATAAATGGAATGGCCCACCATTTTCTGGCTCCACAGTTCCTTTACTATCTACCCAATTCCAATGGGAACCTGCATGGCCACGGCAACAGCCACTGACCTTACATAGTGCAATGCAGCCATAAAGAGTTGTTCTGTGTCAATATTACAGATTCCATCATTTAATTTAAAATAGATATTGGGAAGCTTCTTCATAAGTTATTTTATGACTATTTCTTTTACCAAAAGCTTGTACGTAATTCCAAGGATGTTAAATTTTTGAATCTGGACATGGAAATACAGTGCACATAGATTTTTAGTGAACTGAATTTTTGGAACATTTTAGCAGAATTTTTGAACCATTATCAGATAGAGGGAGATCCCTGATTCTTGGATTTTCATAAGTATTGAAATGTTGGGTAGCTTGAAGACTTATACAACTCTACATCTAGCTGATTAAAAGCATATATATTCTGAGAGTCAAAGAATGGTGTAACAAAAAAGTTTGTTGAGTCAGATAACAGGTGAAACTCATGGTATCTTTACCTAAGTGGTTCACCATATTTGGACAAATCCTGGTACAAATGACATTATAATTGGGTACTTCTATACATTTACAAGGCTTAGTAGTTTTGATAAATTTATTGGGGCTAAGAAAGTAATTTACACTTAATTGAATACTTTGTTCCAATAGTTTGAGTTTATTGGTTGGTGTTACTAAGATCTTGGGACAGCCCTGGCCCATTTGCTCAGTGGACAGAGCATCGGCCCATTGTATGGATGTCCCGGGTTTGATTCCTGGTCAGGACACATAGGAGAAGTGACCACCTCCTTCTCTTTCTCACCTCCTACCGTTTTCCTTCTCTTCCTCTCTCACAGCCAGTGACTCAACTGGTTTGAGTGTTGCCTCATCACTAAGGATAGCTCAGCTGATTGGAGCATCTGCTCCAGATGAGGTTGCTGGGTGGATCCCATTCTGGCACTTATGGGAGTCTGTCTCTCTATCTCCCCTCCTCTCACTTAAAAAAGAAAAGATCTTGGGATAATGGAAAAAGCTCACTAAAACACAAACAACTTCGTTTAAAATTAAAATTGGGAAGAATTAAGGTAATTACAAAACATTATGAGAAAAACATTCATCTAGTACTTTGCTCTGTTGCATATAAAAAAGAAATAAAAGACAGTCTTCTTCTCAAGGTGGAAATCAAGTGAACATGCAGATATTAAGAAACCATACACAGGAGTCCCACTTTACCTGTGATTTCGCTTTCTAAAGTTTCAGTTATCTGCAGTCAACCACAGCCTGAAAATATTAAATGGAAAGTTCCAAAAATTAGACCATTCACAACTTTTAAGTGGCATGCCATTCTAAGGAGTGTGCAAAAATTTTGCATAGTCTCACTCTGTCCTGCCTGAACATGAATCATTGCTTTGTCCATTGAATCGATGCTGTGTATGCTATGGGCCCATTAGTCAGTCAATAGTCTCTTCAGTTACAGATCAACCATTGTGCTACGGTGGAATTGCAATGCAGTTCAACTACCCTTAGGTAGCCGTCTAACTCTATGCCATTCAACTGGCTTCATCTCCTCACGCAGGCACTGTTTTATCTCATATCATCATAGGAAGTAGGATGAATACAGTAAAATAAGCTTTTTTGAGAGTAAGGGAAACAAAGGAGATCATACTTATATAATTTTCATTACAGTATATTAGAATTGTTCTATTCCATCATTATTTATTGGTGTTAATCTTACTGTGCCTAATTTACAAATTAATAAATATGTTATGTATAGGAAAAACATATCATATGTAGGGTTTGTTACTCTGTAGTTTCAGACATCCATGGGGGGTCTTGGAACGTTTCCCCTGTGGATGAGGAAAAATTACTATAATACAACAGGATAAGTACCAGAAGCCAAGCACATACAAAGGGCATAGGAGATACAACATTCACATAGGACTCGGGAGAACTGAAGTGTGTGATTTATTTAATAACAATGTCTGCACATGAATTAATACTCGGAACTCCAGTAATTTTGACTCAGTAATACTATACCTGAAAATTTTATCATCTCCCCACCACCGTCTATCTTCTCCTTCATAAAACTGAATTGACTTTTACTTGATCAAAAAGACTAAATTACTTTCTACTATTTTACTATTTTTGACTGAATTCTGCTTTATTTTTGAATAAAGTCATTGTTTTTTTCATCTATCCTATATCTTCCCTGTTAAGTCACCTCCAGCTCTCCAGATAATATCTAGTTACTTTCCCTGTACGCTATCAGAAAACTTTATACTTATCTCCACTTTATAACATCATCAGCTTACCTGTAGGCTTACTTTACCAGGTAGTGTAATTCCTGAGAATAAGAATATATCTTGTTTTCCTCTGTAATTGCTTAGCACGTTAGATCTAGAAGGTGTTCAGCAAATGTTTACTAGATAACTATGACTGCATGCATAAAATTACCCAAGATTACTTAAGAGAAGTTAGTGACCTCCGCAGTGTGATATGATGGTTGCTACCATCATTCATTTGCCATTGCTTAAATCTATCATTCCTGGCCTTGAGTATTTTTCCATCTTTGAACACTTTCTAAAAAAACTATCCAAATGTTATCAGTGAGAATTTTAATAAAAGTAGACAATGTTCTGAGACAAAGTAGAATGTACAATTTTATGTAAGTAATGGATTGCCAAGAACCCATTATACCAGTTTCACAGTCTTTCTAAGACCTGACACTGAAAAACATTCTATCTAGCATTTTATGTTCATGCTCACAATGCTTAGCGTTTATTTTAATAACATCCTCAATGTCTCTTCACAGGCATCAGAAAATTCAATGATTCCAACTAATGCAGCCCATGAACTCCTGAGGGGTTCTGACAATACTTGATGCTCCAGACCACCTGCTTTCAAAAAGAAGAAGAAAAATAAGCTTATGATAGCCACACTATTGAAGAAAGCTAAAAGAATGGTCAAAGCTTTCTTTTGTTGAATCCACTTCAGAAGTGCACTATTATTATCTGAACTATGGTCTTCTTAAGGCTGAGTGAAATCAAGAAATAAAATAAAACTAAAATAAGCTATAAGTGCAGGCTTGTACCAGGCAACTGAAATTTTTCAAAACTGGATAAATTTTTGCTTAGAATTTTAAACAGGGGCTAAGTGGCTGCAACTGTGATACCAGGAGAAATAAAAAACATTGCCCAAGGAATGAAGCTAGTAATTATAATTTAAGTGGTTTTTGAAGGGGACTCAGATCCCAGACAGACAAAAGACAAAGATATGTAAACAGAACCAGAGGAGAGCCAAATCCTTTTCAAAACAATAATGCAGGGATCTAGTGTTACAAAAGGGGCTAATTTTACAGCCATGGCCATGGAATTATTTATTCCACTTGGACATAGACTATGTCGTGGTCAAGGAATAAAACTATTTCCCTAACTAGATAATCCTATTTCCTCATGACTTAGAAAAAAATAGTTATAAGCATCCTTCTCTGGTAGGGAACGTGAACTCATACCTATGCTTACACATGGAAAAAGATCACGGGCCTCTATCCTTTCATTCCTTCATATCAGACCAACCACACTGAAGGAGAGTTCCGCTAATCTTCAGGGAAGATCTCTGTATTCCCAATTCCTGGTCTAGTGTTTGGTCTGGTTCTGAAGGCATTGCTGCTGAAGAGCTCCAGAAGGCATGGCTGGTGGGGGTGGATACTAGCTTTATCTAAGCTCAGTTACTGAGAGGGTTTCTGCTGAAGTCAGTGCTAAAGAAGCAAAGCCCCCTTTGTCTCTCAACTGGATTACTAAGTGGCCCCACCGCTGGCATTGGGCAGTGATGAGGAAAGCCATGAGCAAGCATTGGTCTCAACCCACTCCACATTATAATGAATTCAGTGATAAAAAATCTACAGAGACAGGGGTCTGACTTAACTGGCTGCTCAAAGATTTAATGTTGATGCCCATAATTGAATTTAATTTCATCAGACAACTTAAAAAAAAGATATATTTTATACATGTCAGTGTAATTTAGGGAAAAAATGTTTTTTTCATAAGTTATAGTTTGGGTATTTAATATTTCAAATATACTGCCATGTGGAATCCATTCTGCAAATAAGATGTGAAACCCTTGCAACTTATTTTCACAATGTTGAGCATGGTTTGCAGAAACTCACACCAACTTCTACCTCAGGTTACCAGGTTTACATTATTGCTCAAACTTGGTAGCAATGCTCCATTAGGAGAGGTAAACCCAAATTCCAGGGATTTTTTAGCTTTCTAGATATGAATAAAATCTGTATAAAATGAGTCATTAATATTTCTAGACTATGGGCCCTGGTCGGTTGGCTCAGTGGTAGAGCATCATTCCAGCATGTGGGAGTCCCGGGTTCGATTCCCAGCCAGGGCATACTGGAGAAGCACCCATCTGCTTCTCCACCCTTCCCCCTCTCCTTTCTCTCTCTTTCTCTTCCTCTTTCACAGCCAAGCCTCCATTGGAGAAAAGTTGGCCAGGGCGCTGAGGACGGCTCCATGACCTCCATCTCATGTGCTAAAATGGCTCCGGTTGAAATGGAGCAGCGGCCCAGATGGGCAGAACATCACCCCCTGGTGGGCATGCCAGGTGGATCCCAGTCAGGAGCATGCAGGAGTCTATCTGTCTCCCCACTTCTCACTTCAGAAAAATACACACACAAAAAAATATTTCTAGACTCTGGATTAGACACAAACAGTAAATATAAACACTTACTTGGATAGCCCTGAAGGGGGCAACATTAGTGTTTAAGATATCAGTTAAAAGACAAATTTAATTTTTTTTATTAATTTTAATGGGGTGACATTAATAAATCAGGGTACATATTTTCAAAGAAAACATCTCCAGGTTATCTTATCATTCAATTACATTGCATACCCATCACCCAAAGTCAAATTGTCCTCTGTCACCTTCTATCTGGTTTTCCCTGTGCCCCTCCCCTCCTCCCTATCCCACTTTCTCCTCCCTTCCCCCCACCCCGTAACCACCACACTCTTGTCCATGTCTCATAGTCTCACTTTTATGTCCCACCTATGTATGAAATCATGCTGTTCTCAGTTTTTTTTTCTGTTTTACTTATTTCACTCCATATAATGTTATCAAGGTCCATCCATTTTGTTGTAAATGATCCGATGTCATCATTTCTTATGACTGAGTAGTATTGCATAGTATATATGTACCAAAGCTTTTTAATCCACTCGTCTTCTGACGGACACTTGGGCTGTTTCCAGATCTTCACTATTGTGAACAATGCTGCCACGAACATGGGGTCGCATTTCTTCTTTTTGAACAGTGCTATGGTGTTCTTAGGGCATATTCCTGTAAGTGGGATAGCTGGGTCAAAAGGCAGTTCAATTTTTAATTTTTTGAGGAATCTCCATACTGTTTTCCACAGTGGCTGCACAGTCTGCATTCCCACCAGCAGTGCAGGAGGGTTCCCTTTTCTCCACATCCTCACCAGCACTTACTCTGTGTTGTTTTGCTGATGAGCGCCATTCTGACTGGTGTGAGGTGATATCTCATTGTGGTTTTAATTTGCATTTCTCTAATGAGCATTTTTTCATATGCCTATTGGCCATCTGTATGTCCTCTCTGGAAAAATTTCTATTCATTTCTTTTGCCCATTTTTTGATTGGATTGTTTATCTTCCTGGTGTTGAGTTTTATAAGTTCTTTATAAATTTTGGTTATTAACCCCTTATCAGACGGGTTGTCAAATATGTTCTCCCATTGTGTGGTTTGTCTTTTTATTCTGATTTTATTGTCTTTAGCTGTGCAAACACTTTTTAGTTTGATATAGTCCCATTTGTTTATCTTGCCTTTTATTTCATTTGCCTGTGGAGAAAAATTGGCAAATATATTGCTGCTACAGATGTCAGAGAGCTTGCTGCCGATGTTTTCTTCTAAGATGCTTATGGTTTCATGGCTTACATTTAAGTCTTTTATCCATTTTGAGTTTGTTTTTGTGAATGGTGTAAGTTGATGGTCTAGTTTCATTTTTTTGCAGGTAGATGTCCAATTTTCCCAACACCATTTGTTAAAGAGGCTGTCTTTACTCCATTGTATGTTCTTTCCTCCTTTGTCAAATACCAGTTTTCCATAGAGGTGTGGGTTTATTTCTGGGTTCTCTGTTCTGTTACATTAATCTATGTGCCTGTTCTTATGCCAGTACCAGGCTGTCTTGAGTACAATGACCTTGTAGTAAACCTTGATATCCGGAAGAGTGATAACTCCTGCTTTATTTTTTCTTTTTAAGATTGCTGAGGCTATTCGTGTTCTCTTTTGGTTCCATATAAATTTTTGGAATATGTGTTCTATATCTTTGAAGTATGTCATTGGTATTTTAATTGGTATTGCATTGAATTTATAAATTGCTTTGGGTAATATAGACATTTTAATGATGTTTATTCTTCCTAGCCATGAGCACGATATATGCTTCCACTTGTTTGTATCTTCCTTGATTTCTTTTATCAATGTTCTATAACTTTCCGAGTACAAGTCCTTAACCTCCTTGGTTAAATTTACCCCTAGGTAGTATTTTTTTTTGGCTGCAATAGTGAAGGGGATTGTTTCCTTAATTTCTTTTGCTGACAGTTTATTCTTGATATATAAAAATGCCTCTGATTTCTGAGTATTAATTTTATATTCTGCCATCTTGCTGAATTCATTTATCAGGTCCAGTAGCTTTTTGACTGAGACTTTAGGGTTTTCTATATACAATATCATATCATCTGCAAATAATGATAGTTTTACTTATTCTTTTCCAATTTGGATGCCTTTTATTTCTTCTTCTTGTCTGATTGCTGTAGCTAGGACTCCCAGAACTATGTTGAATAAGAGTGGTGAAAGGGGGCACCCCTGCCTGGTTCCTGATCTTAAGGGTATTGCTTTTAATTTTTGCCCATTTAGTGTGATGTTTGCTGTGGGTGTGTCATAGATAGCCTTTATCATGTTAAGAAATGTTCCCTGTATTCCCACTTTACTGAGAGTTTTGAGCATGAATGGGTGCTGGATTTTATCAAATGCCTTTTCTGCATCTATTGAAATTATCATGTGATTTTTGTCCTTCCTTTTGTTTATGTGATGAATCACATTGATTGATTTGCGAATATTGAATCAGCCTTGCCTCTCCAGAATAAATCCCACTTGATCATGGTGTATGATTTTTTTCATATATTGCTGGATCCGAATGGCTAATATTTTGTTGAGAATATTAGCGCCTAAATTCATCAGGGATATAGGTCTATAATTTTCTGTCTTTGTGTTGTCTTTTACTAGTTTTGTAATCAGAATTATGCTCGCCTCATAAAAGGAGTTTGAAAGTCTTCCTTCCTCTTGAATTTTTTGAAATAGCTTGAGGAGGATAAGAGTTAGTTCTTTGAATTTTTGGTAGAATTCACTTGTGAAGCCATTAGGCCCAAGACTTTTCTTTTTGGGGAATTTTTTGATAACTGTTTCGATCTCATTTGTTGTAATTGGTCTGTCTATGTGTTCTGATTCCTCCAGATTGATTATTGGAAGATTATATGATTCAAGAAATTTGTCCCTTTCCCTAGGTTGTCTAATTTTTTGGCATAGAGTTCTTCATAGTATTTTCTTACAATGCTTTGTTTTTCTGTTGTGTCAGTTGTTATTTCTCCACTCTCCTTTCTAATTTTATTTATTTGAGTCCTCCTTCTTTTTTTCATCAATCTTGTTTACCTTTTCAAAGAACCAGCTCCTGGTTTAATTGATCCTCTGTATTGTTTCCTTAGGCTCTATGTCATTTATTTCTGCTCTGATCTTTATTATTTCCTTCCTTCTACTGGTCCTGGGCTTTATTTGCTATTGTTTTTCTAGTTCTTTTAGATGCAGGGACAGGTTGCTTATTTGAGCTTTTTCTGGCTTCTTATGGTATGCCTGTAGTGCAATAAACTTCCCTCTCAGTACTGCTTATGCTGTGTCCCATAAATTTTGAGTTGATGTATGCTCATTATCATTCGTTTCAGGAAACTTTGTTATTTCTTCTTTGATCTCATTGCTAATCCATTCATTATTTAATAACATGCTATTTAGGTTCCAATGTTTGAGTATTTTTCAGTTTTTCTTTTATGGTTAATTTCTAGTTTCATGGCATTGCGATCAGAGAAAATGCTTGATATGATTTCAATCTTCTTAAGTTTATTGAGACCATTTTTGTGTCCTAACATGTGGTCTATCCTAGAAAATGTACCATGAGCACTTGAGAAGAATGTATATTCTATTGCTTTAGGGGGAAAAGTTCTGAAGATATCTGTTAAATCGAGTTGATCTACTATATCCTTTAAGTCTGTTGTTTCTTTATTAATTTTCTTCTTGAGGATCAATCCAGTGATGTTAGTGGAGTATTGAAATCCCCTACTATTATAGTATTGCTGTTAATCTCGCCTTTTATATCCATCAAAGTCTGCTTTATGTATGTTGGGCCTCCTATATTTGGTGCATAGATATTTATAATAGTTATATCTTCCTGTTGAATTATTCCCTTTATCATTATGTAGTGTCCTTCTTTATCTCTTACTACATCCTTTGTTTTAAAGTCCATTTTGTCAGATATAAGTATTGCTACGCCGGCTTTTTTTTCATTTCCATTTGCATAAAATATTTTTTTCCCATCCTTTTACCTTCAATCTATGTACATCTTTTTTTTTAAGGTGTGTCTCTTGTAGACAGCATGTGTATGGGTCCTGTTTCTTTATCCACACAGCTATGTTATGTCTTTTGATTGGATCATTTAATCCATTTACATTTAAGGTTATTATTGATATGTAGTTGTTTATTACCACTTTATTCTTTAAGGCTGTATTCTTCTTTTGCTATATTCTTTCCTCTCTTTGAACTGTTCACAACAGGCCTCTTAGTATCTCTTGCAGAATTGGTTTGGTTTTAATAAATTCCTTGAGGCTTTCTTTGTCTGAGAAGCTCTTTATTCCTCCTTCAATTTTAAACGTTAGCCTTGCTGGATAGAGTAGTCTTGGTTGTAGGTTCTTGTTCTGCATTACTTTGAATATATCTTTCCATTCCCTTCTGGCCTCAAGTGTTTCTGTTGAGACGTCAAACATCATCCTTATGATGTTAGACGTCTCAACATCCTTATGAGGGCTCCTAGGTGATAGCCTTTTTTTCTCTAGCAGCTTTTAAAATTTTCTCTTTATCCCTTAGCTTTGGTATTTTAACTATGATGTGTCTTGATGTAGATTTCTTTGGGTTTCTCTTTAATGCAGTGCTCTGTGCTTCTTGAATGTGTGAAATGCTTTCCAGCCTTAATTTAGGGAAGTTTTCTGCTATGATTTGATTGAACAAAGTTTCTATTTCTTGTTCTCTCACTCTTCTTCAGGAACCCCTATGATGCGAATGTTATTTCTCTTCATGTTGTCACAGAACTCCCTTAGAGTTTTCTCAGATTTTTTGAGTCTCTTTCCTTTTTCTGCTCTGCTTCTGTGCCTTTGTTTATTGTGTCCTCTAACTCGCTGATTAGATCCTCAGCTTCATCCATCCTGCTTTTAATTACTTCCATTGTGGTCTTCAGTTCTGATACTGTATTTATCATTTCTGTCTGATTCTTTTTTATTATTTCAATTTCGTTTTTTATACTTGTTATCTCTTTATTTAGGTGTTCGTAGTGACTATCCATTGTTGCTCTAATTTCTTTGAACATCCTAACTATCATTATTTTAAATTCTGCATCTGGTAATTTGGTTATATCTGGTTCATTCAGGTCCTTCTCTGAGGATTTCTTTTGATTCATTTGGGTTGCATTTCTTTTCCTGCCCATTTTGTCTGTGTATAAGAAGGTTGTGGCCACTGGAGTCCAGTGGGTGTTTCCTTTGTGTTCTTTAGGTATAGTCTGTCTGTAGGCCTGCCACCCCCTCTGCCACTGCCTAGGGCGGTTGGGTATGGGCGTTGCCAGCACAGGCCCACTGCAGCTGTTGCTGTGATTTCCACCTCTCCTCCCCTGGAAGGGCTGTGTTCTGGTGCCCGGCTCATCCAGGGATCTAGCCTGCCCCCACGTTCAGAGCCAACTCACTCACGCGGGACAGCAAACCATGGTTTCTCGGGCTAGGCAGGGCTGCTGGCGTGCACTTAGCTGCAAGTCTCTGCCTGTCCCTGGTCCTAGCCTCGCCCCCCACCCCAGTCAGGGCAGGCTTGCGCAGGGTCCAAGGTTGCAGAGCAGATCTCTGCCCATTCCTGGCCTTCGCTTTTCCTCTGCAGATGGGGCTGCAGGCCAGCCCGCAGCTGCCGGCCCGCTTTTGCAAGTCCTCTCCACCACTCCTGCTGGCCTAGACTGAGCTCACACCGGCTGGGCCTCCACCCCCACCGACAGAACCGCATTTCAGCATCCAGCCACCACCGTCCCTCCAGCAAGCCCTCAGCACTGTAGGTAGGAGCACTGCAGCTCAGATCCTAACACTCCATACTGTAGTCCTGGAAGCTTCTCCGTCAAAGCAGCTCTGCTCAAAGTGCCGTGGGAGAACTTGTTTGGCTGGTGTCCTGTCTCCCTTTGCCAGCATTGCTAGTTCCAGGAGAAATATTCGTTTTTGATTAGGGAAGTGACTTAGCCCAGGGGTTAGGGTGGCTGTCCTCAGAGTGTTTCTCCCTGTGCCTTCAGTCCACACTCTCTTCCCGCTGCTCTGGTCCTCTCCTCTGTCCCCATTCCCCAGAGCCCCTGGTGAGTGGTTGTGAGAGAGGTTCTGTGCTGTCCCTTTAAAAGAATCTTGGGTCTGAGAAAACTGTCTCTTTCTCACAAACAGTATCCTCACTTGTTTCACAGCTCAATACTGTACAAACGCCTCTTCTAGGCTCTGGGGCTGCAGGCTGGGGCTTTGTTCCTGGGACCCAGGTCCCTCCCTCTCCACCAAACTCTCCTCCCGCCACGCGGGTCTCTCCGGGCTGCCATTCACTCCGGGAGCTGGGCAGCCCTCTTCGCATTTTCGCTTTTCCTACCAGTCTCAGTGTGGCTTCTTCTGTGTTCCTTGGTTGAAGAATCCACTTAGTTTAGTTCAAAGTTGGTTTATTCAGATAATGGTTCTTAAATTTGAGTTAAAATCCACTTTGGTTCTGGGAGTTGGAAGTTGGTATGTCCACCTTCTCCATCGCCATCTTGCCATCTCCCCGACAAATTTAATTTTATCTAATTTTTTGCATTCCATATTATTTTTAAATGTTTTTATTTATTGATTTTTAGAGAGAGGGTGGTGGGGGCATGGGAAGGACTGGGAAGCATCAACTTGTACTAGTTGCTTCCTGTATGTGCCTTGACCAGGCAAGCCCAGGCTTTCAAGCCCATGACCTCAGCATTCCAGGTCAGCACTTTAACCACTGCGCCACCACAGGTCATGCTACATTCCATATTATTTCATGTTAGTTTCAGGTGCACAGCATAGTGTTTAGACAATCATATGCTTTACAAAGTGTCTTCCCTGTTATTTTCAGTACACATCTAATACAATATGTATTTATTACAATACTATTGACTATATACCCAATATTGTATTTTACATACTCATTACTATTTTGTAACTACCAACTTGTATTTCTAATCCCTTCACCTTTTCACCTTATCCTTTAACTTCCCTTTCTTTCTTGCGATTGTCAGTGTGTTTTCTGTATCTATGACTCTGTTTCTGTTTTGTTTGTTCATTTATGTCATTCTTTAGTTTCCACATATAAGTGAGCTCACATGCTGTCTTTCTCTGAATGTGTCATTTCACTTAACATGATACCCTCTAGGTCCATCTATACTATTGCAAAGGGTAAGATTTAGTTGATGGCTGAGTGATATTCTACAACTTTTTATCCACTCATCTATTGATGGGCACTTGGGTGTCTTCTATATCTTTGTATTATAAATAATGCTGCAATGAACACAGGGGTGCATATATCCTTTTGAATTTGAGTTTGGGTTTATTTGAATATATACCCAGAGGTGAAATTACTGGTCATAATTTTTACTCACTTTATTTGCACAAAATGTATTGAATGTCAAATACTTTTTAATACTATAATTAAAGGAAAGAAGTAATAATTACAATAACAGAAAAAACTAATGTTATTCTGCTTAAATGTGTCATCAGCTGACAATCAAAAGACTCTGAATTAGTAAAGTGAACATTATTTACCCACGATTTCTTCTAAATAATCTGTTGGAATACACACTCCATTAGATAATTTTTTATATTATTCTTTAATAGCTAGATTATTTAGCCATTTAGAGGGAACCTTAGGAAATCTTAATGACTTGATATAAGTTATGTACATTCCTGAATGAGTTTAGAATATAGTAACTATTCTAGTGTCTGGAGATGAATGTATGAATGCAGGTTAATATAATCAAGTAATCACCAGGGAACCAGGAAGTTGAATGTGAACCATATGTTTTGAGTGATATTGATATTTTCCATAAACTTAAAAAAGTTGTAGTGAAAAAAATCAACTTGGAAAATGCTTTTTCAATGTGAAAAGATTGAAGCAAACATTTAATATGTAGATAATTTCTAAGTTTCTTGATTTGATTTTTCTCACATCAGCAAATGTGCAGTCAATACAGTATGTGCAAAACCTCAGATATAATTATGTATATAGCAGATTGTAAATAGCCTTTCAAATTTTTTGATGATTTACATATTTTTGTGTTTACAGATTATTCAGGAGCCAACACATGATAACCAAAGAAGGTCAAAGATAAGAATAGATCATCTTAATTTTAATGACATAAAGTTCTTCTTTCATTTCTAATCTTTGTGCTCAAATTAAATAGGGAACGAAAGCATTAACTTAGCCATTCTCATAAATTCATACACACACACACAACCTCTTATGCTTGGATACATCATTTACTGTGTGTCATCTCTGTGCCAGGAAATGTCCAGCATGTGAGGATATAATGATGATTAAGGACCATAAAACTCATGGGGGAGACAGATTTTTTTAATAAAGGTCAGTGCAATGAGAGAAGTTTACTTAGATTATCATGGGGATCCTGGGAAAGAAATAAAACCCAGCTTATTAGAGAAAAGCTTGGAAGGAGGTGTCATATGGGTCAGCAACCAGTTTAGTGCCTGGTTATAATAAATACTAAAGAAATGCTTTTTTGGCAACTAACTTGATTATTAAAGACATATAGGAGCAGTTGCTTATAATAAATATGAACTTTGTGCAAAATCAATGTGTTGCCTCATATGAGTCTTTGTTGCTCTCACAGAAAAGAGTATCTTTGTCACAATATTTAGGGGCAATTTTATTTAGTATTAAAATTATCTTTACTTTGTATTGTGACCAATGAAGAGCCCCTGGCAAGTCCAGAACGGGTTACTCCAATGTACTTTATTGACTCATAGAGATGTCTGCACTCTGTGGATACTGTATAACTTTTTAAACCACAGATCTATTATGAGGGGTAGTTAATTTAAATCTCTTCTGATATGACCCAAATTTGCTTTACTAGGTACAGAAAACTTGTCATAAACTGAAAGAGATTTACAGAGTGAGGACATAATCTTTAAACCTTTCACTGCGGAATAGTATTTTCCCTATAGATACCTCAAACTTGGTAGATTCTTCTAAACTGGACTGTCACACTGACTAAAGGAGAAAAGAAATAAAATTAGCAGAGAGTTATTTTTATTTATTGGTGGCCTTTATTTTTTTAATGCTAGACTATGAGTTTTGACAATATATTGAGAAAGCAAGTAAGAATGACAATGCATTCTCAATAGTCATTTCTTACCCTTTTAGATAAAATAAAGAGAAGTTTCAGGTTATGTAATTCTCTTGTGGTGCATTATGTTGTGCACTGGGAATACCAATATTCTGCTATCCTAAAATAAGAAGAACTTATCGTCAGTACACAGCATACATACACATACACCCCTGACAAAATCAAATGATACATTCATTCCTAGTAAATGTAAAGCTATATAACTTTTTACATAATATATTTTATTCTAATATAAACAATCATTGTGATATACTAAACTAATTTTATAATTTATTAATGGGTAAATATCTACAGTTTAAAAATATTGTTCTTGATAATGAGGAGACATTAAAAATGATAAGCTTGTAGGGTTCATTCTGGGTATCTGAGTGGGCTTAGGATAAGACAAAAAAAACAAATAAGAGGCAGTGGCAATGTTTCCATCAAAAATAATGTTATTTAAATTAGGGAAGTATTAGTGGTGATTGAGAAAAATATTTAAAACACAGACAATATATAGAAGTTTGAGTCAACAGGACTTGATAAGTTAAGGGCTATGAGTAGTGGGAGGGTAGGGCAAGGGTTGAAAGAGAGAAAAAACAGGAATCAATCCCAGTTTTATAATATATTTGATCTAATAAATGCTGATGTTGTGAAAAAGAAACAGTAAGTATCATAGTATGGCCCAGGTTAGACAAGTTGAATTTGAAGTATCTCTAGGACTGCTGTATAAATGTCACCTGGTACAGCTACAATGGACAATAATAGGACCATTCCTAAAAATATTAAGAAAAGAGTTGCCATAAAATCCAGCAATTCCACTTCTGGGTATCTAACCGAAAAACTTGAAATCATTTATTCACAAAGATATACATGCACTTACGTTCATTACTGCACTATTCCCTGTAGCCAAGGCATAAAGACACTAGAGTGTCCTTTGACAGAACACTGGATGAAGAAGATGTGGTACATATATATACTATAGTTGTAAGAAAAGAAGAAATACTGTCATTTGCAACAACATGAATAAACCTTGAGACTATTGTGCTAAGTGAAATACGTCAATCAAAATGAGCTGAAAACCATATAATTTTACTCAATATAAAACTGAAACTCACAGACATGAACAACAATATGGTGGTTCCCAGAGGGGTGTAGTCAAGGATAAAGGGGGAAAAGTATATGGTGAGGAAAGATTTGATTTTGGGTGATGGGCACACATGCACCATACAGATCATGTATCATAGGTACCTACACTTGAAATCTATGTGATCCAGTTAACCAATGTCATCCAGTAAATTTATTTAAGAAAAAACAACAACATGGGAGGAATTTCTGTAAAGTACATGGGAAAGAGGCCACATTGCTGTGGGTAGAGAGTCAGGCATGGAAACAGTACACGGATCTTTTGTGTTAAGTATGTAGATAAAGGGAAAAGAAAAATATAGGTATAATAACAGAGCAATATGGAATCAAGTGAGAATTCTAACATTTTTCACTAGTCTGTTTTGTTTTCATTTTTGTTAATGGTAGACTAAGAGTTTTGACAATACATTGGGAAAGGGGATAAGAAGGAGAAAACATTCTCATGAATTGAGAGAGACATTTCACATTAAAAATATATTTTCTCTATATCATATAAATAACTTCAAGAAAATTCTGGCATTAATCAGCACTCCTGACTTACATTCAGACATACAAAATTAGTGAAAATAAACAGGACAAGTTAAAGATGGCCACAAGTCCTTTGCTAGTCTTCCTATTGGCTGGTATAGCTTATGTTCTCCCTTGAATCTGCATGGACTCTGAAAATTCCTTAAACAATCTAATATGGTAAAAGAGAAACCATGATAGTTTCTGATTCTGGGCCTTAAGAAACAAGGTTCTTCTACATCTTGTCCCTTGACATAGTCTATCAAAGAACTTTGTTGCTGCTATTCTTAAAGACCAGCAACTTCACATGATCACAGCCGAGTGGTCAGGTGTGGCCACTGTGGGCAGTTGGTCTAGCTGAGCCTTATCTTTTAGACATTTCAGCCAAAGCATCAGGCATTGAGTGAAACTGCTTCAACCTTCTTTACAGGCTCATCAGGTTGCCAAATTACAACTGCTGACCTTAATAATCAAGGACCTTAGTAATCACCTAGATAAATACTGATCTACTAAATCATGAACTATGATATATAGTTCTTGTTTTCAATTTGTAATAGTTTTTCAGCCATAAGTACCTGAAATGGGATTTTGAAGAGATTATTCTACTACACATTTTCACATATGACTAGAATTCACTCATTTGATTTTTAAAAGATGCAAAAAACTATATAAAGTATGTCACTGTCAGCCATCAATATCTTTTTATCACAAATTTTTCATCATAATTCCTTTTTTATATTTCATCTGTGGGAAAATACAATAGAAATGTTCAGGATTTGATTTAGTTTGCTCAAAAATGATACATGGTGATTGTATAAAAAGATTCAAAAGCTAATCTTTACTATATTTAGATATGAAACTAAAAGAAAAACAATTATGATTACAACATTAATACTATTTTTAAAACCCATTAATTACACTTTTAAGTAATGCTCCTTAATAAAGAATAAATAGATATCTCTGTGTGGAGATAGATATTATCCATTGTTGACAATGCATACTCCAATGGAGTATAATGGGAAATGATTAATAATGTTGCTCAAAATCATAGTAAAACCCTATTGTCCGTTCCAAATAATGTTTCTTTTTAACATAATATTCATTTTGGAAAACAAAACAAAACAGGTAAGAGCCTTGAAGTTCAAGGTAGGTTATTCAGATAACTTTTTTCCTGATGGAAACCGAAGCTACTTGAACAATGTAAATTATATTAAAAGCCCCGTGGAGTCCATTTTCTTTCATTTTGCATGGTTTCCTGCAGACCAAAATATCCAATTGTTTTATAACTTAAATAATGTTGAGTGTGGGCATTTTTACTGTGGTAAATTCAGGCAGGCACAAACCACAGGAAGTGGTGATGTAGTAAACAGAATTTTCCCCATTAAGTCAATGTTACCACTAATATCCTGTCCTGCAATGTGTCTGAACTCATACTGCTGCTGGCATGAATTCTTTTAGGGATAGCAGCAAAAACAAATGTATCTATTTCTTTATTTTCAAATTGTTCCCACTTCCCTCTCACCATTGGTAATGGAAATTTGTATATATTAAGTGCAAGTAAGAGTTTTATAAATATCTCCTGACAGACTGGTAGACAGTTAAGTAGATAGATCAATAGATAGGTAGATGATAGATGACAGATAGATATATAATAGATAGATAGATGATAGATATAGATATATAGATAGATATAGATAATATATAGATGAGAAAGTCCCTATCCACAACTGTTCAGAATGCTAAACTATGAAATGAAGAATTTTATCTCATGGCAGGTGAATTGATTATTTTATATGATATAATTAATATAAAGTAAATACTATGTATGGGATTATTTCCTAAGATCAAAGATAGTTATATTGACATTAAAAAGAACTACTTTAGGAAATTAATTGTTCAAAGAAAGGGAATTATGCAAATTTGCTTGTGGCATATATTTCTGCTTAACTTCTACATTGGGTGCACACTAATTTTGCTAACAATTGTAAGTGATCCTATTATTTCATTTGTTATAGTTTAAAATAAAATATGCTTTTGATTGGAATTTTCATTGCTTGAACTAAATCTAAAAATGCTGACAAGTGTAGCTATATAAAGCAACCTTGTACAGGATTAAGACTAATTCATGTGAAGTGCTATTTAAAGAGATATTTTTACTTTTTGTTTTTTATTAATTTTAATTTATTGTGTTAACATGGATTCAAGTGTGCCACTCAATTTAACTCCATCACACCCACCCCTATGTCTCCCATTGTTCCCCCACTGTCCCCCTCCTCCTAACTCCCTCCCCACTTCCCTCCGGGATTTGCTATCTTGTTATCTGTATCTCTATGTTATGTATATATAGTTTCACTAATCCCTTCACCTTCTCTGATCCCATTCTCTCATTCCCTTTTCCTCTGATAGCTGTCACTCTGGTCCTTGTGACCCTGCCTCAGTCTCTATTCCATTTTTCAGTTCGCTTTGCTCATTAGATTCCACATATAAGTGAGAACATATGATATCTGTGTTTCTCTGCCTTGCTTACTTCATTTAGCATAACAATCTTCAAATCCATCCATGCCATTGTAAAAGGCAGAATTTCCTTTTTTTCATGACCGTGTATTATTCCATTGTGTACATGTACCACAGCTTTTTGATCTACTCATCCACTGATGAACATTTGGACTATTTCCAGATCTTGGCTATTATAAACAATGATGCAATAAACATGGGAGTGAATATCTTCTTTTGAATCAGTGATTTTGTATTCTTAGGGTACATTCCTAAAAGTGGGATGGTTGGGTAAAAAGGCAGTTTTCTATTTTTAATTTTTTGAGGAATCTCCATACTATTCTCCACAGTGGCTGCACCAGTCTGCATTCCCACCAGTAGTGCAAGAGGGTTCCCTTTTCTCCACATCCTCGCCAGCACTTTTTTGTTTTGATTTGTTAATGAGCGCCATTCTGACTGGTGTGAGATGATATCTTATTGTAGTTTTAATTTGCATTTCTCTAATGATTAGTGGTGTTGACTATTTTACCTATGCCTACTGGCCATCTGTATATCCTCTTTGGAGAAGTGTCTATTCAGGTACTTTGCCCATTTTTTAATTCAATTATATACCTTCCTGGTGTTGAGTTTTAGAAGTTTTTTTTACAAATTTTGGTTATTAACCTCTTATCAGATGTATTGGCGAATATGTTCTCCCATTGTGTAGGGTTTTCTTTTTTATTTTGTTCATTGTGTCTTTTGCTGTGCAAAAGCTTTTTAGTTTGATATAGTCTTATTTGTTATTTTGACATTTTATTTCACTTGGCCATGGAGATAAATTGATAAAAATGTTGCTATGAGAGATATCAGAGAATTTACTGCCTATGTTTTCTTCCATATATTTTTATTTAAAAGATCCGATATATAATACTCTCTCAGTGTATGATTAGCTAAAAGATATCTGTAAAAACAGATATATTTTTCATAACACTTGCTGTTTATACAGTAAAATGAGTATTGATATCCAGGGACTATATAACATAGGACATTTCATTAAAATTTAATATTATGCAGGTAATTTTGACAACCACCTTGTTGTAAAATGAAGGCTAATCTCTAATAATGTGTGACAATTTTTACTCTGTTCTATTTTATTATTGAATGCACCAATAACTGATTTAGAAAAATCACAAAGATAAGGATAATAAATAATTCAGTGGTCAGATATTTATTGAGTACCTAACATGTATCAGAAATAGAGTTATGAACAAAAACTCAGAAAGTGTATGACCTTGTGAAACTTAGACTCTCAATGAAAAAGAAAATACGGAATAAAGTAAATAAAATATAGTATGTCTAATTGTAAGTACTATGAATAATAAGTAGGATAAGAGTTGATGGGTCTGAAGAGAGGAGTATCCTAATTTAGGTGTTTTTATCAGAGAAGATCTCTCTGACAAGGGGCTCATTTGGCAGAGCAGAACGAGATGAAAGGGGGTATCATATAGCTCTCTATAATAAAAACACTTCCGGCTAAGAGAACAGAATGTGCAAAGAGCCTGACAAAAGTGGAGGCCAGATGTCATGGTCAGGAAACAAAGGTAGAATCAATCAAAGGGAGAGCTTGAAATCTCACAAAGGTGAAGAATAAGGTTGGGGTGAGTAAAGATCCTAGGGGACCCAGAAGGCCATGATAAAGACTTTGCAACTAATTCTCAGGGAGATGGGAAGCCATGTCAATGTTTTGAGCAGAGGAGTGACATTGTGTCTTTGGTTTTCAAAAGATCATTTTGCCTGTTATATATAATTAGATGAATAATATAAAATTTCATTGTTTGTTCATAACAAAGAAAAGTAAATCTAGAATTTCTCATGTTATGAATCATTGTAAGAAAGTTAAGACAAATTTAGCTCAAAGGTTTGATTTAATAGGTACTTTTCAAGATATTTGCAATGCATTTTATGGATCTAATTGTTCTCAGTCTTCAGGTCTCATCATTACTATAAGCTCTAATGTCAAATATAAAAATTGGAATTTCTCATTAGGGAATTCTGAAAAGTTCTTGGGTGATCTTCCATTAGCCTCACTTTTAGTTCCATTTATAGTTTTGAATGTCTTTCAAGGTCTAAATTACTATTCATCTAGCTCTCATCCAGCTATGAGTAATTTCTAATAGACAGATCCACAGTTATCCTCTGCATAGCAAAAAGCATGTGATGTACTAATTGAATCTCAATTAGCTTACATCATATCTTTTACAGAATTTCAAAACAAGATTGTTACCACATTAAAGGTTCAGAGTAAGGAGGACAAATATTTTTCTGTGTTGCTATGAAAAGGGATTTAACTACATGTACTTTTTTATCCTATCAAAATGTAAAACAGGCTTATAAATTGAAAAATAAAAACAAAGGCATAAGGTGTACTCTTTTATGATCTGCCCGAGAAAACCATAAGCACAGGGTATGTTCACTCTAGAGTACAGGGTTGGATGGTAGTATACACAACAAGCCAAACCACAGGCTCTCTTCTTTGCTCACATGTGACACTGTGACATGCTTCAGTTCCAAAATAATTAGAATGAATTGTGGTTTCTTATTGGAAAATTGCTCAGCTGGCTTACTTTAATTTCTCTTAGAGTTGCTTCACAAAAGGAACAACAGAGTGGCATTCAGACTAACAACAAGACAGCAAATAACTTGGGAGTGAAAATAAAGCCAAGCAAATTTAAAATAAAAAAGAAGAGATGCTTTAGAATCAGATGAGATGCAAACTAGATACAAAGACACAATCTACACAGTGGGTTTTACTCCCTATTAGAATTTTAAATATGATAGTTCATTAAAAAGATGCTGTAAAAGGGGAAAGTATTATGAAGCCCAACAATCTACAAAAGTTTAGAAATTCTTAAAGAAAAGAGATGTTGTGTAGGCCTCAGAATATTTACAGTTGTTTCTTCATTTCTCTCAAAGTTTTTGGTGAAGTGAATACAAAATTCTACTTTGTATATGAACAATCAGATAATTGCCACTAAGAAACTTATTCACTTGCACAAAAATAATAAAAGTCCAGGCAGCATTTAAAATAACTCATGAATAATAATAGCCTGATAAGTTAGTCAGAAAACATAAGATGAAAACAGAAAAACCTAACACTTACTGTCCTCTTCAGCAACCATAAAAATACAGACATATATAGACACCTATTATTTGAGAGAAATTATTCTGTTTTAGAAATACAGCTTTGAAAAAGCCCTTGTTTTCATGAAGCTTATATCTAATAGAGATGTACAGATCATAAGCAATTCAATAAGTCAATGGAGACAATTTCAAAATGAATGCTACAAATATTTAGAAATAGGAAAAGGTAGTTGAGAGCTATTGATCACACTTTACATTCAGGAGTCAAGAAAGTTGATTCTGAGATGTCAAGTCAAATGGCACAATAAGGGACCAACACGGAGTCATCAGGCAGGGACTTAGGCAGAGGATATGGCAAGTGCGAAGACCTGAGGAGAGATAAAACCTAAAGAAGACAGATGTAGCTAGAACACAAAATGTTAGGAAGGAAATGGTAGAAGTTAAATCAGAAAATGTAAGCAGGGATCAAACTTGAATTTTATTTTAGTGTGATGTAAAGCGTATTGGAGGGATTTAATCCGAGGTGAGATGTGATTTGATATATAGATATATAATTTAAAAAAATACTCTGTTTGAGCTCTATGTGACTAAGGTTGAGCTAGAAATTAGAAGGTTAGGGGCACAGTCCAGATGAAAGACAAAGGTGTCTTGGGCTAAGAAATTTAAATGAAGTGTCAGTGGAGAACATTTTTACCATAATAAAGAATAGAGTATTTGCAGAATCCTTAAGCACTTTAGAATCATCTCCCACATATGTACAGTAGATAGGCTAATTACAGATCATTCCGAGCTTTTGATGAATATTGGCTCCCTAAGGAGTCTTATTAAGCAAATATTTGCATTATTAAAACAAACTTCTGTTAGACATACAGGTTAGTGCTTTTTACGAGCACATGCACCAAACCCAAGAAAAGGACCATGCAAAGCATGTTATCTATTCAGTTACCCAGACATCCTCAGAAATCTGGACACGAGGAGCAAAATATATTCACGGCATGGTGTGAAGTTACAATTACCTGCCCTTGACTTTATCTTTAGTAACACTTAAGAACTATGATGATGAGGAGGAGGAAGATGATTGATGAAGATGTTGTTCTAGTACTTTTTAGATAGGAGAATAAAAGTGCTGGTATAAAATGTTAAGCACTGTAAGTTTTGAATTGTTTGCTACTAGTGTTGATATATTTAGGCCAATTCATCCATCACTTTCGTATAGTTTCTCTTGTGATAAATGGCAAGGAGCCATTGCGTTAGGAGTTCAAGATAAGGCCAAGGAGTAGAACCATAAATTATAATAAAGAGACCATGATCCTGAATCTGTGTGCGCGCGCGCACGTGTGTATGTGTGTGCGCGCACACATGTGATCTAGCAGGTGAGACAAAAAGTAAAGAGACTAAGAGATTCTATCAAGTGCTAACTCACTGTGCTATTTCTTCACCTACTGAATCATTTGATGATATCCATTGCCATTTACGACAACATGAATGGACCTTGAGAACATTATACTAAGTGAAACAAGTAAATCAGAAAAAGTTAAAAAACCATGTGATTTCACACATAGGTGGGATATAAAACTGAGAGTCATGGACATAGATAAAAGAGCAGTGGTTAGTAGGGTAAAGGGGACATGGGGGAGGGAATGGGGACAGGGAGTAAGAGGAAGGGTGTAAAGAGGGACAAATAAAAGGTGAAGAAAAATGATTTGACTTTGAGTGACGGACACACAACACAATCAAGAGTTCAACTGCTATAGAAATGTTCACCTGAAACCTATGTTCTCCTATTGATCAATGTCAGTCACTCCATTAAATTTTTAAAAAGTATAATTTTCTAAAGAAAAATCATTCAATCAGAATGAGACAAATTACATAGATTGCAAATATATCTGCCAGCCCAAGGTCAAAGATATTATTTAGCATAATTTCTATTCCAGTTTCAGATTTTTAAAAAAGCACCAGCCAAATAAAGTTAGCTTGTGTATTGTCTTCTGATGAGCCTTATACCAGAAATGGGAGATGGGCAAGAAATCATCAGCATAGAAAAGAGTGACTGGCTCAAGTCAAGGGTGATTGAAAGGGAGCCACTCCAGTTTGGTTGCAAATTGAAATCTTTCTCCTGCAGCAACTGAAAAGAAAGAAAAATTATAATCACTGAATTCTGCTATTTCAAGGACTAGGGATCAGACTCTAAAAATGATGCATATCATGTCTTCAGCCTATGATTCCTGGTTAAAGTTCTACATTTGGAAAATGCTTTGGAAAAGCAATACATTTACCATTAATTAATAGAGAGGGACGTAGTATGGGAACTCACTATGGAGATGCAGTACAGCAGCCCAGGCGTCTGTGGGTGCCCTGCTCTCAGTACTGCGCCCTCTGTGACTCTGCAGCCTTCCTCCGTGCTGACGGCTAAGAAAGCCCGAATTCTGCCGCCCAAAGACCAGGAGGGAGGCTCATGAATGTACAGAGAGTGATAACCGCCTGAAGTTATTGGTTATCTTTTAACTTAGAAACACATTGCTTTCTCTGGTAGTCTACATAGCTACCCACCATATGATTTTGCTATTAACCCCCTTTAGGCTATAAAACCCTTATAAAAAGGGACTCTTTTGGGGAGGGATGTGGATTTGCCGGGCTTGCCACCACGGGAGCAGCTGCTGCTGTGACCATGTATGTAAGTTTCTCCTATTAAAGCTCTTAGGAAGTTAGATAATGTTCTCTGTCAGTTCTTTGGAATCAATCCGGAATTTAGACTTTTGGGGCTTTCCGCCAACAGGTGCGTAGTTCATTTTTCTTTCCTTTACAAATTATAAAGTATTCACTTTTCTAAGCTAATACAGCTGGTTAGTGATACCTGGACTTCTCGACTTCAAGTTACTAAAATACTGTTTAAACTATTCTAAACCAACTTATATTCAATAAAATAAAGTGTCTATACTGTTTACTTTCCTAAGTTTATACATAGTGTATTTATTGTGGCATTTAACTTATTTTGTACATTTACACAAATAGAATATTCAATAAACTAAAAGAGAATAAATAACTTTTAATTTTAGCAAATAGCAAAAAGTAATTTAAAATGCTTAAAAGTGATGTTACTGGTATTAGCAAACATTTTCTTTGTCTTTGTTTTGAATTTCAAGATAGAATGGTAAATTTCATATGGAGATATTAACTCAGGAGTCTGGTTCCTATTATGTTAGCTATATAAAGATTCTGCATTTTTAAACCATATTTTCTGGTATGATATCATAGATTTAACTGAAATATTTGATTTAGTGGTCTACAGTAATTATTAATTTTATTTTTCTCCAAAATTCTGGTCATAGGAAATTTTCAAAATTCCTGCATTATAAAGAAAATGCATTCTGCCTTCTTTGTTTTCCTTTTCCACATTATTTCCAACTTTTATTTCCACTTGTATTTTATCTCTACCTGTATTTCCAGGTACAAGTAGAATGAACATTGCATCACCTATAGAACAGTTTAAATCTCCATGAACAGAGAACGCTTTTGTACTGCAACAGCTAAATTGGGATAAATAGTAACTTGAGTTATTTTCTCAGCATTGTCTGGCTGATACTGGGCTCAGTATGCTAAAAACCGCTTAAGCTGGCAAAGCGCATGCGGCACCCGAGATGCCCTCAGAAATCTCCCACAAGTGTCGCTCAAGGACTAGACTCAAATAGATCACGCTGCATTTGCTGGATGTTAAGACAAAACACGCATGTGCTGTTAGGACTCACGTCTATTTACAGTTTTGGGGATTAATTCTAGCACCAGAAATTCTGAAAATGATACAATGTTTTCAACATATCAATCAAGTATATGAAGAGAGCGTTATCGCTTCCTTGTTTCTGTTGAGGTTTGTCAGGTCTACTGTATGTACTAAACCAGAGTATCATTTTTTTCAAGGTAAAAAAAGTCCTAGAGGAAGCAGTTTAGACCTGATACAGATGCTTCTCATTTCATCACAGTATCTTTTACTTCCAACCTCACACTCTCCATGTAGTTTGGTCTCTATGCTCAGGTTCACAAGATGTTTGCTCTGTTGTCAGGCATTACAGAGAAAAGGGTGGGGGCTGGGGGGGACTAAGAGGAAATGTGGAAAGAAGATTCCGAACCATTCCTTCCCTTCAAAAGCTTTGGCCAAAGACCCACCCAGTGACATCTACTATACCTTGTTGAACAGAACTGAATCAGGTGACTACGCCTAGTTTAAAAAATGTTTAAGGCCCTGGCTAGTTGGCTCAGCAGTAGAGTGCCGACCAGGCATGTGGAAGTCCCAGGTTCAATTCCCAGTCAGGGCACACAGGAGAAGCACCCATCTGCTTCTCCACCCTTCCCCTTCTCCTTCCTCTCTGTCTCTCTCTTCCACTCCCACAGCCAAGGCTCCATTGGAGTAAAGTTGGCTGGGGTGCTGAGGGCGGCTCCATGGCCTCCACCTTAGGTGCTAGAATGGTTCTGGTTGCAACCAGAGCAACATCTCAGATGGGAAAAGCATCGCCCCCTGGTGGGCATGCTGGGTGGATCCCTGTTGGGTGCTTGCGGGAGTCTGACTGCCTCCTGGCTTCTAAATTCCGAAAAATACAAAAAAAAAAAAAAGCTTAAGAAGGTGAGCATTTAGGCTGAATATGATGCTAACCTAAAACATATATTCCTTAGCAAAGGGAAATGTGACCAATGATATTGACAGGCACTTAGAATTTGCCTTCCCTTCCTCATTAAGAAAGTGCTTATTTTCTTTAAAAGTTTGTTAACATCTCCTTTGCTATAATAATTTTTTTTTTAATATCCCTACACAAATAGTGCTTAGCAGACCTTTTCAGGTCCAAATTCAAATATTTTTACCTACAGACAGTCTTCCCAAGCAGTGACACACCTTACACTTCTCACCACCATCTATGAGCGATCCAACTGCCCTAGAGACTCACAAGTTCCTGTCAGGGGATAAAAAATGGTATGTCACTGTGCCTTTAAATTCCGTTGCCTTCATAATTAATAATAAAGAGCAATTTTTCAAACATTTGTAGGCCATTTTTTATTTCATTTTGTATAATGCCTATTCAAGTTTGTTATTTTTTTTTTTTAATTAGGCTGTTTACCTTTTTTTTTTTGACAGAGACAGAGAGAAAGAGACAGAGACAGATAGGGACAGAAAGGAAGGGAGAGAGATGAGAAGCAGCAATTCTTTATTGAAACTCCTTAGTTGTTCATTGATTGCTTTCTTATATGTGCCTTGACTGGCGGCTAGAGCAGAGTAAGTGATCCTTTGCTTAAGCCAGAGACCTTGGGCTCAAGCCAGCAAGCTTGTGTTTCAAGTCAGCAACCTTTGGTCCCAAGCCATCAACCATGGGGTCATGTCTATGATCCCACGCTCAAGCCAGTAAGCCTTCGCTCAAGCTGGTGAGCCTGTCCTCAAGCCGCGACCTTGGGGTTTCAAACCTGGGTCCTCCATGTCTTAGCTTAATGCTCCATCTACTGCACCACTGCCTGGTCAGGCCTGCTTCTCATTTTTTTATGAATAATCATTTATAGGAGCTTTGTTTTTAGAATGAGTGCTTTTTGAGATATACTTATTGCTAATATTTTCCCCTAATATGTGGCTTACATTTTTTGATATTGTTTAGATGACAAAAACTTAAAGTTTATTTATTTATTTATTTATTTATTTATTTATTTATTTATTTATTTATTTATTTTTAGTTAGAGAGACAAAGGGAGGGACAGACAGATAGGAAGGGAGAGTGATGAGAAGCATCAATTCTTTGTTGTAGCACCTTAGTTGTTCATTGATTGCTCTCTCTCATGTGTCTGAGAGAGGGGTTCCAGCTGAGTCAGTGACTTTGAGCACAAGCTTGCGACCATGGGTTCATGTCCATGATCCCACGCTCAAGCCAGTGACCCCACACTCAAGCCAGATGAGCCTGTACTCAAGCCAGAGATCTCGGAGTTTTGAACCTGGGTCCTCTGTGTCCCAGGCTGATACTTTATTCACTGTGCCACCACCTGGTCAGGCATAAACTTAAAATTCTGATAAACCCCTAATTTTTTTTTTTTTTTTTTTTTTTGGTTAGCAATTTTTGAATCCTACCAACAAATCTTTGTCTACCCTAAGGTGATTTGTATACATTTCTATGTTTTGTCTAAAGGCTTTATGGTGCTAGCCTTTAAATTATATCTATGGTCAATTGGAAGTTATTTTTTGTCAAAAAGGTAGGATACAGTAAAACTTTATATTTCTATACAGATATTAACTTTATCCAGCACCATCTGTTAAAAAGACTTTCTTTTCCCTCACTGAATTGATTTGGTGGTTTGGTCAAAATTAATTGACTAGACATGCATAGGTCTATTTCTGACCTTTCCATCTGTTGCATTGATATCTTTTCTGTCCTTACTACTGTAGCTTTATTAGAATTCTTAAAATAAGGTACTGCAGGTCTTCCAAATGTTTCATTATTTTCCAAATAGTCTCTCCATGTAAATTTTAGAACAAATATATTAATTTCTTTAAAAACTCAAACTGGGATTTTGATCAGCATTCTGTTGAATTCATTTATCAATTTATGGAGAATGTACATTAAATAATATTGACTCTTTCAGTCCACAACTATTTAAATCTTCATTTATTTCCAATTTATTTAATTTTTCTGTCCATTTTGTTAAGCTTATTCTTAAGGATTAGGTTTTCAAAATTATTTAAAATTAAATATAGACTATAACACTGAAGCCATGTGATTTCTAACACAATTGTGTTTCAATATATTCTATATAATTCAATTTATTGCAATTCATTGTTTTATAGATAAGAATTGATCTATCTGGATAAACATTTCCTGTAGTATTAAAAAAATACTCACTCTGTAGCTGTATAATGGGTTGATATCTAAATAGCAAAAAAAAAACCAAGCTTATATACATATTTATTTCATTATCTTTCTATATATTTAATCTACTTGTTCTATACATTACAAGAAAGTGTGTTAAAATTTGCAACTACTATTGTGGTTTTGTCTATTTCTTCTTTAATTTTTGTCCAGTTTTTCTTCATGTATTTGAAATTCTATCATATAAAAATATACTTTGAATTATTATGACTTCTTGATGACTTCATATTTTTTATCATTATGAAATGCTCCTCTTGTCTCTGGCAGTATGTATTCTGCTTGAAGTATATCATATTTGAAATTCATATAGCCACAATGGTTTTATTATACATAGTTTTATATGATATGTTTTTTAATTTAGACCCTTTCATATATTTGTAGTAAAATCTTATTACTGATACATAGTGCATTGCTGAATCTTGCTTTTTTACCCAATCTGGTATTTGTCTCTTTATCAGCATGTTTAATCCTTTTCCACTTAGTGTAATTATTCATATGGTTATATTTAGGCCTATAATTTTATTTTATGTTTTTCTATTTATTCCACATGTTCTTTGCTTCTCTGTTTCTTCTTTCCTGTTACTGTGTGGATAACTCAAATATTCTGTAGTTTTGTTTTCATCATATTTACATGTTAGCTATAATCTGTTTTTTATTTGCAGTTCTGGAATGCAAAATATGTATCTTGCTTATCAAAATATACCTTTAATTGATATTAGAACACGTTATAAACAGCAGTATGCCTCCGTTTCTCTTGTTTCACCCCGTGGTGCCCTGGGAGCCCTACATTTTATTTCTCCTTATGCTGCAGATGACACAGCACACTGGATCCCAAGCAAGAACACCTCTTTCTACTGTCAGGCAGCTGCTCATGTCAGGGACGAGTCCATCTCATCTGGAGTTGTGCTCTGTCTGTGCTTTCTTGCAGCTTTAGCTAAATTCCACTCAGCCCAAAATATTAATTCTAAAAACCAAAACGAACCTCGGCATAAAATATATTTCATGTCACTAAAAGATGTGCAACTGCAAAATTCAACTCAATGCTACCTAAAAATTATGAAAGAAAGCCCCAGAGTAGACACATGTTATGGTCATGTGTCACTCATTTTAGAAAATGTTATTTAATTTTCTATTTATCCAATTCATATTAGATTGCTGTATAGGTAGGTAGTCAGAGTGAAGAAACATTTACCATATATAAATGTTTAAACAATTTTTTTTAATTTATTGATTTTTAGAGACAGAGGAAGGGAGAGAGAGAGAGAGAGAGGCAGGGATGTAAATCTGTTCCTGTATGTGCCCTGACCAGGGATCGAACCAACCACCTCTGCACTTCAGGATGAAGCTTTAACCAACCAAGCGATCAGGCCAGGGTTATCACATGCCAACTTTAATGAGGAAGTAAAAAGAATGTACCCTATAGTCTGTCAGTTTCTATCCTATATTCACAGTTTGGTCTCAGACAACTTCCTTAATATCTTACAAGCCTCAGTTGCCACAGCCAAAACTGAGGATTATCAGTATTTATTTTATAGTATTGGGTTGACAATTAAATCATATTAAAAAAACAAATATTATAAAATCTCAATTTTTATCAGGCAATGTGACCTATATATAACTCACTTGTGTTAATTTAACCCTATTATCTATTTACAATTAATTTTATGTACCTACTACATTGCAACATTTCATCTAAAACACCAAAATTCTTATCAGTTGACATTTCAGTACCCAAAGTATGATGGTTTGCCTTTAAGTTAGAAACCACATCACCTTTTTAGCCAGAGACTAGTTAAATAACAAAATCACCAATGAACACACAAACTCTTCGTACACATACGCTTCCATTTACACACATGCACACGCCCACTTACACACACAGAAACTGGTATAGCACATTCAAATGCCTAACAAAACATCTCATTTGTTCCTAACAGCTCTGTAAAAGAGGAGACATAAATTTTTAAAATTATTTTTGAATTAATAAACAGAGGCACATCATAGTTTAGTAATTTACTAAAAATCTCAAGAGACATCCATGGCAGATAGCAAACATGTAAATAGCCATCTCTGCTGAGAGTTCTCCTTTCTCCTAATTACACCCAGCAGTTTTATTTTATATGAAGAAAATTATTTTTCTTCATAATTTTTCATTTAATTTCTCAAAGCATTTCTAAAAATATCACTTGCCTGCAATGTGTTACCATGATTTGTGCCACAAAAACTTCATCACCTTCAGATAATTTTTTTCACTTTATATTAGAATGAAAATTAGGGTTTAATATATTGCTGGTTTAATATATAAGTTTCCACAAACACAGCAGTAATAAATTATCTTATAGACATAATAAGCAACCGAGGGCTCTAAGTAATCATAAATAGTAATGACTATCTTACCTGTTAGCATTGAAAGAATTTATAAAAACATAATGTTCTAATCAATCAAATGTACACTATCAAAAGAGATTTATTTTCATAAGGAATCACTGCAGCACAAGTAGAAATTATTGTTTACAACTTCATGGAAGCATTCCCCCAATTTTTATTTCTTTTATATTTACAAAAATGTGTTGTAAATGTATCTAGAGTTTTTGGCACATTCTTCTTATGAAGAGCAGAAAAAGAAACAGCTGGAATTTAACTCATTTAAAAGCATATCTTAACATATATGAACTGCTCGGTTTTTGTCACGTATTTTAATGGTTGTCTATTTAAAAATTAGTTACTTGTAAAATGAAGCTACTGAATTTTTGATAATCATATGCCTTGAATTGAGAGTATGCAATTCATTATGATTTAAAATGCTTTGTCTATTTGAGTTTTAAAACAAGAAACAGATGTCAGACATCTCATGCTGTTACTCTCAATCAGAGATCATTTTTAGTTTAACTGTTCCTCCTCTCTGACTGTAATAAATTTGCTTTCACATGCATTTCTGGTCACAAGAACTGCAACCCCTAGAAAATGTGAAGCAAGCTGTGATTTGCAAATGCCCCAGACGTTGTTATGCTAAGAAAGTCTCAGTCTCGTCTAACAGAAACGATTTAGGTGTTAATTAGCAGTGCCTTTGAGAGTTCTCTAAGTTCCAAGAAAATACAGTATTCTAGAACTCCTGAAGCCATCAAATAGATACAGTGCTGGGCTCTTCCAACACAGGTTGAAAAATGTGGAAAAGACTTAGACTTTTTGATTTTTATTTACATTTTTGATGTATACATTTTGTGACTGAAATGCAAAGGACAGACTTTATTCTTTACAAACACCCCGTGACATCCATGTTAATTTAACTTACATAAAGGGGGGGGGTCCCATAAGTATAAAAAAATATTAGGTGATTTAGTGGGTGCGGCTGAAATGGCAATGTATTTCATTCAATTCTCCATGCAGATTCCGGGAGACTTTCTTTCTACAGGATTACCACAACTACTCTCCAACCATGGACTGGAGAAATGGAATGTTAACATGTAAATATTGCATCCTGAATTCTTTCAAGTTTTTCATTTCTAATCAAAAGTGCATTAACTCACTCTCGGTTAGCACCTAAAGTACTGTTCTTGTAACTATACAAAATCATACCATAACATGAAACATGACATAAGACCATTCCTCTCTCATCCTCTTCAAAGGAGTTTAGTTACTGCAATGACTAGAACGATGATGGTATCAAGACAGTCCTGCCCATCCCATCGGCATGAGACTGGAATCCAAAGCAATATTTTCTAACACATTTCCAGTGCATTTTTAAGAATTTTAACCTTGCTTGCTTGTATTTATGTGCATTTATATAAATCCGTGTACTATCTGCAAGGTCCAACAGATAACCACCTTCTGACTGACGGTTAAGAATTGTAGTTCAAGACAGGAAAAGGCATGCCTTGGAATTCAAATGCTGTTCAATATTTGCCAAGTCTTTTACACCTTTCTTGTGTAACTTCTTGTCAAAAGCCATATGTGTCATGTTATTTTCAGAGTAAATTTGTAAAAACGAGGTGATCCAATTCTTAGTTATTTGGTTATAGCTGTCTGTGACGGGCAGAGGTTTATTGATAACATGATATTTATGGGAAACGCAGTCTAATAAAGGATGAAGGTTGCTGTCTCTGCAATCCAGTCTCAGTTGCACAGAAACGCCCCTTCATCAATCACGCATGAACACACGAGAACAACCCAAGTTTTCAAGACTGACTTTTTAAAAGTCATTTAGTAAAGTAATAGTCACAATTAGTATACTAAAGAAACTGGTTAGCTCATTTGCATACAAATTTGAATAGGGAATTAACATCAAACGCGAGTGTTTTATAAACCACTCTATATAATTATTCCAGGTATAAGAAAAAAAATGTTTTTAAGTTGTTTTATCAAAAATTGTATCTACACTGCTCACAAAAAGTTACGGGATCAGGGAATGTGCAGATACTGGAGTACTTTCAGCCTTTTGTATATAGTGCATTTTCACCAATGAAATAAAAGTTGGTTTCGCATCTCATTTGCATAATCAAACCACTCTATTTGACTTGTCATTTCCTTTTCTGATGTTGTTTAATTAAAAAATCAAATGCTTCTTTTTTTAATCACTTCGTATTTATATTTAAATATCCCCTAATTTTTGTGAGCAGTAGAATTTTTAGCTAGGATTCTAACCCTGCAGAAGAACACATTAAAATGAACACTACCAAAGGGAGAAAGCAAAGTAACAGAGAAAGCCCAGTAGGACAAGGAGAGGTGTGCCCATGTGCCTCTCTGGGAATAGGAATAGCCGCTTTACCAGTCTGCGGGGGTAGTTTTCTCATCTTTCCTTCTGCGCACGGGTCAGTCTACAAATATAGCTCAGTATATTAATATACACTCAACACTAGGAGCAAAATTAGCCTACAGGTAATAAATTTACTAGGTTGACAAATATAGTATATCCATATTAAGTTCAGTGTAACTATTGCCAATGAGATGCTGTAAATTCTAAAAAGACATTATTTTAACATTTTCTGTCTGATTATTAATATGGTAATTTTGATAAAATATCAACATGGCATGATGAAATTATTATTAAAATAGATTAAACATAAGCTATACCCCAAGCATTCTGATTACATTTCTGACTCAAACTTCATAACAAACTGATCTAGCAATAACCCCCCTTTAAAAACTGATGAAACTCCCTGGCTGATTTGCTTAGTGGTAGACTATCAGCCCGGCCTGTGGATGTCCTGGGTTTGATTTCTGGTCAGGGAACAAAGAAGAGGTGACCATCTGCTTTTCCACCCCTCCCCCTTCTCTCTCTCTCTCTCTCTCTCTCTCTCTCTTCTCCTAAAGTCATGACTTGATTGGTTCAAGAGCATTGGTTTTGTGCGCTGAGGATGGCTTCATGGAGACTCCGCCTAAGGTGCTAAAAAATAGCTCAGTTGCGAACATGGCTTCAGATGGGCAGAGCATCGGCCCCAGATGGGAGTTACTAGGTAATCCAGTCAGGGCACATGTGAGAGTTTATGTCTCTATCTGCCCTCCTCTCACTTGGAAAAGAAGAGAAAAAAGAAAAAAACCAAAAAAACCTGATGAAACTGAGAACCTTATAAGTTATTTACTAAAAATTATATAGCTAACATTAGGTAGATTAGCTTTTCTTACATGCACATGAGGTGGTACATATGTATATTTATAAGAACATGGCAAACAATAAAAACATTATACAAAAACATAAGTTTATAAAATATTGTTTTCAGTCACTAAAAAAAAAAAGGTTTATAATATAGAGGCAGGTAATGAAGACAATTCCTAAATGTGTTCCGTTGGAGAAGGTGCCTTCTATATCAGAATCCTTATGGATTTAAAGATTAAGAAGCAAAAGCCCCATTCCATGTACAGAGAATGAAAATATCCAAAGGGTAGGCTCAATGCTTTTAAGGGTTTATCACGTGATTCTGATGTTCAATCTAGGAGGTGAACCATTTAAGTCAAAAACCTCAAAAGTTGCCTGACCAGGCGGTGGCGCAGTGGATAGAGTGTTGGACTGGAATGCGGAAGACCCAGGTTCAAGACCCCGAGCTCACCAGCTTGAGTGCGGGCCCATCTGGCTTGAGTAAAAGCTCACCAGCTTGGACCCAAGGTCGCTGGCTCCAGCAAGGGGTTGCTTGGTCTGCTGAAGGCCCGCGGTCAAGGCACATGTGAGAAAGCAATCAATGAACAACTAAGGTGTTGCGAAGGCAATGAAAAACTAATGATTGATGCTTCTTATCTCTCTCCGTTCCTGTCTGTCTGTCCCTCTCTATCCCTCTCTCTGCCTCTCTCTCTATCTCTGAAAAAAAAAAAAAGCCTCAGAAGTCTATTAGTCTCTCTAGTTCTTATATTCTGTGAGATTACTATATTATATCTCTAAACTTGGGTAAAATTAAGAATAGGAAAAAAATAACTATTTGCAAGTTATCTTTAGGAAAGTAATATGTAAAAGCTAGAAATGTAGGCAATTATTTACATTTACCATAAAAAGTCAAAATTCAGGGTTCTTGATATATATGGTCTTATTTAAATATCATTCTCCCTTTATTCCCTCAGATTACATAGAGATGAATCCCATGACTGCTATTCAGACACATGTGATATTAGTACAATTATATAAAATTTCTATGCCTCATTTCTTTACCTATAAAAGAGAACTTATATGATATATATATATATATATATAGTTATTTAATTGTGAGGAGTGAGAAAAATTATTGTGAATATGCTTGGTAAAATTGAAAGGCCCATGCAATAATAAAAATTTATGACTATTGCTTTGTAATAAAATAATAAAATTAAAAACATATACTATGTCATTCATATTTCCAGGATACATCTTTAGTATACCCTCATCGTCTCCTTCTAGGCTCCTTTGATAAGAGGACTCAGATAAGAATACAGGTTTCTTCTGATCACAGTTATAGAGTTTATTTTAATAAAAAATTTTTATAAAAAATTAAACAAACAAACAAAAGAGATGGTGAATGCTAAATGTCATCAGTGGTCCTATTTTCTGAAGTCTTGCTTTATTTCTCTCTGGCTGTGGACAGCAAGTCATTATTTGCAACCACATCTTTTTTTATATCTAATTACATCTTAATTATGTGATAAAACATTAGCCTCCATAAAATAGTTAATGCTTTAAGACTTGCTTCATTGATGTCTATTGACTTCCAAATAACTAATAAGTATACTAAATATCATATTTTAATATTGGTATTTACATGGAATATTATTGAACAGGAAGAAAAGACTATTTGAATTTATAAAGCTAACTGAATCAGAGCACTGCTGGCATATCTTAGTATAATATATGACATAGTTTATGATGTGTATAGAGGAGTGTCTCTTAAACAAACAAAATGTCAGTTATTAATAGAGATATATTTCAAAGCACAAAGCCTACATATCTGCTGAGAAAAAGGTGATGGTCTCTCTGTGTTAAAAAGAAGAAAGAAAGGAATGACATATCAATTATAGAAAACAGATGTAAATAATCCAATATGAATGACACAAACCAAAGCAATTATTCTTTTGTTGTATACTGGATTGTGTGTGTGTGTGTGTGTGTGTGTGTGTGTGTGTGTGTGTGTGAGAGAGAGAGAGAGAGAGAGAGAGAGAGAGAGAGAGAGAGAGTTTTGTAAAAAAACAAAGAAGGAATCCCCAGGAGAAAAGTTTAAATCATTGTTATTTTCATGACGTTCCCATTGATAATGGGGTTTATGAGGTTTTATTAAAAGACTTCTCCATGCTTTCTCATGTTTTTGCTTATTTATGAGGAGAGGTACTGATACTATTTGTCTCAGAGTATCTTTTCAAGATGTTTAGAAACAGCATTAGAAAGAATCAATAGTCCATCACTCTGAGAAAAGTACATGTTTGGTTACAGCCTGTGAAGATATACCCTAGCTCTAGGCAAGCACATTTATTGTCTAGCACAGAATTCCTAAAATCCCTAAACTTCTTCATATTGTACTATGGGAATGGGGGTCCAATAAAACTGAGACAGGGAAAATGATGTGCTTTTTACTACTATTGCTGCAACTAAGAACATGTCATTTGTTTCTCACCCAAGAATTTCATGCCTTCGGCCAAGAAACTGTTGCAGGCTAATATGATAACTCAGTAGGGTAAAGTCCCAGAACCTTTCCAGTTCTTGATGCACTTTCCGGACATAAAATTTAGTGCTTTAAGTACAGTTTAAAAGATAAAATTGAAATTCACACTTCTGAAATAAGGTTTTCTAAGTTTAAGTTCAGGCTTTGCCAACCATTAGCCATATGGTCTTGTAAATGTTTTATGATCTTTCCAGGACACAGTTATATTATCTGTAAAATAGGTTTAACAGTCTTTCTCCCATCTCTTAGGATTGTTGTGATGAGTTAAATGAGTATATGAAAAGTACTTAAAATAGGGTCTGATATTTACTAGAGGTTTAATTAATGATGGCTATTATTATTTTTTATTTTTCATAAAATTTGGGGAGTAGGTATGTAAAAAGAAAATATCTATAGGTACAACTTCAATTCTACATGTTGTTTTTTTTGATACCTTTTTTGTGTTTTGTTTTTATATTTACTTTCACAATTATTAGTATAGTTAGAAACACTTTTCAAATAAAATATTTTAAAATTGATTACATATTTAGGCTCATTTAGTTTCAACAAGTAGAGACTCATGCTTACACAGTAAGTAAGATCATCAGGATGGCCCAAAAGAACTAGAAATTTTTATAAAGATGCCATGTGTACCTGGTTGATTGAAAAATCTCCACTCTGAAGTATAAACATAAAGCAGTGACTTCAGTTGCTTTTATTTATGGCATAACAAATGTCCCTTCCTATTCTTTGGTGACATTTCACCAGACTTCATAAGTTGTTGCATACTTTCAATAAATAAATCGCTCAAACCTATATCTGATTCAAAGTCTTCAACATCCATCCTTCACAGCAATTTAGACTTGTGTTTAGATGGAGTTGATTGAGCTGCACCACATCTTTTTTATGGACAAATTTCTTCAGTGGTAAAAGCAGAGAGGCGTAATGAAGAGGCACATAGAGTACAAAATTGGCTGTCTGTAGATGTGGGATGTGATCTGGCTCTGTAATTTAGTCTAGCACCCTCATACTGATGGGTTCCCCATAGAGTGTGGGCATGGTGTTCTTGCAGTAATCTTATGTTATACCCTTGCTCTTCCTGATGCTGAAGAACCCTCTTAAAAATAAGTACACTAATTTCCCATTATTTTTTCAATTAGTAAAGGTTTCCTGTTCTCCTTTTTGTGTAGTGGTGGTGAGGTTTGACAATTTCTCTACTTCTAACTACTCATTTGAGATGTTAATTCAGATGTCACATTTTTTCCCTATATAAGACAAAACCTAAATCAGTTCTCCATTGACAACTCATATACTTCCATCCCAACTTGACCAGATAGCAGTTCTGGCCACAAAGATAGTTTTTCCCCTCAAGTACTGTCTCCTCTATCAAGTGAATTCAGTTTTTTTCCTACCCCAGTCTTTTAATAGATTCATATAGACTATTACGTGGGATTCTAGTGTTTGGGTGTTTTCTGCAGAGTCTGATGTCTCAAGGGCAGCAACTTATAGCTTATAAGTAGTTTAACGCCTTTTGGCTTTAGCATTCTCCTTCTCTAGTCTTTCTTTTTTTTTAATGGGAGAGAGAGAGAGATAGGAAGGGAGAGAGATGAGAAGCATCAACTCATAGTTGCAGCATTTTAGTTATTCATTGATTGCTTTCTCATATGTGCCATAACCAGGGATCCAAGCTGAGCCAGTGATCCCTTGCTCAAGCAAGCAACATTGGGCTCAAGCCAGGGGCCTTGGTCTCATGTCTATTATCCCACCTTCAAGCTGGTGACCATGCACTCAAGTTGGCAACCCCACATTCAAGTTGGATGAGTTGGCATTCAGGCCTGCGACCTCGGGGTTTTGAACCTGGACCCTCAGCGTCTCAGGCTGACTCTCTATCCACTGTGCCACTGCCTGGTCTGGCTCATCTGTCATTCTTGAATAGTTGAAAGAGTCAAACTGAACATTCTCTTACAATTGTAACATATTAGTGATATAATATACACTATTTCAAACATTATATTATTTAGTAGATGGTATGATGTTTAGACCTACTAGTGAAAAAAAGCAAGTCCACAAAATGTTATACTGCAAAAGAATTTTCTAATGTAAATTTTCCAAACTTTTCCATGATCAATAACTGCTTTTGTGTTGTCCTTCCCTAAATGGTTCTAATGCATATGGCCAGGACAGGGTAGGGTATGACCAACATATCATTTTTTCTTGTTTTTTTACTATCTTTTTATTTGCTTTTAATAGCACTAATAGCACATTTATTAAGCATTTGCCCCAAGAGCTATGATAAACATTTAAAATTTACATTTCAGTTAGTCTTTAAGCCAACCACAAGTACTTTTTAAAAATTTTCCCATATTTGAGATATAATTGAATATAACATTATTTAAATTTGACATAGAAGGTGATTTGATATACATATGTATTGTGAGATTATTACTACAGTAAGATTAGTTAACAAATTTCTCACCTCACATAGTTAACATTTTCTATTGCTGTTGATTTTTTTTTTTTTGCTATTTTAAATCAACAACTCTTTAAAAATTATAAAATGCTTCAGATTAGAAAAGAAAATATGACCACAAGAAGTAAATTTCAAGCGCACAATTCTTCTGTTCTAAATTATTGCATCACATTCAAAACATCTTTGAATTTGTAAATGTTAAATATGTCTCTCCATTATTAAAAAATTTAAATGCACACCCACTTCTACATACCCACTAATGACAAACATAAAATTTCAACAGAAACTTTCTAAACACTTTATGGCTCACATAAATAGAATAAATAATTCCTGTGCATTAAGTAAAAATGTTCTCATCACAATGTTTCTGACTATTCCTCAGTACCAAATGCATCAATGAATCCTTAGGTAAAAGAAATAATCTACGCTTTAGAGTTTAGAAACATACATGGTGACAGGAAGGTGGTGACAGTGAAAAATATATATTAGAATATGAAATGACACATGGGTAGTCTGTCTTCCACTTATTTTAATGAAAACAAATCTAATTCCCAGCAAGGACTGCTAATCATAAAAAGACATCATCCGTTGTTTTTTTTTTTTTTTCTTTTGTCTGAATGCTATTTCTCCGTAGGTGTTCAGCCACAACATTCTATGAACCTCTGGTTCCGATGTAGCCATAGCCTTCTTCCAGCTGTGTTTGTGTCTGGCGGACTTCATCACCGTCACATTAGGGAGTATGTCATTATGCATTTATTCCCAATTGATGCAAAGTGTCCCTGTGGCACCAGGAGGCCATGGAGTTTACGAAGCAATTTATTTTGCTTTCCTGTTGTCACTCTGTGAGTACATTAAGCAGATTCTTGCCTTTATGACTGGTGAAGACATGGGTGAAAAATTAAAGATTTTTAACGTCTTTAAGAGGATGTAAATTGTAGGTTAAATTCTTACAATATGGTTGACTTGAGAAACTTATCTGCAAACCCCAACAGAGAAAATGTGATGAATGAGTCTGTGAAACATGATATGGTTTCTCAGTCATCTGGTAGCAATGGACAACAAAATATGTCTTTTTGATACACACTGCCCACATTTCTAACTACTATATTATGCAACTGTCGACTACATGCCATTACATATAATTTTGAAAGCCAAAAGAGGAATATTTCATGAAACCAAAATCAGAAAGTAATTTAAAAGTCAATGACTCCCATCCTGAAAAAGTCTTGACCTCAAAGAAGCAAAAGGAAGAGCATAAGCTTATTCCAATGCCATCATGTAAGATTTATTGACCATATTTTTTGTTGTTTCTTAATATTTTTTAAAAAAATTTCTCAGTACATCATAAAAGAATGTTAGTGTTAGTAACTTGGGGAACTAACATTCCTTCCTTCAGAGATTGCTCAGTGCTTTAAAAAATAATAGGAAAACAAAGAACGGGTCTCATAGAGGTCCCAAGAGAGAAGCTTCCAGAAGGATAAGGCTGATCTTTCTTGTGATTCTCCTTTTGTGTGATCAAAGTCTGAGCTAATTGGACTAAAAGAACAAAGCCTGATCCATCTTAGAACCCCCATAGACCTTGCCTTATGGGGGGGGGTAATAGATCAAAGAGAATCTCAGTTCACTTGGGAATAGAGAGTGACTGCCTAAAAGGAGCACTTTTCACATTTAAAATAATAAAGTACCTGACACTACAAACTTAGAATTGGACATGCTTGGAAATAGCAATATTAAAGCACATAAAATAAATCAGAACGAGTTACAGAAAAACAACTGTATGAGAGGAAATTTCATAAATTTTCATTAAACTTTCATGAATTAAATAATTTAAATTGTTTGTAGACAAAGGAGACATGCACTGAAACACTTGTTCTAGCCCTGCCATTTACTTTCTGTGATAGAGGTTCATTTTTTTCACCCAAACTAAGAAGGCTCCCAGATATTTTATTCTTCAGATATATTTTATGGTAAAAAAATTTTTTTTGAAAAAAAAAAATTTTTTTTTGAAAAACACCTGAACTGATCATATCTAGGGAAGTCCAATGCAAATTTGGGTACCCAGAAGAGTGTCACTATAATTCAACTAGGAATTAATTTTCTTGTTGAAATATTTCCCCTGTGCTGAAAAATAAAATGTACCTGCCTCACATTTCAGCTCACACATTTTGGAGAGTTGGTTATAGAGAATGAAAGAGAATGGTCTTTCTTGTGCTTAGCACAAAACTTCCCATGTCTTGGTTCCTCTGAGATCTGTGGCTGGGTTTATTACTACTTGAGTTTCTGTCTAGGCCTCATTCTCATGGACCTATCCATTTCCACATAGCTCCTTATCTTAAATTCTTTACTCTTTTTTATTCCTCTAAACCTTTGCTCATTATCTCCAATTTCTGCTACATTCAAAATTTAAACTATCCTCATCAGTGGTAATAACTAGAAGTTAAGAGCATGCAGGCTTTCCAGTTATTCAAATACAGGTTGAAAGCCAAGCCTAGGAGTAACTAAGTAGTAATTATTAAATTATTTAACTTCAAAAACGATCAATTTTATTATATAAGTATATGTATGAGTATGAATGTATATATAGACATGTGTATATATAGCTACATTATAATGAAAAGATTAAGAATAGTAATAATGAATGGAGTATGAATGTATATATAGACATGTGTATATATAGCTACATTATAATGAAAAGATTAAGAATAGTAATAATGAATGTTCTTGTCCCTCAGTATCCATAGGAGATTGAATTCAAAATCACCATGAATACCAAAATCCACAGATGCACCAGTCTTTTATATAAAATGGCACAGTATTTGCATATAGGATACAAAAGTATATGTCTATACATCACTTCATTCGGGAGGATACAATGCGTGGCAAATTCAAGTTTTGCTTTTTAGATATTTCCATTTTTTTCCTCCTGAATATCTCCGATCTGTGTTTAATTGAATCCTTGGATGTGAAATCCACTGATACAGAGAGCCAACTGCATTAAACATCTTGCATAGAATCTAAAATATGTTACATAAATAGCCACTATTATTAACACAGCTAGATATCTCTCAAATAATTGACTTTAATCTTTTTCTCAACCACTTTTTAACTGCTAGACATACGTTTTAACGTGGATTGAACACATCATTTCTTAAATAACATTTACATCTTTTTTTTCTTACAGGGACAGAGAGAGAGAGTCAGAGAGAGGGATAGATAGGGACAGACAGACAGGAACAGAGAGAAGTGAGAAGCATCAATCATTAGTTTTTCATTGCCATTGGGACACCATAGTTGTTCATTGATTGCTTTCTCACATGTGCCTTGACTGTGGGCCTTCAGCAGACCGAGCCACCCCTTGCTGGAGCCAGCAAACTTGGGTCCAAGCTGGCGAGCTTTTGCTCAAGCCAGATGGGCTGGCGCTCAAGCTGGTGAGCTCAGGGTCTCGAACCTGGGTCCTTCCGCATCCCAGTCCGACGCTCTATCCACTGTGCCACCGCCTGGTCAGGAACATTTTTTTTTTTTATAATTTTCTGGTTTCAGAAACCTTGAAAGCATCTTTTCATCTTCATGAGGTGAGAGAGATTTAATACTTCAGTCTTCCAACTTAACTGGTGATTAAGTCATATAGCATTTCCTGAAACGAGTCCACATTTCACATAGACTGCCATAAGTGCCTCCTATCAGAACTTTGGGGGACCCTTTGACGTTTTAAAATTAATTTTGTTGAATTTATCCGGGTGACATTGGTTAACACTATGCAGGTTTATAAAAAACAATTCCATAATACATCATCTGTATTGTGTGTTCACCACTTCAAGTGAAGTTCCTTCCACCACTATTTATTCCCCCTTTGACTTTTAACCTTCAAAAGAATAGGTCAAAGGGCATTATTAGCTGAACTGAATGAAAGTATATCACAAAGGATATTACTACTTTGATTGGAAATTCTAATGAACAGCATGGACTACTGAGTTTGAAGGGAGTGTGGTTCATTCACATGTTTAAGGTGTTCATAAGATCTTTCCTCATGCTCTAAGCAGATAGAATCACTTCATCACTTTGCTTAATTCATTTGTATCACATCTTCAATTGTTCTATAATTTGCTTATTTGTATTAATAAATACTTGGTGAATTACGCTTCATTATTAAAATTTGAACTCTGAGCACTCCTGATTGCAAATGTAACTTGGACGACCAGTCTACCAATTTTTAAAATGTTCTTTCCTTATACTCAATTATTTTGAGTCAAACAAATAAATCATCTTTCAATATTATTATCTTAAAAGGCTAAGTAAGATTTACAAAAAAAAATTATATATATATATATATATATATATATATACTGCTCACAAAAATTAGAAGATATTTCAAAATAAATATGAAGCAATAGAGTATCCCCTAATTATGTATACACACACACACACACACACACACACACACACATGGCTAAAATTAATAGAATTCACTGAGCTGTTCTTACAAAAATGAAAACAAATAGCTAGAAAGAAATAAAAAGCCTAACTCCCCAAACAGATTCAAATATATCAAAATGTTTAAAAGTATCCAAATTTGTGCTATTTAAATGACCTTTGGACCCAGTGAGATTATAATAGAAGTAATGAATCAGATTTTGCATTCTCTCTCTTTTTTAAGTGAATGGTGCAAAATTACACCTTGCTCAAATATCTCTGGAGATCCGATTTGTGCTCACGCACACAAAAAATTCAATTTTTACAGGTTCTCTACTGCACTGTAGGGCACAGCAGTTTCTTCAATGTAGTGTTCTATTTCTGGGTTCCTGGCCTCACACCACACCAATATTGCCTGATAAAATTTCCTAATCTGTCTTGCTTTGCCACTTAAATAGCCCTTCGACTATCTACATAGCAAATGTTTCCAAAGAACTTGAAAAGGGACTAGGCAGGAGCCAACATGCCTACTTTTCTAAATCATCTCTCTCTTCCTCAGTTTTCTAGGTTTTATTCTGCAAGTTCTCACATGCAAAACTTCATTCTAGAAGGTCTCCATCCCACATGCAAATCAGCTTATGCAGATGGACACCTGTGTGCTGCCAGTCACTCATTTCTCAGACAAATATTGAATTCTGCATTGCACTCAGCTGGGAATAGCCTGAGACTGATAAACACATTGAGCATTTTTATCACTTAAAGCAAAGACAAATGGCAGAATTATGCTTGCAACACATCCCAGGCTGTTTCCTTTTCGCTTATTCTTGGCTTGAGAGCACCAACACAGGTCATTTGGTATGTGAGAGTTTTATTGAACAGATAGATACCTTAAGTAGTGATTTGCGATCTATACTGAGTTCCACCTTGAACAAGGTATCAAGTCAGAATTCTAAACTAAAGAAAAGTTTCTGGTAATTGATTACAAATTATATTTACCAAGTAAACTGTATATGAGATTTTATATATTGACAATAAAACTTGAATACCATTTAATAAAATTTGAGTCACAGCTATGGCTGTTTACAAGGCAAACAACCTAATTACATGTTAAACCAATATAAAAAGAAGTCAATGTTGATGAAACATAATCATTCTGCATTTACATACTGTTGGCCTGGAAAACAACTGTGTCACTACAAGAGATCATGATTTCAGTTTTCTCCCATGAACAGCAAGTATAGATTTTAATTAGTCTACCTAAACCTTCTATGAAATGTTGTTTCCAATATGGACCTGTTTATTTGCTGGACAAATTTTGAAAACTCCTAATCCAATGACAATAATGCTGGAAAAAGCTCTCTATGAGTGAGTCTCTTGTGATTTTTCCCTGTCATGGCTATGTGGTATCAACCATCCTTCATGACAGATTACGTTCATGAGGATGTTTATAGTGCAAACAGCCTTGGGATACAGAGATAGTGTTCCCCTCTATTACAAAGGGTGTGTACTCTCTTGGACTGTTTCTCTTCATAGCTAAGAGCAGGCATGCTAACTACTCTAAGTTCATACTTCCCCTAAAATGCCACCCAGTGGTTGTGCAATGACTTCTCTAGGCCCATCTTTGTCACTCCCATAGCACTTAAGTTCAAGGGGCATCGATGCAAACACGTGCATTTTGTAATGTTTGCTGTGCTGTAACAAAGATTTTGTTTTCTGTCCCAAAAGTCACGTGTCTTCTGCAAAGATTCATTAAATTAGGACAGGCTTCCTTGTGAGTTTGCAATATGGCAAAATCTAAGACCCTGTATAAGTCAAGACAGCTTTCTGGGATGGGTTTGGGAGACTGACAGGGATGTATTCTAAAAAAGGACCTCACAGGCTGGATAACAGGATCTGAAGGAAGTCCAGATGTCTTACTAGTAAATACGTTGTTAAGTTAATTAAACAAGGGGGTCATTAGACTGATTTGGATCTGATGTCATGGTGGTCTACATAAGGTAAACCAAAACTCAAGCCTGTAAAGGTCACAAGGTGAAAAAAATGAGTATGTAAGGGACAGCCAATCACAAACAGACAAGTAGGTTTTAAGCTACAGCTGATCAAATCATTTCTTTTCTTTGTTTTCAAGCTTTATATACATTTTTTCCTCATGGCTCCTGCCAGCAAAGTGTCACAACCACTTCCAATCTGACACTGCTCAATTTGAATCAGTTTTTTTCTCAAATAAACTCTTAAATATTTTTATACACCTCAGTTTATCTTTTAATAGTGTTGACCATAATAATGTGGTTAAACAAAGAAAAAATAGAAAGTTGGAGCTGGTCTTAGGATAGTGGAGTAGATTCAAAGACAGTTGTTAAAAATAATGCATCAAACATTGGTTTATGGCCCTGGCTGGTTGGCTCAGCGGGAGAACATAGATGCTGTGTGTGGAAGTCCCGGGTTTGAGTCCCAGTCAGAGCACACAAGAGAAGCCACCATCTGCTTCTCCACCCCTTCTCCCTTCCCCTCTCCCTTCTCTCTCTCTCTCTCCCCCTCCCACACCATGGCTTGATTGGTTTGAGTGCATCTTCCCCTGCGCTGAGGGTGGCTCCATGGAGCCTCTGCCTCAGGCATTAAAAATAGCTTGATTGCGAGCATAGCCCCGGATGGGCAGAACATCAGCTCCAGGTAGGGGTTGCTTGGTGGATCCTGGCCAGGTCGTATGTGGCAGTCTGTTTCTCTACGTCCTGTCCTTTCACTTAAATAAATAAATAAGTAAATAAGCATTGATTTACATTGCACAACCCTGACTCACTGTAAGGAGATGGGAAATTATCATTCATCTGGGTGACTGGAAAGAGAACAGAACAAATGACAAGTGTCCAACCATAATACAGCATTCACTTCAAAAACACTCAAAATATAGCACTACATCATCTGTTGCCAGCGGTTACATTTTTTGATGTCACAGTTTAAATATGACTGAGACCAGCAAGTTGTTAGGCCACTTTCCTTTTCCTTGTAAGAATTTTGCTCAACCATGTCTCCTAGCTTCCTTCTGTTTGAAAGGTTTGACCCCTGTGACTGAAATCTTACCAGTGGAATATTGGTAAAAAGGAGAGATTCAGTCTGCAAGCCCCTGAATATTTCCGGTGAATTTCCCAGGTATTTCCTCCCTGCTCCTGTCAGCTAGTCTGATACAAATAATCCAATTGAGTACTCCAATGTTCTAGGGAAGTAATCCAAACATTTCTCTTTTTTAAGGAAAAGGGCTAGATAGCAAATATTATAGGCTTTGTAGGACACATAAAGCCCCTAACACAGAGTTTTCTTTTATTTTTTACAACCCTTTAAAAAAGTGAAAAGTAATCTTAATTCTGGGACTACATACAAAAAATACAAACAAACCACGATGTGGACTGTATTCGACCCAAAGTAGGAGACAACAGAGGAACAAGAGAAAAAGACCCTGTGTAACTGCAGGAGGAAGAGATCTTCGGCACTAAGGTACGACATGAGCTGATGATTCCTTCAGATTTTGTAGTTACTTGTTTTTCCTTACTATTTAATATTGTTATGATAATATTTATAACAAACTGAATCTGATGGCAAATTTCCTTAGATCTTGAGTAATTTGTTTACTCAAAAGGAAACAAATTAAAATTACAATAATTCTAACTTCTACAAGAAAGAGCAATACCAGATAATGAACAGGTAATGATCTTTAACCCTTTGGGTAGTACAAACATTCATGTACGTCCTTGTGCCTCCTGACCATCCAGATAACAAATAATTTATTTCAAAAATGTGTGAGGCAACATTAAAAAAAAGGCAAGTATATGTTCTTCTTATTTCTATAACTTGGTTTTCAAACAAACATAATTTTAAGTTAATAAAATTGTAACTGGGACTAATTTCATTTAAAAAAAATAAACTCGCTCCTGGGGGTCAGCGAGTATGAAAAAACTCACTACTCAAAGGGTTAAGAATATAGAAAATACCTAGCCTGACCAAGCAGTGGTGCAGTGGATATAGCGTCGGACTGGGATGCGGAGAACCCAGGTTTGAAACCCCAAGGTCGCCAACTTGAGTACGGGCTCATCTGGCTTGAGCAAGGCTCACCAGCTTGAGCCCAAGGTCACTGGCTTGAGTAAGGGGTCACTCACTCTGCTGTAGCCTCCCAGTCAAGACACATATGAGAAAGCAATCAATGAACAACTAAGATGCCACAATGAAGAATTGATGCTTCTCATCTTTCTCCCTTCCTGTCTGTCTGTCCCTATCTATCGCTCTCTCTGATTCTCTCCCTGTCTCTGTCAAAAAAGAAAAAGGAAAAGAATATACCTAAAAGATTTACAATGCAAGTCAGAAAATCTTTCTTTGTTTTTCTTTATTTTACTGACAGCTTTCAAATGGCAGCTCTGTCTTCAAGTATTTTATTCTTTTTTTTTTTTAGAGAGGAGACACAGAGAGAGAGAGAGAGAGAGAGAGAGAGAGAGAGAGAGAGAGAGAGAGAAGGAGGGAGGAGCTGGAAGCATCAACTCCCATATGTGCCTTGACCAGACCAGTGCAGGGTTTTGAACTGGCGACCTCAGTGTTCCCAGGTCGACGCTTTATCCACTGCGCCACCACAGGTCAGGCTTCAAGTATTTTTATTAACTTATTTTTACAAGTCAATGCCTAATATATTATATAACATATGCGTCAGAATATATTAGCTCTGATAGTTACTTCTTTAGTATTTAGAACATGAGCAATGCACTTTAGCACTAAAATAATTCCATTTTATTTGAAATATTGACATCATTTTTTATCCATCAGCTAAAGGTAAGAATCATTTTTAATAAATGACTAGTTGTCTGGCTTTCCTAACTATTAAACCAATGTCCTTCCAAAAATTGGAAGCTATGTAATAGTCAAACATCATAATAATCCCTGTGACCTAGGATATATTTTCTCTAAAAGTTAAATTCTTATAAAATGTCGAGATACCCCCATTAGCTTTAAATGGCATATACTATAAATGCATTCAGGGCTTCAATACTTTAGACTTCACATTACATATAGTTTTATATTCATATTATTTTGGTGAGAAATAATCCAGTTAAGAGTGATAGGCTGACATTCACAATAGGTTTAAAATATTATAACAAAGACAAACAAGCTTTCTTGAACACGGTCAAGGAGGTGAAATGTTTGCACATTATTCTAACCTACAAGGGTCTGCTAACTTAAGAGATAAATAAAATGATCTGACTGAAGGCTGAGGGAGAGCGGAAGGACAGCTTGCCAGCATGAATCTTCTCAGTGGGATGATATGCAATTGCTCTGAACTGAGCTTTGTATTTTTCACTGTGTCTGTGCCCCATCCAGCAAAATTGACAGTCAGTGTTACTGTGCAAACTACCTAACTTTTGACTATAATATTACATTTCTATACACAACTTTAGTGTTCTTTTTCCCCTGAAATGGTTGATTTTTATTAAAATTTGCATGTAGTAGTTTACACTAAAGGATTTGAAGAGCAACGTTGGTGGCATTTAAACTGATGACTGTAATGAAGTTCAATGACATCTATTTACCAAAATTTGGCAAATCTCCCTCTAGGTCCTATATAGTAAGAAAAACAAACATACATTGATATATACATAGCATACACAATCATTAAAAACTTAGAATTTTCTATAAATTAACCTTGGCCCCGGCCAGTGGGCTTAGTGTTAGAGCTTCAGCCCAGTGTGTGAATGTCCCAGGTTCAATTCCCAGTCAGGGCACACAAGAGAAGCAACCATTTGCTTTTCCACCCTTCCCCATCTCCCGTCTCTCTCTATCTCTCTCTTCCCCTCCCATAGTTGTGGCCTGGCTGGAGCAAGTTGGTCCCAAACGCTGAGGATGGTTCCATGACCTTGGCTTAGGTGCTAAAATGGCTAAGTTGCTGAGCAATGAAGCAACAGTCCCAGACAGACAGAGCAATGCCCCGTAGGAGGCTTGCTGGGTTGATACTGGTCAGGTTGCATGCTGGAGTCTGTTTCTATCTCCCCATTTCTCACTTAAGATAAAACAGCCTTGGAGATAAGAATATGTAAGATAATTGTGACTGTTTTTCTCTGATTTCACATTCTAACCCTTATGGTGGTGAATTCTTATGTCAGAAGCACCCACTCAGGTTTTCCTCTTCTAGGGGTAATTTTACAAAACAGATGCAAATGAGTATAATGCCCAATTATGCCATTAACAGGAGAAAAGACAAGATATTTATTTTTCTTAATAAATGGAAGATTTTCTCTAAGCTCTTAAATCAAAGAAAGATTGATTGTTTTTAATCTATTAACCATCCTCACTTGTAGCTGCAGCCCATTGTTATTCACACCTTCTGTGGACCTAGCCATTGAGTGCAAAATGACTCCAAAAATCGTCCCATATTTTTATAGAAGAAAAGAGTTTTAAATGTTTTCTGTATAAAGAAGTGTTTTCTCTCTTTACCTTGAGATTTTGCCACCTGTGATATGAAGAATGTGATGACCCAAGGGAGCTTGATGAGGGAAGATAGCAGATACCATGTTTGCAGATAAAGACAAAGTATTAAATTCATACTACAGTGAGAAAGAAGCTGATCTGAAACTGCTGCATATTGTGTGATTCCAACTATACAACATTCTGGACAATAGAAGTATAAAACAATAGAGGCGCTGGCTGGAGAGCAACCAATTAGTGCATGACTGAGTTGAACAACAAATGGACACTTCCTTTCCCCCTCTGCTCTCTCTCTCTCTAAATCAATCAATCAAATATATAATATATATATGGCCCTGGCTGGATAGCTTAGTTGGTTGGAGTGTTGTCCCCAGAGCGCAGAGGTTGCTGGTTCAATTTCCCAGTCAGGGCACAGGAGTAGCTTGATGTTCTTGTCTTTCTCTCCCTGCCATTCTCTCTCAAAAAGAAAAAACTATGAGTCCATGAAAAAGAAGGAAATATTACCTTTTGCAACAATATGGAGGGACCTGGAAACTATTATGTTGAGTGAAATAAGCCAGGCAGAAAAAGAAAAATATTATATGACCTCACTCATTTGAGGAATCCAAGGAACATTGAGAACTGAGGAACAGAATTGAGACAGAGGAGGGATCAAAGGGACCAGAGGAAAAGAGGACAGAGGGAAAGGGGAGGATAGGATGGGATAAACCTGAAGGGAAGGGGGGAGGGTGCTGTTAGGAGGGGGGCAAGAGAGATGTGGAGGGGGATATGGGGGAGGGGATGCTTTCGGGGTTAATCTGGAATCTATGCAAACACAATTAATTAAATTAAAAATAAAAACATAAGAAAAGAAAAAAACATAGAGTAATTGGTCAGTGGTTGCCCACAATTGGGGATGTGAGAAAGGTAAATAGAACATACAGGATTTTAATTTTTAGGCCAATGAAAATACTCTGTATGATACTGTACTGGTTGATACCTGCCATTAGACATTTATCCAATCCATAGAATGATAACAGGAAGAGTGAATCCTCATGGGCTTTGGTTTATAATGATGTGTGGATTTAGCTCCATTGATTGTAACGAAAGTACCCCTCTTGTGAATGATGCTGATCATGAGGGGGTCTAAGCATGTGTGGAGACGGGAGTATATAAAAAAATCTCTACCTCTTAGTCTGACTCAAAAATAAAACTGTTCTAATAATGTCTTAAAAAATGAAAGCTCCACTTTATATTTCAAAAATTAGATAGGTTTCTACCAGAAGTAAAACATCTGTTACTCAATTTTTAGATGATATCGTTAGAAACATGCTTGTTTTAGGTTAAAGATTCCAAATAATTGCAATAAATAATAAGCACACATTATTTTATCTAATTAATTTATTCATTTTTTAAGTGATAAGAGAAGAGATAGTGAGACAGACTATCACAAGTTCATCATCCGGGGTCCACCCAGCAACACCCACTCTGGAGCCAATGCTCGGGCCAACCAAGCTATCCTCAGCACCTGGATCTCAAACCAATCAAGCCAATGGCTGCAGGAGAGAAAGAGGGAGAGAAGGGGAAGAGAAATGGGGAGAGAAGCAGAGCATCATTTTCATGTGTGCACTGACCAGGATCGAACCCAGGATGTCCACATGCCAGGCCAATACTCTATTCACTGAGCCACCAGCCAGGGCCCACAAATTATTTTAATAATTAGAAAAAAATAATATTTAAAAATTATATATTTTTTACTCAGATGGCTCCTACCTTTATTATGGCATTTATTTTCCTAATATTGTGACAAGATTATCAGATCTACTCAATACTGTCACCAAAGTGAGCTTCTACATGCTATATCCAAACATTCAGTTTAGTTACTAGAAACACCCACATTAAGATGTCTACTGATCATTTTCCTTTATTTTTCCATTTTTCTCCATTGGAGAGATATTAATGCATTCTTCCTGTAATGCTGACATAACTCTTGCTCATACTTCCCCTTGTATCTCTCAAAATAATCAGGCTATTTGTAGATTACCTCTTACCTTCCTATCAATGTCCTAACATTTAATGTTTTTCTCAACTAAGGATGCCTTTTTCCCATTGGGGTGTTCAGTTCGAATGTTTTCTCCCCATAAACCCCAAGTAGATTTTCCTAAACAGACTGATATTCAGACTTATTTATTTGATTAATAAGTATATATTGACCACCATCTTTATTCCAAACACTGAAGGGGAATGAAATTCAATAATAAGTAAAGGAAAACAGAGCCTTCTTCTCTCCTAGTCAAATACTTGTGAGAAACAAACACAGATTTAAACAAAGTAACAGAAGTAAGATAGAATTGTTAAACAAAAAAAGGAGTAAATGGACCATGGGAGTAGGCTTGTTTAAATTTTGTGGTTAGTGAAAAGGGATTTCTCTTTGAGAAGGTATGGTTTGGGCTACAACCTGAGTAACAAAAGAAAAATCTATTCTGGTTGAAAGCCTTCTCTTATAAAGAACTCATTATAGCAACTGTTGAAGTAGTCTTTAAAATAAGCAACCAGGTGTTTTCATTATCATACTCTCAACAACCAGAGCAAAATTTGCTACATATAATCAATAAGGTTTAATGAATGCATCATATATGAGTATGTTATTTTTTTTTAATTTACTGAGTGCTAGACAAACAGAAACTTGAAGTATTTTTTCTGCTCATTTACTCAGCATGAGAATCATGACACAGCAGGACACCCACAGATGGGGAAGAGAGCTGAGAATCACTGCACAGCTCATGTGTGCCAGGTACTGCTGTCAGCAGTCTTTCTACAGTATTTCAAGTACCACAACCCCCTCCTCAGCCAGGTACCACAATTCTCCTTCCACAAACCGGGAAACACTGTTTCCAGAGAAGTTATGTAAGCTATCCAAGGTCACAGGGATCTTATGTGGTAATGCTAGGATTTGAAATATGTATCTTAACTCATTTTACTCAAAGACCAGCCCTAATATACCATTAATTTTGAAAGGGTGGCCCCAGGACCTACAACATCAGCATCAAAAAAGCCCTTGGGTCTCACTTCAGACCTACTGAATCAGAAACTATGGGAATGGGCTCCGGCACTCAGTTTTAACAAGCCTTCCAAGTGATCTAAATGCACACTGAAGTTGGAACATCATTTCTCTCTGCAGTAACAAACACCCCACATAATTCCCTACCCGGCTCAGAACTCCCTTCTATTACATAACTTATTTTGATAGACAGCCTAATGTTTTACTGTGTTCCTCATGTGAATATCTTCTGGAATGCAATAAAATATTCTTGAGGGAAAAATATATTTTTATGTTTCATAAAAAAAAGTAGAAAGTATTAAATTACAATGCTTGGCTAGATGGTAAAGATTTTCCCCCATCCCCATTCACAAATCAATGTAATGTGAGTTTCAGAAACCTTTAAACAGCTTTGACCCATCAAGATTAGACTGTCTACAAGGAAAAGACAAGCAGATGTCTATTTCTTAAATTCTGTGCAAGAGATAAATAAAAGGAGACTGAATAAATTGTGATCAAATGGAATTTAGCAGCTGAAAATACAAAAGGGCAAACACATTTGAAATTTTTTTTGGTAATATTCTCCTTAAAAATTAGAATCATTAATCAAAAAACTTAAAGTAATTTACACTTATATTTTTTAATCCTGCTTTTCTCAAAATAAATCAACAGATGTGGGATGGTATTAAATTGGTGTTATAAAACACCTTGATATATATTCATAAATAGGAATTTGTAGAAAATCGGAAGCCAGTCAGCATTATATGGCATTACCATAGACTCTTTCTCTGACTGAAACCCAAGTCCCTCTTATGAAATGACTTTAGTTAAGGGACAAAGGAACAAAATTTTGTGCAAAATTTCTTTATTCATGAAACACAAAGATAACTCTGAGTTTTTCCATCTACATTAGCAGTTAATAAACTTAGGTATAAATTTATGCTTTCCATTTCTAGTTTTGTCGTGTTTATGATCATTTCAAGAGTTTTCATGGTCCAGGCAATGTATAAAAACACATCAAATACTCTAGTTGTTTAAATAATAAAGACATTATTTAAATAGACAAAAACATTGAATGGGTTTCTTTGAATGTGGAATTACAGGCAAGATTTTAACATAGGGTGGTTGATACAGAGGTGTTTGGGTATCAATGAACATCGATCATGGGGTTAAAACCAAGCAATAAGAAACCTAGAGCCATTAATAATATAAGATTCAGATGGGGTGGAAGACATCAAGACATAAAATGAGATAGGATCAAGGCTAGACTTAGCAGTGAAGGGAGGTTTCATATAAAAAAGTAGAAACTTGTGTTAGATAGACAGTTTCAGAGTCAAAGATGCTACAGTGGTTTATATATTTATCTTTAAAACCAGGAAGCAAGATTTTTCCTATAATTTCAACAAATGATAAATATTTTTAATTTCCCTTTATTTTAATTACTTTTCCTAGAATCATACTGTAAAAATACACACTTTCTCTGTTTAGAAACAAAAACATTACAAAACCATATCTTAACTTTATTCTTTAAACAAATATTACTTAATATTTACTTTGAGACTGAATTCTTAGTACATTACCACCCATGGACTCAAAAGACATACTAAAAAAATCTACACCTAAGCTATTCCACTTGAAGTAGCAGAAAAGCTTTAAAATGATATATCCTATTGAAGGCAGCTATAAACAACATTTGATTCATATATACTGAAACTTGTAAGTAACGAATGATTCAGATAGAACACATTTAGCACTGCCTGGCGATGAACATTTATTATAGGAATATCACAGCAGATGAGGCTGTGGTAGAAAGTAAACCATTAATCAGATATGACCCCACAACAAATTGTACCTCATCAACTGCTTTCATATGTCATGAAGCTTCCAAATAGACATTACTGGACCATTTGTTAAGCCCAAACTACTTTTTCACTGACAAAGCAAAAGACATTTGGTATTTTCATTTATATGTAATATCAAAATGAATCGATACGATCTAGTCATCCAACATAGAATTTCTATGAGGATGGGTCATTGAAATTCAGACCTGAGCTTCTTTATGTCAATGACTCTTAAGGATGTTCTTCTATTATTATTTTTTTTACAAAATTTATAAGAATAAGGATTGTATTTAAATTTTGAAAGTAAAAAAGTCAACATTATTTTTCAAAATACGTATTCATTTACGCAGAAGGGAAGGAAAATGTTATTTCCATTTCTGTTATAACACTAACTATTAAGTTAGTCTCAAATGACACTGAAAAAAGAACAAAAGTAACAATAGTATAGTTGAATGCTCAGATACTCATACAGGCATGATAATTACATTATCAAGAAACTCCTGTGCTATAAAAATACTTCATGCAAAACATCATAATCAAGCCTAGCTTTCCGATATTAAAGAATCCCCTTTATCCCTTCTGTCCCATTGATTATTCCTCTGTCATGTTGATTAGTTATGAACCCGTTTATGTCTGCAATTAATTGGGCCTATTTCTGTCTCTCCTGAAACTATGCATAATTCTGTTTCACTGTGTTCCTCCTTAGACTATAAGGTGCTCGAAGTACAAACACCTAGCTCATTTTGTTTCTGGTCCACGGTCCCTCTCAGTTAAATATACAGTTCTTATATGATTGCTATTGCTCTACAATCATCTTTTAAACCTACACAGATACATGAAAATGTTAATACTACAATTGTTTTCAAAGTACTATCTTTTGACATTTTGTATTCAGATAAATGTTTTCAAAATGCGTGATATATTTTGCATGATAGATTGGATTCCTGAAAGCCAGATTGTCTTGCTAGCTAGACCTCTGACAATTCTTCAGTGTAGTCACAAAGAACAAGAAGTTACAAGATGTTTACTTCTCTTTTTAAATTTAATTTAGAAAATTAAATGTAATTCGGTGACACTGATCCATAAGAGTACATAGGTTTCAGGTAAATATTTCTATAACATTTGAACTGTTGATTGTGCTGTATGCCCATCACCCAAAGTCAAATCACTTTCCATTACTGCCTCTCTGTGTGGCTTTACTCCCTTCCCCCTCCCCGCCCCCTCCCCCTACAACTCCTTCCCTCTGGAAACCACTTCACGTTGATCTATGTCCATGCCTCTTAATTGGTATCACTCCTCCTGCAAAAGCAAATCAAGGGGACTTTGAAGAGGATTTGGAAAGAAAGGGCTCCAGAGTGGATTTTCTTTTCTCCCAAATCAGGAATAAGTGTTTAATCTAAGGAAAAGTTCTTTCAAAATTGAATTAAAAGTTTCTATTAATTTTTAGATGGTAGTCTACCATAAACCCCATTCTCTGTTAGTCGTTGCTGAGTCTGCCAACCGCAAAGCAAAGCTATCCCCGGACTCTGAGCTGCTCCTGTAGCAGGTTCCATTCGCTATTAAGGAGGTCAAGACAATCACGTTACAATTATGTTTTTCCCTAGGTAGGGGAACGACATATTTGTTGTTTGCTTTAAAAGATGCTGAGTCCCCAGACCTGGGTCTCTGCTACGTTATCATTTGGGCCTGTTGTGTCACTCTGTGAGACGTGGGGGTAAGGGGAATAGAGCTGTCATACCCAGGCTCTCGCTGTTTAATATGCTGTGCTGTGTGTGTGGCGTTTATTAACTGACTCGCTCTGATCCACTGGGTCAATCTTCCACTTTGGGGAAGAGAAACATTCCAGAAAACTAATCTGCATGCGTGCTTTCTCATCTCTTTTGGGGTCTCGTTACTCATTGCCATTCTTTATGATGTCAGAGATCATCTATAATAATTAATGGCATGATTTAGTTTTGAAAAGTGATATACTTTATAGTAGGACACTAACATGCTACGTTAGAGAAAATTTCTCAAAATACAATTTTAAAAAACATGTGATCATCGATTGTTAGGAATTTTCCAATCACTACAAGTAATACTTTTGGGAATATCTTCAAATGATTTAACAGCATATTCAGCAAAACGCTGTTTTATTTATTTTATGTAACCATACAGTGTGAGCGTTGGATTGGGAACAAAGAGATGACGCCTATTGAGAGGTAGGCATGCATGTTCTCCTTGAAAATCTAGTGACAATATGTATCAATGTTCCCAAGACAGACAAATAGTTTTCAGACAATTGTAGTCCTTTGGACATTATATTTTACATTGATCTGAAATATGGGACTTCTTAAAGCATCAACTATTTAATTAAAATTTATTTTTTATTCTTTTTTCCACATTCTTTTGGTAATTTAAGCATGTAGGGTGTCTCTTCCCTCTCTCTTTGAAATATCAGACAACCTTTTCTCCATCTTTCCCAGGACTCTGAAAAACCTAGCTTATTCCTCATTTTAGAGGCTAGTCGACCCATAACTTTTAACATTCTTAAGAATAGAGTTGAAAACTTTTCAACACCCTATTCACTATTGTTTATATGTTCTGTATCCCAGTTCCACACAGCATGACATCCAGACTATTTTCTCTCTAAAATCTGCATATTACATAAATATAGTGGAAATATGGACTTGTTTGTAACCTTCAAGTCATATTGCCTGCTTAGATTAGGATGTTGTTTGCATAAAATGATGCCAGTGATGTGTAAGCCATTGAGGATTAATTTAAGGTGTTTAAATTTATGCAGGATAGATATTTTTTTTTCATGTTGGTCTCTGACCATATATTGATATGAAAGATTTGCCTTAAATATTGGTTAGAAAAATCAAAGAATGATTTTTCAATAAATTCCTGCTTTATATTAAATTGAACTGTGACACTGCTGACCATCATCCTTAAATTTAAGAGCATGTTTTATTATGCAGTTAAATTTTAAAAAAGAAAAATATGAGCTACTAACATTAAATTGAGAGAAAATTTATAAAATATAAGTTATGCATAACCAATGAACATATAAAATTCAAATGTTCTACTACTAAAATAAATTTTCACTAAAAAAAGAAATACTATATTTGCATATACAATTTTAAAAATCAAATTTTTATCCTATTAAAAGCACATCTCATTAGTCACTCAAATACAGTCCTGTTCAATGTGTACATGTTGCTCCCTTAGGTAATGCTCTTTGGCTTGGTGGATCAAGAGCCTGTAAATAATTATACCTTTGGTGATAATAATCTTCTACAAACTCTGCCAAGGGAATGATCAGATTTATGCTCAAAGATATTTATAGCAGAATAATAGTACATAATGGGAAGTAATCTAAATATAAGTAAAAATAAGTTACAAAATTATATATAGAGAGAAGCTAATAATTCTTTATATAAACATATATTCTGCATTAAGCATAATGTTTACTATGGATTATAATATTGATGTTTACCAATGTGTGTGTGTGTGTGTATATATATATATGTAGGGGTATAACAGTTTATATATTTTTCTTGACATTCAAAAATATTGGGCAGGATTAAAGTAATTATTCTTACGGGGAGGGATTATAGTGATTTGGGGTACTCTTAAATGTTTTTCCCCCTATTTTTGGCATTTCTACATTGACCATGTGTTACTGTTTAAGGGGAAAATAAATTGATCGGAGCCTTAAGTTTACCTAAAACTAAACTCTGCTAAAATGCTATGATAATTGTAAAATTTATGAAGATCTCCTATTTGCCAAAACCAGAGATTTTCATGAAATGCAGAATAAAATACTCAGTGTCACCAAAACTTCAGCACCAAAGTATTCTTTCATGTTTTCTAACATGCTTTATCTTAGTTACCTAACATTTTGAAATTATCCTTACAAACCCAGTGTTCATTTCTCAATTAGTTAGAAGTATATTTTCTGTAGTACTTTCAGCTTTAGAATAATTGAATCCCAAATAATACTCTGATTGATCACACTTTGAAGCCACACAACTTTTATTAGTATAGTTATTCAAGCTAACGCTATTCCTTTTTGATCAAGAAACAGTAATGTTTCCTTTACTACATCTTTTCAAATGTTGTAATATGAAATAATCTTATGGGGACATAATTATTAACTATCAAAACACAGACTTTAAAATAACTTATAATGATATCTTTATCTTTATGCCTTAAGTGGAATTCATAGAAAACCGGGTGAAAAACATTCAACATTAACTGCTTTGGCTAATAGACTCACTAAAACACAGACAAAGGTATATATATCATCTAGGCTACAATCAACTTCCATTTACTACCACACTCTGATACTGACACTCCACACATTTGGAAGGTAGAATTTACATTACTTTTTAATTCAAACTAAGCCTGACCAGGCAGTGGCGCAGTGGATAGAGCGTCCGACTGGGATGCGGAAGACCCAGGCTGGAGACCCCGAGGTCACCAGCTTGAGCGCAGGCCCATTTGGTTTGAGCAAAAGCTCACCAGCTTGGACCCAAGGTCGCTGGCTCCAGCAAGGGATTGCTTGGTCTGCTGAAGGCCCACGGTCAAGGCACGTGTGAGAAAGCAATCAATGAACAACTATGGTGTCACAACGGCAATGAAAAACTAATGATTGATTTCTTCTCATCTCTCTCCGTTCCTGTCTGTCTGTCCCTATCTATCCCTCTCTCTGACTCTCTCTCTGTCCCTGTAAAAAAAAAAAAAAAAAAAAATTAACCTTAATTCAAACTAAGAGACTTCTGGAAAAGAATGGCTCAATCAGATTTTTTTTCTCAAAACATTTAAGATTTCATTAATTATTTACATATACAAAAATGCATATATAAAAACAGTCAACTAAGTTTACAATATAATGACTGTGAAATGCTGCTAACTGGTTTCTTTTTTGCTTTGATACTATGATAGTTGATATTCATAATGAAGACACAGAGCCACTGTGATATTCTGAAATAAAAAAATATACAAGAGTTTGCAGTGTAGTATTAAATAAAAATGTTGTCTTTAAGAGTATTTGAGGTTGTTCTATAGATTTTCATATTTAGAATGATTGATCTGACTGTGATATTTCTATTAACATTAAAAATTAATTTATCAGAAAACTGCATCCTCAGACCATAGAATATAATAGAAAAATGCATTTGTGAGTGGGGTTTTTTTCCTCCTCAAATGGATGGGAGAAAGCAATTTTTGGGAAAACAGGTCTCTCCTGAAATCAAATATTATTTATCGAATAAAGACCCTTGTTTTCATTTACTACTTTAAAACGTCCAGATTCACCTAAACATTTAGAAATTATTTAAAGCATACAAACTTTATGTAAATTGCTTAAAGTTCTCTGCTCAATAATCAACCCGTAGCAAACATGCTATTAGTCAATTTAAAGTATTGAAGCAATTGTTAGTTGATTAAATAAGAGAGAAAATATTGTTTTTCTGCCCAATCATTTTCCAATTATATCCATTTACAGTGACATTTAGAAAGCATTCTAACTTAGTAGCTATGCAGGGTTTTTTTTGTTTATTTGTTTGTTTTTATCAAGTGAGAAGTGGGAGAATAGAGAGACAGACAGACTCCCACATGCCTCCCAACTAGGATCCACCAGCAACCCCATCTGTGGCTGATGCTCAAATCAACCAAGCTATTTTCAGTGTCTGTGGCCTATGTTGGAACCAACAAGCCACTGCCTGCGGAAGAGGAAGAAGGAGAGAAAGGGCAGAGGGAAAAGGGAGAAAAGCAGATGGTCACTTCTCTTGTGTACCCTGACTGGGAATCGAACTCGGGATATCCACACACTGGGCTGATGCTCTATTCACTTAGCAACCTGCCAGGGATGCAACCTTTTTTAAATACTGAATTTTATTGTGTGTTTCATATATACACATAAGCAAACTCAGTATCTAAGTCCTGAGTGGAAACGAACACAGAGCTTCAGTTCAGGAGGATCATCCTGTGTTTTGTCGCAATAGCAATTTATTCCTCCCTTGTGGTTTTTGAGGCTAAGAAAGTGACTCTTTTTTCCTTCTTGGTGTTTAACTCTTGACGCACCTCAAAGTACTACCCATGATTTTTTTCCCTTCAGTTTCACCCTTTAAATCAGATTCTGACGGGAGGGAAATAATGTGACACTGATACTGAATATTCAGTATGGTATGCCAAACTTATCAATTTTGATAACGACAGATAATTTTATTGAAGCTATGTTGCAATCCTCAGTAGACCTACTCCTGCTTCTCCATGTTTATGTATTATTCAGATTAAGAGTGACCCTGAAGTAGAAAAAGCTTCTTGTCTCTTAAAACTTTTATTGAGAGGAACTCAAAATGCACACAGTTAAGTGCTATTCTGTGTGCATTTAATGTAGAGTGAAAAGCGGCTTGGCACCCATTTTAGATCCGCTGGCAATGAGACAGACAACAAAGCATGTGCTAGGAGTCATAAAGATATATATGAAAAATTAAAAGTTTAAAATTAATTTGAACTTATAAAGTAATGTGCCACGTGGAAATCTAAAAATCAATTTCCAAATGAAACAGCTTGAAACTTTTTCCTGCCATCTGGTTTTGGACCTGGCTCATTCAATTCCAGTTTTTCCCTTGTGAATATTCCAATCTTATAGACACTATCCGAGAACGATAATCTACATGCCACCTAGCATATCTTTATGGGTTTTCTAAAAATATATCATTTTTTATGTTTTTTTTTCTACACTATCAATATTCTTCAAATGCCCTCTTAGTCATGGATACACTTGTTCTTTATTTTAAACCATATACGATATTAGTATTTTATGTATTGACATATTAAATAGTGATTGTATTTTATTTGAATAAAAATAATACACACACACACACACAAGCATCTAACATTTTTACATCTTTAATGAGCCTAAAATACAGATTGATGAATTCAAATGAGGACAAAAAAAAAACAAACCCAGATTTTTTTGTTGTTGCAAAGTAAGAGAAAAAAGAAAGTAGGGCTTAGTATATAGACACAGGATTAGATAAGATTATGCATGGAAAGCACTTACTGAAGGGCGGCCTACAAGTAGTGTTCAGTAAACGTTAGCGATTAACCTTTAATAACTGTGTGTGCATGCGTGTGTGCTCGCACGTGTGTGTGTGTGCTGATAATATATAAAATATTTGACTCCATTTAATATTTCTGGAGAAAACATTTATTAAAACCCACTGTTTGCAATTTTAGATAGTAATACTGTCTTCTTTGTTCCTCACAAAATAACATCATGAGAAGGCTGAGAATTACTGACTCCCGTTAGAGTATACAGCTAAAAGATTACAGAAATTTGATTTCTCTGTATTTCATTACATTCACAAGTAAGTTTAGCAAATGCAAGCTACCACACCACCACGTTGTGTTTAAGTGTATTGGAAAGATATTAAAATCAAGATTTTTATAATGAAAATGAAAAGAATTTAAGCTACAGTAGTATATATAAGAATAGATTTCTCAGTTCTACTGACCATTTAGATCTTAATAATTGAACTAGACCTAATTGAAAGTTGATGACAGTTTTATAAGTAAAACTGACCTCCAGTATCTTCATATCATGCCTTTAAAAGTAATTCTTATATAATTTTTTTTGCTTTGAGAAATATGCCACTACTCATAAACTATGTACATAGCTAGTACATCCACTCACTTGCCTGCATTCTTCAAACAGAGTAACAAAATCACGTTTTTACATATATGCATAAGGCACTTAAAAATATAAAAGTAAACGATAAAGGTCATCCAGTAATTATAATATGAAGAACTCTTTTTAGAAAATGTGTATTGAGGTTTCAAACTACACTTTCTGTATATCTATAAAGCTACTGTTAAAATGTATAACTTATGACTGATAAGTTATATAACCACATAATTTATACTCAAATATGATTATAGTTATAATGCAATAATTATAAAATATTGATGATATATAGGATATAGGCATATATATCTATGTATAGTATAGATATGTTGTATACCTATATACAATATAGGTTTCATATATACTTATAACATACATACAGAGACTAATTTACTTTAGTTGTAATAAAAAATCACTTAATATTTTGGTAGAAAGTATTTGAACTATCAAATAAACTACTTAAGAAGATGATTTGCAAAACACATTACACAAAGCAAATAGTTTTCAGTGAAAAACTTCACTAACAGTGATATTACACATTAAACTCTTCACAATGAAAAGACCAACATCACTACCTGCACTTGTATTCTAGTGCATGATTCTCTGTCACTGCTTTTTGTTTTTCGGGTATCAAAATGCTTTTGTTTTAAGGTATCAAAAATTTTCAAGAGATCAAAATATCTTTGAACTGTAATAAGCCAGGCTTTCTACAGGGAGATGGTTATCTGCAAAATACCCATGTAATTGACACCATAAAATATTCCCTAAAAATTGCAGTCATCAAATGACATGCCTTACTAAATCCTGCAATGGCCCCTTGTTTCTAAGTCTGTACATGTTAGTTCCCTTGGTCTCATGCTCAAAGCTATACCTCACTGTTCCTGCTGTTTCCCACTAAGTCTCAACACTCTGCTCATCAGCACCAGGTTGATAACTTGACTATCCCCCAAATGTATCACACTGTTTGCTTGGGTTGGGTACCTGGCTCAAAATTCTGCTACTTGATAACTGTAGTCAAGTTATTACTCTCGTATGACAAATTGAGATGATAAAAATAACAGTACCCTTCAGAAAGGGCTAACACAAGAACTATGCCATAAAAATCTAAATTCTATTAACACAGAGCCGAACACAGAGTATGTGTTTAAGAAACAGGAAAGGAATGGACAAAGAAGGGAAAGAACAGGAAGGGGAGGGGCGGGGCCACTCAGCATATGTATAGCATATCACTCTATATCACGCTGTCCTTGTTATTATAATTATTACCATTTGAAATATCTTTGCCTTTTATATTTACCTAATAAAAGCCTTAAGAAAACTAGAGACATACTTTAAAGTTATTAGTGTATTGTGTTGCACTTGTTATTTTTCCAAATGCATTTTTTTGCTTCTCTAACCATTTAAATTGTGTCTCTCTTGAGATCATTCAATAAATATTTATTTGAATGAATGAATGAATGAATGAATGTATATGTTTTAGGTTTCTCAGTATATAAGTAGAGTATGGAGATATAGTTGATATACATAAAGTTGTTTTTCTAATAATACGATACATGTTGTTGCACTTTAAAAGTACAAATTACTGCCTTTAGTAGAAAATCATGATCAGCAAAGTTCTCTATTTAACAGTGCATCTAGTTTAACTGATCACATTTGGCATTCAACAACCTCAGCCCCAAATCCCTGCCTGTGTTTCTGCACTGGTCCGTGTAGTCCCTACACAGGAGTGGGACATTCTGTTAGATAAATGAAAATCTCCATTCGTCAGCCAGAAGCAATTCTCAGGCCTCTGTGGATGGTGGAAGGCATGTCAGTTACATTCCGATTGCCCTGAAATAAATTCTCTATTAGCTGCCAACTATTACATTAGAGATTTCATGATGTGTCCCTGTCCCCAGAACATAATCTTGGACTTTGCCCAGCCTGATAACGACTTCTTTGATGGCAGAGCTTTTGACATTGATATGACAGGGATTCTACCAAGCATATGTAGGGCCTAGCCTAATAGCCTACATGGTGAACTCTTCATAAATTGACAGAAGGAATTAATTTCCATACTTACCCTGGCAACATATCAAGAGCTATAAATTGGCAGTGCTGAATTAACTCATTAAACCTTTATGGTTTTCTGAATAACACGAGGCACATGTTTTCTCTATGTGAGAATATAGGCTTAGTATGTTGGCATTTTGTACAAAGATGGAATTTAAAATGTAGCCATTTTGATAAATATTTCTGGCAAATGTATACTAAGTTTTTATTTTTGGGTCTGCATACTACTATTAATTGGGTAATACATCTACAAAAAAATCTCCATTACACAATGGAAGCTCAAGCATGCCTGGTAGGTTGAATGTGATGTATAGGAAAATGACTTAGCAGCAGCTGGGTTAGATTTCAAACGGAATCTGTTAAGTTATAAACCACACCTTGCTTAGAAAATAATGGGTTCACAACTACTTTCTCCCTAGGATCAAGAGCAGCTGCTGTTCCTTCTAAACCTGGGATACGGACTGTTCCTAGTCCATATTGTCATGCCCCTCCACTAACCAAAGTTCCAACTACATTATTTGAAATGTGTATTTTAAGGTGAACTGACACAGCTATCCAATAGTTAAAGGTCCTTTGATATATCGCATCAACAGGATAGGAATGTTATTTGTATTTAAAAGATAGTTGTCACGTTTTTAAAACATTTAAACATCTATAAAAAGAAAAGGGAACAAGTGGAAAAGACAAGACAATCATAAAAATCAGTATAAACCATTCAGAATAAGTAACTTGTAACCAGATTGAATGGAGCTTATCCAATTTTACCTTAACCTGACATTTTAGTATGATATGAAAGGGATTTAACTTCAGAATATAATTTGGATATTTGTACATTTTCCCTGTGAAATAGCACTAAATCCAGGTTTTGTTTTGTTTTATGTTTAACATTAAAGTTATGCACTTTATTTAGAAACATACCAGTTAAAGGAATTTTACATATATATATATATATATATATATATATATATATATATATATAATATCCTTCCTCCTCAATCCCCACCAAAATAAAAGTTTTCAGCCTTATAGATTAGAAATTCCTAGAAGGTTAATATATATATATATATTATATAAACTAAGCTTTGAGTATCTATTTAATAAACATCTTTTAAAAGCCCAATGTGAAATCAATCAAGAAATTCCTTTTTTTCATGAAGTGGTATGTCATTTTTAGTTACCAATTAAGGACTTTGGATCCCTGATTTAGTTGTAATATTATAACTCTGAAACTGTGACCTTTCAGTTACTTTTCTTAACTTCTACACCTGGATGAAGGCAATCCTAATGACCAGTGTGGTTCAATAGCTGAAAGACAAGTTTCGATGAGGCCACGGGCCCTAATGAACGTCTGGTCTCTGAAAACACAATGGTCTTCCAATGGTACGTGCTTATGTCCCTCGTGTTTCAGAAAAATACTACCTCTTCTTTGGATGACCTTGGTGTCTTTCTCCAACAAAAATCTTTAACAGTCTGATCTGACGGTGGTGCAGTGGATAGAGCATTGGACTGGGATGCGGAAGACCCAGGTTCAAGATGCCGAGCTCGCCAGCTTGAGCGCGGGCCCATCTGGCTTGAGCCGAAAAGCTTGCCAGCTTGGACCCAAGGTCACTGGCTCCAGCAAGGCGCTACTCGTTCTGCTGTAGACCCTCGGTCAAGGCACATATGAAAAAGCAATCAATGAGCAGTGGTTCTTAACCTTTTTTGAGGTACCGAACCCCTCAGCTTCATATGTGTATTCACCGAACCCTTCTTTAGTGATAAATCAAATATGATTTTTTTTCCAAATTCAAGACATAGGTATATGTTTTTTTACTGGTGCACAAAATGAGCCATGCATGAACATCACCTTGCTCAAAGAACAAAACCAACAAAGTGCATGAACTCACAACAAATTACGGTATTACTTTATTCTGGCCTCCATGGCAGAGGCTTCTCCAAACCCGAGACCAACTCATTGAACCCCTAGGGTTCGATAGAACCCAGGTTAAGAACCACTGAACTAAGGTGTCGCAACGAAAAACTAATGATTGATGCTTCTCATCTCTCTCCATTCCTGTCTGTCTGTCCCAATCTATCCCTCTCTCTGATTCTCTCTCTGTCTCTGTAAAAAAAAAAAAAAAAAAAAAAAAAAAACTTTAACAGATAAAAGATTCCCAGTATTAACTGATCAAGATCACGATTTAATTCACACAAATTTTCAATGGACTTTTAAACAGACCTGATTAATTAAACTCCCTTTACTTTTTAAATTTTTATTTTAATATTTTAATTCTTTTCAACAAGCAAAGCCTATGAACACCATTATATTTTACTTTCTCCTTTTTTTTTCACATTCAAATAACTTCGAAGGTTGATGGTTTAAATTTGAATAAAAGAAAATGTTTGCCATGATCCATCTGGAAGCAAAATCTTATGACATGGTTGAAAACCCTTTGAATATACACCTTCTATTAGATGGGCTGTTACAATCTTACCTAGGGATTCATGAACCCAACACTAATAGATCGAGGGCATTTTGTTTCTGCCATTTTATCTCACTTTTTTTTTTACCATTAAATAACCAGTTCAAGAATTTTTATTCCCTTTTTGGTTTCTGAACAAAGTTATTTGTGTATGTGGTTTGGCTATGAACCTCTCTCTGCAGTGGAGAGGGTTGGAACTGAAGGACTCACACATACAGGCACTGCCACATGCACTTGGAAAGGGTGGCATGCCTTCCTGCTTTCATATCAGACTTCTCACAGGCAGGATCTGACTTCATAAAGAATATACAAATCCCAAAACTACATTCTTTAAAATGGATTAGTACTCTGCATTTTGAATAAAAGTGTTATTCTATTGGTAAAGTAAATTCAGAGAGCTTCCTTATACCTAGTCTAATGTAAAACATTTTAAAACTCTTCTCAATGTTTTATCCATTGTCATCCAATTAAAAAAATTCATTTTAAATAAATATTACACAAAACCTTGGGGTGTTTTAATCACATGGCACTGAACACGTTACATTAAAAATAGATAACTAAAACAAAACTTTGGGGTTAAAAATGAAACGGTGAATTTGAATAAAAGACAAAGTAACTGTGGATAAGATATACTCAAGTCATAATTTCTAAGACTAAGAAAAGCCCATCATTATGAAAATCCAATTTTTTCTTATCAGAATTCTACATGTCTTTGGCTAAATTTATCAAATCCTATTTTTTTTTCAATAATCCTAGAGAACATAAGCAAATTTTACAACAGATTTTTACATAATTGTTAAGCATACTCTCTGATTTCTGTATCTAAAATATATTCAGATAATCTTTTGATCACAGGAAAGACATACCAACTTCAAACTTGACTTTGGAATTCTCTCTTCAGGTGTGGAAAAGATAGGGTATTCAATCTATTTATTGCATACAGATGGAGATTAAATAATTTAAACAAATGGAAAACAGACGTAGCGATTATACACAGCACAAAGAACACTCTACATTTTGCATGAATATTCACACAGTTCGAGTCCAGATCTATAACCTCACATGATATATTACTTTGGAACAACAACCCTGCTTTCTTTCTTTACTGCACTACTTCCTCCATGAGTCTGCCAGAATTTTTCAACTTTATAATACTATAAATACATGGATTTATATAACTAAGCTTGAAATTTAAATAATGTAGTAAAGTGCAGTGATAAAAAAATGATTTTCCAACATCAGAAAGGTAAGATATAGCACCTAGTTAGACATAAAGGATATGTCATTAACACTGAAGTTATAGAATATTGCATATCCAGTCTAATTTTTCATATACTTTGCTAATTCATCCAATTATTGACTACCGATTAGGTGTAACACTGAATGTTCACATATATCAATCAAAGACAAAATTTCACATGACAATAAAGTACTTGTAAAGATGGAACTATGTCTCCTGATCTCAATGACATGCCCTAGTCATTTAAAAGATGGAATACTGCTTTCAGCATGTGGTTGAACAGCATTTGACCTGCTGGTCAGGACTAGTGTAATACTCAAGGGGCATCCCGGGAAAAACAACAAAACGAAATGGCCCATTTATGTTTCTTCATACCAGGAAATTTTATTTATTTATTTATTTTGGATTTTGTTAAAGATTAAATCATCAATATTCAAATTTTATTAATGAGAAGGTTTATTTCTTCTACAATAACAAGGAATGTAAAATATTGGATTGTGTGAGCTACTTACTAAAAAAAGAAAATTTTTTACTAGCTTTTCAATAGAAAAGACGCCAGAAGTAATATCGTAAAAATGGTCATATTAGTAAGAAGACACCAACCCATAGTTAAGATTTTTTATTTTTAGGTTAAAAAAAAAACTCAGCAAATTAAAAAAAAAAATCTAAACAATTGTCAATATGTTATATGGGACCATGCAAATTAGGACATAAAATCTAGGTTGGCACTCTGAATAATTCCATGATGGGGATTCAATGAGCCATTAAATAACATAAAGTGATAGTATGTGTTCATAATATATACTTTCTAACCATTCGGGGGGTGGGGGAGTGAGATTACCGCCAGAGAGGCTTTCTTTGTTTAGCAAAAATCAACAGAGACAACTGGCTGCTATAATTTATAAAAGAAGGCAAGTCTCAGTGTTGTGAAAGTACCTTCTGAATTGTCAGAAGTATTGATAACTTCATACTCTATTGACCGTTTTTACTATGTCAATAACTGAGAGGTTTGAATGAACTCAACATACTCTTCTAGGGGATTTAAATGGAGTCAAGGTCAAGTGGAAGAGTGGGTGGGTCTTTCATGACAGTCAGGGTTGCTCCTTCCCCTTGATTTGATCAGTGGCTGCTCTGATTGGTCACTGTTACTATTGCACAAGGCGTTTAATGTTTTGACTACCACCCTTAATGCTAACCATAGGCTTTTATATCTTTTATACTAATCTTCCTATTTGTACCATTTACCTCCTATTTTCACTTTTAATAACAGCCAAAAATATTAAAACTTTGCTTAAGTTCTAATTTCTAATAGCAGACATTAAAATATGTACATGTATAAAATATCTATATTTAATGTATATATATATATATGTATTTAAGCCCCCTTTTTAATATATATATATATATATATATACACACACACACACACACATACCATTTATAGTCAACTTCTCTATAAATTTATGCTCATGTGAATGGAGCTGTATACATCTTTCAGACATTTTTCCCAGAGAGAGTAGTTGAATGCAAAATAATTAGGTCCTTTAATCCTAATGAAGATGATTTCAGCAGAGTAGTCAGGATTTCTGGTTAGTTTATCATGAATATAAACTTAGGATCACTTTTGCAGCTATGAACTAATCTGATGAGACACCTGTTTTCCCTTAAGGATTTCATATATTGTGATTAAATAGAAAAGCACTTGCCTGAGGGAAAACTTGCGGGCCCATTAACCTATATCTGCGATTCATGTTCATTGATGAGCTTAAAATTCCCTTGGTAGCCCACAATAATCAACATTTTTCCCAAATGTTCTAACAAGCCAGCTTCCAGATACTTGTTTGGCGCTGCCTGGCCACATGCTGTGTGTGTGCCCATCCACACAGGCCCCTCTGTGGTGTGACCACTCCCCACCCCATCCCAGCAGCGCCTTCTCTCAGAATGGTAATCTCTGTTAATACAACAAAAATTGAAATTGTCAGCATGGGCAGGTTACCGTATGGAGGCTGATAGCTACTCAATCAGAATAAGACAATTGCACACAGGCTAAGTGAGTTAAGAAAATCATTTCACAAGAAAACACTGCTGTTTTGTTGTTGTTACTTTTCCCAGGTTATTTAGAAATAGAGCATTTATTATAAAGCAAATTAAAAAAAAAAGTTAAAGAAACTTTTCTCAGTAAGTTAGAGCATCTTCCCAAAATGCCAAGATTGCGGGTTCGATTCTTGGTTGGGGTATGTATGGGAAGCAGTTACTGAATGCACGACTAAGTAGAACAATAAATGGATGCTTCTCTCTCTCTCACTCTCTCTCCCCTTCCTCTCTCTGTTTCTCTAAAATTAATCAATAATATTTTTAAAAAGAAATCTTTAGGCTTTTCTGTTTTAAACCTTGTTTCTCTTTGCCTCTGGCCATAGTGTTTAAGCAGCCTCATCCACCACCTCTACACCACCCCGTAGGTATATGTACACTTCTGCCAAGTATTTTACTAAACAATAAAAAGACTCCTAGTTCCTCAAAAGAGAAAATAATGATGAAAAATTATAAGAACTATGTTTTAAAAGACTTTATAATATGCCAAGAAAAGAAGTAACTGCATTTTACAATCCATCAGAAAGATAACACCCAACTGCCAAATAGCCAAGCTCATGAATAAATAAATATTTAAACATATACATATGTATATCAAGGTAAAGCTGCTTTCTTTGCGGGAAATCAGAATCTGTGGACAATATCTATGCAGTGCACAGACAGTGACAAAATGTGGCACTAAGAAGAGAATAATTTGAATGTAAAGAGCCATCAACACATTGACATTGTTCCAGCGACCTGCCTGACCTTTCTAAAATGCACAAGACTTTATTTTTAACAATGAACGAAATATGCTGCTATGATTGCCTATTCCTGAACTTGACTGAGTCATATCATCATTGTAGAGCGGAGCTAGCAAATTCCCAGTGAGCAAGTTAAGAGCACATTGGAAAAAGTGGTCATGTGCTCCAAGACAAAACATGTCAGACCTGATTTACAAGTAAAACCCAGTGCATCTGTATTTCAACCTGCGTAGAATGAATAAATGCCTAGGAACGGGTGCAAGCGTTTTGAAATAAACTTCTGACTAGGTGAACAATTTCTCTAAAATCTTTGCCGCTCCGTAACTTTCTTCCTGGGTAGCTAGAGCTCCAGACTCACCTGCTAAAGTTTATCACAGGAAATTATACTTTACATGCTAGAAGGACTGTCTTTAAAAAAATTATATGGAAAAGTACAAGACTCCTGACAACCTCTAGAGTCGGTAGCACCATATATCTCTAGATCCCAAGCTACCAAAATGCTGCCATGCAGGCTAACATAAATAACAGCTTGCAGTTTTCAAGAAATAAAAAATCACTGAGAACACTGGGAAAGGCAGTAATGTGGCAATATAATTTACCAGGGCCCCAAATCATTGGCAGCTCCACTCCTGGGGTGTGTGTGCATCTGCACCAGCTGTCTAAGCTAAGTGCCTGTTGGAACTTCTCCCCGGAAGGTACAGTAGGTAGGAGATTTGTAATCTCTTAAATGCAACAAAAGGAGAAACCGAAAGAGCTCCTGTATTTAGGAAATCCTGCTGAGATGCTGTGAGGAATTATTGAAACTTCTTGTTGATGTACCTGCTTCTCTTTAACCTCACACCATAACACTGACAAGTGAGGCAAAGGTGGAGAGACCCGAGAAACGCTTTTAAAGCTGAGATTAAAAATATTAGGTGAAAAGAATGCTTCGACAAAGCAAAAACCTCAGATAGCTCCCATCAAGATTTTTTCCCAAACAGGCAAACACTATTCAGAAAGTCTCTGATTGGACATTTCTGCAGCATCATTTGGGCTCAAAGCATTCACAGAACAGATACCCTAATAACTTGTGTGTAGTAGAAACAATTGGCATTCAAGAAAAGCAGCATCAGCTGAACTTTATAAGAAGGCAAATTCAAAAATTCTCTCTCATTACAGTTTTTCGACAGCAGAAGAAAATGCACTATAGCACACCGAAGTACTGAAAGGCTTGGTCTCGTTCCACATATTTTTTTTTCCAATAAAGTTAATGCAATTTATCTTTATTAACACATCCACACTGAGAGAGTCAGCCAGAAGCATCAGTGTTGGTGGCACGGCGTTTCATAACATCCCCTTTCTCACACAACCCTCTGATCATTTCACAAAATCTGCTAACAATTCACAGATCCAACAGATTCAAGACCCATTTCGTTTTTTTAAGTAATGCAGCTTCTTAAGAGTACGAAACATATCCTTGAATTAGAGCAGAATGCAACTGGCACCACAGCCTTCCCCTGTGGACAAAAATCCTTTTAATGCTTTGATAGCCCAGAAAACCAAAATCTGCCAAAATATACTTATATCACTAACAGAGGAAAAATGTTCCTAGGCACCTGAACGCAGATAGTCTTTTTTTTCTGAAATAAGAACCTGATTTCAAACAGAGCAGTCCGACCCTGCACCCTCAGCTGTCCTCAAGTTACCATTCATTAGCCTCGCTCACTCCATGGAGGTCTATACCACCAAACTTTTATCACTTACCCCCTTTCCAAGGCTTCCCTTTCCAGGGGGTCCGAGTCAGCTTACTCAGAGTGGGTCCAGGGAAAAAGAGCATCAGCACGAAGAGAAGTTCGAGTCTGGTAATTTTCCCCACTTTCTCTGATGATAACATCTCCACAAGTTAATGTCACAAAATCCCTCACATCCTCTGCCCTCTCGGTTGTTTGAAAGAGCATTAATCATGGGAAGCCCCGAGGTAGGTGTCGCTTTGCCATCGTTCAGGGCCGGGGGGGTCGCTCCCTGATGTCGCCCTGAGCCGAGCAAGCTACATGTCCCCGGGAGCCGGCTCCTCCTGGACCCCGTCGGCGCTGCACCTGCTCGGGGAGCGGTCCGAGAACGGCCGCCCCGCGCGCTGAGCGTTCTGCGGGAATGCCTTCCTTCCTCAGCGTTCTGGGTGCGCTGGATGCAAAAGGATGAGAACAGTCATCATGTCTGTGCCCGGCAGAAAACGCGAAAGAGATGTCAGGATCGTGCGGGGGGGTGGGGGGGAGAGAGAGAGAGAGAGATGAGCAGCAGTGGTACTGACAGCTTTCAGGCTGCCATGTGATCCTAATAGCCGTGCAACCAACCAAATTGCTCTTTTTAGAGTAATAAGGCTTCTGAGAGAGCCGGTGTGGCTGCCACTTGGGTGGGTGGTGCTGGGCTTGAAAATCGCCCCGGAGCCGCCACGGATAACTACAGTTTCAGCCCGGCTTCGGAATATTAAGGGCTGAGCAGGAGAGAGTCTGCACGGAGGGTAGTTCATCTATTGTGTGGGCAGAGAAGGCTCCCAGCAGTGTGGCAAGGAGACGCGCAGCACCTAAGAGCTGTTCTATTTTTCCTTCACTTCGCCTCCTGACATTTCAAGGGGACTGCGTCTGTACTAATTCATGAAAAGGTCTGAAGCACTTATTAAAAGAACAGCACGAAGTGTGTGATTTTTTTTTTTAATCCTCAGCAATAAAACAGGCAGGGCAAGTTGCAGTTAAAAGTCAGCTTATTTGCCCATTTCTGTGTCACCTGAGTGAGCCCGCCATGAACGCTGTAAGCAAACTTTGGGCTACCCACACACTGACTCTGTCATGGCTGCGCTGATCATACATTCAGAAAAAGCACATTTCTTTTTTTTGTTTGTTTGTGTATATCACCATAGAAATACAAAGAGCTCCCTGAGTAAATCTTTTGCAATTATATTTATGAAAACATGACTGGTCCTAAGGTGTGGTGGTAATTAACATCGGGGGATGAGACTATGGCCCCGGGAGGAAGAGGAGGTGGGAGGAAGCAAATCAGATCAGAGCAATGGGCTGTCTGCCGCCTGGAGTTAATTAGCATGGCTGAAACGCTCTGGCCAGTATTAGCAATCTGTCTACATCTTAGTATCATCTATATGGTCTCTTATCGCTTTGATCAGTGAGTCACAATACATGAATTATGCATTTATGTACTTTGAAGTGATCAATTGCTATATAAGTGATAACTGCCAATTTTATGCTGTTACCACGTTCAAAATAGGGTAAAGTTGCTCTTTTCAAATCATGTTATTGAAAGAGGTACTTTTAAAGAGTAATGTATCTCATTGAGATAAACTATATTAAATTTTGAAAGACATATTAAATTTATTTATGTATATAGAAAATAATGTTTATCCAAGAGATTGATGAGATACACAAAACGAACTCACAGGTTACCCCTTAGCTTAGGAATAATAGTCAATTTGTATTCAATTTTTAATATGAAAGCTTATTAAGGAAGTGAGAAAAGTTCTTATGATGCTGATTTTGTAAATAAGGAATTTAAAGTTTTATGTCTCTTTAACGTTAAAATAATAAGTTCAACTTTAACTCAGAATTCTATTTTCTATCAGTCATTCTTCATTTTTTTTTCCTTACCCTTTCCCTGGAAAGCATGTAACAGAAAAAAAAAAGCATGTAAACAGAATTGGTAAAATAAATTGGCCAATTCTGTCACACATCACATTTTGAGGAAGATTCTAGAACCAAAATGTCTTTACTATTTACTGGCTCCATTGCTCTTGAATGAAAGAACACAGTCTTTTTGGAATTAGTGAGTTCTTTCTTGTAATTACCTGGGACTCACGTGGATTAGCAGCATGACAAAAGGATTTTAGGAGGGATGTCAAACATTTCTGAAGAGTCTGCCCAAAATAAAGTTAATAGGAAAAACATTCTTTCCTCAACATGGAACACAGTAAGTAGGCTAGGTTGCCTCTAAGGACACTTCAAGTTTAGATTTTTGAGATTTGCTTTCTTCTTGGGGATCCCAATTAAACAGCAGTCCACAGTTATACCTGTTGGCAAAATTAAAGATAACTTGGAAGAATCAAATAGCCATTGATGGGGGCTAGGCCTTTCTCCTTGAGAACTCAAGCTCTCTAGGTAGCAGAAGAAATCCGAGGGACAGCTCAAACGGGGGAGTACCAAAGAAAATGGATAAGGCTGAGTCCACATGAGACATATTTTTGCACAGGTGCAAATGTAGAAATACCTTCCCTCCTACCTAATTCAATAATAATGAATTAGCTCACTTATTACAAATTCTAAGTACTTAACATGGATTAACTATTTAATCCTTACAAAAACTCAGTGAAGTAAGAATAACAAATCTTCATTTAGCACAAAGAGTGTAAGTCACTTATCCAAGGTCATAGAGCTATTCTCAACTCAAAGAGCTCAGCTCTATGCCTTTGCAAATCACTATGCTATGCTTTCTACTAAAACTGTTCCTTCTGTACTCTTAACCCTCTGAGCAGCTTGCTCTATTTATGTGTAAGGCAATAAATTCATTTATTATTTTATTTTTCTATTACAGTTTATATCCATTATTATTTTATATTAGTTTCAAGTGTGTGGCATACTAGTTAGAGAGTTACATAATTTACAAAGAGATCCCCCTGATAGTTCAAGTACGCACCTGGAACTATTATTAAAATGTTATTGACTACAGTCCCTAGGCTGTACTTTACATCCCTGTGACTGTTCTGTAACTACCAATTTGTACTTCTTAATCTCTTCACCTTTTTCACCCAGCCCCAGCCCCCTCCTCTCTGGCGACCGCTATCTTGCTCTTAAGTAACATTTTTATATAAAAGAATAGCAAATTATCATGGCACATTCAGTAGGTGCCAGGTTTTAATTGCTTTACATATTTTAGTTTTCCATCTTCCTAAAAACCTTTTGAGATCAATCCATTACTATCCATATTTTATAGGTAATTACTTGTTCAATATTATATAGGGAGCAAATGACAGAGCCGGGATTTGAACCTGTATGTCCTCAGTGTTTGTCATTCTGTTTCTGTTCGCCAGAGTCTGGTGCAGGGGTTTTGGGCACAGCAGATATGGCTCAAGGGGGATTGGAAGTAAAAGGTTATGGCGTGGCCATCTTATGATAACTGTAACATGGAAACTTTCACCGGTTGTTGGCAGCTGCAGGGAGGCACTGGACTCAGAGGGTACCGGAGAGGCCCCTGAGAGAGGCCATCAGAATGACCTTCACCGCCTCCATGTCCTCAAAGGAAAACAGAAGAAAAGAGCAAACCTCGTCAAGATTCAACAAATATATGGACAGTGACAATAAAACATGCCAAATGCTTGAACATAGTCGTGCAAGATTGTTATGAAAACTGAAGAGTACGAGGACAATGAAGGAGGCACATACTAAAACCATGTGCAGTGGAAGATAGCAGGATGACTTGGAACAGCTAGAACATTCCAGGTAGAGAAAATGACCTTTTGACTAAGAATCAAGTGATGCATATATATTTTAAAACAAGATCAAATCTGGCAAAAGGCAAAGGATAATCCAGGCTGAGGGAACAGGCTGGGCATGGTCAGAGGATAATCCAGGCTGAGGGAACAGTTTAGGCATGGTCATAGACATACAAGGCAGTTTGACTCCTTCCTAGAACTACCAGGAAGACAGCACGGCTGGGATGTTTGAGTGTATGAGTGAGTAGTGGGAGATTAGGTCAGAACGATATGCAGGGCTGGATTAAAAATTCAAAGTCTGCTCATGGCCAAAGGTCTTAAGGTTTTGTTCCAGGGATTTAACAATGAGAGTTTTTATTTCTGCTTTTCCAAGTGAGAGGAGGGGAGACAGACAAATTTCTGCATGTGCCCCAACTGCAATCCACTGGACAGCTCCCAGCTGGAGCCAATACCATGCTTGTAACTGAGCTATTTTTAGTGCCTGAGGTAGAGGCTCCACGAGACATCCTCAGTACCCAGGCCCAATATGCTCAAACCAATCAACTCATGGCTGCAGGAGGGGAAGAAAGAGAAAGAGAAGGGCAAGGGAGAGGGGTGGAGAAGAGGATAGTCACTTCTCCTGTGTGCCCTGACCGGGGAGCGAACCCAGAACATCCACACTCCAGCCAACACTCTGCCAACTGAGCCAACTGGCCAGGGCCAGTAATGAGAGTTTAAATCAAGTAAATTATATGATCCAAAATTAGCTTTCTTAGAAAATATATTTGGCTTCCATATGGTAGACAGTAAAACTGGAAGCAGAAAACCCATTTAGAAAGAACAACATTCCAAACGAGATCTATTTGCAAATGGAACTAAAATAGTGGGAATAAATAGGAAGGGACTAAACTATATCATCAGGATGCCTCTATATTTAATAATTTGGTGACAAATAGATGCAGGGAGAAATCGATAATTGTTCCAGGGTTTCAGCTTTCTTCTTTAAATATGTCTTTATCGGCTAGGTGTTGTCTGCCTAATATTCATTTCAATTTTGACACCATTAAGCAAGATTTAGGTACCTTAGCAATTATATTTCTTTTTTTTCTAATACCCTTATTTACTCTACTCCAATGACATGCCCTAACATCTTACCAATTATGCACAATAAATACCATTTTATCTTTTATTTATTTTCTTAACAAGGATATTATCTCAGTAATCTCTGATGCTAGATAATAATGGTGTACCGTAAGCTATTCTGCTGTGATTTTAATGATCAAAATGTACAAAATAAATCCTCACCTTATTAGTGTACATCCAAAATTTTTACTAAGCATTTGGAAAGAACTAGCTGATTTTTCTATCAAAATATATTTTAATCTCACAGATTATACTCACTTCTTGAGATATGGTTGTAGATTGAGCCAATCCGTTCTCTGAAATTTCTATGAATTTGGTCATGAAGTAACTAGGTGGTTCTTAGTTGAAGGCAATTAGAGCTTCCCCACAGGGGACATTGGGCAATGCCTAGAGATATTTTGTTGGTTATCACAATGAGGAGAAGTGTGTGTGGAGGATGCTACTAGCATATACATAGTGGCTAAAGGTCAGGGGAATTTCCAAACATTCTATAATAAGTAGGAAAGTCCCCATTACAAAGAGTAACCTGGCCAAAAATGTCAATAGTGGAATGCTAAAGCTGAGAAACTCTAAAGCATCCTCAGGGTGTCTGATTACAAACTGGTGATTTCTCTAGCCATGGTTTTACCTGAATATAGACAGAGAAATGCTCTTGACTCAAGTTCATAAGATAACCACAGATAACAACTATTAATAGTGTAATCCCCTATGACACCAAAGTAAAATGTCCTATTTATTTCCTTTTTATTTACTTTTATTAATTTTATTTCATTGTGTTAATATGGATTTAAGTGTCCCACTCAATATAACTCCCTCACCCCACCCCCTTACTCCCCATTGCACCCTATTCATATTCTTAAAAAAATATTTTGGGCCCTGGCCAGTTGACTCAGTGGTAGAGCATTGGGCCAGCATGTGGAAGTCCTGGGTTCAATTCTTGATCAGGGCACACAGGAGAAGCAACTATCTGCTTCTCCATTCCTCCCCCTCTCCTTTTCTCTTTTCCCTCAAATGGTTTGAGCAAAGTTGGCCTTGGGTGCTGAGGATGACTTCATGGCCTCACCTCAAGTGCTAAAAATAACTTGGTCGCTGAGCAACGGAGCAGTGGCCCCAGATGTGCAGAGCATCACTAGGTCCGGGGTTTGCCAATTGGATCCTGGTTGGGGCTCATGCAGCAGTCTGCCTCTCTGCCTGAAGGAGGAGAAACCAGAAGAATGCAGAAGAGAGGGGCCTGTAATGTCTGGGGTCTCATGCTCCAGCCTGTGACCTCGGTGTTCAGGACTGAGGAGCAAGAGTAGATAGGAAAGTTTGGAAAAAAACAAAACACAGTTGTGGACCTTGCTTATTATCAGTTCCTTGAAATGAAGTCGTAACTCCAGAGAGAAGAATAAGTAATAAGTCAAGGACAGAACTCCAGCCTCCTCTTATCCCCTCCCCTCCCGGAGATAAGAAAGTCTTTTAATTTAAGACAAAGAAGTCATAGAAATCAGGCATTTGTCAGGTGAGAGCTAAAGCTGTAAAGGTATATAAGACATAAGATATCTAACTTCAGGGAGCACGTGTTTTGTTGCCTCTTTTAGGGTCACACAGCTCTGCCGGCTAAATAAATCCTACTTCCTTCTTCAAGTTGTCTGGCATCTTTTGTCCTCCTTTGATTTCTGCAACAACCTCCCCACCTCTCACTTAATAAAAAAAAAAATTATTTTGTTGCTGTTGACCTGGTAAGATTGCTTGTTTGGTTAGAGTATCATCCTGTTATGCAAACGTAGATGGTTCAATCCCCGGTCAGGGCACGTACAGAAACAGACCGATGTCGCTGATTCTCTCCCTCTTTTTCTTCTTCTCTCTTAAAAATTAATAAATATATATTTAAATTTTTTTAGATTATTTTATTTATTCATTTTAGAGAGAGGAGACAGAGAGACAGAGAGAGACAGAGAGAGAGAAGGGGAGGAGCAGCAGAAAGCATCAACTCCCATATGTGCCTTGAGCAGGTAAGCCCAGGGTTTCGAACCGGTAACCTCAGCATTCCAGGTTGACGCTTTACCAACTGCGCCACCACAGGCCAGGCAAAATATATATTTTTAAGTTTTTTATTGAATTTATTGGGGTGACATTGGTTAATGAAATTATATAGTTTTCAGGTCTACAATTCTATAATACATCATCTGTATATGGTATTGTGTATTCACCACCCAAAGTCAAGTGTCCTTTTATCACCATGTATCCCCCTTTACACTCTTCTACCCCCTTCATCCCACCCTCTTCGCTATTGTGATCCCCATAGTATTGTCTTTGTCTGAGTGGTTTTCTTTTCTTTGCTTAATCCCTTTACTGTTTTTACCCAGCCATCAACCCCCATCCCCTCTGACAGTTGTCAGTCTGTTCTCTGTATCTATGAGTCTGTTTCTGTTTTGTTTGTTACTTTATTTTGGTCATTAGTTCAACATATAAGTGAATTTATAAGAAACTTATAAACCTCAACACTCCCAAAAAAATCCCATTATGAAACAGGCAAAGGACCTGAATAGACGCTTCTCTAAATAAGACATATAGGTAGCCAACAGATATATGAAAAGATGCTCCACATCACTAATCATCAGAGAAAGATATTACCTCATACCTGTCAGATTGGCTATAAACAATAAATCAACAAGCAACAAGTGTTGGTGAGGGTGTGAAGAAAAGCAAACATTTGTAGCCTGATGGTCGGAATGCAGACTGGTACAGCCACTCTAGAAATGAGTATGGAATCACCTCAAAAAATTTAAAATGGATCTGCCTGATGACCTAGCAATTACACTTCTAGGAATTTATCCAAAGAGAACCTGAAATGTGTTTTGAAGAAAACGTCCTCTGTGTATCTCTGACACGCACCTCTACACCAGAGCTCGGCAGCTTCCTCAAAAAGTACACCTTGAGTCTGGGTTTGCTCTGTAACACCTATTGAGTTACGTTCGGTACAAATTGATGAAATCACAGTCAAGTTTAAAATATTTTAATGAGGCCTCACCTGTGGTGGTGCAGTGGATTAAGCATCGACCTGGAATGCTGAGGTTGCTGGTTCAAATCCCTAGCTTTGTCTGGTTAAGGCACATATGGGAGTTGATGCTTCCTTCTCTCTCTCTCTCTCTGTCTGTGTGTGTGTGTGTGTGTTTCTCTTCTCTAAAATGAATAAATAAATAAAAATAATTTTAAAATATATTTTAATGAAATTTATTATTTGGGGGATTTCATCAAAAAAATGTAATTGATTACTGGTCTATGTTAATTCATATTTAACCTACATTACAAATGATTATATAATTTTCCTGTAAAGAAGGCAGAATATGGGTCCTGGAAATTTCCTGAAGAATAAGCTTGGGAATCTAGTCAGATATGCCTGAATCTATGAAACATACTTTTCTCCAGCTGAGGAACTTTCTTGGGCTTATGTAAAGTTCATTGAAAGGACGTTGCTAAAGAGCTTGTGGTGGCCTATTGGCTATGCTACGTCAATCATAGAACATGTTTCACATCGACGGTGGCTATCAATAAGATGTTTATTAAAGAAATATTATTTCTTTTTAATGTTTTTTGTAATAAATTTACTCTAACATGGGATATTCTTTCCCGCAAAAATACAAAATCTAAATAGTCTTTCTAGCGGAATAGCTAAAAAGTCTCTAAACCGTATTGTTACCTAATCCCATGAGGATGTCTGTAGAGTATTTATTAATATGTATGGTCAAATCTGACCAGGCAGTGGCGCAGTGGCTAGAGCGTCGGACTGGGATGCGGAAGATCCGACCCAGGTTCAAGACCCCGAGGTCGTCAGCTTGAGCGCGGGCCCATCTGGGTTGAGCAAAATCTCGCCAGCTTGGACCCAAGGTCACTGGCTCGAGCAAGGTGTTACTCGGTCTGCTGAAGGCCCGTGGTCAAGGCACATGTGAGAAAGCAATCAATGAACAACTATGGTGTCAACGAAAAATTGATGATTGATGCTTCTCATATCCCTCCATTTCTGTCTGTCAGTCCCTATCTATCTCTCTCTCTGACTCTCTCTCTCTGTCCCTGTAAATAAAATAAAATAAACAATATGTATGGTCGAATCTGCTCTGGTTCTCCCAGAGTGTTCTTGAGACCCTGGGAATTCCATAATATTGGTTCAGTTTCTAATTAAGATATAGATCTCCCAAGGAAACTGTCTGTATTACAAATGTCGATGATACCAGATGCAACTGCTGCACATATGACTACTTTTATGAAAAACGAAAAACATAAACTACAATTTTCAGATTATTTATAAGCTCTAAAATAGTGTAAGTTTTAAAGAAGTTTATAGTAATATTTAAAAAATGTAAAACTGAGTATTTCTGCAATGTCCCACTATCTCCTATGACAAATTTTTATTATCAGTTAGGACTTACTGGAGAAATAGATGTAGTTTTGATTCTACAGGTATATGTCAGTGTAGAGTTGAGTTAAGTTTTAAGTGTTAAAGACAAAAAATAACAGTAGTATAAAAATATTTTTCTCTCATGAAGATATCTGGATAAAGCAGTTGAGTTTTGTTTCACAAAGTTCTGAAAAATTCAGGCTCTTTCTTGTCATTTTTTTTCCAAATTTACTGTGGTATAATTTACAACTAAAATTGTATACTTTTAGGTGTAAAAATTGATTTGATATAATATAATATATTATATATATATATATATATATATATATATATATATACACATTGTAAAATATTCACCACAAGCAAGCTAATTTAAATATTCCTCACCTCACATAGATACGTGTGTGTGTGTGTGTGTGTGTGTGTGTGCGCGCGCACGCCTGTGTGTGTTTAGAACATTTAAGATCTGGTCTCCTTCTATAATGTTTCTTTATCAGGAATGGTCTTCATTATAAAGACAACTCAGGATCCAAGAAGTTCTCCCATCTGCAGACATCACATCAACACAAAGAAGAACAAAAAATAAAAAATAAAAGAAGGAAAAAGAAGAGGACAGAAACAGCTGTCCCTCAGAGCTAGAAACATTGCTACATGTCACTTTTTCTTGCAATACCTTGGCTGTATTTTGTTTAAGCTGCAAAGTGAAGTCTTTATTCTGAGTAACTATTTTGGGATTTCCTTCCTCTGAGGAAATGTGAGAATAACTTTTGGGGAAAACTAGCAGTCTCTGACATGGAACACTATGATAGATAGAGGAAAAACCTTCAAAACAACTTTAATAGTAACTCTTGTCTAACACAGTGACCCTTGCTACTTCAAAGGATTGAAGAATGATATGTAATGAGATCATTCTATAATAGAACTTATAATAGAACTAGCTTAATTAATTCATAGACTTATCGACTCTCAGTCAGATCATTTTTTAAAAAAAGAACGTAGTTTGTCCCTCTAAGTCTAGCTGGATTGCAGAGTTAAGTTTATAATTATGAAAATAAATAAACAACAATAAAATTACTTTTTAAAAATAAAGAACAGAGGGCAAATACTCCTCACCAGTAAGTAGTAATTTGGCTTTTGGTTAAATACATCAAGTAAAAAAGTCTGATTTTTCTTTCAGAAAGACCATTCTTGAATTTATCTCAAATGCTTTAGATGCTTTTAATTTCTAATCATTCTCTTTAACCCTACCTTTTACGTAATGCTAACCCAGTATTTTCTTTCTTCCTCAGGGCACTTCTCTAAATATTAGGAAATAACTTATTTTCCTCCTTAATTCTCACCCCCACAATCACCTTCAAACCAAGCAATCTGCATTTCTTGAACGCAAACTTCAGATTAATTATCATCTAAGTAATCTTTTGAATTTCTATAAGCTTTTAAGTATGTTAGAGTCAATGTTAACATTTGATTTAACAATATTTATTCATCCTAAGGCACAAGACATTCCACATTCTTCTTTCTTCTTAATTTAAACAAACTAAGCATGAAAGCAATAATCTAGCTAGCTCTTCACAACACCCTCTGCCTTCCTATCCCCACCCACCTCATTTCCATTGCTTAGATGAGGACTATGTCATCTGATAAAAGCATGGCTCGCAAGTGTTTCTACAGTTCACTTGTCCTGTGAACTCTAGTATTAAGCCTAATGATTTTGACAAGAAAAGAGTCACCTGTCTCTATTTTCTGCTGGATGTCAATGTAACATGATCATGGGGACTATTCATTATTAGCCTCTGAAACTTCCAGGAAGAGGCATTTTCTTTGCTTTTATTTTAATCATTTAAACTATTTTAAAGTAACCTGAAAAGAATATTTTAAATAATTATTCCTAATAGTGCAATTTATAGATACCCATTAATATGTGAATAGACATATATGCATATGTAAGCACTAATTCCTAAGTAGGAGAATTTGTTAATTAATCATCCTTAATAGCAAAATAGCTTCCCATTAGTAAAGCTTCAGGTTAATTAATTCACCAATGATGAGTGATATAAGTCTTAGTGCTTTTTTCTTAACTACTTGCTATTCCATCCAGATGTGCCCAATATACATCTCACTGAGCATCCTTGTTTCTGCTTTTGTGGATGCTGAATTTTAGCACCAATCTGATTATTTTTTTCCTGTAACAATATATATTAAATTGAATTTTTCTTGGTCTAGGTTTATTTAAAGTGGTGAGAAAAGTGGTAGATATTTAAGATTGAACAAGTAAACATTTTTAAACAGCCACGCCTGACCAGGCAATGGCACAGTGGATAGATCGTCGGCCTGGGATGCTGAGGACCCAGGACTAAAACCCCGAGGTCTCTGGTTTGAGCACAGGTCTTACCAGCTTGAGTGTAGGGTCTCCAGCTTGAGCGTGGGCTCATAGACATGACCCCATGGTCGCTGCCTCAAGCCCAAAGGTTGCTAGCATAAAGCGCAAAGTCACTGGCTTGAGTAAGGGGTCACTGGCTCAGCTGGACACCCCTCCCCAAGTCAAGGCACTTAAGAGAGTGCAACTTTTAATGAACAATCAATGCAATCAATGAACAACTAAAGTGCCACAACTATGAGTTGATGTTTCTCATCTCTCTCCCTTCCTGCTGTCTCTCTTTCTTCCTTTCTATATTATAAAGAAAGAAAGAAAGAAAGAAAGAAAGAAAGAAAGGAAGGAAGGAAGGAAGGAAGGAAGGAAGGAAGGAAGGAAGGAAGGAAGGAAGGAAGGAAGGAAGGAAGGAAGGAAGGAAGAGAGAAAGAAAGAAAGAAAGAAAGAAAGAAAGAAAGAAAGAAAGAAAGAAAGAAAGAAAGAAAGAAAGAACAGCCAGTTTGTTACTGAGGTTGTAGCAGATTTCCTATAAATAATGGCAATCAAACTTTCCAGGTAAAAAAAAAAAAGTCCATATCACTGCATGTATGACATTCCAATAAAATACACCCAATAAAATAAATGAATGAAATATTTTTTAGTTAATTTTTAGGTACTACAAATGTCCAATCTTGCATCAGTACCTTTCTCTGTACCTTTTTTTTTAAATAGAGAGAGAGTCAGAGAGAGGGACATATAGAGACAAACAGGGACAGACAAACAGAAGGGACAAAGATGAGAAGCATCAATTCTTCACTGTAGCTACTTAGTTGTTCATTGATTGCTTTCTCATATGGGCCTTGACCCGGGGACTCCAGAATAGCCAGTGACCTCTTGCTCAAGCCAGCGACCATGGAGTCATGTCTATCATCCCACACTCCAGTCAGAGACCCCACGCTCAAGCTGGTGAGCCCATGCTCAAGCCAGATGAGTCCGTGCTCAAGCCAGTGACCTCAGGGTTTCAAACCTGGGTCATCAGCTTCTTAGTCTGACACTCTATTCACTGTGCCACTGTCTGGTCAGGTTCTTTCTACCCTTAACTGTAAGCTAACAACTTACTTCCAACTGCTTAAGGAGTATGTGCAGAAGATAGCTATCAAGAGTTTAGGCACTATCTACAAAACCTAGCTGACATCTCATCCCCAAATTTCAGACTCATATATCCGACTGCTCATTTCACATCTACACCTGTATGCTAATAAGCATTCTAAGATAACACCCATGAATTTCACTGTTTCATCCTCTCCCACCGGTAATGTTACTCTTGTGGTTATCTTCTTCCATTGTGAAAGGAAAGATTATCCAAGTGAAAGTAATATAATAACAATAGACCTTTAAAAAGAGAGAGTTTTCTCAAGCTGGCAGCACAAGGAAAGAGCAGATGAGGAAACCAAAGATATCTGAAGCAAAAGAGAGATTTGATGGGGCATATCTGTGTTTGAAGACAGAGGGATCACAAATAACTAGTGAGTGAGTGAGCCCTCTCATAACAGTCAGCAAGGACAGAGAAAACTGTCCTATAACCACAAGGTACTGAGTTTTGCTAGCAACCTGAGTTAACCTGGAAATGGATTCTTTCCCAGAAACTATAAATAATAGTCAGTCTGAAACCCTAGACAGAGAAACAATCAGGATTTTAAAAAAACCAAAAAACTGTAAGGTAAGAATTGGATGCTATTTTTAAGCCGCGGATTTGTAATAATTTTTCATGCATCAATAGACCACTAATACAAAAGTCTAAGTATTTCATACTCAACTTACTGGAAAAGAAATTCTGGACTTTTCTCTCGGTCATGTTGTTGAAGTTTTTGTTTTTTTGTTTTGTTTAATGGAAACTTCATTCTTCCAGTTTTTCAGGGTGAAAAAACCTAGAGTCATTCTCATATCCTCTTCTTCTCTCAAATCCATGTATAAAATCCATTTCCAATTTGTTGAATCAGTGTCTATGCTATATCTAGAAATAATCACTTTCCATTCCTTTCACCATTCCCATGCTGATCTGAGTCACTAATACCTCTCACCTTTCATTGCGAGAGTCAGCAGCAGGTCATTCTACCTCTTATCCTTTCTACCCTATCCTACCTCCTTCCTACATATTTTGTCAATTTGATAAAAAAATAATCTTTAATTCTTTTAGCTTATTAATTTTAGAGAAAGAAAGAAAGAGAGAAAAAACATTGATTTGTAGTTCCACTTATTTATGCATTCATTGACTGATTCCTGTATGTGCCCTGATGGGGACAGAACCTGTAACCTTGGTGTATTGGGACAATGCTCTAACCAACTGAGATACCCAGCCAGGACCCAAAATAATCTCTGAAAAACTTGTTATATCACATCTTTCCTTAAAAATCTGCATCATCTCACCATTTACCTCAGAGTAAAAGTCAAAGCCCAGGCAATGACCTGGGAAATCTTTCGTGATCAGCCCCTCCCCCATTCAATCTGACCTTATCTTTCTCTACTCGCCCATCAGTCACTCACAATCAGCCACACTGGTTTCCTTACGAGTCAGAGAATCAGGACACATCTGCCTCAGCGTTTGTTCTAATGACCCCTGTCCTTTATCACTGACTAGGCTTCACCCAATCTCCCACCTGCATGGTGTTGACTCAGATTTCACCTTCTGCATGGCACCTACCTTGACCACTCATGCAACGTGATCTTCATCCTGACTGCCAGTACTCTAGATGCCCTTATCCTGCTTGGATTTCTTTATTTTTCATATGCATATTAATTTTCAATATGCTATTTACTTCTATATTGTGTTTTGTATTTCCTATCTCCCCCTAAGTAGAATGTAAGTTCCTTGAGAACAGGCATTTTTTTTTAATTGAGAAATTAAATGTAAGGGGGTGACATCGATCCACAAGAGTACGTAAGTTTCGGGTGAACTTCTCTCTAGCATTTGAACTGTTGATTGCATAGTATGCCCATCACTCAAAGTCAAATCATTTTTGTTTTGTTTTGTTTTTATCACAGATGTATACATCTAAAGCACCTGAATAATTTTACCTAGCATACGGAAGAAGCTCAGTAAACATTTTTTAAACAAACAAATGAAGTGCAAGCATTTGGTACACTGATCAACAAAGGACACCACCGCCTACAGACCTAAAACTCTAAGTGGCCCCGTCAGAGTCACGTTCATTCAAAGGAACAATGAATAATGATGGTGACACTAGAGTTATCTTGAACACATTGATCTAACCATAAATCTAATTTTAAAAACAATAAGAAAGTTTGATATTGCATCTCTCTTTGGGAATTTCTATGATAGGAATAGAAAAAAATATATATGCATTCCTGGCTCTATTTGCCACAACTGGAACCCTGGTTCTTTAATCATTCTATCTCGTACTCCTCATCTCTAAGATCGAGATAGCAATTCCTGCCCTATGAGGTTGTTTGGAAATTAAATGTGATAACAAATTAAAAGTATGCAGCAGAGAGCATGATGATGTCTCTGATCTTTGCCTTCTTTAACTGAGATTATTGAATAATTGCCAAGGGGATGAATCCATCTTAAAGATACCATCTGTATCTGTTCTATTTATTGAGAAAATTTTGCAAATACTCTCTGACATTCTGATGCCTGAAGGGGTCTCAGAATAAGGTTCCTAGAGACATAATTTTAAAACCCTCTCACTACACCAGTCTCTCAATTTAGAATCCCAAGTTTCCTGGTTTGTACTTGATCCAAACTCATGCTACATATGTCATGCTGATCTCCACTGGCTTCTTTCCCTCTCCATTTTTCCTGTCCTCCTTGCCTTCTTTCCCTGTCTTTGTACAATCCATACAACTCCTCTTTATAACTCCTGCTGAACCTGACACAGGTCTTTACAAAGAAGATTGTTCATTACATTTTGCTAAACAATTAAATAACTTAGGAATTTGACCCAAGCTTAAAGGTCCTTCAAGATGGCATATCTCAAAGAAGCCTGTGTTATCTCGGGAATTTTATTCCTACATTTTAGTTCTGGGATTAATGAGGATTTTCCCAGGGAGCACTTTATTTTATTTTTATTGATTTTAGAGAGAAAGAGTGAGACTGGCAGGAGCATCCATCTGTTCCTGTATCTGCCCTGATCTGGAAATTGAACTGGCAATCTCTGTACTTCCGAACAATGTTCTAACCAACTGAGGTATCCCAGTCAGCACTTGAGATACATTGTAAACCATGGCTACGCTGTGTGAGGAACTGTATACAATCCATGTGACCATCCCTGCTCTTCTTTTACACTCATTATGCCTTTAAAAATATGTTACAGCATTCAAAAAGAAACTAGAGCACTAGATTGAACCACAATTCCTCTTCTAAGCACACTTCATTTGTTTATGTTTTTCTATAAAGGTCTCATTGGGAATTAAGTATATTTTTAATGCTTGTCTCAAGCGGGATATTCTGTATAGGTATGAAATAAGCTTCTTCTTTCCAAAGTACTTTCATCCTTTTTAAAATACAATTTCTAAAGTTGAAGTTATAAACAACATTTTCTCCCCTAGAAAAAGATAATTAGGCACCATTCTAAAATGAGACTTTTAAAGGAGATATTTAAGCACAAGTATGCAATAACCGACATACCTCGACACATGGGTGCAATTTTAGGCATGGAGAGCTTACTACAACACAATTATACAGCAAAGAATTTCCACCTGATAGAAATGCACATTTGGGTGGTCCAACAGCGTCTCATTGCTGGCTTCTTTAGAGGTGATTAGGGAGACAGTGTTCTAGCACAAGCGTGGCTGACAATATGAGGCATTTTTAAAACAGGATTGTGGGTGGGCACTTTCCCCAAGTAGGTGCATTCACTCTTCCTTTGCAGGTGGTGAAATAGTTTCAGAAAGGCAGAGTGTTATGCTCTCAGAAAGTAAGTGGTTATGGTTAGCATTAATTCTCCCTTCTGAGAACAGTTGTCTGTGTTTCCTCCATTGCATTAGAAAACATGAAGTTTGGGGTCCTTGCACCTAAGATTTTCTCGTCCGCCACCCACAGGTCCGCTGTGTTAGACAATCTGCTCTGTGAACTGACTGACAGGCTCAGGGAGATATGCCCCTGAATCACTTACCCTGCCGGTGCCTCAGAATATGCTACTGAAGATGTATTCCTTGAGGTTTCACATCTCACACCCACCCCCACTTTTCATTATTATAAAAGACTCCATTTTATAGAACAGTTTTAGGTTGCACAGCCGAACTGAAAGGAAGACACAGAGATTTCCCACAGACCCCCAGCCCCGGACATGCATAGACGCCCGCATTATCGGCATCCTCCGCCAGAGTGGTGCACGCGTCATAGTACGAACGTAGACTGACACATCATAACCACCCGGAGTCCATAGTTTACATTAGTGCTCACACGTGGCATCGTACATTCTAAGGGTTTGGGCAAAGATATAACAGTCTATCATTAGAGTATAAGATTGTTTTCACTGCCCTAAAAATACTCTGCACTCTACCTATTCACCTACCCGACCCCTGGAGATCCCTGACCTTTTGACTGTCCCCGTAGTTCTGCCTTTTCCAGAATGGCATATAGTTGGAACCATTTAGTATGCAGCCCAGGCCGCCATTTTTTATGAATCAGCTATGGTGTAAATAAATTTTAAAATGTCACTGTAGTTTTAAAAATGCTTTTTATGAACCTTCCCTCTTTTTCCTGTCACTTGATAGATCATGCCGTCCACTCGCCTCCTTTTAAGACAAGGACTCGGTAAAGTGACCTCTAAATAAGCAGCCACATATTCGGGAGGTTAGTCACTGGCACCCTATGGAGTTTCTCTGAGAATGTCCCTGTTCCAGCGTGAATGGGCCACAACCCCATAGTTACGCAGGAAACGCTTATGCAATGCTGGCTCCAATCCAGCAGTCAGGTGGGCATTGAGGCAGAACAGGTAGGAAAAGAGTGGAATATTCCAAGTGTTTTTAAGACATATAAATAAAAGTCCATAGAAGAAAAATGGAAGTGAGATTAATCATTATTGCTGAGGATGGGAGAATCCAAACAGCTATAATTAAGTGAGTGATACAGGTCCTCTGTGTGCCTGTGTTCCTAAGTAGGGGACCCTCATAAAAATATATACTGTCGTTAGATTCAGGGTCCATCAAGATAATCTCCATTACATCTGCCAAGATCCATTATCCAAATAAAGTAGCATTCACGTGTCCCAGGGATTTGAGGTGGATAATCTTTTGGGGGATGTTTTTTCAGCTTATCACAGATAGTAATGTGCTTTCTGAGTGGCTGTGTGACTACGTTTGTGTTGGGGGTTGGGTGTAAAGCCAGGTTCAAGGCCAGTACGAGCAAGACAGACCTCAAAAGACCTCTGGAGTTCAGTATTACACTAGCATCCTTTACCTTGATCTTATTTGGGAAATAACTAAACTTTTAAGGTAAAGCAGTATGATGATTGCAGAAACTCAACACTTGATTTCTTTAAAAATCTCTTTTCAGTAAAAAGGACAATTTTCTGTATTTTTTACTTCAAAAAATAATAATCACAAAATAACTAAATGTGTATAACTTTTTGCCTTGCCCTCTACTGTTGCTTTTTCTTTTTCTAACTTAAATCTTTGTGTTTTTCAATTCAGTTGACTTAAAATATTATATTAGTTTCAGGTGTATGACCCAATGATTAGACATTATTATAACTTACTAGTTGATCATCCCGATAATTCTAGTACCCATCTGACACCATGCATAGTGATGATAATATTATGTATTGACTATATTCCCTGTGTTGTATTTTTCAACCTCATGACTATTCTCAGATGATCAATTTGTACTTCTTCATCCCTCCACCTTTTCTCTTCCATTCCCCAACCCTCCTGCCATCTGGCAACTGTCAGAAAATTCTCTAGATCTATGAGTCTGCTTCCGTTCTGCTTGTTTATTTTGTTTTCTTAGTTCTATTTTTCTTTTCTTAAATATTTTATTTGTTTATTTTGAAGAGAGAAAGGCGTTGGGGTGGGGTGGAAAGTATCAACTTCTAGTTGCTTCTCCTATGTGCCTTGACCGAGCAAGCCCGAGGTTTCAAAACAGTGACCTCATTATTACAGGTGACACTTTATCCACGGTACCACCACAGGTCAGGCTGTTTTGTTTTTTAGCTCTAGTTTGTCTGGTGTAAGTATGTACTTGTTTGTTTGTTTTGTGAAATAACTTTTTTTTTTATTCCTTTACTTTCAGTCTGTGTGTATCTTAAATCTGCAGTGAGTCTCTCATAGAAAGCAAATGTAAGGGTTGTGTCTTGTTATCCATTTAGCCTTCACACGTCTTCTGATTGGAGCACTTAACCTAATTGTATTTAAAGTAATTGTTGCTAGAGATTTATTTATTGCCATCTTATTATTTATATGTTTTATATCCTTTTTCTCCTCTTTTTGTTTCTTCAAGAAACCGTTAACATTTCTTGTAATACTGGTTTAGTGGTAATGAACTCCCTTAGTGTTTTCTTGTATGGGAAACTCTTTATTTGTCCTTCAACTCTAAATGATAACTTTGCTGGGTAAAGCAATTTTGATTGTAGAGCCTTCCTTTTTATCATATTGAATATTTCTTGCCAGTCTCTTCTGGCCTGCAAAGTTTATGTTGAAAAAAATCAACCGACAGTCTTGTGGGAGTTCACTTATAAATAACTACTGCTTTTCTCTTGCCTTTTTTTTTATGATTCTCTCTTCATCTTTAACCTTTGACGATTTAATTATGACGTATTGTTGTAGGCTTCTTGGGTTCATTTTGTTTGGGACTCTCTGTGCTTCCTGGACTTGTATGTCTATTTCCTTCACTAAGTTAGAAAATCTTTTGTCATTAGTTTTGCAAATAGGTTTTCAATTCCTTGTTCTTGCTCCTCCTTCTGGCCCCTCCATGATGAGGATGTTGGGACAATTGATGTTGTCCCAGAGGCTCCTTACACTATCCTCATGATTTGGGGTTCCTTTTTTTTCCTTTCTGCTGTTGTGATGGGTGTTTTCCACTCTCTTATTTTCCAAGTCTCTGATTTGACCCTCTGTTTCAGCTGCTCCGCTGCTGAATCCCTATGATGTAGGCTTTATTTTACTTAGTGGTTTTTTCATGTCTGATTTTTTTCACATCTCTATCTTCAGTTTTAATATTTTCTATCCCTTTTTTGAAGTTTGCACTAAGTTCTTCTATGTTTCCCATAATCTCATTGAGCATCCATCCTTCTAACCCGTGTTTTGAGCTCTGCATCTAGTAAATGGCTTGTCCCTATTTAATTCTTTTTCTGGAGTTTTGTTACGTTCTTTCATTTGGGACACATTTCTTTGTCTCCTAACATTGACTGCATCCCAGCATTTGTTTTTAGGTATTGGGTAGAACTGTGCCATCTCCCAAGCTTGGAAAGGTAGTATTATGTCGTGGGTGTTCTGCAGGGTCCGGTAGCACAGCCTTGCCTAGCATCAAGTTGTGCGCTCCAAGAGTGTTCCTTTCCCACCCACCCCCCAACCCTTTGTGGGCGGTGTGCACCCTCCTGTGATAGTTGAGCCCTGATTGCTCTCAGAACATCAGTGAGAGAGGTTTACCCCCAGGCCTGTTGGCCATTAAGACTGGCTGCAAACATTGTGGAGGGTCAGCTGTGCACGGGCTCACCCCACAGCACAGGATTTACTCAAGAGGGACTCCAGTGCTCACTAAGGTCACCTCTTAAGTTTGACATTTGTGGAGGTGATTGGGTGGTGCTTCAATGTGGTCTGACCCTATCTACCAGGTTCACTGGCTCTGAGTTATCCTGGGAGGCACAGGACAAGGTCAACCACCACCTATGCCTTGCCGAAGCCACCTGGCATAAGCTACAGCATGATCTTCAGATGCTGCTATGTAGACTGGGCTTGGATGTGTCTAAGAGAAGCCAACCTAAGAACCAAGGCCAGTTGCTGCTAGTGCTGAGCCGGGGGTCACTTAGCAAGAAGTATGGAGCATGCTAAGGGCACAAAATGCTTGTTTGAAAGATTTCAGGAGGGCCTGAAGTATAAACCCAAACAGGCACTTTGTAGAGGAAAGCCACTGGAAATAGCTTTGGGGTAGGGGGCAAAAGTTGGGTAGGGCAAGGTTACAGGGAATCACCAGGGTGGGTGAACAATGTCAATTAGGTAGATGGACACTCAGGTATGGATCCTACCTGCTGGCTCTGTGGAGGGAAAAAGCAGAAAAGGAATAATAGCTTCCACCAGCACTTCTGGGAAAAAGCTGCCCCTCCAGTCTTGACTCAATGACAGAAAACTCAGTTCCTCCCTGTATGTCCCTGGTGCTCCAGCGCTGGAGCTCTGAGCGAGAGAGTCCGAACAAGTCCATGCATGGCCCCTTTAAGAGAAGTACCCTGACTCCAGCAGACCTCTGTCTCACTCAGCCACAAGTTAAACTGACTTTTACAGCCAGAAGTTTGGGTAATTTTTCTTCCTGTCACTGGAACTTTGGGTTGGGGGTCCAGGTGTGGGGCTGGGATACCTCACTATTCAGGGGATACATCTGAATTCGAGATATCTCTCCCGATTTCTATCTGCTACATGTGGGTGTGGGACTAGTTCATTCTGCATCTCCGCCCCTCCTACCAGTCTCCATATAGCCTTTTCTTTATGTCCTTAGTTATAGATCGTCTGCTCAGATAGATTTCAGTTGGTCTCAATGACAGCTGTTCTGCAGTTTAGTTGTAATTTTTATGAGGTTGTAGGGAGGTGCCAGAACTGTGAGGGCCATCTTGACCTTCAACAGGACATTTTTTTAATGAATCAACAAACTCAGTGAGGTTAGATAATTTATTCAAAATCACATCAGCATTAAGGATATCTTAAGTAACAAATTCAGAATCCAAATACAAGCCATTCAAATTTTATTGTATTCTAAAAGTGAGCTTTTTAACTATTTTATTTTTTCATCAAATTACTGAAGACTTATAAATCACACACACACACACACACACACTATTGCACACAGAATTCTAACATAATGGTGTGTACATTAAATTTGTCAGTGAATTCTTAAGAATTGAGTCACAAAGATTATTCTTTTCTAACTCCAACATGCAATGGAGACTTTCACGCGCAGAAAACAAGGACACACAAATACCATAATACTGACAACAGACTATATTTGTTTTTATACCTGCTTCATTGAAATGAAAACTTCACGAGGGCAGAAATTATATTATAGGAGTGACAGATTTTGCCTCCCTATACACACGCCTTTAGAGAGACTATGAGCCTAGTCCTGGTGACTATTAGAATCATGTGTGACTGTTGCCCCCCAACCCATCCCACAGCCAACAAACACTACACATTGGATCAAGAAAAGATAAGGAAAATTAATCTATGTGTTGAGATACACTTTTTAAAATAAGCAAATTTTTAAATTAAAATTTTATTTTAAAATAAAGTTTTTATTTAAAAAGGAAATAAAATATTAATAAAATTAGTTTTTATTTAAGAAAAGAAAATAAAAAATTTTCTTTAAAAAAGGAAATTTTTAAAATAAAAATATTTTTAAATAAAAATATAATTTTAAAATAATACACTTTTTATTATTAATTTTAATGGGGTGACACCAATAAATCAGGGTACATATGTACAATGAAAACACTTTTTAAATTAAAACCATTAAAGTCTAAGTTATTGTATCTATGTCATGTTATTAGTGGGGTACATAAGTCAAAATCAGTAAATTCTTATTTTGAGGTCCTGTGGACTGCCCAAGTATCTTTTCTGAATGCCTCTTTACCTGAGCTAGTAATTTAAACTTGACCTTATTTAGAGAACATCTCCTCATGTGTGGAATGAGGGTGTCCTGACTGGATTAATGGCCTTGTAAATTCCACCTCTGATCGTCGGCAAGAGAAAAGTATGGGAAATGTCACCTGCCTGTAAATAATAGGTTTTAGGGCACCATCACTTATTTGGAGACTTGGGCAAAAAGTTACTCTTCATTACGACAATTTTTCACATTTATATTCTTCTTCACTAGAAAAAAAAAATTCACACCCAGGGTTCCAATGCTTTTGGCCAGAGTCACCTGACCATTGTAAGGCTAACAACCAGTAGAAAATTCAAGAAAAATATTTCCAAAGCTATGTCCATTTTACAAACAAGCATTCCACCTGTCACAAATGGCACTTTTGAAAAATGAAACAGACCCTGTCTCTGCATTCACTCAGCAATTGGATGAGCCATCAACCCTCGTTGGTGAAAGCAGGCGCTTGCAACTGCCGACACCCGAGTGTACCAGAAAAGGCAAACTCGCAAAAAGCCATCAGAGGAAATTATCTAAATAGGAAGTGACCTCTGACTCTAAAAGCAAAGGGCTAATTGAGGCCGTTTAAAGGGAATAAAGCCATCAAGCTAGTGAGGGCCCTCTTCGAGGTATTCCATCGAACAGATCCATCCCGTCCCATAAAACACATCCCTACACTGTCTGCTCACCAACACCTGGTCCTCCCTGTGTGAAACAATAATTGCACCAAATATTTCACTTGCTCCCTGCATTTGCAAGGCCCACAGAAGTTGAGTGGAGCCAAATAACTAGAAATGGCCAAGGAAATATGAGATGAGAGACGCGCTTCCATTGTAGACTGAGCAGCCTGGCGTCTGTACGAAGTTCTATACTCTCTCCCCCTGCCAGAGGGAAAGGAGAGAGCTGAGTTTCAGAAATTACAACTGCAAGGTGATGGACTTCCCAGCCATCTTGGGTCGCTGAGTGATGGATGAAGTAGAGCCATGTGTACACTCAGCTCCTACCTTACCTATGCACCATGAACGAGAAATAAACTCGTCGGAACCCATTGAGATTTTGAGTGCTTTTCTTCTAAACTGAGTTGAATGTGTGAAGGAAAAGCCAAGTCACAGTAAAAGAAAAACTGCAAGTAATAGAAAGAAGATGGGCTCAGAAAACAACAATAACAACAAAAGTATACGTGCCCTTGTCCTTGCAAATCCAAGAAAATGCTAACCCTACCCAAACTTGGAAAGGTGACCCTAGCATTAGGGAAGTGTTTCTTCTAGTCCTTGCCCTTCAAGCAGTGTGTCTCCAGCACATGTTCACTTCTCCCATCCAAGTGCTAACCAGGCCTGACCCTGCTTAGCTTCCGAGATCAGACTGAGATCGGGTGCGATCAGAGTGGTATGGTCGTAGACAAGCACATGTTCACTTCTCACAGGTCACAAAAAAAGAATTGTCAGTCTGTGATCCTCTAGCCAATCAATAGGGATCAGTCGAAACAGCAGCAGCTCTTGCTTGCTCTTCCCTCCCCTTCCCTGAAGAATTTTGACATGCTTTTTCACTCTGTCTAATGTTTTTTGGATTCAAAGCCATACACACCAACTTGTATCGTTGCCTCTGTTCCCAGCTGCACCTAACATCCGCTGTCGCTCACCTCCTGGTATTTGGGGCGGCAGAGTTTTTGGTTCAGCCTGGCCTCTTTGACCTCTAGTGTCATTTCTCCTGGCCTGTACTGCTCCATCATTTAAGGGATTAGATTCAGTTACTTGATAAAACTGTTTGATTTTTCTGAACATTTATTTTACCCTTTAGAAGGGCACCCTTTCTAATTCCTACCATGACACATGCTAGCAGACAAGCAGCCAGCTTGACTACTGAGACCTTGTGGGTCTCAGTATATTCTAGGTTGTATGTTATTATTATCCCTGATTGCCTGCAGTTTAAAACCCTTGTACAGTTTTCTTTTCTCTGCCTCAAATTAGTTTTTCTTGACTTACAGAAACAAAATTGTAACCTAAAGATAGCTTTTAAAAATTTAAGGTTATAACAAACCAGAAACTAATACTACCTGAAGAAAGAAAATATCTGAGCACTGCCTGACATATGACATTTAGAAATCTCATCTTTTAAAACATCACTAAATAGTATTTCTATTCAGCATGGTTATAGGTTACAAGTAAGCTAATCTGTTCACTACAAGGAAATAAATTGAAGTAAAAATGTAATGTAAGCTTTGTTTGAAATGAAAAAAAAAGTAGAAAATTGAGGGAATTACATAGTCTAGTATACTTTAAAATAATTAGGCCCTGACTGGTGGCTTAGTAGATAGAGTGTTGGCCTGAAGTATGGACATCCCAGTTTAATTCCTGGTCAGGGCACATGGAGAAGCTTCTTTTCCCCATTCCCTACTATCTCCCTTTTCCCCTCCTGCAGCCAGCTGCTCAAATGATTCAAGTGTGTCTCCAGATGCTGAGGATATCTTGGTTGGTCTGAGCATGTCGGCCTCAGGTGCTAAAAATAGCTCAGAACTTGAGCATTAGCCTCATATAGAATTGCCAGGTGGATCCCAGTGAGGGCACATACGGGAGTCTGCCTCACTATTTCCCATCCTCTCACCTAAAATTAATGAATAAATAAATAATAATAATAATTAAAAATTATCTCATAACAATTTTTCTAAATTGCATGAAAGGCTTTTTCTTTCTTGTTTAGAACACAATTGATAAATATTCTCTTCTGCCTTCATTTAAATCTTGATACTTAGCTCATTCACCTGGATAAAGAACACTTCCCACTTTGTCACAGTCACTGATGGTTGTTGTAGGTTTTTCTCCAAGCACAGTAGAAGGAAATAGGTGAGCCAAAGAGCCAAAATTCTTTGAGAGTGTAAGTTGTATCTTAAAGATTTGTTTTATCATGCTTAACAGAATACCCCACCCATTATAGGCTCTTCATAAATACTTAATTGATTTTATTTATTTATTTATTTATTTGAGAGGGACAGAGACAGAGAGGAATAAATAGAAACAGATAGTCAGGAAAGGAGAGAGATAAGAAGCATCAATTCTTTGTTGTGGCACCTTAATTGTTCATTGATTGCTTTCTCATATGTACCTGGATGCGGGGCTACAGCAGAGCAAGTGACCCCTTGCTCAAAAAGTGATCTTGGACTCAAGCCAGCGACCATGGGGTCATGTCTATGATCCCATGCTCACGCCAGCGAACCTGCGCTCAAGCTGGTGAGCTCGCCTTCAAGTCAGCGACCTCAGGGTCTCATACCTGGGTCCTCTGTGTCCCAGTATTATGCTCTATCTACTGTGTCACCACCTGGTGAGGCAATACTTAATTAATTTTTAAAAAAAGCTATGATACATTTACACACTCTAATACTACTCTGCTATAAAAAAAGAAGGAAATCTTACCCGTTGCGGCACCATGGATGGACCTGGATACTCTGCTACATGAAATAAACCAGTTAGGGAAGGACAAGTACCATATGATTTCACTCATATGTGGAGTCTAATGAGCAAATGACGTAACAAGCAAAACAGAGACAAACTCATCGATGCAGAGAACAGAGTGACAGCTGTCAGAGGGGAAGGGGTTTGGGTGGTGGTTGAATGAAAGAGAAAAAACTCATAAACAGAAACAACAGTGCGCTCATTGCCAGAAAGAGAAAGAATAGAGGGCGGTAGAGGTGGGTATAAGGGAAATAAATCATGATGGACAGACATTGGACTTGGGGTAGTGAACACACAATACCATGTACAGATGATATTTTGTAGAATTGTGCACCTGAAATCTGTATACTTTTGATAACCAGTGTTTTAAAATAAATATATATATATTTAAAACATAAAGCTGATTTTGAGTAAGAAAAACAATGTCCTCTTATCATCTAGAAAAATAAAATGCAGATAACATCCTAATGGTTGACAGTAGCATTCAGGGAGGTGACTACCTTCCTGATTTGATCTGTACCGTGCTGACTACGTTATCTCCCTACTCATGTTCCCTTGACTAGCCTGCTTGCTTCCTGGTCATTTTAACTAGCATATGTATCTGGACTCTATTTTTAAGAATAAACCAATTAAAAATATGTCTGCAGTGTTTTATGGAAGTATTAAAGTTAAGATAATGATTAAGGAAGACATAAATGTAGAAGGAAACTTACCTCCTGTGGTTTAGAAACTTTTAAATCAATTATTATTAGTATTTTTGTTAGAAGAGCTACTTTCCAAACTCTACAGCTAACTTTTGAGTACTGTCGTTGTGGCAGGGGCTGTACTCTTGCTTTTTATACACTGACTCATGTAATCCCCACCACCTAAGAGGTAGATGCTTTTGTTATACCATTTTGCATTTTTAAAAAATCAGAGTACCCAGCTGATTAATAGTGAAATGGAAACGAACTCCAGCCAATAAGGTTCTGGTCCTCTGTATCCTACGCTATGCTATCCACTTCATCACTCTTGGAACTTCTATATAAAAAAGCAGAACTTCAGACTAGACCAGGTAGTTTCCCAAGGACAAGCAGCATTTTGGAGAGTTGTGTGAAGCCAAAGAGGAATACCAGAAATTTAGAATACTGGCTCCCTCAATAGGAGGAAGACGTCTAAGAATAACAGAATAGTTTTCAATATTTTTCCACAGTATGCTTTATCAAAAAATTTTTTTTTATTTTAATCAGTCATGCTACATGTTTATAGTTCATTTTTCAAACTTCATTTTCAAAGAACTGCTTCATTTTCAAGTAATTCTTTCACACCTCATAAAGACTAGGTGTGTACATTACCAAGGCCAATGAACAAATCAAATTTTAAAACACATTTTTATTCTTAAAATAACTTCCCTTTAAAGTAAATGCTAAAAAATTTAAAAGATAAGACTGAAAATATGTTCCAAGTTTGTTTGTTTTTTACATCCTCAAGGTGAAGTGAAATATCTCACAAGCAAACCCACCTTTATATTCGCCTGCTTTCTGGAAGGATCTAATTATGTATACAAAAAAAAAATAGTAAACATAACACGACATAGCATTTATTATTCGGTACTCTTCAAAGTACAGATATACATTTTTCTTTAATTCTCATGGCAACCTTATGAAGTACACTGTTTAATCATCCTTATTTTACAGATGAGGAAACTGAAATACAAAAATGTTGAAATAAAAGATCTGGGATTCAAAGATAAGCAGTGTGGTTTTAGAAAACACACAGTTAGCCATTACACAATGCTGCTCTGAAACAAGTAAACAACCAAGAAAAGAATAATCAACTAACAGAAAGAGCAGAGAAATAGAAATATGCCTTGTGAGTTCTCTAATGCCATAAATTTGAGTGGCTCCTCATGGCTCAGTCTCAACTTGTTCAAAACTTAATTAATCACCTTCTCTCCAGAGCTTCCTTTTATTTAAGAAATATCCCTCCATTTGAGTCAACAGAGATTAGGTTATGGCATAGTAACAATCTAGATATCTTAGAAGCTTAAAGGAAGAAAGCTATATTTTCAGACAGGGAGGGTATTGCCAGCATATCCTCTTGATCTTGGGTTCCAGGAGGATGGAGTAATGTCCATTTGGAACCTTGCCCTTCTCAAGGTAGAAGGAAAAGAAGCATTGTGAATCAGGTGCCTGTTCTTACACCTTTATCCTTGCAGGGAAATTGGCACTCTTTGCATGTTTTATTACCCAAGAAGTCTCATGGCTGTGCGTGAACCAACAAGTCAGGAATATAGATTCATTGAAGAAAAAGGAACTAATTTAAGTGTCCTTATTTTATCAGCATCACTACCTACATAAGCTAGAAACCTGAAATTTATTTCTACATTATATTTCTATATTACCTTTTATAAGCAAACAATGCTCAAGACCTATCTAGTCATCACTCTAGACATTTGTCTAAGGCATTCAATCTCTTCCATTCCCAATGTTCTATGCAAAAGCTTTCTCCCCAACTTAGCAATAGCTGCCTAACAGGTTTCTTCCACACTATGCAACCTCAAACCCTTTTGGTCATTGGCACTGTCGCTGAAGAGATGTTGATAAAGAAAAATATAGTAATTTCCTTCCTCCAATTACAATTCTATAATGATTTTCCATCTTCTGTAAAATTAACATAAAAAAGCTATCTCCCTGTCAAGACCGACCTCATACCACCTCACCAATAACCAACAAGAGGTAGGCACTAGCCCTCTACCTAACCCTTTGCAATTCATTGAGCATACCTTGACATTTCACAGTATTGATCTTTAACTTAGGCTATTTTGTCTATAGAGTTACCTATATTCTGTCTTTGCCAGGCAAAACTCCACTTCAATAAATGTCATTATTTTTATGAAAAGTCTTCTCTCCTCTTCCAATGGTTGTTCCCAACTCTGCACAGCAATGCACACTAAATATGAAGTGACATTAATTAAAACTGTTCATTCTGTCCATTATTTCACGTATATTTATATAACAATTATTTCTTTGAGTGACTATAACTTCTATTGACTGTGAACTATTTGAGAACAATATTTATTCATTATTTAGTTTTGTATATGCAGTGCTTACCACAGAGCCCAGAATATAATAACTACTCAGTAAATTTTGAACAACTAATGAGTTCTCATTAAATAGTAATGAGAGGGAACTGAGGTTGTGTGTGAAGCCCATATTTTAAATCAGAGAAGAATGCATACAAGCACATGGAAAATATGACAGGAAGTGGGCTTAATGAGGCAGGGGATAAGAAATAAAGAATATTCTGCGTAAGATATGCAAACAAGATGAAAGAAAAAAGAATTTGGGAGAAAGGTTAAGTTCCATGTTTGATTAGAGACTAAAGTGTGAGTCAACAAGTTTACATTCTAATTTTGCCTTTCTACAATATGACAATCAGTTAGTTTATCTGTCTTTAAAGAAAACATCTTATTTCCATGCCTTCCCCTTAAAATTATATTGACATAAAGCAAACCAGTATTTGCTTTAAAGTGCAAATAACCTGTTTCACTGGAATTTTATTTTCTTCAAGTTCCTGTGGTCGTTAACACCAAAATATTGTATAAATATTTATAATAACATTTAAATATTTATGTTAAGTGTTAAATATTTATAATAATAAAATATATTAATTTTTTTTTACTTTTGGACTTTATCTCCTCTAACTCATTCTGCTGATAATAAAAACTTTTGAAGTGTTATTCTTCTTGTAAATATATAAAAATAACATTTTCACTATTCTTTATTTAATTTGGTACTGCCATTAATTATAATTAAATAAAGGTACTTAAATTACTTATATTTTGATATTTGCAATCAAATCATTTTCACACAGAAATTACAGAAGGACTGTCACTCAGAAAGTCTTCCAATATATTACATGTACACAGCACCTGTACAGTGAAGACCTACTTAGATTTTTTAAATATAATTCACAAGCAGGAAATCATCAAAATTTTCTTCTGAAGGTAGAAAGTTTTCCTTGTCATTGAAATGCTCTTATTAAACTTATTTTTGTGTGTGACAGAGCAAGACAGGGAGAGGGATAGACAGACAGGAAAGGAGAGAGATGAAAAGCATCAAGTCTTCATTGCAGCTCCTTAGTTGTTCATTAATTGCTTTCTTATATGTGCCTTGACCCAGGGAACTAGAGCAGAGTGAAGGACACATTGTTCAAGCCAACGACCTCGGCTTCAAGCCAGCAAACTTTGGGCTCATGCCAGCAACCATGGGGTCATGTCTATGATCCCATGCTCAAGCCAGTGACCCTGTGCTCAAGCTGGTGAGCCAGCACTCAAGCTGGTGACCTCGGGGTTTTGATCCTAGGTCCTCTGCATCCCAGTCCAATGCTCTATCCACTGTGCCACCACCTGGTCAGGCTTATTAAACTTAATTGTTATTTTTCAGGATTTCCTCTGGACTCAAATATTACTTTTACAAACACAATTCTGAAGAAAGAGTGATAAAATAAATAGTCTTCTAGTACAAAAAGAATTTGCTAAAAGTCTTTGAAAGGAGCAACAAAGGAACAAAAGTCCAGTTAGTGAATGAGTTTGAACTGTGTTACAATGTGACTGGAAAAAAACGTAAGCTTCCTTCCCCAGCTCCCCTCTCAAATTCAGTAATATCCCTGCAACAGCTGTGGCAGGTAAAAAAAATATGCCAGTTAAATCTTGGGAAATGCCAATATGCATGATGAATTAGAATCAGAAAAAGAATTGAATGAAGACAATGTGACACTCCTTTAGAAAAACATAAATTTTAAAAGCTACATGTAAAATAATTAAGAAGTTTCACTTTTTTTTTACCCAATGAATCTGATGATAAATTATATTATTGAAAGGGCAATTAAAAAATTGTTAAAAAGCTATTCCACTTTTAGGAATATATCCTAAGAATACCAAATCACTGATTCAAAAGAAGAAACGCACCTCCATGTTTACTTCATCATTGTTTACAATAGCCAAGATCTGGAAACAGCCCAAGTGTCCATCAGTGGATGAGTGGATTAAAAAGTTGTGGTGCATTCATACAATGGAATACTATGCGGCTGTAAAAAAGAAGGAAATCTTACCTTTTGCAATGGCACGGATGATTTTGGAGATTATTATGCCAAGTGAAATAAGTCAGGCAGAGAAAGAAAAATATCATATGATCTCACTTATATGTGGAATCGAATGAACAAAGTTAACTGGGGAACGGAATAGAGGCAGAGTTGGGGTCACACGGAGCAGAGGGACAGCTGTCAGAGAGAAGGAAGATGAGGGGACGGGATCAGAGAAGGTGAAGGGGTTAGTGAAATTATATATACATAACACAGAGATACAGATAACAGGATAGCACATCCCAGAGGGAAGGGGGAAGGGAGTTGGGGGGTGACAGTGGGGAATAATGGGGGACATGGAGTGGGGGTGATGGTGTTATATTGAGTTGGACACTTGAACCCATGTTAGCACAATAAATTAAAATTAATAAAACTTTTAAATATTGCATAAAATCAGACCGTGTGTTTTTGCACACCGAGAGAAGCTGTGAATCAATGATTAAGAAGATAGAAAGTGAATGGATAATCCTCCTAGTTACTTCATAAAATGACTGAGTTGTATCTATCAAATAAATACCAAAGGAAAGCCATGGGAGCTGCCTTTAGCAAGTGAAGATGATTAAGTTTACCCTAGAATTCCTTTCAGCAGTAGTGTTCCCTGGAGTGCTCTGTATTCTAAAGGAATGATCAGGCATACTATAAACAGCAGGGGAAGACCAGGTTCTCACTGGGATTTTTAGCATGGAAAACAGCAAGTTTTTCAATAGGAAAAAAAAAAAAATCTCTGATCCTTTTATTTCCAAGCTGAAATAATCCTAAATGTTTTTTTTTCTATGTTCATACACCACCTTGTCTCAAAAATGTTTAAGAAGATCTTAATAAAACATCTGAACACACAAATTCATAAAATTTGAGAAAGGTAAAAATATAAAGTAAAGGGGATAAAAAGGCAAGGCTATAATAGTGAATCTGGAATGAAGCTATTGCCATTAGCATATTTGAGTCATTTATTTGCTTTTCAGTTTTCTGATGGTAAATGAAAATGTGGGAAACAACTGTCACAAAATTCAAGTTCCATAAAATAGAAGCTGAGCCTGACCAGGCGGTAGTGCAGTGGATAGAGCGTCGGACTGGGATGCGGAAGACCCAGGTTCGAGACCCCGAGCTCGCCAGCTTGAGCGTGGGCCCCTCTGGCTTGAGCAAAAGCTCGTCAGCTTGGACGCAAGGTCGCTGGCTCCAGCAAGGGGTTGCTCAGTCTGCTGAAGGCCCTCGGTCATGGCACATGTGAGAAAGCAATCAATGAACAACTAAGGTGTCGCAATGGTAACGAAAAACTAATGATTGATACTTCTCACCTCTCTCCGTTCCTGTCTGTCTGTCCCTATCTATCCCGCTCTCTGACTCTTTCTCTGTCCCTGTGGGGGAAAAAAAAATAGAAGCTGAGCAATTTCTCTGAGGAACTCATCAGAAGATGAGAGAGATGCTTTTTCATAAAACATAAAACATTCATGAAGAAGACCCTGTATACCATGATGACAAAGTCTCTCAACACCTGCAAAACCAGCCCATTCAAGTTTCTTAGGGCTGTTTCTTACACTGCTCACAAAAATTAGGGGATCAGGGAATGTACAGATACTCCAGTAATGGCAGCCTTGGGTAAAGTACATTTTCATCACCGAAATCAAAGTTGGTGCTGCATCTATCTCATTTGCTAATCGAATAACTTTTTTTGACTTGCCGTTTGCTTTTCTGATATTCTTGATTAATTTTAAAAAAGCAAATGTTTCTTTTGTATTAGCGCTTCATATTCACTTTGAAATATTCCCTAATTTTTGTGAACAGTTTATTTTAAAATACCCGTCTGCAAAGGCAGATGGCGTGATAGAAAACTGTGTTGCAGTGAGGTAAGAAACCAAGGGTCCAGTTCAGCATGGCGCATGTTAGCATTTCTTGAGTGGGCCACATGTCCTGCAGAAACTCGGTCTTAAATGCTTTACTATTAAATTTTAAGTGGAAATCGAGTGACAGGAATTTGGAAATGTACTCTTCTGAGAGCATCTCCAGTGTAGCTATTCCATGTAGCTGGATTAGTGACGATTCAGGCTTATATTTAAAGCTGAGTTTATTTATTAAAGCTGATAAGTTTTTATTGAACTCGGAACATCAGGATGCTGCCAGAGTCTAGGAGGTGATGAAAAAATAGCATGTGATATTTTAAAACATATTTATTGCCTTTAGAGAGAGGCAGGGGTGAGACAGAGACACAAAAACATCAATCTGCTCCTGTATGTGCCCTGACGGAGGGATCAAACTCACAACCATGGCATATTTGGATAATGCTCTAACCAACCAAGCTATCTGGCCAGGGTGCAAGTAATTTTCTGTCTTATATTGAACTACAGTTCGAAGAGTAGGGTGCTGCATATGAGATTGTTAAGACAAACAATTGTTTCCTGAGATAATTCTTAAAATGGCAAGTAACAAATTCCAGTGGTTCCTTATGGTACCTCTTATTAACCTGCTAATGAAATAGGCTAAATATCTCTCAATGGATTACCGCACTCCACTGTCATCTCTTAATAAGAGTATGCTGCATGGTGGCGGCTACATAATTTTTTTTTTTGGTTTAATTTAAAAGGTAAATTGCTGTAAGTTTTGCAATGGAACAACTGAGCTCAGGCTTTTTATTCTTTTCATAAACATATCTCAATCAGAATTCCTTTATATAAAGTAAAACTATAAAAGCTAGACTTCTAGCTTATTATCGCCTCACCATAAGGCTCACATCACAGTATCACAGTAAAAGTGGTACTAGAAACATAAGTGTATGTTTCCTATATTTTTTTTTCAGATTTTACTTATTGACTTTTAGGGGGTAGGTGGAAGGAGAGAAACAGGAAGCATCAACACGTAGTAGCTGCTTCCGGTATGTGCCTTGACCAGATAAGCCCAGGGATTTGAACTCGCGACCTCAGCTTTCCCAGTCGACGCTTTACCCACTGTGCCACCATCAGTCTAGTATATATATATGTTTGCTTATTGAAATTTTTGCAAAGCACAAAATACACAAGATAAATAATGCGATTGCTCACTGCTGCTGCCATGAGACTAGAAACCTAAACATGGGAGTCGATAGCCAGCAAGAATTACACTCATCAAAGCAGACCACTGGTATTAAAACTTTGTTAACTGTTGAAGACTTCCAGCTAGAAACTGTTTTAAATGAAAGTGCTAAAAAATGATTTTGTTCACGTAGAGTTTGAAATCCCAATGGGCAAGAAAATACGCGCACTACTAATCACAAAAAGTAAAGTAACTCTCAGCAAATTATTTTTGTAAACATCATGCATTTATAATGATTAGTTATTTCTTTAAAGAAATAAGCGATTTTACAGCATTCTTGAATTTCACGTATCGCTGATTTCATCAAGGAGACTTTTGACAATTTTTTTTTTCCGATTCTCAAGCGAGTCAGCCAACTCAGCTGTGTCACTTAAAGATTGAAAAAAAATATCGTCTAACAATGCCAAACTTATTACTTCTCATTTATATCTTCATGACGGGCATTTTAAATGGCAAATATATTTTTTTAAAGGCAAAAATACCAAGACCATATTATTACATATTATAAACGGCATAACCGGCTGGCTGTACTTTGGGGAATGCAACTACAGCTGAACAACAGTGGGAAATGCACCTGTAGTTCCTTGTGTAGGCAAACAGTGCCTGCCTAATCAGTACGCCAAAATTACTTCTGAAGCACTTAGAAAGAATTCATAACACTCTTCTTCCTATAAGTTCAATACAACTATAAAGAGGATATAAAGACGTCAAGGCCATATCCATGAACGTTCACTACATAATGTTACTTTAAAGGCTATTCTTGAAGAGCTTTCAGAGTCCATTCAATTAAATATTTACCGAGTGCCCTCGAGGGCCCTGGCAGTAAGTGAGCTCTGGAGGGTACAGACAAGAGAACGTGCAATCTTTGAATCTGAGGATCAGCCTAAGAATCCTTTGCGCAAGCAATCTCCTGCACAGCCGGAGCAAACTTTTCTCACCCTCCTTACTACATGTGAACAGTGTTTGTTACTAAAATAAGGCGCCTTTCTAAAATATGTCATCAAAAGAAATCATACTATTTGAAATTAGCAGATTTTGCAGAGAATTCTGCCTGTGGCTGCAGTCCGGAGAGTCGGAGGAATATAATATAGGAGGAATATAAGGACATGCTGTAGTTCCCCGGAAAATAAAACGACAAAATGTAGCAACGAAAACAAAGGAATATGCGAGAGAAGTTAGCGCTCAGAGCTACCTTATGCACAGTGAGAAGTAACTGACTCAGCAGTGGGAAGATAAATCTGAGTGTGGAAGAGTGCTCTGAAGTCTCCAACCAAAACGTTTTTAAAGCATCATGTCGATTGTTTTCTAAATCTATAAATAATATATCTTTATTGTAAACTAGTTGGAAAGAGATAAAAGCTGAAAGATGAGAAGTCATTACTATTAAAATGTCTTTGCTGTATTTTACCTACAGATACGCCGACATAAGTACATACCCTTACAGTTGTGGAATCCTAACTGTAAGCATCCTTTTTAATGGTATCATCAGAATTTCCTCACATGACTAAAAACCTTTCATAAATATTCTCTTGGCGGGTCTTCAGTACCCCAACCTGTGGATCGCCAGAGCTTAAGGGGCTTTGTTTTGAGGATGGATACACAGCTTTGTTTATTTTTAAGAATTCTTGGCTAGAAACCTTTTTTTTTTTTTTTTCACAACTGACTTAGGAGAGATTCCTAGAAGTGCAACTATGGTATCAAAGGACAAAAGCGTCTTACTGGGTTCCAGCACAAAGCGGCAGACCGCTCCGGAAGGGCTGCCCAGAGTACTCACACCGTCAGACAGTAAGACAGTCTCCTGGGACACCCTGGAACAATGTGTTGGAACACGTCATTTAAGAATCCTTGCGACTGTAACAGAGGAATAGCGTCTGTTTAAATGGGCTCTGACTTGGTAAGATTTTCAAACAGACACCGAAGAGAAACAATCTGGGGAAGAATTCAAAGTAAATAAAGGTCCTTGCTGTTTTAAATAAAAGTTGTAAAGATCTTTAAGATATAAAAGTGTTTCTAAGAAGAAATAAATAAAGGTGATCACTTAAAACAGACCATTTAGGGCAGGGGTCTCCAAACTACAGCACACAGGGCACATGCTGCCCTGTGAGGCCATTTATTTACCCCAGCCACTTCCTAAAGGGGCACCTTTTTCATTGATGGTCAGTGAGAGGAGCACAGGATGCATCCGCACCCATAGTTCCCATTGAAATACTGGTCAGTTTGTTGATTTAAATTTACTCGTTCTTTATTTTAAATATTGTATTTGTTCCCGTTTTGGATTTTTTACTTTAAAATATGACATGTGCAGTGTGCATAGGAATTTGTTCATAGTTTTTTTTTTAATATAGTCTGACCCTCCAACGGTCTGAGGAACAGTGAACTGGCCCCTTGTGTAAAAAGTTTGGGGACCCCTGATTTAGGGCCTGGCTGGTTACTCAGTAAGTTAAGAGTGTTCTCCAGGGATAAGGTTGCAGGTTCCATCCCTGGTCAGGGCACACACAGGCAGCAAACAATGAATGCACAACTGAGTGGAACAACAAATAAGTGCTTCCCTTCCCCCTCCCTGTTCTCTCCCTTCCTTTCTCCGTGAAAATTAAGCTGTGGATGGATAGCTTGATTGGTTGGAGCATTTTCCTCCCTGGAGTGGAGGCTGACAGATGAATTCCAGGTCAGGGCACATACAGGAGCATCTCTATGTTCTTCTCTCTTGTGGCCTCTCTCAAAGTAAATAAATAAAATTAAAAAAACAAACAAACAAAAAAACCCAGACCATTTGGGAATGATCTAGAAAAGAGTCTGAATCCAGACTTGGAAAAGAAAATGTCATGTTAAGATCATCTCGAACTGCCATAGAAATACCACAGACTGGGGGTGACTTGAACAACAGAAATTGATTTCTCTCAGTTCTGGGGGCTAAAGTCTGAGATCAGGTTCAAGACTATTGAGTTTCTGATAAACCCTTTTTTCCTCCCTACTTGTGGATGGCTGCCTTCCACTGTGTCCTCAAATGGGCTGCGGAATGGGGGATCTTCCTCTTTTTATAAAGCCACAGTCCTATGGAATTAGGTCTCCACCCTTCCGACCTTGTTTAACCATAATTACCTCCTAAAAACCCTCTGTCCAGATATAGTTACATCGGGGATTAGGGCTTCAACTTATTTTCAAAATCTCCCTTAAACTTAATCAATCTAATCAAGTAGATAGAGACTTGCAGGAAATTTTCCAAAATAAGGTAAGCTTACAATGGTCACCCTACACACATACATGCACACACACACACACACACACACACACACACATACACATATAAACATAGACATATGCATTGTATATACATATTATATGTATCCATATTTACATATATATAATAGATGTGTATGTATTCATATTATACATTTATACTTTCTGTACAAAAGTGTTAGTTTCAGTGACATCATTACTATTTAACAGTATTAATTGGAGAAGAGTGCATCTTGTTTTCAGCAAGCCCGTATCCTGCAGACTGCCTACATCATCATTTTTTTCTCTCAGACATTGGGTAGGAATGTGACAGTGGCTTAAATGTGGAACTGCTTATAAGGGTAGCAGCTTAATCAAGAAACTTGGGAAAGGAGGAGTAGTAGTATTCACATTCTCTCCTAAATAAAACCAGCGAGTATCCCTCCTGATTCACAAACTGCATATGTCTGCCCTTAGTCCCTACAAAATATCTGATGACAGCCAGATCGTGAAAACAGAAACAGAACTATTTCTGTTTCTGACATGTACATGACTCTATGCTCAGATCTATCATCACAGAATGACAGCTTCCAGATGCTTTCTAACTTTTACTTTGGGGAAAATCTTTTAAAATAAATGCCAGGACAAACTTGTAATTTTTTTTGTTTTGTTATTTTTACTGGTTTCTCTAAGCCTTCTGTCTCCGTGTCTACTGACTTGACAAGGTGAGATGACTCTTGTAGTATCTAAGACACAGTGCGGATCTTGATTTGGGGGCAAGTCATTAAAATTTTGTTTTAGGAACAATGATTTATGCAAGCATAATTGCTTCTATGAACAACATTCAATACAGTAAGTTAGATGGAAATATACCTGTGGTTTTCTAGTTCATCAGTATGCAAAATTAAATGACTCAAGGTGTCTATAAGGTTATGAGTATTGTGACTAAAATACTGGAATCTACCCTGTATTATAAATTAATTTTTGGAACTTAATTTTTAGATATATCTCAAGCTAATCACAATGTTTGTCCTCATTTTTGAGGCTCAATTTTATTTGATTTCACTTTCTACTTTCTTTATCCAGGTACACTTGTTCTGTGTCAGTTTCTATTCAACTATAAAAATTTAACTTTATCATTAATTAGGATAAATAGCCAGGTAATATTTAATTTCAGCCTTTCCCTCTTAATGATTAAGTTGAGCTTTGATCCAATAATTGCTGTACAGCCCCAAGAACAGACTGCAATGAACCAGGCTACCCAATGTCATTTATAAGAATCAATGAGCTAACTCTCAGAAATTGTAACTGCAAACCTGAAAGAATATAAAATGGTTTGGAATTATTTCTGATTAACTTATTCTTATAGAATTTTTGCAGAATATGTATCCCAAGAAAGCTGGGGTTCACTGTTACTTATGTCACTGTTGAGGGACTTAATGTGACAATAAGAACTATCTTATAAAAATAAATTCCTCAGGCATTCATTATTTGACTGACGGTTATTTCTTTCCAGGGTGAAGAGCATCATTCTATATACCAAGAGCATTGCTGATTTTCTAATGATCTTATTATTGATGAAAGCACATTGACTTCTGTAGTAGCTTCAAGTGCAATTGCTTAAGGCCTTCATAATCCTCTAATATTTTCTTTCTTTCTTTTTTTTTTTTTTACAGGGACAGAGAGAGAGAGTCAGAGAGAGGGATAGATAGGGACAGACAGACAGGAACGAAGAGAGGTGAGAAGTATCAATCATTAATTTTTCGTTGCCGTCACAACACCTTAGTTGTTCATTGATCGCTTTCTCACATGTGCCTTGACCACGGGCCTTCAGTAGACGAGCAACCTCTTGCTGGAGCCAGTGACCTTGGGTCCAAGCTGGCGAGCTTTTGCTCAAACCAGATGGGCCCACGCTCAAGTTGGCGAGCTCAGGGTTTCGAACTTGGGTCTTCCACATCCCAGTCTGACTCCTGGTCAGGCAATATTTTCCTTCTTAACAGTGGTTTTATCTACTCCATGCTTCCGTCATTTCATACTGTTGGTCTTTTATTTATAGTCCTTACCAACAAATATGTGGGGAGATATTAATTTGAGAATAATAGACACAGCAATCCTACTAAAGGTATGAAACTACTGTGCTTTAACTCTTTGTTACACACATACACACACACACACACACACACTCATCCTCATACAAACCTCCTTTCCATAAGTCTTTTCCTCTGAGAACATTCCCTCTTTCTATATTTCTCACCTGCATTTTCTAATCAATTAAGACAGATTATTCAAGTATTAAATTAGATATTTCCTTTAAATACAGGGTTAATTTTTTCCACTCCTGTTTTTGCCAAAGGCACTGAATGGAATTTCTGATGTAAAAGTGGCACAATACTATATTTTCTTGCTGCTGTGTGAAGCCCCCACTAGACCAGAAGTGCTCTAACAATGAACACAACATCATTCTCCACTATACCCTATCATCTGGCGCAGTACTCAGCATCAAGCATGTGCTCAAGAAGTATTGTTGAATAAATGAACAAATGAATGACTGCTGATTTGAACTGTATATATCTGTGTCATCTAACATGGTATCCATGCCCCACATGTGTCTGTTTAGTACTTAAAATGTGACCAGTTACAATAAGATGTGCTTAAGTGTAAAATTCACATTAGATTTTGAAAACTTAGTATGAAAAAAAGTAAAGGATCCCATGAACAATTTTCTACGGATCAGATGTTTTGTTTAATATATTGGAATAAATAAAATGCACTACTGCAATTAATTTACCTGTTCTTATTGTTTTCTTTAATATGGATTCTTGAGAAATTCAAGTTAAATGGGTGGCTGATATTCAGATTCCAGACACGAGAACACTGTCACCCCTTTATTACAGCCATCTTGTCATTCAGTGTTAAGTGTAGTATTGTTCCATTGTCAATGAGATAAAAAACCAGTTATATATTAAATATCATCAATAAATCTTCCTTAATTAAGCACTCTGATTACTTAACACTCTGTCGCCTTTAATCAAAATAAATTAGACTACTGGAATGTTATGAACAAAACATAAAAGAAGTTTAAACAAATGTATTAAATCGCAATTTGACTATCTAAGTACTCTGAATACTTTCTCAGTTTAGAGTTCATGCAAAAAGAAAAGAATGACTCTAAACCAGCACAGTGCAACAGAAGAGAATACCTGAGCTATTCAATTCATTCAATAGGATAGCTGCTAACTACATGTGGCCATTGAATCACATGAAATATGCTTAGTGGAACTGATGAGATGAATTTTATTTTTAATTGGTTTAAATACCCACATGTTGCTAATATCTATTGTTCTGGACTTTGTACCTCCAGACAGAAAGGTAATTTCTGCTCTACTTCTAGCAGTACTAAATTTCAATTAAATTGGTATCTTGAAATACTACGTTGAAAATATTTCTATCTCACCTAAATCATTAGTAACTAGAACTGTAGTGTTGAACAAAATTAACTGGTTCAGAAGCTTAAGAAAGATCTTGCCAATTGGGTTTTAACAGCTTTTTCTTTTGAATTAAAGATATACATTTTTTTACTTACCAGCAAGATCTACTTTTATGTTAATTATTTGATATCAGCATCCCTTTATGTAGTTAAATTGTATGTTTGATTTTTAATTAAAATGAGAACATTAATTACAATTTTAAAAGTATGCCTCCCATTGTCCTATTCCTTTTAGAACATTTTAGAACTACATTGGTGTTGAAACGCTATGTGAGTGATTAATTCAGGATAACCTAAACCCTGTAAGTCATTTACAAGGAGGGCTTTATTGTGCAAAAGCAATTTCTGATTTGGGAATATGCAAAAGAAATTGTGTATTTAAAATGCTAAACCTCATTCTTCTGATTTGTTTCCTACAGAATGCCCAGAAAATAGGTCTTTAAAGATCAAGAGGAAATTAACATTCAATACTATGTGCTTTAATTATGAGCTAATGTCTGATTGAATAGATAACATTTCTGTGAGTAGTTTTCATCCAGGGAAGTATTAGAGTCATAAAATCTTGGAACTGGCAAGGTTCTTGTCAAATTTTTTTTTATTTTGTGGATTAGAAATATTAATCACAGAGTAAAATGACTTTGTGAAAGTCACGGTCACATAGTAGGGACTGAGATATACACTGAGTTGTAGGGACTGGCAGAATAACAAACGTCTTTTAAAATGTTATCATTTCTTCTGAAAAGTGTCCGTGTAACATCTGTGTTTCGTTACACAAAATGCCCCACGTCTGTTTGTTCATAGCAGGCAGGAAAGAAAACTAACCTTTCAGGATCACCTACTCTGGGTGGGGCATCTCGCCTGAAGTTTCCATGCACTGCTACTTCCTGTGAGTTTATCAGCCTTTCAGGAGGCAGGGGAGGAAATGAGGGCTCTCCGCAGTAAAGAAAATTAGCTCCTGCTCAAGAATTGAGGTTACACTCAGAGAAGGAGGTGGGCAGGGACAGCAAGATTCAAGTGCCACAGCATTGGTCTAATGGTGGTCTATGCCTTTTCTTCCATATTGCACTGATTCTTCTTAAAAGCTCATATATTTTACAATCTTGTCTGAGTTAGAATAGCAAATAAAAGTGTCAGCCAATATTAATTTTGAAAGTTTGTTTGGAAAATATTTGTTATCAAAAACATACAGTTTTGCCTGACCAGGCAGTGGCACAGAGTGGATAGTGTCAGACTGAGATGCGGAGGACCCAAGATAGAAACCCCTAGGTCACCAGCTTGAGCATGGGTTCATCTGGTCTGAGCAAGGTTCACCAGCTTGAGCCCAAGGTCGCAGGCTTGAGCAAAGAGTCACTCAGTCTGCTGTAGCCCCCCGGTAAAGGCACATGGAAAGCAATCAATGAACAACTAAGGTGCCGCAACAAAGAATTGATGCTTCTCATCTCTCTCCCTTCCTGTCTGTCTGTCCTATTCTGTCCCTCTCTCTGTCTCTACCAGAATACACACAACACACACACACACACACACACACACACACACACACACACACTTCTGTTCATTTAAGATTTTATACTTTATCCCCCTATTAAAAAGTGAAGGTTTTGTTTTTAATTTTAACTAGGTCTCTTAGATTCCCATGTTTCCAAGCAAATTGAAATTATTTTTTTTGGTATTTCTTTTCTTTAAATTCTTCAAATAAATATTGCCTATGGTGCAAACTAACTTCATTAATTGGGCTTTGTAGATGTCATAGTGTCTTAGATAGATGTAGATTTCCCTCAAAAACTTTAAATTAAAAAGAAAAAATTTTAATTTAAAAATAAACTTTAAATTTAGTTTCAGTGTAATTGTGTATGAGGGAAAAACATGGTATTCAAATGTGACATTCTGATTTTGATCTTTTTTGATGAATATAAAGAGAATGACTAGAACCAATCAAATGGTCTTGAGATACATACATATACATTCACACACACACACAGATATATATATATATATATAAATATATATATATGTAGATAGATATTAGATATTAGATTAAGAATAGTAAATGTGTTTCAATACTTTTCCTTGATAACTAATTTCATTGATGAAAGTCAAGGACTAAGAGCAGTTTCTTAATTGACTGACCTGGCCTTATATTCTGGTTTCATCATTTATTTGAATTATAGTTGTGGTTTTGCTAAATCTCAGATCACTAATGTGTAAAATGGTAACAGTGTTTCAATTTACTTCATATTATGCTAAGTATAGTACTGAGCCTGGAAACTCTGATATGGTTGTGGCTCAATCCGTTCCATTATTACCACATGTACTGTGCAATTAGAAATGCAGCAGAGTATGGCAGGCTTTCTTTGTATTAAATAACTAACCAATTCACTTCTTGTAGATGATATGATTCTGTATATAGAAAACCTCAAAGACTCCATAGGAAGATAATTAGAAACAATAAACCAATACAGTAAGGTCACAGAATACAAGATTAATATACAGAAGCCAATTGCTTCCTTATATGCCAACAATGAAACTTCAGAAAATGGACTAAAATAAAATCCCTTTTATGGTTGCAACAAAAAAATAAAATACCTAAGAATAAACATAACAAATAATGTAAAGGACATATATAATGAAAACTATAAAGCATTGTAAAAGGAAATCGAAAAAGACACAATGAAATGAAAAAATATTCCTTGATCTTGGATAGGAAGAATAACTATAGTTAAAATGACAATATTATCCAAAGTAATATACAAATTTTATGCAATTCCAATCAAAATACCAATGTCATTTTTTAAAGAAATGGAACAAAAAATCATCAGGTGAATATGGAACCATAAAAAACCCTGAATAGTCAAAGTAATCCCAAGAAAAGAAAAAGAAGCTAAGGACATTACAATACCTGACTTCAAATTAAACTACAGAAAAAAAAATTATACTACAGAGCCACAATAATCAAAACAGCATGGTATTGCCAGAAAAATCAACACTCAGACCAATGGAACAGAATAGAAAGCCCAGAAATTAAAACACATATATATGATCAATTCATCTTTGATAAAGGAGCCAAAAACACACAATGGAGAAAAGAATGCCTCTTCAATAAATGGTGCTGGGAAAACTGGAAAGCCACATGCAAAAGAATGAAACTCAACTACGGTTTTTCTCCTTGTACAAAAATTAATTGTAAGTGGAAGATGAGATACCTTACACCTCTCTGTCTCTCTCTGTCTCTGTCTCTCCCTTCCTCACTTCCTCCCTTTTTCCCTCTCTCTATATCCCTGCACTTGAAACCCAGCCAACATAATTTAAGGGCCAAGGACACCGAGACCATATTAGAAGAAGCCACCTGTGGGTTTTCCAGCCATCAGCCTCAGCTAGATCCTCAGCCACCAACCAGCACCAGCCACCAGTCCTGCAAAGAGTGACTGCTTCTTGAGAAGACACCTCCAGCCTTCAAGTCTTCCAGCTGAGGACACCAGTCATTGGATTCAGGGCTCACCTTAAAATCAAAAATGACGACGGCAAGATGGTGATGGAGTAGGCGGACAGACCAACATCCAACTCCTGGAACCAAAGTGGATTATAACTTAATTTTAAGAACCATCATCTCGCCTGACCAGGCTGTGGCGCAGTGGATGGAGCGTCAGACTGGGATGCGGAAGACCCAGGTTCCAGACCCTGAGCTCGCCAGCTTGAATGCAGGCCCATATGGCTTGAGCAAAAGCTCGCCAGCTTGGACCCAAGGTCACTGGCTTCCAGCAAGGGGTGACTCAGTCTGCTGAAGGCCCGCGGTTAAGGCACATGTGAGAAAGCAATCAATGAACAACTAAGGTGTTGCGATGACAATGAAAAACTAATGATTGATGCTTCTCACCTCTCTCCGTTCCTGCCTCTCTGTCCCTATCTATCCATCTCTCTGTCCCTGTAAAAGAAAGAAAGAAAGAAAGAAAGAAAGAAAGAAGGAAGGAAGGAAGGAAGGAAGGAAGGAAGGAAGGAAGGAAGGAAGGAAAGAAAGAAAGAAAGAAAGAAAGAAAGAAAGAAAGAAAGAAAGAAAGAAAGAAAGAAAGAAAGAAAGAAAGAAAGAACCATTATCTGGATAAACCAACTTTGAACTAAACTAAGTGAACTCTTCAACCAAGGAACACTGAAGAAGCCACACTGAGACTGGTAGGAAAAGTGAAAATGTGGAAAGGGCTGCCCAGCTCCCTGGAGTGAACAGAAGACTCGCGTGGCAGGAAGAGAGTTTAGCGGAGAGGGAGGGACCTGGGTCCCAGGAACAAACCCCAGGCTGCAGCCCCAGAGCCTAGAAGAGGCGTTTGGACAATATTGAACTGTGAAACACGTGAGGATACTGTTTGTGAGAAACAGATAGTTTTCTCAGACCCAGGATTCTTCTTAAAGGGACAGCGCAGAAAACCTCTCTCATAACCACTCACCCGGGGCTCCAAAAAATGGGGAAAGAGGAGAGGACCAGAGCAGTAAAAAGAGAGTGTGGACTGGAGGGCACAGGGAGAAACACTCTGAGGGACAGCCACCCTAACCCCTGGGCTCAGTCACTTCCCAAATGGAAAACGAATATTTCCCCTGGAACTAGCAATACCAGCAAAGGGAGACAGGACACCAGCCAAACAAGCTCTCCCGCGGCACTTAGAGCAGAGCTGCTTAGAAGGAGGGAGCTTCCAGGACAGTATGGAGTGTTAGGGTCTGAACTGCAGTGCCCCTACCCACACTGCTGAGGGCTTCCTGGAAGAATGGGGGTGGTGGGACACAGAAACACAGTTCTGTTGGCGGGGGCAGAGGCCCAGCCAGCGTAAGCTCGGTGTAGCCCAGCAGGGGCAGAGGGGATGCGCAAGAGCTGTTCAGCAGCTGTGGGCCCGCCCACAGCCCCACCTGCAGGGAAAAAGCAGGAGGTCAGGAATGGGCAGAGATCTGCTGCTGAACAGGGGCCTGCAGGCATGCAGCATAACCTGGCCTCGGAGGTTTGCAATCCTGACCACAGGGGCGGGGCTAAACCCTGGGACAGGCGGAGGATCGCAGCTGAGTGCAGGCCAGCAGCCACACTTGGCTTGAGGAACCGCGGTTTGCGATCCTGCACAATCCTGCTCTGACTGTGGTGGCTGGGGGGAAGCCAGGGAACAGGCAGGGCCCGCAGATGAACAAAGGTGCTCCCCCCTACCCTTGGTGCCGAGGCTGGTGGCTTGAGTGCGGTGCGCAACACACCTGTGGGAGAGTGGAGAAGGACCAAACAGGCTGAGACTTGTAAAGCCAGGCACGAGAACACACCCCTCCCGTGTAGGAGAGACGGAAATCACAGCAACAGCTGCAGTGGGCCGGCACTGGCAACGCCCATACCCAACAGCCCAAGGCAGCAGCAGAGGAGGTGGTGGCTCTAAAAACAGACCTCACCTAGGGAACACAGAGGCAACACTCATTGGACTCCAGCAGCCACACCCTTCTTAGACACAGACAAAATGGGCAGGCAGAGAAATGCAACCCAAATGAATCAAGAGAAATCCCCAGAAAAGGACCTCAATGAACCAGATATAACCAAATTATCAGATACAGAGCTTAAAATAATGATAGTTCAGATGTTCAGAGAGCTTAGAGCAAAAGGTATAGTTATTACGAAAACCTAAATAAAAAGATAACAAGTATAAAAAAGGAAATTAAAATAATAAAAAAGAATCAGACAGAAATGACAAATACAGTATCAGAACTGAAGACCACAATGGAAAGAATTAAAAGCAGGATGAATGACGCTGAGGATCGAATCAATGAGTTAGAGAATAAAATAAACAAAGGCATAGAAGCAGAGCAAAAAAGGAAAAGAGACTCAAAAAATGTGAGGAAACTCTAAGGGAGCTCTGTGAACACATGAAGAGAAATTACATCCGCATCATAGGGGTACCCGAAGATGAAGAGAAAGAATGAGGGATAGAAAGTTTGTTCAATCAAATCATACCTGAAAACTTAAGGCTGAAAAATGTTTCACACATTCAAGAAGCACAGAGAACTCCATTAAAGAGAAACCCAAAAAAATTGACACCAAGACACATCATAATTAAAATACCAAAGCTAAGGAATAAAAGGAAATTTTAAAAGCTGCTAGAGAAAAAAAGGCTATTACCTAAAAAGAAGCCCCATAAGGATGATATCTGACTTCTCAACAGAAACACTTGAGGCCAGAAAGAAATGGCAAGATATATTCAAACTAATGCAGAACAAGAACCTACAACCAAGACTACTCTATCCAGCAAGAATAACGTTTAATATTGAAGGAGAAATAAAGAGCTTCCCAGAAAAAGAAAACCTCAGAGACTTCATTAAAACTAAGCCAATTCTGCAAGAGATGCTAAGGGGCCTGTTGTGAACTGTTCAAAGGGGGAAAAAATATAGCAAAAGAGAATTCAGCTTTAAAGAATAAAATGTCAATAAACAACTTCATATCAATAATAACCTTAAACGTAAATGGATTGAAAGATCAAATAAAATGACATAAGGTAGCTGCGTGGATAAAGAAACAGGACCCATACATATGGTGTCTACAAGAGACACACCTTAAAACAAAAGATGCACATAGACTGAAGGTAAAAGGATGCAAAAAAATATTTCATGCAAATGGAAGAGAAAAGAAAGCCAGGGTAGCAATACTTATGTCTGTCAAAATGGACTTTAAAACAAAGGCTGTAGTAAGAGATAAAGAAGGACACTACATAATGATAAAGGGAACAATTCAACAGGAAGATATAACCATCATAAATATCTACGCACCAAACATTGGAGCCCTAACATACATAAAGCAGATTTTGATGGATATAAAGGGTGAGATTAACAGCAATATTATAATAGTAAGGGATTTCAATACCCCACTAACATCACTGGATAGATCCTCAAGAAAGAAAATTAATAAAGAATCAGCAGACTTAAATGATACACTAGATCAACTTGATTTAATACATATCTTCAGAACTTTTCACCCTAAAGCAGTAGAATATACATTCTTTTCAAGCACTCATGGTACATTCTCTAGGATAGACCACATGTTAGGACACAAAAATGGTCTCAACAAATTTAAGAAGATTGAAATCATATCAAGCATTTTCTCTAATCACAATGCCATGAAACTAGAAATTAACCACAAAAGAAAAACTGAAAAATACTCAGACACTTGGAAACTAAATATCATGTTATTAAATAATGAATGGATTAACAATGAGATCAAAGAAAAAAAGTTTCTAGAAACAAATGATAATGAGCATACATCAACTCAAAATTTATGGGACACAACAAAAGCAGTACTGAGAGGGAAGTTCATAGCACTACAGGCATACCATGAAAAGCTAGAAAGAGCTCAAATAAGCAAATTGACCCTGCATTTAAAAGAACTAGAAAAACAACAGCAAATAAAGCCCAGGACTAGTAGTAGGAAGGGAATAATAAAGATGGGAGCAGCAATAAATGACATAGAGGCTAAGGAAACAATACAGAGGATCAATGAAACCAGGAGCTGGTTCTTTGAAAATGTAAACAAGATCGATGAACCTTTAACTAGACTCAACAAGAAGAAAAAAGAGAGGACTCAAATAAAAAAAATTAGAAAGAGAGTGGAGAAATAACAACTGATCCAACAGAAATACAAAGTATTGTAAAAGAAATACCATGAAGAACTCTATGCCAAAAAATTAGACAACCTAGGTGAAATGGACAAATTTCTTGAATCATATAATCTTCCAAAAATCAATCTGGAAGAATCAGAACACTTAAACAGACTAATTACAACAAATGAGATCGAACAGTTATCAAAAAACTCCCAACAAAGAAAAGTCCTGGGCCTGATGGCTTCACAAGTGAATTCTACCAAAAATTCAAAGAAGAACTAACTCCTATCCTTCTCAAGCTATTTCAAAAAATTCAAGCGGAAGGAAGACTTCCAAACTCCTTTTATGAGGCGAGCATAATTCTGATCCCGAAACCATGCAAAGACAACAGAAAGAAAGAAAATTATAGGCCAATGTCCCTGATGAATTTAGAAGCTAAAATTCTCAACAAAATATTAGTCAACCGGATCCAGAAATATATGAAAAAAATCATACACCACGATCAAGTGGGATTTATTCTGGAGAGGCAAGGCTGGTTCAATATTCGCAAATCAATCAATGTGATTCATCACATAATCAAAAGGCAGGACAATAATCACATGTTAATTTCAATAGATGCAGAAAAAACTTCGGATAAAATACATTACCCATTCATGATCAAACTCTCAGTAAAGTGGGAATACAGGGAACATTCATTAACATGATAAAGGCCATCTAAGACAAACTCCCAGCAAACATTATACTAAATGGGAAAAAATTAAAAGCAATCCCCTTAAGATCAGGAACCAGGCAGGGGTGCCCCCTTTCACCACTCTTATTCAACATAGTTCTGGAAGTCCTAGCTACAGCAACCAGACAAGAAGAAGAAATAAAAGGCATCCAAATTGGAAAAGAAGAAGTAAAATTGTCATTATTTGCAGATGATATGATATTGTAAATAGAAAACCCTAAATTCTCAGTCAAAAAGCTACTGGACCTTATAAATGAATTCAGCAATGTGGCAGGATATAAAATTAATACTCAGAAATCAGAGGCATTTTTATATACTAAGAATGAACTGTTAGCAAAAGAAATTAAGGAAACAATCCCCTTCACTATTGCAACCAAAAAAATAAAGTACCTAGAAGTAAATTTAACCAAGGAGGTTAAGGAGTTGTACTCAGAAAATTATAAAACATTGATAAAAGTAATCAAGGAAGATACAAACAAGTGGAAGCATATACCGTGCTCATGGCTAGGGAGAAAAACATCATTAAAATATCTATATAACACAAAGCAATTTATAAATTCAATGCAATACTAATTAAAATACAAATGACATACTTCAAAGATATAGAACACATATTCCAAAAATTTATATGGAGCCGAAAAAGAACACGGGTAGCCTCAGCAATCTTAAAAAGAAAAAATAAAGTAGGAGGTATCACTCTTCCAGATATCAATGTATACTACAAGGCCATTGTACTCAAGACAGCCTGGTACTGGCATAAGAACAGGCACATAGATTAATGGAACTGAACAGAGAACCCAGAAATAAACTCACACCTTTATGGGCAACTGATATTTGACAAAGGAGGAAAGAACATACAATGGAGTAAAGACAGCCTCTTTAATAAATAGTGTTGGGAAAATTGGACATCTACCTGCAAAAAAAATGAAACTAGGCCATCAACTTACACCTTTCACAAAACCAAACTGAAAATGGATAAAAGACTTAAATGTAAGCCATGAAACCATAAGCATCTTAGAAAAAAAACATAGGCAGTAAGCTCTCCGACATCTGTTGCAGCAATATATTTGCTGATTTATCTCCACGGGCAAATGAAATAAAGGGCAGGATAAACAAATGAAACTATATCAAACTAAAAAGACTATATCTTTGCACAGCTAAAGACAATAAGAACAGAATAAAAAGACAAACCACACAATGGGAGAACATATTCGACAATACGTCTAATAAGGGGTTAATAACCAAAATTTATAAAGAACTTATAAAACTCAACATCAGGAAGACAAACAATCCAATCAAAAAATGGGCAAAAGAAATGAATAGAAATTTCTCCAGAGAGGACATACAGTTGGCAAATAGGCATATGAAAAAATGCTCAATATCACTAATCATTAGAGAAATGCAAATTAAAACCACAATGAGATATCACCTCACATCAGTCAGGCACTCATCAGCAAAACAACACAGAATAAGTGCTGGCGAGGATGTGGAGAAAAGGGAACCCTTCTGCACTGCTGGTGGGAATGCAGACTGGTGCAGCCACTGTGGAAAACAGTATGGAGATTCTTCAAAAAATTAAAAATCGAACTGCCTTTTGACCCAGCTATCCCACTTATAGGAATATACCCTAAGAACATCATAGCACTGTTCGAAAAGAAGAAATGCGCCCCCATGTTCGTGGCAGCATTGTTCACAATAGCGAAGATCTGGAAACAGCCCAAGTATCCGTCAGAAGACGAGTGGATTAAAAAGCTATGGTACATATATACTATGGAATACTACTCAGCCATAAGAAATGATGACATCGGATCATTTACAACAAAATGGATGGACCTTGATAACATTATACAGAGTGAAATAAGTAAAACAGAAAGGAACTGAGGACAGCATGATTTCATACATAGGTGGGACATAAAAGTGAGACTCAGAGACATGGACAAGAGAGTGGTGGTTATGAGGTGGGGGGAGCGAGGAGTGGAAGGGAGAGGGGGTAGGGGAGGGGCACAAAGAAAACCAGATAAAAGGTGTCAGAGGACAATTTGACTTTGAGTGATGGGTATGCAACATAATTGAACGACCAGATAAACTGGAGATGTTTTCTTTGAACATATGTACCGTGATTTATTAATGTCACACCATTAAAATAAAAAAAATAATTCTAAGTGGATTAAAGACCTAAATATAAGACCTGAAACAATAAAATACATAGAAGAAAACATAGGTACTAAACTCATGGACTAAAAAAAAATGGGAAGACGACCTGAACAGACACTTCTCTCAAGAAGAAATACAAATGGTCAATAGATATATGAAAAGATGCTCATCACAATAACTAACCAAAGCATATATAAAAAGAGGAGGGTATGTGTAAGAATTATTTTGCAAGTTCCAGTGGCACAGGTCTTAGTATATAATATCACATTTACCCACTGCATGTGAACTAATTAGACCCAAACAGTATCTTTACTAATATATGTTTGAATAACATTGACATATTTGTTTAAACTTTGGGTTCTTGTTCTAGGAAAGATGGAGTAAAAACCTCTATTTCACAGCAAATCATATACTAAATAATTTTAGTGCATATACAAAATATTTTATAAATAAATCTAAAATATACAAACTTCCTCATAAAGTTTGAAGCCTAAAAGTATAAATAAATACATACCCTTAACTTCAGATTTACTTTTGAAATTTTGTTTGTTTGTTTGTTACTAAGTGTTACTAAATGAAAATCCATCAGAAGAAACCTACGTACATCACTGCTATCAGGTCAAATAAATGAGCTACTCCTGGGAGTCAACATCTCCCTCATTTTAAGCAGAGTAGCTTGAGAAAACATTACTTCCCACTGTCGCTACCCTGCTCACATATCAGAACTGTACTGAGGGGCAGTCCTACTATAAGGGGGGTGCTCCGATTAGCAGGGAGCTCTAACTTTTATCTTTGGGAGGGTGTTTTTGTAAGTTAAGTTTCAAAATAGAAAAATATAGTTTTAAAACTCCTTACTTTTAAGAAACTCTGATGATCCAAAATTTCAATTCTTCTTTCCTCACATGTATTATATGGGCTACTGAGTTCATGAAGAAAGGGTTCTACCAGAGCATAAAAAAGAGAGTATGTTGAGTGTTATATTGTTTGACAAATGCTAATTTACCTGAATATCACAACATTAACAATTTACTCTGAAAATCTCTGTCCTCGAGAGTCAACTTTCTTCTCACACATTGCAGTCAATACCGTACTTACATGATTTTAGGTCGGGAAATTTATAGAGCACATGCAGACTTTTGAAAAGTTCAGCACTATTATTAGAATACAGGTGTATGGAGCAGATTCTAATTTTAAATGACACATATCAGAAAAAAAGAGACAACTGACATGGCAGGTTAAAAGAAATCTAGATAGGTTATTTTACATCGAGCCATCTCTCTGGAGAGGAGAAAGTTAGTCACTTCAGAAATACTTTAAGAGCCAATATTTATTGAGTCTGATTTTACCATCAAATGCAAAGATTGAGTAGTTTATCTCAATGGAGTAAACACTGTGTGTGTGTGGAGGGGGCAGAGATCGAGAGATACAGAGAGAGAGAGAGAGAGAAATGGCAGAAAAAATGAAAGAGAAGACGGAAGGGGGAGAAAGTATGCCCTATGCAGGCTCCCCGCTGTGCTATAGGGTTGACTTACTTTAACAGGTGCGTATACACATGGATGCATAGCCTTAGTGAACAGATCAGAAGAAGGAGACTGGAGATTCTACCTATTTTAGGGAATAAATATCACTTCATTCAATAATTTCATTGATTAGTTTGTACTCTCAGGAATGACACAGGCTTTTTCTGGTTCTGACAGTCTCTCAACCCTTTTTTGTTCCTATTGTACACAATTGCTTACTGAAATATGGAGACCAAGCACTCAACAAGGAGCGATAGTTAAAAATCAGATGCATAAATTAATAGTACACTTTGGATTAAGTCATAACTTTTGGTGTCAAAGAAGGACATAATTTAAAACTATTCCTTGTCATACTAGTTTTTATTTTATTTTGGGATTCTTTTGTACTCAAATAATTGGTTAATATCCACATTAAAATTAAAATAAGTAAGCTTATTTTGAATAATCAGTCTGATAAGCCACCTATCATAGCAGTGGCTATTCAAGATGCTAATAATAAAGAAAAAATAGTCCTAACATTGTAATTTATATAGGTGGAAAATCTACCAAGTGTTTGAAACTACATCCCCAGTTCAGCATAATAAAATCAGAGTAGTTGCCATAATTTCTTTTCACTATTTATCAAACTGAAGTTCTCAGCTATAAAGAAAACTGAGAACTTAAGTTCTCCAAATTTCAGGTAGTGTATCTGAAACCAGAATCCAAAGTTCTGTACTCTAAGTCTAGTATATTTTTTAACTGTTTCATATTAACAGGAGACTAAGAATATAATTAAAGTTATTTTTCTTCCTCTATTTTTTCTCCCTCTCTGTTTTCTTCTTTCTTCCTTGCATATCTATAAAGGATATATCTAGCATTGTTTGTTACTCAATTTACTCATTTATTCAACTTGTATGTGTCACATAGTACAGAAGTTCTCAAGTAAAATGCCCAGTGAAACACAAACCTAAACTGACTCCAGAACAACTAGTAAAAACTCTTAAAAATAAACAGGGAGTAGCCACAGCCACCATCACAGCCACCCATGCAGGTTAGCATTTGATTCGGATAGACGGTAATGAAACAATGAAGCCAAGAACTGTTGGGTCATTACATTTAATACTAACTTGCACCCAGCGGGCAAAAAATACACACAGTAAGGAAACACTTCCTTTCCACTCAGGGTTCCCAAAGCCACTGACTCATCCAAGTTTCCCAGAATCAAAGGTTTCTACCTGACCAGCCTTATTCACCTCTGTTCCCCATCTCCTTCTTCAAACTATCTGCACATACTGGCTTTCTCCTTCAGCACTCCACCATCTTGGCTGCCTCTTTCTTGCACTGCCAGTTTCAGGAATCGAGGGAGAAAGCCCCTGCTCTGTCTCATTTTATAGTGTAGAAAATTAAAGCCTTTAATCCAATATACAAATAAGGAAGTCTCTGATACAAAGCCACTTATTTGAGGCACAAATGGGATTCCTCATAAGAGTGCACCACCCCTATCATGGAACAGTCAAGGGTGTGGGGAAAAGCTTAGTTTTGAGAAGACCTTAGTATTAGGAGAGAGGGAAAGGCTTAGTTCTAAGACTAAGCCTTAGGCTATAATGACTTTGCCAGTTTACAGCCTGTTTCACACACCCAAAGCAAGCAAACATATATATCATGTTTACAAACTTATTTTACCACATTCTACCCCTTTTGCTCGCTTTACAAGTATCTTCCATGATGGTCACTGTGCGAGGAGTGGGGTACATTGCATAAACAGAAACAGTACAAACTACAGCAATAGAAACAACAAATCAAAAGTTATAGGCGAAATGAGAGAGCTGTCAGCGGCACCAAGAGAGGCAAATCTTTTCCCTCTGGCAGAATACAGGCTAGAGTTTTGTCTGCAGACAGCACAGTAGCTGGTACCAGAGGCAGCCCTAAGGGGGCATACCAAACCTTATTGGCCAATACACCAGCGTCTGCTGGTTCTATGTGTAGTAAAATAGAACTCATTATGGGCCATAAAGAAATTATAAAGGTGCCCTTCATAATGCTGTCCCCCTGAGCACTCAAGGGATAACTCACTTCTACCTTAGGTGGCCGGGTGCTGGTTGCCCAAGGAGTTAACTGGAGGTCCACCTCTACCCCCTTTCCCTATGGTGCCAACAAGGTCACCCATCTCAGATGGGGGCCTGTATGGTCCAGGGCCAAGTCCATTGAAGCCGTTGGCCTTTAAGGAGGGCTGTTGGGGCAGGCAAGAGCACGTTGCCCTGCTGTCTAAAACCTGGCTTGAGTAAAATGTCCTTAGTATATATCTGCAACTGAATGGGGGCAGCTGTGTGATGCAGGATGGCTTCCACTGGAGCTGGACTCCCCCACCAAGGTCTCTCATTCAAAATCCGGAGTACTGTCCATAAGCAATGTGTTCATTCAGTAAGGGAGCTGGTGCCCCCCTCCTGTTACAGTCCCTGCTTTAAGAGTCCATTATACCGCTCAATTATACCAGCAGCCTGGGGTGGTAGAGAACATGGTACTTCCAGTCCACCCCCAGCTCTTGAGTCCATTGTCTCACCATTGACCCAGTTAAGTGGGTACCACTGTCACTTTCAAGGACCAGCGGTCGCCCATATGCAGCACTCAGGTGGTCCAAAGCCTGTATGACTGCCCTCTGGTCAGGATTACGGGTGGGATAAGCAGCAAGCAGACCTGTGGCAGTATCTACAGAAGTGACTGCATACTGGTACCCTTCTGACTTTGGTAAGGGTCCAATGATGTCTATCTGCCATCGTGTCAGTGGAACATGACCCCTCTGGATCTGTCCCAGTGACACCAGTGGTCTCCATGGTGGCTCCTTGGAATATACTGCACATTGCTCACAAGCTGCAAGTACCTCTGCATAGGACACAGGCAGTTCCACGCCTTAACCGTAGCCCACATAGTTTTCTGTCCTGTATGGAGCAGGCGCCAGTGGAGCCATTGCACCACATCACCTGCAGGTGCAGTGTCCAACCATCGCACCCTTGCCAACATATCTGCCTCATCATTCCCAGGATGGGTTAGAGGGGCAAGTCTCGTGACATGATATACTGTCACCTGTTTCTGGTGTCCTATTTCCCAAAAGTCCTGCCACATGGCCTGACCCCTTAATGGATGGTGCATATCCCATGGTTAGTGCGCTAAGTAGCAATCCAAAGGGTCAGCCCACGATAGACAGCCCAGCTGTCAGTGCAGATCACCAGACGTGAAGGCAGGTGAGGCAGGACAAAGTCATCACAGAATGATGGTTTCAGTCACAGTGTAATCCTGTCTTGTTACAGGACAGTCTGTGGTGAGTTCATTTCTCTCAACTTGAGTTTGAACAATTGTAACCAGAGGACATCATTTATCTTTGCTGCCACATATTAACGGGGATTATCTATGAAAAAGTGCCATGTTTTTAAGCAATGTCTATTATATTTGTAGTAATAAAGAAAATAATAAAACAGTGATGAGAGCCACAGTGCTAGACAGAGGAGAAATATATATTTAAAGGTTGAGTTGTCTTAAATCTCTATGGCAGCCAGCAGAGGTAAAGCCCATATCTGACATATCCTGACTTCAAAAAGCACTGCTCTTAGATTCTGTCAGTAATTTGACAGTCAATTCCATTTTTAACCACATCAAAGATAAAGAGTTTGTGTAAAATTCATGTAGTTTTTTAAATTTGTAGCACAAAAAAAAATGTACTGCAATCTCATTACTCTTCTTAATCGCCTAATTTCACGCAGACTCTGATATTTTTTTTCTTTTAATCTCAGCGGGACTAGAGATAGGAAGATCATTTACTTACCATAGAAGCCCTAATCTGGACAACCATACTCAGGTCAGTATTTTATATAAATTTTCTAATATGGGAAGGATTTGCAGTTAAGTGTTAATTCTAATATTTTGAATAGAGGCCACATGTGACATACATACATGAAAAACAGTACAATCATATGGTAGAATCACAGGAGAACTTGGAAACAATAAACTTTCCAAACGGGTAAGGAGATTGCAGGCTTTGCTTTGCAGGTCATTTGGAAGATATGTGTGCTTTTATAGTCATGGATTCATTAATGTATTCATTTATATATTTACTCATTTTTTTTCATTCAGCTACAACTTACTGAGCATATGTACAAGATAAACTACTATGTGCTATGCGTTAGTGACAAAAAAAAAAATAAGACAGATAAACCAGGATAATCTCTTCAAAAGCCCACACTCCATCTGGAGACTTTGGTTTAAACACATGTGTATTAGATCAAAATTTTCAGAAAGGATGAGTATACCATGAAGGAGATGTCGTGAAAACAAGGGTAGAAAGAGTTTCAAGAAGTGAGAGGTCAGCACTATATAGCCTTCATTTTGAAAATGGAATCCAGTTATTTCATTATTCTTAGTGAAGCAAGTAATGTTGAATCTTGGATTTGAATTCTTGCCAACAGATGGCTGACATTAATACTATATAGCCTGTGTGAGCAAGAGATAAGTGCAGCTGTGTGAAAAACTTCCTATGTGTCTATATTTTAATACATGATTCCCATTTGTGTAACTTACCATAAATACTCAAGGTTACCTGTTACCTAACCAGTAAATAAACTAAATAGGCAGTCTACTTGAAATATATGGGGTTTTTTTTTGTTTTGTGTTTAATTTATTTAATTAATTGTGTTTACATAGATTCTAGGGTAACCCCAACTGCATCCCCCCTCCCCCATATTCCCCTCCACATCTCCTTTGCCCCCTCTCTATAGTGCCCGCCCCCTTCCCTTCAGGTTTATCCCATTCTATCATCCCCTTCCCCTCTTTCCTCTTTTCCTCTAGTCCCTTTGATCCCTCCTCTGTCTCAACAGAGAAATATATGTTTTAAAAAACCTATAAAAATGAAGAAAAGATAAAATTATAAATAATAACCATTTGTATTATAGACTGAATTGTGTTTGCCCCCAAATTTATATGTTAAAGTTCTACTTACCAAAAAGGCTATGTTTGGAGATAAGACCTTTAAAAAGGTAATTAGAGCAAAATGGGACCATAAGGGGAGGAATTTAATGCAATAAGACTGGTGTCTATATAAGAGGAGAAAGAGGTGGCAGGGATGTGTGTGTGCACAGAGGAACACAATGAGAGAGTAACCTTCTGCCAACCAGTAACAATGGTCTTACCAGAAACCAACACTGTTGGAACCTTGACCTTGATCTTCCATACTCTAGCACTATGAGAAGTTTCTGTTGTTTAAGCCATATAGTCTGTGGTATTTTGTTATGGTAGCTGAACTGACTAATACACTTCATTAAGGGAAAACAAAACCAACAGGTAGCTTATACCATTTTCTTAAATGTACTTGGTAACACATATCAGGATCTTGGCTGGGTTTCAAGTCCTGTGTTAAGAACTTTATTAATGTAATCTCATCTCATCCTCAGGACAGTCTGAGGAGATAAGTACTTCATCAAGGGGCAGTGGTATAAATGTGAGGTGACTTGTCAAAGTTCAGCTAACTAGTGAGTGAGCAAGTCATTATTCTTAAAAGAAAGAGTAGAGCAACCATCGTTAATATAGCTTTCATTTTTAATATTAAGCACATATTTGATTTGCTTTAATATTAAAAATCATTAAAATGTTTTAACATTACAGTATAATCCCATTTTGTCATTTTATATAAGTAAATAAGAATACAGATCTAATAGATTTGAAAAGACTATTAATAAAGTTACCTTTATAAACTTCATCGCTTGCAGCAACTTCATATTTGGGGAAAAATGAAACATACTAGACCAGAAGTGGGACAAGGACTATTTCAAATAGACATATTAAATTTAATGCTTGATAGCAAGATGAAATTGCAAAAGACTTAGCTACTATTTAAAGGGCAAATTATATGAACCCAACACTAAAATTTAAAGCATACCACATTTCCAAATAGACTTGCTAGTGATTAAAAAAATGTACATTCATGAACATGAAAGCTTGAAATGTAATAAGGGCCAAATGAGTTAGGGATGCCTGTCATAAAAATCTCGCAGAGCATTCTATTTACAATTTGTAATAAAACTGTCACAGTGTAATTTATAAAAGCATTTATCTCAGAAAAATAAATCTATTTGCCAAGGGCAAGTTAATAACATCTACAGTTCATTTAAATATATGGACAAAGAGACAGTCTGAGGAATAGAGCATTATAAGGAGTTCACTGGGGAAATGTATAGAATACCGTGACAATGGAAATATCCCTCACAAAGATCCTATGTGGTGAATTGACAGTAGGAATATTTTCTACATCATCTGAAATACTAATCATTGCTGGTAACTATCAACCTAAAGGACATGCACATGGAAATAACTGTATTTGTGTGTTCTATATTCAGGAACAATTAAAAATGTTTCAAGTTAAGAACAAAAAGGATATGTAGAATTTTAAAAAATATGTAATTGAATACATAGCCACTTCTTAAAGATTAAATTGCATTTACTTATGTGAGGAATCTAAGAAAAGAAAATATTATTGAATGCATGAGGATTTACAGAGATTCAGAAATGCAAACCAATTTTAATCAACTATTCCTTGAAATTTCAGCTAAGCTGAATGGGAGCGTGGAAGACATCAGTTATATGTTGTTTACAGTAACTACAGTGGTAGTACAAAATCCTTGTACTAGCTCAGTGGTTCTTAACCTTTTTTGAGGTACCGAATCCACCAGTTTCATATGCATATTCACCGAACCCTTCTGTAGTGATAAATAAAATACGATTTTTTTTCCAAATTCAAGACATAGGTATATGTTTTTTTACTGGTGCACAAAATGAGCCGTGCATGAACATCACCTTGCTCAAAGAACAAAACCAACAAAGTGCATGAACTCACAACAAATGACGGTATTACTTTATTCTGGCCTCCGCGGCAGAGGCTTCTCCGAACCCCTGAGACCGAGTCATCGAACCCCTAGGGTTCCGTAGAACCCAGGTTAAGAACCACTGTGCTAGCTCCAGCAGTCATATTGATGTTGGGAAGCTCACTTCGCCTTCTTGTTGTTCACGTTCTTTAGAATGTTCATGCAGATTCCCAGGGTTACTTTGTATGCCCTTTAAAATGCGAATATAACCTTGAAGGTAGAATTTTAGAAACATTCAGATATATGTATTTTCTCCAAATATAATGCTGTATAAAGACAGAGGACATGCAGAATGTGAAACCTTCTCATTAGAACTTTCCTTAAAGAGTAAATACCCAATACTACTTTGTACTATGAAAGCAGTTATAGACAACATGTAAATGACTGGATGTGGCTATGTTCCAAGAAAACACTAGTTAGAAAAAAAAGCAGAGGATGTGAGTTAGTCAACGGACCATCATTTGACAACCAATTGAAAGAAGAAAGCTTTATATTTTCTCTTTAAAAACACTTTACAAAATTTGCTTTGAAAACCATTACTTTCCAGTATCTTATATTTGATTTTCTTATTGAAACAGTACAATTACACTCATGAAGAATTTCCCAGTGAACAGCATACTTTCCTTTATTTATTTATTTTTAAGTGAGAAGAGGGGAGATAGTGCGACAGACTCGCACATGTGCCATGACCAGGATTCACCTTGCAAACCTTGTCTTGGGCCGTTGCTCAAATCAACTGAGCTATTTTTAATGCCCAAAACTGACACTTGAACCAACCCAGCTATCCTCAGCACCTGGGCCAATGCTAGAACCAATATAGCCACTGGCTTCCAGAGAAGAGAGAGAGAAGGGTGAGAGGGAGGAGGTAAGAAGCCGATGGTCACTTCTGTGTGCCCTGACCAAAAATCAAACCTGGGATGTCCACCAGGCCAACACTCTATGCACAGAGCCACCAGCCTGGTACTTCCTTTATATTTGATCATTCCATAAATACATATATCCTTTCTAAGGCTTTTATTTGTTTTTATAAGTGATGAAACAAAAAATCCCACATGTTGAAGAATTTGAACAGCAAATTACTTCACTGGTTCTGTCAAGAATGTATTAAATTATTTTCTGCACAGAGCACTTATTTTGGCAAAGCATAGTTTAAATTCTAGGGCTCCAAACAGTATTTAAACCACAGGATTATTATATAACTTAAGTGAGCTAATAGATATGTAGCACTTTGCAGGTGCTCTGCACAATGAAAAAATAAATACATGAAACATTCCAAAGTATAACTTCAATAAGTATTATATCACAAGTTGATCATTTAAGCATTCGTAAACATGAAGTAGATCAATTAAGGAAGGTTGAGGAAACCTTGGTGGAGATGATATGTTGTTCACTAAACCCTGAAAGAGGACATAGTCTGTCACTGGTGGAAAGTCCATGATGAGGACCGACGGAGGGGTGTGGCCCAAGCGAAGGCTCCAGCGCAGAGAAAGAGCTCAGGGGACTGCCTGCCTTCAGGCCTCACTTTCTTTTTCTTTTTCTATTTTTTACAGGGACAGAGAGAGAGTCAGAGAGAGGGATAGATAGGGACAGACAGACAGGAACGGAGAGAGGTGAGAAGCATCAATCATTAGTTTTTCGTTGCCATTGTGACACCATAGTTGTCATTGATTGCTTTCTCACATGTGCCTTGACTGCGGGCCTTCAGCAGACGGAGCCACCCCTTGCTGAGGCCAGCGACCTTGGGTCCAAGCTGGCGAGCTTTTGCTCAAGCCAGATGGGCCCACGCTCAAGCTGGCGAGCTCGGGGTCACAAACCTGGGTCTTCCGCATTCCAGTCCGACGCTCTATCCACTGCGCCACCGCCTGGTCAGGCCAGGCCTCACTTTCGATGAGAAATGCTGGATTACAGCAGCGGGAAGATTCAGATATAAAGCCAAGGCCGTAACTGCTCACTAGATAATACAACATTTTTGAAAATGTATCTATTTTTTTAAAATTATTGATTGATTTCAGCAAGAGAAGAAAGGAGAGAAGGAGAGAGAGAGAGAGAAAGAGAGAGAGAGAAGAACATCCAGCTCTTCCTGTATGTACTCTGATTAGGGATCAAACTGGCAACCTTTGTTCTCTAGGATGGTGCTCTAACCAACCAAGCCATCCGGCCAGAGCTGAATTTTCTTTCAATAGAATATTTGCCTAGTGTTTCATCCCAAGATGGTACTGGCTCCCCTACAATAAAGAATTTAAGAGAGGATTTTACATGGGAGAGACTCACATAGAGAAGAAACTAAAGAACCATCTCTTAGGGACAATATGGAAAGAACAATCCAGTCAGCATCCTAGACTTTAAAGGTAGAAATAAGAGTTCTTATAAAAAGGAAGAGCCATGGAATCATTTGCGATGCACTGAGAAGAGCCTATAGAGGAGATTCAAAAGAGACAGAGCATGAAAATTTATTCCTTGGCCCTGGCCAGTTGGCTCAGTGGATAGAGCATTGGCCTGATGGACATCCTGTGTTCAATTCCCAGTCAGGGCACACAGGTGAAGCAACCATCTGCTTTTTGCTCCCTTCTTCTCCCTTTTCTCTCCTTCTTACCCTAGTAACTCTGTTGGTGTCAGTGTGGCCCCGGGCATTGAGGATGCTCTGTTGGTCTGATTACATCAGCCTCAGGTGCTAAAAATAGCTCGGAACTGAACCATTGGCCCCACACGCGGGTTGCCAGGTGGATCCTGGTCAGAGTGCATGTGGAAGTCTGTCTCACTATCTCCCCTCCTCTCACTTAAAAAAAAAAAAAAATCTATTCCACGTCTGGCTCTATCTTGTCTGATAATCTCAGGCCATTTACATATCATCTTTAGGGTTCCTGTTTCATCTCTGAAATTGAAGAAAACAGACTGAGTGATAGATATTTTTATCACTGAATCTGTAACTGTTTCATCTAGTCGTGGCAGTAGAACAAAGCAGAAGAGTGTTTAAAACCCAAACTCTAACTGTACCTTTTTCATAGGAAAAGAACTTCTAAAATCATAGTTTTTCAATTCTTTTGTTATTTAGAAGAGTAAAGAACACAAATTTTAATTGATTTACATTAAGACAAAGAAATTTACTGGAAACACAGAGCTAGAACCCTGAAGAGGTACAGGGATATAAATCTTCAAAAAATTATTAGCCTGACCTGTGGTGGTGCAGTGGATAAAGCATCGACCTGGGAACACTGAGGTCGCCAGTTCAAAACCCTGCACTGGTCTGGTCAAGGCACATATGGGAGTTGAGCTTCCAGCTCCTCCCCCCTTTCTCTCTCTCTCTCTCTCTCTATGTCTCCTCTCTAAAATGAATAAAATAAATATTTTAAAAAAATATTATATTCTGTTATAGGAAGACATAGGACCAGCTGGTAATAACAAGGAGAGATAATCCACGAAGGTTGAAAAAGTTGTATCATATAAAATGAATGTGGAATTAGGACTATAGCTAATAATTCAGTTATTTCCAGCCTGCAAAGTACTTTATCAATAGTATCCCATTTCCTTGTCCCAATAAGCCTGTAAGACAAAAACGTATTCCATGACAAATGTCTATACTTGCACACATTGATGAAGCCTAGATTGTTTGATTGGCAACCTAATCGCCATCCTGAAAGGTAATCTGCAATCAGGGCAGGCTGAGAGTTTTCCTGTTGCAGTCACGCAGTGATTCAGAGGTCAGTGCTTAAGGAGGGGGGAGAATGTGGAAGAATAAACTAGAATGCTCAGGAAGTTTCTTGGGTCCTTCTCCGGGCACCTGAAGACCATTGTGTCTGGCATGCAGAGATTTAGCTTGTGCACAGTGGCTAGGGCCGCTGTTGATGTTAACTCTAAGTTAGTTGTCAACATTTAACCACCAGACAATCTTACATAAAAATTAGACTAACTTTTTAAATTGACAGGTGTGGTATTAATTTGCTGGAACTGGACAGTAGCTACAATAGCTCTCTCCTTTGTCCAAGTTGTCATGATTCCTTATTGTGTGTGTGTGTTTTCTTTTTCCTTTTAAACCATATAATTGAGTCTATAGTTAACAGTACTATTGTATTGTATGCTTAAAATTTTGCTAAGAGGATAGATCCTATGTTGGGTCCTTATTACACATTTATGATAAGTAAACAGGACAGCAGGAAACTTCAGAGGTTATAGGTATATTTATAGATCGTGGTGATGGTATCACGTCTCTTAACTGCTCTCTAAGCTCATTAACAGGTCCATCCTTTTGCAGGATGATTGTACCAATTGTTGCTTGTTTTTAAGGGGTCTACAATTTAATTATATAGTTTATTGATTTTCGAGAGAAAGACCAGTTTTTTTTTCCACTTATTTATGCATTCATTAATTGATTCTTGTATGTGCCCTGACCAGGGATCAAACTCACAAACTTGGCATACTGGAATGACACTGTAACCAACTAAGCTACCTGGCCAGGGCCTACCTATTGTTTCTTAAACTAATCTTCATATATTTTGGTTGCCTTTCTGACTCTTGGAGTCTTCTGAGTTTGCAAGACTGGTTTAGAGCCTGAAGATCTTGAAGTATATTCTTATTCTTTGTCTGCCATGAACTTTCTAAAACATCACATGTTCCTTTATATATCGGAGTTCACCATGGGCTAAGTTATACAAAAAATAAATAAAATAACAATATATAATAAATCCAAAATTTGAAAATCCCTTCAAACTTTATTGGCAAGTACAGTCCAGGAAAAAACTTATGTGGTATGATTTGTACCACCCTTAAACTTATGTAAGAAATTTAAATTTGATTCTAAAAAAAGGCCTCAGGGTTTTACCATAAAGAGGTCAAGGAAAAGTACCCTAGGGTCTTTACCTTCACTTCAGACAGAACAGCTCTCTAAATTTTATTTCAAAGTGAATAGGAAACTTTCATTCACAAAACATGAAAAGGAAGTTAATAGAAAAGTTTGAGCAAAACTACGCTGGGATCCAAATTCCCTTTGTGCTGATAAGAAATTCAGAATGAAAGTTGAATTAAATACAAATTTATATAATCATCTAACTATTCCTTTCCTAATTCCCACTTCAGTATCTTTCTTAGTATAATATAATGCAAAATTAGACTCAATGTCCTATATCTTTTCATTTTCTATACTCACTGTCACTGTTTCCTTATGTATCATCATAAGAAAAATTGTGCGGGAAAAACAACATAAAAGAGTTACTAGGAATCCTGTCTAATGGTTCTTTAAGATTTATCTCTACTTCCATTGTTTTTGAGTTATTTTATGCCTGTAAGTTTGAGATTACTAATTGAAATGCAGGTTTTATCTAGTAGATACGTAGTTGATTATTGTCCTGAGGATACTGACCAGTTTTGTATCTGTGAATTCATTGCAGCATTCCTCTGTGTTTCTTTAAAATCTCCTTTGAACCAGTAGTACCTTTTTTTTTTACCAGCTCATTTATCAATTAATGAATTAATTAAAGGCTTTGATATGCACCTGTCTATCTTATATTTGCACATTTGTTCTTTAGTCCATTACATTCAGCCTCCTGATCTCACCTCTGAACTGAAACTGTTCTTGCAATATTTCTGGGTTTTGTTTTTTTTTATTAACCAAAGCAAAGACCTGTTACTGTTCTTTCTCCAATGTGATCTCTAAATTTTGATACTCTTGCTGATGATTCTAAACATTCTCTCTTCTCTTGACTACTATAGCATCATTTCTTACTGTTTTCGAACTTCATGATTATTACTACCTCTCATGCCAAATAGCAGCAGCCTTATATGATTTGTAGATACTGGAATTTATATTCCCTTTTGTTGATTTACGAACCTCACCATCTATACTGTCTCCTCCCCACCTCATGTGCATTTAATTCATCAGCATTCATGTTCTACGTTCACCTATCCTTGGGCCTGATCTGGACCACCACCACACTTTTCTGCAGGGCAATTCTTTCTATGGTTTCAACTACGTACAGACAACTGCTCAATATGCTTTCTAGCTCTGAACATTTTTAGGGGTCCAGAATAGTTATTTATTTTCAACAGGAAAGTTCTCTGTTGTTCACTGTGTCACACTAGGTTGTCCATAATTCTGAGAGGTCAGATTTTGCTCTGCTCTCAAGCTATTTGGTTAGGCCGATGGAGAGATGTTGATGCTGGCAGAAGACCGAGCACCTGGGTCAGAAACAAACAACTCTATCACTCATGGCAGAGCAGAGAGCATGGCCTTGCTATTTATGCAGGTTTTTCTTGTCCGCTGAATCCCTTCAGGGCAATGTGGATGTAGACCCTGCTCAACACTGAGCACACAGTGGGTCTGCATCACAGATAAGAAACCTTGAGCTTAGCAAACTCTTCTTAGGAGACTGGAAGCAAAGCTGTCCAATATTTGTTTCGGAGACATTATCTTCATTATACTGAGCAGTAAACCCATCGGCCACCTACCTGGCAGAGGGACTCTACTATTACAGTAGGTAGGTAGTAGTTGTTAACAAAGGAAGGGAGCCAATGAAATCCTGCGTGAAGCCTGACTGAGGAAGAAGGGACAGCTTCACAGGCCCCCAGGGGACAATCACCCCATTCTTCGCAGGGAATCTGTGGGGTTGGAAAAAGCAGGAGGGGACATTCCTCCACTGAGGCATGTGCAGTAGGAGCCAAAACGGTCACCATGACGGGGAGGAGTCTATCTTGGGACAATGAGGGGAAAAGACCAGACAGGACAAGGCAACAAAACCCTGGAAGATCCCGGAAAGATAGCAGATAGGCATATGGCACAGCACAAACCTTTGAAAAATTAGGGAGAAGATTGCCTAGTTTGAAAGAAAGCTTCCCACTTTGCAAGTCCAAGATAATTCAATCAAAGCTTAACAGAGGACAGACATCCTCTTGCTCATGTGTCCACCCTCCCTAGCAGCTGCCGAGGCCTGACACCCTCACGGGCCCAATTGCAGGCCCAAACACAGCACCAGCCAAGGCCGGGTGCCATAGGTGGACATATAGCTGGGGAAATGAAACATTGACAGTCTGCATCTCTGAGTCCTGGCCCTCCTGGGCTTGGCAGGCACAGGGGTGGGTCTGAGGCCCCAGAGGCTGGGCCTCTTCTGCCGTGAGATGGAGCTGGGGCCCCTGGTCGTGGATGAGACATCAGGCATGGTGGACCTGGGAGTGGTCCTTTGTTTTCTGCTCCAATAAATCTTATCACTATACCTCACATCCTCTGATATGTGAGTCCCCAAACTGCTTTCCTTGCGAATCCGTGGACAAATGCTATTTGCACTGGAAGCATTAAGTTCTAAGGCTCTCCACTGCCTTGATGATAGAGTCTAGAATGAAAGCCATTCGTGCCCGTTTACAAGATCTGCTGAAGCAGAAGAAAGCCCTGTGTAGGACTGACTCTCAAACAAAGCAAGAAGCTGTAAATAAGCATCTGTAAGCTTTCAGAAACTGGTCCTCACCTTACGTTTTAGCACTATGATTGCCTCAGAGCACACAAGGAATAAACTTCACACTCGATACATACGCAACTAAGTGTCCAGAATGAAATGAATGATTAATGACCATTGCATTGATGAAAAGGTACAGATTAGAAGAAACTCATTATCGTTTCTGATACATGTTCTTTTAGTTGGATTTTATGTCAAATTCCCCCAAGTTTTCTTCAAAATAGAAGAAATTTCAAAAATGAAAATACTAACCACATCTTCAGGAAACAAATGACAGTGAGATTAGGGTATCCTGTCTGAAACTACAATAATAACTATTCAACTTTTACACAAATGGTACTCAATCTCAGTAATGGATGGATACATGTGCTTGATATAATGCTCCTAGACCTCTTAGCTGGATAATGATCACTGGGGGGGGGGGGGGGGGGGCTGATAACTTATGATAATTTCCCCTCCGAAATAAAGAAAGCATCGGTCATCACTTAAAATCCCAAGTCTACATATTATCTCTGATTTAATTAAAGTTAAGGATTTATTAATAGGAAAAAGTAAGAAGGAAATAAATCATAACAGGTCATGCAGATTAAGTACAGATGGTTAAAAAATAATGTTATAGGGACTATACTGTATTCAGCTATATGCTGAGAAATATCTCTGCTAAGGAACCCAGTAGTCAAACAAGAAGGCTAAAATAAGCCATACATTTTGGGAAAGTACCTACCATTATGTTTGCAAATAGCATCACACATAACTACACATCATTAAATCTTACACTTGTAATTTTTAATGTTCAAAGAACATTTTCTTTAGTTAAGACAACTCATAACATATTATAAGTTAGCTGAACACTTAAATTATGTTTGCTACTCAGAGTAAACTTCACATTAGGAATTTACTTTAAAAAATAAGAATACAAGACTGCTTTTTAAATTAAAACTTTCTTGGCCCTGGCTGGTTGGCTCACTGGTAGAGTGTTGGCCCAGCGTGTGGAAATCCCAGGTTTGATTTCTGGCCAGGGCACACAGGAGAAGCACCCATCTGCTTCTCCACCCTTTCCCCTCTCCTTTCTTTCTTCCCCTCCCCCCAGCCAAAGCTCCATTGTAGCAAAGTTGGCCCAGGCGCTGAGGATGGCTCATGGCCTCTGCCTCAGGCGCTAAAATGGCTCTGGTTGCAGCAGAGCAACGCCCCAGATGGGCAGAGCATCGCCCCCTAGTGGGCATGCTGGGTGGATCTCAGTCAGGCACATGTGGGAGTCTGTCTCTCTGCCTCCCTGTTTCTCACTTCAGAAAAAAATATTTTTTTTAATTAAAACTTCCTTAAACAGTTGCCTTTTAGTATAAAGCTAAATAAAAATTAATTGCTTTGTCAGGATTAGTGACACTAAAAAGTACTGAAGAACTTAAAATAAGCATCAGTGTTAGCATTAAATATAAAATAAGTAGCTTAGAACATATTAAAATTGATCCAAATGAAAAGCATGCTAATATACAAAGAAGATAGTATAAATTGCAAAACCATTGACACTAAAGAAATAAGTTTTATTTGGGTAAGAAGCTTAGGAAAAAAGGAAATAACTCTTTTGTCAAAGTTTTAGGTTAAAATAAAAGTAAAAAGGGCTCAATATTGAGTCGTTCTAGTCCAGCAGATCAACAGATGATGAGAGAAATCGAGAATGCCTCTTTCTAGAACAATTTCACCAAGGTTCAATAAATTATGCCAAGAGTTGAGACTTTAGAAAACATTTTGGTTTGTTTCACCAATGGCACAGATGTATATTTAAAGTGAAAGAGACTCTTCCAAAAACATTTTTAACCCTTCCCACACCATGGCACCCTTTATTTTATAGAACTGCTACTGTCTTGTTTTGTTTTTTTTTTAATCTGAACCTAAATGTCAATCACGTGGGAAAGTAATTCATTCTTTTATTGCAGAAAGTCACTTTTAATCACATAAGGTTTTACTATATAACAGATGTCTTGAAACATCTTCTTTATCAGAGTAAAAAAGTTAACTAGTATTCTTTGTAGTTTTTATAAATTTTATTTTTAATTAGACACTTGAATTTAAATCTATAGACCTCCTACTATTATTGAAATATATTTTTAAGCCAATATTTACCTTAGGTCTTAAAAATTCAAACTTTTATTTCTGATATTGCAAAGCAGTGACTATGAAGAAATGTTTAAATTTAGAAATTTAGAATCAATGGGTAGAGATTAAAATTTGAAGCCCTCTTCAATTTTGGAGCATTTTCACTGAAAATTGAGTTTTCTGGAGGAATTAATTCATCCTGAGAAGGTCTTCTTGGTGGAAAAAGAGAAAATAATGTCATCTATCATGGGAAATCTCACTGTGGATTAACTGGTGATTCAGTGTGAGAATACTGAGGAAATAGCTTATGCCATTTTCTGACCTTTGTGAGATGTTATGGACTATGCTTTTACTCTTTTCAAGATAGGCTAGAACCCTAAAAGATTCAACACAGAATGTGGCAGGGAATCTTAAGCCTTCTCACACTGGCAAATACTATTGAACATTTTCTGATAACTTTAAACATTTTATCACCAGGTACAGACTGTCCCCTTAATTCTACGCCAATTATTGGTTTAACTACTAATAAATAGTTCCTATAAGCACCAAAAACTGTCCTCAAATCTTCCCATGTCTTTTTTTCCCTCCAAGTTAGAAGCGGGGAGGCAGCCAGACTCTCGCATGCACCCAACCGGATCCTCTGAGCATGCCCACCAAGAGGCGATGCTCTGCCCATCTGGGGTGCTGCTCCGTTGCAGCCAGAGCCATTCTAGTGCCTGAGGCAGAAGCCATGGAGCTGTCCTCAGCGCCCGGGCCAACTTTGCTCCAGTGGAGCCTTGGGTGCAGGAGGGGAAGAGAGAGATAGAGAAGAAAGAGAGGGGGGAAAGTGGAGAAGCAGATGGGTGCTTCTCCTGTGTGCCCTTTGGAATTGAACATGATACTTCCACATGCCGGGTGACACTCTACCGGTGAGCCAACCGGCCAGGGCCTTCCCATGTCTTTTTATCACACAAGATGGCATCATTACTATCTTTCCAAAGTGTCAGCCTAAAACCTTCCATTTCTGCTGCTCTAAAAGCCCACCAATTAACAATCTTGTCTCTTAGTTAAAATCTTTATAGAGATAATTGCAGATCTGCATGCCATTGCAGGAAATAATACAGAGAGATCCTGGGTATACTTAACCAAGTTGTTCTCAGTGGTTACAATTTACAAAACTACAGTATAATATCACAACCAGGATACTGCTTGGCACTGAAACAATCCAATGATCTTATTCGTTTACTCAGTTTTATTTGTTCGTGTGTGTGTGTTCAGCTCTATACATGTGGGTTCATCTACCACCACAGTAAATATATTGAATAGGTACATACCCATAAAGATCTACCAGTTTTCTTTAAATTCTCAACCTCTCTTCTTCCACTTTCCTCTCCAACTTCTCACACCTCCTTGCAGGCATTCCCAACTCTAGACTTGCAGGCCCTCCAATTTCTCTCTCTGTCTCTTTTTTATTTTAACGAGAGGAGAGGAGGCCGAGACAGACTACCACACGCACCCTGACTGACCTGGATCCACCTGGCAAGCCCACTAAGAGGTGATGCTCTGCTCATCTGCAGCCCTTGCTCCATTGTTGAGCAACTGAGCCATTTTTTTAGAGCCTGAGGTGGAGTCCATGGAGCCATCATCAGCGCCCAGGCCCATCTTGTTCTAATCGAGCCATAGCTGCAGGAGGAGATGAGAAGAGAGAGAGAGAATAGAAAGTGGGAGGGTGGAGAAACAGATGGTAGCTTCTGCTGTGTGCCTTGACCGGGAGTCAAACCCAGAAGTTCCACACACTGGGCCAACGCTCTACCACTGAGCCGACTAGTCAGGGCCTCGGATTTCTCTTTTATAATGCATTTATTAAGTGCAAATCTGCCCTCTCGGCAACTCCCAGTAAAAGCCGATTCTCTAAGTCTATGACTTACTGTAAATTTATGTACTGAAAAAATTCTACATATTACTAAAATACAAAATGTGAACACAAACTTACTGGCATAGGTTACTAGTCACATAAAGAACAAAATCAGGATTTTTTTTAGCCTTTCCTATTAATGTATTATTCAGTGACAGTTAGGGTTCTTATTTATGAATTTGGTGGCCCTCATAGTCACTTAATTACACATTAAAAGGAATTGACAGAAGCGATGTCTACTTTATTAATATATTTAGACTTATTAAAACAAATGGCCTATCAGTGCTCGCTTTTCAGATTCATAGCTCTCAAGTCACAGCTTTGCCACTGAAGTAAAAAAGCCAAAAACATAGATCTGGGAAAGTGAAATTAATGCACCTAAAGATGAATTTCTTGAAAACACTGTTATAATTACCAATATATTTCAGAGGCAGCATAAATTGCTATTAATGATTTATATATTGACTATCATGACATATCACATTACTTCTAAGAGTATGCTGCTTTGCTCTCAATAATTTGTCTTCTCGTTTCTAGATATTTGTTGACTCCTCTCCATTTTTCTTCTCCCAAGATAAGTGTTCTCCTGAGAGTTAATCACGTGACTTACTAGAAATTTATCCAAACTACTTCCTACCCAGAGTGAATTGCATAGGATTACACTCTGAGCCAGATTACTAAATTATTAAAATGAGGAAGCCATCTCACTTTTATTTTTCCATATGCAAATTAAAATAGATATTATATAATATTGGTTCTCACATGTGCCTAGCACTTACTTGGCTCTGTAAGAAGGTCAAGTAGAACATACCACAGTCATTTTCTCTGTTCTCTCACATGATAGTAGCATGACTCTTAGTGGCTATAAAGTATGGTAATTAGAAACTCATAGATACAGATTACTGGAGAGAAAAAGGAGTGGGAGTTGGGAGGAAAAGGTGAGATTAAGAAGTTTAAATTGTCAGTTATAAAAAAAGTAATGCAAAAAATAGTCACAGGGATGTAGAATACAATGTAAGCAGTGTAGTGAACAATATTGTAATAACTATGGATGCAGCCAGATGGGTACCGGACTTCTTAATGTGATCACTTCATAAGGTATGTAAATGTCTAATCACTATGTTATACATCTGAAACTAATATAATACTGTATGTCAACTATAATTGAAAATTATATTTTTTAAAGATTTAAAAGCATGAAAACTAATTTTTATCTTAGATAGTAATCATTGATGGTATTTGACTACATTATGCATATGAACAGACCTGTCTTTAAAATTCTTATAAATTTTTTATTAAAACACTTTTCTGGAAAAGAGCCTGATCTCTTTAAAATATTGTGATGCTTAGTCTTACATGACAACATGTCTAGGTTATATAGTACCCAATTATTTAAGCAAACACTGATCTCAGAGTTGCTGTGAAGGCATTTTGCAGATGTAGTTTACATTTGCAATCAGTTAACTTTAAGAAGAGCAGATTACCTTGATAAGATGGCTGGGTTACATTCAATCCTTTGAAAATCTTAAAAAAATAAACTGAGATTTCTTATAGAAGAAGAAGATTGCTAGCTCAAGAATACATTAACTCATTCCTGGGTTTCCAGCTTCCAGTTCTGCTCTAAAAATTTCAGACCTCCCAGCCCCCACAATTTGGTGAGCTAATTTCTTAAAAGAAATTTTTCCTCTAGCTGTATAACTGAATAGATATTACATAGATACAGAGATAGAAATAGAGATAAAGATAGATATTGAGATTACATATAGTTATAGATATCTCCTATTGGTTTTGTTTTTCTACAGAATTCTGATACAAAATTACATTGATTAATAACATAAATAGTATTGATTAATAAAAGTTGCATGGTGATAGCATATTAAAACCATCCTAATAGTTTTAATGGTCAGTGGTGATTGTCTTCCGAATACCATTTCTCCTTTTTTAAGCAAGTAGCTCCAATAGTTTGGGTGGCCAGCTAAAACAGAACCCACCCTCAGTTCCAGAATTAGGCTTAGATTAGTCCAAACCAATCTGCATAATTCCAGTATGACCAGCGACACTCATATTCACTATTGAATAATGATGGATATGAGTTACCTCACTTTCAAATGTCTACTTTTGAGCGATTCAGTTTCACATTAGAACACAGTATTTAACTTACTTACATCCTTCCAAGTCTCTATTCAACTGTCACCTGACCAGTGACATTTTATTACCTTAAATAAAAGCACCATAAGTGTCTGTCATCTCGCTCTTTCACCTACATGATTTGCTTCTCATTAGCAATACTATTCCACAATTTTATTTGTTATTTTTCTGACTTCCATATTGAACATATTCTTCATGGTGTTCACTGCCATTCCGCTGGGGTCTATAACAGTGCCTCTCACACACATGGACACATGGCACTCAGAAAGCATTTGCCTGACGCATGAAAGAACTGCAACATCTTTAAGGCATCACATTTTAAAGTCAAGTCAAAATTTTCAAGCATCCATTGAAGATTTCATTCTAACTTCAAACTAATTCAATCATCTTAACACCTTATCTGTATTTTTGACTGTTTCTTATCATTTCTTTTTCTTTTGCATTTCTTATAGAAAACAGTTACATAAGTGACTCCAAAAGAGGATGCTCATGACTTTTTTTCCTATAGTTGATGCTAAAGATAAGTTTTGCTTTGAAAGTATTTACATGAAAAATGTGACACTTTGCTAGAGAATTTACAAGTATGATCCAGTACAGAAATTGACCATTTTACCACCCAACCGAGTGTTATAAAATGTAAGTTGTGAAATCACACCATCTGGGTATAACTGTAGATTCATATTAGTTTTATCTAGGGCATAAATGTGCTCGTCTTTTCTTTTCCCTTTTCTTTTCCTTGCCTAGATCTACAGCTGTTCACTGGCAATGAAAACCACCTCATCCCTTGCTTGGCAATTGACTCTCCCATTTCAAGTCTCCTTCACACCTTCCCTCAACTATCTGGAGGTAAAATTTTTAAAAATATCACATTGGAATGATGAGTCCAACACCAGCTGATAAATTTGGTCATCTATCTTCAGTTACCAGACTACAATTATAAGTGTGTTTAGACCTTAATAATTGGACAGGTGTCACTGGTAACAACTCTTTCCTTTACATATATTGTGTTCAGCTACAATCAGTCAAGAAATAGTATGTTCTGAAGGTTAAACCTGCAGTTGGATAGAAGTGAAAAAAGCATACTAACTTCATAGTTTCTTGCATTTTCATAGCTCTGATAATTAAGGTGAATTATAAGGATAAAAAGCTTATGTGTTAGTTTTTGTTTTTTCTAACCCCTAGAGTCAAGCTATGACAATAGCATACAGTATGATATGAGGTTTTGAAATATTACAGACTTTAACTCATGGAATCTGCTTAAGTAATTAATGAATATTCAAACTCATTAGAGAAAATGAGAGACATTTAAAGAGGAAACATTTTTAACCTTTCCATATTTTAAAATTTATCTCTTACAAATTCCAAACCATTGTTTCAAGCACTTTTCCAAATTTGTTACCTCCTGTTATCTTTAGAGCACCTATGTTTACATCATTTACTTTACCCAGCAGCAATTTGAAGTACAGGGATATTAACTTGCCCAAGAACCAACCCTTAGAAAGGGCAGATTTAGGACCTGTCACACTAGTTCTGTGGTAGACAACCTCCTCTGTTTACAAAACCAATTATTAACTCCTTCAAAACTAAAATTTTCCCAAAAAAATATGATACATTGGAATATTTCATTCATCAACAGTATGGTGAAAAAATTCAACTTTATACAAATCTAATTTCAGTGGACAGTCAAGATGCAAAATGAGAAGACTATTTAAAACTAGGCATTCGCCTGATCAGGCGGTGGCGCAGTGGATAGAGCGTCGGACTGGGATGCAGAGGACCCAGGTTCAAGACCCTGAGGTCACCAGCTTGAGCGCAGGCTCATCTAGCTTGAGCAACAAAAAAAGTTGACAAGCTTGGACCCAAGGTCGCTGGCTCAAGCAAGGGGTTACTCGGTCTGCTGTAGCCCCATGGTCAAGGCACATATGAAAAATAAATCAATGAATAACTAAAGTGCCACAACAAAAAACTGATGATTGATGCTTCTCATCTCTCTCTGTTTCTGTCTGTCTGTCCCTATCTATCCCTCTCTTTGACTCTCTCTCTGTTTCTGTAAAAGAAAACACACACACAAAAAAAACACAAACAAACAAACAAAAAAAACTAGGTATATTACTTGTTCCTCAAAAGATTATTAAGTACTCTTTGTAAAATACTACTTATACCTTGATACACAATTTTAAATATTACCGATTATAGATTTTAATCACACACAGTTATGAAGATGAAAACAAATGTAACTATATAATTTCTTAATATTATATAATTCTATTAACTTCTAACAGAATTTCTTTTTTTTACTTATTTTTAAAACATTTTTATTTATTTATTCATTTTAGAGAAGAGAGAGAGAGAGAGAGAGAGAGAGAGAGAGAGAAGGGAAGGGGTGGAGGAGCAGGAAGCATCAACTTTCATATGTGCCTTGACTGAGCAAAACCAGGGTTTTGAACCGGCAATCTCAACATTCCAGGTCAACACTTTATCCACTGCACCACCACAGGTCAGGCTCTAATGCACTTCATTAAAATGAGCTCCATTATACATTGGTCTCAGGAGATCCATATTAATATATGATACTTTGGTCAAATCATCATAGCAAATTTTCTTTCTTTCATCCCATTGCTGAAAATTAGCAACATACTTTAACATATCAAAGGCTCCAAAATACCTTGAAGGGGAGGAAAGCGCCTGCTTAATGTTATTTAATTCATTTTTAAATGTATTTGAATACAGACTTTAGCCCAATATCTTGAAGCTTCTCTAGAAGCAATATTCTTCAAACCATTCTTTGAGAAATAGTGGCCTAAACTGGAAAGCCTATTTTATCAGTATCTTCTCTGTCTACTTTTTCTGTTAGTCAAATACATTTTGAAACCTTTTTTTCTTGTCTCTCTTAGAAAAGATGTAGTAAAACAACTTCTGTAGTGAGGCACTATCATTCTGTTGAAGAATTGTGTCTGCTCGCATCAACCACAGCACAGCAGAGAGCGCTACTAACCGAAACCTGTGTCAGCATGCTTTCATTACTTGCATCAGGAAAAGTTTTGCCAAGGAAAGGTACAATTATAAAATAATAAATAACTATTTCATTTCATTGTATTTTGCTTTCGGCCATTCCCGCAGACTCATTTCTCAAAGATACCATTTTGCTCACCTGGTTAAACAGTTCAGTCGTCACTATCATTTAATTACTGAAATCAAAGATTTAATTACCAAAAACCTTTGCATTGTTAAGTCCGCCAATCCAATACTGTTATGACCTAAACTTTCCATTCCCAATCAGTTGTCTGCACTTAACGTTCAGACACCCAAACTGCGTAAATACCAACTGGAAACCCCGATCCTGAGGTGCTGCTATGTCACCTCTCTAACCTCATTCATCCAGCACACGTAGGTTGGCTTTAATATCAAGGTGTCTGGTAATATTTAGGGAGGTTCAACATAGCTTACGTATACTACTTAATTAATTATAAAATAACAAAGACCATCAAAGATTTGTACATATAAATCACCAATTATGTCAAAGAAGTCTCAGTTTTAGCACACGTTTTAAATCCCTTTAGTCTCCAAAAACACCAAATACATTTGCGTTTTAAATAACCAATTGTTTAGCCTGACCTGTGATGGCACAGTGGATAAAGCGTCGACCTGGGAATACTGAGGTCACCAGTTCAAAACCCTGCACTGGTCTGGTCAAGGCACATATGGGAGTTGATGCTTCTAGCTCCTCCCCCCTTTCTCTCTCTCTCTCTCTCTCTCTCTCTCTCTCTCTCTTTCTCTCTCTCTCTGTCTCCTCTCTAAAATAAATAAAAATAAAAATAAATAAATAACCAATCGTTTAAAGAAATTTACATTTAGAAAATTGAGCACATATATGTGCTAAACCCTGGGTAAACTGCATAGATATAGTCCATACCTTCATGGGGCTTGGAGATTGGTAGACTGACAGATTGCAAGAGAGGCAGACAGGCAGGCAGGCAAGCAGACAGGCAGGAACGGAGAGAGATAAGAAGCATCATCTCATAGTTGCGGCACCTTAGTTGTTCATTGATTGCTTTCTCATATGTGCTTTGACCAGAGATCTTCAGCGGAGCCAGTGACCCCTTGCACAAGCCAGTAATGCTGGGCTCAAGACAGCGACCATGGGGTCATGTCTATGATTCCACACTCAAGCCAGTGACCCCACGCTTAAGCCAGCGACCTCAGGGTTTCGAACATGGATCCTTAGCATCGCATGCCTATGCTTTATTCACTGCACCACCGCCAGGTCAGACTAATGACAGACTTCTTAAAGGAGGACTTCAATACATGAGGACAAAATTTATCACTGTCATAACAACCAATCAAAAAAAAAAACTGGGAGATCCTGCTGTAAGTTACACTCAATGAAGAAATCCCTAGGGAAATAAAATTTAACACAAGATCTGAAGAATGAGAATCAGCCACACTAAGACTGAAGAAAGAGCACTGTAGCAAGTAAAGCAACATGGTTGGAGGTCCTGGGATTTAAGAGCAAACAACAATACAAAACTACCCGGGTAAACGAAGGAACAAAGGGAAGGTTAATGTAAGTAGGCAAAGCATACAGATAGAAAGGTTACGTAGTTACGGGAGACAGATTGGAACGCTAAGATATGCGGATATTTTTTATATATATCATGGTAAAATTTTGGTGATGTTTAACAGAAAATTACCAGATTTGTGTAATAGATATACTAAATTTGTCTACTAGGAGCCCACTAGTTTTGTCCTGGAAACATAACATGGTGGCTTTGACTAGAGCAGTGGTTATGAAGACAGAATAAAGTAGAAGCACCAACTCCCAAAAGATTTTATGTTACAATCAACAGGATGTGACAATAGAGTGAACACACAACTCAGAAGGTGGAAGGGGAAAAGATTCTGTTTCGGAGTAAACAGATGTGTAGAAAGATAGATTCCTCCTCAGAGAACTGACATGATGGTCCATCACAAATTAAAGTTTGTTTCAGCTGACAGCCTCTCTCTGATAATATTACAACATTTTCTGTCACCTACTCTCTGAATAATCCTTGAACACTCTAGTTCTGTTCCAGGCGTGGTGATTTCCATTTAAGACGCATAATAAGAATTTCCAGGGCCATCAATCTTGTCAGTCTTCCCAATTAAAAAAGTTTAAATTGCAATAAAATAAAATTAAGGATTTGGCTGAGAAATCAGTTCAGTTCTAATAAAGTTATAAAGCTTAGCTCTGTAAAAAAGAAATAAAGTTAATGTAGGGGCCATTAACACATTTACAGAGCAGTTCATTAAAACATGTTAGAAAAATAGATGCTCGGACCAAAATTTAGCATTCCCAAAAATTTTTCTCAAATTGAACCTTTCTTGATTGGGTGGGAAAATAATAAGCACAAGAGGGCATAAAACTAGAACTTGTCAAAGCTTCCAAGGCTTAAGGTTAATTTAGGCTACTCCCTAAACATGGCTTTTAACTGGTCAAGTGCACAAATTCAGTAATTATTAAAAAATATTCATACAAGAACTATAAACAAAAATAGAATAAAAACTCACAAAAAATTTTAATACTGAATTGTAACTGAAACATAGAAAATAAATGTAAGCAGAACCTGACCAGGCAGGGGCACAGTGGATAAAGCATTGGTCTGGGACACAGAGGACCCAGGTTGAAAACTCTGAGGTCACCAGCTTGAACACAGGCTCACCAGCTTGAGTATGGGGTTGCTGGCTTGAGTGTGGGATCATAGACATGACTCCAAGGTTGCTGACTTGAGCCCACTGGCTTGAGCAAGGGGTCACTGACTCAGCTGAAGCCCACCCCCAGTCAAGGCACATATGAGAAAGCAATCAGTAAACAACTAGGCCAAAACGAAGAATTCATGCTTCTCATTCTCTCTCCCTTCCTGGCTGTCTGTCACTCTCTCTGTCTCTGTTTCTCTAGCTAAAAAAAAAAAAGAAAAAAGGAGGAATATGTTGAGGAACTAATGAATGATGACATTTTTAATAACTATTTTGAAAATTCCGCATTAACCCTTTTTGTGATCCAGACCCTTACAAGGTACTGTCATATGTCTTCAGATTACAAGAAAGGATACAACTGAATTACACCCTGGGCCTTGGCTACCACTTGAAAAGCACTGAAATCACTGCAAATTAAATGACAACTAACTCAGTCAATATTTAATTTACTGCTTCACAGCTGTCGAAAGAGTTACTTTTGTGAGCTGATATGCAGGAAATAGGAGTCAACCTTACCATTTCTTGAACATTTAATAAAAATGTTCTTGCTGGTTTGAAAAAAGTTCTCCACTAACAAAATATACATACCAGTATCAAAATTGTTTTTCTCTGAGCCCTTCCATGTTGCTGACGTATAATTGCATGATATACAAACACATTTATATATATCTTTTAGAAAATTTAGTATCTCCCTTTGCTAAATATGGATGTTGAAAGCTCTTGGGACTATACTAACTCTTCATTTTTTTTTAGAAGGAGGAAAAACTCTAGAATATAATAATTTGGCATGGCAGATGGAATGGAGATGAACCAAGAGCAGTAGCAGATATTTAAATGGTGACTTGTCTGTGAGTTTTAGAGCATGAGCACCATTCAGAGGATCAAAGTAAATCACTGGAATCCTTCCTCTAAATGATAACTAAAGAAAACATCATAATTTAGAAAATTTGACAGATTGGGCAGCAGATGTAGGACTGATGATGAATTCCTCAGCCCTTTTAGAGACAAAGTTTAAATAAAAATGATGCAAGGAGATGAAAACTGGATATTAAGATTAAAGACGGGTGATTATAGAAAATTAAAAAAGGATACTCCATGGGGGAAAAAATGACCCAAAATTATTTTTGAAATGAAATAATTTGTTTATGGCTAAATGGAAACTTTTTAAAAATGCGATGAGCATTATATTTTAGGATCATTTGTTCAAGTAATTTTCACTGTGGGTATGGGTAGGTTTCATCAACAGTTGATGATCATCATCTCTCGCAGTGCAGAGGTGACAAGCATTCATTCATTCATTCAACAAATACATGTGGGATTTCTACAACATGCTTGCCTTATGCTGTGTGTAGAGAATACAGCAGTGACTAAAACAGGTATTGGGCCTATCCTCATGAGATTAGGCTCCAGTGGACTTTCACACTCAATCAATGTATTTGAAAACTTTAACATACTTATGTCAATGTGGATATTTTTCAGTATAGAAAAAAATACTTTGTAAGCTTTAGAGTACACATAATAGATATGACAGATATGTATTAAAGTTCTACACCCTGGCCAGTGGCTCAGTGGAGGGAGTGTTAGCCCCATGTATGGGTGTCCCGAGTTTGATTTCCAGCCAGGGCATTCAGGAGAAGTGACCATCTCCTTCTCTTCCCTCTTTCCCTCTTCCCCTACTGCAGTCAGTGGCTCAATTGGTACAACCACTGGCTGGGGCACTGAGAATAGCTCCATTGGAGTGCTTCAGTCTCAGGCACTAAAAATAGCTCGGTACTGGAGCATCAGCCCCAGATGGGGTTGCCGGGTGAATCTTGGCATGGGTACATCAGCCTCAGATGGGGTTGCTGGGTAAATCCATGCAGGGGTCTGTCTATCTCTCTTCCTCTCAGCTAAAAAAATATATTCTAGTAATATATTGTTTTACTATTTTGAGAAAGGCAAATTTAAAATTCAGAGCATTAAAGGAAAATGTTTAAATTTTGAACCACTCATTCATAAATCAATTTTATAAAACAATTTTAAGTAATTTTTAAAAATATTAATCTTATATTTATCTAGATACAGAAGTTATATAATTCATTAAAATCTTCCCAACTGACAATATGGTATTGTCTGAGTATTTTTATTTGTATTTTAAAATTATTTTTCACAATATTTTACAATTAGAAAATGCCTTACATTATGCATAGTCTCACTCATTTTACCCATATTTCCATAATTTCTCTACAAACATACTTCTTGCCTAAATATAATTTCTAGCTTTCTGGTCTCTTAACACCCAATCTCATGCTTTCTCTACTATATTATGATGCTTCCCTGAACTAATAAATATAGAAGTTAGGTTCTTAAACAAGAGTCCCAAAAGAATATGGTTTAAGCAAAATCAAAGCTTGTTTTTCTGTCACTTAAAAGTTTGAACAGTTCAGGACTGGTCATATAGCTCCACCGTTTTCAGGAAAATGCCTGCTTTTATGTTATTCTTATGCCATCCTTAGACATGGATTCTGTCCTATGGTCTCAGGCAAGCATCACAACTCAACTCTCTCATCCACATTTGGTGATGGGAAGTGGGTTGAAAAATCTGAGTGCATGCTCCTCCCCTTTCTTCACACAGCACCTCCCATGGGCCAGATGCTCCTCAATGAGCACTCCTAGCTAGCCCCCCCCCCCGTCCCTCCTCCTCCTGCCAAAAACTTTCTCCGATCAAGAGAAAAGAAGTGATGCTCTGGCCATCTGGCTAGTCTATTATACTATTAATACTGTATTTGCTCTTCAGCTTATTCACACTATTTTGTAACTTTTCCTGAAAGTGATTCTGGAAGATTCGATGACTTTTTTCTCCTCTTTCTTTACACTTGACCTGAACAAAACGCCACCCACCTGAGGGCATCTCTGTCCCTCCCAACCCACACTTCCCAGGAGATGAAGGCGGGTCCAGGGGGCAGGGTGCACCCTGCACAGAACACTAAGGAAAACAAGGAGTCAGACCATCGTCCGGAAGTGGAACGCTGCGGTGCAGTGGAGTATACCAGAAAGATGATACATGAACCAAAAGTCTCAGGAGGGAGACAGAAGTCAGCTTTGCAATCAATCACCAGAGATCCAAGTGAAGAAGGTTATGCAAGTGACTCAGGAGCCAAGAGGAAATTAAGGGACTGAGAAACCTCCAGGAACTGCCTTTTGTTTCTGCAGTGTCTGAGTGTCTGGGGCGGGGGTGGGGCGCTGTGTTTGCAGATGGCACTGGAGTCTTCTCACAACATAATTTAATTCCATGTATAGAATACATGGTGTCTGAGGCTGGGTGCCCCGGAGCAGTGCCTGAGATGGGCATTCTGTCCCACCCGTGTATCTGGGAGCATGCGCCCAGGAGACAGGGCCTGGAGAACGTGGGGGAGGAGACGGGACAGAGGAATGGAAATCACACTGTTCTGCCCTTGGCTGGAAACTAGTGCCTGCCTCCTGGCACCAGGAAGCTATAGCACTTAAACTGTGTCACAGAATTAGTCCCACATTGAAGCAAGGATGCCAACCCTTTGCATCTAATACTATAGCAGGTTAGAGCAGAAAGAGAGAAAGAGAGGGTGTGCTCTCTTCTTCTTTATATAAAGACACTGATCCCCATCTTGGGAGCTCCACCACCATGACCTAACTATCTCCCACAAGCCCCACTTCCTGATATCATCGTACTGGGGGGCAGGGTCTCAAATACAAATGCAGAAGCACAAACACACAGCCCATAACACTCATGATGCAAATGGCTGAAACAGGGATGCTGAAGAACTATTTTAGAAAGCACCTTCAGAAAATGATTGCGATTTTAGACACTAAGGAAATGTAAGCACCAAAATCCATTTCTAATCACCCAATAAAGAAAGAAAAAGGAATGTCTCAAACTTTTCAGAGCATTTAGGAAAAAAAAATAACATTGCAGTGAAGACTACAATAATATTTCAGAGCAGTAATCAGTATTTCTGTTGCTCTCTACTCAACATACTTTATAATATCTGACAGTTCTAGTATCCCTTAAATAAGATTCTAATCTCTTCTCACTTTGCTACACATGGGAGTGTTTAATTATTCACAGTTCCACCATGAAAGTTGTCCTAATCCATCGGAGCCAATGATAAAACGTTATAAAAGGCCATTACATTTTATAGCAGCCAGGCAGTAAATTTTTTCTTCCTCTAAAATGTATAATCATTTTTTACCACTGTAATTCACAGTGAAGGAAGCAAAAGTATATGTACGAGACACAATTAGCAACAATCTGCAAATGAGCTTTTTTATCACACACCATTTGTTTCAGGAATACATTTGAATGTTTGTGCGGAAACGTATTTTTTTATCTTCTTGGGGAGTTTGAAGGCTAAGGTGTTAACTGCAGTAGTCTGATCACTGAGTAATGTAACAGAACATGAACTTAAAGCAGAAGAGTTTTCCCAATGAAGAATGTGAGCCACTGAACCTTATCTTGGAACACTTCTAACGTACAAGTACACATGCTCCATGATGACAGGGATCCCTCTACTATATTCTCTGCTGTATTTGGAGCACTAGAACCGTGCCCAGCACATAGTAAATGCTCAACAAAAATTTGATTAAAGAATGTGAATGTGTTTATTACTGATTATTGACATCATCTTACGTTGACACACTTCTTAGACTTTTCTTGTGAATTTTTTTCATCTTTTAATTTATCTCATGCCCTTAAGATTCGGACAAGTCTGTGGTATGTGCAGATAACAAAGTAAAACTTCTAGAGACACAATAGGACAGTCAAGGCCCATGAGTAGGGAATAAAAATGTGTTATCATACTTGATAGTTTCAGTACCATGGGGTGACTATGTTAACAAAATGTAAATTAGTAGCTATTGGTAAATTTTTCCTTTAAAAATCTCATAAACTAAAGCTACTTAGATGAGGAGAGAGTTGTCCTTCAATGGAATTACCTTCACAAACCCACTGTCTTTACAAGAGCCAAGTTTTCAATATGAAATAGAATTAACTGCATATTAAAATATTCTTGCCATTTTTTCTTAATTTTATTAATTTAAATGGGGTGACATTGATAAATCAGGGTACATATGTTTAGAGAAAATATCTCCAAGTCATTTCAACATTTGATTATGTTGCAAACGCATCACCCAAAGTCAAAAATTTTTTTGTCACCTTCTATCTGGTTTTCTTTATGCCCCTCCCCTCGCCCCACCTTTTTCCTCTCCTCTCCCCCCCCAGTAACCACCATACTCTTGTCTGTGTCCCTGAGTCTCATTTATATGTCCCACCTATGTATGGAATCACATAGTTCTTAGTTTTTTCTGATTTACTTATTTCACTCAGTATAATGTTATCAAGGTCCATCCATGCTGTTGCAAAAGATCCGATGTCATCATTTCTTATGGCTGAGTAGTATTCCACAGTATATATGTACCACATCTTCTTTATCCAGTCATCTATTGAAGGGCGTTTTGGTTGTTTTCATGTCTTGGTCACTGTGAACAATGCTGCAATGAACGTGGGGTTGCATGTGTCTTTATGTACCAATGTTTTTGAGTTTTGGGGGTATATACCAGTAGAGGGATTGCTGGGTCATATGGAAGCTCTGTTTTTAATTATTTAAGAAACCACCATATTTTCTTCCATAATGGATGTACTACTTTACATTCTCACCAACAATAGATGAGGGTTCCTTTTTCTCCACAGCCTCTTCAACACTTGTTATTACCTGTCTTGTTAATAATAGCTAATCTAACAGAATAGAAAGCTTCAAAATAAAACCATATGTATACGGTCAAATAATTTTTGATAAAGGGGCCAGCACCATTTGTTGAAGAGAAAAGAAAGTCTCTTCAACAAATGGTGCTGGGAAAACTGGAAAGCCACATGCAAAAGAATGAAACTCGACTACAATTTGTCCCCTTGTACTAAAATTAATTCAAAATGGATCAAAGAACTAAATATAAGATCTTAAACAATAAATTACATAGAAGAAAACAGAGGTACTAAACTCATGGACCTTGGTTATAAAGAGCACTTTATGAATTTGACTCCAAAGGCAAGGGAAGTGAAGGCAAAGATAAATGAATGGGATTACATCAGACTAAGAAGCTTTTGCACAGCAAGAGCAACTGACAGCAAAACAGCCAATTAAATGGGAGATGATATTTTCAAACAACAGCTCAGATAAGGGACTAATATCCAAAATGTACAAAGAACTCATAAAACTCAACAACAAACAATCCCATAAAAAAAATGGGAAGATGACATGAACAGGTACTTCTCTCAAGAAGAAATACAAATAGCCAACAGATATATGAAAAGATGCTCATCTTCATTAGCTACTAGAGAAATGCAAATCAAAATTTTCTAACCTCATAGAAAGGAAATATCCTTGCTATTTAAGTCATGACATTTTCAAGTTATTAGTCTCTATCAGTGCCACCTAAAACCATGAGTGCTTATGGTAACACAAGTAATTTATATTAATTTCAGAACCAAACTTACATATGTTGACTAATTATTAACATTTCTAACATATACAAGTAAAGTTGGTGTAGGTAAAAATGACTGAGACATCACCCTCTAGGATTTATTGTTTCCAATGAGTCACTTTTTCTACTGAACTATAACCGATTGGCATCTATGCTGTTTCACACTTCATTGCCATATGGCACACCTGGGTTGTTCTAGCTGTTTCCAAAACAGTCTTCAGTATGTCCATTTCAACCAATCTTTAAAGTGACCATCAAATGCTGTCCTCAATATAATATATTGAGCATGGAAATCCACTGAAACCATTCAAAGGTTTCCCGGGACGACTCCTTAACCAAGCACTCAATCTTGTCCCTGTCACTCTTCTGCAGAAACAACAGTGGTTCTGTCTAGAATGCCTGTATGCTTTGCCTGGTGACTTGATGATCCTACTCACCTCCCCCTAACCCTTCCTACGACTACTGTTCTCACTGTGAACCTTGTCTTCCTTCTGCCTATTTCATGCCTTTCTTTCCTTCAGAGCCCCAGTCATACTTCTCATAACCAGGATGCCTTCTTTTACAATGACCAGCCTGATTTTTTATCTCTTGTTTTCTAAAAAATCTTCACTTCCTGTTGGGCCACTCATCTATTACTTTTCACAGTAACAGGTACTCCCGAACTCGAGACTGAGGTCACTCTAGACACACTTTGCATAAAACATTTAATAAGACGCTTTAGGTAAGCATCAAAATTAAAGTTTTGTTAGGAAAATTAAAGAAACTACTCTGTGCCTGACCAGGTGGTGGCGCAGTGAATAGAGCATCAGCCTGGGTTGCTGAGGACCCAGGTTCAAAATTCCAAGGTTGCCAGCTTGAGCGTGGGCTCATCTGGCTTGAGTGTGGGCTCACCAGCTTGAGTGTGAGATCACAGACATGACCTCTTGGTTGCTGGATTGAGCTCAATGTCACAGGCTCTGTTATACTCACCCCCCAACCCCCCAATCCCCCACTCCAGTCAAGGCACATATGAGAAAGCAATCGATGAACAACTGAAGCGCTGCAACGATGAGTTGTTGTGTCTCTTTCCCTTCCTGTCTGTCTGTCCCTGTCTGTCTCTCCCCTTCTCTCTCATAAATAAATAATAAATAGTTAATTCGTATTCTTGATCAGGTAGAGCATACAATGACTCTTTCCAAGAAGTACATTTAAATCAGTTAGCATGCGTCCACTTGTACTCAAATGAAACCACAGGTCATGTACTATAAAGCATAGTGGATGTGGCAATGTCAAGAAGGGGATGTTGGCCTTAACACCTGTCCATTTCTACATCAGAGAATCACTCCTACCATATAATTTCTTGGTTTGGGCCTCTACTTAACAGAATCATCAAGATGACTTCTCTTTAAAAGAAAAAAACAAGCATATGTGTGTGTGGGTGTGTATGATTACACATTATATAGATACACGTTATATGCATAAACATATATGTATACTTACACATACAAATTTTAATATGCATTATATACTATATATACATATATATGTAAACATTTATATTAGGTAAAGTTACACCAGGTATTTTTAAATTTTTCTGTAACATGAAATTATGCAGTATCCATTGAAATCAGTCCATTGCTATGGTAAACATTTTGACATTGGGCCTCAGTATAATATATTGAATATATATACTCAATATATTATATTGATTGAGTATTCACTTTGACATATATGTCATTTTGACATTGTTGGATTCACTTTAAAAAGCACAAATCATAAAACCTATTTTAATTCTCTTCATCCGTATAACTACCACTGCACCCAAACCACCATTCCTAGTTTAGAACTGTGGTTTTCAAAATCTTTTGAGTATTTGAATTTCCTGGAGGTGTTGGTGAACCATAGCTTAGTGTCATTCTGGGAAAGGAGACAGGACTGAAAATCTGGATTTCTAGTGAGTTCCCAGGTGACGCTGATGCTGCTTGTTCCTGGACCACAGTTTGAGAGAGCCTGGGATAGTCCACTGCAAAGGTTCTTAATTCATCTCCCTCCTTCCTTTTCTTTTTATTTCACTACTCTGTTAACTTTCTAAAATTAGAGATATTTTGAAAACAATCATCAGATTTTTTTCCCATTGTTTGCAAACATTTTTTGGCTTTACACTTCAGTGAAAAAAGACTACTTGATGCTTCTCAAATTTTTGTGTGTGACAATATGCATTGAAAATAATAATACTTCCATCACTATAATACTTATATCTTAGAGTAAAAGAGCAGAGATTCTTGAAACTAAAGGAAATAAGGCTCTAGTCTCCACAGGCCACACAGTGCTGATAACATGCACACTAGGTGTGCCTTAAATCTCATTGCCTCAAAGTTTGGGGGTAAATAACTGTCTTAGAACATCTATAAACTGTTCCTGGCATTGAATTGAAAATACCTTAATTTTATCTCCACTTACCTTCTTATTTCCATTCCGTTTTTTCACATTCATGGCCTCTACCCACATTTTCTTTTTCCAGTTTTAGTGTCTGGCTGATCTCAGGCTTGGTCATACATCAGTAATCTTATGTCTTTCACTTATTATTGTAATCTCCTAGAATCATGATGACATGAAAATGATACTCAATAGTCACTATTTTTTTAATATCCATTTATTTATTTATTGGCTATTTATTAATGAATTGGACAATACATGTGAGCTGCTTCTTTAAACCACTACTAGGATGTAGTGGTAAGGAGGTACCTGAATGATTGGGAAGTATAAAGGAGGATGTTTCTTTTTCTATTTGCCATGACAAATGTCCAGTTTACCCAAGATTCATCCAATGTCAGTTTATCCAAGATTATCAAATTATTAAGATGTATAGTAAAGAATATACTACTTAAAACTGAGGAATTTTGATAATCAGTATGGTACAGATATGAACGCACACCACAGAATGGCATGTGGACGTGAAGACTTACTAGCATTACTAGGTCCTTGAAGAGAGAAGCATGGTACTCCATGCAAGGCGCTATGTGGGCAGAGTGCCCAGGAATTCCAGTGAACAAAGGCCGTTGGGAAGCCAAGAGAGCATGAGGAACCCATGGGCAAATGTTTTAATTGGGGTCAGGATCAATTACACAAGCAAAAGGCATGAGGAGACTTTACTGGTGCATTTGAATGTAACATTCAGGGGAGAGCACAAAGGGAAACTTGTGGCCGGGACCAACCTTATCACACTGGTACACCTGGTAGCCTGGCTGAGGTCCTCATAGGCTAGTTGTGGACATGTTGAAAAATCAGAAAATAAGAAGTTTTAAAAATTAACAATACATGTCTCTTCAAAGGGAGGGAGGCTAGGATACAGCTTGTTTGAAATTTGTCCAGTAAAAATTCAATTTCTGTTGAATGCTTTTAATTTATTTATTTTTGTTTGCTTATTTTGTTCATTAGATTCCACATACAAGTGAAATCGTGGTACTTATCAAATTCTCTTTAAATGTGATGTTTAGGGAAAGCATGTCAAGAACGCAGACAGTGGGGAAACTATAGCTTAACGTATTGTTAGGATCCAATTAAATTCCAGGTAATAGAGATGTTCTTCCATAATTTCAGTATCAAAGAGACTCTAAACCCCATCTTTCTGGATATTTTAGGTATATGCTTTTTTATGTGTGGGAGCTTTAATAATTTTCTTTAGAGAGGCACCATTAATGGCTCCTGTAATTAAAGAGATTGATTAAATTTCACTATCATTCATCCTGTTAAAGATTTATAATGCTGTAAATGTTACTGCTTTCTAATTATTAATTTTATAAACCTTAAAAGAACAATAGCATATTAAATTTCAAATGACTGGAGTGCTATTCTGTTAACAAATGTATGTGACATCTAAGAAATTAGGCTTTTGATAATTTTACTTCCTTAAAATGTATATAGGAGAAAATATAATATGTACATTTCATCTATCAAACCTTATATAATGTAGTTATTTCTAATAATCTATTTAAATAGATTAATAATACCTTATATAAGTTAGAAAACTTTTAATCATATATTTTTCTCCTTTAAAAAGCTAACCTTTACCCTGACCAGGAGGTGGTACAGGTGATAGAGCATAATCCTCAGATGCAGAGGATTCAAGTTCAAAACCAGAGGTCTCTGGCTTGAGTGTGATCACTGGCTTGTGTGTGAGATCATAGACATGACCTCATGGTCGCTTGCTTGAGCCCAAAGTTTGCTGGCTTGAAGTCCAAGGTCACTGGCTTGAGCAAGGGGTCAATTGCTTGGCTGTAGCCCTCCAACCCCCCAGTCAATGCACATATGAGAAAGCAATCAATGAACAACTAAGGTACTTTAAGGAAGAATTGATGCTTTTCATCTTTCTTCTTCTTCTTCTTCTTCTTCTTCTTCTTCTTCTTCTTCTTCTTCTTCTTCTTCTTTCTTCTTCTTCTTCTTCTTCTTCTTCTTCTTCTTCTTTCTTCTTCTTCTTCTTCTTCTTCTTCTTCTTCTTCTTCTTTTCTTCTTCTTTTCTTCTTCCTCTTCCTCCTCCTCCTCCTCCTCTTCCTCCTTCTTATTCCTCTTCCTCTTCCTCCTCCTCCTCCTCTTCTTCTTCTTCTCCTTCTCCTTCTTCTCCTTCTCCTTCTCCTTCTTCTTCTCTCTCTCTCTCTCTCTCTCTTTCTCCAATGTGTTATAAAAAAAGTTAACCTTTATTTTTTTAAACTTTTCATAAGGAAATATATGATTTCAACTTCCTATTCCAACATTAACAGATATAAACTCTACAGTAGTTTGTAGTATTGTAATTTGAAAGGTTTATATAGGTTTTAAGAAACAGAGAAGAATCACTAACAAACGCTATAGCACAAGGTAAGATGAAATGCACTTAGCTATTGTTCGTAGCTCAATTACTTTTGCAAGCCCCTCTGACATTCTGTTCTTTTAGGATATCATGAATCTGACTAAAACATAATCTTATACACAGTAGGTAGAAATAGACCTATAGCATTTCTTTCCCTCTAAATTATATGTCCTGACCTGTGGTGGTGCAGTGGATAAAGTGTCGACCAGGAACACTGAGGTCTCCAGTTCAAAACCCTGGGCTTGCCTGGTCAAGGCACATATGGAAATTGATGCTTCCTGCTCCTCCTCCCCTTTTCTCTCTCTCTCTCTTTCTCTCCCCTCTCTAACATGAATAAATAAAATCTTTTAAAAAAAATAAACTATAAGTGTTATTTTAAAGAAAAAGGGTGAAATTATATGAGAAAATTCAAGATGAAGACAAAATTTGTCATTATTATATATATTCATAAAAGCTAATACTCTTAAACATAGAATTATATAAAGGATTAATTATTAGAATGCTTGTTTCCAATTATTTACATTCTGAAGCACTTTATCCATACTAAGTAGAAATGTACACCTGGGAAAAAAGATTAAATATAGGCAAAGATATAAAATTAAATAATTTCTCTACTTCCCTTTATAATTAATAATGAATGGCATTTGACTAGAACAAAAAAAAATTGAGAACCTGACTTAACTGAATTGGTGATTAACATTAATCAAACAGCCCAGAAAATTAACTATATTAGGTTGATTTTCTTAATATCCACTGACATAATATGAAATGTCCAATTCATTCATCTTTGGTTATACAATTTCTTTTAACTAAAATGTGATCACTTCCTGCTGTCTTTTTTCTCCTCTCCCAACTTCCACATTTTCAAACCTCCATCTAAAGTGTATGAAAAACCTTTACTGGATGTTCAGTGTATACTGATCGTATGTCTCCAAACGGCTCCAACATTTCAACACGCCACTCTTTTTAACACTTACAATGCAATTAATAACTATAAAAATACAAACACAACAGCCCAACTAATGAGTTCCTTAAAATAGCACCTCTATGATTTGATGTTAAGAAAGGCAATGTTGCCTGATCAGGTGGCGACACAGTGGATAACTGGGACATGAAGGATCAAGGTTCGAAACCCTGAGGTCAGTGGCTTGAGCACGGGCTCATCTGGTTTGAGCAATGCTCACCAACTTGAGCCCAAGGTCGCTGGCTTGAGCAAGGGGTCACTCGTTCTGCTGTAGCCCCCCTGGTCAAGGCACATATGAGTAAGCAATCAAATGAGGAACTAAGGTGCCGCAACAAAGAATTGAAGCTTCTGATCTCCCTCTTTTCTGGTCTGTCTGTCCCTGTCTGCCCTCTCTCTGTCTCTGTCAAAAAATAAATAAATAAAATAAATATAAAAAGAGAAGAAAAGAAAGGCAATGTTAATTGCATTTTCTCTCTAAGTGAATGTGACAAGTCATAAATGCATAAGAAGTCACAAGTTCAAGTGTTCTAAATTTAGAAAGTTTTCTTTAGGGTTGCTTTAAATTTTCATGTGTTTCTTTTAAAGTTGAGTGTTTTTATGGTGCCGTCGTTCAGTATTAACTTTGGATGGACTGCTTTGAACAGACTATCACAAGCTGCATCCGGTTTCGAAGGCTGGGGAACAACATGGTGACTTTAGAAAACAGTGGCATTATCTTAATATAGTGGAGGTCAGAGGGCTGACGTCAAAGCGTCATCAGAACCATGCTCCTTCTAGAAGTGCCAGGGAAGAAGGCCTCCTTGTCTTTTCTAGCGTCTGCCCGGTGCCAATTCTCCTGGGCGTCTCCTCTTGATATCACTCTCATCTCTGCTTCTGCTGTCACCTCACCTTCTCTGTAGCCGTGTGGGTCTCTGTGTCCAAATATTCCTCCCCGTTATTTTATAAAGACACTGGTCAGTGGGTTAGGGGCCACCGGAACGTAATATGACCATATTTTAACATGGTTTAACTTGATTCCATCTTACAAAGACCTCATTTCCAAACTATGTCACATTGACAAACATTGGGGGTTAGGGCCTGAACATAAGTCTATAGGGACACAATTCAACCCACCTACTTCCTGCCCCTTAAATCTAGGTCATTTTCACAGGCAAAGACCTTTTACACCTTCGTGACATGCTCCTAGTTAACCCAGCATGAACCTTAAATCCAAAATCTCATCATCTTCTAAATCACCTTAGTCAGGTAAGGGTGAGACCCATCTGGGAGAACACTTTCTCTTTATCTGTGGAGATGGGGAGTCGGAAAGGAGTTATCTGCTTTTATCTGCTTTCAAATTATAATGTGCAGACCTAGGAGAGACATTACCATTTTAAAAGGGAAAAGGGGAATGTGAAAGGGGTCACATCCCAAGTAATTTCAAAACTCAACAAGACAATTTCCATTAGGTTTCCAGGTCTCAGAACAATTCTCTGTGGCTGGATGCTCCCACTTCTTGACCCTTGAGAGCCACCGCCTAGAGAGGCTTATTATGATGGAATGCTAACAGAGAAAACACTTACCCTGAGTATACCTTTAAACAAAGTCATTTCATACTGACTGCATATGTAAATCAATATTTAAGAAAATTAATACACATATCCATAAATGATTAGTGCCATGCAATGTTCAGAATCAACAGTATATATTCTTTTAAATCAATATTGTCTGTTATTTACAATTTTTTTTTTACAGGGACAGAGAGAGAGAGTCAGACAGAGGGGTAGATAGGGACAGACAGACAGGAACGAAGAGAGGTGAGAAGCACCAATCATTAGTTTTTCATTGCCATCGCAACACCTTAGTTGTTCATTGATTGCTTTCTCACATGTGCCTTGACCGCGGGCCTTCAGCAGACCAAGCAACCCCTTGCTCAAGCCAGCGACCTTGGGTCCAAGCTGGTGAGCTTTTGCTCAAGCCAGATGGGCCCGCACTCAAGCTGACAAGCTTGAAGTCTCGAACCTGGGTCTTCCGCATCCCAGTCCGATGCTCTATCCACTGCACCACCGCCTGGTCAGGCTGTTATTTACAAAATTTTAAAAGTAATTTTAGACAGAGAGGAAAGAGAGAGAAACATAGATTTGTCACTACAATTATTTATGGATCCACTGTTTATTCTTGTATGTACCTTGACCGGGGATTGAACCTAAAACTTTGGCACCCTGGTGTACTGGGACAACACACTAACCAACTGACCTATCCAGCAGGGCCTATTATTTCTAAATTCTTGATAAAACTAATGAAATTCAAAATTGAATAAGCAACAATAGCAATAATGAACTAAATAGTAATAAATTAGATACTAGTGAAATAATTGTATATCTGTAGAACAGAACAATATACAGTCATTAAAATAAATATCAGTGAATAATATATAATGAAATAATCTAAAAATGAAAATGTAGGTAAGATAAAGCAGAAATCAGCACATCTGTATTAACGTATAATGCTGATCTCCAGTTTGTGAGAGTGTGGGTCATTTCAGTGCTCTGTCTTCTTTTTTCTTATGTTTTGAAGTTTGGGGACATGAATATGTATTTCACATAGGTGAGGGTGACTGTAGGGGGCCCTTAGAAGCCCCTGCCAGCCGGTCCTCCTGGTCTGCCTCCTGCTAGGGAGGCTGTAGAAGCCTGTCACTCGTTCCAGTTTTCCAGCAGGTTGTAGCTAAATGTTGCACTGTGATCAAGTTGTCTCAATTAGAGATAAGGAAAACTATGGTGAGCCTTTCTGAGAAATAGATGTCTGCCTGATTAAAAGAGAGAGAGAGAGAGAACAGCAAAGGTGAGGACTCTTGTGCTACCTGGTCTGACCCTTCTTTCCCCCTTGAGGGGAGTTGTATGAGATGTGACTTCCAGAATAGACCCAATGCCTTGCTGAGCAACCCTGGAAATGTCTGTTTCACAGCTGCACACATGCAGGTACACTTTCAATGATCAGAGTAACAATAAATATTTTTCAAAATATGACGAAATTGAGAATATCTATAATAGCATTTGAGAAAGGGGAGTCGCTGGTATTGAACAAACTTCTTTGTAAAGCACTCAAATAATGTAGCCCTGTGAACGATATGCAAAAAAACATTGCTGTATGCTATTGTTTTTACAAAGAAAGACTACTCACTAAGATAATATATAGTATTACTAGGACATTTTTACAACCAGGCGGGTTGCATTAACTGACCTTTTTCAGGTAGCAACTGGTCATTGAGCCAGCAATTCAGAACTGGGAATGGAAAACTGTAGAAAGCTGATGTTATTTTAATATTAAGTGAACAAACAAATAAACAAGCTAACAAAAAGCCACCAACTTATTGCAAAATTCAGTGAGAAAATTTAAGTAAACATATTCTCTTCTAGCATTAGAAATACAAGCATTCAGCTCTTATAAAGCTTTTATTACATTTTGTCTAATTATATTATTTTATTTTCTGCTCAGTTAATATATATTTATTTTGAGCACCTTGATAGACCAAGCATTTCATATACTGCTATGACTAACAATATGCATGTATTACACCCTATTCAGTTGGTTCTGAAACCTGGTGTCCCTATGAAAGAGTGATGTCCACAATGTCTTGTCCTAAACAACCCCTCTTAATTCCCAAGATTCACACCTAAGGCTTCTTTAATGGAGTCTACCCATCTCATATTTGGTCTTCTACTGCCTTCCATTTTTCCAGATACTACCGTCTGTTCTAAAGAACCCTGCCTTTGTACGGTATGTCTGAAGTAGGATAGCTTCAGTTTTGTCATTTTTGTCTTTAACAATATTTCAGGCTTAATTTGCCCTAGGAATCACTTGATCCAGGCTATCTATAGAGTTTTCCTCGAATACCACATTTCAAATGAATTAACGCTGTTGTTTTTCTCTCAGCCTTCTTCATTGTCCAATTTTCATGTCCATACATAGTACAGTGGCACCTTGACACAGGAGTTTAATTCATTTCATGGCCAGGCTCATGACTCAATTTGCAAAAAAATAACTGGTTTACAAAGTATATTTACCTTCAAAGTCAGGCAAAGATGCTGACAGGAGGGGGAGGAGTTTGGCGGAGGAGGTTTTCATTTCATGTGCTATCACTCAACATAACTTACTTTCTACACACTTAACACTACATTTAATTGCAAAATTTAACTGCACATTATGTATGATATGTAACTTTATTGCTAAATTTAATTTCTATTTTTTTACTTTGCTCAATCATCATTTTCTTTGCTGACTTTTGGCTTTTTCGCAACACTATCCTCACTTTCACTTAGAAGTCATTTCAACGATAACCTTTCTGTGGAAGTTTGTTTCTTCCTCCCGTTCAGAACATTTGGCAGGCCATCTAGTGGAGGGTGGCGGAAGCTCGTGATTCACATATCTGCTCGTGATTTAAAGCAAAAAATCCCATGAGTGCCTGCTTGTCTCTCAAATTGTTCATGATTTAAAGTGCTCATGTATCAAGGTACCATGGTATTTGGGAGTACAAGGGTGTGAATGAAATTAGCCTTGGTCTCTAATGACACACCTTGGTGATCTTTCCTAATTCTTCCATTGCTGCGCTTCTGAGTCCCAGCTTTCTCTTTCTTTATTTTATTTTATTTTATATTTTACCTTGGTTGCATTCTCCATTTAAATTGACATCTGAACCAAGGTAAAAAAATCTTTAACAATACAATGTCTTCAATGCCTGTGTTAAATTTGTATATTTTATCTGTAGTAATGATTTTTATCCTCTTGAGATTCAGATACTTGGGCACTTTCTTTTGTCACTTAAATCAGAAGTCATTTCATATTGCTGCCATTTTCTACCTATAAGACAATGTCAATTGTATATGATAAATTGTTGATATTTCTTTACCAAATGTCCCTCCTTTATTTAAAACAAATGTTGGGAACCGTTCTGTTCCTACTTAAAATTTTAGTAGTGTGCTGACAATAAAAATTAGGTTGAAATCGATTTAAGTGGCATATTAGTCAGCATTCTCCAGAGATGCAGAATTAGCAGGTTATGTATATGAGCCCAGAAAGAGATTTTTTTGAGTAACTGGCTTATGTAATTGTGGAGGCTGAGAAGGCCTATGATCTGCCTGCTGCCAACAAGCTGGAGACCAAGGAAAGCCTCTGGTGTAATTCCAGTCTAAACCTAAAGGTCTGAGAACCAGGGAGCCAATAGCATAAGTCCTGATCCATGTCTGAAGGCCCAAAAACCAAAAGCACCAATGTATGACAGCAGAAAATGATGGGTGTCCCAGCTCCAGCAGAGATCAAATTTGCTCTTCCTCTGCTTTTTTGTTTTAGTCAGGTCTCCAAAAGATTAGGTGAGGACCACTTGTTACTAATGAGGGCGATTTTCTTCATGAAGTCTACAAGTTCAAGGATTAATCTTTTCCAGAAATGAAATTCTCAGACACAGCCATAAATCAGTTTTACTAGCTATCTGGAGAGCCCTTACCCCAATCAAGATGACACATAAAATTAAACATCACAGTGGGGGAATAAAAAAAAAAGTACATAGTTTTAAGAACCTAGGAAAAGTTTCTTTTTGCATGGGGAAAAAAGAGCTGAGACATAAATGCAGGAAAATTTAGAGTTAGTGTTTAAGTTGTTTTTAAATGGGAGAGAGTAGAGCATGCACACAGGCTAATGAAAAGAATGCAGGAGATATTATATTCCTATATTCTAGTGTCTGGCTGCTGGGTTGTGAGCTACTGGAGGGCAGGGACCCTCTTCAACTACACTGTATCAACGATTAGAATAATAGCCAGCAATGAAATTTGAATGAATGTATGCAAGAATTAAAAAAGAGAAGGAAGGAAGGAAGGAAGGAAGGAAGGAAGGAAGGAAGGAAGGAAGGAAGAAAAGAAGGAAGGAAGGAAGGAAGGAAGGAAGGAAGGAAGGAAGGAAGGAAGGAAGGAAGGAAAGAAAGAAGAATGGAGGAAGCAAGGGAGGGAGGCAGAGACAGAGGGAGAGAGGGAGGGAGGGAGGGAGAATCCAATATAGTGACTAAGGTTGAATTTGAATATTCTAGGGCAGTGGTTCTTAACCTTTTTTGAGTTACCGAACCCACCAGTTTCATATGCGCATTCACCGAACCCTTCTTCAGTGATAAATAAAATATGATTTTTTTTTCCAAATTCAAGACATAGGTATATGTTTTTTTTACTGGTGCCCAAAATGAGCCATGCATGAACATCACCTTGCTCAAAGACCAAAACCAACAAAGTGCATGAACTCACAACAAATTACAGTATTACTTTATTCTGGCCTCCGCGGCAGAGGCTTCTCCGAACCCCTGAGACCGACTCATCGAACCCCTAGGGTTTGATAGAACCCAGGTTAAGAACCACTGATCTAGGGAGACTGATGGTGAATGACACAAGATTTTCAAGAATGCCTGAAAAATGAAAAGGACAGTTATTTCTTTAGACAGTGAAAGTGACAGATTAGTAAAAATATAAGTAGGTTAAGTTAGTCCAAGTTGGTAGATGAAGGTTATTTTCTCTGGGAAATAAAAGGCTGGGCTATATAGTGGTGTAGGATGGGAGAGAGTGCAAGGTTTAAAACATGTATAGAAGAGCTGGAAACACATAGAGAAAAATGGCAGGACAGACAGGTGTTATTGGAAAAGCTTGGAGGAGACCAGTGATCATGAAATATGTAGGAAGAATTGAACAGCACTGTTAACAGTGTCCACAATTAAAATTGAGTTGCTGTTTAAGAGATCTGTGTGTGACCTTTGAATAAGAAATAACTCAGATACAATGGTTGTTTCCTAATATGTGATCACAGTTTATATGCATTTATAATCTACGCACTGTTTGTGATTGTGTTTCAAACTTGCCTTTATTCAAATAATTATATTTAGGTGTATTCTCCTCTTCCAAGATAAAAATTTCAAACAAATGTTTTACTCATGTAAACTACACCTGAGTAGTAACTACATGTTCAAATATATTCTGCTCTTACAGTTGCAGAAATCTTAGTTGATATGCATTGAGTATGCCTCCAGAAATTAGATTCCTGGAATCATGAACAATAAGCTAAAATGTATCCAAACACCTGTGTGTTGTTCTAATCCTCTAATTCTCAAGTCCACTACTCTTTATAAGCAACATATGGATGTATACAAATCTAATAGCTGAGCTGAAATTCTTTAGAATTTTGCTACTTTAAGATTCCATTTTTTCTTTAATTTCTGCTTTTCTTTTCTTTTTTTTTTTTTTTTTTTTACAGGGACAGAGAGAGGGATAGATAGGGACAGACAGACAGGAACGGAGAGAGGTGAGAAGCATCAATCATTAGTTTTTCGTTGCCGTCGCAACACCTTAGTTGTTCATTGATTGCTTTCTCACATGTGCCTTGACCGGGGGCCTTCAGCAGACTGAGCAACCCCTTGCTGGAGCCAGCGACCTTGGGTCCAAGCTGACGAGCTTTTGCTAAAGCCAGATGGCCCCGCACTCAAGCTGGCGAGCTCGGGGTCTCGAACCTGAGTCTTCCGCATCCCAGTCCGACGCTCTATCCACTGCACCACCACCTGGTCAGGCAATTTCTGCTTTTGTTGATGATGCCTCTAAGTATTTCATACCTACGGCTGATCACTTTGTGCTAAAACTGAGACTGCAACATATCTTGACTGATTCTTAGAATGTCCAGGATCAATGTGGAATAAACTATTTATGATGGTAATTGTCTATACTGAACAAATTGGCACTTAACTCTATACATTTATTTTATTAATGAAGACTCACAATTATTTTTTTAAAAGTTCTGCATAAAGCATAGCTAAAAACAAATTAAAATTACCAAGTACTTTTATTGAGTCAATAAATTTCAATATTGTTCATAAAGGGCATACTAGCTTTGACTTAGAATTAATCAGCTTTACTACCTATTGCTGTTTCAATACCTCATATGATATTAACATATTTCTTTATACATTATAATAATTCTTAACCTGTTATTAAACACCAAACTCTACTATGAAAGATTGTGTCATCCTTGTTTCCCGGACATAAAATCACACTGCTTGAATATGTAAGTGCACAAATGTTTATTGAATTAAATTGAGTAATAAAGTCAATAACTGCTCCAGGACAGCCAGTGTTAGAGGTGAAGGATGTATAGATAAATAAACACCTTCTCAAATCCAATCTCAAACAGGCAGAGACACGAAGACAGTAAATAAACCCAGAGATGGACGAGCGGTGACAGAAGAGGGGTCCAAGGGCCATCAAAGAAAAAATGAAATGGGAACTGGAGCTTGAGAGGCATTTACCTCTCATGCAAGAGGTAGGGGGCATTATCAATGAGGTGATCAGTGAGGCCAGAAAGCTGAGGGGTGAGAGAATGGGGTGCTATGGGAAAGATTCAAGGACTGTACTCTTGGTGCCTAAAGTAGGAGAGCGTAAGGGAAGGTGATAATCAATGAATGTGAAGAGTAAACACGACATGGTTGACAGTAGCCTTTCTGTATCATGCTTGCGCTGCACGGAGTTGCCTAAATTCTCAACAGAGGGAGACAGGTGTGTGTAAATGTTTCAGGGCTGTCCTATCAGGATGCCACCTATCGGGTAACCTCAAACAACAGAAACCACTTTACTGTCTTGCAGTTCAGGAAGCCAGAAGTCTGATATCAGGGTGCTCATAGTGTTGATTCCTTGTGATGGCAGTAGTTAATTCCAGATGGTAAAGACAACAACAACAACAAAAAGGTTGAGATCACACACACACACACACACACACACACACACACACACACAAAGTATAAAATGAAAAGAGCAAAGGGCCATGGAAAAGGCAGTCCTAGGTACACAAAAGAATACAGAGGAGAATGGGAATAGAGACATAAAACATCCTAAGAGGGGAGAAGGTATCGGCTGATGCTTCTGGAGGAAACAGAACTAGGAAGATAAAGTTGAAGCACAGTCATTAAATTAACAATTAATGGGTCATTTATGCTCTTTATTGTTTTCAGTAGACAATAGTAGAAGTAACTTTTGAAGCGCAGGTTGTGTTGCAGAAAGGAACTTTTGGAATGCAAAATACAAGACAATCTATATTCATAGGAACAGAAACACTGAAGCAATGTGCTAGTGGATGGGGTTGGGATTGGGTGAAGCAAAGTGCATTGGTTTTCATCAGGGACAGGGACCTCATTTTTTATGGTTGGAGGAAAAGATGGATAGATGTGTGAGCACCAAAATAAATTGGTTATTTGGAGAAGAGCGAGATGTTGGGGGAAGCTGACACCTGAAAACAGCATCATTTGCAATTGATCCTCTGCTAGCAATAGGGGTGGCAATTGTCAACATATCACAGGGTCTCCTTACCCACCTGCCACCCAGCCATGAGGTGAGTGAGGGCTGGACCCGCCTGGATCCTGGGGCACATACACCTTGTTTCTATCTGAGCACAGAGAGGCACTCATGCTGGTGGGGGCAGTGCTGCTTTCTTTCAGGGAATCAGTTACAGTAATTGTTTTAACCTAAATTTACTGTAGAAATACTCTTGTTGGAATTGTCTACTTGTTACTCCCCTGTAGATATAATTTCATAAGTAAACCCTCTAGAAACGTATTAAAACACCTACACCTTTCATAATGTGAAGCTGGAGTAAAAATAACACTGTTAATTCTGATGTGAATATAGATGGAGAAAGTAAATGATGTAAATACAGATACATTTGTATATGTATTGAATTCTAGCCCAAATGATTTTTATTAAGAATTTTATTTAACATTCTCATTTTAGAACAGTCTACATAAAACAATGTATGCCTTTTATTTCATTCACATTAAAAAGTAATAGACTAAGTTGAAGGAAATTAACTATTTTGACATATACATAAAACTCACAAAAGAGTAAAATGTTACCAGTTTTGCTTTTGAAACGATACATATTGAGACAAAATCAACCAAATTAGTCATTGAATAATGTTAGTTTGAAGAAAATATAGGCTTAATTTAGGATATTTAAAAATAGCCAGGTATTTTTCCAATTAAAATAAATGAGTTCAACATGTATTTATTCATTTATGGATAATGAGTTATTTAATTCAGCACTAAAATCTGGAAGTTATCGTCAAAGTTGTATAATAGTAAAATAGTTTAGACTAGAGGAATTAGATTTTCTAAAACATTAATATAATTATTTAAAAGAAAATGTTACAAAAACAAAAGAGACAAATGAAATTCCAGTTCACAACATTATTATAAGAACACAAGAATTATCATTCAATCTCTCATGACTACAGAGTGATTTTTCTCCTAATTCAACATTAAATGTATTTAGCTTGTATCTTTCTTTGAATGTTATGTATTATCTTTCTAGAAAAATGTCTGTAATGTACTATTGGAAAGTTACTATAAATCTCGCTTACAAAAGCTAAGTAAGCTAAAAGTGCCTAGGATTTAAAGATGTATGTGAAGAAAGGTTTCAAGCTTCAGGCTGACCCTGGAGGATGGCCGGGCGCTATCCCTGGGTAATCAATTTATGTTGCAATTCCGGTGTCATGACCCCTAAACACTGGCTACTGTCATAACCCATTTGGTGCTTGATCTGTGGTTCAGCAATTGTATAAAAGTTGAATCTTTATAAATCAAATTATTTTAAGTGAAACAAAAATATTATTAAGAATATTTTGGTAGAGTGATAAAAGCTCTTGACAAAATCATCACCTGATATTTCAAAGTTTCCCTGAATTCACACTCCTTTTTCTTTCAAATTTGGATATAATCTAGAATTAGAGCTCATCTAAAGGTCCCATTAAGCATAATGAAGTAGCCACATAAACAGTCTTGACATTAGGCAAGATTCTTAGTCAGTACTTTAAAGAAATACAAGGTATTTTTCAGAAATCAAAAATTCCCTCTTTTATTTTGTATATAGTGAATTAAGCATATTAGCAAAAGAATAGCTCATTTCTTTAAACAAGATATAAAATCACCTAAGCTAGCATTTGGAGGTCTAAATAAAAGCTTGGCATCAAAAAATACTATGTATTCAAAACAATTGTTGGAGCGATGCTTCTCAAATATTCATGTGTAGAAGAACCGCTTGGGGATGTGTAGAAGCAAAGGTCTAGCGTGCAGCCCGAGATTCTAAAGTCTAACAAGCTCTAAAACCGAGCGGATTCTGCCGGTCTGAAGACCACGCATTAGACAGAGAAGTAGGACTGATTCTGCATATCCCCTGCAGTAGGGCTTTGCACTCTTTGGGAATAAATGGTTTATTTCCACAATTACTCAAGAAAAAGAATTCATTTTTCAAAATCAAAACATCATAGATATTATAAAAAACAAAAACAGGGTGATTCTGATATTTAAAAAAGAAATTACCTTAGAAATATTTTATTAGCTATTGTGAGATTTCTCTAAGTTGCACAGAATGGACAAAGCAAGCATAATCAAATTAAGTGCAAACACTTTTTAACAGGAGACATTTTTGTCTTCTTAGAAAAGTGATAAATGAATGAGCAGAGAAACAAGGATCTTAGGTTTGAAAACAACGTAATACAATTATCCTGCACTAGTAGCTGGTGTTTTCAGTTCCTGTTTGGAGGATGAGGAGAATCAAGCTGGAGTTGCAATCTGCAGGCTCCAGAAGATGAGAGCCCAGCAGCAAGGAGTACCTACCACACCCCTGGTAGGTTTGCGATTTGGGGATAGTGCTCTTGTATTCAGTACCCTTCATGTTAATGGTCAACCAGCAAGAAAAGCAGAGCTAAGAACAGAAATGTGCTGGTAGATTCAACAATTCAGAATTTCCCACAAGTCTCTGATTTCCCTGCATTCACCAAACATACTTCCAGAAGGAGAAAAGGACTATGATATTTTATGAATTTAAGTCTATAAACCATTCCAGATTCTTTCTAATGAACTGGTAAACTAAGGTACTGAACCCCAATTTTAGAAGAAAATAGAAATGCTCGTCAACACTGACTCTCAGGCCTCCTTAATCTCTCACTAAATGTGGAGCTGGGTAGAGACACACAGACATTTGAGATTAAATGGTGATTACAAACACATTAATTTTTTTTTTCTGTTCATCAAATTGGTCTGAAAATCTATTCAGAGTCAGATGGAGACAAATAAGTGTCATTAATACTAAGGATATGTTTGGGATAATTTAAGGATGATGAAATCTATTTAATTTAAACACACTTTTTCATGTAATCTTTACTTGGAACATATTTATTTTAAACAAATAATGAAATAATTTTAGTACCATGTAATTTTTCTGGGTTCTGAAATATGTGTTTGTGTGTGTGTATGTCTGTATGTGTGTTGTGTATGCGTGAGAGCTGTTGTGTTCACTGTGATCTTCTGGTCTGTGACCTGGGTTCTGAGGGCAGGAGTAAAAGAAGGACATTCTGATGGCTAATTGTCATATATTTCTAAATACGTTTCTTTATCTAAATATTGAGTAAGGAGAACTACACGCTGAGTAAGCTATCTTACTATTTTATGCAAAGTTCTAAACAGCTTCTTAAGAAATCAGCTATCACACATCTTAATTTTCCCAAATCAGTTTACTGAGTCCCAACTCCACCTAGACAAAGGACAGGATGTCCCTTTGGCGGTCTCTAATAGAACACTGATTTTCATCCTGCCATCATCATCTGCCTCCTTCACTTTTTACTTATTTTTATTCCTTCATTTTCTTTCTTCTGGAGGTGAACCAACCATTTGCCCTAGACCCTGATAACTTTGAAAATCAATCTGAGCATAAAAATCAATTTCATGACATGGTCTTATAGCATTAAGGTCCATTGCTTGCATGCATTTGGCAAAGTTAAATGAGAAGGTGATCTGTTAAATCACCTATAAAAATAAATCTACTCACAGCAGTGAAAGCCCGTGTAAGTCGAAAAGGCATTGCTAACCACCTCAAGGCTAACCACCTCAAGTCTCAACGTCTGTGCTTAAATTCTCAATTATATCCAAATTTGAAAGAAAAAAGAGTGTGAATGCAGGGAAACTATGAAACTCATTATCCATAAGTGAATAAATACAGGTTGAACTCATTTTTTTAATTGAAAAAATACCTGGCTATTTTTAAATACCCTAAATTAAATCTATTTTCTTCAAATTCATATTATTCAATGACAAATTTCATTGGTTTTGTGTCAATTTGTATCATCATTTCAAAAGCAAAACAATGATAACATTTTACTTTTGTGAGTTCCATGTATATATTAAAACAGTTCATCTCCTTCAACTTATTCAATTCCTTATACTATGAGTGAAAGAGAAGGCATACATTGTTTCACATAGACTGGTCTAAAATGAGAATGTTAAATAAAACTCTTAATAAAAATCATGTAGTCTAGAATTAAATACATATACCAATGCGTCTGTATTTAAGTCATTTGCTTTCTCCATCTATATTCACATCAGAATCAGTAGTTTTCCTTTTTTACCCTAGATGCACATTATGAAAGGTGTAGGTGTTTTGTTTATAGAAGGTTAATTATGAAATTATACCTACAGGGGAGTAACAAGTAGACACATCCACCAAGAGTATTTCCATGGTAAATTCAGGTTAAAATAAATTAATGTCACCGATTCTCTGAAAGAAAGTAGCACTGCCCCTACCAGCAGGGGCGCTTCTCTGTGCTGAGACAGAAACAGGGTGTGTGTGTGCCAGGATCCAGGTGGGTCCAGCCTTCACTCCCCTCACCGCTGGGTGGCTGGTGAGTAAGAGGCCCTAAGATAAGCACAGCTTTCGCTAGCAGCCGATCAAGTGCTAAGGATCCTGTTTTCAGGTGTACATTACCATTAATTTGGCCGTCAACCTCACATTTCTTTTAAAAAATAAAGTTTAAAAAAATGAGCAAGAAACAAAAAATCATTTCATTTAACATGTCAGGAAAGTAATATGCCAGAAAAAGTTATTTTTTTCAACAATGGGATGTACCATAAGACATTGGTCTTTGTGTAGAATCTAATTTTGCTTTTAAAAAGACATTAGCCTGACCTGTGGTGGTGCAGTGGATAAAAGCGTCGACCTGGAAACAATGAGGTCGCCAGTTCAAAACCCTGCACTGGTCTGGTCAAGGCACATATGGGAGTTGATGCTTCCAGCTCCTCCCCTCTTTCTCTCTCTCTCTCACTCTGTATCTCCTCTCTAAAATGAATAAAAATAAAAATAAATTTAAAAAAAGTTTATATTAAAAAGACATTAAAATTCTGCTGGGTCACTGAAAACCTGATGAAAGTTCAACACTTTCCTGACCTTCTGAAATGCACAGCCCCCTCTCTTTGTATTATTGTATTTGTTGAATGAATGACACTCTATTAATTTCTTGTTAACCTCTGAAAAACACATTCGTATTTACTAGTTATTGTATATATATAAATGGGCATATTAAGAAGAATGGTTGCTTTCTGGTAGATAGGAATAGGAAAATTTAGAAAACAGAATTGGCCTAAAGCTTATTGAATCTTTTAATCCCTTTAGGATTAAGTGTGTTATTGACTCTGAAAAAACACTGCGCGAAGTTAATTTTTTTGTCATTCCTGGTCAGGGAAGGGGGAAACAAGGCTGTGCATTAATTATTAGCCTAGTGTTTAAGTCAAATCAGTAAAAATGCCAGGATGATTGAGTATTTGTACTGTTGATTAAGGAGCATGATTGGAATCAAGAAGTAACTAAACCTAGGAGAGAACAGAAATTTGTTAGTCTGGTGATCTTCAAGATTTAGGAATGAATAGAATTGAGACTTAGAAAAGTTATAAATTTGGTAACATAGGTTCATATTTTGAAGAAGTCAATGTCACTAGTAAATATTTTGTTTTCCCTTGCTATATATATCCTCGGGTCTAATTAATAACCTGATAAAATATGCCTAATAAAAACTTGCTATTCAAAATCAAATATTAAACTCTAAGGTTTAAATTTGTATCCTTAAGATTGTATTTCAACTTTCATGTACCTTGTTTTCCCACATTTTGCTCAATACTATGATGAAGTCAAAACAAACAAAAAAAAAATCTCAGTATTTTATTTAAATATTATGTGTTAAAGTGAATCAACATTGATGATTTTCCTTAGAATACAAAGATTATTTAATCTAATGCCTTATTTTGAGACATTCTAAATTTTCTTTTGATAGTACAAGATTCAGAAGCAAACACTAAGAGCATAGTATAGTATGGGTAATATAGTTTTAATCTTATTTTAAACTATCTTTCTATAGTTTTTTTTCTAATTATCTTAATCCTACTTTTAAAAAGAAAGCCAATTCAAAGTTATAGAGATCATTTCTTTTAAAAAATATTTTTTTTCCTTTTTTTTCTCTTACTCCTAATTTTCTTCTTCGTTATTCTGATTATTTCTCTTGAAATAGATACCTCTACCCTTAAGCTCTGTTAAATTTCCTAGGTTTCATGGTTAACATGGCCAACCAAAAATCTTTCTCAACGGAACTTTCTGCCCTGTGTCTATTGAAATTCTGTCCATCTCTTCCACATTTCCCTTTACAGTAGATTAATGACTACAAATTCTTTGGCTCTCTTTCCTTCAAGTAGTGAATCTATGTCCATCTTGAGACTTGTTTTGACCTATAGAAATGTAGTAGAGAGACACTCTTTACTTTATAAAGGTTGTCCTTTCGATTTCTGTAGCTTCCACCTTCACAAGTTAGGGAGCTCCCTCCTGGAAGTCAAAAGCCACCAGAGGTTGATACCCTATGAACACCACAATGTGAGGAAGCCCAATCCAGTCACATGAGACCATGGGGCTCACAGAGGACTGTCAAGGTGCCTCACATGGGAAACCCAAGGAAGTGACATTGAAAAATACAGAGATGTTCAGATACTATGGAACAAAAGCAGGCAATGAATGGACAGGGGAAAACATAGGTGGTAGGAAGCTGACTTTAATGCTGAGTCATGGTTAATTACAGAGTACGTAAACTTTACCAAAATTACAATTCACATGGGGTTACTTCTAATCCTTATCAATGAATAAATGACACCAATTGGTTCACATGTACATTTTTCTAGCATTTACAAGAAAAGTTATATATTCCAAGATAAAGACAAAACAATCTAATTGCTAAAAAATTGAGGCTCTAGTATCTCTTTAAAAATTAGAACTTAAGTGTAAATATATATTTTAATTATATATTTAGGTTCCTATTTTTGCCAATAGTAATGCTTTGTGTTACATTATCTTAGTCACTGTCCTCTTTTTATAAACAAATATAAATTCCAATATTAAAATTGTTCATTTGCAATTATATTTGAATGTATCTATTTACTCATCTGTCTTTACAAAAGACTGTAAGTTCCTCAAGAAGGACCATGTCTTATTCATTTGTGCATCCTCATTAACTAGTAAAATGCTAAACACAAAATTATGTCTAACTGATTACAGTTGAATAAAAGAATTAAAGAATCTTGTATAGTTCATTATATGTACACTATTATAAAGGTTAGGTGGTTAGCTTATAAAAAGAAAAAATAGTTCCAATAGTTACTATTTTAAAAATATATATACTCATCATAGCTATTCTAGGTAATTTGCAGAAATATAAAATGCATGCTTTTATTTCTAAAAATCTACCTTAAAATTAATCATAAATTCATCAAATACTAAATTCCTTATTAATTCATATAAACTGTAGTTACTTCATTTGCTATAATTTGAAAGAAACCTATTCAAAGAAATGTATTCTCTTTTATCAACCAGACAAAATCTTGAATGCACTAATCTGCAACCAGACTGATATCGCTTAAGTATATCAAGTATATAAAAGGTAAGAGTAATCTCAAATTCACACACAAGCAAACATTATTGAAAGATGGAACTCTTTACATTATGCAATTAAACAGTATGTGATAAAATTATACACTTCAGGATATAAAGTTCTAAAACATCAGAAAGTGTCTGTGCATACAAGTTTGGACATACAATTTCTGTAGATAAGCACTTATTCTCCTTAATTATTATTTTTCTTCTAAAACATCAAAAAACATTACTTCTAAAGGATTTCTAAAATAAGCATTTTCCCCAGTCATTTATTCATCAAATCATGTTTACTTTGAAATATGTTTCTATGTATTATCTCTAAGAGTTAAAGTTTTAATCATAAGATATTCTCACATTCCTAAAAGTTTTGTCATAAAATACCATTATATGATATCTGAAATTCTATGTATATTTCCATGCTTACTTTAGCTGAGCAAGATTTTTTTATTTATAAGCAAACAACATCTAATGAGTAAAATGACTGATAGCTATTCCCCCATAGTATGAGTGAAAACTGCTAAGTGAACTTAAGTCATTCTTGACAAAGGAATGGCAACTATTATAGAAGGGGGAATTTGCCCTGTCAATTACAATGCATAAGACACTCTAGAAAAGGGCAAAAATGTTGGTGTCTCAAATGACTATGGGTGTTTGGCAACAGTTTGTATATAGCTGCAAAGCAAATAACTTTAGATGGAGAATTAGAAGATTCAGTAAATTTGATATCCGGAGACCTAAATTATTACTTTTTGCCACTTAAAGCATAAGGTTGTATAAAATACTCTAACATTTTGTGTGTGTGTGTGTGTGTGTGTGTGTGTGTGTGTGTGTGTGTGTGGAAAAAAAGGAGAAACAGGTTCCCGCAAGTGCCCCAACCAAGATTGAACCGGCAAATCCTCTAGAGGGCTATTCTCTACCCACCAGGACCCTTGCTCCATTGCAACTGGAGCCATTTTTTTAGCATCTGAGGTGGAGGCTATGGAGCTATCCTCAGCACCCTGGGCCAACTCGCTCCAATTGAGCCATGGCTTCAGGAAGGGAGGAGGAGAGGAGAAGAGAGAGAGAGAGAGAAGTGAGAAAGATAGGGGTGGAGAAGCAGATGGGTGCCTCTCCTGTGTACCCTGACCGGGAATTGAACTGGAGACATCCACACGCCGGGCCAACACTCTACAGCTGAGCAAACCAGCCAGGGCAATACTAAGTCTAACTTCTTTTTTTTTTTTTTTTTTAATATATTTTATTATTATTAATTCTAATGGGGTGACATCAATAAATCAGGGTACATATGTACAATGAAAACATCTCCAGGTTATCTTATCATTCAATTGTGTTGCATACCCATCACCAAAAGTCAAATTGTCCTCTGTCACCTTCAATCTGGTTTTCCCTGCGTCCCTCCCCTCCTCCCTATCCCATTCTTCCCTCCCTCCCCCCCTCTAACTTCTTGAAGTTAATTTCTCATCAGCAATTGCCAGAAATACTGAGTGTTGGCAGAAAGCAAATAATTAATTTAAAAGTGCAAACAAAATTATTATAAAACTTTAAGGTATATACAAGTATTAGATATAATACCTATAGGCTAACCTTGATAATAAGTAAATAAGAATCTTGAATCCTATAGGAGAAAAACAAGTTAAGAGCACAGTGTGTGTAAATACTTAACTATATTAATCATACAGCCTTTGAAAATAAGGGAAACATTACTATTTCCCTTTCCTTTTTGTGTTTTGATTAAAGAAAGTAGAAAAAATCTAGGTAGAAATTTTTAATCAAAACAGCATTTATATTTATTAACTGTGTTTGAACCTAGCACAGAAAAGGAAGCTCTTAATCAGGCTAAAAATAAATTTGCTATTGATGTGAGACCTTAATTTTCTTGCACTTATTAATCAAAACACAATATAACTTTTTTTTAATTCCTTAAGTCACTATGCCATGAGACTTTTGAAAATAATTTGTGCTTAGTAGTCAAATATATTATCAACTATGGCTCAGTACTTTCACAATGCTGTCTGTATAATATGACTTTTTAAATGACTAGAAGAATATTGATTTCTTGAGCTTTTTTGAATGAACAGTTTAGAACTAACAATGCAATATGCTTGGAAAAGGGTAAAGTACAAGATTTCTAGAAATCTATACATATTTTTAATTTTGAAATTTATTTAATATCAGGTTTATTAGAAAGTTGCTTATTTTGAAAGGATCAAAATTAACACCAAAAATGTCAGCATAATTTAGTCAACTGATAAATATGTAGTAGCCCAAATTAACTGTTTTTAATATTGGGTTAATCATAATGCCCCAAATGTACATAGAGTAGAAGGTAAAGGTTTTTATTTGCCGTGCTACACTGTGCAAATATCCATATTTTTCACTGTAATGGTTTAAGCTCTTCCTTCCTGCTGTATCTCCAATGCTCCGACACGCAACAGATAATGTCCAATCAACTCGACCAACTAAACTTTAGCACCCACTACATATTTTTTACTACAATAATGTATCATTTAATCTATTCTTTACTGAATTCATAAAATAATTAAATTTAATCATGTCACTTCTTGAATGGCTCTACATTACATAGAGGATAAAGTCTACGTTTCCACTACAAAGATTTTCATAACCTGTCATTAAGCTACCTTTTCCAAGTTCATTGCTACAATAGCTAACCACTTTTCTTCCCATGTCCATACATAGTTTAATCCCCAACTGCTATAACTTAATTCTGTACACATGCAGTGCCTTTCTATACTTTTGTATTTATCATATCTTTGTACAAGAATAATGTCCTATTCCTACTGTTATTTGATTCCAACTCTCTTTAAATATAAATACAGATGTTGCTGCTCCATAAAGCATCTCTGATAATAGTGCATACAATGACAGTGATATACAATAACATATTTGCTTCCTCAGATACCCTATATCACATAAAGAATGGGTTTGATATCTGTACCAAGTATGTACTAGCTACCTCTATTAGGGCTAAGGATAATCTCACTAAAATTATAGTACTATGAAAGGATATTTTCAAAACCAGTTAAAATCAAAGCTCTTATACAAATAAAAAATAACAAATGTCAAAGATTTTATTTAAAACATTAATTAATAAAAGAATGACTAAAATGGAACCATTGGCTCAAAAGGAAATTCAAAATACTATTTGTATTTAAGCCCTTCAGCAAAGCAAAATGAATTTACAAATAGTTATAAAGTTTACTTTTTCCAATTTGAAGGACATTTATTGCTTCCCATTTGATTGTGTATGAGCAAGAACAAGGCATTGTTAGCTAACAATTTAGAGAATTGTAATTGTTCAAACGCAATGAAAGATGAGGACAATCTGGAAGGGTACACAGACATTCAGAAACGTATTACTTATCTTTGCCCATTTTCAAGCATCTCATAACTTTTCCTGAGGTATTAATAAAACAAGCTAAACAAAACTCATGTGAAAACAAAGTATGCAGTAAGAGAACTAAAGCGCAAGAGTAGAGAAATCATGCTTACGGGACATCTGCATTATTAACCGGGGCATAGAGGGGAAATTTAGTGTATTTCTGAAAAGTGTTAAAGAAAACTTACTCAAGCATAAATAGTTGTTTGAGAACATGCTTTAGCAAACTTATTTCTAATAGATGGTGATTAACACTAAAGGCAGCACAAGGCAAACAATAGGTTGTTTCCATCAAAAGAGCTAAATTTCTCCAGATATTATTTTTCTCTAATCCTGAGCGCTCAAGAACTTTTTCTCATTTGTAAAACCTGATGCCAGCACTTGTTGTTCATTGATTTATTGATAGCCATTCTCACAGGTGTGTGAGGTGATATGTTATTGTGGTTTTAATTTGCATTTCTCCGATGATTAGTAACATTGAGCATCTTTTCATAAGTCTATTGGCAATCTTTAGATAAGCCATTCAGAGAAAGACAAGTACCATATGATTTCACTCATTTGTGGAATCTAATGAACAAAATAAACTGACAAGCAAAATCGAGACAGACTCAGAGAGCAGGCTGACAGCTGTTGGGGGTGAGGGCTACGTGAGGGCGGTAGAAAGATTGTACATAAAAGGACAGGAAAAAAGAAAAGAAAAACTCATGGACAGGGACATCACTGTTATAATTGCAGGAAGTGGAGGCGGAGGAAGTTGTAGGGAAGGCAAATGGTGATGGACGAAAGCTTGACTTGGGGGAGCGAACACACAATACAGTGTACAGAGATGTGTTATAGAATTGGGTACCTGAAACCTGTATAATTATGTTAACCTGTGTCACCTCAGTAAATTCAATTAGAAGATACTTGATGCCAATATCATCTTTTAAATAAAACCTAAGCTATCAAAAGCAAGAGAGAACTCATCCCTTTCTCTTATGCAATGGTCCCCACAGAGACTCCTATGATAGCACAAATCCACTCTTATTCCTCTTCTTTTTTGTTGTCATTCAGTGAGAAGAAGTAAGGCAGAGAGACAATCCCCCACCCACCCCAACAGAGACCAACTGGTAAGCCCACTAAGGGGCGTGCTCAGCCCATCTAGGGCATTGCTACATTGCTCAGTAACCAAGTTTTTCATAGTACCTAAGGCAGAGGCCATGGAGCCATCCTCAGTGCCAGGGCCAACTCAATCTAATTGGGCCATGGCTGCAGGAGAGTGAGGGGAAGAGTGAGAAGGGGAGGGGGAGTGATGGAAAAGCAGGTGGGTGCTTCTCCTGTGTGCCCTGACCAGGAATCAAATTCTGGGTCATCTATATGCCAGGCTGATGCTCTACCACTGAGTCAACTGGCACTGGCCAGAGCCTTTTATTACTTTTCTGTGTTGTCTATGTCACCATTTTAGACACAAGTTCCTTGGGAGTAGGCTCTGCATTTACTCCATTCCTGTTTTCCCGGTATTTCACAGATGTATCTGGGGATTTAAAAAATATTTAAAAAATATTTGGTAAATGTCTGAATAAAAAAGAATGTATTCTTAAAAAGACAAATTCATTTATAAACAGATTAATTAAAGACTCCATTCTTATTTTTAAATGAGGGGCTTACCATAAAATAAACAAAATAATGATACAAACTGAAGAAAATGATAGAATTAATATAAATTCATGAACTATGTGGACCCACTACTTCCTGTGTCTCTGACATCATCTAGGTCATGCCATGAATACATTATTTTAAAGACAGTGTGAATCTACAAAAAATATAAATTGTAAATAAGTAGTGTTTAGTATTAAGATAAAGCTTAACTTGTAAACCAGTATTTATTTAAAATACGTCCTGTTCCTTAGGTCTCCACTTTGTATTCCGAAACTATCATCGTATGCCACGTGTAACAGATGGCAAACCACTTGACTAGAAGATAAATGTGAATCGATATGTATCTACATAACTTCCTCCTGTATGTGAAAGGACTTCTGAGTGGTTGGTTATTCTTGCCAAAGTGCAGCCTTAGAAAGAATCCACTCTTTTGGAAAAACCCATGTCAGTTGTACCGGGAAGAAGGCCTGATAGGAGTAGCTCCATTCTGAGACCTGTGAATTCTCCTACAAAAAAATGGAAGGTTAAATAACCATCTATCTTGTGTCAATAGTATCCTGAGATACATTTATTTGGAAAACCATTTATTCTCTAATAATGATATTTAATCATCCCAAATGTAAGTATACCTTTAAATCCTTTAGTGAAACTATTTCAGATGACATTGAACATTTTAGCTCTGTAGTTTTGTGCTTCTTTAATTTTTTTTTTTTTTTTTTTACAGGGACAGAGAGAGAGAGATAGATAGGGACAGAGAGACAGGAACAGAGAGAAACGAGAAGCATCAATCATCAGTTTTTTGTTTTGCCACCTTAGCTGTTCATTGATTGCTTTCTCACATGTGCCTTGACCGCAGGCCTTCAGCAAACCGAGTAACCCCTTGCTCAAGCCAGTGACCTTGGGTCCAAGCTGGTGAGCTTTTTTTGTTGCTCAAGCCAGATGAGCCTGTGCTCCAGCTGGCGACCTCGGGGTCTCAAACCTGGGTCCTCTGTATCCCAGTCCGACACTCTTATCCACTACGCCACCACCTGGTCAGGTGTGCTTCTTTTATTTTTGAATAAAGAAATTCAGAGGTAAAAGAACATGTTGTATTATCTATGTTATATATAATTATATCTTATGTATCTTATAGCAGTGATAGTTACTAGCAGATAGAATATTTTGCATATTGACTTTATATTAGCTACCTGTCATCTTCTATAGTTATGAATAAACTTTCTTAAATAAAATAAAACTGACTTAAAGCCTTGTCTAACATATTGTTTATTTTCTGCTCAAATTTTGCATCGGGTAAAGTTTGTGAGTTAAAGTTAATTATTAAGGGAATTATTAAGATAAGGTATTTTGCATGTTAATGGCTCTAGTTGCTACATCCAGAATTTACATAGAAGAAAACTCTGAGGAAAAAAATATCATTTCTTATTCATACACATTGGGATTATGTTGCTCAGGCTGGGAATCTGAACTGAATCTACTGATGTCGAACAGGGTTAACTAACGTTAATAACGTAGCTTGTACAGCCATTGACCAAGGTACTTTACCGATTGCTACATTTAATTCTCATAACATCTTACAGAGATGCATAGATCACCCTTTTCTAAACAAGAAAAGTAACACTCAGAAATCAAGCACACCTTCCAAGAGGAGACAGGTGGCGAATGCCTAACCAAGTTAAGCCCAAACTGACTAATACTTTCCCTTAAGTAGGGAGAGAAAAGGCTTAGACAGAAGGGAATGCCTTTTAGGTTCTGCATATTCAAATCTGAGAAACAGCTCAGGCTAATTAATAAGTTAATTACAGATGAAAATATTCAAATCAGCCATATAATGTGACATGAAATGGCAAACACCAAAAAAAAAGGTGAAACTGTATATTAGTTCAAATTAAAAATAGACAAATTACATTATAAAACCATTTGGAGGCTATATAGTAAATGAGGACAATTACTAGATAATAATGTAAAACCATGATTTAACTAGTGAATCCTGTCCCTGGTTGACTTTTGGATAGCTGGGCGAAGTGAGAAGCCCTTGAAAAGGCTTTGTCCCTCAGTAGGCTACAGGTGAGGGCTGACCCTGGGAGAGAGAACTGTACACCCCGTCTGAAAGGGACAGCAAAGTGCCTGAACAATAACTGGGTTCCAGGGAGACTGGAGTTGAGCCACCCCTTTCTCTCCCTTTACTTGGACATCCCTGCTTTTAGGACCAACCTGGAGGTCAGGAGGGGCGTACCACTTAAAGTTGAACAGTGCAAATTTGATAATCAGGCATGGCTAACGGGTAGTAAACCTGGTTCAGTCAGATGTTACTGTACCTGTTTTCATAACACTTCCCGGATCAGCCTCTGAGCAGTCAGAAAAGAGATGGCATGTGTGGATGGAGGCAGTTAAAGAGAACTGAATGAAAGGGGTACCCTCAGAGCTGTGGGCAGAGAACAATCAAGCTCTCAGACAAGGAATAATCATATTCCTGCAGTGAGAAGGGACAGGCAACTGGGAAGAGCTTGTGTAAGTTCCATGATGCTTTCGGTGATAAAACTTTTATGTGGGGAAAAAGCTGAATGTGAAAGGCACAGCATCTTGTCGGAGCTAAACAGCCCATGAAGATGGGCTTTATTAACATGGGCATTGTGGGGGTCTTTCTTGTTCCTTAAGAGCAGAACCGTGAATGCATCCTGATGGGGGAGGTGCCTCAAGGTTGCTTTGTTGGTGCACTTAGATGTTCTATTCTCCAAAAGTCTTATATCAGCCTTTTCCCACTGCCACCCAAGCCTTAGTTTTTTCTACCAAATCTGCTCCTCCTACGTGAAAGAGAAAGCAGGACTTTTGTTGAAGACAAGGGTATAAAATAACAACAGCTCAGTGTTCTATGCCAGGCACTTTGAGAAGCATTTTGTGAGATTTCCACTCATTGAATCTCAGGACCCATCCTCAGCACCCGGGGCCAACTTTGCTCCAGTGAAGCCTTGGCTGTGAAAGGGGAAGAAAGAGACAGAGAGAAAAGAGAGGGGGAAGGGTGGAGAAGCAGATGGGCGCTTCTCCTGTGTTCCCTGGCTGGGAATCAAACCTGGGACTTCCACACGCTGAGCCAACTCTCTACCACTGAGCCAGTGGCCAGAGAAAAAATTAGCTACTTACTCAGTATATTTCTAACCAAAATGATCTATAGAATGTCTATCTATCTGTGTCTTTTCCATAAAGTCCTGAAGAAAACAAACCCTAAAAATACACACAATATTTTCATCTAACATCTTCTAGCCCCAGACCGCATATGATCCTGAATCACATAATTGGATTTCAGAAGGAGGAAATCAGAGTGTGATATGTAGCCAACAGAGGACAAAGTACCTAATTTATGGGGCACATAAACATATCTCTTGCCCCATTGATCCACACGGAGTTCACCTTGTCGCTCACTTACACACAAATAGGAGAACACACACCTTCCCTCCAGAATATCAAGGTGTTCTATTTTGAGAACAGCCAAACTCGATTAAGGTGGCCATGGAATCAGCTATTAAACAGTTGATTAGGAGGATAGAGTTCTGAACATTCTATTTCTCTCCAGGACAAAGAAAGGGCAGTTTTAAACAGAACTCTCGGCTTCTCGTGTCTTATTCTATCATACTATTTTGTAAAATAGAAGTATAATTCAAACCTGTAAGTTAAAGGAGTTTGACAGGAAAGTACACATCACATCTGCAAAAGAGCCTTGATTACTTTCAGTGTTTCCTTGTGGCAATAAAGCCTTGAAAGCTTCCATTTCTCAAAAGAACAGTTTTATTCTTTTTTCCTCAATTCTAAGTACAGTGTGTCCATAAAGTCACGGTGCACTTTTGACCTGTCACCATTCAAAAGTGCACCATGACTTTACGGACACACTGTATTTAGTTGCCAGTAAATGGAGTTTCTCCGACGAACAGATTTGAAAGAGCAGGTACAAGGAATTTCTTACCTAGTTTCTTCCAATCTTCTATTAGTTAAGAAACTTAAAGCAACAAATGGTGCAATTTAAAACTTGGAATAGTTTAAAATGTCTTAGTTATTGCTTAAAGACTGTGTCAGCCAAGGTCCAAGCAGATGGCATCCACTCAAGTTGGGTAAATTAAAGCGACACTCCAATTGGGTAAATTTAATAAAGACATTATTGAAAAAAGTGCAGGCTGTTGTGTAGAAAAAAATATAATGAATAGTTTAGGCCTGACCAGGCGGTGGCACAGTGGATAGAGCGTCAAACTGGGATGCGGAGGACCCAGGTTCGAGACCCCAAGCTCACCAGTTTGAGCGCGGGCCCATCTGGCTTGAGTAAAAGCTCGCCAGCTTAGACCCAAGGTCGCTGGCTCCAGCAAGGGGTGGCTCAGTCTGCTGAAGGCCCGCGGTCAAGGCACATGTGAGAAAGCACTCAATGAACAACCATAGTGTCGGAATGGCAATGAAAAACTAATGATTGATGCTTCTCATTTCTCTCTGTTCCAGTCTGTCTGTCCCTATCTATCCCTCTCTCTGACTTTCTCTCTGTCCCTGTAAATAAATAAATAGTTTAGTACTCTGGGGGCTAGGAACAGCAGGGCCGCTCACTCTATCTAGGACTAACAAGGCAAAAAGAGAAGAGTCAGAGTCTGAAACCAGAACCTGTGATCTTTCATCAAGGGAACCAGTCAACCTGGGTAAACCTCACAGAGAAAGAGTAGGGAAAACTAGAACCCTGGCTTCTCTCTCATTTCTCTTTCTGGCTTTTTTCATGCTGGTCCATGTTGGCCAAACCAACTGGACGCCCACTGATACAGTCTATTTCAGTCCATCTAACTGAGTACAAAGTTACGTGGAAAGGGGTAGAGTAGGTCTAGAAAAGTAAATGGAAGATATCCCGAGGAATATTCTTTTAGGCAATCATTTTAACTTATTTCTATTATTTTGCTATTAAAAGATATGCACTTGAGTCAGGACTGGCAATTTCTAAGGGCCCTTCCAGAGGCAAGTTATATTTTAGGAGGGAACAACTGATCCAGTTTGGGCTCATGAACCATGAGCAGCTACTAAAGGTTTTCAACATCATCAGAGAGGGGAAAACAATGGTAATGAAACTGTGTAAAGAATCTAAGGCAGATCAGGGAAGGCAGACCAACAAGTCCTCTAGAACTTGAAGCAGAATAACCAAACCAGGACATCAACCAATTCCAGAACAAATAGAAGCAATGGAAACATACTTTCTTCCCCATACGCTTCCTGGTTAATGCCATCATCATTATCTACACATCGCTTATTTTCTTGAGCACCCACAAACAGCAGTAAATTTGGCAGAAATCAGCGGCACCCTTTCCATGGACCTTCCATTACCCAGCTGTCTCAATAATTACCCAAATTATGGTCATTTGGTCTTCTCTAGTCTCTGCATCAATGACGCATTGAATAAATGCAACAAGTATTTATCACATGTTCACATGTGACAAGAAACATTTCAGGCGCTGAGGTTAAAGGACCCATCTCTTCCATACACATGGCCTCCCAGTCAAAGTTGGAATCATTTTTGCAAGCATAACACTAGGCATCTCAGGAAAAATGTATGATTTAAGCTAAAAGTATTATTAAACAGTTGACTGAATAAATCCACATTATAGTCATTGATCAGTGTTTTCTACACACTTCTACGTTCATCCATTTCATATATGTGGAAAGTTATGTGTCTTGCTTATAAATACTTTATATTTCTGCAGAAAATATATACAAGCATAGGCAATAGGCATTACATTACGCTCTGCTCTTCTTTTTTATTGTTCTCCCTGGTCAGTGTTTGAATTTCTAAAACAGCAGACAATGTTTCATTCAAGTGAAATAGAACATTGCCAAGTGAAGGACAACAGGATGCATTTATAAAATATTTGTGAAGAAAAACAGACTAGAAATGTACATCTGCATCTTATTTTTATCTCAGGGGAGTAGAGCTGACTTCTACTGAAGCAGTCACCAATGCCGGAATGCGTCCATGTTTGTCCACTTTCATCAATGGCCATGCCTCAAGTCATGTTCACGTTTGGTGTTTTATTAGGAGAGAAAGTGGTAGCCTGGTTTGAAGAATACAGTTCAAGGGTTCTTTAAATCATTTTTTATATATATATTTCTCATTGTTTTGTACTATGTCAAGTAAACATGAACCAGTGTGTGCAGTATATTGAATTTTCTTCAGGTAGTTCAAAACAAATTAATTCTCTGCCCACACATCATTTAAAGTACTAATTCCCGGTGCAGCCCAGCAAACTTCAAGCTGTACCTGTTCGGCATTTAAAGTTAAAGTAGTGCACTATACACACCTGTTAAAGTTTATAGCCATCTGCTTCCTCAAGAAATCAGAATTCTAACAATATAAAATTAACAGATGGGAAAGAGCAGTCACCTCAGCTCTGAAGAGGGTAACTGCAACCTTTGAATTAACATTTTCTGCCATTTTTCTAGTGAATGTTTTCAATGGCCACTGGGACACAGTTCAACAATGATGGTCCATTAGTGACATACTTTGTTTTATTCAAGACTAGTTTGTACAGAAAGTATCTATTAACAATTTCTAAAACTCCACATTAAGGTGAACCTTCCTCTTCCCAGGGAAGGAGCAAAATAATTAAGATTAATGAAATGTGGTTCAACAGATGACAGTCCTGAGGGTAATAAAAAGATGCCTTTGGGACTGGAAATGACAAAGTTTTAAATAAGAAATTAAAGTCAGTTATGATCCACTTATATAAAATTAAGTATGAAAACTGGATGTTGGGAGATAATTCATAGCAAACTGTGTGGCTTTCCAGGAACTGGTCTTTCCATATTCACAAATAATTGAGTAGACGCTTCTTGCAAAAAGTTACAATTTTTAAAAAAAGAAATCAGAGCCCTCAGGATTTTGTTTTGTTTTGCAATATTAGCATGTCTTTGCGTTGTTTGCTTTTTCGGATCATAAAAGTAATGCCTGCTCAATATAAATAATTCAAACCGTACAGAGTGCTTAAAGTGGGAAAGGAAGGTAGCCATGATTTCATGCTCCACAAACCTGGGCAACAAACGTCAATAAATCTTTTTCATTTTTCCAATTAATGACTCGAATACCTGCATGCTAGTTTTGTAAGGAGTCTAATTTCTACCTCCTGGGGCTGGTCCCAAGCCATCCACAGTTCGGAGGAACTAAGCAGCCCAGTCAAGACCAATTCACAATGGGTGGAGAAGACCTGAATTTGAACCCAGTTTGGTGTTTTGGGGCCCTTTCTATCTTGTACTCTCATGGTTAAAACCCGGCTCTCTATTCGCTCACTGACAAAAGGGTGAGTCTCCGTTGTAAGGATGCTTAGTGGTACATATTTCTGCAACCTTTATTTTGTTTTTCTGTTTGTTTGTTTGTTTTATTTGTTTTTATTCAATGAGAGAAGAGGAGGCAGAGAGACTCTTGCTTGTGCCCCAACAAGGATCCACCCATCAAGCCCACTGGGGAGGGAGAGTGTTCCGCCCATCTGGGGCATTGCTCCATTGCTAAGCAACCAAGCTCTTCTTAGCATCTGAGGCAGAGGCCATAGAGCCATCCTCAGCAAATGGGGCCAACTTAATTCAATCGAGCCATGACTGTGGGGGGACGTTCAACATGCCAGGCAATGCTCTACCACTGAGCCAGCCAGCCAGGGCCCAGCCTTTGTTAATAGACCCTACTTTACCTGGACTGCGGAGCTGGTCCAAGATGCTTCTCCCAATGGATATGTTAGTCTTGTGTTGCTACCATGACAGATATGAAAAATTTTCTTAAAAAGACCATCCACATGAAAAGAAATGAAGGCTATTTATCTAGAGCTTGCCCCAGTGAGAGAATCAGCCACCATCACCTACCTTCAGTGCATACTCCAAGGCAGCAGGTGACAATAGCCACTGTATAGAGGAATGAAAGAGAGGCGTACCTTGTGCCCAGATGGTTGGCTGTCGTTGTGGATGCTAGAGAGGGCTCATTAGCCGCACGCATTTCTATGTTTGATGAGGGAGTATATTTGGTTTTCTTTGGTTGATCCTAAGACGATAGTGGGGACACTGAGAAAAGCTGGACAATAATTATTGATCTAGTCCTGCTGCTTTGGGGCCAATTGCTTATGGAGGCTGTGGTTTGGCTTCCTGAACTGGTTTCTAGAAGATCTTATGGGTCAGATTTCTATTTTTATATAGGATCCAACTATTGTCCATTTACACACCCAGTCTTTCACCGAATTACCATGAACTCAGCTGCTGCGACAACATGAGGGTGTATGTAATATCACTGTTTGGTAAGTCAGAAGTCTTGGAGAACCTCACAGAGCAAGAGTCAAGCTGTCAGTAGGTGTGTTCCTTTATAGGGGTTCTAATGAAGAATTTATTTCCTGCTAAATCGAATTATTGGTTGAATTCAGTCCCCTGTGGTTATAAGGCTAAGGTCCCCATTTTCTTGACGGCTGCGAACTAAGGGCAGTTCCCAGCTTTTTGAGGCCATGCACTCCTTGGCTCTGGGCCCTCTTTCTTCCACCTCAAATCCAGCAATGGTGGCTTTTTGTTGTTTCAGCCACTTTGGTACCAACAGAAAATGAATACAGTGTGCACGATGAACAGGGGTTTATAAGACGATCCGGTCTTGGAATGCGAGTGCTTAGGTAGCCCCGCAGGAGCGCGTTTAATGCTGCGTAAACAGAGCATGCGCAGAAGCACAGACACGTACATGAGGAGGGGAGATTCGGTATCAAGAGATAGATAAGATCTAAAGTACAAAAAGCCTAACAGAGAAAATTGCAGTTGTCATGGAAGGTGAAAGCAAGATACTGTACTTGCATTGTCTGCTAAGGATTTAACGTGTTTTCTCACTCCCTGCAAAAGTACTGGGAAACCCATTGTTCACATAGGAGCAACAAGCAGATAGCAAAACACCCTGGGCTTAGAATTACTCAGAGGCAAATTCAAATCCTGTTTCTGCCATTCACCAGCTGTACGACCTTGGTTAGTCTTAACTTCATGGATTCTCCATTTCCTCCTCTGGCCAGGGTCCCATTTCGATTTGCACCAGAGGCATCCAAAACATGTTTAATGCATTGGAAACTATTATACATTTCTATTTATTTATTTATTTATTTATTTATTTATTATTGTTATATATACTGCTCATAAAAATTAGGGGATATTGATCACTTCATATTCATTTCATATACATATATGCAGATGAATATATATCCCTCAATAGACACCCAACAATGGTATAGCTGACTATATGGTGGGGATAACAACAAGACCTATTCTCATATTGTTATAATGCAGTGGTTCTTAACCTTTTTTGAGGTACCGAACCTACCACTTTCATATGCACATTCACCGAACCCTTCTTTAGTGATAAATAAAATATGATTTTTTTTTTCCAAATTCAAGACATAGGTATATGTTTTTTTACTGGTGCACAAAATGAGCTGTGTATGAACATCACCTTGCTCAAGGAACAAAGCCAACAAAGTGCATGACCTCACAACAAATTACAGTATTACTTTATTCTGGCCTCCGTGGCAGAGGCTTCTCCAAACCCCTGAGACCAACTCATCGAACCCATAGGGTTCAATAGAATCCAGGTTAAGAACCACTGTTATAATGGCTGTAAACTTCTTAGCACAGCACCTGGTAAATACAAAGCATTCAACTGTCTTGAAATAATCTTATCATCATCATGAGTCGGCATCACCATTCTTATTGTGATCTTTATCATCATTAATCATTTTTTCCATGTGAAACATGTGAACTATCTGGCTGCAGTGACCTGTGGGAGAGGAGAATCAGGTCACCCGGAGGAACAAGAAAGAGGAGCATTCCCAGGGGACTTCTGAAGGCTCCCGGTCTCAACTTCAAAGTCGAAAGTCACTAAGCCTGGCTTGGAGATGTCATAAAAGTCAGTGTGTGCCTGTGATGTGCGTGGCACCTATTAAAGCTCTCACCCTTGTGCAAAGCACAACCTGAACACCTGTATCCATACGTAGTGGTCCTCTGCACCCTCACACAGAGTTTCAGGCATCACAAACCTTTTGGAGTCCTTTGGGTGCACAGCACTCTTTTATGTCGCTGCGTTTCATGTGTGTATCTACTAAGCATGCCCTAGATCCTTTCAGCTGCCCACGGAACTGTCAGACTTACTTTGTAACACATCAAGCATCTTCTCTTCTCTGAAGACCTTCCTAGTCTAACTGGGCACAATTTATCATGTTTCCTTTTCAATCACCTGTGTATATATGGCGCACATTTTTTACACTCGTTCCTGTGAAATTGCCAATATCCTATTTCTTTCTACCTAGAAGATTGACAATCTTGCTTGTTGGCTCCTAATGCATATAACTGCATTGATAAACTGTTTCTCAAATATTTGCTAAAGTGTGATGTAACCTGTGAGTTTCTCATCAACAGTGACTGTGTCTTATTCAAAATACAGAATGGGGCAAACATAGGTTTACAGTATTCAAATGGAAAATGTTATAATAATTAATAAATAGCAATACAAGAATAAACTATTTCACAAATATTACAATAATTAATAAATAGTAATGTAAAAATAAACTATTTCACATACAACAAGAGACCTACTCTTGTTCCACCCTTCATAAAGCTGTATTTTGTAGTAATTAAAATATATGTCTATAAGTGACTCTAATATTTAGCTGTAATTTAACCTTTGTATGTCTCCATTTCTCTTATATGAAAAATAAAAAAACACAATACTCATAAGTTTTTGCAAACATTAACTGAGGTAACTAAAGTTGAATTTTGTTTTCAAACTCTATTAATTAGGGGTTTAACTCTTTTCAACTAATCCTAATATTAATCCTGTTATTGTTTTTCTATAAGATTAAGATAAGTTACCTGAATAATATTTGCAGTTGTAAACATTGGTCCTTCTTCAGAGAGAAATACAAACACACTAATAATAGATTGCACTCAATATGGATAAACTGGTCTAGCCAGCCTGATGAATAAACATTAGAAATCACAACAAATTCAGACCCACAGTCCTTAAGGTATTAACTCATTGTTTTGTTTTGATTCATAGAGTTTCTGACAGAAAACAACAATGTGTGTGGCCATACACACAATAAGAAGATTCTTGAACAATCTGTACTCTCTTCTAAAGTGAGCACAGGAGCTTCATAAATATATCTACAAAGAGTCAAAGAACCACCTGGAAAACAGAACAGAAAAAATACCAATAAAAAGGGAAATGTTAAGTCTTTCACTAAAAGAAGAAAAACCTCAATAACAAAATTAATATTAAATAAATGAAGACTCAAACTTGTATGATCAGGAGGAGCAAGATGGCGACGGAGTAGGCAGACGTATCAACTTCCAACTCCCAGAACCAAAGTGAATTATAACTCAATTTTAAGAACCATCATCTGGATAAACTTGTATGATCAGTTTAAATTTTTCAATTAGCATTTTAATAATGTCATAGAAAGCAGTGCTTCACACTCACATAAGAATAAGCATATGAGGCCTGACCTGTGGTGGCGCAGTGGATAAAGCGTCAACCTGGGAACACTGAGGTCGCCAGTTCAAAACCCTGCACTGGTCTGGTCAAGGCACATATGGGAGTTGATGCTTCTAGCTCCTCCCCCCTTTCTCTCTTTCTGTCTGTCTGTCTGTCTCTCTCTCTCTCTCTCTCTCTGTGTCTCCTCTCTAAAATGAATAAAATAAAAAGAAAAAAAAAGAATAAGCTTATGAGATATAGTAAGAGAGATAGGAGTTCAAATCCTTATCCTTCTAGTTACTGGCTATATGAATTTGGCCCATTTACCTGACTTGCCTGGAATTCAGTTTCCTCATTTCAAATTATGAGTAATAGCACATTCTTATAAGGTTGTGATAAAAATTAGTGATGATATATACAACAATTGTAATTCTCTAAGTAGAACACATAGTTCTTCAATAAAGTCGTATAAGAACTTGCCAGGATACAGAAATGGGAAAATTTTTAAAAATATCACATAATCAATTAACAATCTGAATAAAGATCACCAGTGAACAAGGCCAGCCCAGGACTCACAACATTATTTTCAAAGAGAAATTTCAGATATTATATGAGAGTTTAAAATCTGTCTTCCTGACAAATTGCTAATTGTTACATTCATTCATATTAATTTATGAATAATTTTATCTATGGGGTTCTACCACCAACTCAGTGCAGAGTTTCATCAACTAATGGGTTTTAAGAATGAAAAATAAATGATCAGATCAGAAAAAAAATCTGTTCCTTACATAGAGAAATCAATTGGAAGAACGAATGAGTAAACCATATCTAAGCAAGACAGCTTTGCAGCCTACAACAGAGTTAATGGTTGGCGAACATAAAACAACAGGACTTACGACTGAGGAATGTATGCTGTGCCCAAGTGTCTGACTGCACAACTGAGTAAACGGCGGTGGCATCATTCCCTGAGAAATGAGCACAAGAGAAGAAAAATACTTGCAAGTAAATGAATAAGCTCAGATGTGAACACACCAAATTTCACCTGTTTGAGAAATAATCAAGTAAATATATCTAGTAGCAAGTTGAATGTATGCAATGGGAACAGAAATATAGCTGAAGGAAGGTGGAGATCATAAACTTTAAGGATATTAATAGAAGCTGTGGGAGAAGATAAGAGCAATTTCAAGTACAGGAGCTTAGGAGAGAATTCTGACAGGCACCAATGTTTAACTGATGCGTTTAGAAAGAAGAATCTCCAAAAAAGGTTCTCGGTGCAATGTTCAAAAATCAAGAGACTGTGCTACAGAAGTCGATGCATGAGAGTGTTTCAGTGAGAAAATGCTACACAATGTGAAATACTAAGTAAGACAACAAATGAAAAAGTTCATTGTATTTACAACAAGCAAATTATTAATGACTTTTGAGAAAGCAGGTCAGTGGTCCAGCAGGAGATCAAGGTAGACAGCGCAAGTTGACCTATGAATGGAAGTTGAGAACTAAAAATGGCAAGTGTAAGCAGCTCTGATATATTCTTGGGTGTCAAGTGGACGAAAGGAAAGAAAGGTAAGGCTGGGAGGAGATGGGTTGAAGGGTTTTACTAGTTGTTTGTTTTGATAAAATAAAAAAAATGTTGAATATGAATAAATGATGACAGGACAGCACCAATAGAGATTAAAGTTACACTCAATTCAGACAAGATTTATTTTGTGGAAAAGAGTTATATACAGATACACAGAAATTGGCCTTAGACGAGAAGAACAACTAGGAAACAGAGGGGGGAAGAAAGTTTTATTCCTGGCCTGGGAGCTTAGCTGGTCCCAATACACCAACGTTGTGGGTTTGATCCCTAGTGATGGAACATACAAGAATCAACCCATGGATGCATAAATAAGTGGAAGAACAAGTCTGTGTTTCTCTCTTTCTCTATATCTCTCCTTTCCTTTCTTTCTAACATCAATCAATAAATAAAAATTTTAAAAATGAAAAAGTTTTTATATGTGTGCGAGAAACAGGGAGGAGGCAGTAATGGGTATGAAATGGAGACAATTCCTAAGAATTTTATTTTCTCCATGAAGAAGAAATTAAAATCATTCACTGACAGCAGAGAGGTGGGTGCTAAGATAAGGGATTTGAGGTTTGAAGTAATTATTTTTGTAGTACCTGAGCACTAACGAGGGAAATGACAAGATTTCTATGCAATATTGAAGGTCATGTTGCTATTGGAAACCAATTTTGCCAGAGTTGCAATCAACAGTGTCCTCACAGGTGGAGGTGAAGAGGGTCAGTTCGGAGCTGGAGTTCTGCGTCATGCATACACTGGGCAGGCAACGCTGGGAAGGGATTGAGGTATTGGCAATAAAAAGTTGGAGTCATGAACCACTGCACTGAAGTTCATCGGAATAGAAATAAAGGTTTGCCAGATATGGAAGGTTTTCAGAACATCTAGAAGGGTGTGAGAAATGTCCAGAAAGAAACATTTGGAGAAGAATGAATAACATTAGTTCAAGGGGAGAGGGTAGGAGGGCTGGATGAAAGAAAGTGAAGGGATTAAGAGGTAAAGGAAAAGGGGGTGGGTGGACAAAGGAGGATAAATGAGGATGGAAATAGACTTTGCTTGGGGTGATGGGTGCACCATGCGGTGTGCAGATGGTGTTTCATTGAACTGTCCACTTGAAAACTATATGGTTTTGTCAAATAATATCACCCCAATAAGTTCAATATAAAATAAACAAAACAAACAAGCAAAATAGAAACAGACTCACACATAGAAAGCAGGCTGACAGCTATCAGGGTGCGGAGAGTAGAGGGAGGGAGGCGGAGAGATAAAGCAGAAAAAGGACTAAAGAAACCCTATAAACAGAGACAGCAGGGGGAGGTTGCCAGGTTCCAGGTGGGGGTGCAGAGGTAGAGGAGAATACAGAGGTAATAAATGGTGATGGCTGAAAACAACTGGGGGCGGGGGTGAACTCACAATACGGTATACAGAGGTTGCTGTACAATTGGGCACCTAAACCTGTATAGTTATGTTAACCAGTGTCACCTAAATCAATTAAAAAATAAAAAACAAATTTCTAATTTCAGCAGTCTCTGAAAGATGATCAAGGATATAAGAGGGGGAAAATCACAGATAATGGATATATTCTCCTGAAGAAAGAAAAATTAGCAAATGGACTTTTCCGTAGAAAATAGAACTGAAGAGAGTGGATGAATAAATAAAACAGAGAAATATACTGATGAGAGTTGTTAAGTATTAGATGGTTAAATAAAGAATGCTAAAGAATATTCTTCCTAAGAAGCTTTACTAACAGGACATCCAAGTTATTAGATACTTTAAGTATGGCCCCGATGGAGGGCAGAGAGAAAGGCAAGATAACTTCCAGTGTCCATCGCAGTTCCCATGCGCTTTACAAAGTTTACCCTCTGCAGGTCAGCTGTCAATGGTGAATGAAGCTGGAACTCTTATTAATCACCAAGGCAATTCCACATCTGGAAAAGATGAAGCTAGCCATATTAAGATTTTTAGTTAAAAATATGTAAGTCTGAAGTTATTTTTAATTATCCAATTAATTTTATTTAATCACATGTGACAAAATTTGTATTTATACTTTTAGATTCTTCTTGGCCTACGTTCTAAACCTGACCGTTGGCACCGCTGGACAGTTAGTTGTTAAATAGAACGATACTCACTGTTGCTATCTTAACTGAAATCCAATGTTATTTGATCTTAAGTGCTTCTATAAACCCATTCAAAGAATATTCCTTAAACCCAAAATATGGAATGTTTTACAATAAGCGTGCAAAATCTTTGTATGCTGCAGGAAACTGGAAGAAATAAAAGCAATCAGTTTTGGAATATGTGAAAGGAACCGGTGAATTAACTAATGACTGAGCAAAGGTAGTGTCTTTTCCCACTTAAGGCTCGGTTGGAATTCAGATAAGGAAGAGTAAACAAAATTCGGCACAACAATAGGAAGCATGTGACAGTCTTAGAGATTTAATGCCCATACGTTACTTTTTGCCTTATATCAGTAATATTCATGGATTTTATAATGTTATAGGAACTTCTGTCTTAAACATTAAAACTACCTGGAACACAAGCTCTAAATAGGACAGACACGTGAACATAGTGTCAAATGAGTACATGTGAAACACTTTAAAGTTATATGTCGAAGCTTTTACTATCTACCTATTGATCTGGATAATTTAAAGCATTAGATAATTGCATGTACTAAAGCCCACACTAATAATAATTGCTGAGTAATATAATTTAAAATGCTTATAAAATCTGACTCAGCCTCAGTGTCAGCTATTAAGGCCACCTTGACCAATACACACTTCGTTTTAATTGCTACCATCTGTGGAAGGCATTAGGTTTTATTAGTTTCCAAATGGACATATCAATATTTATTTGAAAGAGATTCACTATTACCACACATCACTTTGGAAGAGATACCAGAAACAAGGAAATTGGAGATTTTACTACTTAAAATATTTTTTTCAGTCATTTAGTTTTATTGATACTAAATTTAGGTGCATTATTTAAAAAGAAAAATCAACACAATAGAAATTGTCAAGACTAAGGACAGGACATTGAGGAATAAATGACAAAGCCAGTCCTCAGCCTGTTGGAAAGTCAGTAGAGACACAGGTTATTACCACTCACACAGCAAAGAGTATTCTTTAAACGGATAATAAAACTTGAAAACGCAGCTTGAATATACAACTAAAATTTTCTTTCGGGTGATTGTCTATGTATCTATTTTTGCAATAATGCAGAGGTTATAGCCCGAGGTTCTGCAGACAGGTGAACATAACTTCCTCAACTTCTCTGTGCGGCTTTAGACAAGTGATTTCCCTAAACCTCAGTTTCCCCATCTGTATTAAGAGACAAAATGCATCTGTCTGTCTATTTCAAAGGACAAATGACAAAATGTATTTAAAGTTCTTAATACAGAGTCTGGCACAGAATAATCACTCAATTAACATTACGTCTTCTGTTAATAAAAAAAATGACTTCATGAAAATAACTTTTCCATTTTTCTTCAGGGATGGCATACCTTCAAGTTTAATGTTGGGCATAAAACTGAGAAGAGTTTTACTACTAAATACAAACCACACATGGCTTAAGACAAGATTTCACTTAACGTATCCTTCTTTTACCTTTATTTGTATGTTTAGAGGGATTCTTGGATTTAAAAATGTTTATAATCTAGGAAGGAATATAAGGATACGTTCTAAAAAACAAACACAAAGCAAAAGAAAAACAAAATAAAAGCCACTCAGTCTGAAGCTCTCTATGACCCTTAGTGCATTTCCATTATTAGAATGGTTTACTCTTATTTCTTAGGAAGAAACTCTGCAATATCTTTATCCTTATTACTGATTTTGGTCTCTTTCATTATTCAAGATCTAGTTTCATAAGAGCCCCTTCTTGCATTCCACTGAATTCTTTCTCCTCAAATCTAGAATGCTGAGAACTTTCTACTCTCATTAATACACAACATAGCTGCCTTCATATTTGAATCTTCTCTTGCCATTTTACACAGAAACCCACAAGAAAGTCAGACCTCTCTGCTTTGTGACTCGTCCCCCTCTCACTGCTGACCCTCTCGAAAGGGATGCTACTCCTGCATCCTGCAATTCTTCGTTTCCAACTCGGCGTTTATCTCTCAGGTGGTGCCTGCCATACCCACTGGACTGAACTGCCCCCTCCAAGGTCACCAACTGCTTCCACAAGATTACAAAACCCAAGACCTCTTTGTTTCTGATCCCACTTTAGCGTCTGTTATTCGTCATCATGACCCTCAAGTCGGAGCTGTTGTCTCCAGGACTTCTGCAACTCTGTGTCTCTATGTCATGTGTATAGCAATGATGCATTGGTTGATGGTTGTGCATCAGGCAGAGAACTGCAGGTCTGGGGGTGAGCATGGAAGACATGGTTCTTGACAACAGAAAAAGGAAACTACATACACCAAAATAGATTACCACATGCAAAGACCTGTGGTGTGATAAGGATCTAAAGGGGGGAAATGTTCAAAAAAGAATAATCCAAAATAAAACAGGTTGAGGTCAGGTGAGGATTTGAGTCCCTGCAGCAGTATCTTAGGGTTGCCATAACAAAAGACCACAGACTGGGTGGTTACAACAATAGGATGCTTTCTCTCACATTTCTGGAGTCTAGAAGTCTGAAATCAAGATGTCAGCCGGCCCATGTTCTCTTTAAATGGAATAGAGAAGAATCTGATCTCATCACTTCCTGGCAATTCTTGGAATTGTGGCTTGAAGATGCATCCCTCTGATCTCTGCCTCCATGGTCACAGGGCTGTCTCCTTCCTGTACATCTCCATATTGTCTTCCATCTTCCCTCAGTGCATGCAGGTGCCTGTGTCTGAATTTCCCCTTCTTATAAAGACACCAGTTATGTTGGATGAGGGTCTAACCTAATGACCTCATCTTAACTAAATAACATCTTCAAAGAACTTAATGCTAAATGAGACCACATTCACCGGAAGCACGCGTTAGAATTGCTACAAATCTTTTTTAGGGAACACAATTCAAATCCTCACAGACCCTCTGACGACAAAACAGTTACAAAGCAAGATGAGAAGTAGCCGTATCAATAGCAAGAGGGATGGAAATCATCTTTGTAGACAGAGGCGATAGCCTACAACGCCCCCCCCCCCCCGGCCATCAGAAAACGAGCTTGCAACCTCAGTGTCCACGTTATTGTCAGAGATGAAAAGAATATCCCTGAAAGTGAAAAGAGATTACAAATTGCAGGATGTCTAAACATACAAGACCCAGATATGAAACAATTCAGGTTTTCAGAATCCATTTTGTTGTTATGTGCAGACAAGTATAATAGCAAAAAATGTTTGGGTTTTGTTTCTGCTAAATTTGGAAGGAAGAGAGACAAATGATACTGAAGTGGGGGGCCCACGGGAAGGTTGAGTCATAGAAAAGGTAAGAAGGGAAGGGACCTACTGAACAATGCTTCTGAGAGGCACAGAGCTACTTTTTTCACTGCAAAGGGCAGAACAAAGAGAAGAGGAGGGGTATGTTTTGTGTTTGGTGCTAGAAACTAAAGATAGTTGAAGGGTTGTTTCGTTAGTTTGTTTTCACTTTTTATTATTTAGTCATACTCTTCTTATAGATTGTCATATATAAATTCTTAAAACATTTATTCTTATGAAAACTTATTTTTAGAGAAGTTTTAAGTTCCCAGTAGAGATTAGGGGAAGGTCCACAGAGATTTGCCATAACTTCTCTGCCTCAACATATGCACATCCTCTCCCACAATTGATCGGCATCCCCCGTCAGAGCGGAATATTTCTTACAATTGATAAATATACATTGATACATTATTACCATCCAAAGTTTATAGTGTACATTAGGGTTCAATCTTGGTGTTGTATATTTCATGGGTTTGGACAAGTGTCTTATGACATGTATCCATCATTAAGATATTGTACTGAGTATTTTCACTGCCCTAAAGATCCTCTGAGATCTTTTATTCTTTTTTCCTTTTCTTTTAATGAGAAAGAGTAGGGGGATGCAGGGACAGACAGGAAGGGAGAAAAGTTATTTGCTAATAAAATCAAATTAGTCATCTTAATATATAAATACAAAAACTAGAGACAAGCAGACATGACTTTGTTTTTTTTAATTTTGAGATGTGTGAACTTGAGCAACTTTAACCTCTTTGAACTTTTATTTTTTTAATGTAAATCACAAGCATGACTTATGAAAAATTACCCTATGGGAATGTTATAAAGATTGCAAAAATCTATCAATAGAATATTTAAAGTAGAGTGTATCTATGAATTATCAGCACATTCTCACTAGAATTTAAGTTTTATGAGGAATTTGACTGTTTTGCCGCCACCTGGAATGATGCCTGCATGTGATAGTTTATTAATTAAACTTTGTTGAATAAATGAACAAATAAGTAAGTGAATCAAGAAGAAATAATAAAGAAAGTGGATTTTTAATTGATCCAGTCTTATTCTCCTGACACTTTAATTGTTCTCAACTATGACAGAATCGACTTGACACTTGTCATGGCTACTGGAGTTGGGCAAGGCGAGAGATTCAAGATAACCACAAGTTCTTTGTTGTATTCCCATTGAGAAGTGGAGCCCAATTCCTCTTCCTTGAATTTGGGCTGACCTTGGTAACTTGCTTGACCAACACAACAGAGTGGAAGTGATGTTCTAGGATTCTGAAACTAGGTCAGAGGAAGCTTTGCAACTTCTACTCCACCGCTTTGGATGCTGGAGGAGTTCCGAGCTACCCTCTAAAAAGTCTGAGTGCTCTGAGACTGCTACCCTGGGGATCCCAGTTGTGGGCACTCTGTAGGACAGTGCCTGCTGAGCTCACTCTTTAGAGATGACATTCATTAAGTGACACCTCTTGACCATACTTGAGTAGCCTATGTGCCAGCTGAATACCAACCAGCAGAGCAACTGACACCATTTGGAATGGAAAACTCACCCATTGGAGCTTGACCCAAGTGTCTGAGCCACAAAATGATAAGGTAATAAAATGTTTGCTATGTTCAGCCACAAATTTTCCAGGTACTTTGTTACAGAACAGCCGATTCCACGAATAGGTTCAAAGTATTTCCAGGTATAATTACTGGCTCAAACCTTAGGTGGTAATTAAAATTTTAAAACCACATTTTTGTTCAAATCACCTAAAAATCTAAAATCCTGTTGGGATATCTGTACTATCCCCAAAAAGAATTGTATACATTCCAAGCAAGATCCTTAATTTTGAATCACTAATTTATGGCCCCTAGCTTTAGCTATACGGTAGACTTTCCAAGGACACCCACTGGTTGGTCACAGAGGGATAAGCAATGTTGACAAGTGAGAAACTGATGGAATACAATGGAGTCCGTATAGAACCATCAGCTTGCAGGGCATTTAGAAGGCACACTGGAGAGACACAGGGGTTAATTGATATTTCAGCAGGCCTAGAAATTATAATCACTAAATAGGATAACAAAACCTAATCCTGAATTGAACCTATTCCCAGGACATCTCAGCCCCGTCACATTCCAGACCCAGAAAACCGCAGTTGAATATAATCACTGAATTAGGCCAATAGTTTTCTTTCTGCTATCAGAGAAGGAAAGAGGCAGAATAACACATTTCAGGTTTCTGTATCGTGAATTTAAAAATATATCTGCTCAGGGAAGGTTGCCGCAAAGCGTAAGAGAGAGGTGGCAATGGGCGAAATAAACAAACAGCTGCACAAACAAATTGACCAACAAAGACCAATGTAAACAGTTACAAGTTACAGAGAGTTCACAGGAAGGACTATCTTGCTTTATTATTTTTTTCCTTTAAAATATATTAAGTCAGTCTTTAGCCTGCTATGACTCAATTATCTAAACATCAAATGCTCCTGATCCTTCTTTATTCTAAACTAAGCATACCACACAGGTCCTGGTACTCATATACTGATTAAAATTCACTCTGAATCTCTTCTCCCTATTAATGCTGCCTGTCAAAAATAAAAAGAGACACACAAATACATAAAATTGAATCAAGTATCTTTGTGACAGAAATACACAGGGGACCAAGAGTCTGGGAACAAAGCTACAAAATAAATGTGGCACACAGAGCTTTCTTACGGAGTTGACCATATTCTCAGTACAGATGATGTCATCTCTTCTACATCCTTTTCTTTTAGGACATGAAAGGTCAAACATTTTATGATTGGTGCAGGATATTTTTAATCTCTGTGTCAAAATGGCACAGAGATTAAATGGCTTTTAACCTTAACATGAGGTTAAAAGCTAGCTAGAGAATGAGGAAATAACTATTAAAAAGAGAATTCAAAATTTTAACCTTTTCTAACAAGTGCAGTGGAACCTAAGTGATTATTTAAATGAAAAGTCATTGAAATATTTTATTTGAAGCATGGGAAATATCCCAAATGAAATTAACACACACTAAGGAACATATCTTTAGAAAGGCACACTACTAGCGGCCCTGGCAGGTTGCTCAGTGGTAGAGCATTGACCTGGCATGTGGATGTCACCGGTTCAATTCCCGGTTAGGGCACACAGGAAAAGCACCTATCTACTTCTTCACTCCTTCCCCCTCTCCTTTCTCTCTCTCTCTCTTTCTCTCCCTCCCCTTCCTATAGCCATGGCTTGGTTGGAGCAAGTTGACCCTGGGCACTGAGGATGGCCCAGGAGCAAAGATTGAAAAAGGTTGAGCTGTCCCAGGAGCTAAAAGACACAGAAGGAAGGATCTGTTTCTGCAAAACAGGATAAAGTCAGAATCATCAAAACTAATTTCAGTTAGACAAGTTCCTACTGAAAGGTCTTTTTATACAATGTGTTCTGCAAGACATTCGCTTTGAAGAAAATTCCCACTGTGTGTTTGTGGAGGACAGATATTATTGACACTAAATGGACGGGAAAAGTAGTCTGTAGGGTGAGGAAATCGAATGTCAGGAACTTTGCCATATTGGAAGAATTCACTAAAGAAGTACTTTTGATCTGAATCTTGAACAATGTACATTTAATTTAGGGAAAAGGTGTAGATGGAAAAGGATGTGGACATTCCATCCTGCCAATGACACTTAGAAGCAATGACATGGAATGAATAAGTCACATCCAGGCACATTTATGTATCAGTAACTAAGCCATCAACTTTTTTTTAGAGTTGTGTGGGCAAAGGTGGACCTGATCCTTGTCGTCAAGCTTGCAATTTAGTAACAGAGACTGGAATTCATCATTTTATAGAAACTGTTACCAAAAAATAAAAATTAAAATCCATTCATGATAGTACGTGAGTGTAATATAGGAAGAACCAAGTCTGGGCATTATATTTCTGAGAAAGTAGGATTTCAGCTGAAAACTATAGAAGGACTACATATTAGCTACACGAAGAAGAAAATAATATCACAATATGACTTTGGTTAGAATTGGGAGACTGGATGAGAAGAGGAAAATTGAATATGGAAACACAAGTCCACCAAGTACAGAAGCAATTGTAATAATAAAATGATGATGTAGTAGAAGAGAATCAATGATGGATGAAAACCATCAGAAATCGAAAGTTATTTAGGAATTAGACTTAATAATTGGCTCACAGTGGGAGGAGAGGAGGATGGAAAAGTCAAGATTACTTCAGCTTTCTGACTTGAGCAACTTAATAGAGGAGGGTGCTGTTTATTGCAATGTGACATTCTGGGGGAAGAGTGCATTCCCCAGTTACAAAGGTGACAAAGATGACCATTTCAGTCGGATGCATTTGTCATTGAGGTCATTAGGTAAATCGTGATAACATATGGAGAGCCCATGAAGATGACGACCACTTTTATGTTGTTATACCCCCCCATGCCTTCCATGCACTTGAAACCTAATAAGCAATCAAAATATGCTTTATCCATAGAATGACCTGCTTTAAAATATTTTTGAAAGTATTTGGTTTCAAATACCTATCATGTACATAATGATAACAAATTTTCCAACTGAAAATGTACTTTATGTTTGAGTTTTTAGTGTGGACATAAAAGCTCTGAATGGCCAGGGTCATTTTGGAAGAACAAAATAAAAATTTTTCTGTCACTAAAACTGCAAATGCAAATGAGGCAAAATCCATTTATTCTAGAGTATTCCATGGATCACAATGTCTGGTTAAATTTGTGGTATCCCTAGAAAACTGATTTCTCACATATCTTTTATAAAGATTCACAATAAATCATATGTAACAGGGTCCACAGAACCTGATAGTGTCAACACCTGCTTAATATTGTTCTTTTTGTACTAATATAAACTCCAGATTTTCTCACAACCTTCTTCTCTTCCTAAGAGTATCTTGAGAAACTATTTCTGTGAACATCAATTTGTTAGTCAGTAGCCTATACAATTACTATATGTGATTCTATCTAAATCGGCTGCAGGGTTAAAATATACAGTTTTTGTTTTGTTTTTGTTGTTTTTTTTACAGGGACAGACAGAGAGTCAGAGAGAGGGATAGATAGGGACAGACAGACAGAAACAGAAAGAGGTGAGAAACATCAATCATTAGTTTTTTGTTGCTCTTGCAACACCTTAGTTGTTCATTGATTGCTTTCTCACATGTGCCTTGACCGCGGGCCTTCAGCAGACCAAGCCACCCCTTGCTGGAGCCAGCGACCTTGGGTCCAAACTGGTGAGCATTTTGCTCAAGCCAGATGGGCCCACGCTCAAGCTGGCAAGCTCGGGGTCTCGAACTTGGGTCTTCCGCATCCCAATCCGACGCTCTATCCACTGCGCCACCGCCTGGTCAGGCAAAAATACAGTTTTGAAAAGTAAATTGTAGCCCTGGCTGGTTAGCTCATTGATAGAGTGACAGCCCAGCATGTAGATGCCCCGGGTTTGATTCTTGGTCAGGGCACACAGGAGAAGCACCCATCTGCTTCTCCTCCTCTCCCTGGCCCCTCCTTCCCTTCTGGCAGCCATGGCTCGATTGGCTTGAACATGTTGGCCCTGGCTGCTCTACCTCAAGTACTAAAAATAGCTCAATTGTGAGATGGCCCCAGATTGGCAGAGCATCAGCTCCAGACGGAGGTTGCTGGGTGGATCCCTGTTGGGGTGCAGTCAGGAGTCTGTCTCTCTATTTTCCCTCCTCTCACTTGGAAAAGGGGGAATAAAAACAAAAGAAACTTAACTTGTATATCTGAGACTATCAATCTCATCATCAAATTCAAATTCCCAAGATGTGTGCATACTGTAGATGATACTGCTTTAAAATAAAAAGGGAAATTCTAAAAATATTAATTGAATTATTTATTTATTTTAATAGTTTAAAAAATAAAACCTAGAAACCTAAATCTTCCTTTGGGGATGATGACACAAAGACATGTGGATTTCCCTGTATATCGCATTCCAAATATTGCTTGTTGTTGGGCAGATCTTTCACAACAGGGGATTTTCAAAACTCAAAGTCATACCTTCAATGTAGCCCCGCGAAGTAGAAATGTGCCTAATTACCCAAAAATAATTTGGATAGCTGGCAAACAGGGCAGCCTACTGTTTTGTGAACAGTGTAGATAATTTGCCACTCAAAACTCAACTCTCCTCTATTTGCCTCAATAAATTGTAGGGTACGTAAGAGCCCTACTTTCTGTTATCCATCTCTCTGTATGTCTCTGCTCTGTCAGTGCTTCATAGTAGACAGGCCTCCTCTGTCTGTCTCTCTTGCAGCTGTCACAGGAGATGTAAAAGAAAGTTGACTTTGGCTGGGGGAGGGAGCTTATAATTCGTATGTAGAACAGAACAAACATCTCCTTAGTCTGCTAGGAGAAAAAGGTGATTAGCCTAAAATAGAAATAGAAGGGAACATTAAGAAGAAACACGAAATAAATTACTCTACAGTCTTACCAGATGACCCAGCAGGGTGATCAAACCTTGTATTTTCTAATCAACATGTTCATAAACAAGATCATCACAAAATGTCAACGACAGCGATTTAGCCCAAATAGATCAACACACTACTCACCACCACACTACTTCAGTGCTCGTCTTTCATGTAATTGGGATTGAATTCTTCCAAGTGTATACAGTATACATTTTAACAGATGGAATTCAGTCCAATTGCTCTTGAAAAGACAGGCTATTGTTATTGCTGCATTCCAAAGATGTAATTTATGTTCATTCCTTTTCTCCAGGTGAATAAATTACACAGTCAGATATAAATATTTATCCCAATTTAACATACTTCTCAACATATCCTTCCAAGAAAAAGAAAATACCCATTATTTAATAAAGGTCACTGTTTCAAAATATTTTGTTCGATGTATAAGGCATTTGAGAGTATATTTGTTATAAGAGATAAAAGGTAGCAAGCCATGAGAACAACTAGGAATGCACACTAGCAATAATACAGAAATGTGTAGCTAGAATTGCGGGTGGTTATAAGAAATAAAGAAGAGTAACAATAATGGGTTTCATTTTTGTTAACTTTTTTTTTTAAAGAAAATTTTTTTTAATTTTATTTTTATTTTATTCATTTTAGAGAGTGAGAGAGAGAGAGAGAGAGAGAGAAAGGGGGGAGGAGCTGGAAGCATCAACTCCCATATGTGCCTTGACCAAACCAGTGCAGGGTTTTGAACTGGCGACCTCAGTGTTCCCAGGTTGACGCTTTATCCACTGCACCACCACAGGTCAGGTTTGTTAACTTCTTAATATTATTGAATGATATTTAACTATTCTTGTTTGGGAGCAAGCAATTAAGTTAAAATATGTATGCATAGGCATTAAGAGCATAAGTGTAAAAAGAAAAGCACTTTTATGTATCTCCCAGATAACACAGAGTTCTAAGTACCTCGTATCACAATTTAATGTAGAAATTTCTCATAAAGAATTGCAATTTTAGTCACTATCCACAAAATATCCTATGAACAACTTGCAGGCAACAAGATAGTCTTATTTATCCTTGTATCCCTGCATCTGGCTGAGTCCTTGGTACACAACAGCCATTCAAAACTATGTTTACTGAGTAACAATGCAAACTGTCCAATGCCCAGAGGTTTTGTACACGACCTACTCAAGATATGAAACACCTCACCATCGGTTCCCTGTTAGGCACCTGGGGGTACAGGGGTGGTGAGGGTGAAAACGTAGGGACTTGAGTAGAGAAAAAAAGTGAAGTTGAGCTGTTGAATTTACCAATCAGAGACTATGCTAGAAAAAAATAAAAGAAAATATAACACAAAAAACCATTTTGGAGAAGCAACATGTGTCACAGAGAATTCATGGTTTTTAATACTTCCCAAAAGGACTTCTGACAGATTATAATAAAATCGATATGAGTCAAAGGCAGCTACCAAGATTATATAGACAAAGAAGAGGAAAAATTAAGTTCTGGCTGAGTGAGATTTCCACATTTGAGGACGTGTAATGCCTCTCTGAATTTTCTACTACAGAGATGAAAAGAAAATAAATAAATGGAATAGGAGAATTTTTCATGGCTAGGAAGCATGCTAATTTATGATGGAAAAATGATTTTGTGACCCTCATTTTTGAGTTGACTCTGTTATGGAGGTATTTTTATAATGGGTTTGGGAAATAAAAATACTCAGGGTCATTGTTATCAAACAAATTCAGACTTGCTTCACGCACAGTTGCTCCTGTTAGTGACTATAAGTATAATTCAAAATACTAGCACTAAGTCAGGCAAGAGCAATTTTAGGGATCTGAGAGGTGTGGATTGAATAGCAGGCTGGTAGCCTTAGTACAGACATACGGCATAGAAATTCTCCTCAATCATCCTTCTCAAGCTGGGTTCTCTATAATATACTGATTACAAAAATTAGGGGATTTTTCAAAATGAATATGAAGCGATAAAATGTCCCCTAATTTTTGTGAGCATTAGACGTTGCAGTTTGCGGCATTAAAGAAAGGAATGCATGGTCAAATAATTTCTAGAGAAAATGCGTAATGAATTCTGTTCTGCATGCTAATTGTTCCAACCAAGCTTAGAACTGGAACCACGCATACCTTAAAAGACAGTTTAGGAGTAAGAAACCAACAAGTTAGAAATTAGCATTTATCTTATTCATGTTAGATACACTTCCCTCAATTTGATACTTTTATATTTTTTATTCCATTGAATCCACAGAACAATTTATGAGGTGAGCGTAAAGAAACTTGGATTCAAAGAATTTTGTGTTTTGTACAATAATCACAAAGCTAAATATGCTTGCAAGGAAATGCACATACTGTCTCCTGTAATGTTCTTCACCTCCCTTTATGTGGTTCCCTAGCCTTTGATGAGATTTCCATACTTGGTTCAGAGACCAGTATAAGACATTCAAGTTTTCTTTAACTGAGATTCAGCCTCCCTAGATTTCTTAAAGCTTCCTTTTCATCCATGTTGGCAAGGTTCACGGAACTTTCTCTTTCTCAACTCCATTTTATCCTTGACTCCACCTGATGAATCTTGAAATTTTTACATACTATATCTTTCATACTAAAAAAAAAAAAAAAAAAAAGTCTATTTTTTGGCTTAGAATTTCTTTTTTTTTTTTTTTTTTGAGTTGTTTCAAACGTCATCACCTTAACATAACCTCATGAAACATGGTTACAAAAGCTGCTTTATAGTCATTGTTTGGTAATTCCAACATCTGAGTTATTTCAGGTTGGTATCTGTTTATTTTACTTTCTCTTGAGAAGTGGTGAACTTTTTTTTCTGGTTGTTAGACATGATGTTTTGAGAGTTGGGGGTCCTGTTAAATTTATGTGGAAAAAGCTTGATTTGTTTTTGTTTGTTTCAGCAGGCAGTTAGCTGGTTAGTTCAGACTAAAAGTTTCACTTTGCCTTCTATAGAAATTAGTTTAAATATCAGTTTAATTTTCAAAACTCCTACTGTGTTGTTTGTGTCTGCTTATTAGATGAGGCACTCGGGAGTGGGTTTGGCGCTTGGATGAATCTTTTACATGTTCCTTCTCTTCTTGAAGTTTCTGCTGTGCTTCTTGGAGTGTGTTTTGCCCAGACATAGCCAAGGGGGTGACACTGGGACTTGTGTAGTTTATTCACAAAATTAGGAATCCCTTTCTCTAGCTCTCTGTTCTTGTGAATTCCTCTTTCACTCCCTGAATTCTACAGTCCCCTTTTTGTGAATCACTTGGCCAAAATATAGATTTTTATTTTTCAGAGATTTAGCCTTCTACACCCTTGCACAGATTTGGACAACTAGAAGCAGGGCAATGAGACAAGAGAGAAACAAAAATATATAGACCCCTTCCCTGACACATAGCACAACAGGGAACCCTTTTTCTGCTTCTCTGTCTGAAGAGAGGGGTTCAGTCTTGGGTCTTAGCCACCTGTTGCACTAAGAGAATACAACTGCATCACTGAGGCTGGTCTCAGGTCAGTGCTGGGAGAGGGAAAATAAATGAGGACTTCCTCCACAATCTACGGCTCACCGAGGCTGACTTTTCTTTCCCCTGATTCCCGGAGCAGGCTTTGTTGATCATGATCACTACAACGTTCCTGGTTCTAGGAGGACAGTGGAGTCCTGTATCAGATGGGCAGTTGCATGAGTTGCAGTTTGGGTCTTTACCAAACATCTCTCAGGGCCGTTATCTCATCTGTACTTGGGGAGAATAAACCCTACCTTGCAAGGTTTCAGTGAGAGAAGAGTGATTGAAAGTCTGAAAGTACGTGCAGCACTTGATAGAAATATCTGACATAGAGCACCTGCTTAAGAATTATAACTACATTACTGTAGTAATTATTATATTAGGCAGGCTTCTCCAAAGAAACAAACCCAGTAGGACACATAAATGATAGGTAGATAATAGATAGATGATAGATGATAGATAGATAGAAAGATAGATAGAAAGAAAGAAAGAAAGATAGATAGATAGATAGATAGATAGATAGATAGATAGATAGATAGATAGATAGATAGATACAGACTCAGCATAAATAATTGGCTCCTGTGATTATGGAGGTTAAGAAGTCCAACAATCTGCCATTTGTGTGTTGGAAAGGCAGTTGTGCCATCTGGCAGAAGGAACAGATTCTCTCTTCTTTGGCCTTTTCTTCTATTCAGGCCCTCAACAACTGGATATGCCCACCAGCTCGGGGAGGGCAATCTGCTTTACTGAGTCCACTGACTGATTCAAACCCTAATCTGATTCAGATACACCTACACAGACACACCCAGCACCCAACTATTCCTAGATAAAAAGTTTTCAGAGTGGGGAAAAGAGTTTATTTACTCCCTTTGAAGTATAAAATCAAGGGCTTTTCACTAGGCAAGAAATTAAGATCATCTTTATAATAATAACTTCTCATACTACACCATACCTCCTGTTGCTTAAAACCCCGTGCACGGTACCTGTGTATCCCTGTAATTCAGAAAGTGTCAGTTGTCAGCAGATGCGCCGAGTGCCTCCACTGTGGCTGTTTGTGGGGGCTAGAGACTAACCTGCCCATTTTCATAGACTGTATTGTAAAGAGCACTTCAGGCAGACTAAGAAACCTGTTTGATGGCCCAACTGTCTTATCCTCGAAGGCCTGGGTAGCCCCCGTCAGTCTCAGTGTTTTTATCTATAAAAGTGGGGAAAGGAGAAGAAGACAAGGATGGAAGAATCTTTGAAAAGGCGCTTTCAAAGGGCTCTTCTAAATGTAAATTTATGTTTTTATCCATTCCCTATAGCGGCACACATAGAAGAGTAGATCACGTGCTAATTTTTCAAGATCTCTTCAAAATTTAAAGAGAATAAATATGGTCCATAATTTCAAATGGTACTCTTGAGGACCATTGTTTAAAAAAGTAGGTGGTATTTTTAAAAACTCAGGAAATCAATGAAAATCATCTGCTATATAAACCCCTTGAGAAAAAAGACACAGACTTGTTTGTGTCTTTCCTCTCAGTGATTAGCAGTGTCCTAGGCATGGCAGAAGGACAATCAATATTTCCTATTTATACTACAGTACAGTGTTCTTCTTTGACTGGAGCATTACCCAGTTTTCATATTGCATTGTAAATAGATTTATTCCTCCTACTTCTATTTACAAAACATTAAAATGTAATATAAAATGCATTAATAACAATTCTTATAGTTTATTTTTTTAGTTAAGATGTATATAGTAATTTTGAAAAGTATTTATTATGATTAACCTTCAAAAATATTACCAATAGGCCCTGGTTGGTAGCTCAGTGGATAGAGCATTTACCCAAAATATGTAAGTCCTGGGTCTGATTTTCAATCAGCACACACAGAAGAAGCGACCACTTGCTTCTCCCCTCCCCCCTCCCCCTTATCTCTCCTCCCTCTTCCCCTCCCAAAGCCAGTGGCTCAATTGGTTTCAGTGTGGCTCTGACTGCTGAGGATAGCTCAGTTGGTACCAACAGGCCTCAGCCTTAGGTGCTAAAAATAGCTCAGTTGATTAGCACCAGATAGGGCTGCCAGGTGGATACTGGTCTGGGCACATGCAGGAGTCTGCCTCACTATCTCCCATCCTCTCACCTAAAAAAAATAAAAAATAAATACTACCAATAAAGAAATGCAGACCATTTTAAGAGATTATCTGGATTTGTGAGGGGTAAAAATGCTAGTATCTAAAGAGAAATGGCATTAAAAATGCATTGCAGCCTGACCTGCGGTGGCGCAGTGGATAAAGCGTCGACCTGGGAACATTGAGGTCACCAGTTTAAAACTCTGCACTGGTCTGGTCAAGAAACATATGGGAGTTGATGCTTCCAGCTCCTCCCCCCTTTCTCTCTTTCTCTCTCTCTCTCTCTCACTCTGTGTCTCCTCTCTAAAATAAATAAATAAAGAACTTAAAAAATGCATTGCAAATAAAGACTAATATATAAATAAGTGGCAAAAAGAAATCAAGTGTTCTTGGTGAAAATGAATCAGAGAGAAGAACAAACAAATTAAAATACAGGATATAAAAATAATTCTTTTTGGTGATGGCCAGTTGACTCAGTGGTAGAGCGTCGGTCTGGCGTGTGGAAGTCTCAGGTTTAATTCCCAACCAAGGCACACAGGAGAAGTATCCATTTGCTTCTCCACCCTTCCCCCTCTCTTTTCTCTCTGTCTCTCTCTTCTCCTCCAGCAACCAAGGCTCCATTGGAACAAAGTTGGCCCGGGAACTGAGGATGGCTCCATGGCCTTCGCCTCAGGCACTAGAATGGCACCAGCCAGCACGGAGCAATGCCCAAGATGGGTGGAGCATGGCCCCTGATGGGCATGCCAGGTGGATCCTGGTCAGGCGCATTCGGGAGTCTGTCTCTCTGCCTTCCTGTTTCTCACTTTAGAAAAATAAATACAAAAATAATAGTAATAATAATTCTTTCACAAATACTGCCTCCACTAGAAAATATTACCTATTTGGTTAAATATGTGATGGCCTGAAAAGATTATCTAATTTTGTGTGAAATAAGATAATAAGGGCAGAAGACGCTGAGATGTTAATTTAAAAGTCTGGCATTGAGATGACACAGATTGACTCCAAGTGCCTTTGGAATTGTTCTTCAATAGACAGTGACCCTAACTACTCTCTAAGCTGCATTTCTTTCTCCCTAGGTTGTTTTCTTTTCAGCTGTTAGTGAGTAGGTTGGCAATACAATAAAAAAGACAAAAGAAATAGAAAACAGCATGAGTTAGTCCAAGGTTGAGTGGATCATTTGCTCTGCCTAACACTGCGCACTGGGAACCAGCCGAGCCCTGGCGGCCACCACCTGAGCTTCCTCCATGGCCTTGGGAGCCCATAGTTGCTGACACCCCGCCCACCGGGAACCTTTTGCTCACACGAGAATGCCCCGGACAGCGCTGCTACATGAACAGGAAAAAAAAAAGTGAAACGAAAACCTTCACAAATTATACTTGTCAACCTATTTCGGAGTTTCAGGTTCCTTTAGAACACAAACCTATCATGATCAAACAATATTTAAATTCCTACTTGTCAAGTAAAATACGTAAAGCAAGTCAGTGTTTTCAGAAATTCAATTATTTTCACGCAAAAAAAATTAAACTAGCCTGACCTGTGGTGGCGCAGTGGATAAAGCGTCGACCTGGGAACACTGAGGTCGCCAGTTCAAAACCCTGCACTGGTCTGGTCAAGGCACATATGGGAGTTGATGCTTCCAGCTCCTCCCCCCTTTCTCTCTCTTTCTCTCTCTCTCTCTCTCTCTCTCTCTCTCTCTCTCTCACTCTGTGTCTCCTCTCTAAAATGAATAAAATAAAATAATAAAATAAAATAAAATAAAACTCCAAGTTATATTATAAAGTAAGTACGATGCTATGAAGTAAAGGAGGTGCAATAATGCTGGGTTATAATCTAAAATTTCATTGATTCATTAATAATAAATATGGGAGCCATGGTGTGAGCCAGAGATTAAAGACAGTTTTTATCTCTAAGGAGTGCAAACATTAGAGGAAGATGCACAGGAGTGACCTGGAGGTGCGAACGCTGCAGTGTTAGGGTGCCCCGCATAGAGGAGAGGACAAAGAAGGACACTTTCTTCCAAGGGGAGTGGTCAGAGAAGACTCCACATAAGTGACGTCTAATTTTTCAGCTGAGTTTAGGGGAGGAAAAGGAGCTAAACAGGCAAAAGTGGCCCCAAGGTTATTCTGGGCAGAGCAAACAACTGAGTATAAAGTGCAGAATGGTGAGCGTGTAGGGGGATATTCAGAGAACCCCCATTCATTAATAATCTTCAAGTGTAACGTGCGACCACAGAGATTGGGGATCTATCTAGTCAGGGCCACGTGAAAGATGAAAAGGTGGATGACAGGTAAATGCGACAGAAAGGAAGCTAAAACAGTAGGGATGAGAGAAATATGTTCATTCATTCAACCAACCAACATGAGTAATATGGGCAACTGCTGTTCTATATGCAGGGGTGCAAGAGTCAACAAGAGACAAGATTTCATGCCTTCACTGAGCCTATGCTAGTGTGTATCAGGTTGATTTTTTTTTTCCCAATAGTCTTGAAGAGTTATCCTCTGTTTAACTGAAAATTCCCTGAAGAGAGCTGTAACTTGTTTTCAACTGGCTGAGTTTTAGTATTAAGTAACTGGGTTTGAGGCTAAGTTTGGATTCGTTCAGGGGTTGAGGTATCTAGCTAAATAGAGAAGAGTAAGAAAATTTTAAAAGCCTGCAAAATTAGAATATAATGGTTGATTCACAGAAGTAAAAAAATAAAATAATGATGAGAAAAAACTGCTCTGAAAATAAGAAAATGAGAGGATGGTGTGAATAAATGTAGCAATTAAAATGGATATATTAAAGCTTAAGATTTTAGGTAGAAGGCCTTTTAAATTGTTAAAAGAATAACCCCTGTTTCATGTATAGGTTCACTTTGAAAAACTTACAATTCATATTACAAATATGGAGTGATAGCAAAGTTAAATGAAATATATTTTATATAATATATAGTATATAAAGTATATAATATAGATTAATTATATATTCAAGTAAATTATGTTAAAATACTATCAATTATTTTCAATACTGCATTATAGTTATATCACATCATTATTAAATATTATTAATAAGAATTCAGGTATTTTCAGTATTAGAATATTTCCATCACATCAACAAGTCAAAATTCCCTAACCTGATAAATATAATCTTCTTTTCTTGAGAGAGACAGAAATAGATAGACAGGGACAGACAGACAGGAAGGGAGAGAGATAAAAAGGATCAACTCATAGTTGCAACTCCTTAGTTGTTCATTGATTGCTTTCTCCTATGTGTATTGACCAGGGAGCTGCAGCTGAACCAATGACATCTTGCTCAAGCCAGCAACTTTGGGCTCAAGCTAGCAACCTTGGGCTTCAAATCAGTGAGCATGGGGTCATGTCTATGATCCCATGCTCAATCTGGTGAGCCCACAGTCAAGACAATGAGCTTGTGCTCAAGTCAACAACCTCGGGGTTTCAAACCTGGGTCCTCAGAATCCCAAGCCAATGTTCTAACTACTGCACCACTGCCCACTCAGGCAAATAAAATCTTCCTAAACCAATATCTAACATTATATTTATGGGTAAAAACTAAAGAATTCACCATTAAAATTTGGAACTAAATAGCTAAAAATGCCCAAGCCTTTTTTTTAGCTCCTTAAACATTTGAATTTCTAGGCAAACTATTAAGTATAAAGCAATTATTATTGATTTCAAACAATCTGATCAACTATAAAGAAAACTTTATACTATAAAATGTCAACTATAAAAAATATTTAAATAAATAGAAGATTTTAGAAACCTCAGTGAATTTGGGTTCTTATGCTCAAGCCCTTGACACAAATATTTATCTGGTGGCCCATTGTAAATAATTAATCATGGATGTGTACAAGTATTTTAAGCAAGTATGTTTTATAGCATCACCCAATTTTAAAAAAAAACAAATATAATCTAGACATAATGATAAGAAAAAAAGAAATCTATTAACATATTTTTAAATCAATTTAATTACATGAGGGAATAATCCATAGAAGCCAAGTAAGAAAAATATCAATATACATAAGTACATTTATGTTGTGGTCTCAATTTTGGAATAGATATGTAACAGAAGAGAAAAAAAAGTTAGAAATGAGTATTTCAAAATGTGAATAGTTAAGTTTTATTGGGGATATAAGATAATAAGTGATTTATATAATTTTATATGTTTTCTATAATGAGGGAAAAGCAATAAAACCCAAGGAAGTAATTTGCTCATGTCAAAGAAGTAGGTCAAATCAAAGATGTTTCATTCTCAAGAACCGGCTCTTAACTGCTGTGCTAGATTGATCGCATGCCAGCTTGCTCTCTACCCCATCTCTCACACACTGCCTGACACTCAGCATGTGTTCAATAAATTTTCACTGCACGTTTGATCTGGCAAAGAAAGCACTGGCCCCCTAAATATCCCCACACGTTTTCTGTTCAAATTAGTTAAAACTCCACTTTTTGCAGTAGGATCACAGGGTATTAAGAACAGCAGCCCACCAAACTTAAAGATTGTATATAATATTGTCAAACTGCACCAATTATTTTAACCATAAATGTTTTTATTTAAATGAGATAAAATCAGATGAAAATTTAGTCAGAGGCTTTAATTAAATTGCAAAGGGCACTCTGTCCTGTAATGTAGTCAGTGCATGTGGAGTTATCTTAAGAAGCATAACAGGCCCTGGCCAGTTGACTCAGCGGTAGAGCATTCACCTGTCATGTGGAAGTCCCAGGTTCGATTCCTAGACAGGGCTCACAGGAGAAGCACCCATATGCTTCTCTACCCCTTCACCTTCTCTCTCTCTCTCTCTCTCTCTCTCTCTCTCCCTCTCTCTCTCTCTCTCTTCCCCTGCTGCAGTCATAGCTTGAATGGTTCAAGCAATTTAGCCCTGGGCAATAAGGATGGCTCTATGGCCTTACCTCAGGCACTAAAATAGCTTGGTTGCTGAGCAATGGAGCAGTGGACCCAGGTGGGCAGAGCATTGTCTGGAAGGGACCCAGCATTGCTGGGTGGATCCCGGTTGGGGCACATGTGGGAGTCTGTCTCACTGTCTATCACCTCTCACTTAATTTGAAGAAGAAGAAAAAGAAGAAAGAGGAGGAGGAGGAGGAGGAGGAGGAGGAAGAAGAAGAAGAAGAAGAAGAAGAAGAAGAAGAAGAAGAAGAAGAAGAAGAAGAAGAAGAAGGGTGGCAGATGCTGAGACAGCTCTGTATAGGACTCATGCTCTTGAGCATTGCATTGTCAAGTAAGGGAGATGGAGGCAAATAAAAACTCAGGGACACATGGTAAGTTCTACTACAAAGTAAAACTGAGGGTACATAGTGCAAGGAGAAAGCATCCTGTGAGCTACAACTAGGATAAAAGAGCAAATTGCTCTAACATGCCCGAGGAGGGGTCAGGAATGTTTATGAAATAGGTAGGTGTTCTCCTAGAAAAAGAGGACAAAAAGAGAAAATTGGCATCGGAGAGAGAAGTGTGCCATGATTCTCCAAACCTTCACTAACTGGGCACATAGCAGGGTTCCTTCACGCGATTCACTGGTTTGACGGTATGGTGTGATGCTAACCTGAAACATCTGCCATTTTAGGTCACATCCAGATAATGCTGTTTCACTTGACAGTGTAATATGGTGTGTTTCAGAAATTTTGTTAATTTAAAACACATAAGCTCCACAACAGGCACAATAAAAAATAAAAGCATACCCGAAGACACAAAAATAGCGTAAGAATATACAAACAAAAGCAACATTTTATAAAAAGTTGCTGTTTTTCTGAGGGATCCTATTTGATTAGAAACACTAATATATATAGTCAACTAAATCTGTTTTTATTTTGTTATCGTTTAGTCATCGAAATTGCTCTTAAAAAAGTATTAAGTGGTCTTGGCTAAGAATAAAAAAGTAACTAATATTACAAAAAAAAAAAGAACAGAAAAGGAAGTTAACTCTGCTTCATGAAACAATACATCCGTGTAACTGTTATCATTCAGATAAAATAAAAATTCTAGTGTATTTTCCTTTGGAGTTACTAAATACTCCAATGGTATTAGTTATAAGGTAGTCATATATAATATATTAAAAAATCATTTTAACATGTCTGAATCTTTACAAGGAAAGATTCACAATAAAACTGAAATGTTTATGTAAGACAATGGCAAACCTGACTCAACTGTAAAAAGTACTTACCATGGCCTTTACCCTGGGTGACACCCACATCTTTGTGGAAGCTTCCCCCAGTGCCAGCCCACGGTCTGACAGAGACCTTTTAGTAAGACTTAATGTTCTAAAGTAAAGGATCCTGCAAGTAACAGTCTAAAACAATTGCCCAAAAATGTCTAAAATTTAATTCTTGTTTTCTCAAAGCTTGTATTTTGTTCAAGTTTAGGGGAAAATTCTATGTGCAAAATGATGGTGAACATTTAAACCATTACTTCTTCAATGTCACTAGTCTGTATTTGGAGAACATGAGATGTGAAACAAGTTTTAAGGTATTCCTTTTGCTTGGATGGGTAATTCCATTTACGACCAATCTTCATAAAGGCTATATAGACTTGGATTCCATCTGATGAAAGAATAGAGCCATAGAGCAACTTAACTAAGATTGAGTAGATACTCTACTTCTTCTACCTGGTTTTAAATGTCTGTGTCTCCCTACCTCACTCAGATTTCTATGTTGAGGTCTAACCCCAATGTTATGGAGTTGGGGATGAGGCTTTCGGGACTTAAGCAATTCTGATGCAGTGTTGCTGGAGTCCTCCTAGTAGGACAGGTCCTCTTATAAAAGGACGTAGAGAACTCTCTCCTCATCATGTTAGGACATAGACCAGTGGTTCTTAACCTTTTTTGAGGTACCGAACCCACTAGTTTCATATGTGCATTCACCGAACCCTTCTTTAGTGATAAATAAAATATATTTTTTTCCAAATTCAAGACATAGGTATATGTTTTTTTACTGATGCACAAAATGAGCCGTGCATGAACATCACCTTGCTCAAAGAACAAAACCAACAAAGTGCATGAAGTCACAACAAATTACGGTATTACTTTATTCTGGCCTCCGCGGCAGAGGCTTCTCCGAACCCCTGAGACCGACTCATCGAACCCCTAGGGTTCGAGAGAACCCAGTTTAAGAAGCACTGACATAGAGTGAAGACTGCCTTTTATTAGCCAGCCAGGTTCCTCTCCAGACTGCAAACCCGCCCCAGCAGTTATAACTATGAGAAATGACTATTTGTTGTTTATGTCACCAGCTCTGTAGTATATTTTGTCACAGAAGCCCTAACTGACAAATTCAGCTGTATTTCAATGGGAGCTGATCAGAATTATTTTTATTCCTTCTTTTGGTCTATTTTTGCAGTCCCAGGTTTCGTGGTGTATGAAAATTACTGTACAAAGCTGTACACATGAAGCAATAGAGCCCTGAGTGGAGGGCTCGGTTTGCCGGTATGCGGAGAGTGCCAGTTCTATCCCTGGTCAGGGCACATACAGAAATAGATTGATATTTCTGTCTCTCTCTCACTCTCTCTCTCTAAGACCAATAAATAAATTTTTAAAAATTATTTCAAAACAATATAGAATATGCTGTATTTTATGGAATAGAGAGTAAGTATCTTGGCTCTATAATCTAATTACACACAAAAAAAAAGAATCCTACAAGCTTCAATTAAAGTTAGTTTATTTGTTCCATCTTTCTCACCGAACTGACAACTTCCAGAGAGAAAGAGAGAGAATACAGACCTATATGTCTCAAGCTGTCTCAGCGTAGAAATGTTCCCATCACTCCTTTGCCAGCAAATCCTCAAATGCTGTAGTCTACTACCTCCATTCAGTGTAATTACCAACATACTTGCTCAGTATATTCAATCACATATCAAATAGTTTCAAAGAAGACTGAGTGGAGACAGTTCAAATGTCACTATATGAGTTTATGAAAGTTTTAGGTATGGTATCCATTCATAAACATATAAAATTTAGTGTTCCAAGTATCCTTCAGCACAACTTGGAGTCTACTAGTTTGGACACTGCATGTGAAGAACACAAGTCCAAACACACAGAGGGGAGTTAAGGGACCCGAGTTAAGGCAAGAACAAAGAAGATGGAGAAAAACATTAATGAGAAGGAACAGACCTATTTGGAGAATAAGCTTTGACAGAAGATGGTGGGGTCAATGAGGTGAATAGGTGACTACCAGGTTTCTAAATTAGCTATTTCTGAAAATAATTTTCTCATAATCTTAGATTGAAGTCTAATGTCTAATAATAGACAAAACCATCCTCAATATAAAGCAAACCTCCCACACATTAATCACACATTTCTTTTTGGTTCCCATGGTCTTTAGATAATTAACATATTTTGGCTGGGAAAGAATCTCTGAGAGATTATAAACATAAATTATTAAAAATTTAAAGCTTCCTTTTGCATTGTAGGACTTGTAATTATTCTTTTGATGGCAACATGGGTCAATTTCAGTTTTTTCCTATTACAACAATGTCACTATGAATATTATCGTACATGTCTCCTGGTGTTCATGGAAAAGAAATTATTTAGGACAGTAATTCTTACTGGGATATTTTAGAAAATCATATGTAAGGTTTTTATTTTTTATAGGGATTAGGATGTACTTCTGTAATTTATTGGGTGAGGTCAAGAGAAGCTAGAAAAACTACAATGTATAATATACTCTTTTTTTGTGACAGAGACAGAGAGAAGGACAGATAGGGATAGACAGGAAGGGAGAGAGATGAGAAGCATCCATTCTCCCTTGCTTTCTTTGTTCATTGATTGCTGATTGCTTTCTCATATGTGCCTTGACTGGGGTTGGGGGGCTACAGCAGACCGAGTGACCCCTCGCTCAAGCCAGTGACCTTGGGCTCAAGCTGGTGAGCCTTACTCAAACCAGATGAGCCCACGCTCAAGCAGCAACCTTGGGGTCTTGAACCTGGGTCATCTGCTTCCCAGCCCGACGTTCTATCCACTGCGCCACCGCCTGGTCATGCTGTATAATATACTCTCATAAACAAAAACTCGTCATGACATCTCATATGCTTTGGAGTATTCTGTCTGGTTTTTCAGAGAAAAATATCAGTTTATAATTCTCTGAATCTAGAAAATAACTATCTTACTTAAAACACAAAGTATTCTGCATAGCATTTAATCTGATGAGTTTTCCAAGAATAACTATTGTGAAGTTTTTGCAAATATTTTCTCCCACTGCATGAGAAATGCGTGATCTTGACTAAAACTGGAACACATCTTAGTGTAGAGTCACCATAAACACAGCAGTGACTAAAGCAAATTGACATCAGCAACTCAATGCCACCGCTGGAATTGGTGGTGGTGGTGGTGTGACTTTCCTAAATGTTGAGCACTTGGTAAAGTTCCAAACCAAAGTGCGTGTGTTTTTTAAGGTCTTTTTCAATATTCTCGTCAAGAATAAAGACATTTTATTATGTACATGGTAAATTTGATGTTCTGTCAGACCTTAGGTTCTGGAAAGAGACAAGAAACAAACATTCTATTGCACAATGAAACCTTCTTTCTAGGGCAACCGGTAACTTACAAGTGGTAGACCTATGAGTAGAAACAAGGTTCACATCACTAAAAGATCATAGCCAATGCTTTAAAGAAAAAAATATTTACAAATTGGGAATTGCCTGACCACTGATTTCTTGAGAACTTCGTGGGCTCCTGGAAATTTAACTGTGTTGTGCTCACACAGACAGGTATCAAAATGAGCCCGGGGGTTAGGAGGCTATGCCCAAATGACCCCAAATGCACTTCTGTCACAGAAGATACAGATTCCACAAATATTTAGAAATATATTTCATTTTAAAACAGAATCACAATCAATGATGGCTTATATACCTACAGATTACACACATTGTCAGTTACATTGCTACAGTGAGTACTGTCATGGCTTTATATTAACAGACTTGTTAACACATGTATTCTATTAACCCTGACTTTGTGGTCTGGCTGACTTGACCAATGATCTCTTAGATGCTGTTGGGAAAAAGCCCCCGAAGTCTAAATTCGGGATTCTTAAGGGTAGCACCTAGTCTTATCCAAATTCATAAGAGCTTTAATAGGAGAAACTTACATACACCGGCAAAGCAGCTGCTTCCAGTGGTGGCAGGCTGGACAAAATCCACGCCCCCTTCCAAAAAAGGGTCCCTTTTTATACGGAGTTAATAGCAAAGCCATATGGTGGATAGCCAGGTAGTCCACCAGAAAGAACAGTGCATTTGCAGATTAAAAGATAACATCAGGCAGTTATACTCTATTCATTCATGACCCTCCCTCCTGGGACCTGAGTTTGGTCTTTCAGCAACAACAGTAGTCTGGCTTTCTGAGCAGCCAGCCCAGCAGGAGGCTGCAGAGTCACAGAGAGCGCAGTGCTGAGAGTGCACCCCCCCAGACACCTCAGCTGCTGGAGCCATATTGCACCCCCATAGTGAGGTCCCTACAAGCATCCTAGAAAGACTCTCTATCGGCAAAATAAAGTATTGCCTCACAAAACTTTGAACTAAAAACGTTGGAAGGTTCATATAAACCAGCAAAGAATTATTAACAAGTGCTATTTTAAAAGTTAAGAGTAGACACGGGACTTTATCAATAAGTTGATAAAACATTAAAGAAACTCTACAGAATGGGTGGAATTGGATACCCGTATCAAGAAAAATGACCAGTGCTTGGAGTCTTACGGATACAGATTTTCTGTGCTCACGAACCTAGCAAGGATTATAAACATGATCACACAAGGGCAGATGCACTTTAATTATAGCTGTATTTTTTAAAATTCATTAATTCTATGGTTATAGAATAAGGACATGCTTCAGGCTGTTACTGAGCCCAAAGACTGATGGAGAATAAGATCTTGATGTTGTCAAGCACATCTGTCCCTTTTCACCTACCCCTGACCTTAAATTTAGCACAGCTGGGGCTCCAACTCATTTGTGTATTGCCGTGGATATCTAAGCCAGAACCTGTTTTATCCTCATAAATTCCCCTTCTGGAGTCCAATTTAAAATGAGTTTGTATAATGAGGAGTCCATAACATGTCTACAAAAATGTACCTAAAAATGTATTATTTTTGTTCAATTTTTCACCTATCTGGCTACGTTTACGGTTTGATAAATAACTTGACTGTGTGGCCTAGAAAAATAACCTTTGAATTTTCATTTTTCTGTCACTTTAAGCATATGGAAGAAATCTCCTTACATTTTCTTTTAGTTCCTCTTACCTTCAGTATATGGTTCTCTTGTGACACCATAGCTACTCCCTTTAAACCTGATCTCTTTCTATAATATTTAACACAACACTTCTGAAGTTTGAATTCAAATAAAAAAGAAATCCTGAAGGACATTTAAACAAAGAGGCAAAAATGATAAGTCAAACAAAAAACAACATACTGTCAAAATGACAGATCTGAAATTTAGAAGCTTAGAAGAAGACACAGTCTGGGAGAAGCAAAACGGTACCATTTAGCCTCCCGTAAGATCAATATGTCTTTTTGGATGAAAAAGAAAATGTAAGCAACTGGTTTCTTTGACATGAAAAAGTAGAAATAAAAGTTGTCTGCGGGGAAAATGGTTAAAAACACACACCAAGTAGTTTTTCCGTTAGACTTGCCTTTCAATAAATTCAGGTACCGGTTAAGTTTACTCACGTGCATCTTTGTTGAATGTTTCAGAGGTTTTCAGAGACTCTTTACAATAAATATTTGTTAAATGTGCTTAAAATTATTTCATTTCAAATAGATAAAATACACCATGCAAAAGGATATGTATCGCTTAGCAAGTTTCTTGAAGATGAACAAAGTTGTTACCACAGTTCATGCGAATCTAGAACCCTGCTGTCATCCTAAAAGCCACTCCATGGGCCTCTGCTCTGCCTCAATTCCTCCCTCCCCCCAGAAGCAACCACTGATCTGACTTTTATTGTAATTTCTCCTTGCTTTTATTGTGAAATAGGTTTATTACCTAGATATAGTTACAAAGACATAATAGTTTCATTTTGCCCATTTCAAAAGTTGATTACATCTTTTGTCATTTGCAATTGATAGCTTCCCTCCATTTTTTTCTTTTCCAGTGGTAGTTTCCATGGTCTGGATTTAACTATTCTCATGGTGTAATGCAATATTTTTTCTTCTGCTCTTTGCATATCATTTAAATTGAAAGCTCCGGTTCTGTCTCTTTTGTGAGAAGGTAGGTGGCGGTGTGTTCTCTCATCAGGAAGCACAGAATGTCTAGTTGCCTGTCCTTTTGTGATGTTAAAGCCATCAATCATTCAGCCTATCTCTACTAATTCATCAGAGCTTGCAAAATGGTGATATTCTACTTTTACATTTCTTTGTAATGTATTGCCTGTAATATTTTTATAGAAAGACATTTCTCAGGTACTATTTGGTTAATGGTATAGTTCATAAAAAAAAAGGCAGGATAAATATTTTTCTTTATATATCATTTTTCAGGTATCTTTAATATGGCACTTTGCAATCATTCAATTCAGATTTTTTCTGTGTTCTCAATTAAGCATGACTTTATTCAAGTTATCAATCATGGTATTGAAATAACTACAACATATATTTTTCCAGAGAGTATATTGCATAAAATCAACCAAAATGTCAACAGTTGCTGAAGGAAAATCAATGTTTGAGTCATTACCCCTAAAACAAATATTTATCTGCCTGGAAAAATAAATGTTTATTTGTTTTAAAATAGAAGAGAAAGCTAAATGTCAGAATGTTGTGATTTAGTGGCATAATTCACTTATCCTTGGTGACCTACTTACTGGTTAATTATCTTCTTATATATAATAGAAAACATGGAGAATACCTTGAAAAAAATGAGATCAAATCTACTCTAATCTCAACTATCTTGACTACTCTTTAATTTCCAACCTGGAAATGACTCAGCTCTAACGATCATTTTTAAACAGCTGTCTTCTCATTGGCAATGAGAATCTTCTCTTAAACCTTTATTTTGTCTATCTGAATATCAATTTAAAGTCCTTTCAAACTGAAACTGGCCATAGTTATTCTGCTCTTTGAACGTTTTTATTTAATTTATCAAAGTGGTGCAATCATCTTAAAAATCAGTGAAATTTTGACTGACTCATCCCTCTAGTGCCTGCATGGCTGCAGAAATATATTAGATTTAGCCTGTTGATTTCAAAAAATATAACTTTTATGCATCTGAGCTTTTTCCAAAGTTAACAAACCTAAACAATGAAAGAGAAGGCAAACTGAACTTGTATCAAGTTCTTTCTTTGAGAATGCTTTTGGGCGATGTTACAAAGGCAATGTTCTAAATTGAAAATATCTGTTTAAATCTCTCCAACCTCCCCCCTAAAATATTTTATATTTTCTCCTTTCAATTCAGAACGCAATATCAGCATATGTTTTCTTCTGACTGCCAGGGCAATAGCTACCTCTAACACTGTACTGCACGGGTCTGACTGCATTATAATGGTTCAGGTGTGCACCCAGTTGACGTAGAAAGTAAGAAGAAAACAGTAAGAAGAAATCTGTTAAACACATTCTTATCAAAGGATGGCACAGACCTAATGTGCTATCCAAATACCCATAGGCTCCTGTACAGGTACCAGCTTCCTCTGCAGCTGGGTTGCAGCTATTTCATCAGATTCTTGCCCATGGGATGTGAACATGTCAACCATGCTCAGGCCTGGTGCTTAAAATCATACTCCATAAATCCCGAGCCCTTCAATCCCTCTTGGAGGACTTTGAAAGCCTGGGATCCAGATGACATAGCTCAAAGATAGCATTCTAGACACTGTCTGGAGAAGTAAGACCTGATCCACACAGGACTCCCTGTGAGGCAAAAATAAAGAAATCTATTCTGTATTAAGCCAAATTTTGTGTTGAGGTTTGTCTTTTTGCAACACCTGGCATCACTCACTCTTAATAAAACAAACAAACAAATCAAAACTGGTTTAATATGTGCAGTTTGTATTCTAAGAAATTCCAGGAGGAGATTTGCTTTAGAATACTTCGCTTGGTTATGTTTTTATCATATTGCCAACATAAAAACAAAATGAACAGTCAACTTCCCTAATTAATATTTGGTTTTCCATTCATTTGACTTCAGTTGAAATGGAAGCCAAACGTAAGTCAGTCTTCTGGTATAAAATGAGTAAGTTCATAGAGGCAGGCAGCACATGTTTGAATTTCAGATCTCCGAGCAAGTTACTTAACCCTTTGGGACATAGCTTCTTTCCTTTACATTAGAAATAAAATATTTATCTTTGAATATTGTGAGCCCTATCAAGAGTGTAATAATAGAAATAATTTCCTTATCTATTCTAGTTTGTCATTATTTGGATATTCATGGGACTAAAATCCACAAGATTCACTCATTCTTTATTCATAGTAACTACTCATAGTTAACTAACAACCTATTCTACAAACCAAGATTGGATTATCATATTACAATCATTTCTCTTCAGCAGATACCCAGATATCCTGGTATATTACATTAATAGCAGCACTTCTATTTCTGGGCTAATTCTATAGCAGGCCTAAGTTTAAATACTGGTCTTGTTAAATCATATTGGCAATCGGCATACATTTGTGAGTTTTACTTTGCACAAAAGGAAAAATAGGGATAATAAAATATTTACCCAAAAAATTATATTGAGTAAATAAAATAAAATTAGAACCATCTGGCAACTTCCCAAGATAAAACAAATGTTAGTCCCGTTCCTGAAATTTTCCAGGTGTTTATGAATTTCAAAGATTTTCTGGAATTTGTCTTCTTTAACTGTGTTAGGCTATGCTAGTTTGCAAGAATGCACCTGGGACTTAAACTGATAAACTAATTAATTATAGTAGAATCATCACAGAGGCCTTTTAAATAGCTTATCCTGTTTCCATGCACAACCGTTAACACAGATACATACATTAGAACAATCCCCAAATCCCTATCTAAAACTGAAAAATAAATAAATAAGTGGGTATGCACAAAACCTCCACAGAATTCCTTTGAAAGATTTAATAGTTCATATCAAATATTCCATTTAATGTTCCATTATATATGCCCCATCAATCTTTTGATTGACTGACTTTGAAGCTCTATTAATGCCTCCTACAGTCAAAGTTTTAATGGAGTTTAAGGAACTCATCCAAATCTATAATAGCATATTCCCCCTAAATTAACTTATAACCCACAAGTTAATAAAAATGAATGTAGCTACCATTTACTCAGAAGGAGACAAAATGCAGAACCCATTCCCCGGGAGAGAGCCTAGTGACTCAGCTTCCTTCAGGTCAGCCCTGTAAGCCTGGAGGTGCAGGAAGGATGCTACGAAACCCCATGCATCTCTTAATGAGATCATTGGGTACCAAAGAACTTAAACAGCATTTTAAAGCTCATAAGAAAATTCGGCAATTGCACAAATGGAACCAAACTTTGCAAGACCTGCGACAATGTTTTATTCTTATTTTAATCTGCATATAGTGTTTTCCACTTAGACATTTGATAATATCTGTTGATTAAATCAATAAACGCAAACTACTTTAAATAAACTGCAATTAAATAGTTAAGTTATTAAAAGCAAAATTCACAGTCCTCTTGCATTATACTCTATTTTCCTCTCTGAATTACAAACCCCAGAAATGGATGAGATGCTCAGAAACAGCTCTGTTCTCTCTCTTGAGTTACAAAGTAATCAAGTGTTTAAAAAATGGGTCATCTGAGGAAAGGCTACAGAGCTGAATTTATTTACAACAGAGAACAGAAGGCTGACAAAGTATATGGTGGAGGTGCTGGTGGCTGGGGGGATTTATGACTTTTCACTATATAAAGCACCAGCATATGGCAGGTGTTAAGCAGCTGTTCTATTTCTGCACAGGAAACAGTTATGCTCAGGAGCCCCAGCTAGCAGAACTGGGACCGAGGGATGAAATTTACCACTGGATGAGCCAGGCCAATATTAACTCATAGTTCAAGGAAAGCATTTGTTTTAGAATGAGAGCAGTTGGAAAAGACAATAGGATGCCTCAAGGGGCTCTAGTACCTCACTGAGCAGCCAGCCTGGAGCATATCTCTTTATAAAATCATCCCATTTTGCCTGACCTGTGGTGGCGCAGTGGATAAAGCGTCGACCTGGGAATACTGAGGTCGCCAGTTCAAAATCCTGCACTGGTCTGGTCAAGGCACATATGGGAGTTGATGCTTCCAGCTCCTCCCCCCTTTCTCTCTCTCTCTCACTCTGTGTCTCCTCTCTAAAATGAAAAAAAAAAAATAAAATAAAAACCATCCCATTTTAGAGTGAAAAGGAAATACAAGACAGAGACAGCACATGAGAGACAAAAAAGATTATCACAGAAGCAGTGTAGGAGACCTGCATAAACCCTACTAGGGATAGAAGATTTTTGTTTATGAAGGTTTTTTTAATGCGGTGTTTTGGTTATGTAAATGAGGGCTTCAGTAACGAGTCTGATGGGACCATTTTCTAATCAGGTTGCAGGAACTTTGAACTTATTAAGGATAAGTTGAGGATAGGAGAACCCTAGCGACAAGTGAGGACAGGAAGCTTGCAGAAACATGGCCTGGAATTTTTAGGAGTAATGCCGTATGACTTTCAATTCCAAGTAGTTTCCCGTTCTATGCTGTGTAAAACAATACTATTATTATTTTTTTGTGACAGAGACAGAGAGAGGGACAGATAGGGACAGAAAGACAGGAAGAAAGAGAGATTAGAAGCATCAATTCTTTGTTGCAGTTCTTTAGTTGTTTATTGATTGTTTTCTTATATATTCCTTGACCTGGAGGGGCTACTGCAGAGAGAGTGACCCCTTGCTCAAGCCAGTGACCTTGGGCTCAAGCCAGCAACTTTGGGCTCAAGCTAGCAACCTTGGGCTTCAAGCCAGTGACCTTTGGGCTCAAGCCAGCTACCATGGGGTCCTGTCTATGATCCCATGCTCAAGTGAGAGACCCTGCGCTCAAGCAGGTGAGCCCGTGCTCAAGCCGGTGACCTACCCTGGGTCCTTTGCATCACAGTCTGATGCTCTATCTATGTGTCACTGCCTGGTCAGGCAACAATATTATTTTTTCCAGACATATCTACTGGTTATATACCATGCGGCAGGGCAGTTTTCTGTGGTATGGAAGTTGAGTGGAGACGAAGACACCCTCATAAATTTTATTTCTAATTATGAAGGCATACCACAGACAAGTAAATTGATAATACAAAATGAAATTGCAAGCGGTGAAAAGGTGCCATGAAGAAAACATGGAAACTGATAAAAGGGGAGTGGGCAGCTCAATGAGAGGTAGGGTCTCACACCTGTTTGAGAAAAGGTCTCTCTGATGAGGTGACAGTTGAACAGCTACTGAGAAAGTCTGTGCTTAGCTTTGTGGGGACCTAGAGGATGTGTGTTGCAGAGGGAGGTAACAGACATTGCAAGGACCCAGAGAAGGAACGGGCTATCTGCTCAGGACAGAAGTGATCAAGGACAAGAGAGATCAGAGCTGAACAGTCGGAGGCAGTGAGGAGCTAGATCCTACAAGGCTCCTGGGTCTTGCATTTTATTCTCTTCAGCGTTTAAGCATAGAGAGATAATGTTCTGATTTACATTGTAAAACTACCATCCCTTACGCCCTTAGGTAAAGGGAATGGGGCTTCAGATTAGGAGGAAATTTATGGAGATAGGGGATACTTATCATATCCAGGGTCTATTTAAAAGGACAGTTGACAAACTTTTGATACATTGGATATAAGGTGGAAGAAAACAAAGGAATCAAAATTATTATCACAAGTACCTGAGTGAATGCTGATGTCACCTGAAAAGGATGAGAAAAACCTGTTTAAGACAGGGTTCTGTTTCAGATGTGTTAAAACCTGAGCTCAGGGCAAGAGATAAATAGGGATGTCATCGGCATTTAAATGGTACACAGAGGCCCTGACTGTTTGGCTCAGTGGTAAAGTATTGGCCTGCACATAGGAGAAGTGACCATCTGCTTCTCCACCCCTCCCTTTCCCCTTCTCTTTTTAATTCTCTCTCTTCCCCTCCCCAACTATGGCTTGATTGGTTCGAGTGCATCGCCCCAAGCCTGAGGATGGATTCATGGAACCTTCACCTCAGGTGCTAAAAATAACTCAGTTGTGAGCACGGCCCAAGATGGGCACAGCATCTGCCCCAGACAAAGACTGCCAGGTGGATCCCAGTCAGGGTACATGCAGGAGTCTGTATCTCTATCTCCCCTCCTCTTACCTGGAAAAGAAGAAAAAGAAATGGTACACGTAAAATATAAGTAGGTGACTGAAGTATTTTACAGAGTGAGAATAGATAGAGAAGTGAGAAGAAAACCAAACACTGAACCCTAGAGAAATACAACTTTAAACAATCAGAAACAAAGTGAAGAATCCAGCAAAGAAAAGTAGGAAAGCCATGGAAATGGAAGGAAATGAGAGAATGACATGTCTTGTATGTTGTAGTAATATAAGGTTATAGTAATTAAATATATAGAAATATAGAAATATGGAAGATATATAAAAGTAATTAAAAGGATATTAAAAATAATTATTAAAGTTATGCCATTTAGATAAGAATTAGTATAGTGGCTTAGTGCCATAACTCTGTAATGTGATAAACTGACTCTGACTTACAAGCAGGGCCCAGTTAGTATATGTGTGAAGTTATACCTAGATAAGAAGTAGCTTGGTGTTAATTACGTAAACTTTGTAAACTGACGTAAATAAGAACATCTTAAAAAATGGTTTGATGTAAGCATTTCAGTAGATTGACATAAAGGAGATTCTCCCAAAAAGGTGGTTTGAGGTGATAATCCTGTAGATTGACATCTGTTGGCCAGAAAAGGTACTAAAGCTGATGGAACCCCTGCTGCAGTAGTCGCCCAGACTCCAACATTGATGTGAACAGTTTCCACACCGCTCTGAGCTCTGACCAAAGCCCGCCAAGAGGAGCATGCTGATGGGGCCCCCTTAAGCTGTACCCAAGCATGCCAAAAGAATTTGTAAATAATAAATCGCCTGTGTACTTATTGCAATTGCAATTAATTTGTGTGTTGGTCGTGTCTTTTCTCCGATGGCACTTAACAGTAGCATCCTCATAGCTGCCTCAAAAGTAGTCTCAAAGAGGCTGCCAGCCCTGCTGATAAGCAGGAGGGTCCCACTGCACGGGGAAGTCGAATCAGGGACGCCTGATCGACGTAGAGCTTGGGCTCTACTGGGACAATGTAATTCCCTAAAAGGATGTTTTTCTTAAAAAGAAGTAATAAAATCCTTACTGCATTCTTAAAACAAGGCAGCAAGTTCAAGTAACATAAGGCTGAGGATCAAACAGTGAGAATGGGCAAGATGGAGGTTCTCAGTGACCCCAGAGGACTTTAGAAGGTTGGTGGAGATAAAAATCTGGTTGTCTTAGAGGCCAGTGATTTTCAACCAGTGTGCCATGAGAATTTTTAAAACATGCAATACCTGACTATTTAGTCAGTGTCCCTGACCTCTTGTCCTTTACACTGTCAAGTTTAGAAAACAACAAAAGCCAACACAATAACCATCTTGTGTGAATGAATCAAAATTACACCTATTTTATAGGTCAGATTGACAAAATATACATATGTTTGGTGCACTGCAAAATTTCAGTTATCAGTTTATGCGTGCCATGAGATGAAAAAAGTTGAAAATTACTGGTCTAGGCTAAAGAATGGGATTGGCAAATTAAACAAAACCATAGTTGGGATCCTTATGAGAAATTTTGCTATATATTTCTTAGACTAGAGGAGTGGAATGGAAGAAAAAGGTTGCTTTTCGTTGTTTGTTTATGCTGGGAGACGTTACATCATGCAAGGCTGTTAAGAAACGTATCCTATACTGAGGGAAGAGGTATAATGTAGGAGCATTCTGGGGTAATTAAAGAGAGAAAAGTCTTCAGTAGAGGATGGGGGATGAGGTAAAGTATGAATGTGGGAGAGCTGTCCTCATAAGGAAGAAACGCAGTATGTCCATAAAAAAGCAGGTGGTTGCAGTTGGTTGATTGGTTTGTTTTGGAGGGGGAGTACATTTTCTATATATTACTTCTATTTTTCAGTGAAATTTAAGCATTGTTGGGGGATTATTGGATGCTTGAAAGACAGAAAAGGAGAAACAAACATCATCGGAACTCTTTTCCCTAATTACATGGACATAAATAAGTACATATTTATACTTCATAAAGACTCGAAGATGTAAGAAACCAAATATGCACCTATATGTATATATACACTCATCCCTTTTACTTTTAAAATAAAAACGTGAACAAGTTTATTATGTTTATTCACTTTTACACCATGATATCTCTATATACTCAGCAACTCTTGAATTTAAGTCTGAATTATGAATTCATGATGCAAACTCAATTAATTTTAATGAATTATAATTATTGGGTTTTTTTTACTCAAATATTCAGACTGGCAAAAGAGTGTCTATGATAAAGACAGGACTCTAAGTTACTACCAACATTTCCACTCACCCTCCCACCCACACACTCCCTGTGTAATCCCCACCTCTTAAAGAGGAATGAGGACTTTAAATATGATGGGATATTACATCTATAAGGTCACCCTGCTGGCAAAGGCAAAGGGATTTTGTAGGTCTGTAGTCTCTAATAAATTGACTTAAATCTTAAAAGTATGACTTAGGTAGGTCTGGTCTAATTAGGTGAGTTCTATCAAATAAGGTCAGAGATATTTAAAGCAGCAAAGACAGAGATTAGAGAATTGAAGAGGAAAAATTATTAATTTACAGCAGGAAGTATGAAGACCTTGAGAAAAGAAGTGAAATATAGAAGACTTTGCTGCTGACATATCCTGATTTCCAGAAAGCAGAGTCTGAAGAGAGAAAAGAAATAGTTATGCAGGAGAAGGAGAATGTGAACCTGTAAAAACACGTGAAGCAGCGTTTGACATCCATGATCACGGATGTGAAATAAAAACAGTTGTGTTGAGTAATTGTTTTAAAGACAGTTTTTACTATGAGGATACAGTTATGAAAAAATAAGAGGCTGAGTGAATCCAGAGTAGAAATTTTGCCAAATGTAAAATATAGAAGAAAGAGGCCAGCCAGTGGGAATAATTATAAGGAATCCATTACAGTTAAGTGCGGAATCTAAACTATGTATGGTATAAACGAGGATTAAAACTGATGAGCAAGGAGAAAGAAATAGTGCAATCAATGAAATTAGAGTTTCAATTGGTTCAAACATTTTTTTCCAGTAGACATTCTTGGGTGAGAATATGTCCTGCAGACATCCGTATTATCTCCGGCCCCAGGATAAGAAAGGCTAGAAGGGAAAATGGCTTCCCCCTAGGAAGGTTGCAGGGTTGACGTTGATTTCAGGAGTTCAAGCCAACATTCAAATAACAGACTGAGATGACAGAGGAGTTGATTACAAAAGTTTGAAAATGTACAGTACAATGGGGGGAGGGGGGAGAATGCTACTCTGGATCTGAATTGAAAACTGTCACCCAGTCATGGCCTTTCCTTTATAACTCTGTCTGCATTCCCTGGATGCAGTAGCCCTGGTTTTATTGTTTAATTATAAGAGTATATATTTAGATAAATTAAATTAGACCTTTGATTTCCTTCCTATTTTAAGGAACTAGTGAAGTTTTTAGAAAAAAATAATAATGGTGTTTTATCTAACAGGACAAGTAGAGTGAGAGGTGTGCCACAGCCTCATTCTCTGAAAACGTGATGAAGACACCGAGAGTCCTATGGCAGCCTATTACTTGTCTATCCCCCAACTTTCCCTTCTAATATGTTAATGTCCTAACTAGCACATCTCCTTTTCCTGGTAAGGTGACAACCAACCCAACATCAAAGCATGGACAGTGATTCTCAGCTGGGGGGAGGGAATGAGTTTGGCTCTCCTTCTCTCAATGAGTTTGGCAATGTCTAAAGACAGTTGGCTCATCATAACTCGGAGAGTAGGTGGGCCATGGAGGGATCATAAAATGCCTCATCAATTGCACAAGGCAGTCTGCACAACAAAGAATTATCCAATCCCAAATGAGAAACCCTACTATAAGCCACAGCTGACGATCCTTACCTCCATCCTTGTAGCTGTAGGTAACCACACACTGTGAACTGAATTGTGTCCGTTCAAAATTCAAATGTTGAAACCCTAACCTTCAATGTCACTATATTATATGAAAATAGGGCCATTAGAGAGGCAATTAAGGTTAAATGAGTTCATGAGATTGGTATCCTAACCCAAATATCTCTCTCTGTGAGCATACCAAGGAAAGACCATGTGAGGACACAGTAGCAAGAGAGTGGCCATTTGCAAGCCAGGAAGAGAGTGAACGCCAACCCCGAGGGCACCCTGATTTTAGATTTCTAGCCTCCAGCCTGTGAAAAAATAAATGTCTGTTGTTTAAGCCACCCAGCCTGTGATACTTCATGATGGCAGCCCTAACCAACTAATACACCGTGAACCCATTCTGGCTCTCAGGACGCAAGGAGAAGGGCGCTCCAGGGATTGCTAGGAAAGTTCTTGTCTTTCATCATGAAAGGGGACAAATCTGCCTGGAGTTTCCATTTGCGTCTCTGTTTTCCTGTGGTATTGTAGCAGCCATCCTGCTTTCCTGAGTTTACAGGTCAATATTGTCTATTCTCAGAAAGTCCTGAGACATGATCAGCCTTGCCATCGTTATAGCACTAAAACCAATACCAGAAGCTTACCTTCATATTTTTTAAAAAATAATTAACAATAAAAGACTTAAGGTTGGTTTGAGTTTAAAATTAGCCAAACAATTCCTAATACATGATCTCTCTTTATTCAAGACTACAACCAAAGAGTTTCTTGATGATGTGCAAAGTAAAAATACACAAGTAAGAGTTGGGGTATCTTCAAATTAAAATAATTTCCAACTCTGAAGATGACATCGGGTTTCAAAAAATTAATATATTGTCGGGGAAAACGTGTTTTGTGTGGTTCTGAAGGAAAAAAAAAATGTCTTCCTTATTTTCAGCTTAGGAAATACAGGAAAGCTATTAGGTTAAGTTTTGGTTTGATGTCCATCTACAACAGGATTAGAGTGAGAAGTTAAACTTCTTCTCTGACGGGTTTTCATTTAATTTTTAGTTTTACATTTGTAACCACAAATTATCAATAGCAGGTAATTCTGAGTTCTTCATATGCACATTTTATAAAGTATAGAAGCTAGTTCTAATATGTGCTTACCTAATTTGAAATTGGCATTTACAAAGATATGTTTCTTTCTGATCTTTTATCCATAACTATGTTTTTTAATATTTATTTTTGGCTAATGAAATTCCAAATCTATTCTTTATTTCTTTTGGAATTCTTCAGTACAGATCAAGATTCCTAAGTAAACTTAGGCTTGTTTTGCTATTTAAAACATTCTCTGTTGAATGTGGAATGTCTAATTAAATTTTCCACTCATAATGAAATAAATGATGAAATGTTGATATCTGAGGTATAATTTTTTTTCATTAGTCTTACTTACCAATAGTAAAAGCAGGAAGCCAAATCTAAATACTTAATAATGACCAATGCACAAAGGATTCAAATATTATAATTTGTACTTTTTAGTCACAGAGCAAGATTGATGACTGAGAATCAAGAAAACCAAATTTTCACTGAATTGTTCGTTAGAAACTCACCCATACTGTTATAATTTTGACTTAAAGACCTGCCACATCTTTGCTGATGAGACGCTGGTCTAAAATTAGATACCATCTTACAAAAAGGCTACATCACATTGGATGCTACATGCTACAAAACATTTATGTGTCCTTCATGGAACTAGCTATAGGCAGCTACCACTTATTTTAATCCTGTCTTCCATCAGTAAGTTTATAGCTCTTTAAACATGTGCACCTATCTAAATTTTAGTATTGAGAGTAGATATGACTGCTACATATATATTGCACACTGTTAGCCTCTATAAGCACTTAAAACAGTATCAGATTTCAGCTAGTTATAATTACAATAATTATAGTTAACAGTTGATGATTTACAGAACTCACATGTACCACTAGCCTATTGTATTTAGAAGCTTGTTTGAGCCACATATCAATGTTATTAAGTTGGTATTTTTAGTATCCCTAGTTTACCCAGAGTAGAGTTGGGATTTAAAACAAGGTGTCTTATTCCAAAGTCTGTTTCTTAACAGTACATTCATTATCTCTTGAACAACACAGGGCTATGCAATAGCTACAATAGCTAAATGATAAAAGACTTCTCGGACACATACTAGTGAAAACAAAACTAAAATCCAGACCTGTAATCCAGGTACTAATGTCCTTACAGAAATTCCCCAATATAGAAATATACTATGTAAAAATGCAGCTTGACTCTAATCCATATAACCACTAAAACTTAAACAGTATTATTTTACTTCTTGAAATTCATGTAAGTCTAATGATAATATGGATAGCGCCTGCCTCTAAAATAATGTTTGAACTGACCCTTGTACTTTTCTTAATAAATTTCTGTGAAGTACTCAGAGGACAGAGTGTTGGCCCAGCATGCAGACATTCAGGGTTCAATCCCTGAACAGACCACACATCAGATATGACCATCTGCTTCCCCAAATCACACTGAAGCCAGATGCCACTCAGCTTCAAGCTTAAAAACAAATGAGTAAATGCTGTATAGAAAGACTTTTTTTCCCCTTCTCCAACTTCTTTGAGTTACTATTCCTAAATTCCAGAAATGCACTAATATCAAGTTCAGTGTGTAGAAGTGCAATGTGGACAGGTGCTATTTGAATAAAGAGTACTAATATTTGGCAATTGTCTATTCTGTTAAGTAATAACAATATAAGGATGTCTGATTCATTTGAGAAGACAGAGTGTAGTTGAATACAACATATTATTAGTTCCCTCATAAGTATGAATACGCACTCAGAGAAATGAATAGAAATAAGAATTTCTGAAGCCCTATTTCTAACAAATATATATAAGTAAATATCTCTATTTATATATGTGTATGTTACCTGTAGTTGTATTAGTATATAAAATTTTCACAGTATCAGAGTACAATTTCTCCTTTACTTAAACTATTAATTTCATATGTAAAAAAGATAGCTAATCACAAACATCAAGACAAAATGCAGAGTATTTAAGTCATTGGAGTTATAATGAATTACTAATTAGACTGGTCTCATTCATAGTTTATACTTAATCTGTATAATATCTCAGTAGCTGTTCATTTTAACATAATTGTATCTGATGAGAACATTGTAGATCAGAACCATGGGTTATATATGGGGGGGGGGTCAAGCAAAACACAGTCTATTATATTATTATTTATTAACTATTGTATTATTTTACAGATGAACAACTGTAAACCTACTTTTGCCATGCCCTGTATTTGATGGAACTGTGCTTTCTGTTATGTCGGCATTTCTAAATTAAAAATTCATAAAGCCTGATCAGATGGTGCCACAGTGGATAGAGCATTGGCTTGGGATGCTAAGGACTCAGGTTCAAAACCCTGAGGTCACTGGCTTGCACACGGGTTCATCCAGCCGGAGTGCAGGGTTGCCAGCTTGAGGATGGCATTATAGACATGACCCCATGGTCGCTGGCTTGAGCCCAAAGGTCCCTGGCTTGAAACCCAATGTTGCTGGCTTGAGTCCAAGGGCTCTGGCTTGAGCAAGGGGTCATTGGTTCAGCAGGAGACCCCCCAATCAAAGCACGTATGAGAAAACAACCAACGAACAACTAAGGTGCCATACTATGAGTTGATGCTTCTAATCTCTCCCTTCCTATCTGTCTTTCTCTCAAAAATAAATAAAATTCATAAAACTTATGTCATGAAGTTTTATCAGAACATAGAAATTGCTATTTGTATAATGTAGGGGGTGAAAAAATCAGACTCTAAGGTTAAAGGTTCCTTTTTGCTTTTTATATATTAAAAAAAAAACACATTGTTTTCACCAGTTTTCCAAATAAAAGCCTTGTGATTTCAAAGCTAGTTTTTCCCTTCCTCACAAGTTACCAAATCAAAGTACCTCAAATCATCTACACCATAAGAACTGTATGACTGCTGAGATTTTTACAAATAAAAATCTCAGCAGTCATAAATAAAGGAATTTTGGAACAAAAGTATGCTGTGAAAAATGAAAATAAATTTGTTACTTTTAAGCCACAGCTATGTGACAAGGTCATTTTCTCCAAGTCAAAGGTGCACAGAAAAATCACTAGTTTTGAAAGGCAGCTTCTAACAGCAGTTAATGCTCATCTCAACAAGAAGATGGATGGGCAGGGAGAGAGATCCTAAGGAAGGCCATGGAACTTCTCCCTATAAAAATGTGCACACGTTCAACATTTGTGTTTAAGTTCCCGAGAGTCCCAGGGCCCAGTGGATTTCTACCCATATTTCACAGGTTAAAAAGTCCTGAAAATGAAAGCATGACTGCTTTTCAATCTGGAGTCGCTGAATTAAATGAACTACAAGTATGGCAGAAAATAGGGCCACTAGAGGAACTATGTTCCTTTCCATAAAATAGAGATCTCCAACATGCACATAAATGTTGGAAGTTCAACTGTGTCTCAAACCTATAATTAATTCACGGAGGGATGTATGAATGAGACTGAGTAAAATGACTTTACCTTAGTTTTTTTTTTTTTTCTATATCTGACTGAAATGGGCCCAAGAGCTTAGTGATAAGAACACATCTATTTTTGTACTTTTTCAGAGAAAATTTTATTTTAAACTGATGAATTCTTCCCACTTGCTGTAATATATTCACAAAGGAAGGTTCGTGAATAGCTTAACTACTTCAAATATTGAGGCCTAACAATTTTCTCTGAAATTTTGCAATACATTTCTCCCTGTACTGTCTACTTATAGGTTGAAAATATCTTTAAGTCTATAATATTTGCATGTGTTAGTGTTTAACAATTGTCTCCACTTCCCCACCAGCCAATGACTCTAATTACTGTACTTATATTCTGATTACATTTTACACTTCTCTATATTACATGTTTTCTCAGAGGATGCCAGTCATATCATGACCACTAAATCCAAAACCTATTCTCAGTCTCCATTTTGTTAAGTTTTAGAATCATATCCTGGCCCTCATCCGTTGGCTAAGTGGTAGAGTGTCGTCCCAGAATGTAGGTGTCCTGGATTTGATTCCTGGTCAGGGCACACAGGTGAAACGCCCATCTGCTTCTCCACCCCTCCTCCTCTTGCTCCTCCTCTATCTCTTCCCCTCCTCTCCTGCAGCCATGGCTCAATTGGAGCGAGTTGGCCCTGGGTGCTGAGGATGGCTCCACGGCCTCCGCCTCAGATGCTAAGAAGAGCTCAGTTGCTGAGCAACAGAGCAATGCCCTAGATAGGCAAAGCATTGCCCCCTAATTGGTTTGCTCGGTGAATCCTGGTTGGGGTGCATGCAGTAGTCTGTGTTTGCCTCCCCTCCTTTAACTAAAAAAATTAAATTTAATTTTAAAAAAATCATATGCCTTCATGAATTTGAGATCTAGAGTCATAAAAACAAGATTTTACTCTCAACTTTTCTTACCAGCCTCATATAACATTCTTTTAGATTAAATGAAATAATGCACATAGAAAATGATAAAAGTGTGAGATGGTAAATCATTTTTTTTGAAAACTCTTGAATTTTTTTTTTTAATATATATTTTATTATTATTAATTCTAATGGGGTGACATCAATAAATCAGGGTACATATGTACAATGAAAACATCTCCAGGTTATCTTATCATTCAATTGTGTTGCATACCCATCACCAAAAGTCAAATTGTCCTCTGTCACCTTCAATCTGGTTTTCCCTGCGTCCCTCCCCTCCTCCCTATCCCACTCTTCCCTCCCTCCCCCCATCCCATAACCACCACTCTCTTGTCCATGTCTCATACCCTCACTTTCATGTCCCACCTATGTATGTAATCGTGCTGTTTTCAGTTTTTCTTTTTTTCTGATTTACTTATTTCACTCCGTATAATGTTATCAAGGTACATCCATTTTGTTATAAATGATCCGATGTCATCGTTTCTTATGGCTGAGTAGTATTCCATAGTATATATGTACCATAGCTTTTTAATCCACTCGTCTTCTGACGGACACTTGGGCTGGTTCCAGATCTTCGCTATTGTGAACAATGCTGCCACGAACATGGGGGCGCATTTCTTCTTTTCGAACAGTGCTATGGTGTTCTTAGGGTATATTCCTAAAAGTGGGATAGCTGGGTCAAAAGGCAGTTCGATTTTTAATTTTCTGAGGAATCTCCAAACTGTTTTCCACAGTGGCTGCACCAGTCTGCATCCCCACCAGCAGTGCAGAAGGGTTCCCTTTTCTCCACATCCTCGCCAGCACTTATTCTGTGTTGTTTTGCTGATAAGTGCCATTCTGACTGGTGTGAGGTGATATCTCATTGTGGTTTTAATTTGCATTTCTCTAATGATTAGTGATGTTGAGCATTTTTTCATATGCCTATTGGCCATCTGTATGTCCTCTTTGGAGAAATTTCTATTCATTTCTTTTGCCCATTTTTTGATTGGGTTGTTTGTCTTCCTGGTGTTGCGTTTTATAAGTTCTTTATAAATTTTAGTTATTAACCCCTTATCAGATGTGCTGCCGAATATGTTCTCCCATTGTGTGGTTTGTCTTTTTATTCTGTTCCTATTGTCTTTAGCTGTGCAAAAACTTTTTAGTTTGATATAGTCCCATTTGTTTATCTTGCCTTTTATTTCAGTTGCCCATGAAGATAAATCGGCAAATATACCGCTGCTACAGATGTCGGAGAGCTTGCTGCCTATGTTTTCTTCTAAGATGCTTATGGTTTCACGGCTTACATTTAAGTCTTTTATCCATTTTGAGTTTGTTTTTGTGAATGGTGTAAGTTGATGGTCTAGTTTCATTTTTTTGCAGGTAGATGTCCAATTTTCCCAACACCATTTGTTAAAGAGGCTGTCTCTACTCCATTGTATGTTCTTTCCTCCTTTGTCAAATATCAGTTGTCCATAAAGCTGTGGGTTTATTTCTGGGTTCTCTGTTCTGTTCCATTGATCTATGTGCCTGTTCTTATGCCAGTACCAGGCTGTCTTGAGTATAATGGCCTTGTAGTAAACCTTGATATCCGGAAGAGTGATACCTCCTGCTTTATTTTTTCTTTTTAAGATTGCTGAGGCTATTCGTGTTCTTTTTTGGTTCCATATAAATTTTTGGAATATGTGTTCTATATCTTTGAAGTATGTCATTGGTATTTTAATTGGTATTGCATTGAATTTATAAATTGCTTTGGGTAATATAGACATTTTAATGATGTTTATTCTTCCTAGCCATGAGCACGGTATGTGCTTCCACTTGTTTGTATGTTCCTTGATTTCTTTTATCAATGTTCTATAATTTTCCGAGTACAAGTCCTTAACCTCCTTGGTTAAATTTACTCCTAGGTACTTTATTTTTTTGGCTGCAATAGTGAAGGGGATTGTTTCCTTAATTTCTTTTGCTGATATTTCATTGTTGGTGTATAGAAATGCCTCTGATTTCTGAGTATTAATTTTATATCCTGCCACCTTGCTGAAATCATTTATAAGGTCCAGTAGTTTTTTGACTGAGACTTTAGGGTTTTCAATATACAATATCATATCATCTGCAAATAATGACAGTTTTACTTCTTCTTTTCCAATTTGTATGCCTTTTATTTCTTCTTCTTGTCTGATTGCTGTAGCTAGGACTTCCAGAACTATGTTGAATAAGAGTGGTGAAAGTGGGCAACCCTGCCTGGTTCCTGATCTTAAGGGGATTGCTTTTAATCTTTGTCCATTTAGTATGATGTTTGCTGTGGGTTTATCGTATATGGCCTTTATCATGTTAAAGAATGATCCCTGTATTCCCACTTTACTGAGAGTTTTGAGCATGAATGGGTGCTGGATTTTATCAAATGCCTTTTCTGCATCTATTGAAATTATCATGTGATTTTTGTCCTTCCTTTTGTTTATGTGGTGAATCACATTGATTGATTTGCGAATATTGAACCAGCCTTGCCTCTCCAGAATAAATCCCACTTGATCGTGGTGTATGATTTTTTTCATATATTGCTGGATCCGGTTGGCTAATATTTTGTTGAGAATTTTAGCGTCTAAATTCATCAGGGATATAGGCCTATAATTTTCTTTCTTTGTGTTGTCTTTGCCCGGTTTTGGGATCAGAATTATGCTCGCCTCATAAAAGGAGTTTGGAATTCTTCCTTCCTCTTGAATTTTTTGAAATAGCTTGAGGAGAATAGGAGTTAGTTCTTCTTTGAATTTTTGATAGAATTCACTTGTGAAGCCATCAGGCCCAGGACTTTTCTTTTTTGGGAGTTTTTTGATAACTGTTTCGATCTCATTTGCTGTAATTGGTCTGTTTAGGTATTCTGATTCTTCCAGATTGATTTTTGGAAGGTTATATGATTCAAGAAATTTGTCCATTTCACCAAGATTGTCTAATTTTTTGGCATATAGTTCTTCATAGTATTTTCTTACAATGCTTTGTATTTCTGATGTGTCAGTTGTTATTTCTCCACTGTCCTTTCTAATTTTATTTATTTGAGTCCTCTCTCTTTTTTTCTTGGTGAGTCTAGTTAAAGGTTCATCAATCTTGTTTACCTTTTCAAAGAACCAGCTTCTTGTTTCATTGATCCTCTGTATTGTTTCCTTAGCCTCTATGTCATTTATTTCTGCTCTGACCTTTATTATTTCCTTCCTTCTACTTGCCTTGGGTTTTATTTGTTGTTGTTTTTCTAGTTCTTTTAGATGCAGGGTCAGGTTGCTTATTTGAGCTTTTTCTAGCTTCTTATGATATGCCTGTAGTGCAATAAACTTCCCTCTCAGAACTGCTTTTGCTGTGTCCCATAAATTTTGAGTTGATGTATGCTCATTATCATTTGTTTCTAGAAACTTTTTTATTTCTTCTTTTATCTCATTGTTAATCCATTCATTATTTAATAACATGCTATTTAGTTTCCAAGTGTTTGAGTATTTTTCAGTTTTTCTTTTGTGGTTAATTTCTAGTTTCATAGCATTGTGATCAGAGAAAATGCTTGATATGATTTCAATCTTCTTAAATTTATTGAGACCATTTTTGTGTCCTAACATGTGGTCTATCCTAGAAAACGTACCATGAGCGCTTGAGAAGAATGTATATTCTACTGCTTTAGGGTGAAAAGTTCTGAAGATATCTATTAAATCAAGTTGATCTAGTGTATCCTTTAAGTCTGCTGTTTCTTTATTAATTTTCTTTCTTGAGGATCTATCCAGTGTTGTTAGAGGGGTATTGAAATCCCCTACTATGATAGTATTGCTGTTAATCTCGCCCTTTATATCCATCAACGTCTGTTTTATGTATGTCGGGGCTCCTATATTTGGTGCGTAGATATTTACAATAGTTATATCTTCCTGTTGAATTGTTCCCTTTATCATTATGTAGTGTCCTTCTTTATCTCTTACTACAGCCTTTGTTTTAAAGTCCATTTTGTCTGATATAAGTATTGCTACCCCTACTTTTTTTTCATTTGCATTTGCATGAAATATTTTTTTCCATCCTTTTACCTTCAGTCTATGAGCATCTTTTGTTTTAAGGTGTGTCTCTTGTAGACAGCATATGTATGGGTCCTGTTTCTTTATCCATGCAGCTACCCTATGTCTTTTGATTGGATCATTTAATCCATTTACATTTACGGTTATTATTGATATGTAGTTGTTTATTGCCATTGTATTCTTTAAAGCTGTATTCTTCTTTTGCTCTATTCATTCCTCCCTTTAAACTGTTCACAAGAGGCCCCTTAGTATCTCTTGCAGAATTGGTTTGGTTTTTATGAATTCCTTCAGGCTTTCTTTTTCTGGGAAGCTCTTTATTTCTCCTTCAATTTTAAACGTTAGCCTTGCTGGATAAAGTAGTCTTGGTTGTAGGTTCTTGTTCTGCATTACTTTGATTATTTCTTGCCATTCCCTTCTGGCCTCAAGTGTTTCTGTTGAGAAGTCCGATGTCATCCTTATGGGGGCTCCTTTGTAGGTGATAGTCTTTTTTTCTCTAGCAGCTTTTAAAATTTTTTCTTTATCCATTAGCTTTGGTATTTTAACTATGATGTGTCTTGGTGTAGATTTTTTTGGGTTTCTCCTTAGTGGAGTTCTGTGTGCTTCTTGAATGTGTGGAGTGTTTCCCAGCCTTAATTTAGGAAAGTTTTCTGCTATGATTTGATTGAACAAAGTTTCCATTTCCTGTCCTCTCCCCTCTTCTTCAGGCACCCCTATGATGCGAATGTTGTTTCTCTTCATGTTGTCACAAAGCTCCCTTAGAGTTTCCTCACATTTTTTAAGTCTCTTTTCCTTTTTCTTCTCTGCTTCTGTGCCTTTGTTTATTGTGTCCTCTAACTCGCTTATTCGATCCTCAGCGTCATCCATCCTGCTTTTAATTCCTTCCATTGTGGTCTTCAGTTCTGATACTGTATTTGTCATTTCTGTCTGATTCTTTTTTATTATTTCAATTTCATTTTTTATACTTGTTATGTCTTTATTTAGGTGTTCATAATGACTATCCATTGTTGCTCTAATTTCTTTGAACATCCTAACTATCATTATTCTAAATTCTGCTTCTGGTAATTTGGTTATATCTGGTTCATTCAGGTCTTTCTCTGGGGATTTCTCTTGATTCATTTGGTTTGCATTCCTCTGCCTGCCCATTTTTTCTGTGTATAAGCGAGTTGTGGCCACTGGAGTCCAGTAGGTGTTGCCTTTGTGTTCTCTAGGTGTGGTCTATCTGCCGGCCCCCCACCTCCTCTGCCGATGCCTAGGGTGGTTGGGTATGAGCGTTGCCAGCGCCGGCCCACTGTGGCTTTTGCTATGATTTCTGCCTCTCCTCCGTGGGAGGGGCTGTGACTGAAGCCACAAGATTAGCACCAAGGGTAGAGGTGAGCACCTTTGCTCAGCTGCGGACCCAGCCTATTTCCGGACTTCCGCCCAGAACCAGCAGTCGGAGCCTGCTCGCTACAGTTCTGCGGGTTAGGCGGGGCTTTTGACGTGCTCTCAGCTGTAAGCTTTTGCCCGTCCGGAGCTTTAGCCCCGCCCTCGAGGCCAAGGCCCTACGGCGCAGGGTCGGAAACCAAGGTTTATTGGGGCGGGCGTGTTTGCTGGCTTCCGCCGAGCTGCGTACTTCCGCTCGTCCCGGACTCTACCCCGCCCCCGCGTTCGGAGCCCGCTCGTGCACGTATTAACGCTATCCGGGGTTTCTCCGGCCGGGCGCGGATAGTAGCGTGGGCTCAGCTGCGAGCCTCCACTTGTCTCTGGGTCCACCCCGTTCCCGCGCTCGGAGCCCGCTCGCGCACGTATACTGGCCAACCGCGGTTTCTCCGGCCCGGGGGGGTTGGGGTGGGGGAGTGAGGGACTGGTAACGTCAGCTCAGCCACAGCCCCTGCCCGTCCCTGGTCCTAGCCCGGTCCCCGCGGTCAGGGCCGGCTTGCGCAGGGCCTGCCCGTTCCTGGCCTCCCGCTTTGTCCCCGTAAGTGGGATTAAAGGCGGGCCCGCAGCTTCCTGACTGCTTTCGCGGTCCCCTCTGACCCTCTGGGCTAGACCGATCTCCCACCGGCTTGGCCTCTGCCCACGCCGACAGAACCGCCTTTCAGCGTCCTGCCGCCCCAAAACCTTAAGCAGCCCTCAGCAGTGTAGGATGGGACCTAATACTCCACACTGTAGGCCTGGGAGCTCCCTCACTTGTTTCACAGCTCAATACTGTCCAAACGCCTTTCTAGGCTCTGAGACTGCAGGCTGGGGCTTGGTTCCTGGGACCCAGGTCCCTCCCTCTCCGCCAAACTCTCCTCCCGCCACACGGGTCTCTCCGGGCTGCCGTTTGCTCCGGGGAGCTGGGCAGCCCTCTTCGCGTTTTCACTATTCCTACCAGTCTCAATGTGGCTTCTTCTGTGTTCCTTGGTTGAAGAGTCCACTTAGTTTTGTTGAAAGTTGGTTTATCCAGGTGATGGTTCTTAAAATTGAGTTGTAATCCACTTTGGTTCTGGGAGTTGGAAGTTGGTACGTCCGCCTACTCCGTCGCCATCTTGCTCCTCTCGAAAACTCTTGAATTTTTTGACACAAGATTATTCCAAATGTTTCTCTAACCATTCTTTTTCTGTCTCCTCTTTGTTCTACTATTCCTTAAATGTTCCAATTTCCCAGAATTAATCTTTTAGTTATTTTTTCATTCCATAATCTACATCATCATTCCTTAATGATCTCACTTATTTTCATGGACTTTATATAAGCCTTGTACTAATGACCTCCAAATCTAATCCACAAGCCCTGAATTTTATAACTCCTGAATTTACATCTTGTATTTCTTATCTGTAATTCATCTATAAATGTCTCACAACAGTCTCTGCTCAGCATATTTAAAAAACAGAATTTAACTCTCTCCCAGAAAGTATGTTCTTCCCTATTAAGTTAATAGAATCAGCACAACACAATGGAGCCTTTGATCTTGACCATACTCTCATGATCACATCCAAGGAGCCTCAGAATCACTTTTGAGATCTTCAATAGACCTCTAAACACTCTCACTGCCTGTTGCCTCTTCCTCCACATCCAATTTATCTACTATAACTGTATTACTCTTCTTAAACCACAGTTAACAATGTGATTGCTGGTGCTTTGAACTAGATTTCATAGTTTTCCCTAATTCAGGCTATATTTATTGAGTTCCTAGTATGTGTCCTAAGTGTTAAGAACTCTTGTCACATGTCACTTGACAACCATCTGATAGGACTGGCTATCTCATAACTTCTCTCTTTCTCTTTTTTAAACATAACTTCTCTTTGTATTGGCTCTTTTCTGAATATTTTGCTGAATCCATTTGTTTGTCAACTGTGTCTACTGATCACACTGAACTACTGAACTGTAAGTACTTTTCCTAGGGAGGTATTTATTTATCAATGCTTAAAACTTGAGACCTTCTCAGCCATTCATTTAACAAATGCATATTAGTGCCTGCTATGAAATGAGGCGAGGAAGATAGAAAAGTTGGCCAAATTAACAATGTCCCTGCCTTGGAATGCTTACATTATAGTGGAGCTTACATTCTCGCGTATGAATCACATTCACTTTTTATTTAGTTTCTAAATATAACATCTTTTAGGAAAAAACCTGGATCAGACAAAGCTACTGTCCACCTACTCCACTCCACCAGCCTTGAGATATTTCATATAATCACATGATCTCTTTTTTTTTAATTTATTTTATTTTATTTTATTTTTATTTTATTCCTTTTTAGAGAGAAGACACAGAGTGAGAAAGAGAGAAAGAGAGAAAGTGGGGAGGAGCTGGAAGCATCAACTCCCATATGTGCCTTGACTGAACCAGTGCAGGGTTTTGAACTGGCAACCTCAGTGTTCCCAGGTCGACACTTTATCCACTGCGCCACCACAGGTCAGGCACACTGATCTCTTTGATGGTATCACTCAAGACGCCAGTTAACACTAAAAATCTAATGCACCCTCCTGCTTATCACATAAAGACTAATTTGTCTGAGTTCTAAAGTTAGACATGACTGCAGAGAAATAAACTTACTTTCCAAATTATTTTCTATTAATTCTGTTCCTCTAGTTAGGATTTTGCTAAACAATACTATTTGCTCTTCCCCAAGATTTTTTACATGGTTTGCTGTAATTTGAGTTTCCTTTCTTCCCAATATTACTGTCAAAATTATACACCTTCTTAAAGCCCAACTCGACTATCACTTATTTTATAATTTCATAGCCAGTAAAGTCAGACAGAATGTATTTTACTGTCTGGAATACATCTATATTCCAGTATATATTTATATATTTAGAATATATGGATGAGAGCCATATTTATTTATTTATTTATTTATATACACACACACATGTATATATACAAAATCAATTTTCTAAGTTACACTGGAGTTTAATATTTGTTTGTAACAGTCTTATTTCTTAAATTAGAATACAATTTTTGTTATGTTTCTTTTACATGCACGAAGATAAATAATGAGGATTTGATATTACTATCAAAATGTCGATTCATTGCCATTCTTTTCTTCTTTTACCCCCAAAGGAGAATGGGCATGCAGATGCAATGAAAACTAATAGGAAAAATAATGAAATTGTGAACTAAAATTAATGTAGCGTTCTCCCTAGGATCACAGCTAATAAGCTTCAAACTTTGGACAGAGTCTTCAACATCTAGAATCAGGGAGGAAGGCATCCTGTGAACAGAGAGGAGTCTGAAGAAAGGCACAGATGATTATGAACAGGGTGTAAATAACGTGGAAATTGGGAGGGTGGGCTACCCAATGACAGAATTTGGGCCTTGACTTTGACCACTGTCTCTTAGAGTCACCTCGTGATTTTAACACTTGGACCTTTGCTCCCACAACAGAAAAATAAAACTAGGAACCAGATGGTGTGAAAGGTTAAATAAGCTAATAAAAATAAAGCAAATGAAATAGTGCCTGAAACATGGTAACAAGCTATCATCATTATCCTTAAGCTTGCTTGCTTTATCTATTTATTTGTTTATTTATTTATTTTTACTTCTAAAAGAACTAAAAGTTGTGTAACGGGTCTTAAATGATATCATTTATTCAGCTCCTGTAATCTAATATAGTTACATGAAAGTAGAGGTAGTTTCTTTCCAATAGTTTATATTCAAGCACGTCATAATGGCTCTATGGAAATGCCCTTTCATTTATGATCCCAAGTGGAGATTCTCTTTGAAGCTTACTTACCCTTACTTACTTCCTGACTATAAAAGTTGAAATAGTCAAAAAGTGCCTGATCTGGGCACCAGAAAGTACAGCTCGTGTTATTAGAACGGGGAAAACGCCAAAATGATACAGTAAATTGGCTATCAATAGCCAACTTTTATTGATCAAATAAATTAGAATAAAACTGAACAAAACAGACATATGGCATTTTAGTCTTTAATAACCATAATAAAGAGCCGGTGATGGGGGAGTTTTTTGGGGGTTTTTTTTCATCCCCTCCCATGATGGGAGTTTTATAACAAGCTCTTAAGCCCTGGATATGTAGCTAGTTGATGCTTGAGAGAATATACAAGTTTCATTAGTTCTAATGAAAGTTTAGAAACAAACTTCTCAATATTTTACCTGACATTTTTCTTGTTAAATTTAATAGAGAGGTAATAAACAATATTGGTGCTTCGATGCAGAGAATACTTCAGGGACTCTTTATCTTTTATGAACTATATATTTCAAAAAGTGTTCTCAAGTTTTTACAAATGCTTTTTACTTCACAGGTGCTTGAGGCTGGAAGGGATGTGGAGAGGTCATTTTCCCACCTTGAGGCAGAATGAACCTAAACCCTCCTGGAGAAAAAGATAAAGAATTTAAGAATTCTATTACTCCTCTGCTGGACTGACCTCTTCCACCACCTACCCCCCTGAACCAAGCCCATATCAGTAAGGGGATTAACACAGGAGCAAAGCTCTTTGCTTTTTTCTTTCATTCTTTTTCTTTTCTTTTTCCTTTTTTCCCTAAATTGAGACTTAACGAAGTTCAGGTGCAACAATTGATTTAAATGCAGGAAAAAATCCTCAACAGAAAAAAGTTATTCTAATTATTGTAATGCCTATTGCTAAAATTGCCACTAACTTCAGTTATTAGTTTTCAATCACTATTATTTAATTAGGTTTAAATAGTTGTGCATTTTTCATTTGTAGGAATTCTGAGCAACATTGTTACCAAACTTGATGGCAGTAACAAGAAACTGCTGCTTAGCAATAAAGACAGACAAAGACTTAAAAATTCATCTCAGAAACATATTGTAGTCAACCATAAGATGTCATAATAAATGATGGTGTCTGAAGGTATGCTTGGATGTGAAAAGTCAATGAGAAAATAACTGTTTCCTATTAGCTTTAACAGCAGGGTTTGTTATCATTTAAATACATGCTCTAATACACTTAGTGTTTTGTGCTACATTTAACAAGATTAAGTGAACACACACTGTTTCAACTCAAATCTTTATTGGAAATCAGAGACAAGCTTTATTCCTTGCCAAAACATTCTCTTGTGGCTCATTCTTGGAGCAAATTCCACATAAGTAAATCTGTTTACCCAGGTGAAGCACTGATCAGCTAAAGGATTTCTCTTACAGGTACCTCTCTGCTTTATTGAGCTTTGAAAACTTTATTTGAAAGTTATAAAGAAATAGATGTATCTTAGAAGTGCTTACACCCATAATTATAGACCATAATTTTTAATAAAATAAAATGGCATTTGAACACAGTTAAGCATTAAAAGAAAATCAGAAGGATTGGCACTCCGAGTTCTAACATAGTTTCACTGTTATGCTACAAATAATTTGATGCTGAGGACATGTAGTAAATACTAGATAGCTTACTTAAAAAAAAAAACACACATCTCACTGTCCCGTGCATTAATTTCTCCCTTTTGATTGAAAACGTTTGACTGCCCCAAGCTCCCAGGAATATTACAAAAGGGTGCCTTGATCTCAACTTTCAGATAATCATTGAAAATTCTAAACTAATTCTCTTTATATAAGAACAGTCATAGGGATTGAGCAACAAAGGACCAGAGAGAGAGAGAGAGAGAAAGAGCAGGAGAGAGAGAGAGAGAGAGAGAGAGAGAGAGAGAGAGAGAGAGAGAGAAAGAAAGACTCATGGACACAGACAACAGTGTGGTGATTGCCCAGACGGGATAGACCAGGAGTAATAAATGGTGATGGACCAAGAAACACTTGACACAAGGGGTGATCACAGGATCCAGTGTCTAGAGATGTGTTGTAGAATTGGGCACCTAAAACCTGTATGTTAACCAGTGTCACGCCAACAAATTCAACTTAAAAAAATAAAAATAAAATTACATAGCCTGACCAGGTGGTGGTGCAGTGGTTAGAGCAACAGACTGGGATGCGGAGGACCCAGGTTCAAAACCCTGAGGTCGCCGGCTTGAGCAAGGGGTCATCTGGGTCATCAAGGCTTACCAGCTTGAGCCCAAGGTCACTGGCTTGAGCAAGGGGTTACTCACTCTGCTGCAGCCCCACCACCACCCAGTCAAGGCACATATGAGAAAGGGATCAGTGAACAACTAAGGTACTGCAATGAAGAATTGATGCTTCTCATCTCTCTCCCTTCAAGTCCGTCTGTCCCTATCCGCCCCTCTTTATGATTCTCTCAATTTGTCACAAAATAAATAAAATAAAATAATATAAATATAAAACCAAATGAATTATATCAAAAACAAGGGTAATAAATATTTTAAAAATTTTTTAAAAGTTAAACCTAGCTATAGAGTCAGAGAACAAGTGTCAGTACCCATCTGCTATTTGTGTTGGGGATTTAGTTACAAGTGTCCAGGGAAAGGACATTTACAGGACATGTTATGGGGCCCATACTCTCTTTAGGACTGAGTTCTAGAAATGTCAGTTGCTTACAGGTCTCAGTGAGTACCTGGAACAAAGCCTGCTAAAGGTGACACCATATCTGGTGGTTCTTTCTCTACCTAATCCTGCTTCCCTCACTTTCTTATGGATATTTCTCACTTCACTCCCCAATAACTTGCAGAAGACATATGGTGTCTATTGAAGATTCTTTTTCCAGGAAATCTAAGCTACAGAAAAAGCATGATATAGAAAGTCTGTTAAATTTCTAAAGAAAATAGTCTACTTAGGTGTTCAAGATGTCCTTTAAATTATAAAACAAATCCTAATTTCAGAATTGATAAGTTGGTACTTCATCTTGTGTCCTTGTCCTTTCAGAAATTCACTGCCATAAAAGGACATGATGTTATAATCTAATAGCATATCATAGAAAGATTTTTCAATCTTAAGCTGTTATGATAAGAAAGAGTAAAAATTAAATTTCAAATTTTAGTATAAATGATGTACTATTCTATATAAAGTAATTCTATATATTTTTTAAAAATCTGACAGTTGTGCCCCAGGAAATTTCCATTAAAGAAAAAGTTAAATTTCTCACTTGCAAGATTGTGATTTTCCTCTTCTTTGGGTAATTTAATCAACAAGTGTTTTTGGAGTGCTTTCCATAAGCAATCACTGAATATTCTGGGGACATGAGAGAAACATTAATATAGAATCTCTGCACAAAGACCTTGAAATCAGAAGTTAATTTAAGGGTATTATCATCACTAAATATTGAGAGAATAAACAGAACTGTATTTAATAGTTTGATATACTAACTGCCGCACGCTATTTGTAGCTTAAATCCTCCTTTTTTTGCCTACAGAATGCACATTTTGTTTGGACATAAATGAATTGTGAAATGTGTCAGCCAGTGGTAACAATCTTCTTTCACTTTTGAAAATAGTTAACTTTCCAGTCTTTTTCCTAAATAGTGATGGCCAAGTAACCTTCAAATTGTTACCGATAAGATGTTGGATTTCAGCCGGAGGAACAGTGGTACTTCCTCTTTGCTGTTCTTTCCCCTCTGAATGCAGATAAAATACCTGGGACATATTTATTTGTGTTTCTATGTATTTATGTGTGTTTCTCCCCTGAATGGAGACATGATACCTGAAACATATTTATGTGTGTGTGTGTGCGTGTGTTTGTATATTTTTTCTACATATATATACACACATGCATAGCTGTACTATGTACATATACACATACACACTTGTATGTATGCAGGTATATATATGTGTGCATGTATGTCTATATGTATATATAGTAGGTCAGTTCTTTATATTTACACAAATTATATAAATATATATATATATATCTTATGTATCATATGTCTTTTCTTTATCATTCAGCAACATTTTGAGATTTCTCAGTTTTTTTAATATAGATATATATTTTCTTCTTCTCAAATGAGAAACATGCCATCCAATGATACTATGGCAATACAAACATAAACATTGTTTCAATGGTTTTATTATTACAAAGAACAAGGCAATAAATACCAAACCCAAGTCTTATTCTCATGGGCAATAGTTTCCAGGGTGACATTTCTGGGTACAATCTATGTATGTGTCCATTTATTTTCTAACCACTGACAATTGATTCTGCTACTCTACACTTTCATTCAGGCATATTTGAGGGTACACATTTCTGTACTGTTATTTTTCAAAATTTATAAGTTTTTAAACCTGGAAGATACAAATGTTTTGCTGTCATTTTAATATGTACTCCATTGATGAGCAGCTGAAAACATTTTCAAATGTTTCTTTAATTTTTTTTTTTGGTCTACATTATTTTTACTCTTTATATGCATTAAATATTTTAGTATAATCAAGCCTGGCAACTAAAATACATCAAAATGATCCAGAGATACAGAGATAAAATGTGACAATGTTCTGATGATGGGACATGGATCAAGAAATAACTCTCCATTAGCTGGTATCATGCAGAATTAAACTGACATTCCAGAAAATGTTTAAGCACATAAGAAATTATCTTAGGCATGTGGGTTACTGGCTCTAGAGCACATCTCCTAATATTTTAGGCTGTTCTCATGAAAAAACCATACTTTTTAGCACGCAGGGCTCTCCAGCTACAGGACCTAGCAGTTACACTACCTCACTGGCCATGACTCCAAACGGCCATACAAGAGCTCTCTTCCCAAAGCTCAGTTCAGTTCTAAGCACAAAGTGATAAATATGAAAGCAGCATGTGTAGTCTAACACACTGTGCGAATATAAGGCATTATCCTCATTACCTAGCATTACCGGGTTTCAACTGTAATAGGAAGAGAAGTATAATTTAATTGGCCTCCCATTAAAAAGACACATCTGAATATAAGAAGTGAATGTATTTCTTTCCAGATATAATTACTGAAACAAAATTCTTCCTGGCATTCCCCTATGTGAAATGAAAGTTTATATTCCTTAAAATGTATACTTTTAGTCTGACCAGGCAGTGGTGCAGTGGATAGAGCATCGGACTGGGATGCGGAGGTCCCAGGTTCGAGACCCCAAGGTTGCCAACTTGAGTGCAGGCTATTCTGGCTTGGGCAGAAAGCTCACCAGCTTGGACCCAAGGTTGCTGGCTCCAGCAAGGGGTTACTGGGTCTGCTGAAGGCCCGCGATCAAGGCACATGTGAGAAAGCAGTCAAAGAACAACTATGGTGTCGCAACGAAAAACTGATGATTGATGCTTCTCATCTCTCTTCATCCCTGTCTGTCCCTATGTCCCTATCTATCCTTCTCTCTGACTCTCTCTGTCCCTGTAAAAAATATATATACAATAATCATAAATAAAATGCATACTTTTATGCCCTCTCATTTCTTAGTATGTAGCAACAAATTGTTTGCCTTCTGCTTTGGTGTTATCAACATCAGAAAACATTTTTTACATCATTTGAACAGAGACTGTGGTCATAAGTAGATGAAAGTATGGACTATATTATTGTTGCCAAAGTTACATAAAATGCACCTATGGAAATCATACTTTCAAATGTCGGGGAGAAAAAAAAGTGTGTAGATCTTGAGATTATTTATTTTGTAATTTTTTTTTTATTTCTTCCATTCTTTGTTGTCATAGAGTATAACCTCACAGCAATAAATCTGTAGCGATCTTTGAATTCCCTGAAGTTCAAAAGCACAGCAGCTATAAAGCATGATTATTCATAAGTTATTACTGGACAGGCAATCTCTTAAATCACAATTGCAGTGGTCACCCCCCCCCCTTTAACTGTGAAGAAAAGAATGAAAAATTACCCAGGTGTAATTAATGCACATGAAGCACTGAATAAGTATGTTTAAATTTTTTTTATTTTTTAAATAATGTACAATGCAATAGTAACTATTAAAAGAATCAGAAATTTGTAATTGTTGACAAAATGTCAGTGAGTAAAGAAATTTTGGTTGTGGTCACCTTACCAAAATGGCTGCGTGTAAATTTTTAACATGAGTAAAATTCTCACCCAAAAAAAATCCATATAAATACAAACACATTCACATTTGCACACACCCTCAGGGATAGCCTCTCCTTCAGGGAAAGAATGTGCCTGTAAATCAACATTCTTTAGACACACCGACTAGTTATTAAAGATTTCATCTTTTCAGCTAGACAAGATAATTTCCTGTACGGTTTCCCCACAGTAGATTTTTGAATCAGAAAACAGTTACTTTTTAATATCATGTCATTGGTCTGAGAAGAAAGATTTATGTGCTCTCCTCCAAAGGCAAGAGACTAAGCAGCTCTTTGTTTCAGATCATCTACTTCCTATACCTTTTCTTATAAAAGAAATTCTGAGGAGCTCTTTGCTATGAAGGTCACATTACCTGGTAAGCGCAACTAATCAAATACATGTACTAATAATCAAATAGGTGTACCAACGACACTCACTCTTTCTCTAGTATGAGAATGCTTTAAGAACATAGTTCTTTAAAATAATCATTTTATGTCTTATTTTATTGAAATTATCCAGGCATTTTGTTTCTTTTAGCTACAATAAACAATGACCTACCTATCATGACCTTCCCAGTTAGAAATTTATGACCTTATCACCCTGTGTGAGATTACTTTCCATAGAATCCTATTCTGTCCACGGCCTTGTTTACTGAACTAACTTAATATGTACACAATGTCATGTCATAGAACTCTGACACTCAAAATCATTAATATTACTCATCAAAGAACTTATAGAAGCTGAAAGGAACAGTGTAGAAAAAAAGTATATACTTTCTATTGACTTGGTGCTCCATGAATGGTATGTCAATTAGTGAGTGTGAAAAATTAATGGTAAGTGTTCTTCTGGTCCCTAATATAATGTGTAGCTTAGGCTATGATTTTGCTGGATGTTTTTACGTCATAAAGCCTTAGCATAAAAAATAGTTCCAAACAATAAATCTCAGGACCAGATGGACTTATCATGAAATAAGTAATAAGAGTTACCATAAGATATGTGATCCCAGTGGACCCTAATAATCAATTACAAATGTCATTCAAGCCAGCAACATTAAAATGTTATCTTGAAAGCAGGAACGAACACAGCTGAAACACTAATTAGATGCAGAGATTTTCAAAATCTAAACAGTGTTATTGGCATCCCTGGATAATTTCTACATATTTGAGTTAACTAATTTTTTTAAATTAGAAAACACTAATTTAGCTTTCTTTTTTTAGGTGAGGGAAGGGGAGATTGTGAAACAGACTCCCACATGTACCCGACCAGGATCCACCCGGCAGTGCCATCTGGGGCCAATGCTTGAGTACTGGGCTATTTTTAGCACCTAAGGCTGATGCACTCTAATGGAACAAACCTCAGCAACTGAGCAATGCTCGAACCAATTGAGCCACTGGCTGTGAGAGGGGAAGAGAAAGAGAAAGCAGAGAGGGAGGGAGAAGAAGCAGATGATCACTTCTCCAGTGTGCTCAGACCAGGAATCAAACCCAGGACATCTATATGCCAAGCTGACACTCTATCCACTGAGCCACCAGCCAGGACCTATCTTAGCTTTAAACATGCTGATTTGCTTATACATCTTTCTTGACAATAATCCAATTTCTTACTTAAAGAAGGAAAAATATTTCATTATCTTTAACAGAAATTGTTAGTGATTATTTTTATTTGTTGAACAAATTTTTGCTAATAGGTATAAAATAAGGATTTTCAGTATAAAATAAGGATTTCAAAGAAGTTATACAAAAAGAAACAAGAAATTTATTTAAAATGGTCATTTAATATATTGAGAAAACTAGAAAACATACAACAACCCACTCCTCTCCCCCTATAGGTAGAAATGTTGCCAAAAGCAACAGGGATCAACCAGAAAAAGATGTGGGAAGAAGTTAATATATCAGGGACTCTAAACTAAGCATGGGGACTTTTCGAATAAGGAAGCAAAAATAAACTTCCAGGTTAAAAGTCACTCGAGGAGTTCACCGTTCTGCTTTTAAACAGTGGAAACAATACTATACTGGCTGGTGGCAGGAGAGAACTGAATTTAGTTAAGGTCTGAGAAACAAATGAAGAAAGACTAAATAAGAAACTAATAAATAAATCATCTTTGCATAAACCAAGTACACAGTTTGTCATAGTGATTGCAGATGAAATGAGAACTTCACAATTGAAAACTAAAAATAAAATATAAAAGCAATGAAAGAAAAAAATAGCAGAAATAATTCCCATAAATTTTCCTAATTCTTTGTGTGTGTGTGACTGAGACAGAGACAGAGAGAGGGGCAGACAGACAGGAAGGGAGAGAGATGAGAAGCATCAATTCCTCATTGCAGCTCCTTAGAGTTTAGTGATTGTTTTCTCATATGTGCCTTGACTGAGGCGCTACAGCAGACCAAGTGACCCCTTGTTCAAGCCAGCAACCTTGGGCTCAAGCTGGTGAGCTTTGCTCAAACCAGATGAGCCCACGCTCAAGCTGGTGACCTTAGGGTTTCAAACCTCGGTCCTCCATGTCCCAGTCCAATGCTCTATCCACTGTACCATCACCTGGTCAGGCTTCTTAATTCTTTGGTTGTGGAAAAGTAAATAAAATTGAACTTTCGTAGAAGAAGCATATATATCCAGCTTTAACCCCTACCTATATATCTTATACCTTAAAAACATACATACAAAGTTGCTGTTTTATTATTGAACTAATTGGGATGACATTGGTTAATATAAGTATACAAGTTTCACATGCACAATTCTACAATATATCATCTATATACTGCATTGTGTTCACCCCAAGTCAAGTAACACTCACATGTACCCCTCCTTACTTACCCTTCTCTACCTCCCCTCCCCCCTTTCCTGCAATTCCATACTGTCTATAAGTTATTTTTTCTTTGACTAATTCCTTCAACTTTTTTACCCAAGAAGTGAAAGAAGGAAAACCATAAAAAGAAAATTAAAAAATTCCAACGGAAAAAGAAATTACTAGGGAACAGATAAAAATTGTGACCAGATATTTTCAGTATGAGTTAAAAAGCCAAGAGTACAAGAAATAAATAATAAAACAATTGGGAGAGATTTAAAACGTGAGTCATGAGAGTTCAGTAAGAAAGATAAAAAAATATATAAAATCATAGTAATAAGCTCAATCTGAAAGGAGTACAGAAAAAAATGATTATAATAACATTAAAGGACAAAGGACTTAAAAAATAATGGGAAAATAATTATAGTTACAATGAATACTATATCATTCATGAATGACAGATACTGAAAATAACAAAAGGAAATCTAAGATATGCTCAATAATCTCTGTAAAAAAGAAAATCAAAATAATGAAATAGAAGAAAAACATGAAAATAAAATACAATAAAACTTCAAAAATAAAAGAAGGCATGATTTCTAAAATTAATAAAGTACATTTTGTTCTCAGTAGTTGACACAAAAATCTGAAACATATCTTAGCAAAGCTGCATACATTCCAGAGAAAGATCCTTTCTTTAAAAAGGCAACTCTAAAAAGAAAAATCTTATTGGTCTCAGTTTAGCTGGCATTATTCAAATGTCAGAAGACAATGGAAAAACATCCTCAAAGTTTCTTTCCTATTTTTATATAGTTATTTTAATTGAGATATAATTGACACATAACTGTGTAAGTTGACATATACACATTGAATTGATACATTTATTTATTTCAATATGATCACTAAAGAAGCATTAGCTAACATCTTTATCACATACCTATTATCATTTCCTTTTTGTTTTGTGAGCAATTAAGATCTAGTCTCTTAGCAAATTAAAGTTTATAATACTTTGTTGATTATAATCACTATGTTGTGTGTTAGAGCTTCAGAACTTACCTACTGGTTGTAGGTTTGTACCCTTAAATAACACCTCCCCAATTGTTCCATCCTGCAGCCCTTGGGAACTTCACATGTTCTGCTTTACGTTTTTCTTGATCAATGTTTTTCTTTATTTATTTTTCTTAGTATTTTTTAAATTTTTCAATTACAGTTGACTTACTTTATTGTATTAGTTTCAGCTGTACATCCCAGTGATTTACATTACATAACTTATTAAAGTGATCATTCCGATAAATCCGTCACCCATGGGACATTACACGATTATTAGAGTATCATTGACTATACATAGAGTATTCCCTATGCTGTTCTTTAAATCCCCATGACTATTTTGTAACAATCAATTTGTACTTCTTAATCCCTTCACCTTTCTTATCCCTTCCCCAGACCCCTTCAACACCTCCCATCTCGCAACTATCAAAATGTTCTCTGTATCTAGGAGTCTTTTTCTGTTCTGCTTGTTAATTTATTTTGTTTTTTAGATTCCATTGTTGAGAGATATGTATTTATTGCCATTTTAATGTTCATATTATTTTCTTTTTCTCTTTTTTAAATAAGATCCTTTAACATTCCATGTAATACTGGTTTGGTGGTGATAAATGCCTTTAGCACTTTTCTGTCTGGGAATCTCTTTATATGTCCTTTGATTCTAGATGATAGCTTTGCTGGATATTATAATCTTGGTTGTAGATCCTTGCCTTTTTCTTATTTTTAAGCAAGAGAGAGAAAGACAGGGACAGACAGACAGGAAGAGAGAGAGATGAGAGGCATCAATTCATAGTTGAAGCACCTTAGTTGTTCATTGATTACTTTCTGATTTGTGCCTTGACTGGAGGGCTCCAGCTGAGCCAGTGACCCATTGCTCAAGCCAGCAACCTTGGGCTTCAGTGCAGCAACTTTTGTGCTCAAGCCAGCAACTATGGGGCCATATCTATGATCCCATGCTCAAACCAGCATTCGTGTGCTCAAGCTGGGGAACCCATGCTTAGCCAGCAACCTCAGGATTTTAAACCTGGGTCCTCTATCGCTACACCACTGCCTGGTCAGACTGTAGATGCTTGCTTTTTATTGCTTTGAATTTTTCTTGCCAATGCCTTCTGGCTTGCAATGTTTCTGCTGAGTAATAAACTGACTGTGTTATGGGTCAGCTTATGATCCTAGTAGGTAACTGTTTTTCTCTTGCCGCTTTTAATGTGGATTCATTTTCTCCTTGTATTTAACCTTTGGAATTTTAATTATTATGTGTCTTGTTGGGGGCCTCTTTGGGTTCAACTTGTTTGGGATTCTCTGTGCTTCTGGATAAGTGTGTCTATTTCCTCCACCAGATTAGGAAAGTTTCCTGTCATTCTTTTGTCATATAGGTTTATAATTTCTTGCTCTCTCTCTTCCTCCTTCAGCACCCCCATGATGCAAATATTGATACACTTGAAGTTGTTTCAGACGCTCCTTACATTGTCCTTATTTATTTATTTTGCTGTTCTGATTGGTTGGTTTTTTCTTTTTTATATTCCATATTATTGATTTGATTCTAGGCTTCATCTACTCTTCTGTTGGCTTCCTGTGAATTATTCTCCATTTCAGTTAGTGTAGCCTTCATTTCTGACTGGCCCTTTTTATGCTATTAAGGCTCTTACTAAGTTCATTGAGAATCCTTATAACCATTATTTTGAAGCCTGCATCTAGTAGGTTGCAGTTAGCTCTTTTGCTGGGGTTTTGCCTTGTTCTTTCATTTAGGACATGCTTCTTTATCTTTTTTTGGCAGCCTCCCTGTGTTCGTTTCTGTGTGCTATTAGGTCAAGTTACTACATCCCCTCGGCTTGCTGGAGTGGCCTATTGTAACAGGTGTTCTGTAGGGTTCACTGACAAAGCCTTTCCAATTACCCAATCTGGCTAATCTAGTTGGACTCCCTCCCTGTGTAAGTTGTGTATACCCTCCTGTTATAATTGATGATTCTTGATTGCTTTTGCCACCTCAATGGGAAAGATTTATCCCAAAGCCAATCAGCAGGGACTGGATGCAACCACTGACCACCAACTTCTGACCTCCAACCACGATGGAAGGTCAGCTGTGCAGGGTCCCACCCACAGAGCAGGTCTTATTTCAGCTGGGCTCTGGTGCCTACTGAGCCCACCCATTGAGTGTGTCATTTATGGAAGTGGTTGGATGGATGAGCTTAATACAGTCTGAAGCTGTCCACTGTCAGCACTGGCTCCAGAGTCTCTCAGGAGGTATAGGCCAAGGTCAGCTGCTGACTGTGTTCTTCCCTGGAACCACCTGGTGTGAACTACAAAGCAGTGTGCAGATGCCTGCTACTTGTGCTGAGCTTGGACATGCCCTAGCTGCAGACCACAGCCAGTTGCTGACATTTTCAAGGGTGAGGCCTCTCTCACTTAGCGAGAGGAACAGGTCACAGTGAGATCAGCTGCCACTTGTTTGAGAAATGTTTTTCACAAATTTGGCTTTTATAGATTCAACATGTAAGTGACAGCATACACTGTTTTTCTTTGCCTGACTTACCTCACTTGGCATAACATCCTTAATTTTTATTCTTGTTTTCATAAATGGCAGCATTTCCTTCTTTCTCATGGTTGAATAATATTCCATTGTATGCATATATGTTTATTGTGTATATATCACATCTTTTTTATCTATTCATATGGTGAATGGTACTGAGGTTGTTTCCATATCTTGGGCTATTGTAAATAATGCTGGAATATACAAGGATGAACTGATATCTCTTTGAGATACTACTTCAATTCCTTTGGCTATATATATATATATTCCTATGAATGGAGTTGTTGGATCATATAGTTGTTCAGAAACACAAATTGTTTTTATAACGCTGATCTGTGTTCCAAGTACAAAGTTACCAGGCATACAGTTTGAATATGCACACTATTACTATGAATGACTCTTTAAGGATATAGGAGAAGCCAAGCTCGAGACAACCCAGGAATAACTAGAAATCTTTTGCCAAAGAACTCTGCTTAGGATTAACATATAAAATACAAAGTGCATAATGTTCCAAATATTTCTTGGAAAATCTTTATATTAAAAGATAATTCTGTATTTATTTGAAATTTAAATTTAAGTGGGTGTCTTCTATTTTTATACCTTAAAGCTGACAACTCTACTTGCAGAGAACATAGAATTTTTTTAACTCTATCAATGATGGAATGAAACTGGCATTTTGAAAGTGACAAAACAACAAACGAGAGGGAGTGTGGGGAAACAAGGCAAAAGAAAAGTTTGTTTCCTGATCCCCTAATCTCTAGTACCTAGAGTAAAAATAAACCATGAAAGTTAACAAGCAAGTATAGATGCATAAGTATACACAATGTTATAAATGAGAAAACTAAGCTAACAAAATTGACTAAAATCAGGTAATAGAAAAGGAGAAAGGCAAAAAGAAGAGAAAATCTAATATTTATCAATGCTCCCGTAAGAAAAGACATATTCTAAAAATAAAAATTAACAATATCCATATAGTTTTATAAAATTATAGTGATAGGGTTAAACAAAATTATAAAGAAACAATATAACAAACTAACAACCATATGTAGAAAAAAAAAATCTAGATAAAAAAAAAGAAACCATAAATCAGCCAGACCAGTGGTGCACTGGATGGAGCATCGACCTGGGATGCAGAGGAGTCAGGTTCGAAACCCCGTGGTCACAGACTTGAGTGCGGGCTCACCAGCTTGAGCATGGTGTCACCGGCTTGAGCTTGGGATCATAGCCATGACCCCATGGTTGCTGGCTTGAGCAAGGAGTTAGTCACTCTGCTGTAGCCCCCGGTCAAGGTACATATGAGAAGCCCATCAATGAACTAAAGTGGCACAATGAAGAATAGATGCTTCCCATCTCTATCCCTTCCTATCTATCTGTCCTATCTGACTCTCTCTTTGTCTCTGTCACACACACACAAACACACACACAAAAAATACTAAAAAACATACAATAACATGTTGGTTTTGAGACCAAACATAACTGCCACATGATTGATAAAAGGCTGCCCTATTTGTTTTCTCAAAGTAAGGCTTTATGAGAAATACACCTTACACAATATAATTTAGAAAAGTGAAAACTGAGATGATAAAGTATACAAAAAAGTAATACAAAAAGAAATATAAGATTGAAATATTTATCAGGCAACAAACTATTAAAGAAATTGGAGAAGCATATTTTTTATTTTTTAAATTGTATTTCAATGAATATCTTTGTCCATAATGTTACAGCATCAATAAGCATAAAGCAAATTAGAATGTAAAGAGGAAAATGCATTAGTCTTTTCTTTCTTTACATGAAAATTAAAGATACAAAAATAAGTAAGGACCTAGAATATCTAGATAACTAATAAAAAGCCAATAGTGTATACCAAGATCTATATCTTGAAAAAAGGACAGAACACAATCTGCTTAAAATTGAAGTATACCCAAATAAAATCTAAAATATCGTCTTACACATAATTTACAAATCATCTCCTAGAATATGGTATTGTTTCCTGAGTTTTACATCTTGTAACATTTGAGGTATAAAATCCACATAGCCATACAACTAGAACTTAAACTCTTAATTACAAATGTTTTCTTTTACATTTAGTCACCAATGCCTTTCAAAGCAGAGAGTCTTTCTTCCTTTATCTAAAAATGAGGAAGTTGAGTTAGAAAAACCAAAGCTAGTTATGTATTGCTTACAATAGGTCATATATTGTTATCAGTGTTATCCGTGCATTAATATTTAGTACTCATATTAATTCTTTCAGGTAAATATTATTATTATGCCTAGTGCAAGGTGGGTCAAAAGTAGGTTTACACTTAATTGTATGGAAACTGACATAATTGACACATAATAAAAAAAGATAAACTGCGTTTTGCATACTCACAACTGTAAACCTATTTTTGCTCCACCGTGTGTGAAGAAATTAAGTGCAGGCACAGAGGGTTGAGTAACTTCTCCAACCTACTTACCTACTAAACATTGGGTCAGTATCCGAACCCAGACAGGATGGTTGGTTATAGACTTAGTGACATCTGTAAGATAACTTCTACTTCTAGATTTCTGTAAGACACACCTCAGTACTGATGACATGAAGTTTCAAATAAAGTATCACAGAACATTGCACAGCTCTCAGTGAATTACCTGTGGCTAACAGATCCCTGTTCAGGTGAGTTTCTCCACAAGCTAAATGAAGAGCCAACTGCCAGGGTCCAATCACACAGAAAAACATCTCTGATGGTTAGCAAAACAAAGGGATCATTTCAGTACTGTGGGCAAGCACATGTCCCAAATAGGCTTTTATTTAAAATAAAAAAAATTATATAAATGCAGATGATGTAGATTTGATCCAGAGTTGTTACATAAACACATTAGTTTATAAATGAAATTATCCAATCTCAATAACAAATAACTGTACATCTGCTTAATAATAATTTGTGTACCAGTTTTAGAACAGAGTATTGTAATTATTTGTCCTTATAATGAATTTGGAAAAAAATAGAATTGCACAGTTTCTTTGCTATTTGCAGTTAAAAATTAATTTCCTCCTTTCTGACTGAGCAATATTATTTCTTTATTATGGTAAACCTGAACAATTAAACAAGAAAACATAAATCTAAGTATATATTTTAAAGACAGTAACCAAAGTGATAAACATAAAAATTAGAATAACAAAAGAAAGAAAGAAAAATATGTGAGACATGCATGTTCTTTAAAAATCCTCTCTGTTCTGAGACAATGGCTGATGACATCTACTGAAGACTCTCAGATGCTGGTATGTAGTGGGCTCTAACTTTGAATGTCGTCTTATTCCCATGATAATATGACATTTTCCAAATGTTAGAAGTACAACTGCTGTTAAAAAGTTAACCTTAAGTTTGCCTCTAAATTCCTATAAATGATCTTCACGGAATAATTACATAAAAGCTGTAATATTCTATTGGGTTGCAAAACATTATGTATGTTAACTAATCAATAATTCCGACAAGATAATCCTAACATACATTAACTTGGATGAGTTGGTAAAAAGGAATTATAAGTATTTGTAATAATATTGGCATTCAGGCCATAAAGGCAAAACAATTTCGTTGACTAAACTATCATAAAAATATTTCATAAAAGTTATTCACAGAGCAAAATAATGTTTTATCTATTGTTTCTGTTTAAATAGAAGAGTGAACAAGGCATTGTAATAGTGCAATATCTAGTTCATTTGACCCATCCAAAATTGATTTGGTGCATGAACCAACAGTGAATTCATTTATTACTTTAAAAAAGCAATGTTATAAATACTATTTATTCATGAATAAAAACACTTCTACTTTACATAAGCAATTTGACACAGTTCATTTTGCTCAGGTGTACATGGGGAGAAACAATTTATATACATTATATTTCTCTCTGTAGAGGCTACATTCCCATATTCCGTTCATTTCCCCATATTCTTCTTCATTTTTCCTACAGCCAGATGATTTTCCAAGCAAAAAAAGATGTTAGCACAAACAGCTTTTGCCCTATATTTTAAAAGATCAAAGAATCCTGGCATAATATGCATGGCACAGATTTTTGAGTTGAACAGAAATATTCATGATGATAATTATAACAGTATTTGTACTTGACATCTCTTTACATTAATTATAAATTCTTCTTGCTAAGATAAGAAAATAGTTACATGTTTCAGAAACACATAGTTTAAATGTGGGGCAAGTGAAAAGAAAGAGGCTGATCATCTTCCTAGAGAGGAACACAAGGAACGTTTTCTTCTTGCTATAATTTTATCTGTTGGGGCCGCGTGTGATCCGGTAATGAGAGCTTCTACCACAGTCCTTGGTGTTTTCAAGTGTTATCATACTTCCTCATCTCTAAATAGCTGATTTTAAAAGAGCCTGGAAATCTCATTTCCATCAGGTTTTAATTAGTCTTTTTCATCTGGGGAAACAGTGCATGATTTTTCCATAGTAAATTTCTAAAGAGGCTCTTTCAAGGCTATAGAATCCACCTCTAATATTAACAAATAAACAAGAATTTTGATACACATCTTCTTAAAGCCCCCAACTGAGTAAAATTCTCTAGTGAACTATTTCCATTATCAAGAGATAACACTTGGGAACCATTGTTACAAATAGCTGATCAAGTTTGCTGTGGTATTTGCCAACCAGTATCCATTGTACCTGTAGTTGAAAACTCTTTCTCTTTCTTGTTCTCTCTATGTCTCTCTTTCTCCTCTTCATTCCTTCAATACACCCACTCTCCACTCCAGCATAGTCAGCAGAATGTGAAGAATAATGTCATTCACATGTCTATGTATTTATTTTTATGAAAATAAAATATTTGCTTTCTCATGCTCTTCTTCTAGGTCTCAGGTAAACTTTCTCTGGATATTGAGACTATATCAGTTCTTAATATTTAATACTTATGAAGTTGATAAAAATGTATAAACTTGGTCGGGTTGCTCAGTTGATAGCACCATTCCAACATGCCAAAGTTACGGCTTTGATTCCCCGATCAGGGGACATAAAAGGATCAACCAATGAATACATATAAACTGAAACAATAAATCAATGTTTCTTTCTCAGAGTCTCTCCCTCACTCCCTCTCTTCCTTCATTTCTCTTTAAAATTAATAAATATAATAATTTTTTAAAATAAATATAATTCATCAGAGTCCTTTCTTGTTGACATCCATCTTCCCCACTGGAATATAAGCACATGGACAGCAAGGAACTTAGAATCTGCTTCCTATTCCATCAACTGCAAAATCTAGTACATCTGTTATTTGGTAAATAAGTAAAAGAGGAAAACTAGTAAAAGAGGAAAACAAAATCCCTTAACTATAGAACACAAAAATTTGCCATATGAACTAAGAATAGCTATGCTACTGGAACAAAGCACTGGACTGTTATCTGAGTTTACCTAAATACAAACTAGGTTGGTTTTCAGCGGCACAGCCTTGGAACTAAAGTGGTACCTTGAGATACGAGCAGACCAGTATACTGTTTTTAAGATACGAGCTGCAACTCGGTCTGTATTTTTGTTCGAGATCTGAGTGAAATTCCAAGATACGAGTCGTGATTTGGGAAGCTGCCGCTAGTTGGTGGCACATTGGCGCACGGGTCCAGTATCGGCAGCACAACACCAGCATCTCGTTCTTTCTCATGTGTTACCTGCAGAATCAAGTCGAATCTCGTGCGCTGTACTCGTTCTTGCATCATTTTTGCATTTCTTACTTTTTCTGTGTGCTATCATGGGGCCAAAGAAAGTGAGTGTAAAGGACAGTGGTGAGAAGAAGAAGAGAATGATGTCGATAGAAGTAAAGCAGAAATAACAGAAAAACATGAGTGTGGTGTATGAGTGATTGAACTGGCAAGGCTGTACAACCGCAATACATTTATAATTTGTACCATCCTTAAACAAAAGGATGCCATCAAAAGCACAAATCCAGCAAAAGGAACTATAATTCTGTCCCAATTAAGGACAAATATCCATGAAGAAATGAAGAAGCTTCTGCTGGTGTGGGTGAAAGAAAAAGAGCAGGCAGGAGATACAGTGACAGAGACTGTAATATGCAAAAAGACACGTATTATTTACGGTGACTTGAAGAAGAAAGAACCATCGACCTCAAAAGAGGCAGCAGAAGATACGTTTAAGGTAAGTCATGGCTGGTTTGATAATTTCAAGAAGAGATCTCGTACCCACTCGGTGGTGAGGCATGGTGAAGCTGCGATTGCTGACGTTGAGGCAGCTGAGGAGTACATTGCACGTTTTGCTGCACTTATTGCAAAGGAAAGCTACATCCCCCAACAAGTGTTCAACTGGGATGAAACAGGATTGTTTTGGGAAAAAATGTCGTGGAGGACTTTCATCACTGCAGAGGAGAAGAAGCTGCCAGGCCATAAACCCATGAAATACTGTCTGACACTTGCATTGTGTGCAAATGCTAGCGGTGACTGTAAAGTAAAGCCACTGCTAGTGTATCATTCTGAAAATCCTCGAGCCTTTAAGAGTCACAGGATTCTTAAAGACAAACTGCAGGTTATGTGGTACGCCAATGCTAGAGCATGGGTTACACGGCAGTTTTTTATTGAATGGGTAAATATCGTCTTTGGTCCTGCAGTGAAGAAACAACTTGAAGAAAATAAACTCCCAATGAAAGCATTACTAATTCTCGAAAATGCTCCAGCCCACCCACCTGGTCTTGAAGATGACATTCTTGATGAGTTCAAATTCGTGAAAGTTCTCTACCTCCCACCCAACACAATTTCAATCTTGCAACCTATGGATCAGCAGGTAATTTCCAACTTTATAAAGCTTTACACAAAGCACTTGTTCTGCCGCTTCTTTGAGGTGACTGAGAATACAATTTTAACCCTTCGAGAGTTTTGGAAAGATCACTACAACATCGTAATATGTTTACGCATTACTAACTTGGCATGTCAAGAGGTTACAAGGAGAACCTTGAACTCGGCATGGACAAAGTTATGGCCTAATGTTGTTGCAGACAGGGACTTTGAAGGATTCGAACCAGAGACCGATACCGAGGTAGAAGCATTGGAGGAGATTGTGTCCCTTGGAAAGTCAATGGGTCTGGAGGTAGATGAGGGTGACGTAAACAAGCTCGTTGAGGAACATGAGGAGGAACTCTCAACTGAGGAGCTGAAGGAGCTACAGATGATGCAACATACGGAGCTTCTGCAAGAGATCAGTAGTGAGGAGGAGGTGGAGTCGGAGGAAGTGATTTCTACAAGTGAAATTAAAGACATGCTGGCAATGTGGGAGAAGCTTTCAAGTTTCATTGAAAAGAAACACCCAGAAAAAGTTTCAACTGGTCATGCTTCAGCACATTTTAATGACACTTGTTTGTCACATTTCTGTAACATTTTATAAGGCAGGCAAAAGCAAACCTCTTTGGATAGATTTTTATTCAAAAGTCCTGAAAGTGAAAGTGTCGAAATTGCAGCCAAAAAGGCAAAAACAGGTGTTGATTAAATGAAAAATATGTAATGTTAAGCTTAGGTTTAATTTAAAGTTAAGAAAGTGCATTTTTTTTACAATTTAGTTTTTGCAGTTCCATTTTAAGTAAAGAAAGTGCAGTTTTGGTTTTGTTTAAAGTAAAGAAAATGCAGTTTTAGTTTACATTTAGTGTTAGGAAAGTGCAGTTTTAGTGTACGTGTCTACAGTGCCTGCATCTCTTCTTCCCTCCCTCCTCCTCAGCCACTCACTCACCTGTTAGCCGCACTCGTCTGTCTCCAGGGTAAGAATACAGTACTAAGTAACACTTTTTTCTTCTATTTCATATATTTTGTTATGCATTGGCAAAGTATCCATGTGTGTTTCTTAATTAAAAACATGTCTTTTTCATAATTTAGGATGGTTTGGGGATGTTTCACAGGGCTGGAACGGATTAAATCTATTTCAGTTATTTTAAATAGGAAAAATTTGTTCGACATACGAGTTGGCTGATTTACGATCTCGGTTACAGAACGAATTAAACTCATATCTCAAGGTACCACTGTATTTCTATTGAGCTCGGTGTCACCTAACATCTGCTTGGCATCATTAACTCTAAGCAATCTGTACTCACTGCATAGGTTTTACCTTAGTTAAGACAGATTTTAAATATCTGAAGTAAGGTCAGACTTGAAAGAGGTCAATTCTTTCAGGCAGTTCTTTCGACTTCATTGTTTGTTAAAATAGTTATAATTATAGACTAGAAAATTACATGGCATTATCCTCAAGACAAATACAAGGAATAAACAGAGGTTTTCCCGAACAAATTCCACTACACACGAAATGTGCTGTGACATCAGATCATACCCGGGATCCTCTTCATTCATTTTAAGAATTCATCCCAATGTCAAACACCTAACTTTATTTCCATTCTATGCCAGATTTTCACAGTTTTGATTTACAGCCAATTATTATAAAACATTAAAAATAAGTATATTTTCAAAGCAGTATGTTATAGTTCATTAACATGTGCTATTCTATAACAGATTTCTCTTTAATTATTTGAGGGCTGGCATAAACCCCAGAGACCTGTAGAAGAAATCTACTGGCTAGGATGATTTCTCAAGGGAAATATTTTAATATCTACAAAAGAAGATTCCGCTTTTTAAGTTTTCACTAACCTCACATGTAACTAAAGTCAAAGAAAAACAAAGTGGCAGCCAGATTAAGGGTGAATAAAGTGCCTGTGCTCACGTGCACACACACACACACACACAAAGGGTGAATAAAGTGCCTGTGCTCACGTACACACACACACACACACACACACACACACGCACACACACAGGACCTCGTACAAACTTCTGGCTGGGAGCAGTAACGACATTTGCAAAATTATTTTAAAGAGTTTACAAACCTTGCTTAAATGCCTGAAACGTCAAAGACATTGAAGGTCAAGTCAATATGAGCATATTATTTATTTTATAAGTGATCAAATCTGGTGACAGGATTAAGATCTGAGAAATTAAGACATTTATGAAAACAGTGGTGTCCAAAATCTTCTGCATGGCAAGGCTTAGATAAATGCATGAAAATAGGAAGAATTTAGGAACTGAAAGCATCTGGGTTTACCGCCTGGCTCTACCCCTCCAGTCGACAACAGGAAAAGTGGGATGTGCATCTCTCCGAAGGAGTTCGCTAGCATTCATTGGAATAATATGTGGAAAGGGCGTGGCGGAGTAACGGGTGTAGAGGTAGACACGTTAATTCACCCCATCCCTCTGGCTGTGTGAGGGTTCTATTAAGACCATCGTGAGGACAAGGAAATAGAAGTAATGCTTAATTAAAGATCACAAATAATATTAAACACACAAAGAGTGCTTGCATACACCTGGCTGTCTTGTTCTACATGTTTAATACAAACTCTACTCATTTAGTCCCAGCAACGGTTGTCTGGGTAACTATTATAAGGGGGTGCAGGCACAGAGATGTTAAGTAACTTGCCCACAGTCACACAGTAAGTGAGGGGCAGGGCCAGGATTTGAGCTAAGGCTGCCAGCACCAGAGCCCGTGCATTTCTACTTCTCTAAAACCTCGTGGTTCTGACACTGACACCTATTTGTGGACTTGGTTAAAACCAGTTAACAGTATTCTCATTTAAGTGAAATGAACATACATGATCTTTAAAACGTCTACGTTAAACTTGTCTCTGAGTTCCCAACACATTTGAAGTCACTGAGATGGCATAAACTGAAATCTGTGTGGCTGACCATACTTGCAATCCAATGGTGTGCTCACCGAGGGCACCACAGAGAGATGGACTACCATCTGCTGTAGCTGCCGACACTGAGCTCTGAGCGTGCGTGTTACTGAATCAGAAAACAAAAGCCAAACACTGAATTGTATTAGAGCTCCCACTCATGGCTAAATGCTGCAAAAAGCCATTAGGGAAGCAATCAAGGTTTGTTTATGTATTTAAATTCTCTAGAACAATGTGAGATATAATAACATTAATGATACTAATAGTCATATTTTCTTTGCTACAATCTTTACATGCATGATTCCATTTGCACCTCAGAATAAGCATATCCCGTGATCTATTTTCATACCATTTTTACACACCACACAGCTGGGGATGAAAACATGGATTTTCCAACTCACACAAATAATAAACATTAGAGTCTGGATTTGAATTCACAAAGTCTATTTGATACTCCTTTCAAGGTGATAAGGTTAAAAACATTTTGGAGAATTAAAATGTAAGAACTGCCTGACTGATTGTGGCACAGGGAACAGAGCATCTACCCGCAGTGCCGAGGTCACGGGCTTAAAACTTGAGGTTGCTGGCTTAAGCCAAGGTCAGGGCACATGTGAGAAGCAATCAATGAAAGCACAGCTACAGTGGAGCAATGAATTAATGCTTCTCTCTCTCTCTGTCTCTCAAAAACAAACAAACAAAATTGTCCCTTGATAAAGGATTGGATAAAGAAGATGTGGTACGTCTATACAATGGAATACTAGTCAGCCATAAAAAATAATGACATAGTGTCATTTATAACAACATGGATGGACCTTGAGAACATTATACTGAGTGACATAAGTAAATCAGAAAAGCTAAGAACCATATTATTTCCTACATAGGTGGGATATAAAACTGAGACTCATGAACATAGATAAAAGTGACGTCATTACTAGGAGGAAGGGGTTGAGAGGGAGTAAAGAGGGAGAAATGTAAGATAATAGAAAATGATCTGGCTTTGGGTGATGGGCACACAACACAATCAACAGTTCAAATGCTATGGAAATGTTTACCTGAAACCTATGTATGTGTGTGTGTGTGTTTGTTTGTTTTTTGGGTTTTGAGGATTCCTTTGAGCAAGAGAGAGGCAAGGAGAGAGACACATGAACATCAAAACCTCTGCACTCCCAGACGACACTCCAACTAACTGAGCTATCTGTCCTGGGCTTAATTTTTGTTGATTTTTAGAGACACAGAGTGGGATTTGGGGGGAGTAAGAGAAGCATTTGTTGATTCACTCAGTCAAGCATTTTTTTGATTGCTTACTTGTGCACCCTGAACCAGGATGAAACCAACATGCTCTTAACCAACTGAGCAAACTTGCCAGGAATAAAACCTATGTACTTTTGTGTGTGTGTGTGTATTTTTCTGAAGTGATAAGCAGGGAGGCAGTTAGACAGACTCCCGCATGCGCCCCACTGGGATCCACAGAGCATGCCCACCAGGGGGCGATGCTCTGCCCATCCGGGGTATTGCTCCACTGAAATCGGAGTCATTCTAGCACCTAAGGCGAAGGCCATGAAGCTGTCCTCAGCACCCAGGCCAACTTTGCTCCAGTGGAGCCTTGGCTGTGGGAGGGGAAGAGAGACACAGAGAGAAAGGAGAGGGGGAAGGGTGGAGAAGCAGATGGGTGCATCTCCTGTGTGCCCTGACCAGGAATCGAACCTGGGACTTCCACATACTGGGCCAATGCTCTACTGCTGAGCCAACCGGCCAGGGCCAAAAACCTATGTACTCTCAATGATCAATGTCACCCCATTAAATTTAATTTTCTACACAAGATATTTTAAAAAATGTAAAAACTAAAAAGCAGAACTATTTGTTGTATTATAAAAAAGGGATCTAGCCTGACCTGTGGTGGCGCAGTGGATAAAGCGTCGACCTGGGAACACTGAGGTCGCCAGTTCAAAACCCTGCACTGGTCTGGTCAAGGCACATATGGGAGTTGATGCTTCCAGCTCCTCCCCCCTTTCTCTCTCTCTCTCTCTCTCTCTCTCTCTCTCTCTCTCTCTCTCTCTTGCTCACTCTGTATCTCCTCTCTAAAATGAATAAATAAAAAGAAATAGAAAATAATATATATGATTTAAAAAAAGGGGGGGATCTGAATTGTTCTCACCTCTTGTTGTCACATTTTCCCCCTTTTGATTGGTACTTGTAATTTTACTGGAGAAGGAGACTTCTTCAAATAAAAATGCTGAAGTCAGGAGCTCAAAGTAAAACAGATTATACCTGCCCCACTAATGGCATTTCTGAGAAAGCAACTTAATTAAAACTTAGTGTTCTTATCCTTTATATCCAGGAATGACTTATGCAAAGTGGAGATTTCTAGCCATAAAAACTTCCATTAAAAATCTAGTTTACAGCTACTGCGAGGAAATTTCCTCTCTCAAAATGGGAGTCTCAAAATCTTTTGTACCGTACATCTCCTTGTAAGGACTCCTGGTTAACAAAAATCGCATGAACAGATCACATTTATAGCTTCCAATATTAGTATTTTTGTAGTAACCAATAATATACAGCAGACAACTCCAATAACCAGTTTCTAATATGAAGGCTGCTCATGACGCAGGGGCAGAGAATGCCCGCACGTGGGGAAATACACATGGGTTATCCTTTCAGGGACAATAATCTCGAAAGATGCATGCTGTTCCTCTGCTGAAGGCACGATGTATTAACGCACAAGCATGTATCACACATTGAGAGAACAAGTCATTTAAAATCCATTTGAATAAAATCCGGGAACTATCATAGATCATAACCTTTACTAAACTGAGTTATCTTAATTAGTCACATGACAGCAAACTCACCCAGGAGTATTGTCACGCTCTGAGGTGCACAAGAAATTTGTCTTTATTTTTTATTGAATTTATTGGGGTGACGTTGGTTAATAAAATTATATGTGTTTGAGGTGTACAGTTCTATAACACATCATCTGTACACTGTACTGTGTGCTCACCAACCCAAGTCAAGTCTCCCTCCATCTCCATTTATCCCCCCTTACCTTCTTCTACCTCCCTTTACCCCAATTTGCCTTTCTTTCTTTATTTATTTATTTAGGTGGCACCTTAGTTATTTATTTATTTTAATTTTTTAAATTTAATTGCATTTACATTTTACATAGGTTTTAGGGTAACCCCGAATGCACCCCCCCTCCCCCATAACCCCTCCACATCTCCCTTGCTCCCCTCCCTACAGTGCCCTTCCCCCTTCCCTTCAGGTTTATCCCATCCTATCCTCCCCCTTCCCTCTGTCCTCTTTTCCTCTGGTCCCTTTGATCCCTCGGCTGTCTCAATTCCTTTCCTCAGTTCTCATTGTTCTTTGGATTTCTCAAATGAGTGAGGTCTTATAATATTTTTCTTTTTCTGCCTGGCTTATTTCACTCAACATAATAGTTTCCAGGCCCCTCCATATTGTTGCAAAAGGTAATATTTCTCCTTCTTTTTCAAGGTGCCATAGTATTCCATAGTATATATGTACCACTGTTTTTTAATCCACTCGTCCACTGATGGACACTTGGGCTGTTTCCAGCTCTTCACTATTGTGAACAATGCTGCCATAGAATGGCACTTATCAGCAAAACAACACAGAATAAGTGCTGGCGAGGATGTGGAGAAAAGGGAACCCTTCTGCACTGCTGGTGGGAATGCAGACTGGTGCAGCCACTGTGGAAAACAGTTTGGAGATTCCTCAGAAAATTAAAAATCGAACTGCCTTTTGACCCAGCTATCCCACTTTTAGGAATATACCCTAAGAACACCATAGCACTGTTCGAAAAGAAGAAATGCGCCCCCATGTTCGTGGCAGCATTGTTCACAATAGCGAAGATCTGGAAACAGCCCAAGTGTCCGTCAGAAGACGAGTGGATTAAAAAGCTTTGGTACATATATACTATGGAATACTACTCAGCCATAAGAAACGATGACATCGGATCATTTATAACAAAAGGGATGTACCTTGATAACATTATACAGAGTGAAATAAGTAAATCAGAAAAAAAGAAAAACTGAGAACAGCATGATTTCATACATAGATGGGACATAAAAGTGAGAATATGAGACATGGACAAAAGAGTGGTGGTTATGGGATGGGGGAGGGAGGGAAGAGTGGGATAGGGAGGAGGGGAGGGACACAGGGAAAACCAGATTGAAGGTGACAGAGGACAATTTGACTTTTGGTGATGGGTATGCAACACAATTGAATGATAAGATAACCTGGAGATGTTTTCATTGTACATATGTACCCTGATTTATTGGTGTCACCCCATTAGAATTAATAATAATAAAATATATATATAAATAAAAAAGAAATAAAAATAAAAATGGAAATTAAAAAAATAATAATAATAATGCTGCCATAAACATGAGGATGCATTTCTTTTTTTCAGTCGGTGATATGGTGTCCTTGGGAAATATTCCTATAAGTGAGATACCTGGGTCAAAGGGCAGTTCCATTTCTAATTCTTTGAGGAATTTCCATACCGTTTTCCACAGTGGCTGCACCACCACTCTTATTCAACATAGTTCTGGAAGTCCTAGCTACAGCAATCAGACAAGAAGAAGAAGTAAAAGGCATCCAAATTGGAAAAGAAGAAGTAAAACTATCATTATTAGCAGAAGATATGATACTGTATATAGAAAACCCTAAAGTCTCAGTAAAAAAACTACTAGACCTAATAAATAAATTCAGCAAGGTGGCGGGATGTAAAATTAATACAGAAATCAGAGGCATTTTTATACAAGAACAATGAAATGTCAGAAAGAGAAATTAAGGAAATAATCCCCTTCACCATTGCAACCAAAAAAATAAAGTACTTAGGAGTATACTAACCAAGGAGGTTAAAGACTTGTACTCAGAAAACTATAAAACATTGATAAAAGAAATCAAGGAAGACACAAACAAGTGGAAGCATATACCGTGTTCATGGTTAGGAAGAATAAACATCATTAAAATGTCTATATTACCCAAAGCAATTTATAATTCAATGCAATACCAATTAAAATACCAATGACACATTTCAAAGATATAGAACACATATTCCAAAAATTTATTTGGAACCAAAAAAGAACACGAATAGCCTCAGCAATCTTGAGAAAGAATAAAGTGGGAGGTATCACACTTCCTGATATCAAGTTATACCACAAGGCCATTGTACTTTGCCTTTAGATATTTAAATATCTGTGGCAGCACTCACAAATGATCATGGTATCATTTTATAAAAATTGATACTATGTGGGTAATTATTTTTTTTCCAAAATTACATTAATCATGTTTTTCAATCTTGTTTTCCTTTGCTGTTCAGAAGCTTTTACTTGATGTAGTCCCATTTGTTTACTTTAACTTTTGTGTTTCCTTTTGGAGTCAAATCCTCAAAAATATTCCTAAGACCAATGTCAGAGAACCTACCGCTCATAGTTCCTTTTATCTACATTATGGTTTCAGGTCACACACATTTAAGAATTTAATCCATTTTGACTTAATTTTTGTGCAGGTGTAAGATGGTCTAGTTTCATTCTTTTGCATGTGGCTGTCTAGTTTTACCAAAACCATTTATTGAAGAAACTTTTCTTTCTTCACTTTATGTCCTTGATAGCTGAAGGATAACTTCACCAGATAGAAAATTGTTGGCTGGCATACTTCACTCTCAATATTTTGACTATGTCGTTCTACTCTTCTGGCTTTGTAGAATTTCTGCTCAGAAACCTGCGATAGTACTTTTGTAGGTTACTGCCTTTGCCCTCCCTGGTTTCCTTTAAAATTCTCTTTTCTTTTTTTGTCATTGCCTTTTTCTAAAAATCATTGACTTTTGACGATGTCTGTGTATATATTGTGTCTTGAAGAAGGTCTTTTTGTATTGAGAAAATCAGATATTCTGTTAGCCTCTTGCACTTGTTTGTAGTTTCTTCCCCAAGTTTGGGAAGTTCACATATACATATTTGTTTTTTGCATTGGCTCTCTGTTCCTTTAATCCTTTATTCTCCTTCTGGAATACTCATTATACTTATTTTGCCTTTTCAAATGAAGTCAAATAGATCTTGTAGAGTTTCTTCACTTAAAAAAGAAAATCATAGTTCTCTCTCCTCTTCCACCTGAATTATTTCTAGATTTCTATCTTTGAGCTTGCTAATTCTTTCTTTCATATACTCTGTTCTATTTCCAGTATGTTCTAATGCATTCTTCATCTTACTTATTGAGTACTTCAGTTTCAGAATTTGTTTGTTTCTTTTTTTTAAGAGCTTCAGCTTCTTTGGAAAAGTACATTTACTGCCTAACCAGACAGTGACGCAGTCGATAGAGCATCAGACTGGGACACAGAGGACCCAGGTTCGAAACCCCGAGGTCGCCGGCTTAAGTGTGGGCTCATCTGGTTTGAGCAAGGCTCACCAGCTTGAACCCAATGTCACTGGCTTGAGCAAGGGGTCACTCGGTCTGCTGTAGCCCACCAGTCAAGGCACATACGAGAAAGCAATCAGTGAACAACTAAGGTGCCACAACAAAGAATTGAGCTTCTCATCTCTCTCCTTTCCTGTCTGTCCCTCTGTATCTGTCCCTGTCACAAAAAAATAATAATAAATAAAAAAGTACACTTACTGTCCATTAATTTTATACCTGAATTTATTGAACTGTCTTTCTGAGTTTTCTTGTAGCTCATTGGGTTTCTTCATGATGGCTTTTTGAATTCTTTTTCAATTAGATCTCAATCTTCCATGACTTTATGTTTCGTTTCTGGAGAACTGTCCATTTCATTTTTGATACTGTATTACCAGGATGTTTTCATGGTGTTTAATGACTTGTTCCTCTGTCAGCACATCTGATGTAGCAAACATCTCTTTTAAGTAAGACTACATTTACTGATTCTAACAGTTCAACAGGTTGGTAATTAGAAGCCTTTCTCCTGTTCTCCAGCAGATGGCACTATAGCTCACGCTTTTGGTTTCACTTATCTGAGTTCCTCTAGTTGTATCTGAGAGCCAGCACTTTCAACCCTTTGCTGCCTCTGCCAAAGGCTGATGCCTGTGCTTCCATGGTCCCTGCTGTCTTGCTACTGCTGCCGCCCTAATGGTCATGGGCATCACCACTGGTGTCAACAGGACGACAGCTGCCTTCACAGTGGCCAGCATCATTGTGTAGTGGGGGAAGTGTTGAGGGGGTGAGATTCACGGTCACAGGCACAACTGCAGACGGAGGGACCTGAGATGTGACCTCTGCCACCACGGCTGCCCGGCTGCCTCTGGCCTTGGATGCCAATACAGCCTGAAAACCAGAGTCACGTACACTCCACTCTTTACCTACGTTGTCACGGTGTTTCTTCCCTGTGTAATGGGGCCTTTGCATGGCTGTCTACCCTCTGTCTTTCTGTCTTCTCTTCTGAAAAGAACACAGTCATATTGAATTAAGGTTCTACCTTACTCCAATGTACCTCAGCTAATTACATCTTCAATGACCCTATTTCCAAATAAGGGCACATTCTGAGGTACTGGCGTCAAAACTTCAATATATGATTTTGTAAGACAGTGAACCATAACAGTAGGTAAACCAAAAATTTAGCAAAACCAAGAGTATCTTTATATTTTTCAGTTTACTTGGCTAGAAGAGTATGTCTTAGCTACTTCAGGATGCTGTAACAAAAATATCAGAGGCCGGCTGACTTAAAAACAGGAATTTATGTCTCACCAGAATTGGAGGCTGGGAACCCCAAGATACTAATTGATTCTGTCTGGTGGAGTCCTTCTTCTCGGTATGTCTCATGTGATTAAACAGAGAAAAAAGAAGCAACTATCTTGTGCCTCTTTTTATAAGGGCATTATCAAGTCTCTGTACCAGTGGTTCTTAACCTTTTTTGAGGTACCGAACCCACCAGTTTCATATGCACATTCACCGAACCCTTCTTTAGTGATAAATAAAATATGATTTTTTTTTTCCAAATTCAAGACATAGGTATATGCTTTTTTACTAGTGCACAAAATGAGCCGTGCATGAACATCACCTTGCTCAAAGAACAAAACCAACAAAGTGCATGAACTCACAACAAATTACAGTATTACTTTATTCTGGCCTCTGTGGCAGAGGCTTCTCCGAACCCCTGAGACCGACTCATCGAACCCCTAGGGTTCAATAGAACAAAGGTTAAGAACCACTGCTCTATACTCATGATCTCACACCAAATGCCACCACACTGGGAATTAAGATTTCAACATATAAATTTAGGGAAGGACATAAATATTCAACACGTAACAGGTTAGATTAAAAGTAATGCTTTCTTCAATGAAGGTTAAAATGTCAAAAAACAATGTGATATTTTAATGTTTACCAAAGTGGACATAGTTTAAACATAGCATTTTTATAATTAAGAATATTTTCAAACTAAGAAAATGATCAATTCTTATAAATTTATTAAATTTCATTTTATTATTTTTTCTGTTTTCTTAAGCATGCAACATTTTTCAAGCATAATTAGTTATTTGTGTTATATACAATATTTTAAGATAACAGCAGTATTTATGACTGAAAACATTATACCAGAACGTAGCAAATATTTAGAAAATTCATATCATTTCTGAGTGGCTTATTGCCATGATATAAATATATATTACACAAAAATATGGTCTAATAAAGTTAAATGTTACATTTTATTTGAAAATATTTCCCATAAAATTTAATTTAGTAAGTAGGCCTAAATAAACAACTCAATTCCAATAAACTCAATCTCAAAAAAATCCAATGATAATTAACAAATTTAGAGATAAATCTTAATGTTGAGTACCTCAGCTAGGCCCCAATTTCCTTTCCCTTTATATTTTCAAAGTATTTCTTCATCCTAATTTCACACTGTAGACGGCAGATTTAAAAAGTGGCTCACTCCCTCAAATTTCCCTAGATCATAAACATATAACTGATAAAATTTATTTTTTGTTTGGCCTTTAATTATAAGGCATCAATGTAATTTTTATTTCCACTTTACATTTCTCTTTAAGTTTTATTTCAAGTTTAAAAGAAATGTACTAAGCAGAAATCAGTCCCTGTGGTTGTTAAGAACATGATCTGAAGCCAAAATACATGGGTTCAAATCTCTGCTCTATTTATATATAGTCTTGCTTTGTAATATTGATCATAATATTTAACTTTCTATGTCTCATTTTTTCGTCAACAAAAATCTAATAATAATAATGCCTACCTGGTAGATTTATTCTTAAGACTAAGGGGTTCAATATCTAGAAGGATATGTGGAAAGAAGAAAGTGTTGTATAGGAATAAAATATTATTATTAATATATAAACTGACATTGCAGGATGGCATTAAGAAGCTTCCTATCTATCTAGTTTAGAATAGCTGGGATAGGAACCTGGGGGTGGATCCTGTCTCTGATACTTACTAACTATGTGAATTTAGGCTAGCTATGGAAATTCTACAATCCTTACTCAATTTCATGCTCTGCAAACTAGGATTCATCTGTTTCTTCACTAGGGTTGAAAAAATTGGATTAAAGGCTCAGAGAAGTATTTGGCAAATGAAAAACTTTTAATCCTAACTCCTCTCCCCTCCCTTTCTTTTAAGTTCAGCTTTGGGTAGTGAGAAGAATGAACTGGGAAAAGAGAAAAATAGGAGACTAGAGAGCAATTAAAATGCTGCTGCAATCTCGGTAGTAACATGACAAGAGAGACTGAGAGTCAACAGCACGGGGAAATAGAAAGCACAGAAAGCAGGACACAGTCCACACATTCTCCGTAAATGACTCCATGGAGGCTGGGTGATGATACAAAGGCATCAGCCAAAGTTCTTTAGGGTGATGCCACTTTGTCATGCATATTCTATCACACAAGTCACACATCATATTATCATAGTACCTGAAATGTTGCTTTTCCCTACTCTTCTGAGTCTTCAAACCTCACACTGCTATAGTTTTAACATTATTTTTAATCTTATTCTCTTATTGCTCCTAATGGTGTTCCTCCTACCAAGCAGTCATGGTTTCTTCTGCAATTTAAGAGAAGCATTCTAATATAACTGTTAAAAAGCATTTCATCAGAGAATATATTATTATAAAACCCATTTATGAAGCAGTTGTCTGTATCAACTTTTATTACACCGTGGGCTCCGTTATCTTTACTATGAGTAGTAAGAAAACACTATCAATAATTTCAATATTGCCAGTTATTTGAAAATCCGTGTCAGCATTATTAATGATTTTGGAGAACATTTGCTCCATGTCAGTTATTACTTATGAAAAAAAAAGATAGTAAGAAGTGCTTTGAATCATAATATATACAAGTGTAACAATTACTACTATATTATCTAACATAACTATAATCAATGAACTGAATACAAACCTATATATAACCTTACCAGACTTCTAATTTTATTTTAAAAACAAATAACACTTGAAAAATATAAATAAACACAAAATTTCAACCTTAGAATTAAATTCTATCAACAGAATTTGATTGGAAATAAAAAATTATATCCAATGAATGATTTATGTTTCTATACAAATAATTCAAAATTACATTTATAATTGTATTTATTTATGAATAAAGTAATAGTATGTAAAGTCATTACTTCACTGACTTTTAAGAATGGTTAGAAATTTGGCCTATTTTAAGACTTTACCTCACATTTTAATAAGGGGAATAATCATATTATACATACATGGTTCAAAACACAGAATGATAAAAACATTATGAAAAAAAATTTATAGAACAAAAACTAAGGTCTAAATAACACAAAAGTATTGATATGCATACAAGAAACATAGAGACATTATTTACGTAATCCATTGGTGAGATCTGAATTTCAATTTTTCTCTGAGATACAATGATAAATTATATAAAATTAAAACTATACCTGTTTTCCATTAAATAATTTCAAAATCTATACTATGAAGAATGGCTAAAAGTCACTGAAGTCTCAATATCAAGCAATGAGATTCTAAACCAGGAATCCCCAAACTTTTTACACAGGGGGCCAGTTCACTGTCCCTCAGACCATTGGAGGGCGGGATTATAAAAAAAAACAACTATGAACAAATCCCTATGCACACTGCACATATCTTATTTTAAAGTAAAAAAAACAAAATGGGAACAAATACAATATTTAAAATAAAGAACAAATAAATTTAAATCAACAAACTGAGCAGTATTTCAATGGGAACTATGGGTGCGGATGCATCCTGTGCTCCTCTCACTGACCACCAATGAAAGATATGCCCCTTCCGGAAGTGTGGCGGGGGCGGATAAATGGCCTCAGAAGGCCGCATGGGGCCAGCAGGGCCCCTGTTCTAAACCCTTTAATTTACATTTCTAATTTGGTAACTGGCATGGCAGTTCTTAACAGAGCCCAGCAGGTGGCAGTAGGCTATTATAAAGTTATCAGTAAGACTAAGAAATGAATTACACATTGCCAATATACATCTCTGTATAGAGAGACTTGAGTGAATAAATTATGTTATCCTTTCTAATACATTATAGATAGCACATCTCTAAATGTATTATATATACCCTTTTCTTGTGGTGGTAATTCATACGTTCCTAGACATGCAAATACATAATACTTTTCTCACATTAGATAACAATTACTCCAGACTCAATCTCAGTAAAATACAACCATAATTAGCAAAATTGTTCAATATAACTAAAATATTAACTTTAAGATCACTAATTCATTTAGCTAAGCTTTATATACACAAAATAAAATAGAGCAAATAAAAGTAACTTTAAAATACTGTGCAAGTATAAGATTGTCCTCAATACACACAGCACAGATAGGGAGTTTTAAGAAGATTATTTGTCCAATAGTATCAAATGATTCAGTGAAATTAAATAAAATAAAGCCTAGAAGAAAAGTCACTAGATTTATTGCTTTTAGAATTGTTGAGAGTATATTTTTTTCTTTAAGAAGTAAAAAAGGCCACAACTTTATTAAATTTAAGTAAATGTAACAATATATAGAAATAACACACGGTGCCAATTGTATTTGCAGATATTACAGTACTCCAACTCTAGTTCACAAGTGACACCTTTGCTACCGTCTTGCCTAACCCTTGAACTAGTGCAGAATTCAGCTGTGCTAGCTAGAGTCCTGATCTTAGCATGCTTAGAGGTGGCATAGATGTTGATAGTCATGTGCTTTGTAAGCACACAATTCACCATGACTATCTTAGCAAGGTGTTGCATAACAAAAAGAAGGAATTCGGCCTTGGCCGGTTGGCTGAGTGATAGAGCGTCAGCCTGGCGTGTGGAAGTTCTGGGTTCGACTCCTGGCCAGGGTACACAGGAGAAGCACCCACCTACTTCTCCACCCCTCCTCCTCTCCTTTCTCTCTCTCTCTTTCTCTCTCTCTCTCTTCCCCTCCCGCAGCCAAGGCTCCATTGGAGCAAAGTTGGCCGGGTCGCTGAGGATGGTTCCGTAGCTTCCACCTCAGGTGCTAGAATGGCTATGTTGCAACAGAACACCACCTTAGATGGGCAAAGCATCGTCCCCTGGTGGGCATGCTGGGTGGACCCCAGTCAGGCGCATGCAGAAGTCTGTTTCTCTGCATTCCTGTTTCTCACTCACTTCAGAAAAAAAAAAAAAGAGAGAGAGATTTTTCAGTGAATGACAGGTAATGTTGTAGAATTGGTTTCCATTCACCATTATGAAGAATTCTCAGTGATAATCAAAAAAACTCTTGCTACAATCTAAGGAAGAAAGTGCACCATATCATACTCTAACCTCCTTAGTTCCATCACGTCTGGCCAAAGTGTGTTCCTCCGCGCCAACCCTCCACCCTTAGATGCACTCCGAAGAAAATGCAGGTGTCAAAGGTGACTCAAACCAAAAAGCTCTCAGAATCTTCACTTCCTGCTGTCTGATCTGGAGCTTAGTGTAACTGTTGTCAGTCACAAAGGCACAGCCACTGACTTCTCGAGGGTACGTTTCTTCATATTTGTTGGCAGGAAACATGGCACTAACCCCCACCAGCTGCAGCATCTTCTTGGGCACAGGATTATTCTGCATGAACCGCCCACTAATGGCAACAGGTACCTGGTCTCCTGCATGAGCCTGAATTCTATCTGAACCTGCCCCAGCCAGTCAGTTAGATGTCTCTCGTGTTTCCAGGGACATCAGGACCCAGGAGGGTCCTGACTGCTTGTTCCTCCTCAGCTTGTCCCAGACAAGCATGGATACCTTTCACACATTGACCTCAAAGCATGGGTCCACTCCCTCTGCAACCACACCATTCCCCGCAAGAATTACAGCAGAGAAAGCCTGACATATTCTTCCGCAGGGACACCGACGGGCATTTCCACAGGGCTTGGAGAGGAAGTGGCAACCCGAATAGGCTCAGAAGGAACTTTTCTTCTTTCCCAGGCTCAGGCCCTGGTTTGAGTGCCTTTCCCAGAGGTGTGGGTAGTTTTTAAAAAAGCAGTAACTTTTCCTGCAGCTTAATTTTTTTTCCTCCTTTTTCAGAAACAATCTGGCCTGTGGCTGTTCACTGACTTTGTTAGCGTCTCCCAGGGGTATTCCGGGCCTCGGAAGCTGCAGCACGGCTGCAGGCACTTGCTTCGTGCCCTCCGGCGGATCTCCGCCTTATTTTCAGCACTCATTTTCGTTTTCCTGTGGACCCGGAGCACCGTGCTTCCTCTCCATCAGCGGGCAGCTCAGTGGAGAAAGCGGAGAGCCCGGAACGGAACCCAACCCACAGAACGAGTGTTCCCCCACAGCATGCCGCAAAAGTGCATCGTGAATAAAATGGTAAATGTATATTTGACCTGGAGGAAGAATTGCCTTCCCATTGCTTCCGTGATACTGTGCAGTGGCCATGTCCATCGGCTCCAGAGTCAGCCCACCAGGGTTCATAACTCACATTCCAGCTGCGCAACCTTGAGTAGGTCACTTACATCTCTGGGCCTCGCTTGTTCGTCGCTCTGAACTGGGGAATAACAGCAACTGCCTCAACCTGAAAAAAACCAATCACTTCATCCTCTGTAGACTGGAGATGAGGCCTCATTCATTGTATTGTGAACTTCATGTGAGCGAATGTAGGCAAAAGCTATACAAACACAATGTGGTAGCTTTTTCATGGACTGATTTGAGACAGAGAGAAGAAGGGGGAAAGAGCGAGAGAGAGAAGCATCAACTCATTCTTCCGCTTAGTTGTGCATTCACTGGTTGTTCCTCCTCCGTGCCCTGATCAAGGATTGAACCTGAGATCTCGGCACTCCAGAATGATGCTCTATCCACTAAGCCACCCAACCAGAGCCATTGACTGGTATTTCCAATTTGTTTTTTTTATTAATTCTGTTACCTATTTTGTCCTAAAATGCTGAGCACATAGCCAGGCATATTTTCTCCCACCCAGCGAGGATATCGAATTGGATAACTCTCAGATACCACATCTAAGCATGGGTTTCAGGCAGCATCAGAAATTCCCTGTGGCGGTCAACCCTTCAGGGATGAACCATACCTGGAACACAGCAAATCCTTTCGTCTTTCCCTCATTTTTCAGACAACGAGTGATCTTTGCTGTAGCCTTCCACTACAAGGAAGTTAGAAATCATTGCAAATAGTTCACAATTCTGTCGTTATCCACGTATCCTGTTTCCGAAATGTGAACGCTGTACGTTTCTTCTCATGTTTACGGATTTGTTTGGGACATCTTGTGCTTTCTCGTTCACATTATGATTTGAAATGGGTTTTGAAGTGTAAGGTATTACTCGGGGTAATGGAAGAGAGTCGGTTTATTCGGTTTATATGAAGGTAAATAAGCTGTCACAGCTATCAGGGTGGGGGGTGATTTTGTGAGGTGGTGGAGGGATTGAGCAGAAACGAACAAAAGAAAAGAGAGAGGGAAAACGCACGGACGTGGACAACAGTGTGGTGATTGCCCAGGGAATTGGGGAGGGAGAGGAGGGTATGGAGGGATAAAGGGTGATGGACAGAAACTTGACTTGGGGTGGTGAACGTGGAATACGTTGCGCAGAAATGTGTCGTAAAATTGTGCAACTGAAACCTATATAATTTTGTTGACCAGTGTCACCACAATAAAATCAATTAAACAAAAATAAAAACCCTGCCCTGGCCAGTCGGCTCAGGGTAGAGCATCAGCTTAGCGTGTGAAAGTCCCGGGTTTGATTCCTGGTCAGGGCACACAGGAGAAGCGCTCATCTGCTTCTCCACCCTTCCCCCTCTCCTTTCTCTCTGTCTCTCTCTTCCCCTCCTCCAGCCACGGCTCCACTGGAGCAAAGTTGGCCCAGGAGCTAAGGACAGCTCCATGGCCTCCGCCTCAGGCGCTACAATGGCTCAGTCCTGCAAAGGAGCAACTCCCCAGATGGGCAGAGCATCGCCCCCTGGTGGGCATGCCGGGTGGATCTCAGTGGGGCACATGCGGGGAGTCTGTCTCTCTGCCTCCCCACTTCAGAAAAAATAAAAACCCTTCAGCATACCAATTAAACTAGAAGTGACATGGAAACGGTGGGAGACTTTTTATTCAAGTCTAAGCAAATATTCAGAAATTATGCATGAGCCTGACCAGGATAAAGCACCGGCCTGAGGACCCAGGTTCAAAACCCCAAGGTCACTAGCTTGAGTGCAGACCCAGGGTCACTGGCATGAGCAAGGTGTCACTGGCTTGGCTGAACCCTCCCAGTCAAGGCACATATGAGAAAGCAATCAATGAACAACCAAGGTGCCACAACAAAGAGTCTATGCTTCTCATCTCTCTTCTTTCCTGTCCCTGTGTGCCTCTCTCTCTCTAACACTCTCTCTCTCTCTCTCTCTCTCACACACACACACACACACAAAGTTATGCATAGGTAAATTTAGAACATATTTATTTGTGTATATATATTTCTATTGAATGAATGTATAATTTATCTATATAAATACATATGCTTTTATTCTGAATTAACATACAAATTAATAGTTTCAAACAGGTTAAGATTATTTTGCTTTTAGATTTGTGGAAATGCTTTTTGTTGTGAGGAATGCACATATATGCTTTCCTGTGAGTTATCCGACTGTATATCAGATACACAAGGACTTGTTAAGTTATTCTTCAATACATTCGTGCAATTTCTTTTTCTACTTTGAGCACGCTAGCTTGATTCTGTGGTCTCTGTTGTTGGCAGTCCTCTGTCTATCTGGAGCAAAAGAAGGGTTTATATCCAACAAATGCTGACAGACAAAAAGAACAGATTCTTGTTTGATGTAGACACTGAGAAATGACTTTTTCTTTGCTCGGCATTATCGAATTCCTCCTACTTAAAGAGGCACAGGCTGTTAATTTTGTAACCTTTTAACAACTGATTTCTGAGAGTTTGTGTTCTATCTAAAAGCTAGACTTTTGACTCTCCCCCCTTGATCTAAGAAATATACCAATATATCACACAGACTCAGGGTCGTCGTTGTCTCAGTAAGCTGGAAGGTGTTCTAAGGTAATGTGTGAGCACCTACTGGGTCCTTGACAAAGACTAATCTCTTTAAATCAGTCCTATAGCACAGACTCAAACAGCAGCCAAATGTAATAAGCCAATTATGGGTAAGATTCGAGTGTCATTCCTTATTAAATCGATGCTCTAAAAACCCTGCCTAATAAGTTTTCTAATAAGTAGACATGAACAATTAACATCTAATTAGTCATCCATCATCCCTGCTAACAATATTTTAAAAGGGAAATTGGAGAATTTTCTCATGAAGATTTCACTGGAAACGTGTGAGCTTGTCCATCTCCACTTACTCACTCATTGTTTGCTCTCTCGTAGCCTACTTGGAAGGATGACTTTTTAAATTATGAAGCCTATTGATTGGAATATTCCAGTGATATCCAAGAATGCCATCATTTTACATATTGACAATTAGTCCAACCAACTGATTTTATAGAGGAGGGCACTGGTACTACTGGGGATTTAGCTTACTGAGAAAACCAGTTTCCTAGCATAAGGGGCAGTATGGAAGACCATGTCTCAAGGCAATGTTCCATCTTTCCACCCTTCCTTCAATTATAGCTTTGAAAGAACATTTAATGTTTTCTATCTACTTCATAAGATCACTGAGTTACCTATTCCTGATACTATACAAGTGTAACAACTAACAGCTGTCTTCTGTATTCCATCTGGCTTTAGCAAATAAGAATAACTTAGTAGGTACACGCCAGGGATCTAGAGTCAGTATATCTGGGTTCCAATCCCAGCACTTATTAAATATGAGAATGCTCCCTCGCCAGTTGGATCAGTGGTAGAACATGGGCCTGATATGTGAATGTCCCAGGTTCAATTCCCTGTAAGGGCACACAAGAGAAGTGACCATCTGTTACTCTACCCCTCCCACTCCTCCATCCCCCCCTCTGTCTTCCTCTCCCACAGTCAAGGCTCTGGTTCAAGTATATCAGCCAGGTGCTGAGGATGGCTCCATGGAGCCTCCGCCTCAGATGCTAAAAATAGCTTGGCTGAGATCATGGGCCCCAGATAGGGGTTGCCAGGTGAATCCCCTTCAGGGCACAAGCAGGAGTTTGCCTCTGTCTGTCTCTCTGTCTCCCCTACTCTCACTTGAAAAAGAAGGGGAAAAAAGTGAAAATTTAAGTCAGTTTCTTAGTCTCTGTGCCTTTTCTTTCTCATTCCTGAAATTTAGTTGATAATGATACTGTTTTTGATGATGATAACGACAGTATATAACCCAACAATTGGTTTCTGGATTAATAAAGCAATGCCCTGAAATGATTCCATCTGTCTATAGAAAATTCAAGAGCTCATTCACTGTTATCTATTCAGCATTCATCATCTCTCAAAATTTCTCCTATTTCCTTCAAATGCATTTTCTAGAAGACAATAAGTATAATTATCTATAACGGAGTGAGACCACTATTCAGACAACACAGTTCCTGCACTTTGTATATCCCACCATGTCTGACTAAGACCAAACAGAGAAGATGCATTAGCAGGGAAAGTGGAACAGGCACTAAGTATGGGAAGACGAAAATGAGAAGAGTTAAACCATTAAGTCATCTCTAAACATTAGGCTGTCTGGGATTCACTCAGGCTTATAGAGAGCTTGGTCCTGGCAGACAACATTGGCATTTACAAGATTTCAAAAGCAGCAGCTTGACTAGGGCACCCTTTTAAAATGGGAAGTTACAAAATTAGTTAACCTGGTTAGGGCCTAGAATAAAGTTATAATAGCTATCAAGAAACCCAGTAATGCCTGACCAGGCGGTGGCGCAGTGGATAGAGCATCGGACTGGGATGCAGAAGACCCATGTTCGAGACCCCAAGCTTGCCAGCTTGAGTGCAGGCCCATCTGGCTTGAGCAAAAAGCTCACCAGCTTGGACCCAAGGTCGCTGGCTCCAGCAAGGGGTTGCGCGGTCTGCTGAAGGCCCACGGTCAAGGCATGTGTGAGAAAGCAATTAATGAACAACTAAGGTGTTGCTACGGCAACAGAAAACTAATGATTGATGATTCTCACCTCTCTCTGTTTCTGTCTTTCTGTCCCTATCTATCCCTCTCTCTGACTCTCTCTCTGTCCTTGTAAAAAAAAAAAACAACCCAGTAATAACAACTGCCTAGACTTGGAGTGCAGAGGGAAGTCAACTTGGGCTTTGTTCGTTTCTTTTTATTAAGCTTATGACAGGTTCTGCCCTGGTGCTAACATATTCCCACTAAGCATCTTAGTTCCGACGGTGTCTACAGCATAGTATGTATATGTGAAATCAGTGTATAAACATACTAGTATTAACGTCCCTCCTTTTTTTTCCCATTGTGCTGTAGAAACTACAAAAAACTCTTCTCATTAACAAATAGCTCACAATTAAGAACTGTTCATTGTGATCATAATCTATATAGCAAACTTGGATATATTCAATGTTCATGTTTTCTTCCAACTACTAAATATTTTGAAGCTATATTAGGTATGGAACACTTTATAGTAGTTAGTAAAAACAACAAAAAAGAGGAGATGGTTCCTATTTTCTTGAAGCTAGAATCTATTGATATAAACAAATAAGCACACAGCTATTTCAAATGTGATGAGAGCTTAGGTAGGACGTCTCTCTCACTCTAGTTAATAGAATCTACATATTATCCATTATCTTTACTTTTTCTTGTATCTGAAATTTTTCTTGGTTTTCTAAATAACTCTGTTGGCTTTTAAATATGTTCAAGTCTCTTTGTATTAAAACATATCCCTTCATTCCATGTTCCCTTTATAATTAAACTTCTAAGATTTGTCTGTCCCACACAAATGCCAAATTGTTACATTCAGTTTATTCATCAACATTTAGAAAGCTAATTTCAACATATGCCTCTCCACCAAAATAAATGTCACTACCTTCGTAAAAATCCTGAGTCACTTAGTTTATCGTACACTTTCAATCTGTGCCTGTATCTTTGTTTGACCTCTGAGCAACACTTAATATAGAACAATACTGTCTCTTAAAACATACCTCTTCGCTTTTCAGTATTATTCTTCTCTTACTACTCCCATGATTCTTTTACAATATATTTTCCCTCTAAGCATCCTCTACCAAGATGGTATTTTATTTTCTCAAAGTTCAAGTATAGGCACTCTTATCTTCTCTCACTATACCACCACTGTTTAATAGACTATAGTGTAAGTTACAAAATGATACATGTATAATTTTTAAGTTTCTAGTAGCTCTATCAAAAAACACTTGAGGTTAATTTTAATAACTCAATAAACCCCAAATATCATCATTTTAACATTCAACCAATATAACCAATTATTAATGAAGCATTTACATTCTTTGTTTCCCACTAAAAAATCTGGTATAATCCCATCTTGGGGATAGCCACATTTCAAATGCTCAGTTACACCATGCAGCTAGTAGTCCCTGTATTAAATGGCGCAGCTCTAGTCTTTTTAAGTCTATGTAATACCGTTCATCCATGTGGCTTTAATTACTATTTCAAAACCAAGATAAAAAGATATCCATCTTCAGCCTAGACCTCTTCTGAGCTCTGTATGTTTGGTATCTTCCCCTAGGTGTCTCAGATTCTCATCAAATTCAATGTACCTATGAACAAAAGCATGATCTTCAACTTGCACCTTGAACTTGTTCCACTTTCCCTTACCCTAATAATTGCCACTAGCAATAAAGTTTTTCAAGGTGAAAACCTAGTTGTTGCCTTGATAAATTCCTTTCACATCTATGATTATAATTTTTTATTATTATGTCTATACCCTATTTAACCTTGATAACTATAATTCTTTTGCAAAGTAATCTCACAGCTTTCCTCCATCCTAACCCAAGTTAATTTTCTTTCAAGGATAAAATGGCAACTCTCTCAACAAAATCTGGTTCCCTGTACATTTTCCTTGATTTCCTGTTCTTTTATAAATAGCACTAATTACAATTTATAATTACATTTTGTTAACTTACTGACAAATTACAGAATTGGATATGCAATAAGCAAGAATCATGCCTGTTGGGCTCACATTTGTTATCCCCTGACTCGTTAGCAGGTACCTGGTATATCGTAGGCACTTAATAAATACTTGTTCAATGAAGACCATCTAACCCAGTAATGGAGGGGCCGGGAAAGTCAGAAAGTGATGGCTTCTTTACTGGGATGGGTTTTCCATGAGGCATCAGTCTTATCTTTCTAAGTTCAAAGTGTCTCTTTGTATTTGATCCAAATGTGTGTAGGAATAGTACTAACTCATGTTGTTTCAAGGCATTCTTTTTTTCCAGAAAAAAATCATTTCACCTCTATTATGTTACTCTCCCTATTGATCTTACAAAATAGATATTTTTCACCACATACGAAAAGGAAAAATAATGTTCAAAGAGTTTAAATAGGTGACTCAATTTACATACTGAGTCGTGAAGGCATTAATTGATGAGAGGCAATTAGACTTCAGGGAAAAATATTTTTTTTCCTTTCTTTTTCTCTTTTTTGCATTTTCTGAAGTGAGAAGCAGGAGGCAGAGACAGACTCCGGCATGCACCTGACCGGGATCCACCCAGCATGCCCACCAGGGGGCGATGCTCTGCCATCTGGGGCGTTGCTCTGTTGCAATCAGAGCCATTCTAGCACCTGAGGCAGAGGCCATGGAGCCATCCTCAGCGCCTGGGCCAACTTTGTTGCATGAGCTATTTGAAGCATGAGCCTTAGCTGAGGGAGGGGAAGAAAGAGATAGAGAGAAAGGAGAGGGGGAGAGGTGGAGAAGCAAATGGTCACTTCTCCTGTGTGCCCTCACCAGGAATCGAACCTGGGACTTCCACACGCCAGTCCAATGCTCTACTGCTGACCCAGCTAGCCAAGACAAAAAAAAATTTTTGATGGCTACTATCCCAGGTTTATTTATACATGTAACACAGCAGGACAGCAGCTCCAGAAGGACAGCAGGCCGGGGGCCACACCTGTCTTTCTATTCTCACTTTGGTACCCAGAGGCCTTTACCACTGGAGCCTTTGGGGGGACCTAGGTACTTGGGGGAGCTGGAGCCAGAGCTGGAGCCTGAACCAAAGCCACACCTTGGACTTTGGCCAGCAGAGCTGTGGCAACACAGACGCGAGCATGATTCTCACGCGTGGGGTGAGCAACATAGGCAAGCCAACTGAGTTTGTGGTTGCCATCATTTGGGAGGTGGGGGCCGACCTCCTTGGGCTTTACAAGGACCTTAATCACCTCACACATGTGCTCATGGCCTCGGCATCTTCAGGTGTTTGTTGTGTTTGCAAAGGGCATGTTTCTCAGGAACTTGGGGCTACTTCCTTAAGAGATTTGTATCTTCATGATCAGGGTTTTTTGATGCTGTTTCTGTGACATTCTCAGGACTGGTGTGTGGTGATGTTTTTGGATTTGGCCACGTCAGCACCCAAACCCATGACCCCCAAAGTTTCTGGGACCAGAAGCCAAAAAATGTAATTTTTAACCATCAATACATTGCTTCATATCATATATAATAGCTAAATATTTTCCAGCTGAAATTTTACAAGTAGAGTAATAACTCAACATTGTATGCCATAGTCATGCCATGGAACAAAGATAGTAATGTCATTATTTAAATTAAAAAACTGCAAAGAATAAAAAAAAATAAGTTCACAGAAATATTTCAAAGACATGTTATTAAATTAAAAAAGAAAAAGCAAGTTGCACAAGAACTGAGAAGTAGAGGCAGAAGAAGTTTGACCTCCAAGACTGGCTCCCACTAGTGTTATTGCCATAAAGATATTTCCTTCCATGGAAAAAAGACTGTGCTGATTTAATTAGTGCTACCAATCCATTGCCCTTCAAATGAAATTATTATTCTATTTTATCCAGGTAGGTGGGTTCAATCTAATCACATAAGCCCCTAAAAGCAGAGTTTTCTCCTGACTGAGGGCAGAAGGGAAGTCAGAGCTATTTGAAGCATGAGACCTTGACTGACCATTGCTGCTTTGAAGTTAGAGGGGACCATGTCAAAAGACGCGGGTGGCCTTCAGCAGCTGCGGGAAGCCCTTGCCCACAGGTCACAGATATGCAGCTGCAAGAAGCTGGATTCTGCTAACACAATGAGCTTAAAAGCAGATTCATCCTCCAAGCCCCCATTTAATAACTAAGTCTAGCCTACACCTTGGTTCCACCGTGGTGAAAGCCAAAGAGAGAACCCAGAGGAACCATGTCAGATCTCCTATCTAGGTAACTATGAGTTAATAAGTGTGTTATTATAAGCCACTATATTTGTGGTAAATTTGTTATAAGCAGCAATAGAAAATTAATATAACATGCAATATAATCTTGTGTTTTTCCATAAACAACACTAGCTCTGCATGCAATTAAAATTTGTAAGTGAAGAGTTAGAACTGAAAAGGCAAATAAAATATTGAAAAAATATGTAACTCCAGAGCATCTGGAAATGGCAGGGCATGGATAAACAGTGGTGTAGACACTTACTGGCTGACTCTTTTATCAGCACAATGTATGTATGCATTATTTGCAAAATATAAAAGATAGTATTTTAAAATGTGGTGATTCCATTAAATGAGAAATCAATCATGTTCTCTTTCAAAATCGTATTATAAAATCAATCCAGGCATACAATATCACCAGGCAATACAGAGACACTTAAAAAAAAAAAAATCAAGTGGAAAGAATTGCCCAGGGAGTCAGGCATTTCAAGTAACTGAATGGTAGACAATTACAGAAATCTGTTCCAATTCACCTTCACAATATTCTTCCCAGTGGTGAAAAGACACCCGTGGCCCCATGAGCCCAGTGCTGTTTGTGAACCTACATAATCTGAACACTTAGAAGACAAAATAAGTACCATCATCTTTCATTCTTCCTTTCACCTACCTACAAATGAAAACTACCCTGACAAGACTGCTGAAAATTTGGACAATGTATCAGTGAGAGGAGCTATGGCAACATGACCAAAAATCTGTAAAAGGTAAAAATTTCTGCACTTAAAATTAGCCAGTACTAAGAGCGCCTGCCTTCCTTCCTTCCTTCCTTCCTTCCTTCCTCCCTCCCTCCCTCCCTTCCTCCCTTCCTCTTTCCCTCCCTTTCTTCCTCCTTTTCTGCTTCTAGGGAGTCATTTTTCTAACTATTTGAGCAAAAGCAAAAATCAATCTATAAAAAGGCAATCAAATATTATACAATTTCAGTAAGTGAAATATACTTTTATGGCATGAATATGAAATGCACAAAATCCTATAATACAGAGTTTATAAAAGTTAGATTTTTTCATTGTTATTCATTTTCTCCAAGCATTGTAACATTTCAACTTCAATATCAAATATCCAGTGTTCTTCTGTCAAATTCAGCCGGCTGCAACCTGAGACACTGTCTGTAACTTAACTGATTCATGGTTTAGAAAATCTCACAAGTAGGAAATATGTGACTCGGGGAAAAAAAAAAGGACGTGCAGCAATTTGGTAATTCCATTTTTTCAGCCAAAAATGCAGATCTGTGGTGTTCACTGAAAACATAAAGTGGGTGTTTAGAAGTCAAGGAATCCACAGGGACACTACAAGAACAAAATACATTATCCTCAAAAACAAATTCTGTCACTTATGAGTCATAGCCAACTCCTTAAGTCAAGTTACAGGTTTTCACGTGATGTTACTGAGAGGCAGAAGAGGAGAAAACAAAAGGCCAGACTCACATCCGTCTCCGCCCGCACACAAGAAGTTGCAGGAACAACCAACTCTTCTCAGTGGCTTGCTAAAAAGAAAATTGCCATTTTCATCTCTGCTTCTTAAAAGCCCTTCATTGGAAAGAAAATCCACATATCATTTTACTTTCCTGGGAGTTGGAATAAAGAATAGATGCCCACTGTCAGCCAGCTATATTGATTAGGAGTGAAAATGTGATTATTTTGCATTGATTTGCCCCAGAGCATTGCGTTCTGTCAAAGTGGCGGAAAAAAATTAATGTATTCGCATGGTGCCCAAGAAAAATATGAGACGCTGTTCACTCTGCCCTCTAGACAAAAAGGTCTATGTGGTGGCTGAAAGGTAATAGCTTTCAGAATATGAACTCCAGAGTTATATTAAAATCATTACTTAATGTACAAAAAATAGCGAACCCACTGGCATGGCATTTAAAGTACTCATTTGTAGTCATTACCTCTTGGGTCATGGGGTTTACTTTGCTAAAATCCAGTATTTCTCAAATTAAAAGTATGCTGTTGTTTCTTCCACACTAGATGCCGTAAGTGACAACTTCTTGTACACACATATCAATCAAACAGTGTAAAACCTGTGAGTTAGTCATGACAGGAATTATTATTTATTTATATTTATGTGACTTCCATTTTACCAAAAAAGACTAATGAGCTCACTAGTCTTCAAAGGACACCTATCTTGAGCCCAACACAGACCTTGTGTAAGTATATAAGGGTCTATATAAAGTGGCTTGCAAAATGACTTCATTTAATATTTCATTAGTGGTTACTAGAATATAAGCTTTCACTTCAAAATAAAGCAAAGCAACTGCACTACTAATTTCAAACCCGAGTTCCAGCACTCCCCGTGCCCTGCATTGGATTCATCCCCTACTTTACAGGTATTTTACAAAAGGTCACCTTCTTTAAGAGAGCCTCCCTAGCACCGTATTAAATTACTCTTTGTTTTAATTGTCACCATTATACCTGCACTCTTTGCTATTTTCTAACTTTCCTTCCTAACCAGAATACTTATCATCATCTGCCCTGCACACCTTACCTGTGTAATACTCATTAGAGTCTCCTTTGGCTGAACTGGGCATGCAGACCACACATGACACACTGGGAACCCACCTATGCAGAAGGATGCTGGCCAGCAAGACAACGTCAAAAGTTCCTGCACGAGATTCCCTGCAGCAGTCCCTAGAACAGTCTGCACAGCTGTCCAGGGGCCTTTCAGATAGAAGGAAGTGAGGTACCGGGTTTTCCTAGATTGATAGCCTTTTATCCCATAAAAAACAGAATTTCATTAGCAACTCTGCGGCTGCAGAACATGGGATTCCCATAAAGTACACATCCCATCACAAGACTCATTATACCCCAAAAAGTCCGAAGGATGGCATCCCCTAAAGTTCGTACTTTTTAAAATATTTCCTACAAATCCAGATGCAATTGTGCACCCTGAGATTATTTTTTATTATAAGTAATGCTGTAGAATTATACAGTTAATAATCTATGCTAATCAGGTTTTCAAGAGAACAAAACTGGTGTGTTAACCAAAGATCAGATTCTTACGTGGCAGAAAAAAGAGTTGTACTAATTGTCTGACCACAATTATTTTATTCTAATGAGTTTCTTACTAGAAAGTAAGTATCACAAGGGCATGGATGTTCTTTTGTTTTGTTCATGCTGAACATAGATTAACCAATCTCTATAAGCCTGAGGCATATGCAAATTGTCATATAAATGAATAACTTCCAGTTCTCATTTCGATAAATGAAGACAATAACAGTACCTAGCTACTGGGGTTATTGTAAAGATTAACTGAAACAATATTTATAAAACACTTAGCATAAAGCTTACCATATTGCCAAGGTTCAATAAGTGTCAAAATGTTGTTATTTTTATAATTACTAACAGTAACCTCTGGATATTCAAATAGACAAAATCAAACCAATAAACTGAACCATGGTAAATAAATAAATTCACGCAGGTACATTGGTTTCTATACTGAGTCACTAAGTTCCTATACTGAAAATTCTCGTATATGTTACTTTCTTGCTGCAGGTAATTTAAACAAGATAATATAATCTCCTTCTACAAGAAGAGGTTAATTTCCCTATAAAATGTACCGTTTGGGAGGGGGGGAGATATTTTTAAAAGATTAGTCTAAGGAGTTTTACCTTCAAAGGACTTTATTGTTGAATAGTCTCCTCACTCATGTTGTGTCAGCACTTTGCAATCTGAAAGATAATCATGAGTCATTTAGCCTGAAAATGTGAGTCAGGAGGATCTTCTTAAAATGTAATTGATAGTGAGGTGACCTCAGTAAACCCAATGTCTGCAAAAGAAGATAGCTCAGCCACAGATTCTTGAAACCTGAGGACTGCCTGTAATACTCAAGCCACCACATTGCACACCTGGGGAAATAATTAGTGCTGAAGGCTGGTCAGCTCCCTGGAAATACAGACTGTGGGGGGCGGGGGGAGAAGGAAGGGAGAGAGATAAGAAACTTCAATTCTTCACTGTGGCACCTTAGTTGTTCATTGATTTCATTCTCATATGTGCCTTGGAAGGTCTTAAGCAGAACATGGGACCCCTTGCTCAAGTCAGCAACCTTGGGCTTCAAGCCAATGACCTTTGAGCTCAAGCCAGCGACCATGGGGTCATGTTCAAAATCCCATGCTCAAGCCAGCGACCTCAGGGTTTCAAACCTGGGTCCTTTGCGTGTCAGTCTGACACTCTATTCACTGCGCTATCACCTGGTCAAGCCTTTTAACATCTTTTAAAACTTCAGTTAAGTATTATGATTTGATATTTGTTCAGTTCAATATTTGATAGATTACTCTATAAAATCATTAATTCCATCAATATCTTCAAATTGTTAGCTTAGTATTATACTTAGAAGTCTTTTCTATTTTATGCATTCTTGTTTATGAAGTTTTCATTCCTAATTTTGCTTTTTTATGTTTTTCTCATTTAAATTTAACTGATGAGTATCTGATCTCTGTGTGTATGTGTGTGGATATCAGTGCATAAGACAAGCCTACTAATATATCTAGGATATCACTCATAGCATACATGTCATACTAAAACATGAACTGTAGCATAGATAGTATACATTATATTCTAGGTAGACTTTTGTCTATATTCCATAAATTTTGATGCTCAATGGACCCATTATCTGAAATCCTGTAAAACTAGGACTAGATTATTACTCTCATCATATATAATCACTCTGTATATAATAGTAAATAACATGTAACATAATGTAGATTATATTTATATAACATAATATATAATATAACCTATATTATAACATTTATATTAAATACTTACCTATCAGTAAGTATTTGCCATATAAATGTCTTATAAATAAACAATTTCAAAAATTCTTCCTGTGGGACAAAGATACTTTATCTTAAAATACTATTTGAACATCCATTTCTAGAGAAGAAAGAGCATGCAGGACACAGAGCATGTAATCCAAGGTTGAGCACATGGAGGATCGCACGAGGATACAATCTGATGACATCAGGAACTTCTCCTGAACTAAATTTTGTGATGTACAGAGTCTATGTTATTTACATAAAGGCAGTAGAAACACAATGATGATCACACAAGAAGACAAATATACAGACTAGAAATCTCAAATCAGCTTCCTTTGTTCAAATCAAATTTACATCTCAAAAGTGTCCCAAAACAGACACAATCAACCATGTTTTACTTAAAAGAAAAAAGAGGATAAGTTTTCTACATTTGGGCTCTAATGCAAAATACCTTCATATGTAGCATGCTAAGTAAAAAGCAATTTGCAAAGTAAGTTTTTATGAATGCAAAAGAGCAAGTCTTCAGTGATTTCTGTTAAGAAAGTACTTTACGATACGAGGGGGGCAAGATGGCGACGGAGTAGGCAGACGTACCAACTTCCAACTCCCACAACCAAAGTGGATTATAACTTGAATTTAAGAACCATTATCTGGATAAATCAATGTTGAACTGGACTGAGAGGACTCTTCAACCAGGGAACACTGAAGAGGCCACATTGAGACTGGTAGGAAAAGTGAAAACGGAGAAAGAGCTGCCCAGCTCCCCGGAGCGAAAGGCAGCCCGGAGAGACTCATGTGGTGGGAAGAGAGGCTAGCAGAAGGGGAGGGACCTGGGTCCCAGGAACAAAGCCCCAGCCTGCAGCCCCAGAGTCTACAAGAGGCATATGGACAGTATTTAGCTGTGAAACAGGTTAGGATACTGTTTGTGAGAAACAGACAGTTGTCTCAGACCCAGGATTCTTCTTAAAGGGGCTGTGTAGAAAACCTCTCTCACAACCACTCACCCGGGACTCCGGGGGCTGGGGAGAGAGGAGAGGGCTGGAGCAGCGGGAAGAGAGTGTGGTCTGAAAGGCACAGGAAAAAAAGCTTTGAGGGACAGCCACCCTAAGTCCTGGGCTGAGTTACTCCACAAATCTGAAACAGTATTTCCACTGGAACCAGCAAGGGGAAGCAGGACACCAGCCAAACAGGCTCCCCTACAGCAATTAGAGCACAGTCGCTTAGAAGGAGGGAGCTTTCAGGACTACAGTATGGAGTGTTAGGGTCTGAGCTGCAGCGCCCCCACCCACACTGCTGAGGGCTTGCTGGAGGGCGGGCAGCATTGGGACGCAGAAGTACGGTCTGTCGGCATGGTCAGAGACTGAGCGGGCTGGCGTGAGCTCAGTCTAGCCCAGTGGAGGCAAAGGGGATGCACAAAAGTGCTTCGGCACCTGTGGGCCCGCCTGCAACCCCACCGGTAGGGGAAAAGAGGGAGCTCAGAATGGGCAGAGATCCACTGTTGGGCAGGGGAGAGTGGGCGCACAGCCACAGCCTCACCTGGCCTCTGAGGCTTGAAGCTGTGCACGAACTGGCTTTGCAAGCGGAGGTGGGGTGAAAGCTCGGGCTCACAGTTGAGCACGCACCAGAGTCCCTCCCGCCAAGGTTGGCGGGGGCGGAGCTGAAGCCCAGCTAACGGCTGCTTGTGCACACCAGCAGCCCCTTCCAGCAGAGGAGCCAAGGTTGACTGGGGCGGGGCAGAAGCCTGAGACGCAGCTTAGCACTCACCAGAAGCCCCTCCCTGCCGGAGGAACCAGTTCACAGGGACCCGCAGCTGAGCAAAAGTGCTCACCTTTGCCCTTGGTGCCCAGGCTTGTGGCCCGATGTGGTGTGCAATCCCACCTGTGGAAGAGGGGTGAAGGCTAAGACTGGCTGAGGCTTTTAGAGCCTGGCATGAGAACATAGCCCCTCCTGTGGAGGCTAGGCGGAAACCGCAGCAACAGCCGCAGCAACCAATGCCGGCAACACTCATACCAACTGCCCTAGGCAGCGGCAGAGGGGGTGGCAGGCCTACAGAGAGACCATACCTAGGGAAAACAGAGGGAACACCCATTGGACTCCAGTAGCCAAACCCTTCTTACACACAGACAAAATGGGCAGGCAGAGGACTGCAACCCAAATGAATCAGGAGAAATCACCAGAGAAGGACCTGAATAAATCAGATATAACCAAACTCTCTGATGCAGAGCTTAAAATAATGATAGTTAGGATGTTCAAAGAACTTAGAGCAACAATGGATAGTCATTACAAACACCTAAATAAAGAGATAGCAAGTATAAAAAAGGAAATTAAATAATAAAAGAAAACCAGACAAAAGTGACAAATATAGTATCAGAACTGAAGACCACAATGGAAAGAATTAAGAGCAGGACGGATGAAGCTGAGGATCGAATCAGCGAGTTAGAGGACAAAATAAACAAAGGAACAGAAGCAGAGAAGAAAAAAAAAGAGAATCAAAACCTCTGAGGAAACTCTAAGGGAGCTCTGTGACAACATGAAGAGAGATAACATCCACATCATAGGGGTTCCTGAAGAAGAAGAGACAGCACAAGAGATAGAAACTTTGTTCAGTCAAATCATAGCTGTAAACATCCCTAAATTAAGGCTGGAAAACGTTCAAGAAGCTCGGAGAATTCCATTAAAGAGAAATCCAAAGAAATCTACACCAAGACACATCATACTTAAAATACCATAGCTAAGTGATAAAGAGAAAATTTTAAAAGCTTCTAGAGAAAAAAAAGGTTATCACCTACAAAGGAGCCCCCATAAGGATGACAACTGACTTCTCAACATAAACACTTGAGGCCAGAAAGGAATGGCAAGATATATTCAAAGTAATGCAGATCAAGAACCTACAACCAAGACTACTTTATCCAGCAAGGCTAATGTTTAAAATTGAAGGAGAAATAAAGAGCTTCCCAGACAGAAAAAACCTCAAGAAATTCATTAAAACCAATCTAACTCTGCAAGAGATGCTAAGGGGCCTGTTGTGAACAGTTCCAAGGGGGAAAAGAATATAGCAAAAGAAGTATACAGCTTTAAAGAATAAAATGGCAATAAACAACTACATACCAATATTAACCTTAAATGTAAATGAGTTAAATGATCCAAACAAAAGACATAGGGTAGCTGTGTGGATATAGAAACTGGACCCATACATATGCTGTCTACAAGAGACACACCTTAAAACAAAATATGCACAAGACTGAAGGTAAAAGGATGGAAAAAATATTTTATGCAAATAGAAATGAAAGAAAAGCCGGGGTAGCAATACTTATATCTGACAAAATGAATTTTAAAACAAAGGTTGTAGTAAGAGATAAAGAAGGACATAATGATAAAGGGAACAATTCAACAGGAAGATATAACTATTATAAATATCTACGCACCAAACATAGGAGCCCCAACATACATAAAGCAGACTTTGATGGATTTAACGGGAGAGATTAACAGTAATACTATCCTAAAAGGGGATTTTAATACCCCACTAACAACACTGGATAGATCCTCAAGAAAGAAAATTTACAAAGAAACAGCAGACTTAAAGGATACACTAGATCAACTCGATTTAATAGACATCTTCAAAACCTTTCACCCTAAAGCAGCAGCATATACATTCTTTACAAGCGCTCATGGTACATTCTCTACAATAGACCACATGTTAGGACACAATGGTGGTCTCAACAAATTTAAGAAGATTGAAATCATATCAAGCATTTTCTCTGATCACAATGCCATGAAACTAGAAATTAACCACAAAAGAAAAACTGAAAAACATTCAAACACTTGGAAACTAAATAGCATGTTATTAAATAACGAATGGATTAACAATGAGATCAAAGAAGAAATAAAAAAGTTTCTAGAAACAAATGATAATGAGCATACATCAACTCAAAATTTATGGGACAGAGCAAAAGCAGTACTGAGAGGGAAGTTCATAGCACTACAGGCATACCAAAAGAAGATAGAAAAAGCTCAAATAAGTCACTTGACCTTGCATCTAAAAGAAGTAGAAAAACAATGCAATTAAAGCCCAGGACTAGTAGAAGTAAGGAAATAATAAAGATCAGAGTGGAAATAAATGACATAGAGGCTAAAGAAACAATAGAGAGGATCAATAAAACCAGAAGCTGGTTCTTTGAAAAGGTAAACAAGATTGATAAACCTTTAACTAGACTCACCAAGAAGAAAAGAGAGAGGACTCAAATAAATAAATTTAGAAATGAGAGTGGAGAAATAACAACTGACACAACAGAAATATAAAGTATTGTAAGAAAACACTATGAAGAACTCTACTCCAAAAAATTAGACAACCTAGGGGAAATGGACAAATTTTTTGAATCATACAATCTTCCAAATATCAATCTGGAAGAATCAAAACACCTAAACAGACCAATTACAACAAATGAGATCAAAACAGTTATCAAAAAACTCCCTACAAAGAAAAGCCCAGGGTCTGATGGCTTCACAAGTGAATTCTACCAAAAATTCAAAGAAGAACTCACTCCTATCTTTCTCAAGCTCTTTCAAAAAATCAAGAGGAAGGAAGACTTCCAAACTCCTTTTATGAGGCGAGCATAATTCTGATCCCGAAACCGGGCAAAGACAACACAAAGAAAGAAAATTATAGGCCAATATCCCTGATGAATTTACATGCTAAAATTCTCAACAAAACATTAGCCAACCAGATCCAGCAATATGTGAAAAAAATCATACACCATGATCAAGTGGGATTTATTCTGGAGAGGCAAGGCCGGTTCAATATTTGCAAATCAATCGATGTGATTCATCACATAAACAAAAGGAAGGACAAAAATCACATGATAATTTCAATAGATGCAGAAAAAGCATTTGAGAAAATCCAGCATCCACTCATGATCAAAACTCTCAGTAAATTAGGAATACAGGGAACATACCTTAACATGATAAAGGCCATCTATGATAAACCCACAGCCAACATCATAGTCAACAGGCAAAAATTAAAAGCAATCTCCTTAAGGTCAGGAACAAGGCAGGGGTTCACCCTTCCACCACTTTTATTCAACATAGTTCTGGAAGTCTTAGCCACAGCAATCAGACAAGAAGAAGTAATGAAAGGCAACCAAATTAGAAAAGAAGAAGTAAAACTGTCATGATTTGCAGATGATATGATATTGAATATAAAAAACCCTAAAGTCTCAGTAAAAAAACTACTGGATCTGAAAAATGAACTCAGCAAGGTGGCAGGATATAAAATTAATACTCAGAAATCAGAGGCAGTTTTATATAACAACAATGAAATGTCAGCAAAAGTAATTAAGGAAACAATCCCCTTCACCATTGCAACCAAAAAAAATAAAGTAAATTTAACCAAGGAGGTTAAGGACTTTTACTCGGAAAATTATAAAACATTGATAAAAGAAATCAAGGAAGATACAAACAAGTGGAAGCATATACCGTGCTCATGGCTAGGAAGAACAAACATCATTAAAATGTCTATAGTACCCACAGCAATTTATAAATTCAATGCAATACCAATTAAAATACCAATGACATACTTCAAAGATATAGAACACATATTCCAAATATTTATATGGAACCTAAAAAGAACACAAATAGCCTCAGCAATTTTAAAAAGAAAAAATAAAGCAGGAGGTATCACTCTTCTGGATATCAAGGTATACTACAAGGTCATTGTACTCAAGACAGCCTGGTACTGGCATAAGAGAAGGCACATAGATCAATGGAACAGAACAGAGGACCCAGAAATAAACCCACACCTTTATGGACAACTGATATTTGACAAAGGAAGAAAGAGCATACAATGGAGTAAAGACAGCCTCTTTAACAAATGGTGTTGGGAAAATTGGACATCTACCTGCAAAAAAATGAAACTAGACCATCAACTTACACCATTCACAAAAACAAACTCAAAATGGATAAAAGACTTAAATGTAAGCTGTGAAACCATAAGCATCTTAGAAGAAAACATAGGCAGCAAGCTCTCCGACATCTGTCGCAGCAATATATTTGCCGATTTATCTTCACGGGCAAATGAAATAAAAGGCTGGATAAACAAATGGGACTATATCAAACTAAAAAGTTTCTGCACAGCTAAGGACAATAAAACAGAATAAAAAGACAAACCACACAATGGAAGAACATATTCGACAATACGTCTGATAAGGGGTTAATAACCAAAATTTATAAAAAACTTATAAAACTCAACACTAGGAAGACAAACAATCCAATCAAAAAATGGGCAAAAGAGATGAATAGAAATTTCTCCAAAGAGGACATACAGATGGCCAATAGGCATATGAAAAAATGCTCAACATCACTAATCATTAGAGAAATGCAAATTAAAACCACAATGAGATATCACCTCACACCATTCAGAATGGCGCTCATTAACAAAACAACACAGAATAAGTGCTGGCGAGGATGTGGAGAAAAGGGAACCCTTCTGCACTGCTGGTGGAAATGCAGACTGGTACAGCCACTGTGGAAAACAGTATGGAGATTCCTCAAAAAATTAAAAGTCAAACTGCCTTTTGACCCATCTATCCCACTTTTAGGAATATACCCTAAGAACTCCATAGCACTGTTCGAAAAGAAGAAATGCACCCCCATGTTTGTGGCAGCATTGTTCACAATAGCGAAGATCTGGAAACAGCCCAAGTGTCCGTCAGAGGACGAGTGGATTAAAAAGCTTTGGTACATATATATTATGGAATACTACCGAGCCATAAGAAATTATGACATTGGATAGTTTGTAACAACATGGATGGACCTTGATAACATTATACTGAGTGAAGTAAGTAAATCAGAAAAAAGTAAGGACTGTATGAGTCCATACATAGATGGGACATAAAAATGAGATTCAGAGACATGGACAGGAGTGTACTGACTACCCGGGGGGAGGGGAAGGTGACAGAGGACAATTTGACTTTGGGTGATGGGTACGCAATATAATCAAATGTCAAAATAACCTGGAAATATTTTTTCTGAACATATGTGCCCTGATTTATCAATGTCACCCCATTAAAATTAATAATAAAATAAAATAAAAAAATAATAATAAAAAGAAATTACTTTACATTGCCCTTTTGTCAAGGTTGTCTGAGTCACTGAATAAGTTTGCATTTTTCAGCTCATTCTCAAAATGGGCAAGGATCTGTAAAACATTTTTAAGTAGCCTTACGGATTAAATAAGACCTAATAATCATTCTTAAACAAGAAGGATCACTAAGATGAAATTTCATAAAGTAAGTAGCTGAAGAGATTGATCTACTAAGAGTATAGAGAATGTTCCCAATGTTAAACAGGTTAAAGGGTATGCACTTGGGTAGTGTCGCTTACCTGGGGTACCGAGACCCACGTAGAGAAGGGCTGATGCATCCAGAGTGGACAAATCACAGATTTTTTTAAATTATTTTTTTATTTATTCATTTTAGAGGAAAAGGAGAGAGAGAGAGAGAGGGAGAGAGAGAGAGAAGGGGAGGGAGGAGCAGGAAGCTTCAACTCCCATATGTGCCTTGACCGGGCAAGCCTGGGGTTTTGAACCGGCAACCTCAGCATTCCAGGTCGACGCTTTATCCACTGTGCCACCACAGGTCAGGCAAAATCACAGATATTTTAATTCTTCAACTTTGGGTCCTGAACCTATGCAAGTAGCCATTACTTTTTATCTAAAATATCAAATCACACAGCTATTAAAGAAAAAGGTTTATCAGACTCAATAATGATTGGAAAAATATTTAGACTAAATGACAGAAAGAAAAAAGGAGTTGAATATTTTTTCCTTACTCATCTCTAGGGTCAAGTAGTTTTTTTGTACATTGTAGGATTCCTGGTTTTGGTATCAGGGTAATGTTGGCATCACAGAATGAGTAAGAAAGTATTATTACCTCTGTTTCTACCTTTTTACAGACAGTGAATCGGCCCTGGCCACTGCTCAGTGGATAGAGCATCAATCCCGCATATAGACGACCCTGTTTCAATTCCCGGTCAGCGCACACAAGAGAAGCAACTATCTACTTCTCTCCCCCACCGTCTCCCCTTTCTGTTTGTCTTCCCCTCCCGCAGTCAGTGGCTGGGTTGGCTCAAAAGCATCAGCCCTGGGTGCTGAGGATGGCTCAGTTGATTTGAGCATCATCTCTAGGGCCAGGTGAATCTTGGTCAGCTGGGGACATGTGGGAGTCTATCTCACTATCTCCACTCCTCTCACTTAAAAGACAGAATTGTTGAAATTTCTTCTTTAAATGTTTGTTAAAATTCACTCTGAACCCATCTTGGCCTGGTGCTTTGTGTTTTGGAAGCGTACTAATTTATTGATTTATTTTCTTTAATAGATATAGCCCTATTCAAGTTTTCTATTCTATTGTGAATTTTAGCACCATAGGTCTTTCAAAGAATTGATTCATTTCATCAAGGTTATCAAATTTGTGGGCCTAAATTGTTCATATAGTCTTAAATTATCATTTTACTGTTAATACTATCTGTAGGGATGCCCTCTCTTTTATTTCTAATGATTAGCAATTTGTGTCCTCTCTCTTTTTCTTTAGATGACCAGCATAAAGGTCTTTATTTATCTTTTCAAAGCTGGTTTTTTGGAAAGATCAGTGAGAAGATGGTAGGTACTGTTGAGTTTACTACGTTCTTACTAGTTTTTTGGTTGTTGTGCACATCCTTTTCTGATAAATAGGCTTTAAAGACAGCAGTTATAATAGTGAGTTCATGCAGGTCTCCTTGCAGCTCTACCAATCTTTTTCTTATGTATTTTGACCCTTTCTCTTAAACACATACTCATTAAGAATGTTTATGTTTTCTGGGAGTATTGGCCCCTTTAATTTATATAATGTCTCCTCTTATCTCAGGTAATTTCCTTGTTTTGAAATCTATTCTACCTGAAATTGATATAGCTACTTATGGATTCCTTTGATTAGTGTATATATGGAGACAGTATATATGTCTCCATTCATTTACGTTTAATCCATATTTTTATATTTAAAATGAGTTTCCTTTGCCTGACAAGGTGGTGGCACAGTACATAAGAGCGTCCACCTGGGACTCCAAGAACCCAGATTTAAACTATGTGGTTGCTGGCTTGAGGGCTGAGTGAAGACTCACCAGCTGGAGTGCAGGTTAGCTAGCTTGAGAATGGGATCACAGACATGATCCCAGGGTCACAGGTTTGAGCAAAGGGTCACTGGCTTGGCTAGTTCCCCCAGTCAAGGCATATATGAGAAGCAATCAATGAACAACTAAGGAGCCACAACTATGATTTAATGCTTCTCATCTCTTTCCCTTCCTGTCTGTCTGTCTCTCACTAAAAGAAAAAATATGTTCACAAGGTTCAGTTCATATATGTATTCATATAAGGTCTTATATATGTATATAATACATATAAGGTCATATTTGTATTAAGAAGCAGAGCTGCAATAAAATTTATGTATCTAAATCAAGTTTTGGAAACAGAGCTTGTTAATTTCTGCTGAGTAAGAATCTGAGTGATATCTGCTTAAGAAAGAATGTAGTTTGAATATTTGTATATACTTATTATGGAATGCATCTGTATGTATTTATTTCATTTTATGAAAAGTATAAAACAGTATTTTAATAATTCTTATGATTTTGCACTTATCAGGTGTTTTGAAAGGGACGGCTAATGCACATTGTTCCCCTGCCACACAGTCCTGAAATGGCTTTCTTCTTTAAAGAGAAGCTATAAATCTCTATGAATTGCTACCTTTTTCTACAAACAAACCAATCCCTCCAGCCCTAGAGAATATTTTTTAAAAGAAATATAAATAGCAGAACTAAAGTATGATTACATATATTATTGACAAAATCAAGGAATAGAAATACTCTCTAAGGATACTTTAAATATGGCATTTCAGTAACCCAAAGAAAACAAATTATGTGTTTTTTTCTGCTTTATTTGCATAGAGTTATATATCTTACCTACAGATCCTTGGCACATTCAGATCTATTCTAGAAGGCGAAAATGAAAATTTAACAGATAACTTGTCCCTTAAATAGGTTAAAGTGATGAAAATACAGACTGACATTCCTTCTTAAAACACTTTCACTTTATAAATGTGATATCTGAATAGACAGTAAGTAAACATATATAATCAAAAACTCTCCAAGAAACATCTCAGAGCAATTCTATGGTAACCTGATTAGCAAACAGGGTAGATACAATACCCAACAATGGAAGATATTAGCATCTTTTGTAAAAATATAAAAGAGAGAGAATGTGATATATTTTAAAGAAAAGTAAGCTCCACCATAGAGGCTGACATACTGGGAGGAATGTTGATTGCTTGTTTGTAATATACGCTGGCCTCCAGTTCTTTTCACCCGAAGGCTCTGTCTGCATCAGCTGGTTTTAGAGAGCGTTAGAAACAACCACACCTGAATTTGAGATCAGGACTGAGTGGTAAATGTCCTCAAGGTCTTACTATGTTAAGATATTTGATAAAAAATAGGAACAGTGTTGACATCAGAAAGAGATGCCATTTTCTGATGGTTGACACTCGCTGGGCATGAGACTCATGCCTACAAGGCTGTATTCACCAGCATTCTGGCCAAGTCCTGCCAATCCCAAGTACAACGGTTGGTCCTCGTTGAACTGCTTGTGAGCTAATGGATGAATCACCTGCTTTCCTCTGACTAGAGGTTATCTCACCTTGAACACGAGAAATCCAAATGTGCCTGATTCTACGCCAAAGAGAAACCATTTCGTCTGTCTGATGATCAAGCAATGTGACCTCATTCTCCTGCAGTCCTAATATGAAACACTTGATGGCGACAATCACGTATGTACTGGCCTTATTTCTATTATCTCATTTTCCTGATGACATTTTTGGCGAAGCCATTTTTGAAGACTTCTTGCAGAAATGATACTGCTTGGTGATTCCATTCTTTACAATTCAAGCAATATTGGTCATAACTTACTTTTATTTTAGATCAACTACTATTTTAAAGGAAATTCTACATGGTTTTATTTTATTGAACACAATTCACAAACCTAAATTTCTATTAAGAGTAGAACATAATTAAATAATTATTTTTGAAGGAAAAATTATTTATAGGAGAAACCTATTTAAATAAAAAGAACAGTTCTAATTTGAATATGAAATATAAAAATAAAATAGTTTACTTATATTTAAAGTAGCACACTAAAGGTTTTTTCAGAATATATTGTCTATTCCAAACATATTCTAAGATCTTTGCTTAATAGCCTGTTGGGCAGATAAAATATATTATGTTCACTTTGTTAAAGTTGGCACTGCCCACGTTTAAGAGTAAGCTTTTCCCCACACCCTTGACTGATTGGATGATGTGGGGTGGTGCACTCTCATGAGGAATCCTCCCATTATGCCTCAGATGAGTGACTTTGTATCAGAGACTTCCTTGTTTGTATAATTGGATTAAAGGTTTTGATTCTATGGTATAAAGTAGGAGAGACCAGTAGCTTGATCTCTCGCTTGTTTCCTGAGGTAGAAGAGAGGAGAGCAGATTAAGGCCACATGGAGGCCAGGAGAAGCAGTCAAGATGGCTGAATGCTGAGGGAGAAGCCAGTTTGTGCTGGAGGAGATGGGGAACAAAGGTGAATAAGTCTGGTGAGCTAGAAACCTTTGATTCTAGGAAACTCGGATAAGTCAGTAGCTTTGTGAGCACTGAATGTGTGGGTTTTGGAGCCCAGTGTGTGTTTTTGCTTGCCCACTGGGTGCAAGATAGAATTAAAGCTGATGGCTCACCAGTTCTTGGATCCATTGTTTCATTACCAACTGTTCGAATCAAATGTGAACCTGCATGGGTCAGGCGGCTGTGATCCTGACCGCGACTACTGGCTTTACAGTGGAGCACTGAAGGAGAAGCCAGTTTGTGCAGAGTTTATGCAGGGAGAAGAAAGGAGATGGGGAACAGAGGTGAATAAGTCTGGTGAGCTATAAGCTTTTGATTCTAGGAAACTCAGATAAGTCAGTAGCTTTGTGAGCATTGAATGAGTGGGTTTTGGAGCCCAGTGTGTGTTTTACTTGCCTGCTGGGTGCAAGCTAGGATTCAAGCTGATGGCTCACCAGTTTTGGGCTCCATTGTTTCATTACCGACTGTATTAATCAAATGTGAACCTGCACTGGCAAGGCGTCTGTGATGGTGGCCGTGGGCACTGGCTTTACATTTGGTATAGTCTCTGGCAGGATTCGATACAGATCGGTATGGAGCCACCGCCACCTTTGAACGGTGTAGTAGAGGACTGGCTGCTGTTATGGTTCCCCATAGCGGTCCTTTTGGGGACTGTAGGCTAGCTGACTTTTACAGCCATGTGTGAGAAAACTGAGAGCTCTATGGAAGAGGCTTCCCAGGACCTGCAAACCAAGCAGTGGAAGGATCTGGAGGAAACGTGGGAGATAGAGATGCCAACCCTGGAGCTGGAGGAAGCGCTGGAGGAGGAGGCCAACCAGGTTTGCGAGATTCACCTGGAAATGGAGCAGATGCTGAAGGAGGAATAACAGGTTCATGAGTTTCAGATTGCCCTGGACATTGTGGAGAGCCAGCAGTGGCGGGAGGCCGAGGTTGAGGTCAGGGTTGGAGCTGCAAGGCCTGCTGAGCAGAAGGCAGTGGTGGCCCAGGTCTCAAGCCCAGCAGCAGGAGCTGATGTTTTCAGTTTCTCTTTTGAGGATGAGGAGGAATCGGGCTGGAGTTGCAATGCACAGTGTCCAGAAGATGAGAGCCCAGCTGGAAGGAGTATCTGCTATGCTCCTGGTAGGTCTGCGATTTTGGGACATAGGGGTGGATGCCATCATGCTCTCCGGAGCAGAGATGGAAATGCTGACTGTCATTGCCACGTGATTCTTTTTGGAACAGTGTATTACCTTCCAGGATGGCAGGAATGAGGGGGGAGGCTAACACCCCATGTGCGTGAACTGATTCCCTGAACTACAACCAGAGTGAGCACTGGCTCCTTTGTTGAATGGACTTATGAATTTTGGGCAATGTGAAATACCCTGATGGGGGTAGGGGGAGGCTTTGATGGAGGCCCTCTCCCTACCCCAGGAAGCCTTTCAAATGGCAAGAGAGAAGGCTGAGGACATTTTGCACTTTTGGCAAAGTGCTCAGAGACTGGTGAAGTGTATTTTTGTAATTTTTGAAATTGTATTATTTGTCACGTATTTATAATTTGTGTAATGTACCTAATTTCTTTGTAAAGGGATGCCAGTGGTGTAGATTGGGGATAGTAAAGTGAGCATAGGGGTGGATTGTTGGGCAGATAAAATATATTATGCTCACTTTTTTAAAGATGGCGCTGCCCACATGGAAGCCCGTCAACCGGGTGATGAAATTAGTTGACCTCCTGCTTGGGCATGGGCGTGATTATGTTATATGTGTTGGGGGAAGGCTTTCACGCCAAAAGGTTTTAAAAGGTAGAGCGATCACATTGTTCCGGGAGAAGACTGATTATGTTCTAGGAGGAGGGCAGAGAGCAGGGAGGAGAGAAGATTAAGGCCATGTGGAGACCAGGAGAAGCAGCCAAGATGGAGAAGCCAGTATGTGCAGAGTTTATGCAGGCAGAAGGAAGGAGATGAGGAACAGAGGTGAATAAGTCTGGTGAGCTAGAAACCTTTGATTCTAGGAAACTCGGATAAGTCAGTAGCTTTGTGAGCACTGAATGAGTGGGTCTTGGAGCCCAATGTGTGTTTTTGCTTGCCTGCTGGGTGCAAGCTAGGATTAAAGCTGATGGCCCACCAGTTCTTGGCTCCGTTGTTTCATTACCAACTGTCTGAATCAAATGCGAACCTGCACTGGGCAGACGGCTGTGATGGTGGCCGCGGCACTGGCTTTACAGTCATGCTCCCCTTCCTTTTCCTCCAACCTGCATGTGATCAAGTCTATATGACTAGCCTCAGGGTTATATTCGAGACCTCAGGATTTGGGTTAGCTATACCCCGTGTAAGTCATATATAGCCAGCTTATTAATAAAACTCCACCTAAAACTTCTGTATCCTGCCTTGGTGTCTGTGTAACCTGCGGAATTAAGGTAATATACTTCATAACAGAAGCAAGTATGATTATCAATGAAAATTGCTAACTAGTATTTTTCTTTGTTTTTGAAAAGAATCTCTATCTAAATCTATTCTCTCCCCTGCCAATTAACTTTCTTGACTATTTTTTATTCTTTCCTACCACATATTTATTAGAACTCCAAATCTAAGGTTATTCTAGTATTTGACCTTTTTTTTTGTCCTTACATCTAAGGGTCTCTTTAAATTTTAGTATTTCATAACCATATGATTTTTCTAGTTAGTCATTTGTATAATATCCCTATTTTTAAAATAATAACTCAGGAAAAATATAATGGAAACCATATAAAGTAATTAATATAGTTTTTAAAAAATAATCCTAATTCCAAAAACTTATTAAGATTTGAAACAAATCATTAAACTTCCATGAGACAAAATACCCCAGTCCTTAGAAGCATATTTTGCTTTTCCATAGCTGATGGAAAATATTTAAAATATAATCACTCCATTTATCGATTAATTATTTAATTTGCCATTCATACTGTCTTTACCATGTATGACAGAAAACTATGTCTTTTGGCTAATCAGCATTAACTAAAATAAAATCAAAGTTCATTTGCACTGCCAGGAAATAAAACATTGTAGTACGTCGGTATGGCTGGAAGTACACAGAGAAATATTGGGTAGTAAAATATAGTCAACACTTCAACTTCAAGATAAATTCAACTCAGATGTCAGAGCTTACATAAAAGACCAAAACAACAGTTATAACTTGACCAAGGCTAGTTCGACAGTACAACAGTTAAAGTCACCCTAGTTGTAAAAAGACAATGTATGGCATCTTTTTAATTAAAGTTTAAATCTGTTCATCTAGATGCAGTAATAAACTGAGAAACGCCAGGTTATATGCTCTTAGGGAAGACAGCAATTGTACATAATACATGGGGTCCTTTCCAATTCAAGGCCTGATTCTTGGCTCCTGCTTCTGAAACACAATGTTTCATTTTAATGAAAAGTATGTTACTGCAGTAAGATAAGGTCATCAGCTGTTAAGTATAATGCAATTTCTGTAATAAAAGTAATTTTATAGCCTGCATAAAAGGCTTTATGTGGGTCAAATAGTTTTAATTACAAGCTAAATTTTGTTCCTTAGAACGAATACATAAATGAAGTACATCCACCCTTCATGAAAAGAAGGCATATGCTATAAAATGTCATAGGTGTCTTTCTAATTTCAACTCTTTGTTTTCTGCTAAATCGTCGGCCACAGTCAACAGTGGGCTAATATGGCTTTCTTTGGTCACAGGGACAGAGGATTTACCAGCCGGCATGTCATGACTAAAAACACTAGTGCTAGTAAAAGCCCTCCCCACTTCCCTCATAGGTTAGGTATTTTTAGAAAGCAATTCAGATGGAAAAAAAATCTAATACATAAGTATCGACCTATATACTCCAGATATCAGCATATATACCCCACATTAATCACTGATCTCAAAGGGAGCTGAATGAGAATACAGGACAAGGAAACCAAACTTACACCAATATTGGAAAAACATCTCAGTAGGTGAAATTGTAGACTCATCAAGACAATATATTGTTGTTAAATTATACAGGTAACCATTAATTCAATAACCTTTTTGCTTTGTGAAAGTTCTTCATTTGAGGTATTTCTTATAATAATTTCTTAATGACAAAGGAGTCAGAATTTGAAATTAGCTTTAAATTTGTGTCTTCTTATGTAATATCCAGAGTAACTTATTTAACCTTTATGATTCTGTTTTATCATCTACTCTTTAAATGATAAAGAACATTTGCCACATAGTGTTATTATCACACTTATGTGTAATAATGTTACAAAGTCTCTGGTGCTATGTCAGGTATACTTTATCACATCGTTAGCCCTACAATACGGATTTTGTTATGGATTTTGCATGACAAATGAGGAAACTGAGGTCTGAATACATAAAGAGACAATAATCAACTCTCTGCTTCTTAGCTCTAATTGCCTCTGAGGCCAGCCCACAGCTCTACACCAATGGCACACAGACTAGGGACCACTGGCCATATGTCAGTCACCTTTTATGTTTCCTTAGCTCTTTACCAGTGAAGGTTCTAATAAATATTTAGTTATATTATATTGTTTTCAGTTTAAGAAAAGTATATGATATTATAGAGTATTTTTCTCAAATAACAGTTTAAATCATAATTTGAAAGTTTTGATTGTAGGAACTGGAAAGAAAAAAACCTGCATTTAGTCCAGATGGTAAGTAAATACATTATAGAAATGTATCAACTTCCTAGGTTATGGTACAAATTTCTAAACTGCCTTTCCACCTTTATTAATAAAAAATTATCTAAGAGTATAGATAAAGAAATATGATACATTGGTTAATGTATCTTTAAGTTTTGTTTTATATAAATTCTAACATAATAAACAAATCAATTGAGAAATGCAGTATCAGCTGCCCTTAGACACACTGCTCTACCAAAAAGAGAAAATTAAATAGTTTTCACACAATGTTTTAAATCTTTTTTCTTTATATTTGATGAGACCCAAAGGGGAAAAAATCCAAGAAAAATATTATTTTTTAAAGCAAGACTTTTCTTAGAAAGAAAGACTATTATCCAGCCTCAGAGGTTAAATTTAAAAGCCAAGAAAAACTTAGACCATAGTGTGAAAAAGCAAATCAATCTTGAAATACACAAAACTTCCCTAGAATGCTAAAAAACACAAGGTGTGTAAACAAATCTCAAGTGATTTGTGAAACATCAATTTTTAAATCATTTTTCTATGTCCTAAACCACTGGCTTATCAAATATGAAAGAATGTGGTTCAATATGGATTTGAGAATATATATTGAAGATATGAACATTAACAGGCTGTCTTTGACACAGAAGTATTTTTCCTGAAAGTCTGTTGTTATTGTTTGCTGCTTGGAGAAAATAGACAAAACTAAACAACTATCAGAGTGTAGTAGCAATTGGACATTAACATCTAAAATCTATATTTATTTCAATAGTTTTAATAAACCTTTTATTGTTGATTTTAAAAAGAGAGAAAGGGGGTGGAGAGAGAGAGAGAGAGAGAGCCAGGAACATCAAGCAGTTTCTGTGTGGGCCCTGACCAGGGATCAAACCAGCAACCTCTGATGCTTTGGGACAATGCTCTAACCAACTGAGATAGCTGGCCAGGGCATTTATTTCCATTTTTAAAAGATAGTTTTTTGCCTGACCTGTGGTGGCGCAGTGGATAAAGCGTCGACCTGGGAACACTGAGGTTGCCAGTTCAAAACCCTGCACTGGTCTGGTCAAGGCACATATGGGAGTTGATGCTTCCAGCTCCTTTCCCCTTTCTCTCTCTCTCTCTCTCTCTCTCTCTCTCTCTCTCTCTCTGTCTCACTCTGTGTCTCCTCTCTAAAATGAATAAATAAAAAGAAATTTAAAAAAATATATAGTTTTTCATTAATAATAAAAAATTATCATCATTAGAAATACATTGTGTTCCAGTTTTATTAAAGCATTTTGGTTTTGTTTTTCTAATCCAGTAAATCATTACTAGTGTCATTATCAAGATCTTCCAACTCTCTTAGTGAACTTTAATGGCAATATAATTCTTTAACTTATCTATGATCTCAAATTCCATTAGAACATTAGCAAATTGCTTACAATGTGGATGCAAGTCAAAGCAAGAACTTGTATTTGAAGAACATCAAAACTTGACTAAAATAAGAAAACTTAAAAACACAAATACATCCTAAATATCACAAAGCACACAAACCCAACTGAAATATAAATTGAAAAGGGCAATTGCATAACATGAAGCTAGATAAGTAATTTATAATATTTTATATTTAATATATTATAAATGAGATTGTTACCAATGATGAGGTAATGGCTTTTATAGGAAACTCTGTAGTAATTCATTAAGATGCCAAAGCAGCAGAGAGGTCAAGTTAATTTCAAAGTTCTTCCATCTAGCTCTAAAAATGATGGAGGAAGTCCAGTTACAAAAGTTTTTTATGGGAACCTAAAGAACAAATTTTGACAAATATGAGATCTTAAGGGTGCATTTATGATGAAGCAACTTGAAATAAACAGTAACAGTGAATTATTAGAATCCATTGGCATTTATCTGGAGATTTAGGAAAGATTACATTATAATCAATTTAGGGAGATTACATGTCCTAAAAGTGCAAATATGAAGGAAAACCAGTCAGATGGTATGAGTAAATTTAAAATTTTAGCAATCTAGAAATAATAAACCATTATGCTACCTTTGACCCAGGAAATACAACACTTAATTAGGTCAATTAGAAAAACTGGGGGCTGAGATATTTACAAGGTTCTCTTTACGCAAAATCCACTTGTTTTGTGTTAATAAGACTCTCAAAGAATTGTAAGTCCAAATACAGCCAGTTGCCCTCTCTGTGAATTCAGCTTAGACATTCTCTTAGCCAGCACCTCTGAATGTATCCTTTTTTCTTGAGTAAGAGCTCACCATTGAAAATCATCCAGGTTGAAACATTTCTCTGAAGATTTTATGATGCATGTCATGATCATAAAGGACACAGTACAGGTACTTTCAATGAGATAACATAATTTATAAACTAATTATATAAGACTCACAAAATTATAGTATCTGTTTTCAGAAAGAAAAATAACTAGCAATAAACCTGCTGCTTGTACATTAATTGTATTACTTTTTTTTCTTTTTTCTTTTTTTTACAGGGACAGAGGGAGAGTCAGTGAGAGGGATAGATAGGGACAGACAGACAGGAACAGAGAGAGGTGAGAAGCATCAATCATTAGTTTTTTGTTGCCCTTGCAACACCTTAGTTGTTCATTGATTGCTTTCTCACATGTGCCTTGACTAAGGGCCTTCAGCAGACCAAGCCACCCCTTGCTGGAGCCAGTGACCTTGGGTCCAAGCTGGTGAGCTTTTTGCTCAAGCCAGATGGGCCCGCGCTCAAGCTGGCGAGCTCGGGGTCTCGAACCTGGGTTTTCCGCATCCCAGTCCGACATTCTATCCACTGCGCCACCACCTGGTCAGGTAATTGTATTACTCTTAATACAAAAGTTATTTATGATTATTTGATTTTGTACACTTAAGTCAGTTTACTTTGGTAAAAGATTATAAAATAAATAATTTTGAGTTTACGTCTACATTAACCATTCTCAGGTAAAAATTTGTACAAGACTATATAGACTTGGTTAAGAGACCATATGCTGACTCACCATTTTGATGCATATTGCCAAAGAGTGATTTCAACAGTTTCTAAAATGAAGTGATTTATTGGTATGTTGTGCTATTTGTTGTATGATAGGATGAATATAACATGATTCATCGTGCCATTCTATAAGTAATGCAGTGGATTATTAAGGCAATAAGATCCAGTGGCAGATACATAATAAGATCATGTCACATTTATATAAAAGCTAGATGATAAACTGTGCCTTCTATAAAGGCTTTTATAACCTTAAAAGGCTCTAAAGGAGCACAAAGCAAGAAAGACAATCCTAAATATAATTTAGAATTTAATTCAAAACACTGAGTAAGACCACCTGTTAAGAGCAGAGAAGTAGAAAATGTTCACATCTGGGCTCTCATGTGATGAACAATTTTTCATTATAAAAACTATTCCTTGAATAGTCAGTCAAATACAAACAACACTGGAATAACTCTTTAAATGAATCAACATGTCTGAGTAAAGTCTCAAATATGAATCTTACATATGGACAAACATGTTTAAATTTTTTAAATTGTACATAAAAATCAGCATCAGATCATATTTGTATGCAATTTAAAATATTTCTTTGTTAAATAATTTCCATTCATGTCCTCATACTATGGAAAAGATACCACTTTGAAGAAAAGATTATTATTTAGAAAAACATCATTCCCCAAATGGATGCTTATTAGGTTTTTGATGCTTTTGTACATACAATTAGCTAAAGATGTTTTTTATAGTTGAGACTATGACAAAATTAGTGGTTAATGACCTTTATACAGATCAAAACTAAACCTGTTATTCAACAAAATGTTTATACCTTTAGAAATAATAATGAAAATAATATATTACTATAGAATTTCTTATAAATGACTCCGTAGTCATCCTTGTCAATTGACCTCATATTACTTATAATAGTCCAGGATAAATGTAATGGTTATTTTACAATTAAACAAAACTAAGGATTTTTATACAGTGTGTCCGTAAAGTCATAGTGCACTTTTGACCAGTCACCCGTCAAAAGTGCATCATGACTTTATGGACACACTGTATTTCTAAGGTGAGCAAACATAATACGATACTTATAATGCTTCTTCAGGAAGTTTATTTAATTTTGACAATGGAGAGACAAATAGCTTATGGCTGTCAGTATATTAATGGCTATCATATAGATTTTGGTTTAAACTTCCCATGATATTATTTTTAAAGTTGGCTCCATTCTTGCTGTAGTCAGAATGAGGCCATAATCCGCCCCCCTTCCCATGTCCTGTGACGCCCTTAATCCTAGTCAATTCTCAAATCAGTGACAGGTTAGGTTACATTATCATAGCAAAAGAGAAAAAGAAGTCACCAACCAGTGATCTCAAAATGGGAAAGTTATCTCGAATTATCCTAGTGGGTCCAATGTAATCATAAGGATCCTTCAAAATGGAGGAGAGAAGCTGAATTAGAGTCCAAGAGAGATGAGACCATAGAAGAAAGGCACAAAGATATGCAGAGTTGTTGGCTTTGAAGATGAAACAGGGTCACAACCCAAGGTATGTATGGGGGGTGGTGAATAGTAACCGGCAGCCCTGTTGATACCTTTATTCTAGCCCAATGAGATGGTATTGGAGTTCTAACCTATAGAACTAAAGATCATATATCTTTGGGTTTCTTCTCTTAGCCACCAAGCCTCTAGTGCTAGTTTGTTTCAGCAGCTATGGAGAACTAACACAACTTTTCAGTGTGATTTTGTTTCGTCTAGGAAAAAACGTTATTGATGCTTCAGTTTGTATACTGAAAATCTGGAGGCTTAAAGATCAGCTAAATAAATATGTGTTTTTACCAGTTTTATCAGCACAGACCTTTAGTATTAAATGATTCTGGTAAACAATAATTCTGAGTTAAATATGAAAAATAAAAGCAATCAATAACCTATTTTATTTCTGTGTTCACAGTTGGTCACACGGACAACAATGACTACAGACTCAGTTAAAAGTAAATTATAAGTTTTACAAAACACAACTCCCAGTGTGAATAGTGAGACTATATTTAAAGAAATATAGAAAATACTGATTGAAATGTAACATATTCTTTAAATATTAACTTGGTTGATGACCTTGAAGGATGCAGGTGCTAAAAGGAAACATATAAATTACCTGAAATTAATCAGTCAAACAATTAAAGTTCATAAAACTAGTCTTAGCAACAATCAATAATGGTAAAATAGTAATAGTTTGACATTAACTTATCCTGTGGATGAGGATTTACACGTTTCTTTGCCTTGATGCTGAGTCTTCATAACTTTGTAAAAGAGAAAAACATAAAAAATAACCATGGCATTTTCTAAGTGGCTGCAGATCATAGTAGGGAAAATAAAATCATCAAAAATAGTGAAGTGTCCCCCACCCCTCTCTCCCTTCCTCTCTGTGTCTCTCTGAGACAATAAAAGCAATTAAGCCCTGGACAGAGAGCTCGGTCGGTTGGGGTGTCATCCCAGAGCATGTAGGTTGCCGGTTCAATTCCCTCATCAGGGCATATGGAGAAAGTTCCTCTCTCTCTCTCTCCCTGACTCTCTAAAAAAACAAACAGACAAACAGTGAAGTGTTTCAGTAATCCATTCCTAGGGGTAAAACTGTAGCAAAGCCATACTTCTAGAACTACTGGTATTAGGTGATGGCTAAGATGGGAGCCTATTCAATCAAATTCAATGATGGGGGACAGGAATGGTCATGAGACAGTGCACTTCAAAATTTCTTATTCTGTTATTTCTCTGTTCATAAAAAATCAGTTTCCCAAGCCAGGAATCACAGAGAAGATCTTTTAATTATTTTTCATATAAAAACTGTAAGAAAAAGATGGCTATTTCTAACTTTAAAAAAAATGTGAACTAGTCATACCATAGGTGAGACACTTTAAGCAAACATCTGAGTTGTTATTTAAAGTTGTAAAGAAACAAAAATTAGCCAGTAATGTCACGGTGACAATGAACTTCTCGAAGTAGCAAACCTGTTGTTTGATTCCCTCTCTTCGCATGGGGGCACCACATGTCACGGTGACAATGAACTACCTGGAGACCAGATGAAATGCCCCAAGGGGCCAAGGGGAGGCAACAGTCCTGGTCAGCAGAACGAAGGACTGAACCCCGTCCCCAGCCTTACTCAGATATTAGCCAGTAAAAATAACTCAAGGAATCAGAAAAAAGTTTTAAGGGGGTGAAGTAAAGGACAAGAAACATGCTGACTCCTAATCTCTGTTCTGAGAATCTAAACATTTCTGTAACTGAATCTTACCCTGCTGATCTGCTGTTTGCAGCACAGGGTCAGAGAGGCCCTGGACTGTTGTCTGCTCAGGGCTTTTGCCCTGAGGCTCTTTGCTGTCTGTAATTGTTTTCCTAACTACATGTCTTCATAGCATATTCCTACAAGTAGAAGTCAACTTTTATTTTTTACTTATTGTCAATAGGGATAAAAATCCTGAGTGTTAGTTACAAGCCAGAAATAGCTACCAGCCCTCAGAATGGCCACCTGCTGGGAAGCCAATTTATTTTTTTCAGAAAACAGAAGAATTCAAAGCAAAATGTCCAGTGTTGATCAAAATAACCCACTGTTGTATAATTTTATAAAATTTAGAGAGCTACAACAGAAGGAAAGTTTTATCTTATACTGAAAAGTAAGGTGCCTGTTAAGTCTATGGCTATAAATGTGTTTATGTGTTCCTGCACTGTGTCTATATTAACAAAATACCCTATTGCTTTTCTTCTCTATTTCTTATGTACACAAAAATAGATTTGACTCTGTGAAAAACAAAAGCTATTTTATTTACATATGAATGAACATTCAGCATGAATGTGATTACTAATAACCATCCCAAAGAGAGTTTTCAGAATGCAAGCTCATGGAAAGGATTTATAGTTATGGTAAATGACAATATTAAATATTCAAATCATATGGTCTTACAAGAAAAAAATGTTTTCTTAGCTTATCTTTTTGGAAAACACACCAAAGTACTTGGACATGGTAAAGTAATGTTTTAACCACATACAATGCAATAGTAGAGTGTTGCTGTTTTTTCACCTGTAGTATTTTATATGTAATGTTCTACCACAAATGAGAATTTCAACAAGTAGGTTCGGAATACATTTTCAAATTATAAACTAGGTGCTTTGTTCAAAAAGGCAATGTTACATTTGTAGTATAAACTATTAGAAGCTTGAAATACATTGAGAAACAATGACTACAGGATATGTTTTCCTTTAAAAAAGAAAAAGTCCCGTATAATTTTGAACTTTTCTATACTGCCCTCATAAAATAACCTTATTAGATTTGTTTTTCTACTTCACACATGTTTCCTTTTTAATCATATCCCCTTCACAAACTCATGGTAAATGCAATGATTGACTGTACTGGATTTTTAACTACCTGTCTCCATTTATGTTTTGCTGTTAAATCTATCATTCCAGACAAATACAGCTAAACAAAGTCATTTGTTTAACGTAGGAGATTGGGAACAAAAAAAATTGGGGGGGGGGGAAATGATTTAGAATAGAGAACCGTCTGAATTTTCAGACAGGAAAATTAAATTAAATTGTTACTTCAACAAGGAAAGACAAGATAAAGGGTATTTGGTGAGTATTTTTATAAAACAGGGCGTCTCATTGGTCGACAGCAGTGATCTACAGTTCTGCCTAATAGACCTCCAGCTCCATCCATCTGGTCTACTACACAGTTCTTTCCCGGGGAAGTGATAGATTGCTAAGAGTTCCATCTAAATGCTGTTGGGAAAGTTGAGGATCATTCCCGGTGCAGATGAGTGCAGCATCCGCTTTTCCAGCGAGCCAGCAATGACTCAACTATCAACCCAGAAAATGGTTATCACGTGAATAAGAAATAGGTAAGTATTTTAAGGAGAATGTCTCATCTCCTTAAAAGAACTGTTATCTTCCAAAGCTTCCATATGCTCACACTTCTAAGAACCAGCCTGTTTTCCTAGGGGTCAGTATGAAGTAGCAAGCTCCTGCCTAAGGCAGTACAGCGAGGTAACTGCCAATAAAAGGTAAGGACCTTCACACATTCCATGCTTAAGTCTGAAAATAAAAATGTATTTCAAAAGTCCATGTTTGAAATTAATTTCAAAATAGTTATTATGGGGCCCTGGTTCGTTGGCCCAGTGTGTAGAAATCCTGGGTTTGATTCCCGGTCAGGGCATACAGGACAAGCAACCAACTGCTTCTCCACCATTCCCCCTTCTCTGTCCCTATCTCTCTCTCTCTCACCCTCCCACAGCCATGGCTCGATTGGTTTGAGCTCATTTGCCCTGGGCACTGAGGATGGCTTCATGGACCCTACGCCTCAGGCACTATGAATAGTTCAGTTGCAATCATGGCCCTAGATGGTAGAGCATAGGCCCCACATGGGGGTTGCTGGGTAGATCCCAATCAGGGCACCTGTGGGAGTCTGTCTCTGATACTCCCCTCCTCTCACTTGAAAAAGAAGAAAAATGTAATAGTTACTATGGGTCTACCATGAATAGACTCCTAGGAACTTAAACTAAAAATAAGAGGAAATTAATTTCAGTGAAAATAGCCAGAATTAATTTTGATAGAAAGATGAAAGCGTAATGGTAACATGACCGTCAGGGGTGTAAGTAACGTAGATGACTGGCTCTGCGTTTCTCTCTAAATTCACTCTGTGCATACAACTTGTTTTTCTTCAAGAGAAGTGACTTGCCATGTTGGTAAGCAGACTTTCCATTACTAAAGATGGGGTGGGCAGAGGAGAACACTCAGATATGTGGGGTGTTGTGCATTTGGTTTCGTAGCACCAGGAAAACGCATTGAAACATTTTTGGGGGAAGAAATTCTGTGTTAGAAGGTAGTAAAAGATTATTATCTAATGCCGGTGAAGATGCCATCATGTCCAAAGCAATTCTTTCAATGGTTTGCAGACAGAAATTGTGTGTTATATTTTTAAATGCAACTTTCAAAAATGGGATACTCAATAAAGACAATCTTTGGTGTGTCAGTTTTGAAAATTGTAACCATTACCGATAACACACCATTTGCTGTAATAGGTTTCCCACATTGTTTTCCATTGTGGTGACTCTCACCTTAACCAATGTTTTCTTTAGAGAAGAATTCTGGAAATATTTCAAGGAAAATGAATGCTTCAAATAAGGGCCTGCCTTACAAGCTAGCTTCAGACATGCTCCCGGGCACTATCTGCACCTGTAGTTCAGGATTTCATTTGGAGGTTATTGTCAGTTTACCAATTTCTCAATCCCAAGGCATCTCACTGTCAAGTGCTAGGATTTGCTGGGCCACACTGCCTGCTATGTGGAGATAACTTTAGATTGTAAAAGTGGGTTGAATACATCTGAGTTATGCATCATCTGCACCTGGGAATTACCTGCTACCACGTTAAAACTCACCTAGAGTCGTTTTCATTCTTTTTCTATCTGGTCTACAGAACTAAATTCCTTGACAGTCATAGGCACTTTTGTCCTAAGACGGACTGTGTGTTGGAACTTCTTATAATTGTTGTGATATGTACACAGCTACATAGCAAAGTCATTAAATATGAAAATAAATAAAATAGGTATGAGGAAAATACATTTTAGAGTTTCAAAGAACCTAAACTTATTTTTCAGACTGAACGCTAAATACATGAATATATTTTTCTTGTGTTTATACAGTTACTCTTTTAAATTATAAGAACAAGTTAGATGTAACACAGTATAAAGTTCATCTACGGAGAAAAAGTATATACGCATATGTAAGGTTTGGGTTTAGGGCTCCTTTACAACTCAAATCCCCCCCTCAGTCAACTTCCCACTAGGGAAGCTTTCACATTAACCATCTTCCTCCCTCAACCTCCCCTTCCATTTAAGCAACTCCCCCCACCCTGGGAAGTTCTGAAAATGTCCTTGGGACAAGGCCATCAGGAGGGACCTGAGGGTTGGGAAAGGGAGACAGTCTGTGACCAAAGGCAACAAACCAAGATATGCTAATCTGGGCGTGTCCAGGCGCCCCCAACCCCATGCCAGCAAATGCCTGAAGTAACCCCTAATTCTAACACTTTTTATCCCTCAGCTCAGGGTTGACACACTTTGCTGGTCTCAGCCCGCTTGCACCCAAGGACTTTGAAAATAAACTTGCCTTTTGGAACACACTAGCGGTTTGGCCCATGGTTTCTGCCTTTCAACGTATAAATAAGGAAGAAAAGAAAAATACTCAACAAATAATGTTGGGTAAACTAATCACAGAATATCAACATCTCACTAAGTTTGCACATTCAAAGTGTGAACAATGGATACGGATATCTCCACTGTTTTTTGTTGTTGTTGCTCTGTTTTGTTTTGGGTTTGTTGTTGTTGTTGTTTGTATTTTTCCAAAGTTAGAAGCAGGAAGGGAGTCACACAGACTTCCACATGCACCCAACCAGGATCCACCTGACATGCCCACCAGCGGGTGATGCTCTGCCCATCTGGGCCGTTGTTCTGCTGCAAATGAAGCCATTCTAGTGCCTGAGGCGAGGCGGAGGCCATGGAGCCGTCCTCAGCACCCGAGCCAACTTTGCTCCAATGGAGCCTTGGCTGCGGGAGAGGAAGAGAGAGACAGAGAGAAAGAAGAAGGGAAAAGGTGGAGAAGCAGATGGGCGCTTCTCCTGTGTGCCCTGGCCGGGAATCGAACCCGGGACTTCCACATGCCTGACTGACACTCTACCGCTGAGCCAACCCACCAGGGCCATCTCTGCTGATTAAATAAAAATTATAAAAATGTCAGGAATTTCTAAACAGAGCCTAGCTGAATTCATTAGAGAAAGCTTTTGTGACTTTCCCTTCACCTACTGAGTTCTGTTGGAAAGGTTTAGCTGTGGGAGAAAAGAAATAACTGACAAGGGTCAAGACCTGGAAGCAACTGGAGCCATTAGGCATCCCGAAGGAAGAGGGAGAGCCCAGGCAGAGGCAGACTCTGCAGAACCTGGTGGGAAGCGGGCACTGTGAGAACTGCCATGGCAACAAGGACCCGGCTGCATGTGTTTATGTAGGCGTAGCCTTGACCATCCTTTGGACCCAAGAAATGCCAATCACCAGCTACCGACCACGGTCAGGAAACTTCTGTGCCCACTCAATCAGGGATCTGCTATGCTTGGCTAGCATCACAGAGCCAAGGAAACAAGGCATGCCTTTTCATCAGTTTTAATAAATTCAGGCAGGAAACAAAAGGAAAGAGCCGGGCCACTTGGCCTTGTTTCCAGAGAGAAAGTAGAGGCTGCCAGGAGTAAGGTGAGAGCAACACTGGTCAGAGAGATACACTACATTGTCTCCCTTGTTTGGTGAAAAGGTGACAAGAATAAAAAAATAAAGGGCGCTGGGCAGTAACAACTTGGATGAATGAAGTTTAGAGAAGAATATGTAGAAAGAATAGTCCAGGACTAGATATTTAACTATTTAAGGTCAAAATAATTTCCTTTTTTGTTTTCCTTTTGGAGTGTTGAATGCACACACACATGATAAATGTGTAAGATATTAGATTAAAATGAAATAGGAGTTACCATGTATCCACCATCCGGCGCAATGTAAGAAACTTCCAGAACCCACAAAGCTCTCTGCAGGTGAGAGGCACACAGTCACACTGTCCTCCCCTACAGAGGTTACCATTATTCTGCATCTTGTGTTTCTTTATTTCCTTATTCTTTAATAATTCACCATACTATCTACCCCTACCTGAAAAGCTGTTTAGTGTCTCATGTTTTTGAACTTTATCAGCTGGACTTCAAGAAGTATATATCTTTCAGCGATGTCCTATTTTCACTCAACGTTCTGTTTCTGAGATTCATCCTGCTGGCTTTTGTGAGTTTGTTTACTCATTCATACTACTGAGTAGTATTTCATTTTGTAAACACAGCAGGTCCTCAAAGAACACTGTTTCATTCCTTGTTTCATTACAAGATTGATGAGATACCATAAACACTTAATTCTTATTTACATCAGATAACTGATGGTAAAGCTGGTTTTGTGAAACAGCATTCTGACATGCGGTGGGAACTTACGTGCCCTGGTTGGTTTACTCTCGTATCCAGTGTTCTGCTAGCATAAGCAGAGCTACTGTGAGCACGGTCGGACACATATCTCCACACCATGTTTACGAGCTTTCTCGCTTCTGGCCTGGGAGTGAAATCCTGGGTTAAAGGATGTAAGTATCTTCACATTTATAATCCCAAATTGTTTTTCCAAACCTGTTGTGATGACTGACAATCGCACCAGCAGAATTTAAGTCTTGCGTCTTTCTTATGCTCCAATTGTTGTTCACATGACCAAACACATTTACTCATTCCTTGTTGTTTACCACATTAGGTGAAACTCTGCAGTTTACATACAAGCCCGCTCTTGTGATTTAATACTGTCTGTTGCCTACTCTGTAACGTAAACCTGAGTGCCAGTCATAAATCGTGCCTCTCTTTCGCTGTATGAAAGATTCACATTTTTCGAGTCACACAGATACAAGTGTAATTTTGATTTCATTTACCTAAACTGCCATGTTTTCCATCAGAATTGCGCTAGGACTCGCAGAAGAAAGAACTAAAATCCCACTGTCCCAAGGCAGTGTGCACTCTGGTGAAGAGATGTGAAAGGCAACCATTTAGAATCATCAAAAACAGGCTGGGAATACAAACACGTTTCTCAGTTTTTCATTTATAAAACATTGACAACGCATTCCATCACATGTTTTATGGGAATTAAATCAGAATAGATGAGATACATTTAATTTTAAAATGCTCATCATAAAATGGACAGTCAATACATTTTCGCTATTGTTATTCAAAAGCCACTCACTGATAAATCACTGTTTTAGGGTCATTTTAGTAAATTGTCAACAGCCATGTTCATGAAACAAGCACAGTCCTTTTTATGTTGACTTCCATATTATTAAGTATTTCAAGTAAAATAACCATACTGGTATTGAAAAACCTCAAGAGTTCATTGCTGTAATGAGAGAATAGTGATCTGCAAAACATGATAATTAAGTAAAGGGTAAAAAGAGCACACTTCTTAGCAGCAATAAACTGAAGTCTAAGAATGCACATACTTCCCAGACATCACACACACAGGCATACTTTTTCTGGTCTCAAGAATAAATTCAAGGTTAGAATGTTGGACAACTACGACATCTAGGTTTTATTCTACTATGTTTATATGAAGGTAAAGCTTTTAATATAATTATCTCTGAGGCTCATCATCAGTCAAAATCCTAGAATGAGTGTGTTGGATGATGAACTAGACCACAGATGCAGATCCCAAGTGATAAGCAAACTCATTTTCACCCATGTTGACCTACGTCATCACCAGGTCGTCACCAGTGTCGACCTGGAATGCTGAAGTCGCTGGTATGAAACCCTGGTATGTACCACCACACAGTGTGGGTGAAAATCTCTATGTCATAAACATGCACTCATGTCATAAATATATACTTAGTGAGGTCTGGATCCTTCCATTACAAAATAGAAAGGGAGATGAAGGGGAGGTGTACCAGCTTTATCTGAGATGTACTGGATCAAATGTTGTCGAACAAATAATACTTTGGGCCCTTTTCAATTTACTCTTCATCCTTCCCCTCACTTAGCAATATTTTTCATGAGGAAAACTAATGCATCAAGAGTCAACAAGTTCAACCTGACCAGGTGGTGGTGCAGTGGATAGATCGTCAGACTGGAACACAAAGGACCCAGGTTCAAAACCCCAAAGTCACCGGCTTGAACATGGGCTCATCCAGCTTGACCCCATGGTCGCTGGCTTGAGCCCAAGGTCAGTGGCTTGAGCAAAGGGGCACTGGCTCTGCTGTAGCCCCCCGTCAAGGCACATATGAGAAAGCAGTCAGTGAACAACTAAGGTGCCACAACAAAGAATTGATGCTTCTTATCTCTCTCCCTTCCTGTCTGTCTGTCCCTATCTGTCTCTCTCTCTGTCTCTCTCTCTGTCTCTGTCACACACACACAAAAAATAGTCTACAAGTTCAGTCTTTCCATATTAAGAAATAAAACTGCCTGATCTGTGGTGGTGTAATGGATAAAGTGTTGACCAGGAATGCTAAGGTCACTGGTACAAAATCCTGGCTTTACCTGGTCAAGGCACATATGGAAGTTAATGCTTCCTGCTCCTCCTCCCCTTCTCTCTCTCTCTCTTTTCCCCCCTATAAAATGAATAAATAAAAAAAAGATTTACTCTGGGCAGTTAAATTAGCATGGTTTCTAACATGCTATTTGTGGGGAAGCTTCAGTTCTTGTGGAATTACTGTGTATTTTGTTCTTTTTTTAGGTAGGAGAAGGAAAGATAAGCAGACTCCCGCATGGGCCCTGACTGGTATCCCCCTGGCAACCCCACCTGGGTCCAGTACTTGAGTACAGAGTTATTTTTACTGCCTGAGGCTGATCCACTCCAATAAACCTGTCCTCAGCATCTGGGGCCATGCTCAAACCAATTGAACCACTGGCTGTGGGAGGGGAAGAAGGAGAGACAGGGGAGAGTGAGGGAGGGGGCAGAAGCTGATAGTCACTTCTCCTGTGTGCCCTGAGTGGAAATCAAACCTAGAATGTCAAATACACGGGGCTGCACTCTATCCACTGAGCCACCATTCAGGATCATGTAGTTTGTTCTAATTCCGACTTAGTTAACAGATTGTTAAGCCACAAAATATTTTTGTAATTAAGTATACTATCAATACAGACTGTCTGGTTATTTATACATCACACTTTCATCCAAAGTGCTTTAAGTTGCTTATAGATGCATGCAATCTAGTGAGATAAAATATTTAAACTCTTTAAAAGGATGCTTTGGAAAATAAAAGTGAGAACGCAAAACGGGGCCAGGAATGTGGATACTGAACAAGTGCAGGTCTTGACACACTACGCACTGAGTCAAGGCAGAACACAAATGTGACAATGAGCTTGTAATTGACATGTAGAATGTAAAAAACTATAACCAGTAACAAGAACGTACATAAAACATACCAGTTATGTGGGACAAATGCCAACACAATGTAGGAGAAAATATTTTTTTAGGGGCCTGTGTAGAGAATACTCTGTCACAGTAACTAAAGCCCAGCTCAGAAAAAAGCAATTGTGCTGGGCCCAGTGTGTGGTCTAGTGAGGCAGTTCTCTGAAGGTCTGTCTCCCTTGATCCTGAAATAGATTTTAGATTATAAGGAAAAATGGATGACTGCCTTTCCTCCAGGCTATCTTTCATAAATATTATTTCTCCTCACCAAGTAACTGAATAATACTGAGCGGCAGTGAATTTGAGATGACGGTCCCTGTCAAGCACCAGGAGAACTGTCATTTGGTTTCCATTTGCAAAGAGAACCACACACTCTAAAAGTCAAGTCAATTGTATGAATCGTTAAGTGGAACTGGACAAGCATGAGAAGACCGCTCCATTTCTGACTAAAATTGTGTTTGGGCAAAGCCAGCAGTCAGAGCAAAGCATCTCCTTGGAAACAGGGAGGGAGGGGCTCCTCCCATGCAGAGAGAAATGGGAGGTGGAGTCCCAGAGCCGTGCTCGATAAACATGGTGGCAAATGGTTTTGTTGAGACACACATGGTAGAGATGGCTACCGGAAGAACGAGAAAAGGATGGAGTTGGGGTAGAAATGAAGGAACGATTATCTACCAGTGGTAGTCAACCTGGTCCCCACTGGCCACTAGTGGGCATTCCAGCTTTTATGGTGAGGGGTAGCAGAGAAACCAAAGTATAAATAAAAAGATAGATTTAACTATAGTAAGTTGTTTTATAAAGATTTATTCTGCCAAACTTAGCGAAAATCCGACATAAAGTACTTGGTAAGTAATTATTATTATTATATGCTTTTACTTGCTGTAACTCTGCTTTATAAATTTTATAAAGTAAAGTTACTTCCCTACTTTATAAATCACCATTACTGTGGAACCGGTGGGCGGTTAGAAAATTTTAGTATTATCAGAGATACAAACGTGGGTGGTAGGTATAAAAAGGTTGACTACCCATGAATTAGTACCTAAACCTGAGCAAAAGGAAACTTCCTGAAATATATTCCAAACTAAAGGTGCGGCAAAATGTTGAACTTGGAAGTAGATACATGAAACACTCAGAGACTACTCAAGTGAAGGACAAAAAGCATTTGTTGTGACAGAGAAATTAATCGCATACCCTGACATAAAGTAGAAATTTGGGGAACATCTTTGTCTAGAGCTATGTCTTCAAACTTCCCGCGGACCTTCTTACTTCACCCTATTGTATCAGACCTGGTCTGGCCTCCCGCACTTCTTCTTAAACCCCTTGGATCCTGAAACCATGAAATACCTGCACCCTGTGCATGTCTGTTTCCTGGTGAGATGTGGGAAAGCAGTGAAATATAAACTCAATGAGTACAGGAATAAAAGAGGATTTTTATATATTAGACCCGACTAATCGAAGCTAGACGTGACTCAGATTAACTGAGAGAGGTCTGAAGGGGCTTTGCTAGATTAAAAGCATGCTTGGCAGCAAGACTTCACACCGTAAAAGCATGACACAGAATTCAGTGATAGGCCACACGGGGGCAGTAGATAGCTTTCTTACATGAAAATAAAATGTGAAAGGAATTCATGAAAGCAAGACTTTGTTGAAAACAAAATGATGTTCTCTCAAAGATGACCAAGAATCTAACTTCCTAAGTATTTACAGACTCTTTATTTAGCCTGTAATGAGACTGATAGCTTGTTTCACTTGCTCTCGCGTAGTCCACCTCCAACCTAGCCCCTATCAAGATTTTAAATAGTGTAGGAATGTTCTCACGCAAAGGCTTTTGCACATCCTGTTTATCTTTGCAGAGGACACTCCGCTGACCCCACCTTAATGTGCCAGGTCCCGGTTTAAATGCAATTTCATTAGAAACAGCTTACCTTGCCATCCTTTCTAAAGCAAGAAAGACTCTCTCGCACAACATGCAACTTTTTATGCTGCTTTTCTAGCCTTGTGTATTTCAGTCATTCCACTAATAACAATTTGTAAGCATTTTATTTATGCATTTTTGTAGTTAAGTTTGCCTATTTTCCACACATGTTTTGAGCTCCTTGAGGATAAAACCATATCTTTCTGGGCCATTTTTAATTCCCAGAGCCAAGTATAGTAGAATGTCAATATTACGTATTGAGTAATTGAATGAATGAATGGTGAATCCTTATGATTGCTGCCTGTCTTCCCTCACCCACAAGTTCAACCAATCCCTACACCTGTGTAAATCTTTACCGAAGTAATAAGAGCAGACCTGAAAACTGGTCCAGATATTATAGCATTAAGTATAGAACTGGTATACTCTTGACTAAAACACTGCTTCTCTTGTTTAGAAACTTGTCAAGACCCTGGCCGGTTGGCTCAGCAGTAGAGTATCAACTAGGTGTGTGGAAGACTCAGATTTGATTCCTGGTCAGGGCACACAGGAGAGGCAACCATTGGCTTCTCCCACCCCCCACCTCCTTGTTCTCTCTTCTCTCTTCTTCTTCTTCTTCTCCTTCTTCTTCTTCTTCTTTTTTTCTTTTCTTCTTCTCCTGCAGCTATAGCTAGATTGATTTGAGCACATTAGCCCTGAGTGATAAGGATGACTTCATGGAGCCTCCACCTCAGGCTCAATGGCAAGTGGCCCCAGATGGACAGAACATCGGCCCCAGATGGGGTTGCAGGATGGAGCCTGGTCAGGGCGCATGGAAGAGCCTTTCTCACTGTCTCCCCTCCTCTCCCTTGGAAAAGGAAAAAAAAATAAAGAAACCTGTTCTTTTTTAGAGAGGGTGAGTACAGGCTTAGGAAGAAAACAAATGATTTAAGGCAGACTGTGACACTTGTACACTTCATTATACCTTTTATCATAGTTTTTAGTCCTTGTTCTAGACCCACATCTTTGCTGCCTTGCTCTGAGCTTACCCTTGTTAAGGCAAAAATGCAGAGAAGCGATCCCAAAGGAGTTTAATGCTTTCTATTCCCACCTATGATAAGAACAACAGACTGTTCCTTTTATTTTATTATAGGCACTTACTACTAAATAAAAAATTTACTTTTCTTTTCGAATAGTGCTATGGTGTTCTTAGGATATATTCCTAAAAGTGGGATAGTTGGGTCAAAAGGTAGTTTGATTTTTAATTTCTTGAGGAATCTCCATACTGTTTTCCACAGTGGCTGCACCAGTCTGCATTCCCATGTTCGTGGCAGCATTGTTCACAATAGTGAAGATCTGGAAACAGCCCAAGTGTCCGTCAGAGGATGAGTGGATTAAAAAGCTATGGTACATATATACTATGGAATACTACTCAGCCATAAGAAATGATGACATCGGATCATTTACAACAAAATGGATGGACCTTGATAACATTATACAGAGTAAAATAAAACAGAAAAAAACTGAGAACAGCATTATTTCATACATAGGTGGGACATAAAAGTGAGACTATGAGACATGGACAAGAGTGTGGTGGTTACAGGGTGGGCGGAGGGAGGAGAGGGAGGGAGAGGGGGGAGGGGAGGGGCACAATGAAAACCAGATAGAAGGTGACGGAGGAAAATTTAACTTTGGGTGATGGGCATGCAACATAATTGAGTGATAAGATAACCTGGAGATGTTTTCTTTGAATATATGCAACCTAATTTATTAATGTCACCCCATTAAAATTAATAAAAGAAAAAAAATTTACTTTTAAGTATTATTACCAATAGAGGGATATTCAAGGGTTTTATGGAGAATCACATTTCAAACCTATGTACTCAGCAACATGATGCAACTTTAAGAAGCAACAGGGTGGGAGATAGAAAAGATGTGGAGGGTGGAGGGGAACCACCGCAGTGCCAGGCTTCAGACAGTCCCAGGATGCCATGGATTCCACAGGAGAGACACTGTTTGCCCAATAATATTTATGCTATGCTTAGTTTAATATTGTGTACAAATTGGTAAGTAAATGATTGCTTCTTTAAAGCTCTAATAGAAGCCTGAGTTGATTAAAAATAGGTACTGTTATGTTTTTTATCACTGAAGATGAGCTAGAATGAGTAGTACAAGGGTTCCATCTCAGGACTTCTGTCATCAAAGGCTGAGCCATCCAGGTCAGCTGCAGTGAATGTAATCTCTTCCATGGCCATGTCTTCGGAGAATAGAGGATCGAGCCTCATAAGAACTAAGGAAAATTCTATGACCTAAAGAATGATTTTAAGCTCCCATAATTCAGTAGCATTAGGGCTGTAGCCCCTTCTTCAATTACAGTAGAGCCCACAAGATGCAGAAGTGGAGAAAGAACAAAGCAGTGATAGAAGAAGACCAATAAAACTCTATAACCCAAACTAATACACTACCAAATGGAAAGGGAAAGAATATTCCAGGAAACAATGGGAGAAAAGACAAAAAGATACCTAAAAGCATTAAGGCATCATTTGCTTTCGTATCAGGGCTGCATATTAATGGACAAAATCTATGGGACTATAGCCTCTTAGGACAAATGCAGCAGACTAGAATTATCGGTGTTCTTTAAACACTTTTATGTATAAAATTTTAATAACTTCTTAAAAGTTATGATATTATTTTAGATACATACTTGGATATTCCATCCTTTCTCATTTCCAAGATTCAGAAACTGTTTATTGAAGATTAAAACAAGATAGCAATAAAAACAAATTTTGTGAAAGTCAAATAAAAACACTTAAGCACATGTGAAAAACTGTATATGTACAATGCAACATCAAAATACTTTTTCACTGGAACTAATACATCTTGAAACAAATAATTTTCCATAGTAGCACTTCTCTTCATTTTCCATTTTAATTTTTGATATTCATATACCCCTCTTCACACCTGGAAACATCTGGTACTATTTTTTAGAAGACAGTTTTATCATAGCTTTTATTATACACCTGTGTAACATGCATTAAAAATCAAGTCTTTTGCTTAAGTTAGCTCTTTAAGGATGTTTCTATACTAATCGGTACTCTATTCTTTCGTCTTTTCAGAAGCCTTTACTCAAGTTTTCAAAAACAAGAAATGACTATTTAAAGTCTGTATGAAATAACTCATCATTAATATCTTAACTTATTTCTGGCATGTTACTATATTCTGGGGGTTTTGTTTTGTTTTGTGTTTTCTTTCTTAGTGTGTGTGTGTGTGTGTGTGTGTGTGTGTGTGTGTGGTGTCAGACACACAAACACACCACACCTAATGCTAACAACTCTGAGGTTTCAGATGATTAAAAAACATGAAAGCATTACCTGGACATCTTTTCAAGTTGATGAACACTCATGTCAATAAATAACAAAGTGTTTAGGCTATTACAGAAAAAATAACAGCATTCTTTATTTCTAAAAACCAATAATGTAGGACTCAATCCATAAAAAATGTCAGAAGCAACGATTAAATAAATGTCAACTGAATGACCTTATCATCTTAAGCCCAAATCAGAAAAAGCTATACAATATATGCAAATGTCAATTCATATGGTATTATCATCTGTGGTTGTGATAGGGAAGAATACAAAATCACATCTAGTTGAAAGTTCTTTCAGGTTAGATGAAAAAGACTTTTCTTGAGATTCCAACAAGTTTTAAAATTTATTCAGAATGTACCTAAACATTTCTTAAGACCTATAGTAACATGTTCAATATAGAAACAAGAGAACCATGTGGGCCGGAAGGCAGAGGTCTAGGATTCGACAGGAGAATCAAAACCTCTGGGCCCATTGAGTCCTGGGGCTGTTAGCTATTTAACTTCCTCACTGAGGTTTAAATTCTCTGACATCAACTGTAAATAGATTTCTATTAGTAGCTAAAAAAAATAGTCAATATCTTGGTCAAGGTCACTAGTCCTAATAAATCACAGTCATATAGCATGACATTATCTTCCTCAGCAGAAAGATTTAGAATTCAATACCGGGTATGTTGAGTAGTTCCAGTTACCGAGATGGTGATTATATTCTTAGTGGGTATGTGCTTCCTTCCACACAAGAATATTTTATAACCATAAAACGATGTAAAAGATTTAAAATAATAGAAGATCGTTTTGCATTGGGAAAGAGCCAATGTGTACTTGGAAAATTATATATTCGCAGTATTTAAGAGATCTTAGCCATGGGAATAACGATTTAAAGGTGGAATATCAAATGCAAAGTTGAGTACTTGATATAGATATTTGACTTTAAATTTCTTAACTATCAAGAATAGTATTGGAACATTGGCAAATTATTTAGGTTCACTATATGTATTGTTTCTATAAGAATAAAATTATCAGGAAGTTTTAGTTTATTGACATAGAAAAATTAAAAAATAAAATAGGCTATATTACATTTAGAAATATCAGTAAATTAAAATGATAGCTTCATAACTTCAAAGTCAACCTATGCAATTAATTGTTTGATTTATGCATAGTTGATATCTTACTGTTTATATGAGTTTTAAAATATCTAGAAAAAATTTTGTTTCATTATATTTGTTAATTTACTTATTAGAAGTTATTTGAATACCCAAAGAATTTTGCTGTCAGAAAGTTGAAGCATTTCAAAACAAAATAAGTTATATAATTTTATTAAAAATTTAAAACTATTTGAAGGTGTTTTGCATTTGTTAAAAGACGAAGCATTATTCAAAACACTTAAAATAACTACTAAACACAATTCTATAAGTTAAATAAAATTAGTAAAAAAAAGCTTAAGGGTAGTTTTCTAAAACTATACATTTATCAAATTCAATATCAAATATTAAATATAAACTCCAGAAATTTTCTTTCCACACAAAAAGATGAAAACAACAAGGACAAAAATTGTAAGACTACATTCATTTTAATTAAAAATAATATATTACTTAACAGAGCACTAATATATCATTTCCCATACATGCAATAGAAATTAAGATGGTGTGTAGTTTATTTTCTGAGGCTGAGTATATGACAATTAGCTCTAAAAGTGATACTGATTAATTTGAGCCATCCATCTTCCTACATTCTCTATGGAAGTAAATTCCTTGAATTTATTAATTGTATTATACAAATATTTCTTCTCTACATCAGTCATATTCCAAGTACTAAGACTTGACATAGTAAATTTACACTGCCAGTTGTATGTATGTATGTATGTATGTATGTGTGTGTGTGTGTGTGTGTATATTACTTTTAACTTCAAAAAGAACTTTTTTTTACTTATTAGTCAACTATGTTCCCTTTTTTTGCCCTATTGACAGGTGGAGTAATGATTAGACTCATTAGGAAGGATTCTCCAACACAAAATATGTTTTTGTAGTCCTATTAGAATTCTCTTTTTAAATGAAAGGTAATTGAAATTTTCTTTGACTAGCTATTTCTTAAGGGAATAGAAAAAAAAAAAAAACAGATGTTTTCATCACAAGCACCATTTACCAAGCAATACCAAATGTCTAGCATTTATATCAGAAAAGAAAACAAGCAGAAGAATATTTGATTGCTTCAATTCGTCCCAGGATATATCCATTACCATTCTTCTCAACTGGTCTTCCCATGCTGCCTAGGAAAAAATAAATAAAAACAACCCACTGTTTTTCTGTTTCAACTCAATTATCACTCTTCCAAATGACTACTTCAATCTTTCCCCATATAGACAATCCTCTCAATTGCCTGGTGTTTCCCTTAGTCTTTGCTTCTTCCTTCCTCGAGACAAATATAATCCCTGGGCAGAAAGCTGTGCTACATCCAACCTAAAACCAATCTATGCTTCATCTTTTCAGAAATACTGCATAATCACTTATCTAATTTCTCACGCCTTAAATTATCCATGTGCCTCACATTCTCCTGATCCTATGTTTTTCGGCTAAACTTTTCAATAGGGCTGTCAATATTTCTGACCCCAAGTCTTCATCTCATTCCTGTTTCATGACTCAACCTAAGTAGCTACATTTATTACTGAACCATTGATCTAGTCACCTTTCTTCTTTTCTAACCTAGGCATCATTTCTTGACCATGTAAGATTATTAAACACAATCTAACATATATTACTTCAAAAAATATTTTATTGGCCCTGGCCGGTTGGCTCAGCAGTACAGTGTTGAACCGGCGCGTGGAAGTCCCGGTCAGAGCACACAGGAGAAGCGCCCATCTGCTTCTCCACCCTTCCCCTTCTCCTTCCTCTCTGTCTCTCTCTTCCCCTCCTGCAGCCAAGGCTCCATTAGAGCAAGTTGGCCTGGGTGCTAAGGACAGCTCCATGACCTCTGCCTCAGACACTAGAATGGCTCTGGCTGCAGCAGAGCAATGCCACAGATGGGCAGAGCATCGCCCCCTGGTGGGCATGCCATGCCAGGTGGATCCTGGTTGGGCGTATGCGGGAGTCTGACTGCCTCCCCGCTGCTTCTAACTTTAGAAAAATACAAAAAAAAAAATTATTATTTTCCATATGTTGTAAGCTGGGTTCCCTAGAGATTTCAGTCTGGGTTTCAGAATTCCTTGGGAGACTTCAGATAGGGATCAACAAGAAAAGTAGCTTTTAGAGAATTCCCTGGGGAATGATACCCAGGCGAGGAGGGGCAGAAGCATAATAGGGCAAGGGAAAACCTAAGTTGTATCCATTTCTAGTCTATGGAGATACATAGAGCTGCTGGAATAGCACTTCAAAGGTGTATAAGGGTCCAATACAGGCTGGACCAAGGAACTGGGCCCTACTGCCTCCACAATGCCAGGCCTTGGTGGCAGGCCACCTCTTAGACAAGGTGCAGCTGGATGGGAGGAAGCTGTTTTCAGCTGATGTAATTTCCGGAGAGAGCTTTTTTCACAGCACCCACCAGAAGCAAAACCCTCTTCTTAGGATCCTTCTCACACCTTGATAACCTCCTTGAGATTGGCTTCTATATAGGTCTTTACCAAGTTTTACCTAATTTTTAAATGTTGGAGTGCCTTATGATTCCTTTATTAGTCCCTAATTTTACAATACATTCTCCCAAGGCAATCTCATATACTCATAGGCATTCTTTTAAAAATTACAGTTTGTGGTAACTCAGATTTATATCTATTCCATCTGTGTCTTCTAGCTCTAGGCATATATTTGCAAAATCTACTTGCAGAATCCTATGTATGATTCCTTCTACCTCCTATTTCCCAAGCAATATATATATATATATATATATATATATATATATATATATATATATATATACACACACACACACACACACACACACACACATATATATATGTATATATATATATATGTGTGTGTGTGTATATATATATATATATATATTTAAATGAGAAGCAGAGAGACAGACTCCTGCATGCACCCCAACTGGGATCCACCCAGCAAGCCCCCTATTGGGAGATGTTCTGCACATCTGGGGCCGATGTTCCTTTGCTTGGTCACCTAGCTGTTTTAGTACCTAAGGTGAGGCCATGGAGCCATTCTCAGTGCCTAGGGCCATGGCTGTGGGAGAAGGGAGAGTGGAGGGGTAGAGGTGGAGATGCAGATGGTTGCTTCTCTTGTGTGCCCTGCCCACAAATGAACCTGGGACTTTCACATGCCAGGCTAACCTTCTACTGCTGAGCCAACTGCCCAGGGCCCCAAGCAATATGATTTTTTTTTGTCTTGTGCCACACACAGAAGCCAGATGTCATCCTTAAAACATAAGATCTTGTTATTCTCTGGCTGCAAATTCTTTTTGCTTATTTCCCTTCAGCAAGAGTTTCTAAAACCCTTAATATTATACTTCTAAAAAAGCTCTGAACATTTGATCATCTACTTTTCTTTCCGAAATTCATCTCCAATTGAATTGTATTTATTCAACCTTTCTCCCAACGCTTTTCACAAGACTAATTTTATTTAGTCCTAAAGTCTCAGCTTAAATAATTTTTTAATTTTTTTTAGTGAGAGAAGGGGAGGCAGGGACAGACTGGGATTTACCCAGCAAGCCCACTATAGGGTGATGCTTTGCATATCTGGGGCTTTTACTCCATTGCAACTGGAGCCATTGTTTAGTTCCTGAGGCAGAGGCCATTCAGCCATCCTCAGTGCCCGGGTCCAACTAGCCCTAATCAAGCCATGGCTGTGGGAGGGGAAGAGAGAGAGAAGCAAGAGGTAAAGGAGTGGAGAAGCAGATGGCATTTCTCCTGTGTGCCCTGACCAGGAATCAAAACCAGGACTTCCTCACACTGGGAAGATGCTCTATCACTGAGCCAATGGGTCAGGGCCTAAATAACAATTTTTTTAAAAAAAAAACACTTCCCTTCATTTTTTCAGAGTAGTCCAGGGACTTGGTCCATAATCTCATTTTATCATTATGTTTATTTAAATACAAATTAAAATAAATTATATAATTATGATATTTAATTTTTGTTTCTTGCTTGATTATAACTTGCAAGAGGGCAGGGAGGAGTTTGTATAATTTTTCAATCTATCCCCAGAGCTAAGTATGTTTTAACACACAGAACACATTATAAATACATATATGTTGAATAGAGCAGATGATGCAAAGAATAAGTTATTCAATGGGCAGGATTTACATTCAGGCTTAGTTTCAACAGCCCATTGGGATACAGTGGAGAGGGGTAAGTGCCTATTACCTGAAGGAAGAAGAAAATATCATGGAAAAAAACAATAAAAAGATAATACACAATGGAAAAATAATTTTCTTTTCTGATGTGGTCTAAATGATTAAGCTATAAAACAAGCATGGCTAAGTTCATCACGGCAACATGTCTAAAAGCTGTGGAGCAAATGCAAGCAAGGATTATCTAGACTTTCTGGGTAAATGGGTGTATGCAGAAATACCAAATGTTTTATAGAGGGGAAAGCCTATGTAAAAATAAGGAAAGTAATTTGCCCCAAAACAGTGGGCTAAAAAGTAGCATAGTTAAAATTTGTACTACATGATTTCTTTCTAATCCCTAAATTCAGTTTTCTACCATGCTAACTCACCATCAAAGAAATGTGAAGTCATTTTTGGTCATAGATATCAACTGATTTTTTTTCCTCGGCCCCAGGATTAACCATCCTGACAATAGCTTTAGACATTTAAGTGGAAGGGAAAAGGAAGAGAAAAATAGCTTTGAAGAAAGTAATCCTTTAAAAGATGTTAGGATAACAGTGATTTGAGGGCTTTGTATTTTTCTGAAAAAGGGAAGCTAACACAGTGAGAGATGGTAAAGAAGACACATATATTAAAAGTACGTCACAGTACAGTGGCAGCAGTAGGGAGAGGGGGTGGGGCAGGTAGAGCAAGGTTAACGGGGGATAGATGTTGATGGAGGGAGACTTGACTTGGGGTGGTGAACACACCTACAATATACAGATGACATATTATAAAATTGTACAGCTGAAACCTATATAATTTTATAAACGAAGAATAGAAATGTGCCAATGCTGTGAGCCTTTGATATATCACTTGTAAGAGCAGATAAAAATCCCAATTCAAGACTATCGCTCTTGGATGACATTCGTTTCACACAATGGTGAGCTCGGCCCTCCAGATGCATGTGGTGTGCCATGCCAAGGTACCTACAGTTCTGTGAGACGTACTCTGTGCAATACGGTTTGTGGAGTCAAGATTCCTTTATTCAACTGCGCCCCATTAATGTGTGCCTTAGAAAGCAAGTGCATCAAACACTGCGTCTTAACAGACTAATGAGAGAAAAGGGGCGGGGAGGGAGGTTCTTCTTCCTCTTAAATAGTCTGCTGATTAGTTTACGGCACCAAAGCGAAAATCTAGCCCAGCATGTCTTCTGGCTGAACACATTCAGCTTCAAATCATACTTCAAGTTTCTATTAAAAAACCAAGCATCATACATGAGTACTTTCTTCAGAACCAAACTGAGACCATCCATGCTGATGGGTCTGCACTTGCAGTTGTGAAGGAGAGGCTGATATCAGAAAGCATTTTAGTGCAGGTTCATGAATTTAACACACATCATTTTTTTAAATACTAAATACAATCCAGGCATTGTATTAGAAAGAGAGAGTTTAGAAAATAAAGGTATACAGCATGCTTTCCAGTAGAGAAAGACAAGTAAATCATTAAAGGCAGTAAACTGCAATAGCTACGAAGACAGAAATGCACAGAAGTGTGGAAGTTGGCACATGTTAGAGAAAGCAGTGACTTCAACACAAGAGGCAATTCTAAGCAATCTTTGTTTAAGAGCCAATCTTGAGCTCAAGCATGAGAGAGGAGCTGTGACCTTGGGGAAAAGGGGCCAAAACAAGTCAGGGGACCAAGGAAAGATGCTCAACAGGGAGAATTGAAGGCACATAGGACATGACCTAGTTCATGATTTGGGAGACCTTCAGGGGGTTTGCTGGGCTGGGGCGTCGGTCGAGGGATGGGGCACAATGCATTACTCTGGAAACAGGCCAGGACTATCACTGTCCCACCAAGGAATTTTTACTTTTTTCTACATGATTCAGGAAGAACTTAAACAGGTTTGAGTGAAAAAAATGCCACATCTTAGCATATAAAATCAGTACAAGTAACTTGCTTAGTTCTCAAACAGAGAGAAAGGGAATAAAGGCAGAAGCTTTCAGTCCTCCTGAAGGAACCCGCAGAGCTATTTGAGAATTAGATAGAAATTTCAAAATAATTTTTACTCAGCATTGTAATCACAAAGAAGCAGGTTGCCCCCCCCCGACCCCCACCACCCAGAAATCTGTAGAGAAACCTGAGCCTCACCCACTGCCCCTCTCAAGAGGAAGGTGCCACCAGGCATAGCTGTCCTTTGCAAAGGCCACGGCAAATCATCTGTGAGAAGTCTGGTAGAGCGTTAAATGCCCTCGGGCGGTGACCACGCCGCCCAACAGTGAACACACCGCCCGGGGCTGACCACGCCTACCACGTCTATGCTGCTTTGGAAACTGTTTGCCCTTCCTTTCTTCCAGAAGTCATCTATTTCTACAGCTCCTCAATCTGGGCTGCCCACGTGGCTTGCTTTGACGAAGGAATGTGACAGGAGTTATATTTTAAGCTCAAGTCCCTCTGTTTCCACTTCCCATCTCATAACCCCACTCCCACATAAGGAAATCTGGGCCTGCTGCTGGAACAGGGAGACGCAGGCTCTGGAGGGTGAGAGACCACAGCGTGGGAAAGAGTCCCCACGGAGGACTGGGGCTCTCCAGCTGACAGCAAGCCCCTAACTAAGCGCCAAAGGTGCCCATGAAGCCAACGCAGACCCACCAGCTGAGTTCGGAGGTCCGTCCAGCCCAAGCTGGTTCAAGCATAGATGAATGATCCCTGCTTCGTCCTGTCCGAACGGCTGTTCCACGGAATCATGAATGACAAGGTGGCTGTGGCTTCCAGCCATGATTGTTGGGGTGGTTTCATTACACAGGCACAGATAAACAATACAAGTGGTGACAGCTTACTGCAACCCTTTCAAGAGAAAAATCCCAGTGGCAGGCGGGCTCCCATGTAGAAGATGTCTGGGGACTAGTCAGTGCAAAGATGTCACCGCTGGTGGGTGACAGATAAAACCGCAGTAGCAGACCCTGCACACAGCAGGATACACAAGAAGCCAATGTACAAGGAGCGGCAGGTAACCCAATCACCTCTTCAACATTCACACCAAGAAGTAGAAGCAGCAGCACGGGGCAGCCCGGACAGTGATGTATGAATGTATGTCAGGGATGAATCAGGGTGGACCAAGCAGGAATCTTGCCCAGAGACAGATATTAGAAAACCCATCGCAAACACTGCATTTTTCTTTAGATGCATGTGCCAACTATAATCTTTTTAATGCTTTTTTTTTTAATTTTCCCTCAAGAAAGCAAAGAAATAATAACTCCCCCCCCCCTTTTTTAATTTATTTATTTTTTTCTCTTACTGCACTTTGAGATTTTGGCGGCTTTGTTTATTTCCACTGCTTGTTCTTCCTTAGCCAGTCAGAATGTGTATCTCTTATTTCAGTCTTTTTAAAGCTCTCACTCTAAAGTTTTACAAGATAGCACACTGTCATATTGAAACACTATCTCCCCTTCACAAGCAGTGTCATATATTGTCACACTGAAACTTGCGTGCGTGATGAGAAGGTTGCCTTTTGGAAAACATTATGGTCTGTTTGGAGTTCCCCAACATGTAAGTATTTAAGCATGACAAAGAATTTAAAATGTTTTCACATCAGAAATTTAAAAAAAAACTAAATTATAGATTTTCACATATTTACGGACACTAATAAAATTCAGTGATTCTACTGAACACATCAAAACCAGCTGACCAAGAGAAACAGAAATTATCAAGTTTTATTAGTTTACCATGATAAGTTCCTTTTTTTATTTTTTCTTTTTGAGAGAGGCAGGGAAAGAAAGAGACAGTAAAATTGAGCTGCTCCTCTATGTGCTCTGACCTGAGAATTGAACCTACAACCTCCATGATCCAGGATGATGCTCCAACCAACCAGCAACCAGCCAGGGCTTAATTTGTATTGATTTTGAGAGAGACAGAAAGAGGAAGGGAAACAGGGGAAAAGGAAGCACTCATCTGCTATTCCACTCAGTAGTACACTCCTTGATTTCTTCAAGTGTGTTCACTGACTGGGACTTGAACCCACAACCCTGTCATTTTGGCACAATGCTGTTAACCGACTAAGGTAACCAACCGGCCAAGGCCTAATAACTTCCATGTTTATTTGAATTCTTTTCTGGCTTTAAAATAATGAAAATTTATTCTTAACAAACAAATTTATTCTTAAGTCTACTAGTTCCTTGTTAGTATTCTTTGATTCAAAATAAAATCCCTTCTCCCCATTTTCGGTGAAGCTACCATCAAAATGTATCTTATGCAATAGCTTTGTATTTCAGAGATAGACAGCCAAGTTGTGTGATTAATTTCCACCCCTGATGTTTGATTAACCAGAAAGGTGGTGTTCAGATGATCATGGCACCGTTGCCAGGAAGTAGGTCCCAAAATGTCATCACAACAGAGTGGGGACGTTGGGGCTCTCATTCTGCCTCCAGACACTCAGCCAGAGTTCCGGACCCAGTACAAATGACCCAGACCTCTTTTCCGAGGTCAGAATACTTTGTAATCATTGTTTTTTCTCATGCAGTTTGAATCTAATCAGTAGCTTAGGTTAAGAGCTTCTAAGGTTTTTAACAGAGTATCAGTCTTTGATAGAAAAGTGTTCATTTGGCCCTGGCCAGTCGGCTCAGCGGTCAAGCATCGGCCCAGCGTAGGGAAGTCCCGGGTTGATCCTCGGTCAGGGCACACAGGAGAAGTGCCCATCTGCTCTCCACCCTTCCCCCTCTCCTTCCACTCTCTCTCTCTTCTCCTCCCATAGCCAAGGCTCCACTGGAGCAAAGTTGGCAGGGGTGCTGAGGACGGCTCCATGACCCCTGCCTCAGGCGCTAGAATGGCATCAGCCACAATGGAGCTACGCCCCAGATGCGCTGAGCATCGCCCCCTGGTGGGTATACCTGGTGGATCCTGGTCAGGCGCATGCAGGAGTTTGCCTCCCCGCTGCTAACTTCAGAAAAATTTTAAAAAATAAATAAAAATAAAATAAAGGTGTTATTTGTCTCCTTTTTACAAAAGTCCAAAATCTTGAAGACATTCCTATTTGAAATTTTATACCCTAAGACACTGCCACAATTTAGTATAACAAGCTTTTTTTTTGTCTGAATTTTATTATATTGCGCTTTCCTGAAAACTTCCTTGATGTATGTCCTAGTTCTTCAGAGTTTTTACAAATCTGTTTAACAGCTTTTCTTATTCATTAATAACCTCCCTTAGAATCTACTAACGGGTCTCTTAGGACCCTGGAGTTCTGTCACAATCCGTGTTACTTTTTAATATCTTTATCACATATTTGGGAGTAATTCCATTACTTTTTTTACTTCACTTATGAGCTTAATGGCTTTTCTTGCACATCCTTCTTATAGTAGTGACTTAAAAATTTATAAAGTCAAGTGTATCCACTCCCCATATCAAAACCTTTCAATGGCTTTCGTACAATATACTCCTTTATGTGACCTCCCAGGTCATAAGGGACCTGGCTTCAGTCTCCAAGCTATTTGTTACTTCCTGCTTGTCATTGGAGCAGCAATGGAACTTTTTCTAAACTGTGAAAAAAATAAAGGCACATTCAGTGTCTTATATTTTCAATGTGTCCTGTTCATTCAGAAATGCCATAATCAAAAGGAAGATATTTTTTAAACCACTATCTAAAAAGTGTAACAATAAATTTCATGCTTGACATTATCAACATTAGTTCTAAGCTATGTCTTGAGCTTAAAATACTTTACTCTTTCAATGGTTAATTGGTTGCTTACTACTGCGGGCTAGGAACTGGGGAGAAAAAAAAATCAAATTAATTACGGTCATCAGCTTGAAAAACAAAAAGTCTCTCAACCAAGTGGATATAAGAGTTTTGCAGGAGAAACACAGTGGGTTAAACGTGGCACACAATGGAAGTAAAGTAACGGGAGAATGGAGGAGAAACTATCCAATAGGATAGTCAAGTTAGAGTGGACATACAGGACGAGGGAGGTTAATTTTACAATCCCTAGCTTAAAAGTAGATACCACCAAAGTGACAGAAATAATTTAAAAGGTCATTAGAAAGAGATGAGTAAACTGAAACAAATCCTCGCTTTCTAGGATTCTTGCAACCAGGAGCCAGGCTGTAAAGAACATCCTGAGTATAAAAGATTTCACCATGTAGTATCACTAAAGATGCCCATGTCTCTGAGATGTGCTTGACAGACTTTCTTTACACCAATCCAGTAATTCCAAAAACTATCATTTATATGATGTATTTGGAGTTTAGAAATAAATTAGTATAGTGAATTTTAGTGTATTTCGACCTCTTAAGAGACATTATCATTATTTCTATATTTTTCAAAATTTAGGAAGTTTAAGTGACAAGGTCACAGAGAGATCATTGAAGCCTAATTCACCCCCCCCTTTTGATAATGTATATGTCCACACTTTAAATAAAAACAATGTGATTTTTTCCATGCACTTCACCTCGAGTTATTCCTATTTGTTTTATATGACTTTATTAGAAACCGTGTTTTGTAATCCATCTCTTCCCTTCCCTAACTATCTTCTTCAACTCAAATAACTAGAAAGCATTTCCCATGCTACCCTCTAAGCCTACAGACCTTGGAACTGTTTCCCCGTAATACTTAAATACAGACTATTCATTTTGAAAATGTCTTTAAAAGTAAGATTTCAGGTATGATCATAAATAAGATGATTACATTAAAATAGGATAATTTCACATTCATGTTCAGTAAAAATTTTCTTGCAGGAACACGAGAACAAGAATTTATTTGAGAGAGAATTTTCTTCTTTTTTCTACATATTAATTTCTTAACATTTTATAGAGAACCATAATTTTATAGCATGTTAAAGAATGAATTCCTCCAAGTTTAAAAATTAAAAAAAAAAATAACGTTATTAAAAAGAAAAGAAAAGAAAAAAGAGAGACACTCCTTCGTGTCTTGCCGGAAACGTGTGCTTGCTGCTGCTTGGAGATTTCTGAAAGCAAAATGAGGGTTCCATCTAGTGGCCGGACGGAAACACAGCAGTCCACATTTCACCACACAAGAGGGAAACCCCGTGTATCCAAAATCTAGTTCAGACACACATTTTTAACCGAAATTATCAAATGTTATGCCATATAACACTAAAAAAAACCACTACCGATGCATTTTTTTAAATCATTATTTAATTTGTCCACATTACTATTACACTGCAACAGAAATAGGGTCTATCTATGTTTTATTTGTTTTTGTGTTTTTATGTTATAAAACAAGTGTTTTCTAATACTCTTTCCATAAAGCTTGGGCTAAAACAATGTGTGGTTGTCATCTTAATTTGTATGTTATAGTCATCTGTTTAAGTTATTTAGCAGGTATAACACATCTTATACTAAACTAAGTAGTGGAATAAGCTAAATTCAGAAACTAACCACATGCAAATAAGCCTTACATTTAAAAATAGCACCCTATAAATAAAAAGGAAAGTCATCCTCTGAGTTGTTAAAAAATAAAATCAGTTATGAAATATACATATCCGTTAACTTGCTTTCTTTATTATCTTAAATTAAGTCATTCACAATACCCTGCCACATTCTATCTCCTTTATAAAGATAAACCTCATAGGCGTCTCTCCTCATAAATTATAGTAGACCAGAGGGCTACATTTCCTTACCTCTCTATTTCACAAAAGAGTTGTGGCTTATTTTAAGGCTATACATGTTGCATTTAAGATTTGTTTCTTACATTATCAAGCAGTAGTTCATTTGAGCACCCACTTATAATGTTTAATTAACCAAACCTTTCTGACAGACTATATGAGTGTTTCACACATTGGTTGGAAACAAGCATATTATCATGGGCTCAATGTTAGATGCTATAATTTTATATTAAACCTATAAAACATTATATAAATATAAAATTTGGGCCAATGTATATAATGATTAAGAATGTGTTTTTTAAAAAAAAAAAAATGTGGGTTTTTGCCTGATCAGGTGGTGGTGCAGTGGATAGAGCATTGGACTGGGATGCAGAGGACCCGGGTTCAAAACCCTGAGGTCATCGCTAGCTTGAGCACGGGGTTGCTGGCTTGAGCATGGGATCATAGACAGGACACTAGGGTCACTAGCTTGAGCCCAAAAGTCGCCAGCTTGAGCAAGGGATAGATAGATTCAGTATTTTGTTACAAGGACTTTAAGTATCAGCACAACTGAATTCTGATACCACACTTCTCTCGAGTTTCATACTGCTCGATAAAGTTGTTTATCTAGAAAGCACAGTCTATCCCAAGCCGATGTATACCATAAAAAAAAAACCATGAATTTTCTTCTTTTAATTCTCTCCTAGGTCGATGCATGAATCTATGTTTACTGTACTAATAAGCCAAACTCTGAAAATAGGGGATAATTATATTATTATAATAGCTTCAATACTACTCCTGTATTGGCTATTCTTATGTTTTATTGGAACCATGTGGTATCTTTACCAACTCTGTGATCTTGGGAAAATCAACTGCAAGAAGTTATTCTCTCATCTTTGCTACCAATGGAGCCAATTAAGAGAGAGAGAGAGAGAAACATGATTATATATGTGATACTCCTATAAAAACAAAACATTTCAGAAGAGAATACATTTTTAAGGTTGAGATGGCAAAAATATTTATGATTATTAATAATGAAATCTTGTGACTTTTATTTGGAATGGCTCCGTTAGTTAGAAGCCATCTTCTAGATCAGCAATTTTGAACTTGTGTGCTCAAGAATTTTTAAAACATGTAATACCTGATAATTTAATCAGGGGCACTGAACTCTTTTCCCTTAGACTCTTAAATAAATAGTAAAAAAGAAGACAACAGCCAACACAGCAATGGCTGTCCAGAGTACATAAATCAAAATATACTTATTTTTTCTCATATCATCAAAATGTGTGTATTGGAGTGCCACAGAATTTTAGTAATTAGGGTATGTGTACCAGGAGATGAAAACAGTTGAAAATCACTGCTCTAGAACTTTATTCTCAGGTTGTATGAAATCTGAAAATGTCTTAGATAAAACCTGCTGTCTAACTTGTCACGCAGTTTTCTTCCAATGCACAGAACTAAGAGCTCAGTAAAGGGATTGCATGCACCATCTGTCCATTTTGTGTTGCATAGTAAATGTTATACTAAAAATGTCTTTTGCTTCCCACACCAGAACACAAGAAATTTGCTATCTTTTTTTGGTCTCATGAATGACTTAATTTAGTCATTAATATACAGTAAGTTGGTGATGGCTAGAGTTATAAAAAGGTAGTTTGTCATACATAAATAATAGTTCAATTTAAAAATCACAACGAAGGATTGCAAATATTTCTGAGGTAAAAATTCAGCCTGATATTTGGATGTCTCTCCTATTTGCAAATTAAACTATCCGTGTAACGCAACTGCAAACTCTAAATTTTATGTTCGATGTCTTTTAAATAAATATATGTAAACATTTGCATACTTTATATGATTTTGCATATAAAGGCATATAAGTTTCTCTAAATTTTAAAAGCTAAAACGTTCCTGAAAGATACATTTTTAAATGTAGCCATTCATAATTTGGTTCACATGAAAAATGTAAATCTGAACATAAACATGAAATAGTTAAGGAAAATAATTATACAGTGCTAATTTTATCCTGATCTGATGTAAATATGTAAAGCCCCTGCAAAGAGAGCCCAATAACAAATTTGAAAAGATGTAGAGGCTACGAGCACATAGAATAATACAGTGCATGAAGGCACAGATCAATTAGCTCGAGTTAAGAAGTACCTACTATGTGCCAGTTGCCCTTGTAAACTTAATTTAAATGTGAACTGGGTACTCTTTCCAATGAAAGAAACTGGAAATCTGAGAAGTTGACAATTTCCTAAAGTAATACTACCTGAATTTTTCTTTAGGAATTTAGGCATTTACTTATTTACTTATTTTACTTACATAAAATAACTCTCACACATTTAATAAATCACATTCTCAGGCACAAATACCATGATTCATGACCTCAGAGCAAAATCCAATATACCTGGTATCAGCACAATGCATTGTATTCAATAGGTTATCAATAAATGTTTAGTGAATTAAATAAAACTAATTTAAAGGCACCTGATCCCGTCAAATATTTATAAATTTTACTTTTTCAAGTTTTGTTGTGAATGAACCAAAGATTTGTATAAAAACACTGCTTCTCTTGCGAGGATTGATATCTACAATATTACATAATAAATCACATTTTAACATACTAGAGACTATAGTTACAATTTTCTTTAAACATGATTTCGATCTTAATGATATATCTAAATATTTTATTCTACAGATACAATATAGTTTATATTTGTAATTGCTAAAACATGCCACTCTCTAGAATTATGACAAATGATTCATTACACACAAAGGATTTACTTTAGAGGAAATAAATAATGGCTATCATTGAATTTATGCCTCCCAACAGACTGGTTCCCTACTTCTAGGCAGAACTAAAATAAAATCCAATCTCAATGAATTCAGATTTATTGTTTGATAAGAATTATATTGTCACTAATTAATTAAAATAGAAGTGAAAGATTCCTGGATAAAAAAAAAAATAGCCTTCTAGTTGAACACCTGATCTTTAGATCAGTCTAAAACTATTTCCTCAGAACAGACGGAGATGCCATAATACCAAATATCTGGGCTGTAGTGCTTAAAAGAAGACAACAGGGAACAATACTGCATTCTTTAAGTTTCAACTGGAAAACAGTACCTACACATATACTGCTCTGAGGCGGCTTTTAGAATTTCTCTCTCTTTGTTTTTGAATTATGCTAAACTCATTTCCCCTTAATTATAAGTTCCCCCTTGCTTTTCTTCTATGTTTCCCCTGAATCTATATTTTCCATGTCCTTAAACAGAGTCCAACTAATAATTTGGGGCTCGAGGGGCCTTCTCTATTCCAAATATTTCCAAGATCTAGAATGCATTTGGGGTAACATTTTGAACTGCATTTATCCTTTTAAGAAAAGCACATGAGCTCCAAAGTTCCAGGTGTGTTGTGTCTGTTTTATTCCCTACACAATATTTATATGAATTTTTTACATTGCCAAATTTTCAAAAGCATATTTTCAAAACCCTACATGTTTATGCTTACAGGATGGCAATTATAATTAAGTTCCTCCCAACACTCTTCTTCAACCAGGATTTCGTATATTGTTATGAACTGGCAATGGGAAGTGACTTCAGCATTTTCCTTTAGCATCTTGATAGGATAAAATTAATCATAAATATAATATTGTGCTATTTTTTAAAATTCTTGAAAACAGACACTCAATGTGAGCATCTGGTCAATACAGAAAAATCACTTAGGTAGGTGTGTTTAGAAACAGTAGCAAAACTTTTGCAATTTATACTGTATAGCTTTCAGCCTATTAGGGCCAACTCCCTGTGTTCAGTGACCCTGGGGAAATCAGGCTGTTTCGAGGTCATGACTGTCGATTTAAAGCCTCTGGGACAGTGATAAGAATACTGAAGCAACTTCAACAGACATCACACCTCCAGCTGAGTGGGTAAGTCCCTTCATCAATGGAGAAGGATTGTCAGGTATACATATTTCTTGGATAATCCCTTCACCTTCTTTCATCTAGACCTTCTTCTCCGCTTCCCTGTGACAGCTGTCCATCTCCTCCACATGTTCATGCTTCTGTTTCTCTCTTGTTCTACAGTTTATTGTGTTTATTAAATTCCACATATGGGTGAAATCATATGGTATTTGTCTTTCTCTGACTGGCTTATTTCATTTAGCATAATACTCTCCAGATCCATCCATGCTGCCCCAAAGGTAAGATTCCGTTCTTTATTACAGCGATGTAGTATTCCATTGTATAAATGTACCACAGCTTTTTTATCATCCACTTATAGACACTTGGGCTGTTTCCAGATCTTGGCTATTGTAAATAATGTTGTAATGAACATGGGAGTGCATATATTCTTTCTAATTAGGATTTCAGGATTCTTAGGATACATTCCCACAAGTGGCATACCTGAGTCAAACAGCAGATCCCTTTTTAATTTTTTGAGGAAACTTCCTACTGTTTTTCACAGTGGCTGAATGAGGCTTCATTCCTATCAACAGTGCATGAGGGTTCCTTTTCTCATATTCTCACCAGCATTTGTTTGTTGATTTGTTGATGATAACCATTCTGGTAGATAGGAGGCAGTATTTCACTGTGGTTTTAATTTGTATTTCTCTGATGATTAGTGGAGTTGAGCATTTTTTTTTTTTGTATGCCTATTAGCCATCAGTATGTCCTCTTAGGAGAAGTGTCTATTAAGATTATTTGACCATTTTTTAATTGGATTGTTTGTGTTCTTGGCGTTCAGTTGTATAAGTTCTTCATAAATTTTGGTTATTAACCCTTTATCAGATGTATCAGAACATGTATTCTCTCACTCAGGGGGTTGTTTTTTCATTTTCTTAATGGTCTCATTCTTTTATTTTGCCATTAAATTTAATGGGGTGACACTGGTCAATAGAGTACATATGGTTCAGGTGAACATCTCTATAGCATTTAAACTGTTGATTGCTTTGTGTGCCTATCACCCAAAGTCTAATCATCTTCTGTCACCTTACACTTGTCTCTCTTTACTTCCCTCTGCCCACTGCCTTTCCTCTGGTAACTACTTCAATACTGTCTGTTCGTGAGTCTCATTTTTTTGTCCCATCTATGTCTGAAATCATATAGTTCTTAGCTTTTTCTGATTTACTTATTTCACTTAGCATAATATTGTCAAGGTCCATCCAGATTGTCATAAATGGCAATATATCATCTTTCTTAAGGCTGAGTAGTATTCCATTGTATATATCTGCCACATCTTTATCCAATCCTCTATCGAGGGGCAATTTGGTTACTTCTATATCTTGGAAACCATGAGTAATGCTGCAATGAACATAGGGGTACATGTTTGTTTGTGTATCAATGTTTTCAAGTTTTGGGTATAGATGCTCCCTAAAGGGATGGCTGGGTCATATGGCAGCTCTCTTTTTAATTTTTTGAGAAACCCCCATACTGTCTTCCATAATGTCTGTACCAATTTACGTTCCCACCAGCAGTGAATGAGGGTTCTTTTTTCTCCACAGCTTTTCCAACACTTGCTTTACCTGTCTGGTTGAAAACAGCCAATATAACTGGTGTGAGGTAGTATCTCATTGTAGTTTTTACTTCTATTTGGTTGTTTGCTTCCATTTGATCGTTTGTTGTTGAGTTTTGTGAGTTCTTATGTATTTTGAATATTAACTCTTTATCAGAGCTGTTGTTTGCAAATACATTTTACAAAGGTTTTCAAATACAAAATAATCCATGTAGTAGTACTAGGTCTAAGTTAAAATAGCAGCAGTTATCATTAAATGAGTATTTACTATATCCAAACAACAGGCTAGAGTCTTATATACCCTTTTTAAAAATATTAACAACCACCTTTAAGGATAATTAGAATATGCATTTTAAAAGGTGAAAAATTAGATTTTCAAAACTAAGTAACTTGTCAAAAGTCACAGAGTTAATAAAGTCAACCTAGAATTTGAACTTGAACGTTGTTTTATCTTCAGACAAGAAAATGAAAGGCGGGTAGGTGAACAACTAATGAATCAATTGATCAATAGACAAGTTATAGAAGTTTTCATTTATTGAGCATTAAGTATGTGACATCTCATTCATCATCAATATAACTTTGTAACATGTTTATTTCCATGTTTACAAATGAGGAAACCAAGGCTAAAGGTGACAGACACAAATGTCACTGCATCCTAACAGACACAACTATGACTAAAAGGTCTGGAATTTAAACCAACATTTCACTATCCAGAATTTCTTTCAAAGCTCTCAGTCTTTTCACTAACACATATCATTTACTCTTCAGAAATAAATTTTAATAAAATTAGTACAAAGTTGAACCTAACCAGAAAATGCAAATTAAAATATTCAAGAACACTGAAGAAAAAGACTTAAAAACTAATATTGCTGAAATGAAAAATACTGAATGGCCACATATTACTCTAGCACTGATCTGTACAAATGGATACGTCCACAGGAGATGACTTCTTATGAGCTTTTATAGACAACCCCTCACTCACGACACTTCCAGGTGTGTTGCTGCTTTCTTTTCCCCATCACAGTGACATGGAACAGGTTCAAGTCACTTGTCTTGAAACTTTATGTCTATTCTCAGGAGGTAAACAACATTAGTCTAGGAGGCAAACATTACTGTTGTTTTTCTATATAAGTTTATTAAAGGAGTGCAATGCTATCTTTAAATTCCAAAAGTCACTTGCTGCTTTAAACTGTCCCCTCCCCCCCACCCATCAAAAAGAGGATGCTAATCCTGATGTTTGCCTGCATTCATTCATTTCTAAGGCATGATGTAGGGAAACCAAAAAAAAAAAAAAAACAACTAAAATCTTAAATTTTACATATTCTAACAATTTCTGGGTTTATCAATTATCAATAAGGAAAATATACACAGCTTGGCATACATATGTCAGACCGCTCCTGAAACATACATCTTCTTACCCAATGAATAATTGAGAACTGGTTTCTGAAACTGTAGCCTACTTCTTATCACCCCTCCACACATTGTCTAAAGTCATTCCCCATTTTAGATAGCTGTCTATCCGTCACAGCAAAAGAATTCTTAGTTGATGCAAATCTGCCAAGGATCTCTTGATCAAATCCCATTGTTCTTGTGTTCCTAAAATAGTATCAGCAGCAAATACTCTTGAGGATTTTCAATGTGCCAGAAACTTCATCTTTCATATTGTTTAACTCCATTGATTCTTAATTTTTTTAATTCCATTTTTTTTTCTTCAAAACAATCCAGATGAGGACAATGAGGCTCAGAGAGTAACTATTTTGCTTAACTAGTACAGTTAGAAAGTAGAGAATTTTATATCTTATATCAACTTTTACATGTATTTTGTTCAATTTGAAATCTATTGCTAGGAGGCAATATGTTTATTCTTATAACACAAATGGCATCGCCAGGGCCCATGCAGGTTTTTGTTCTTCACTTTAGACAGTTACAATCTTTCCAACAGCTATTAGAATCTCCCCAACAACTATTACATAACTACTTACTTTTTAAATGTATACTTATTATGATAACAAGTAGAGGAATAAAAAGTCTAGATAGAATATGGCCTTTGTAAGCAACATGTATTTCTGAGCAGATGGCCTGAAAAGCAGCGATAACTTTTAAAAGAGAGAAAATATTCTAAATATTTATCTATTTAATCATGTTGTGTTTGAAATACCATATGTGGAAAGTAGAGTAAGGAATTTAAAACAAAGTTCACTTCCACCAGCAAGAAGCACCCATATGTTCCTCCATGCATACACACTAGCATACCATTCAATAAATTCTACGAGTCAATATGGGGACACAACTTTAAAGATGTTTGTGAGTAAATATGAACTGGAATAATTGGTGATGAGTATACAGGCAGAAGAAATATTAAAGAGTAAAGAAATATGGGTTACTAGAACAACAAGCAGGAAAGCAGGCATTTTACACAAGTTGAGAGAGACACGAAATAAACCATCCATACAGAGAGACCAGGGAGCATGTTATGAAAAAAAATCTAAAAAGTCCATTGAAAGGTCCAATGTACCAGACACAGGCTCCGGTGGTACGTATGTTATTGATTCAAGAAGACGCTCGAGAATGGCAGAATGTTAATTTTATCAATCTGAAATTGCAACCCAGATAAAATTGAATGGTGAGAGACAGGAGGTAGGAAGGTTGTAATAGGCATGAGCACGGTGATTTGGGCCTGATTTGATCATGACTTTGACTAAGACTGAGGCACTTAAACCAAACAAGGAGTATTTTCAAAAGCTTTTTTTTTTCCAGAGACATATTTAAGGTATCACTATATACTGAAGAACGTTCCTGGTTATCACAAGATTTAAGAATGTCTAAAGCTGACCATTGATACATAAGAAATTCATAAATAAACAAGCTGTTCAATATTCTTGATTTTATAATATTTTATATGTTCAAATAATACAAACTTTACTGGGGATATTATTGAAAAAATTGTGCAACAGAAATATTATCAACTGTGCTTAAAATTAACTTTAATGTATATATACATCTGTAATATCATTTAGAACAAATATTTATGTTGGTCAGACTAAATTATGTGATGTTCAACATTAAAGCATTGGGCAGCTAAGTTACAATGGTAAACAGTGGACAAATAGATGATATAATTAGATCATTACTGATTTATTAGTTTTATTTGTATAAATTTTTAAATGAGATCTGAAGGAAGAATACTGATTGAAAAATAGTGATGTGAAGGATGCCAATCGACCTAATAATACTAATACATAAAAAACTTGCCAAGGACAACGTGCTATGTGGAGTAATGATGGAACATACACAGCAGAACGGTTAACAAGAAAGAGAGAACTTTGACCTAGAATACTGAATGTTAGAAGGGACTTAGACAGCTGAGAGACCAGTGCTGTGATTCATTACCTGCTATCACAGTTCTCTACTTTTATAACCATAGCAACAAGGGAAAGCATAAGAAAAATTGATGTATATCTTGCTCTGTGATTTAGTTTAAAGTATAAATACAACTCCTACCTCAAACCCCATAGAGATATCCCAGCCCAGCATTGTTCCTCAAACTCAAAAGAATTCACTTACTCATTTCCATATTAGCAATGGATCACAAAATGGTTAACTTATTTTATAATATTTTATGAAGAAAAAGAGACACTCTCTAGTTACTTAACCTCAGATAAAACTAAATTAAGCATTAACAAGCCCCATTTCAATGCAGCCCGAAGTAAAAAAAAAAAACAAAAAAAACTATCTTTAAAGACAACTCTTTGTAAACATATTTCTCAAATGTTTGTCAATCTAAAATTTTCCCATTTTTCCCACAGCCAGAGCCCAAATAATACATAGATAAACTTGAAGATATTTTCCTAAAAAATACAAGGGTGAAGGTCAGGATCTGAGCAGAACCATTGCTAAATTGGGATAATGTTTTGTGTTTTGCAAGATAAAGTTCTGGAGATAGATTGGTGATGGTTGCACAACTATATGAATGTATGGCTGAACTTTATATTTAAAAACAGTTAATATGGCTTGACCAGGCAGTGGCACAGTGGATAGAGCATTAGCCTGGGAAGCTGAAGACCCAGGTTCAAAACCCCGAGGTTGCCAGCTTGAGTGTGGGCAAATCTGGCCTAAGCGAGGGATCATGGGTTAAGCCCAAGGTCACTGACTTGAGCTCAAGGTCACTGGTGTGAGCAAAAGGTCACTGGCTCAGCTGGAGCCCCTTGGTCAAGGCACATATGAGAATGGAATCAATGAACAACTGAGTCACAACTATGAGTTGATGCTTCTCATCTCTCTCCCTTTCCTCTCTGCCCCTGTTTATCTCCTGCACCCCATCTCTCTCTCTTTCTCTCACTCTCTCTCTCTAAAAAAAAAAGTTAATATAGTAAATTTTGTTAACTACATTTTATCACAATCAAATTCTTTAACAGACGAGACATTATAGAGTTTTGCAAGGTTAGTTACTATTTCTATCACCACTAATCATTGCCCTTCCTAGCCCCTGGTCCAGCCCAACACAGAAGAAAAACAGAACAGTACAAATAGAAAAGCATGTCACATGGGGTAGAAAGAGTCTCACAGAATTTACCATCAAGGCACAATAAGAAGGAAAATTATCCATGACTTATTACATAAAAAATAATTTTCAGCTCAGTATATACATTATCCTATATATGTCTCTCAAAATAAAACTGATGCATGTTTGTATATGTAATCTATATATTTGAAGTAATTATCTCCAAAGAAACATGCAGATACTGACAATAATTAAAGGTTTTTGGTTGGAATGAAGCAAATTTATTTAAATATATCAATATTATCTTGATGTTTCAAACGTGCATCATGTTTGTAAAATACACCAAAGAAATAATTGCCACTAAAGCTAAAATCCCTGGAAACAGTATTGATTTCTTAGAAAATCAATACCTTAGGATGGTCAGCCACAGACTGAAGTCAGATTGCCTGGGTCAGGGGTCGGGAACCTTTTGGGCTGAGAGAGCCATGAATGCCACATATTTTAAAATGTAATTCTGTGAGAGCCATACAATATATTTAACACTAAATACAAGTAAATGTGTGCATTTTATGTAAGACCAACACTTTTAAAGTACAATAAGTCTCTGAATTCTTTTTAATAACGTTGTTATACCATTGCTAATCAATGATGAATAAAGTACTTCTTACCATTAATGCGACTTCTGGTGCTGCATGGTTTTGCTGATGACTTTGTAGTCTGTTTGATACGTGGTGAGGTTAAGCTTCATGCAGGCATTGAGACTTCCATCCGTTAAACGTGATCGTAGGTTGATCTTAACGTTCTTTAGATGTGAGAAAGACTGCTCACATGCATACGTAGAGCAGAACATTGTCAGTACAGCAATACTCACATGCTGCAGTGTGTGGTATGTGACGGAAAGCGTCTTTCAAGTTTTGACAATCAGCTGGTCTGCAGGTTGAAGTTTATTCATTTCTCCCCATTTGTGTTTGCTCACCAACTCTACTTGCTGTCGTGCAAGTCTTTCCAAATCGTCATTCAGTGACTTGAACTTATTCACCCACATGTCTGAGGCCTTCAGGTCAGCAGCTTGTAGCTCAAAATATCTGACGGAGACACCGGGGATGTAACTCAGGTCGGCGCTGTCCACTGCACACTTGTGTGGATGGGTGATGAACTTAAAAAGACAAGTGCACTCATGAAATTCTCCAAAGCGTGCTTTGAATGACTGCAGGAGATTAGATGTGAAGCCCGCTAGCTGCTGGAGATCAAGATGTTGAACAGGGTCACTTTCTGTGCATGAATCTTTAAACTCTCCCAGTTTTTCAAAGTGTAGTAAACGACCTGTTTCAATGTCAACGATGAAGAGTTTCAGCTTGTTTTTAAATACAAATACTGCTTGTTGAAGGGATAACACTGTACTTCCAACGCGTTGCATTTTCACATTGAGCTGGTTCAGATGTTCAGTCACATTCACAAGAGAGTAGAACTTCAGGAACCACTCAGTGTTAGCTAACTCAGGATGCTCGACATTTTTCATTACAAGAAAAGTTTGGATTTCGCTCAGAAAAGCCGTGAAATGACTGAGCACCTTCCCTCCTGACAACCAATGCACATTGCTGTGCAGAAGCAGACCAGGATAATTATTCCCAACTTCATCCAGCAGTGTTTTAAACTGGCAATCATTTAAAGCTCAGGCAACATTAATGTTGATCACCCAGATGACCAGAGACATCACCTCACCAAGCTGCTTGCCACACGTCTGAGCACAAAGTACCTCCTGATGTAGGATGCAGTGAAAACTTAGGATGGGTCTCTTTTCATGTTCACGAAGAAGTGCTCTGAATCCTCTGTTTTTTCCCCACCATGCATGAAGCACCATCAGTACACACTGCATCGGTAGATTTTTTTCTTTAGCGACCTCAGTGAAAGACTTGAATAAATCCTCCCCTCTTATTGTTTCTTTCATAGGCAAAACAGCAATACTTTCCTCACATAGTGTGTCACCGACAGCATACCTTGTAATCACGCTGAACTGGGATAAATGGCTTACGGCTGTTGACTCATCCAAAGCGAGAGAAAAGAATGGTGCTGCATTTATGTCCTTCACTTGTGTTGCCTCAATTTGATTTGCCAACATGATGGTATGATCGTGAACAGTTCTTACCAACAGAGGCATGTCTTTTATTTGTTTGATTATCTTGTCTTTATCCAAAAAGTCATCAAAAAGTTCATTGGCAACATCAACCATGAATGTTTTGGCATACTCCCCATCTGTGAATAGCTTTTCGTTTCTTACAATTGCTAAGGCACCAGCAAAGCTAGCCGAAATCCAGTCATCTCGTTGGGTCCAAACACAGAGTTGCTGCTGACTAGCTTGCACTCTGCACTGTAGCTCTTGACATGCTTTCTTTCTGCTGTCCCCTGCTGGATATTTTGATGCAAATGTAGTATGGTGTGTGTCAAAGTGCCGCTTTATATTTGACCATTTCATCGATGCAATTTTATCATTGCATATTAGACACACTGCAGAACCTGCTCTCTCCAGAAAGGTGAATTCCTCCGTCCATTCCTGCTGAAAAGTATGATACTCCTCATCTTTTTTTCTTTTAGCCATCTTCTTTGTGAAACGGGTTTCTGCAATTAGCTAGCTGAGTATTTGATTAAAAGGAGGGGAGTTTACTTCCTGACCTCACAATGACCCGTGTGCATTATGCATTATCCAATAAAAATTTGGTGTTGTCCCGGAGGACAGCTGTGATTGGCTCCAGCCACCCACAACCATGAACATGAGCGGTATGAAATGAATAGATTTTAATACGTGAGAATGTTTTATATTTTTAACATTATTATTTTTTTATTAAAGATTTGTCTGTGAGCCAGATGCAGCCATCAAAAGAACCACATCTGGCTCACGAGCCATAGGTTCCTAACCCCTGGCCTGGGTTGTAATCCCAGGTCTACCACTTGCGTACCAGCTGAGCAAAATGCCAATAACTTCTCTCTGCCTTGGGAATGTCTTGTGGGAGTGAAACATGTAAATGCATGTAGAGTTAGTTTAGCTGTACACATGAACAAAGCAGTTTAGCCCTGGCCGGATGGCTCAGTTGGTTAGTGTTACCCCAAAGCACAGACGTTGCCAGTTCGATCCCTGGTCAGGGCACATACAGAAACAGATCTGTCCCTCTCTCTCTCTCTCTTGCTCTTTCCCTTTCCCTCTCAAAATTAATAAAAATTTAAAAAATACTTTATGGCATGCAGAAAAATATTAGTATTATTATCCAACTGAGCTCCATACAATAAGATGAATTGTGTGCAACGCTAGGTAAATCACTAAAGCATTAAAGAATTGTGTATACTGAAGATCTATTTTAAATACTTACACTATTCTCACAGTAATAGTAAAATGCTATTTTCTATCTAGTGTTAATATTAAATATTGACATACCTTGAAACCCTATTTTGGGTTATAATCATCTTTCTAATCAAGCTTTTAAAAACCTAATAAAGTATCACTGTATATTACTTATAAAATATAAGTAATATAACAAAACAAAAATAACCAGGATGGACACTTCACTTTTATCATAATGGTTATTATGAAAACTAGACTGAAAGGGGAATCAACCCAATAACTGGTTTGGTAACTCTTTTCAGGCACTGAATGGTCGGTCCATAAACTTGGAAGAATACAATGTCTGTTTCCACTATTATATGCCTGACTAGGCAGTAGTGTAGTGGATAAAAAGTCAGACTACGATGTGGAGGGCCCAGATTTAAAACCCAGATGTCGCAGGCTTGAGTGAGGGCTCATCAGGCTTAAGCACAGGCTCACCAGCTTGAGTGCACAGTCGCTGGCTTGAGCATGGGATCATAGACATGACCCCATGGTCACTGGCTTGAAGCCCAAGGTCACTGGCTTGAGCCAAAGGTCGTTGGCTTGAGCAAAGGGTCAATCGCTCTACTAAGAAGTCACAACAAAGAATTGATGCTTCTCATTTCTCTCCCTTCCTGTCTGTCCCTTTCTCTGTCTCTCTGCCTCTGCCAAAAAATAAAAAAAAATTGTCAGTAGCCTTTACCAAAATATGAGAGAGACAAGATAGAAAGTTAATCAGATTCACCATATCAGTAATCAAAGGATCAGGCAGAGTTATTGTGTCTCATCAAAGTAGCCATACCAAAAAATGAGACAAATGAAACTAACTAGGGGTAGTTAGTAATGAGCAATTAAATATTTGTGTTTTATGAACCTTTGGCAAAAAAGTTTGGTTTTCACATTATGACAATGCAACTCTCTTGATGCTCATAAAAGAACTGATATAAGGTAATTAATGAAAAATTAGGCAGATTTCAAGGTGTCCAGTATTGTGATGATTGGAATTTAGTTGATTTTAGTAGGGCAAGAAAGCAGTTACTATTCAAGTGTTATAACTGGTTCATTCCAGAACTAGTCCATGAAGAACACAAGTTTGGGAGGATCCGAGATCAGGTACTCTCTACTCAGTCCTGATTCCTCTAGGATCTCTGATTGTACAGGTGCTCGTCATCGCTATCTTGACTCCATGACAACCACATACTGACACATTTATCATGACTTTGCTTCAAACCTAAAGAATACTTTTTTATCTAGTTTGGAATGCTTTTACACATTTAGCTGTGCCAGTCTGCAATGTATACTCTCCTTTCAGAAAATGTGTTTTAATACATTTCCAGCTCGTAGAAATTGACATGTGGTCGTGTTAAAGCAGCTCTTCGCGTTTTCACTTCCTGTCATCCCACTCTTCTCGCAGCCAGATTCTTCACAAAGCTCTGACTCAGGTCAGAGCCAAGTGAAACGCTGCACTTTATTTTATAAGTAAAAAGAGCTGAGTTGTGTATACTCTACACCGCCGCACACTTAAGCTTTCTTGTTAAATTAAAAATTGGAATCTAAAACATCTAGGGGAACCTCTTCCTGCTCCCTGAAGACAAAATGATTTTGTGAGACCAGGCTGCGTTTTCCTCGCGTTGGAAATAAACTGCAGTAACCTTCCTCGCAGGGAGGTGCGAGTCGAGGAGCTGATATTAAACTGGAAACCATTTCAATCAAATTGCAGCTTAAATTAAACTAATTCCATTATTTCCAGAGTAACCACTGAACACTACTTACAGAGGTCATAGGACCTGCTTTTCTCTCTGAATCTTAAAACCTATGGACTTACACAGGTACATTAAAAGGCTCTTAAGCTGATTGGATTTGCTGGCAAGGTTGAAAGGTGACTAGCAGACAACTCCGGGGAGAAGTATGGAAGTGTGATCAAACTTTTACAATCATTTTAGGGGGAAAAAAACAGCTAGACCGGTGATTTGTGCAAAACATAGGGTGGGTTGAAATTTCCAAGGTCAAAATAGCAAAATCCTGAGACCTGTATTGTAGTAATGAAAAACTAAATTTTAAGAAATACAAAATAAGTATTTTATGTGGTAGCTTGTAACGGTATGTGTTTAATATCAAAGTAAAAAATTAATATATAATAATGCAATTTTATAATTTATGTAAAATGCAGCCCAGGTCTATTATACATAATAGGCATCCAATAAACACAGTCTAATATATTACAGCTTGTGAATAATAACTATAAAAATGACATTTGTTGGATACACTATGAAATACATTGTCTTTTAAGGCTCCTACGTCCTGTTTTGCTCTTTGCAAAAACCCTGTGATGTACATATAGAATATAGTATGTAGGTATTACCCCTGTTTACAAATGGGGAAATTGAGAAACAGAAGAGTTAACTAATTTATTCCAGGTCGTTATGTGACCTCTCACCCTGGTTCTTCACCACTACAAGAAGCATGCTCTCTGTGACATGTCACTGAGAAACACAGGGGCCGTTGCCTTCCTTAAATTCTACTGAAATAACACTGCAACACTGCATTGCATACAGCAAATACAGTGTGTCCATAAAGTCGTGGTGCACTTTTGACTTCTGACTGGTCAAAAGTGCACCATGATTGTACGGACACACTGTATAATCTGTTCATTCATTTCTGATATTCAAATTGAAAAGTCTGGCTAATATTTGAGTTAGTTCAATGTTACCACATCAAAGTATTAACTATCATGTTTCTGTTGCACAAAGTAATATGTTACTTGAATACTTTATATGTTGAATATCACTGTAAATTTCCTATATAAAATAAAAATCAGTATGACAACTTCTCTATTTTAAATGAAATCATAACACATATTTATTAATCCTAGTTAAATTGCAACTAGAATACCTCCATACAGTTCTTTAGATATACTTACTTTTTTTAATTTTAATTAAGTGACCTTCCCCCAAAAAATGGCTCTAAGTGGTACAAAATATGGTACATAGAGAGACATACTAATGATTAAAAAAAACCATTTTTTAGCATTTTAAAAAAAAGAATTAGTTTCTACTCTATGAGTTAGAAAAAGTCTAGTTCTCCATCTAGTCAACTAAAACCAGCTACAGGTATGCAAATTAACATATTTACATGTAATAAATTAATCTTTCATTAAATATTCTTTAAGAGCAGTTTGAGGTCATTAATCATAAATAGTTTTTTTCAGACTTTATTCATTTTAAAGAGAGAGAGAAAAAAAAAAGAAAGGCAAAGAGCAGGAAGTATCAATTCCTATATGTGCCTTGACCAGGCAAGCCCAGGGTTTCTAACTAACTGGCAACCTCAGTGTTGTAGGCCAATGCTTTGTCCACTGCATCACCACAGGTCAGGCCTATATATAGTTTTTAATTCATTGTTTAGCTATCTCTTTATTTTTATGTTTGAACCTAAATATCTTTTATGTTACTGGGCACTATCATAGAACAGAATGATGTCAGGTAAAAATTAGCTTTATTAATTTTCTATCCATTGTTTATGAGCATGGTTTTTGAAATGATTGCTATTTATCATATCACACAATTCTAGTTACAAAAACTAATGAGCAGTTATTTATTGATACATGAGTTATTTAATGCAACAGTCCATAAAGAAAGCAGGAATAATTTTCGATAAGCAATTTGCTTAACAGGTAACAAGTTTATATGCAATCAACTAGAAATAAAACACTGCATAGCTAATAAGTCTTTTTTGTGTGTGTGATAGAGACAGTGAGAGGGACAGATAGGGATAGACAGAAAGGAATGGAGAAAGATGAGAACTATCAATTCTTTGTTGTGGCACCTTAGTTGTCCATTGTTTGCTTTCTTATATGTGCCTTGATCGGGGGCGGGGGGATACAGCAGACCAAGTGACCCCTTGCTCAAGCCAGTGACTTTGGGCTCAAGCTGGTGAGCCTTGCTCAAACAAAATGAGCCCATGTTCAAGCTGGCGACCTCGGGAATTTGAACCTGGATCCTCCGCGTCCTAGTCTGACACTCTATCAATTGTGCCACCGCCTGGTCAGGCTAATAAGTCTGTCTGAACCAAAAAATAATATTTACCTAAACCTATTACTTCTTCCTTCAACATAGTTTTATATATATTTCATCCACTATGTCTTATTCTTTACAAAGCAAACTTATCTCCTGTGTTTAAACATTTTTATAACCCTTCTTTCACCCTCTACATTTTCACATTCACCAATCACATTATATTTTATAAGAATAACAATCTCGGAACCGAGACGGCAAGATGGCGATGGAGTAGACGGACATACCAACTTCCAACTCCTGGAACCAAAGTGGATTATAACTTAATTTGAAGAACCATCATCTGGATAAACCAACTTTGAACTGAACTAAGTGGACTCTTCAACCAAGGAACACTGAGAAGCCACATTGAGACTGGTAGGAAAAGCAGAAACGTGGAAAGGGCGGCCCAGCTCCCTGGAGGGAAAATCAGACTTGCGAGGCGGGAAGAGAGTTTAGCGGAGAGGGAGGGACCTGGGTCCCAGAAACAAAGCCCCAGCCTGCAGCCCCAGAGCCTAGAAGAGGCATTTGGACAGCATTGAACTGTAGAACAAGTGAGGATACTGTTTGTAAGAAAGAGACAGTTTTCTCAGACCCAGGATTCTTCTTAAAGGGACAGTGCAGAAAACCTCTCTCACAACCACTCACCCGGGGCTCCGGGGAATGGGGACAGAGGAGAGGACCAGAGCAGCAGGAAGAGAGTGTGGACTGGAAGGCACAGGGAGAAACACTCTGAGGGACAGCCACCCTAACCCCTGGGCTCAGTCACTTCCCTAATCCAAAACAAATATTTCCCCTGGAACTAGCAATACCAGCAAAGGGAGACAGGACACCAGCCAAACAAGCTCTCCCGCGGCACTTAGAGCAGAGCTGCTTAAATGGAGGGAGCTTTCAGGACTACAGTGTGGAGTGTTAGGGTCTGAACTGCAATGCCCCTACCCACACTGCTGAGGGCTTACTGGAGGGATGGTGGCAGCAGGACGCTGAAACGGGGTTCTGTCAGCGGGGATGGAGGCCCAGCTGGCGTGAGCTCGGTCCAGCCCAGAAGGGGTGGGGTGGATGCGCGAAAGCGGTTCGGCACCTGCGGGTCCGACAGCAGCCCCACCTGTGGGGGAAAGGAGGGAGGCAAGTAACGGGCAGAGATCTGATGCTGTGCAGGGCCCCATGGGCACGCAGCATCACCTGACCTCCGAGGTCTGCGACACTGCGCGAGCCAGCCCTGACCGTGGCAGCTGGGTGGAAGCCAGGGAACAGGTGGGGTCCGCAGCTGAGCAAAGGTGCTCATCCCTACACTTGGTGCTGAGGCTTGTGGCTTGAGTGGGGTGTGCAACCCCACCTGTGGGGGCGAGGCAAATGCCCAGATAGGCTGAGGCTTTTAGAGCTGGGAACCAGAACACAGCCCCTCAAGCGGAGGAGAGGTAGAAATCACAGCAAAGGCCGCAGTGGGCCAATGCTGGAAATGCCCATACCCAACCGCCCAAGGCAGCAGCAGAGGGGGTGGTGGGCCTAAAGACAGACCACACATAGGGAACACAGAGGCAACACCCATTGGACTCCAGTAGCCAAACCCTTCTTACACACAAACAAAATGGGCAGGCAGAGGAATGCAACCCAAATGAATCCAGAGAAATCCCCAGAGAAGGACCTGAATAAATCAGATATAACCAAATTGCTAGATGCAGAGTTTAAAATAATGATAGTTAGGATGTTCAAAGATCTTAGAGCAACAATGAATAGTAATTACAAACACCTGTGTGCTGTGACCAGGAATCAAACCAAGGACATCCATAAGCAGGGTCAACGCTCTATCTACTGAGCCACTGTCCAGGGCCAAGAAACCCAATTTTTTCTTTATGCTTCAACTCCAATTCCACACCATTGATAACCAAATCCCTTGATAGCCTGGACAAGACCAACCTTTCTCAACACCAATGAGCAAATATAGACACTCTGCCATCACAAGTGACCACACTTATATATTTGTTTTGCATGAATGATATCTCAACATTTAAATATCTTTGTTTTCAATTTTACTGTAAATTGTTATAGTGTCCAAGATGTAATATCCAAGAAATGCACCTGATCTTGCTCCACAAAACTTTCCCTAGTCAATGAAATGCAAATTCACCTGTACTGACCTTCCTTAGCTCCTACTGAATTGGACAACTACACGGCTCTTTCAGGTACAGCTTTATGTTGTTATTCACATATTAGACATAGAACACTATCCAATTGCATATCATTACTTCTTTTTTGTTAGAAAATTTATCATTATATTTAAAAATTTTAGATTTAAATATTTTTATTATAAAACTTTATTTTTATTTATGAAAATAAAACAAACATACTGAATATAATATTCTTTGAGTACTTAAAACACTGTTCACTCCTTTAACCTCTATAAATAGTTTATCTGATTTAGCACTCATGCAATATAAATACTAATTTATTATCATTTCATAGATGAAGAAACTCAGAAGAGTCTCAAGTACTTTCTCAAGTTCACACAGTTAGAAATAGATGGGAGTAAAATTTATACTAGGCAGGCTCCAGAGCCTACTGTGATCAACAATTGAATATTATATACTTAAATAATACTAATTAATTCTAGTTAAATAATACTAATTAATTATTACTAATAATTAATAATATACCAATTATTAATAATATACTAATAATTAATAATGAATGCTAATTTATTATTATTATTACTACTATGTAATTGCTCATAGATCCACCACAGTGGGATGACATATATATATAATTTTGCTCTTCTATTTTTTCTAGTCATACATTTATTTTAACAAAGTTGACTATTCATTCTATGTATAATTTTGTATCTTGCTTTTGATTTTATAGTCTTTATATCTTTAGGTACGGCATCATATGAATTTAAGATAGTGTTTCCTCGAGTTTTGGAACTATAGGTGAGCTCAATGATAGAGTGCATGTAAAGGACTGAAACTAGTGGCTGGCACAGAATGGGGGTTTTGTCAAATCAATACAATACTTTTTCTTTGTAACACTGAGTTGTGTCTTCCAGTCAGAAGGTTTGAAAATAGATTAGCCTATGGAACTTGTTTGACATCCAAAGCCATATCCTCTCATTTGTCATTCTTTCATCAGACATTAGATTGTAGAAAGAATGGACAATGTTAGTCCTGTACCAGCCCCACCTAATGGTCTATCACAGTTAATGCCAGACAGCCCTCGAGAGCCCAGGGCAATCACCCACAGTAGTGTTTTTCCACCTCAGATGCAATGAAGTCACCTGGACGAATGTTAGAAGAGGTTGCTAGAACATATCTCCTGGATTCTTGATTCTGCATATCTGGGGGAGTATTCTAAGAATTTTTGTTTCAACATGATACTGATTCCCATGGACTACACTTTGGGTACCACTGGCCTACAAGATGTAATTGCAGAAAAATAATGATGAGACTTAAGTATCTCTACAATGCAAGTTTCTGCCCAGGCAATCCCTAGCATAATCACATGGGAACTTTATTTCTATAGAATTTGCTTACAAGAGAATAGTAAACTAGTAGCACAAATCAACTTGGTTTCCTCTCAAGATGCCTTTCATTTTCAGGCATTTGTTCATTTTTCTTTACTTTTCCTTCAACATCTGTTCAGTGTTCCCTCCCCACCACTTAGCGCTCCCTCACTGAAGCACAGTTCTGGTCAACGGCCAAAAGAAAATTTAAGGACTCCACATTCCTCCTAGGATACTTTTATTTATTTATTTTTTAATTTTGGAAATCCCATAAAAAAACTTGTATAGCACTTTTCTGGTACTAACTTAGCACATTTGTTTTGTATTGACCATTTCTATGCATATTTCATAACTCTCTTACAAATGCCTAAGTGCATCTTAATCTTTTTTGCTTCTAAGGTATCTTCCTCAAAATAGCCTTTTGATAAGCATTTATTCAATAAACATTTATTGGTCCCACAGGGGACTCGGGGAAAAGAACATATAGCTGACTTAAAACCATTTCCGTTCCTACGAGAGAGATGAATCATCTACACTTGGGCCAGAAATATCACTTTTGTATGGACAGAACTGAAGTCATGTTTCATTTGCTCTGTGCTATGCCTTGATTTTAAAACATAAGCAATAGGAAAATAACAGAAATATTTCTTTCAGAATGCTACCTTCTTTATGTACTCTGAACAAGTGTGACTTCCAATGAAGGATTTCACTGGGGAACAAAATTGTTGAATCCACAAAAACACTTGTTCTTACCTAAGTCAAGTATGCTGATCTCAAATCTGACATTAGTTTTTCTCTGTAAGCTACAGGGGGTTTCTTTTGCAATTCAAGAATTTAGGTTTTCATCTTATTGTAAAATTTTTAACATTTAGTTTAACCTAATGAAGTAGAATGTCTTCTTGGGCATCATCTTTGTGAAAATATAATAATTTATATAATGCAGTAAATACACTAATACACTAAAAGATATAATTGCATCAGAATTTGTCTGCAATTTAGAAACAGCATATTAAAACACTTTAATCATAAAATTTGCGCAAAACTTATTTAAATTCTATTCAAGCAAAAATTTGCATTTGGAGCTCTTGTGTTTGTGTACTTGTTAAGGACAGTCTCGTTTGATGCTCCAGCAGTAGTCTGCTCACCACTAACAGCTCCAAGATTTTCAGGAAACTTATCAAGGTGACTGTTCAGAAAGTGAATCTTAACGCTCATGTTACATCCAATGTTGGGGAAAGCCAACAGCATCCTTTGAACCAGAAGTTCATAGTTTTCTGCTTTTTTGTTGCCAAGGAAGGTCTTTGTAACTGCCACAAAAGACTGCCATACTGCTTTCTCCTCCCTTTCATCTTCCTGGCAAATTCTTCATCATGTATGAGGGTTCAAATTTGAGGTCCATCAAATACACCTGCTTTTATCTTCTCAAAATACAAGGCAGAAAAAGCAGAAATAATATGTTGAAAGCATTCACTTTCTCTATTCAAATCCTGAACAAACTGCTTCATTAAGCCAAGTTTGATGTGAAGTGGGGGAAAAATGATCCTGTCTCGATTAACTACAGGTTCATTCACAATATTTTGCATCCTTACTTCCAGAGCTTCACGTTTCAGCCACTCCTTCTGTGTCCAGTGTTTATTCCAAGCTCAGCTGTCCCACAAACACAAAAAGCAAGGATACTTCGTGAGACTTCTCTGTTGCCCTAGCAGAAAACTTTAACATTTTAAGATCTACACAAACGATCCAGTTATGCTCCTCATACTTCAGAAAGTCAAGGACAATTTTTATGCCATTGTAATCTTCTCTCAGATGAGTTGAATAACCAATTGAAACACATTTCAGACTCTGTTTAGAGCTGTCAAGAAATAGCCGCCATTCTGTTGGACTGTAAGTGGTAACACCTAGCTGACTGAGAAGACTACTGATATCATGACAGTAAACAGTGTTTGTCTTCGGAAAAGAAGTCCACAAAAATTTGTTCACTCTTCCTGAAATGGGATACTTTAGCTGACAGGTGAAGTACATTCTTTTCTTGAAGCCGGGAGGCTAATAACTCAGCTACTTTCTTTGATAGGCCTAAATCTCTTACTAAGTCATTCAACTCAGCTAAACTGCTGAGGGATTAATGACTACTTGGCATCAGAAGAAGACCCTTCAGATTCTACAACCATTTCCTCATGCATCTTGTCAAAATACACTTGATCACCATGTTCACTTTCTTCATCCTTAGAAGAAATAAAACCATTAAAAACTGAAACCAGGAGTGTCTCAGAGTGTGGGATAGGTCATTGCTGAAGGAATATCAGGATATGTGATCATATGCCATTTTTTCTTGCTGATGCCCTTTGTATGGATCAGACAGAAATAACAGTCACTGCTGTGGTCCTTAGGTTCACGCCAAACCATGGGAATACCAAAAGGCATTCCTTTGTGTTTTCCTTTTGTACAGTCACAAAGCATTTCCTCACAATTATGGCACACAATATGAGAAGCCCAATTCTTGTCTTGATCGCCAAGGCAAACTTGAAAATAGGCAATCTGTGCACATGTCACAAATGATGAAATATTGCGCCTTTGACATTGAAGTGTGTAACAGCCATATATAAAACAGAAGGTGTCAGGACTATTCTTACATTTACACCTACTCGAAGAAGCCATGATTCAATCTCAAAACAAAATAAGAGGGTGTTTTAATCAGATAATATTTTTTTACATTTAAAAACAACTACAGTTATGTAAAAGTGATGTTTGTAAAATATTAATTGCCTTGTAGTTATGTTCAATCTAAGAGTCATTTACCTTTAACTCCAATTTAAAAACCAATGCATGCCATTAACTGTAACAAAAAGAAATTAAAATTGCATAAAATCCTGAGCATGCACCAAAAAAATGAATTTCATATTTGGAATCAGCAATGCAGACATATATAGAAACAGTTCTAAAACCTCATGCAACAGAAAAATGAAAAATAATTGTTCCCCAGTGTTATTATTCTTTAAATTTTTAGTTATTGATTTTTAGAGAGAGAGGACGGAGGAGGGGAGAGAGAGGGAGAGAATGAGAAACAGAGATTGATTTGTTTCACTTATTTATGTATTTATTGGTTAATTCTTATATGTATCCTCACTGGGGATCAAACCCGCATCCTTGGTATATCAGGACCATACTGTATTCCAGTGGGTTTCAACCTTCCTCCATTTGGAGAACCAATAAAAGCAGAAAAATTATTTCAGGAAATGCTAAGGAAAAAATCACCCTGAGCATAAGTGAGTTTGAATAATATCTTTGGGTTTATAATCTTCACACAACATAAAAATGGTTAACTCTTTCACAGACCAGCACAAAATTTCTGCAAGACTCATCCGTGGAATGACGGTTGAAAACATTGTTCTATCCAACTGAGCTACCCAGCTAGAACAGGATTTATATTCTTTATATGTAGCAATTTCTTTTATAAATGCATCATTTTTAATCTTAAAAATCTCTATAAGCTTACAAGAAAAGACATATCAGTGTATACACATTGTATTTCCCCATAAATTGTCCATATTGTCTAAAATTTTTCAAAGTTGGACAAAGTGAATTTAGGCAACTAGTTTGAATTTTTTTTCAAAACAAAGCACTAATTGTTAAGGCATTTTCATTAACCCTGCTTGTTAAACAACTACATGCTACCATCAAATTTCAAAGTTATGCAGCTGTCTCACAAAAATAAATAAATAAAAAGTTTGACAAAGTAGGATGAGTTCAACTATTCAGTCGTTTAAAGATGAAGAAAATGAGAGAGGAGAGGTCATCTCAGGTTTACCACCATCTGCTAAACTGGGATTCTGGCAGTAACTTTTTTGCTCAAGGTCTTTGTTTGTTCCAAGTTGCTGCTAGCTTTTCCTCACTGAAATATTACTAAAAGAAAAGAAGACAAACCCTATGCTGATGTTTTAAGATGGTGCTCAAAAGTGGCTGATTGAGATGGCAGCTTATTTTTATATTTTGATGTACAACATAATTTTTTTTTAACTTAGGTTTATGACCCAATCAAAATAACTTCATCTGTACATTCTTTCTAGCTTATTTCTTCTAAACTCCAAATATAAGAATGTGTCTTTTACTGAGTTACTCTGTGGTCAGTCATGCCTAATTTTTCATGTCTTAATAAGCACTAGAAATAAAAAGTTTCCTTATCAAAAGAATAAATGTTTTTAATCTCAAGTAGGCATTTAAAATGTTCTTTTACATTAAAAGTTCTAATGTATTGTCAATATTGCTTATAGAAAAAAAAGTTAAAGGATTAAAATATGTTTCGGTCAAGAATATTTATTATCATAGTGTTCAAAAGTAAGTTATATATTAAGGTTAATTTCATATCTCTAAGAACAGCTGTAATTTCTAAAAAGCACATTTAGTTATAACATTCAACAAGGTATGAGACAGGCTTTAGGTCTTCAAATACTGTAAGAATAATGAAATGTAAAGTTGGTCTTCAGTTTCATACATTATTAGACATTTTTCCTTCCAGAATTGGCATTCCAGATGAAGAGAATGTGCTTTAACCTTGAAAATAAATAATACATTTACTTATTTGATTAAAATTGCACAGTGGATTTAATAAAGGCATTCTAGTATCTTCTAATGTAATATAAACTCAATTTTCTACTTACAAATAGCTTTAAGCACGATATAGAAAAAAATCCTTTAGAAAATTATCTTGCCTTCTCCCACAAATGATTCAAATAAACCATATAATTTTTGGAATGTTTCATTTCATCTAGATATGACACTGTGTTGGCATGCCTCCCACATCATTGCAAATGTAGGGAAGTAAAACCTTGTCATAAAAATGCTGGGTATCCTCACACAACTAAAATATAGACAGGAGGTGCTGGTTTTCATTGAATTCAACAAATGCTTCTCAGAGCTTATTATGTGTCCAGAATATTCTGATGCTTTAAAAAGGGCTATGAAGAAAGATAGACTTAGTTCTTTTTCTTGTTAACCATCTATTCTGTTGGATGGAATTTTCAAGGTAGAACTTTGTAAGGTGACCAGATTTTAAAATTGGTAAAGTGGGACATGATTGACGGGGGGGTTCTTGATTAAAAATTTGGTCTACATGGAGCAAAAAAAATTTTTATATAATGCAAAAATAGTATTGTAATATATTTTTTTAAATCGGGACTGTTTTAAAATGCTGTGGGACACGGAACAAATTGTTAAAAATTGGGACTGTCCCACCAAAAGCAGGACGTCTGGTGAGAAAATACAAGGCATCTGGAGAATAAATGGCAAGGCGGTTAACCCAATGGAGGAGGCAGCGTTCAAGGCCTGCCTGAGAAAGGACCATCGATCTGCATTTAGACTTGAAGGGGCGGGGGACGCTTTGCAAAACAATGGGCCAAATAGCTGGGAACAGCCTGGGAATAAGTAGCAGCGAGGTTCTGCCTCTGAGAGCAGATGATGTCACAGCTTCATGGAAACTGACAATTACTCTTGACTATCAGCTAGTTAAAGTCATGGGAATAGAAATTATTTTAGGCAGAATATATAAACTAAGTCTTAATAAAGTTCAACATTAGGTGTAGAAGTAGAAAGAGAAAGAATTAAGAAGGTAATCATCATGGAAAGGTAGATGAGAAAGCATGGTGAGACATGGATGGAAGACAAACCATGGGTGTTCAAGAGGTAGCAAAAAAGCATTTCTAGATGAGGGTGTGGTGACAGTAGTCCAAAGCTAGCAGAGTGCAAGGAAGACACAGAACAAGTGCCATCCTTTAGCAATACTGACTCAGGAGTCCAGGAAGAAAATCAGATGAAATTGCCTTAGTGTAAGAAAGTGAAGAAAAGACAGAAGAAGTGAACTAGGTCCCAAACATGGGAAAAAACTCACAGTAAGATAGGAATAAGTGGATTTACGTCTCTCAGTTCACTGACTGTCCCTCAAGACAGTCGGGGTTACCCTAGAATCTATGTAAACACAATTAATTTAAAAAAAGAACCCATATGCATATTATAACATATGTCTATTATAACAATATAAACGCAACATAAAAATGGAAAAAACATCAAATAGTTTTCACAAGAACTAATAAATTCAGCAGCTAAAACAAGAGTCAAAATGGGGATAATCTGTACAATATGCTTAAAAAGCTTGATTATATATAAAAAATAAAAAATAAATTAAAAAAGAGAGCAACCTTATCTCTATAAGCTTTATTATCTCCTGTTGTAAAATGTCAATAATAGGTGTAATTTAAAAGTCTATTGCAACAAGGGGCAAGATGGTGATGGAGCAGGCAGATGTACCAACTTCCATCTCCCAGAACCAAAGTGGATTATAACTTGATTTTAAGAACCATCATCTATCTGGTTAAACCAACGATGAACTGGACTGAGAGGACTCTTTAACCGGGGAACACTGAAGAAGCAACATTGAGACTGGTAGGAAAAGCGAAAACGTGGAGAGGGCTGCCCAGCTGCCGGAGCGAAAGGCAGCCCGGAGAGACTCGTGTGGTGGGAAGAGAGGCCAGCGGAAGGATAAGGACCTGGGTCCCAGGAACAAAGCCCCAGCCTGCAGCCCCAGAGCCTAGAAGAGGCATATGGACAGTATTTAGGTGTAAAACAGGTTAGGATACTGTTTGGGAGAAAGAGACAGTTTTCTCAGACCCAGGATTCTTCTTAAAGGGATGGCACAGGAAACCTCCCTCACAGCCACTCACCCAGGACTCAGGGAGACAGGCAGAGAGGAGAGGATCAGAGCAGTGGGAAGAGAGTGCAGTCTGGAAGGCACAGGAAGAAAAGCTTTGAGGGACAGCCACCCTAAGCCCTGTGCTCCATAAATATGAAACAATATTTCCCCTGGAACCAGCAAGGGGAGCAGGACATCAGCCAAACAGGCTCTCCTGCAGTAACTAGAGCACAGTCGCTTAGAAGGAGGGAGCTTTCAGGACTACAGTATGGAGTGTTAGTGTCTGAGCTGCAGTGCCCCACCCACACTGCCGAGGGCTTGCTGGAGGGCGGGAACTGGCAGGACACAGAAGCTTGGTTCTGTTGGCAGAGCAAACACGGAGCCAGCTGGCATGACCTCGGTCTAGCCCAGAGGGGGTGAAGGGGATGCGCAAAAGTGCACTGGCGGCTGTCTGACCACACCTGTGGGGTAAAAGCGGGAGCCCGGAATGTGCAGAGATCCGCCATTGAGCAGGGGCAATCGGGTGCAGAGCTGCACCCAGCCTCCGAGGCTTGAAGCCCTGCATGAACTGGCTTTGCCCACGGAGGTGGGGCAGAAACCTGGGCTCCCAGTTGAGGTGCACCAAAAGCCCTGCCGAGGAGCCAAGGTGGGCGGGGGCAGGGCGGAAGCCTGGCGCCCAGCTGAGCACATAGCAGCAGCCCCTCCTGGCCACAGGAACCAAATGACAGGGACCCACAGCTGAGCAAATGTGCTCACCCCTGCCCTTGGTTCCCAGGTGGCCCAAGTGTGGTGCACAATCCCACCTGTGGTAGAGGGGCAAAGGCTAAGACCGGCTGAGGCTTATAGAACCTGGCACGGGAACATAGCCCCTCCCAAAGTGGCGAGGCAGAGACCACAGCGGCAGCCGCAGCTGCCGGCACCGGCAACGCCAACACCCAACCGCCCTAGGCAGCGGGAGAGTGGGTTGCCGGCCTGCAGACAGACCACACCTAGGGAACACAGAGGCAACAACCATTGGACTCCAGTACACAAACCCTTCTTACACACAAACAAAATGGGCAGGCAGAGGAATGCAACCCAAATGAATCCAGAGAAATCCCCAGAGAAGGAATAAATCAGATATAACCAAACTACCTGATGCAGAGTTTAAAATAATGATAGTTAGGATGGTCAAAGAGTTTAGAGCAACAATCGATAGTCATTATGAAAACCTAAACAAAGAGCAAGTATAAAAAAGGATGTTGAAATAATAAAAAAGAATCAGACAGAAATGATAAATATAGTATCAGAACAGAAGACCACAATGGAAGAAATTAAAAGTAGGATGGATGAAGCTGAGGATCGAATCAGCGAGTTAGAGGACAAAATATACAAAGCCACAGAAGCAGAGCAGAAAAAGGGAAAGAGACAAAAAATCTGAGGAAACTCTAAGGGAGCTCTCTGACAACATGAAGAGAAATAACATCCGTATCATAACGGTTCCCGAAGATGAAGAGAAAGAATAAGAAATAGAAACTTTGTTCAACCAAATCATAGCTGGAAACTTTCCTAAATTAAGACTGGAAAATGTTTCACACATTCAAGAAGGACAGAGAACTCCATTAAAGAGAAACCCAAAGAAATCTACACCAAGACACATCATAGTTAAAATACCAAAGCTAAGTGATAAAGAGAAAATTTTAAAAGCTGTTTGAATAAATAAGGCTATCAACTACAAAGGAACCCCCATAAGATGACATCTGACTTCTCAAGAGAAATACGTGAGGCCAGAAGGAAATGGCAAGATATATTCAAATAATTTGGAACAAGAACCTACAACCAAGACTACTCTATCCAGCAAGGCTAACATTTAAAATTGAAGGAGAAATAAAGAGCTTCCCAGACAAAAAAAAAAAACCCTCAAGGAATTCATTAAAACCAATCCAATTCTGCAAGAGATGCGAAGGGGCCTGTTGTGAACAGTTCAAAGGGGGAAAAGAATACAGCAAAGGAGGAATACAGCTTTAAAGAATAAAATGGCAATAAACAACTACATATCAATAATAACCATAAATGTAAATGGATTAAATGATTCAATCAAAAGATATAGGGTAGCTGCGTGGATAATAAACAGGACCCATACATATGCTGTCTATAAGAGACAAACCTTAAAACAAAAGATGCACATAGATTGAAGGTAAAAAAGAGAAAAGAAATATTTCATGCAAATGGAAATGAAAAAAAAGACTGTGTAGCAGTACTTATATCTGACAAAATGAACTTTAAAACAAAGGCTGTAGTAAGAGATAAAGAAGGACACTACATAATGATAAAGGGAACAATTCAACAGGAAGATATAACCATTATAAATATCTATGCACCAAACATAGGAGCCCCGACATACATAAAGCAGACTTTGATGGATATAAAGGGTGAGATTAACAGCAATGCTATAATAGTAGGGGGTTTCAATACCCCACTAACATCACTGGATAGATCCTCAAGGAAGAAAATCAACAAAGAAACAGAAGACTTAAAGGATACACTTGATTAACTCAATTTAATAGATATCTTCAGAACCTTTCACCCTAAAGCAGTAGAATATACATTCTTTTCAAGTGCTCACGGTACATTCTCTAAAATAGACCACATACCAGGACACAAAAATGGTCTCAACAAATTTAAGAAGGCTAAAATCATATGAAGCATTTTCTCTGATTGCAATGGCATGAAACTAGAAATTAAGCACAAAAGAAAAACTAAAAAATACTCAAACACTTGGAAACAAAATAGCATGTTATTAAATAATAAATGGATTAACAATGAGATCAAAGAAGAAATAAAAAAGTTTCTAGAAATGAATGATAATGAGTATACATCAACTCAAAATTTATGGGACACAGCAAAAGCAGTACTGAGAGGGAAGTTCACAGCACTACAGACATACGAGAAGAAGCTAGAAAGAGCTCAAATAAGCAACTTGACCCTGCATCTAAAAGAACTAGAAAAACAACAGCAATAAAGCCCAGGACTAGTAGAAGGAAGGAAATAATAAAGATCAGAGCAGAAATAAATGACATAGAGGCTAAAGAAACAATACAGAGGACCAATGAAACCAGGAGCTGATTCTTTGAAAAGGTAAAGAAGACTGATGAACCTTTAACTAGACTCACCAAGAAAAAAAGAGAAAGGACTCAAATAAATAAAATTAGTAATGAGAGTGGAGAAAGTACAACTGACACAACAGAAATACAAAGTATTGTAAGAAAATACTATGAAGAACTCTATGCCAAATAATTAGACAACTTAGGTGAAATGGACAAATTTCTTGAATCATATATAATTCCAAAATCAATCTGGAAGAATCAGAACACTTAAACAATCCAATTACAACAAATGAAATTGAAACAGTTATCAAAAAACTCCCAACAAAGAAAAGTCCTGGGTCTGATGGCTTCACAAGTGAATTCTACCAAAAATTCAAAAAAGAACTAACACCTATCCTCCTCAAGCAATTTCAAAAAATTCAAGAGGAAGAAAGACTTCCAAACTTCTTTTATGAGGCGAGCATAATTCTGATCCCAAAACCAGGCACAGACAACACAAAGAAAGAAAATTATAGGCCAATATCCTTGATAAATTTAGATGCTAAAATTCTCAACAAAATATTAGCCAACTGGATCCAGCAATATATGAAAAAAAAACATACATCATGATCAAGTGGGATTCATTCTGGAGAGGCAAGGCTGGTTCAATATTCGCTAATCAATCAATGTGATTCATCAAATAAACAAAAGGAAGGACAAAAATCACATGATAATTTCAATAGATGCAGAAAAAGCATTTAATAAAATCTAGCACCCATTCAAGATCAAAACTCTTAGTAAAGTGGGAATACAAGGAACATTCCTTAACATGATAAAGGCCATCTATGACAAACCCACAGCAAACATCATACTAAATGGGCAAAAATTAAAAGCAATCTCCTTAAGATCAGGAACCAGGCAGGGGTGCCCCCTTTCACCACTCTTATTCAACATAGTTCTGGAAGTCTTAGCCACAGCAATCAGACAAGAAGAAGAAATAAAAGGCATCCAAATTGGAAAAGAAGAAGTAAAACTGTCATTATTTGCAGATGATATGATATTGTATATAGAAAACCCTAAAGTCTCAGTCAAAAAACTACTGGACCTGATAAATGAATTCAGCAAGGTGGCAGGATATAAAATTAATACTCAGAAATCAGAGGCATTTCTATATACCAACAATGAACTGTCAGCAAAAGAAATTAAGAAAACAATCCCCTTCACTATTTCAACCAAAATAATAAAGTGCCTAGGAGTAAATTTTACCAAGGAGGTTAAGGACCTGTACTCGGAAAATTATAAAGCATTGATAGAAGAAATCAAGAAAGATATAAACAAATGGAAGCATATACCGTGCTCATGGTTAGAAAGAATAAACATCATTAAAATGTCTATATTACCCAAAGCAATTTATAAATTCAATGCAAGACCAATTAAAATACCAATGACATACTTCAAAGATATAGAATACATATTCCAAATATTTATATGGAACCAAAAAAGAACACGAATAGCCTCAGCAATCTTAAAAAAGTAAAAATTAAGCAGGAGGTATCACTCTTCCTGATACGACGGTATACACAAGGCCATTGTATTCAAGACAGCCTGGTACTGGCATAAGAACAGGTACATAGATCAATGGAACAGAATAGAGAACCCAGAAATAAACCCACAGCTTTATGGACAACTGATATTTGACAAAGGAGGAAAGAGCATACAATGGAGGAAAGACAGCTTCTTTAACAAATGGTGTTGGGAAAATTGGACATCTACCTGCAAAAAAAAATGAAACTAGACCATCAACTTACACCATTCACAAAAACAAACTCAAAATGGATAAAAGACTTAAATGTAAGCCGTGGAACCATAAGCATCTTAGAAGAAAACATAGGCAGTAAGCTCTCCGACATCTGTAGCAGCAGTATATTTGCCGATTTATCTCCACGGGCAAATGTAATAAAAGGCAAGATATACAAATGAGACTATATCAAACTAAAAAGCTTTTGCACAGCTAAAGACAATAAGAACAGAATAAAAAGAGAAACCACACTATGGGAGAACATATTCGACAATATGTCTGATAAGGGGTTAATAACCAAAATTTATAAAGAACTTACAAAACTCAACACCAGGAAGACAAACAATCCAATCAAAAAATGGGCAAAAGAAATAAATAGAAATTTCTCCAGAGGACATATGGATGGTCAATAGGCATAAAAAAGAATGCTCAACATCACTAATCATTAGAGAAATGCAAATTAAAACCACAATTAGATATCACCTCACACCAGTCAGAATGGCGCTCATCAGCAAAACAACACAGAACGAGTGCTGGCAAGTATGTGGAGAAAAGGGAACCCTCCTGCACTGCTGGTGGGAATGCAGACTGGTGCAGCCACTGGGGAAAACAGTATGGAGATTCCTCAAAGAACTAAAAATTGTACTGCCTTTTGACCCAGCTATCTCATTTTTAGGAATATACCCTAAGAACACCATAGCACTGTTCAAAAAGAAGAAATGCGCTCCCATGTTTGTGGCAGCATTGTTCACAGTAGCGAAGATCTTGTAGAAACAGCCCAAGTGTCCGTCAGAGGATGAGTGGATTAAAAAGCCTTGGTACATATATACAATGGAATACTACTCAGCAATAAGAAATGATGACATCGGATCATTTACAACAAAATGGATGGACCTTGATAACATTATACGGAGTGAAATAAGTAAAACAGAAAAACACTGAGAACTGCATGATTTCATACATAGGTGGGACATAAAAACGACACTTATGAGATATGGACATGGACAAGAGTGTGGTGGTTATGAGATGGGGAAGGGAGGGGAGAGAAGGAGAGGGGGGAAGGGAGGGGCACAAAGAAAACCAGATAGAAGGTGACAGAGGACAATTTGACTTTGGGTGATGGGTATGCAACATAATTGAATGACAAGATAACGTGGAGATGTTTTCTTTGAACATATGTACCCTGGTTTATTAATGTCACTTCATTAAAATAAATTAAAAATTAAAATTAAGAAAACGTCTATTGTAAAAATTTATAAAATGATCTAAGAAAGACAATAGTACAGTTCATGAACAGTCAAGGAATGAAATGCATTAGAATATCCTGGTTGACATATATATATCTTAATTCTATTATTAAGAAAAGGGAGAAAAAATAAGATATGTGTTTTTGGTTAGTTGCTTAAAATAGGAGGAATTTGCAATTGCTTTAATATTATGAGACCTGTAATGATGAAGACAGAAAAGAGGAAGTAGATAATATAATAAATATAGACTTGCCTATGAAGCTCTTGGACACAATAACAAAATCTGCAGTGTTGACAGTCAAATTATCAAAGGATTTGGCTTAAATATGTCATAGTTTCAACACAAGAATCAAAAACAGAACAATATTGATTCCAGTATCTGTTGTTCTAACTAACTACTTCTTTGATCATGTATGTATCATTCTGGTAACCAACATTAAAAAGACAAATAAAAAGCACTACTGTATATTCTCTGCACATATGGAAATAACACATGAACTGTGTGTGCATTAGTAGTATTGTTCATGATTCTGGCTATCTCTTAACTTCTAAAAGAAATTAATTGTTTAACATATTCTGAATATTTATTATATGCCAAACACTTCCAGATGCTGAAGACACTTCAAATTAAGATTATTTCAGGGCAATTATGGGGTACTAAATATTGATTTATTAATACCTGCCTCCAATCACTCTTAGAAATGGGCACCTTCAAGTAAATTTTTAAAATCTTTGTCATACTGCTTGTATTAACTATAATAATTTATTTAGAGAGGTTAAAAATAAACTTGTTTTTTAACGCATGGTGACTAAGATAATGGAAATGCAAGATAACTCTATGCACTTTATATTATTTCTACCTGGGCACCTTTTGGCTTTTAAAACAAATTATTGGGATGAAGATGTATGTAATTGTATAGCAAGAACCATATAAACAATATCCGCTAAGTCTGAGTAGTATGCATTATTTTATAATTTTAGATATTATTATTATAGTTACTACAGTATCTATTTTTGAACTAATACATACATACATATTATTGCCCCAAATATACCTAGAATTATTTGAAAAGTTAGGTTACTTAGCCTAGTTTATTTTAAAAATGGACTTTCTCACTTTCAAAGTCAAAATATTTGAAACAAATTTCTTTAGATACAAAGAAGAACTCCATAAGTAACAAAGATTTAGCTCTAGATTGGCATATAGACAATTCTAAAAAAAAAAAAAAAAAATCTGGTTTAAGAACTAGCTGAAGCTGGTGGCAGTGTTCACTAGCATGTGCCTAATCCTGCTGACAGTCATTTCATTTTGAGATCTTTGGAAATTTTAATATGGAAATTTTAATATGTTCCAAGTTTAAAGAGTATTGTTGCATTCCTTTAAAGAAAATTTAGAATATTATTTTGGAGTAAAATTTTGGTGATAATTTCTTTCCCCTTTCTCCCACCAACTCAACAAACAATACAGCAGGTAAACACAAATACACACATGCACATACCCACCCTCACATCCCTCATAAAAATAGAAACTATGAGCCTATATGCTAAAACTCAGTGATAGTGGAAAATGTGAAGATGAAAAGTCATCTATAGAAAGGATTCCAAGATGGCTACAGAGTAGGTGACTGCTATACCCACTTGCTCCCAGCCCCAAACCTGATTCACAGATAAAACACAGAGCATTCAACTGGAATAACCAACTGAAGGATAGCTGAACTAAAAAAAAATGATAACCAAGGATTTACAGAAACCACACAGAGGCTGGTAAGGAAGGTGGGGTCATGAAATGGGATAATCTCTGAGCCTGTGTGCAGTGGCTGAAAAGTCAGAGGGATATCACGTCCACTGAACTCCCTCCCCCCAGAAGAGTGGGAATCTCAAACCCACACAAGGATCCCCTACCCAGAACAACAGGGACAGGAAGAGGAGTTCACATAGCATCTGGTAGTAAAAGTCAGAGTCCCAGATGCTACCTTCCCACATACCAGCACTCCTGTTACTGTAGCCTGAGGAGTGCAGATCCTGTTCCTGCCTGCTGGAGGAGCCACTCCACCATGCTCCATCCTAGTAGTGTCTATCACCGTGGCTTTTTCTGGAGATGCCTCTTATAAAGACCTAGAGAGTGACTCAATTGTGGGGCCCTGAAAAGAGGACAAGCCTCCTCCAAGCACATGGCTGTCCTTGGAAAAACTTTTGTCTGGAAGCCAGACTGGTGGGTGCAAGGGTGGTTGGAGGCATTGTGGGGGCACAACTCCTCTCTTTCCCATTGGCACAGTCCCTGCTACTTCAGGGATGAAAAGAACTCTCAGCTCCCCTTCTGCAAACTGGTGGGCACTATCCGCAAAAGAGAAAAGATGGTATGGCCTTGGAAGGAGAGCACGATGTGCTGGGAGAGCAGAGTGCCATGCAGGGCCAGGACTTTCTGTGCCTGTCATCCCAGAGAAGTTCTGAATGGGGACCCAGACAGACGGGAGCTGTGAAGTGGTGAGGCATCATGGGGGCACAACTCCTGTCACCCAGGACCAAACTGGAGTTACAGCCAAATTTAAGAACAATCACTAAATGTGATACAACACATAAACAAAATAAAGGGTGAAAGCCAAATGATCATGCCAATATATGGAGAAAAAGCATTTGATAAAATCCAGCACCCAATTATGATAAAATCTCTCAACAAGTGGGGATAGTGGGAACATACCTCAACATAATGAAGGTCATATATGACAAACCTACAACCAACATCATACTCAATGGGGAAAAACTAAAAGTAATCACTTAAGATCAGGAACAAGACAGGGGTGTTCACTTTCACCACTCTTATTCAACGTAGTACTGGAAGTCCTAGCCATAACAATCAGACAAAGTAGAAGAAATAGAAGACATCTAAATTGGAAAGGAAGAAGTAAAACAGTCAGTATTTTCTGATGTCATGTTTGTCCATAGAAAACCCTAACGTTTCCAACAAAAATCTACTATACCTAATAAATAAATTGGACAATGTAGCATGATACAAAATTAATATTCAAAAATCAGTGGTATTTTTATATAATGAACTATCAGAAAAATAAATTAAGGATACAACCCCATTTTATATTGCAACAATAGAAAAGATCTAGGAATAAATTTAACCAAGGAGGTAAAAAACTTATACTCAAGAAATTACAGTAAGATGAAAAAAGAAAGGAAGATATAAACAATTGGAAGCATATACCATGTTCATGGACTGGAAGAATTAACTTCATTAAAATGTCCATACTACCAAAAGCAATCTACGGATTCAACACAATTCTTATTAAAATATCAATGGCATACTTCACAGATCTAGAACAAATATTCCAAATATTTATGTGGAGCAAAGTTAAACCTGAATACCCTCAGCAATCTTTAGAATGAATAACAAAGAGGGAGATATCACCGTACCTGATATCAGGCTATATATACTACATGTCCATTGTAATCAAAACAGCATGTTACTGTCATAAGAACAGGTATATAGATAAATGAAACTGAATAGAGAACCTAGAAATAAACCCATGACTTTATGGTAAATTAATATTTGACAAACAAGACAAAAGGATACAATAAAGACAGACTCTTCAATATATGGTGGTGGGAAAAACTGGACAAGTACATGCAAAAATTGAAACTAGATTACCAGCTTACACCATACACGATAATAAACTCAAAATGGATAAAAAGACTTAACTGTATTTCACAAAACCATAAAAATCTTAGAAGATAACATAAGCAGTAGACTTCCAGACATCACTCCTAACAATATTTTTGCCAATCTATCTCCTCGTGAAAGTAAATCAAAGAAAAAAATAAACAGATGGAACATCAAACTAAAAATCTTTTGCACAGGAAAATAAACGACCAACAAAATGAAAAGTCAGCCCACTGTATGGGAAAACATATTCACTGATACTGCTGACAAATGGTTAATAACTAAAATTTATAAAGAACTTATAAAACTCAACACCAGGAAGGTAAACAATGCATTTAAAACATGGGCAAAGGACTTTAATGAATACTTCTCCAAAGAAGACAAATGGATAGACAATAGGCATATGAAAAAATGCTCATCACTAATCATCAGAGAAATGCAAATTAAAACCACAATGAGATATCATCTCACACCTGCCAGAATGACTATCATCAACAAATCACAAAACAACATCTTGAGAGGATATGGAGAAAACAGAACCCTCATGCACAGTTGGTAGGAATGCAGACTCATGCAGCCACTGTAAAAAACAGTATGGAGTTTCCTCAAAAAATTAAAACTGGGTCTGCCATTTGACACCGCTATCCCACTTCTAGGAATATATCCTAAGAATATCCCAAAACACTAATTCAAAAGAAGATAGGCACTCCCATGTTCATTACAGCATTATTTACAATCGCCAGTACTGTATCTGGAAACAAGTCTTCATCAGTTGATAATTGGATAAAAAAGCTGTGGCACATTGACACCACAGAATATTACATGATCATAAAAAAGAATGAAATCTAACTTTTGGCAAGAGCATGGAGGACCGGGAGATTATTTATTATGCTACATGAAATAAACCAGAGAAAGACCCCCAGCATATGTTCTCCTTGTATGTGGAACTTAATGCACACAGTGAACTGAGGAACAAAATAGAAACAGAGGCATGGAGACAGGGAACAGATGGACAGCTGTCAGAGGGAAGTAGAAAGAGGGGCTGGATCAAAGAAGATGGAAAGACATATATATATATATATATATATATATATATATATATATATATATATATATATATATATCCCATAGATCAGTGGTTCTTAACCTGGGTTCTATCAAACCCTAGGGATTCGATGAGTCCGTCTCAGGGGTTCGGAGAAGCCTCTGCCGTGGACGCCAGAATAAAGTAATACCGTAATTTGTTGTGAGTTCATGCACTTTGTTGGTTTTGTTCTTTGAGCAAGGTGATGTTCATGCACGGCTCATTTTGTGCACTAGTAAGAAAACATATACCTATGTCTTGAATTTGGAAAAAGAAATCATATTTTATTGATCACTAAAGAAGGGTTTGGTGAATGCGCATATGAAACTGGTGGATTCAGTACCTCAGAAAAGGTTAAGAACCACTGCCCTAGATACAGACAACAGAGTGGCAAGAACCAGAGGGAAAGGGGGAGTGGAGGCAAAGGAAGAAGGACAAAGGATGGGGGAATGGGGCCAGAAAGAAAGTTTGCTCGTGGTATGGCGGGGGTGGTGGTAACATGTGGTAACATGCAGTGTATAGGTGTTGTTATATGTTTGGCAAACCATGTCAACCCAATAATTTTTAAAAATAAGTTTAAAAATAAAAATATATACAATAAAATAAAAATAGTTTGACTATATATAAAACATATTCAAATTATGAAAAAAGGCATCAATAGGGACATGTAAATAACTGTATTCCTGATACTATCTAATTCCTGAAACTCAAGATGATAAGGAAGTAAGTGTTATTAGATAGGAAATTGTTGATTCCTATATTTACTTTCACCCACAGAAAGTATAAAGTTGATACTGTTTTATAATAAGCCATTTTTATCATTTGAGGAGTAGAACCATAAGAGCTACAGGAATTAAAAAATAGACACTGATATTTAAGTGCCTGTTATGGACAGGCACTGTGCTTTGCATTTTTAAAATAAATTATCTCATTCAAATTATTTCAATTAAACAGCACATTTTGACATTAATGTTCCTGTGTCTATTTTTTATATGAAAATAATAAGGTTCTGCCTGACCAGACGGTAGCACTGTGGATGGAGCATCAGACTGGGATGCGTAAGGACCCAGGTTCGAGACCCCGAGGTTGCCGGCTTGAGCACGGGCTCATCTGGTTTGAGCAAAGCTCACCAGCTTGGACCCAAGGTCGCTGGCTCGAGCAAGGGGTTACATGGTCTGCTGAAGGCTCACAGTCAAGGCATATATGAGAAAGCAATCAATGAACAACTAAGGTGTTGCATCGAAAAACTGATGATTGATGTTTCTCATCTCTCATTGTTCCTGTCTGTCCCTATCTATCCTTCTCTCTGACTCTCTCCCTGTCTCTATAAAAAAAAACAACACCAAGGTTCTTCACTTTATTTATGCCATATTGGGTAATGTTTGAGATATGATTCAAATCTAGCCATGTCAGCCACACAAACTATATTTCATCAATTATAAAGCTATTGCTTTTCAACTACAGATAAAATTTTATTCAAAACACTATAAAGGCTGTGTGGAAGTCCAGTAAAACAAGCTAGCATTAATTTAATACTTCTTATCCAAAAATCACTTATTTACACAACTTTTATCAATATTGCTGTTGCTATTGTACTGAATGAGGAATCAAGTACAAATTAATCAATTATGTGTTTATATTTTCCCTACATGCAAGAATTATTTTTTAAAAATGTATTCTTTAGGTAAAGTTCTAATGAGAAGCTATTTCTCCTTCCTAAAATAGTGCCTTATGATTTAACCCAGCCCATTTTGCATGGTGTCATTATCTTAATAGATTACTTAACTGCCCAGTCATGGAATCAATGATATAACTGATTATATAAATGAACTCATCACTCTCCTACCTCTGAGAGATCAGGTTCAGTTGGACATATTTATGACCTCATGGAGCCAGTTATGATTCTGCAACTAAAAAAGCAACAGAATGTGAAGACGTAAACACTAACATCATTATCCTACCGAGTTTCCAGATAAGTTCACTTATTACTTCTATGATGAAACTACAGAACATTCTAATCTCCTTCAAAGTACCATTTAGTTGTATACAATAAGATATACTTAATATATTTATTCAATTTCTTGATTCTTTGTTTTTCAGAAGAATGCAGAACAGATTGAAAGGTACAGGTTGGCAGAATGAAAAGATGTCTATGCAGTAGAATGGTATGAATTTAACAGTTTGGAGTTTAAAGTGTAAAATTATATATATATATATTTTTTTTTTTCTAACTGGACTAAAGCTTAGATGAATATTTCAAATACTTAAAATAACAAAGAGTAAGGAATGCTGACCGGGAAATATAAATGAAAAATAACTTAGCGATTGAATAGACGTATGCCTTTTAATTTCCAGTTAGAGAAGAATTTATTTTTAATAAAAATATTTAGGAGTATAATTTTATAATGAAAATATATATGCATAAATTAGAAAAAAAATATAAACTTTTAGCTTCCATGTATAATATAATTTAGGACAATACAACAAAAGAGTGATATTTTTGAGAACCATCATCAGAATAATCAGGAGAATCAACAATAATAAAACAAAATGTTCAATGCCTGTAAGAGGAATTAGGTAACTGAGACAGCAATATTTTTGTTTGTTTGTTTTAGGTAAGAGGAGGGAAGATAGTGAGGCAGATTTCTGCAGGAGGGTGACTGGGATCTACCCATTAACCCCATCTGGAGCCGATGCTGAGTAACAAGCTATTGTTAACACCTGAGGCTGATGCCCTCCAACAGAGCTATTCTCAGCAGGGAACATGCTCAAACCAATCCAGCCACTGGCTGCAGGAGGAAAAGAGGAAGAGAGGGAGAGGTGAAAATGCAGATAGTCACTTCTCCTCTGTGCCCTGACCAGGGATCAATCCCATGACGCCCAGATCTACCCACTGAGCCACTACTGGTCAGGGCCTACAGAAATATTTTTAAAAGAACAAGAAAAATATCATATGACCTCACTCATTTGAGGAATCCAATGAACAATGTGAACTGAGGAACAGAATGGAGACAGAGGAGGGATCAAAGGGACCAGAGGAAAAGAGAACAGAGGGAAAGGGGATGATAGGATGGGATAAACCTGAAGGGAAGGGGGGGAGGGTGTAGAGCCATAGGAATGTTGCCAGGAAGATAGCCTAAAGTAAAACAAAGTTCATAGTGTCCTAACTAACAATGAACCTAACATAAGAGGAACTGTGAACTGTTTGTGCATTGAATTCTTTTTTTGAAAAAATAACCGTTTGAGCCCGAACCCGCCCTGCTGTGGTTGCCAAAGATAACCCCTATCTGCTCCCCGTTACTTCTTTGTGCAGCTTGTTCAGCCCTGTCCAACCGCTAACTGCCACGTCAGCTTCTGTAAACTGCTTGCTTGCTGCCACTATATAAACCATGAGTCTGTAAGCAGCAGGCGCAACTCTCGTTTGCAGCCCCTCCGGTGGGTCAGGTGTTCCCGAACACCTAGAGAGTTCGCCCTTGCGCAGGTTAAACTTGGCCAATAAACTTGGCCACAGAGGAGAAGTGACTATCTGCATTTTCACCTCTCCCTCTCTTCCTCTTTTCCATCTTAAGTCCTGAAAGTCTCCGACGTGTGTTCTTGGCCCGGCGAATGCAACAGAGGGCACTAGGGGAGGGGGCAGGGAGGTGTGGAGGGGAATACGGGGGAGGGGGATGCATTCCAGGCAACGCTAGAATCTATGTAAACACAACAAATTAAAATCAATAAAGAAAAACACAACTATGTTTCTTATGCTTATACTTTTTAATTAATTCATTAAGTTGTTTCCAATGTTCTACAAAACATCTAAATATAGGCAGAGAGAAATATTATGAAATACTGTATAAGAAACCACCACAACTATTTCCTGTATTTAGAGCTCAGCGACATCACATTTAAATGATACATCCACTTGAAACGTGTTTTATCTGACCCACCCTTTGAAATTAAAAAAAATGTTTTGTAAATCAGTAATTTATCTCCTTTGAGCCACTTTGAGTAAACTGCAAAAACCTTTTTACTAATTATTGGTGTTATGGCCAAAGTGTGTCCCCACAAAATTTAAACGCTAAAGTCAAATTTTCAGGACCTCAGAATGTGGAGATACGTTCCTTAAGAGACAATAAAACTAAACTGAGATCATAGGAGGGTTCAAACCTTATCTGACTGGAATTTGAACGTGTGAAGTCACCAAGGCATGCAGCTCAGAGGGCCAACCACATGAGGAGAAAGCTGTGAGAAGCTGCCACCTATAAGCCAAGGGAGGCTTGGGACCTCTCAGAGGAAACCTTCTCTCCCAGGACACCAATCTTGCTTGAGCTTCTAGCCTCCAGATCTGTGAGAAATAACCTTTGTTGGTTACTCTCCCCAGTCCATAGTTCTGTGTTACAGCAGCCCCAGCAAACACCTGCAATCATGCAATGGATTTCCAAAACTTAGCACCCAACTGTGTTAGCGTCATTTTTAGTTGTCCATTTTTTCTTAATTTATTTTATTTTATCTAGTATTATAATTGCATTTTTAAAGTTTCAAAAATAACCTAAAAATTTTTTTTAATTATTTTTCTGTTTTAAACACAGAATGATGCGAGACTACATCAAATTGCCCTTTGGAAATGTAAAAACAGAATGTATTCAACTAGATATAATGCCAGTTGCACACTTAGAATTCTCTAGTGTCACTCAGCTGAGACACTTAGAGGACAACAATATGCTTAATGAGCTTTGCGATTCGAATAACTTATTTACTGGTAAGGTGGAAAATGTATCCATCAACCACAGAGAAATACTACCATCCTCCTACTTGAAACAACACATTTCATCTAGCAACTGAAATAAAAGAACACATATCTCCACAAAGAACAACAGAAATATTTTCACATTTGGAACACAACTGCCACAGATTTGTGAGGGGGAAGAAAACTATCAGGAATGAAGCTCACAAAAACACAGCATATTTAGAGATCAAACATTTTATAGGTAATTCCAGCTCAGTTATTGTGCATGCAAAGAAACAAAAATTTTAGAGGATTTGTAAGTTATTGGCAATTAAACCTGTTGCACCTAAGTAAAACCTACATCCTTGTTAATATCCCTTCTATAGAGGATGTTTTGTCTTCCTCATTTCAAAATATGTTGCTTTTGCCCTTATAGCAGGAGGCCTACACTGGTTACAATGTCAGTGAAACAGACCAAACAAAACAGCTGCATTTTTTTTTTTTTTCAGCACTTGGGATATGCCATCGTCTTCAGGCCCAAAAAGCTGCCCTTCTCCTTTCTCAGTGTTTCCTCATGGAGCAAACTCTTACTCCTCCTTCACACCCCTGTATTTTTTCTCAGCATCCGACCTTTTCCTTTGTGAGCATATATGGATACACCCCGCTTATAACATGTACCATTTTGTTTGCGGGCTTCACTGTCTGTTTCTTCTACTGAAATGTAAGCTCCACAAATGTAGATATCCGGGCTGACTAAACACGGTGTGTCCTATACTTGGAAGAGTCCTGGTCTACAATTCTTCACCAGCTGTAAAACCCTTGGCTGATATTGCAGGCTGCCCGGTGTTTCTCACCTCCAGTCCTCTGGTTTTACTGCACAAAATGACAAGAGAGTTCAGATGTCGTAAGTGAAACTTGTTCGGTCTTCTAATCTGCCTTGTCCTGGAGTTCTTCCTTTTTAGTACTGCTTGACCTGAAGTCTACTCCCTTTGCTAAACACAGATTGTCTCCTTTAAAAATCACTACCAGAAGACCTACGTCACCAGATCAGGGAGTATGAGAGCTTTCCTTATTAAGAAGACCTTCTACCTACCACAAAGAACTTATGAAAGCTCTCACAATTCATGCAAGCTCATGCAGCACCCTGCACAGTACACCCGTGGGACAGGAAGACACCTAACATGATGGCTTACAACCTGCAGATGCTGTCTGTTGGAAAGACGTCTCCACCAAGTCTCCTTCCAGCCTTGCTGGAAAATCATACCAAATAATGTTAACTAGCCTCTGAGTTGCGAAATTAAAAGGCATTGATTGAGCGATTTATATTTTCCATTCTCCCACACTTGCACCCCATTTGCCAGATTGAATACCCCAGTTTATCGAGACCTCAAATGAAAGTTACACAGACCAGAGAACCACTCAGACCAAAAGCAGGCAGCACTACAGGTAGTTGGCTTTTCCCAGGACCCGGGGCTGGGCTGGTCAAGTCAGCGCCTGATGTGCATAATTCTTATGTTTATTTCACAATATTTATTTCTTGGGTAGTTTAACAACCTTAATCCTCTGATAACTAGCTGGTCACCTTTTTAGGTTTTAGATTATATGTCATGATCTAGTTTTTCCATATCACTAAACCTCAACTACACAGTAAAAAAATAGAGTGTTGTTCTATAGTAGTAAAGATAAATATTTTTTGAAGAAAAAATAAAACGACGTGTTATTGAACAAAATGATAGGTTTTTTTTTTTTTAATTACTGAATGTGCAAATGAGATTCTGGGCTCCAACAGGAAAGTTAATTACGTCATATAAAATCACATTAGAAATACAGGGTTTGAAGAAATGAGGTAATAAAATTGGTTTACAGTCTAATTTCTAAATTAAACAGGGTTTATATGTTCAGAAATATGGTGTCACCTTTTCTAATCGTATTTGCATTTTATCGATGATACATACAAGCCATTAATGTGACAATTTTAACTCTTCTTGTCTTAAAAATTGCATATAAAGTAAAATTCTTGTATTCTTAATAAGAAACCCTCTCCTTAATGATTACAGAGTTGAAGGCAGACAAATCTGTTACGTAAATGAGATGGAAAAGTTAAGCTGAAATTCCCTTTGTGCAGAACACAAACTGAACAAGGTTATAATATCTAGCTATTTAATGAGAAAGAAAGAACACTAAAGTCAGCATAAAAGTTTAGCAAGCAGTCCAGGATGGATAGTTAAGGTTAGGGAGGTGGGCAAATAGCACATCCAATTATTCATCTCAAGTTGCTCTCCAAAGATGGAATAAAACTCACTTTTACCAAGGTTTTTTTTCAAATCTAGTTTCTGGAACACATCAATACGATTATCAGCACTGTCATATTGCACTAATGTAGACACACTTTCTAATGATGTTGCTGTTTTGCATATATATGATGCTATATAGTTTTCCTCTAATGCCCTGTGAGAAAGTAAGAAATTACATATTAACTCTAAGGCCAAACTGTTACATTTCCTGACACACTCTATGCCTAACAGTACTGACACTAATATTGGCAGAAATAACTCTGTGGGGGAAAGCTTTAATTATGTAAATAATAGGCAGCAATCAGATTTGTAGGCCCTAAAAGTTAGAAGGTTTTATTTCTAATCATTAAGAATGGTGTATAGACTAGTAAGATTTACCAGTGACATGCTCTTGATCTGCCCAGAAAACACACTGGAACAGAACTACCTCATAAACACAATTTCACATTCTGTTTCCATCTTTATCTTCTTATACATTTACTTACTGAGATATAACCGTGTACAGGTAACATTCTGTTTTTCAGCATGGCTAACGTGTTTTCTCCTTATATGTGTTCTAAGTTATAAACAAATACTGAGCTAGGGGAGCACACGGGGAGCGTGGGGAGGACCGAAAGGGAACTAGATGGATACAAAAGCAATCTGAACTCTCACTGTTTCTTGAGTTTATTGCTTCTTCTTATTTTTTCTCTCATTGCACAAATGAGAACTAACTTTATAAAGGAACTGCCAATTTAGGGTAAAAATTTAAATCTGGGGTGGTAACTCAGAAAATAGACACACTATGATTTAGAGAGTTTATATCAATTTTGTCAAATAATTTTTGTGATGAAATTGGGGGGATACACATTCTCTGTCTGTATCCATCTATCTGTATCATATCAAAGCCAGTGGCTCAGAATCTGAGCTGGCATTCAAAGCACCTTCAGCCTAAAACTCTTCAAAATGAAGCCATTTGCTTACAAATGACTTAACATACAAAATTGACTAAACAGGAGAACACATGTATTGCACGTTATGTTCAGATTACAAATGAATTAACCCTTTACATACTCACCTATAATCTATTATGAGTTCACAGAGCTTTCAGAAGTCAGCTTTATAATGTGAATAGCAACCAGATTATTTTCCCAGTGACTTGTCATGGCCACCTTCCAGTCCAGTGAGTACAGTTCCAGGTGTGCTCAACGTGGACATGAAGAGTTGGATGACAAAATCTATGTTACTGAGAAAGGGACCACTTTTCAGGGCACCAAAATAAATGTTAGTTTCTGGGATTTCTCTTAAAGCCAATGTAACATTTAAGAAAGAAAGAAACCTCCCACTCATCCATGTTGAGTGAACATTTCAATTTATGTCAAAGCAAAAGTCAGGGTAATGTGATTGAAGGTTTATACTGGGTGATATGTTGAATCAAAAGAGACCTCTGAGAAGTTGTAAGTAAAAGGTAGAGACAAAATGCTTTAGAAATAAGCTCACAAATAAATGGAAAAGAACAATTATGTACACCCAAGAAAAGTAGCAACTATTAGAAAACAACAAAACTTCCAAAAATAAAAGAATGCTTAAAGCAAAAGCATACCAAAGAAACAGAAATAAGGAATAGGATATGGATTGGAGCAGAAACAGTGAATGGCACATAGCATATTAACAAAAGAAAGTATCCAAATATAGAGTTATTATTTCAGCAAAAGTATGTAAACATGTCTGTATTCAGAAATACGACTTAAAATCAAAAAGTAAAAAACATAAACACATAACATTCGGGATTTTTTTGATAAGTAGTATTTAGACACAAGAATTCAAAAATATTATCTTTGTGTAAGAATTACAGATTTATCATTCTAACCCTCATGATGCATTATTTCCAATAAACATTAATCATTTTCAAAACAATAAAGACTATAAATACTACATGAAAAAAATATCCATATATATATATGATTGCATATTAATCTTCATTAGCATTAGATTTGAAAGTGTTTGTAGACAGTCAAAATTTTTTTCCCTAACATAGTAGCTAAGAAGGATAATGAAATAGGGAATATTTAAATTAGAAGATACAATATAGTACATTCAAAATAGAAGAACATATTTAAATATTTGAATATTATTATATCTCAAGGGATTGTACAAAATTCCAGGGCTCATGAGAAGGCCACATTCTAGTGAAGGTTCTATCTAGATCAGTTATGATAATCACCATAACACATGGCAGGTCTACCCTGAGACTAGCCCATCTCAGGGTGCTACTCAGAAGGCACAAGCAGGGAGAGCCATACTCCGAGTGAGGAACAACGGACACTGTGTATGGAAGACATATTTGAGCTCATTGAATTATAAATTTGCATGAGGCTAGGGCTAGTATAAGCATAAATACTAAAGGTGCACAACATACAAAATGTCAAAAGAGTGTTTCCGTACCATTAGGGCCATGATTAGAATTCTATTTACCAGGAGAGCTTTAAAAAATATATATTTTGCCTGACCTGTGGTAGCGCAGTGGATAAAGCGTCGACCTGGGAACACTGAGGTCGCCAGTTCAAAACCCTGCACTTGGTCTGGTCAAGGCACATATGGGAGTTGATGCTTCCAGCTCCTCCCCCCTTTCTCTCTTTCTCTCTCTCTCTCTCTCTCTCTCTCTCTCTCTCTCTGTCTCCTCTCTAAAATGAATAAAATAAAATAAATTATATATATATATATATATATATGCCCTTTTCTATCATTTTAAACCACAGTCTTCAGGGGTTGGATTTTTAAATCTGAATTTTAAAACCTGAGCGTTTTTCATTTTGACCAGCTATATAGGTGGTGCAGTGAGAAGACTGATAACATTTCACTGAATACAACGCCTTATCGTAGTCACCAACCCTCCCCCCCAGCTAAGATTGCCTGGGGTCTTCACTAACACCAATGAGCAACTTTAACTCTTCATCCATTTGGGATGCTTTCCACCATGGCTGCACATACAGTCAAGAGTGATCTTTCCCCGTCGGGTATTATTTGCTCTCTCCTCTTACAGAAGTGTGCGCCTAAAACCTACAGAATTATATTAACCAATATCATCCCAATAAACTAAATTAATTAAAACAATTTTTTTAAACAATGTTTTAATGACTTCCTCTTTCTTTAAAGCTCACTAAAGCCTGCCGTATTTGGTCCCTCCTTAATTCTCCAGTGAAACTGAATGATATCCTCCCATTTGCTTTCTTCGTTTACACTACATTGGCCTTGTCTCAGGTCATCAGATCCAGCACACTTCCTGTCCAGGCTCCTTATTCTGTTCAAATGAATGGTCTGATAATGACATTTTCTTTGTGCCACAAAAGTGTCATTGGTCATGCTCATAATAAAAGTATTGTTTTTAAGTCTTACTTTCTATTATACCCAAACTAAAGTCTCCACTCCATACACTATTATTGACACCATTTTAACTTCCACAATCACACAGCTCTCTTCTTTGTCAGTTCTCTCTTTCGACAGTTTCATCCAGCTTAAAGGTCAGCAAAAATTTTGGTTGAGTCAGAGAGTAAATGTCACAGACATAGTAGGCCAAGTGGCAAATTCGGGCAGCTGTCTTTGCCACAAGACAAATAGTTTTGTATATGTCTGACATGTTACATTTTAAAATGTAAAAAGCTATTGATAACTTAGAGATAAAACACACAAAATCAGGCAACAGAAGAGATTTGGCCCCTGGGCTGTAGTTTGTACCAAATCCTGACCTAGACACATGATTTTAAACACAGTCTATAAGCCTTTGATGTCTATTGACGGTTCCACTTGAATTCTAACAGGCATCTCAATTTAGTGTACAAAAATAAAAATCAATTGCACACATGCTACCTGCACCTGTAGCTGTGGACTCAACCCCACATTATCAAACCCTCCCCATCTCAATAAAGGACCATATGTCCCTGTGTCCAAACATCTTGATTCTTGGTCAATACATCCTATCATCCCTATCTTCAAACCAACTTCTAATCTCAAACAGTTTTCCCCACATTATTGTACGATCTAAATCCCAACCAGTATCATCCTTCGCCTGGACAGTCACAAGAGTCACCAGAATGGACCCCCTTGGCCTACTGTTATACCCCTCCCCAATAGTACATCCTCTATACTGTGGATAAAAGAAAATGTGTAATAGTAAATGTGATCATATTGCCTCTCTATCTTACACCTTTCAATGGATTTATTTTTTTTTTTTTAAGTGAGAGGAGGGGACATAGAAAGACAGACTCCTGCATATGCCTCAATGGGATTTACCCGGGGGTTGCTGGGGCCATACTTAGACCAACCAAGCTAACCTCAGTGCTCCAGGCTGACGCTCAACGCAACCGAGTGACTGGCTGTGAGAGGGGAAGAGAGAGAGAAGAGGGAGAGGGAAGGGGAAAGGGGCAGATGGTCACTTCTCTTGTGTGTCCTCACTGGGGATCGAACTCTGGACATCCACACACGGGGCCAAAGCTCTATCCACAGAGCAAACCAGCCAGGGCTAGAATGTGTTTTTTTATCTAAACATTGCCTACAAAGTCATAACTACTCTCGTCCCTGAGAGGCCTGATCCTCATGTCTCTTCTGTATCCTCTTTTCCTTGCAGACAAACTAGGCATCTTCCCAAGAAAACATCAGGCTTATTTCTATTTCAGAAACTTTATGTTTTCTCTTCATTCTATTCATGCATCCTGAATCTTCAAAGTACCTGCCTCTTTCTTTTTATTCCAATCTGGACTGAAACATCACCTCGTCAGAGAGGGAATTCCCTGAGTTCCTTTATAGCAGGACCGGTGCCAGCCCTTTTCCGGGTTACACTCAATCGCATCGCATCTCGTTGTCTTCATCACAGCACGCCGTACCGCTCTTCATGGCACGGCGTTGGTTATACCTCTGTGTCTCTGTTCTCCTTACTCTCCCTACTACATGTAACAACTTAAGTCTCTGCCGTCTTTCTTGCTATCACCCCTGCACCTGGCAGGCCCTCTGTAACTACCTTAGATTGTCTTGTTGACTACTTTGCATATGTTAATTCTCCTTTCAAACTGTATTTTTCAATTATAGCTTCCATATTACTTTGTATTCGTTTCAGGTGTATAGCATAGTGGTTAGACCATCTCTATTTACAAAGCGGTCCCTTAGTACTTCAAGTATCCACCTGGCACCATCGATAATTATTCCAATATTATTGATTGTATTCCCTAGGCTGTCCTTTACATCTTTGTGATTATTCTGTCATTATCAATTTTTACGGTTTAATCCCTTCATGTTTTTTACCCAGCCCTCCAGATCCCCTCCTTTCTGGCAACTAATTTTTGTTAACACTCTTTCTCTTTTCCCTGTCTGTATTTTCTCCCTTATGCCCCCTGGTATAAAGAGATACCTTCCTACCAGGAAAACAAGTATACCAGGAAACAAACAAAAACACTTCTGGTTCCCAGATTTTGAAGCCAGTATGTTTTCCCACTTTCAAACATCCTTGACCACGAAGATAGAAAAGATGCACTTAGAATTATTTACACGTTACTGCTGTCTACAGTTGGTTTCCAGAAACTCACTTAATATGGTATCGATTGATATGACAGTAATTCAAATGCAGGTTTATCAGCATCTTCCAACAGAACAAATAACCTTTCTAATCAGCATCTTCAATTAAGTACCTAAATCTGATGGAGAATAAATTATATGTTAGGCTAAATTTGCATTGACTCACTATTCTAAAAAGCTTTCAAATTAATTAAAAATGAGATATTCGGTAATGGAAAAGAAAAAAGATAAAACCTTATTTTAATCAGTTTAAATTAGAATTTAACAGTACTTTAATAGAGCACTTTGTAATTGTCTGCATGAGTAATAAAGCAAAATTATTGAGTACTAAGTAGTGATCACGGTATAATCTGACACTCAAAGTGAATTATCAAAAAGAAATCTCAGCATCCTCCAATAGCTTCCCACTTCACTCCGAACTAAAGCCAAAGTTATTACAACAGCCATTCAATTACAGAACGCCCATCACCTCCTCCCTACCATTTCTCCTGGATCTTCAAGTTCTCCCCACCACCTGTGCTTCCCCTGAACCACAGTAGTGCATTTGCTGTTCCAGGTACAATCCTGGTCATGAATGATATACACTTGTACCCTTGCAGGTGGTATTCTTTCCCCAAATCTCCGTGTGGTTCAGGGCCTCATTATCCTGGGACTCTCAATGATCACCTTTTCTGTAAGGTCTTTCCGAACTAGTCAACTAAAAACTACCATCTCAGAATGAGGACACATGCAATAATCAGATTGTCTATCACAGAAAGGTGCACTTGAAACCTATCTAATCTTATTAACCAATGTCACCCTAATAAATTGTATTTTTTTAAAAGGATGATAATTACTACAACTTCTAAAAATTCTCTGATCCTCCTCACAGCATCACTGTGTGTGTTTTTGACCAAACTTTACATATGTATGTATGCTCATTGTCTGTCATCTGTCCCCCCACATTTTTAATAGGCAAGCTCCATAATGGCAGATCTTTCTGTCACTTTCCTTACCTGCCCTAGCCCTAGAGTCCAAAATAGTTCTTGATTGAAGGTAAGTAAATACTTTATAAACTTTTGTTAGGTAGATGAATATACAGTCTGAGTCATCAAGGAGCTTATAAATAGGTAAGAAAAAGACACAAGCATAGAACATATGGAGACATAATAACAATGTTGTGTATATGGATCGTCATAAAGTACAAGACACCACATCAAAATAATGGGCAGAGACATATTAGGAGATACCTGAGTGAGGGGCAGGGAACATAGTCTAATGGAGAAAAGGGAGAAAGGAAGATCTTACAAATGAGCAACGGAAGTGACTTCCAAGAAAATAACTTTTAAAATTACCCTAAGGAAAGAAAAAAAAACATAAGATACAATGCATCCCAATTATTGTATCACATATAATTAACTATAAAACCCCAAAAATGTTTTGCTTTGAGAAAGCTGCAGTTGATGTAAGTCATACTATGATATAACCATGTATAAATCTCAGTGCTTCGGAATTATTGAGAAAAAGGCTTCAGACAAGATATATGATGATTTAAGACAGCAAAGTTGCTGATGGACAGGTCACATGTCCCTTAAAGAAAACACCTAGCTGGTCAACACGATGCACATCGTTCATGACGGAAAGGTGCCAGGTTGCTTTTCTATAAGTCTCTTGAAATCTAAGTGGACACCTTTCAATTTCATGCGTAATTCATGAGCATTTTAAAGGAAACCTAGTAAGTGACAGGGACGTGATCCCAAGTATGCCTTTAGGCTGAGGTAGCTACGCACTGCAGTTTGAGGAGGTACCAGGAAACAAAAAGGATTGAGGATAAGTGGTAATGGCTGGTAAGAACTGGAACACCCAGTCTCACGCATGAGGTTATGTTGGATCTCTCAACTCAGAAGTTAGACTCTTTATGCACAAAGGACTTAAGGTGCTCTTAAAGCACGAGTTTGACATTTCATGCCATGAGATAAAGGCAAGACAGGGTGCGGTCAGTGTCTGCTTGACAAAGGAGCTGCCTCCCTCAACCTCTTTCCATTTCATGTGTGTCTGGTGTGTGTGTGTGTGCTCACGCGCGTGAAGACCTATTAAAAACTTCATATACAGATGAATTTTTAAGACTTTCCATTATGTTTTATTAATATTAGCATACGTTAGAATACCCTAGCTTATGTATTTCTCATATCTGCTGCTCCTGCTGTGTTTCCATTTCTCTGCTGTTTATACCACTTGATTTTCTTTTCTATCTCTTTAGTTATGTAGGGTCTCTCTATTCCAAATTGCCTTCTTTTTATATCTCCATATTGGTGACTAGGGAGAAGGATGAGGCTAGCACACAACACAGAAATGATACTGTCTAGTAAATTCCACATGCAACAAAAATCTCCAAGTGAAATTTTAAATCCAAACCAACCACATGCCCAAACAGTCTTAAATAGGTGAAAACATAACATTAAAAGCTCAACAACAACAAAAAAATGTTAAAGTTAAATGATGTTTAAAATATGTTTTTCTAAATAAGTTTAATTTTTAGGGTGTAGGAGAACCTTCTAAAATGAGATTGACCTTAAAGAACAAGTTAAATAAAGTAAATGGAAAGTAAAACACTTTATTACATTGCATGATAATAATACCTTCAAAATACTGTGAGTAAATGCCACTTATATATTGAATGATATAGTATAATTTCTGTAAAAACAGGTTATAAATTATCATGCTTTTTCCCCATAAAAAGGAAAAATTTGAAGACTAGTTTTTTTTTCCATGTCAATAGGTTTATTGATCAGAAAGCCAGCTTAAAATGCTAAATAGTACTATCAATGATTTTCTTCTAATGCATGTATCTAAATCATGAAACAGGAATCACTTCTGTGGAAATGAAAATTTAAGAGAGCACTCCAAAGAGAGTCTTAACTCTTAGACATTCCTTGCATCTACTCTCCTACGTTACAGGCTTTGATGCAAATTTCATGAAAGGACTCAAACTGACTTGTTTAGGAATACAACTTCACATGTCTAAAAACAATCACAGGTAGTTTTTGCAAGAATCCAAAATTTTAAGGCAAGTTATTTAATTTATTTTTATAATTTTAATTAACTTGGGTGGGTTCTGTTAAGTAAGTCCGCTTGGGTGGGTTCTTAAATCACTACTTTCTTTTTTATCATATGATATAACCTTTTTAAGCTATGGAAATTATATATCACATAAAATCTCTATGAATGAATGACTTTTTTGTAGAAACAAAAATGTTAGAAATTATTGTTAGGATTCATTTTTTTTATTATTTATGGGTTTTAGAGAGAGATAGGAAAGGAGGGAGAAAGAGAGAGAGAGAGGGAGATCAACTTGCTGTTCCACTTCTTTATAAGTACACTCATTGGTTGATTCTTGTCTGTGCCCTTACCTAAGATTGAACCTGCAATCCTTTTTTTTTTTTTGGTGTGTGTGTGTGTGTGTGTGTGTGTGTGTGTGTGTGTGTGTGTATTTTTCTGAAGTGAGAGGCAGGGATGCAGAGAGACAGACGCCCACATGCGCCAACCAGGATCCACCTGGCATGCCCACTAGGGGGCGATGCTCTGCCCATCTGGGCCATTGCTCTGTTGCAACCGGAGCCATTCTAGCACCTGAAGTGGAGGCCATGGAGCCATCCTCAGTGCCCGGGCCAACTTTGCTCTAATGGAGCCTTGGCTGCAGGAGGGAAACAGAGAGACAGAGAGAAAGAAGAAGGTTAGAGGGGAGAAGCAGATGAGCGCTTCTCCTGTGTGCTCTGGCTAGGAATAGAACCCGGGACTTCCACATGCTGGGCCAATGCTCTACTGAGCCAGCTGGTCAGGGCCTGAACCTGCAATCTTGGTGTTTGGGGACAATGCTCAAATCAACTGAACAACCCTGCCAGGACTTATTGTGTTTTTACAATTCTAATTTTGTTGGGATGGGTATCTATGGCAGTTTTAACTACTGGATACTTGCACTCATATTCTAAGAAGTTTAAATCAAAACCTAAAACTTCATATAAGTAACATAATTTAACCATAGACTAAAATAGTTCTGCTTTCTCTCTCTACAAACACACACACACACACACACACACACACACACACACACACGCACTCTTTTCTGTCACAATGGAAAATATTTTACGCTTGATGAAGAATGTCAGAAGCATTCAGACTTCTACTATACAGAATTTTACCACTACTTAGCTTGATGATATTTTAAGGTCAGGTCTTCTGGGATACACAAATAATCATTATTCAATATTCACTGCCAAATGTCTGACCTCACCTCTCTTAAAACAATATTCAATTATAAGATGAAAATAATTTACCCAAGTAACCTTGAAAAACATCAACTTTAAGTGACATTAAGGTCCTTCAAGGTGATTATTCCTCACCAGTAGTGATGCTAAAATATTATAGATCACATGATCTGAGATATTATTGAAAAACTGTAGCTATAAACTTTTAATTCAAGTTAGATATTATCTTAAATTACTGAAAGAATTACACAACCACTTAAAATTTTAAATTAAAAAGAAAATAAGGAAAATAATAAAAGGAATACTTCGGCACACACTGGGGAAAGATTCCAAGGTAAAAAGATTAAAAAAATCAAGAGTTCTCTCTCTCTCCATCTTTCCCAACTTAACATTTCCCTGAGTTCCCTAGAGAAAAAAATATAGATATATGACAATTGAATGTAAAACACAACTGATTGGCTTAATATAATAAAATGTCACGCAAGATTCCAAGACAATATGATTTAAGGATTTGCAAAATAGGACAGACCAATGACATACTTTTCCAAAATTTTGCCCCTTATCTAAAATGTAATTTTACAACGGAGTTCAAGGAACTAAAAATTGTAATTGCTGAATATTATCAGATTTTATTTTTAAATATATATAATATATCTGACCTCAAACCTGCTCATGAAAAAGGAAGATAATTTAAATGGACATGTCCTCAAAATTTAGGTTTGCTAATAAGTGATCTCTACCTGCTTCTTCAAAATATCATATCTTCTTACAACTAAGCATCAGCGTTACTATTTGGAATTTTAGCATATAAATCATGGAAACCAAATGGGTTAAAATTCTCTACTTATTCATGATAACATATGAAAAGTATTACTATATTTAAATCATAAATTGGTTACAAAAATCAGTAAACTAGAGCTAATTCACAAACTTTGACAAACCTTTTTAAAGACAGACATCCTCATTCCATTCTTCTTGTTACTCTTACTATGTGTCAGAAAAATAACACCTTTATGATATATCAGAAAAAAATAGTACTCCTTTAGGAAAGCCATGAACATAGAAATATATTTTCATGAATTCTCAAACAATATTACTGAATGTTTTATTTGCTTTTTAAATTAAAAAATATCAGCATCTTTATTTTTAACAAGTATCCACCTTAATCCCAAACTTCCTCATACTGCCTTTACATTCATGCATCTCAGCGACTAATTTGTTTCTTGAACTTTTATACAAATTATACCTTTACCTTAATAGTCATCTCATATTATTCTTTGAGGAACATAGTTACTACTGCCTGTCCTCTAGAACCCTGTAAATTGGTTGGGCCCTCCAGAGCTTCTCTTTAATCCATCCCTCTTCCTAGCCAACATTCCCATGGTTGTGTTGCAAATTACATCTTTTACATGTTAGTTCATTTTTATCTACATTGTCCCCAAACTCATTGTCTAATACAGTGTTTAGAAAAAGATGTATATCTATACATCTATCTTGTGATAGCTCCTTGAAAGACAAAATATATCTGAACATTTGTTAATCACTTTATTTGCATAGTATGAATATTTCCTTTTAAAAATCATGTATATTCTACTTTATCTTAAAGATTGGCTTTGCTTTCACTTATCATGCAGTTTCTAATGTGCAAATCACCTAAGTAAAAGGGCAGAGTCCAAATCAGGACTAAGTAGAAATGGGCAGAGTCTAAATAGGGAATTGCTACTGTAAGGATAGATATCTAGAATTGCAAAAGTCATATGTCAAGGAAACAGATGTCCTCTAACAGATACTTTTCAACTACCTGAGCCCAAGCTACTGTTCATTTCTATTTTCTTCTTTGATTCTGAAATTCCCAAAGGGATCATCAGACATCATTCTTATTAAGACTTCATAATGAATTTTCTGTAAAATCTTTTGTAAGCAGTGGTTGCACTCAGTTGAATTAATACCGAGTATGACTCCTCATGCACAATCTAGAATAAGTAGAATTTTGTCTTCTGTGCTCACAACTTCATGACCATTTTTTTTAATTTTTTTTTTATATTTCTTTTTATTTATTCATTTTTTAGAGAAGAGACACAGAGTGAAAGAGAGAGAGAGAAAGAGAGAAAGGGGGGAGGAGCTGGAAGCATCAACTCCCATATGTGCCTTGACCAGACCAGTGCAGGGTTTTGAACTGGCGACCTCAGTGTTCCCAGGTCGACGCTTTATCCACTGTGCCACCACAGGTCAGGCTTCATGACCATTTTTAATGTGGTTTTTATGGGAAAGAACATCCAGATTTCTTAATGCCTTAAAAATAATTGGAATATTATCTACTAAAACTTTGGAGTGCTTGAATAGAAAATACGCGTCAGCTTGCTATCACCCCCTAAGAACTTTAAAGTTATGTAAAAATAAGTCTGTTACTTTTTGCATGCACATTTGCTATATGAATCACACTTTACTGAGTCATAGATACTAATATATTATTTTGTTAGCAACAGTAGAAGCACTATGAGATTTCACTTTAAAAGATATCCAGTAACTGAAAGTTTTAAGTTTAAAGCATTTATTATCAAATTCTGCTCCACTGTGTGTCCAGAAGTAAAAAAAAAAAAAAAAAAAAAAATGGTTTAATGAGCCCTATGGTAGCATACTTTGTATTTGAAATTATAATATTTGTTCATCCTGCTTAAGAAATCTGCTTTATTCAATCTAGCTATCACACATGAAGCAGAAGTCTCTTCACAGTGGTTTTCAACTGCTGGTCCAGGGTCTGGGGCTGGTTCACCAGGAATTCCAGCCGGTGGTTGAAGACCACTGCCCTTAATCAGAATATTAAAACCGTCCATTATTATTTTTCTATTAAATTGTTTTGTCCTTTGAGTCACTGCTATTTGAACTTACTCTTTTAAAAAGAAACTAAGTTACTTAACTTGGATTTATCATTAGAAGTTTCGCTACAGTCAAGTTTGAAATAGAACCCAGAGCACGTTTTTTGTTTAAAAACAAAAAATGATGGTCACTGTCAAAGGAAAGAATATCCAAGCAATCAATATTGAGTAAAGAGCCCCCTTTACCCACACCCACTGGTGCCAGCAATTCTCCAGGCACAGGGCACCCATGGGCAGAGCCACGGTGGGCAGGCAGGGGCTGGGACTGGGGCTGGGGCTTTCCCCACAGCTCCCGCACACACAGATTTATTCAAATCAAGCAGCTGCTGTAAGAGCTGCCAAGTAACCTCTTCCAGGATAAATACCTCCACTGCCCCTAGCCCAGCGAATGCCACCACCACGCCAGGTGGGGGTGCTCTGCAGTCACTTCCTGTCTCTTCCTGGTGTCGTTCTCTCTCTACATCTCCACAGTGGAAAGACTAGGGCCAAAAAACTAGGGTCTATGCTTCACCTTCTAAATCCAGCTCAAATGACGTCCAGACATCCAGTGTGACAAGGAAAACGCGCGGCTTCCCTGAATCCGCTAATTCCGCACCTCATTTTATTGCCACAGAAATTGTTGAGGATCTCAGATTTGATTGATCTGAACAACCTGTGCAGGTTGCGATGAGATGATGAAAGCCAATATTATACCTGCTGGCCATTCATGCACAAGTTGAAAAGACACGTCCAAAATTTGTTCAGAGGTGATTTCCTTAAATGTGGCTTATGAATTATGGACACATAAAATGAGTTGATTTTATCTTGTCTAGAGAAAAAGTACAAGATTTAGAACAAAGTCAGTTTTCATTTGGTTCCTTAAAGTGATAAGGCTATAAAATAGGTAATGAAAAAATTACGGTTCTATTTACATGTACATTAGATGGGATTTCCAGGTTTTCCTGTAAATCCTCAGTGTATTGTTTCAATGTCCCAATTTAATGCTGATGTAGTTATAAGGTTTGATGCTGCTAAACTATGACTGTTCTTTTGGGAACTGAACTCTTTCCTCTGAGCTTTTGAATCAGACACAGCATTTAACACTTTTTGGGTCGTAACTGAGGCAAAGATGGATAGGCATCTGCCCCGACTCCAAGCATAACGAGTGAATTTTACTTACACACCACGTATTCCTATTCAACAAAAACACCAGATTTATTGAGTTAAACTAATTCCAAAGAGAAGTACATTCACCTCATCCAATTTCAAAATGATTTTCACTTCTATATATGTTGAATATATTTTACAATTAAAAAAAATCATCGGTTTTGAAGATAACATTGACAAATTTTAAAATTGAAAAGGCAAATATATGGAGGAGAAAAACTGTAAATTAGGCATTTGGGAAGTGAAGAATAAACACATATTAAGTTCAGAGAAACTTTCATATTCTTTCTTTACATACTTTTAAAATATATAAATGAATCAGAATTACCACTTTTGGAATATTTTGTTATTGGTCCATATTTTTAGATATGAAGAATCTGACCCAAAGCCTAATGTGGGCTTGATTCTGGAAAGAAAATCTTTCCACAACTGCTTCGACACACAGAACATTTCAAAAATAAACACTTTCTAAAGTCTGTTGTTCACATGACGCTTCCACGTTCCAGCGGCTATTAGGGCCACAACAGTCTATCAAGACTTATCAAACCAAAGTTATTTTTCCCATCTTTAGAAGCCTACCCAGGAGCACCAGACCCAGCAGATCTCAAACTACTGTGTGTGTGAATGAATATTCCTTTTTGTTTCATACCTTGAAGGCTATATATCTATTTTGGATTATATATTATGTTTATGTATTTATCCTTTGATTCATACTAACGTCTCGTGTTATGTAGTTGATTCCTATTGAATACATACAATATATAAAATAAATGGCTGAAGGAGAAAAATATATTGAGAAAAAAATAAAGGGTTTGGTCAAATAAGAAATACAGTACTTATTTTTCTTCAAATTTACAATATGATACTACCAATGAGAACAAACCACAATCCTTGGATGTAAAGGCCACAGAATGGATTTCGCAATCTCGTGGAACACTGAGTGTACTGTTGGATCACCATGGCAGAAACAGTCGTCCTGCTGCATGTTAGTGACCCGACACATTGTCAGAGGAATAAACAACTCTCTTAGCCAATGGCAACGACATGTAGCAGCTGCCGACAGATTCTTGCTTTAGACATTTAGTGAAAAAAAATACACATACGAAATATGATTATCTTACATTGTTTTTATCAAAAAGAAAAGAAAAATGAGAATTCAACGAGGCATTAATGTTCAATTCTTAATGGCACAAAAGAAAAACTTTACAAATTAAAGTCTACTGCATTATTAAATTGACCACCTGCATTAATGTATATGCCTATTCACACAGAAACACACACATGCATTTTCATTTCTGAAAACATCTTCACATCTCATTACAGAAGTTCATTAAACAAAACTACATAAGGTAAGCAAACTGTTCTTTTGAACAATCTTCAAAAAGAGTTAATAAACCTACTTAAATATACAAATATTTATGGGGTGTTATGGGAACAAAGGGACTAGTCAAGGCTCAACTTTATCACAATGATATAGCACAGCTATACAATTTCAATCTTTTTTAGAGCAATATACCTGATCCTATGCCTTTCTTGCTCACAGATTTCATTCTAAATCGTGACAGATACAGAAACAAAGTCAAAGTGTATTCTCTTCCAAAGGAAAAAAAAACCAAAGAATCATGAGGGTCATGTTCTCCTTTTATCATATAAAACATTAAACTGCAATTTGTAAATGAGAGGCCAACACAAACTCCAAAAAAAGAAAAACAGTGCTTACCATAAACCACATTTCATAGACACACCCTTTGGCATAAACCACTTTATAGCGCTATGGATCAAATCAATATATTGAAAACCCTTACTACAAGATCTATGGTCCCTGTCTGCTCTGCAAAGGACACTTCAGGACACCACAGCCTTGCAGTTCTCTTCTATCCTTCATTTCCTCCAAACAGACTTTGGCAGGGCCATGAGGAACGTCACATTTTTTGCTTAATTTCTGAAGAAGCTCATACCATTAAGGAATACGCTCTTGAAATTAAAATTTTAAAACATGAAAGCCACGAAAGAAAAACAGAGATCCAAAAGCTTCTCTTCAAAAAGATAAAACCTTTAATTAACAGGCTCTTGTTCTTTACTTAGCAGGTTACACACACACACACACACACACACACACACACACACACACACACATAACATCTACTTTAACAGAGTCAAGCTCAAGCTCATTTTGGAGTGGCGGCTTCAAATTTGATTCACCAGCTCAAACCTAATCCTAGTTCAATTTAACTGATTCAGAAGCACTGTAGTATATTTTAACAAAAAAAACTTAAGGAAAGATAACCACAGATCGCTCAAAACATCAAACCAAAGGTCCACCTAATTTCAAAATAAAGTGAAACTCACAATTCAGCTTAGAATATTGAAACATGCTGGCACCTACCTGGGCCTTGTCCACTCCCCTGCTGACTCCAAATGATCACCATCACCATCAGTAGCTCTGGAGTCCACATCCACATTCTTCTAGTGACAGTTCCTTGTCTTTTGGCCATTGCATTGTAAACTCTGCATCAGGATTAGAAAATATCACAATCTTAAATATATATATATATATATATAGTGGCTCACCTGTAGTGGCACTGTAGACAGAACATCGACCTGGAATGCTAAGGTCACCAGTTTAAAACCCTGGCTTGTCCGGTCAAGACACATACAGGAAGCAACTAGTATGAGTCGATGGTTCCCACTCCTCTCCAGCCTTTCTCTTTTTCTGCCCTCTAAGATTAATAAATAAAATATTTTAAAGAACTGTATTACCACACAAATCTCATATCTAATATGCATTGTGTATTTACCAGTTATCCTGATTACAAGAAAATGCATTTGAAAATGATGCGTCTCTTTGGGATTCTTACAATGATGACTAATACGAAATCTCCTTCATCCTTTACCTTGTATTCTAAACATTCATCATTGTTTTAGAACGAGTTTTCAAAATATGCCACTATGCTTAAAAAGCACTACCAAAATACCTACCAGAGGTCAGTCATGCAAAGTATTTTCCATGGACTCTATTTGTAACTTGTTATTTAGGTATATTGATGTATGAAAAACACCATGTCGCTTCTATGTACATATACAAAAATAGCATAAGTATCTCATAAATTATTCTCTAGTTTTTAGTTAAATTGTATTTTAGTTATATTAGTATTTTAACCGCAGAAAAAGATTTATCACGTACACAAATCTAATCTTGTGTACTTAAAATTGAGAGCAAAATTAATCTTAGAAACCTTAAAACATTTGCAATTCTAATTCAGATATATGTAATAAACCATGGAAATGCTTATATATATTATTGATAAAATATATCTCACATAATAAAACTTACATGAAAGTTATTTTGACAGTTTTTAATAATAAAAAATTAAAATACATAAATGTCCACCAAAGTTATCTATTCATGCAGTTGAATGATATACTGTAGTTAAGATGAATAAATTTTAAACTTAAACCACATGTTCCAACATGGATGTCAAAAATAAGAAGTTAAACAAAAATATCCAGTTGCAGAATGATAGGTTTAATATAATATTATATTTTTACATGTAAAATAACTGTACATTTTTATATGTACATAAATATGCAATACAAGATAATAATGCATAAGAATGATAAACACTGTGGCCTAAATTAAGAAATTGCAAGACCACAATTTAAGTAGTTATCAAAAAAGAAATCTTCAACCAGAGAGTCCCTCAAATTTCAACTTTTCCACCGTTGACAAATTATGGGGCTAATGAAAGTAAATTTAATGATTACCAGAATAAACCCTGTATTCAAAATACAGCATAATCACAATTCTAGTAAACTTGAAAGGAAGTCTAAGACACCCAGAATTTCTCCTCCTCCTCCCTTTCTCCTACTTCGAGACAGGAAGATTGAATTACTCACTTTGCCTAATGTCCTTTCAGACCCACAGTGCCCGAGTTTAAAAGACATTGAAGGATTATCTAATGCATCCACTTCATTTTAAATATGCAAACACACCAAAAAAGGTGTGATATTTTCAAACATATGTACAGCAAGACAATGAGGGGGAAGAGGAGAAGGAGGAGGATCATACGAGGACTGTGATGATTGCCTTGGTATAATAATAAATATTTCTTGGAAATTATTATATTCAAGGTCATTTTAAATGTTAAATGTCTTGTATTTCTTGTCTCGTTTCATTCTCACAGAAGTCCTATAAACTAAGCACTTTCAAAATCACCATATCATAGCTGAGAAAACAGAACTGTCTAGAGAAAAGCTACACAATTCCCAAGCCATGTGATTATTTGGTACCATTTTTTGTGACTTGAGCTAAAACAGAATGAATTCAGAGCCTATGCTCTAAATAAGTAAACACTAAGTAGGAATTAGAACTACAACTTCCAACCACAGTCAAGTTATCATCCCAAAAAAGGATGCTGAATAGAGGGGGTAAAGCCTGCATGCATACAGAACCTCATGGACTTATCCCAAATACACATCTTCAAATTGAAAATCATTAAAATATATGACATTTAAGCTATCACAGTTAATCCCAAAAATCATCAACCCTTTCCAGAATGTAGAGGGTTGTCCAGGGCAAATTTCGACGGCTCCCAACATACATTAGCATTACTGCTAATTTTACATTAGCGAGTAAGAACAGTGGTATTGCAAAAGAGCAACAGTGAAGACTGATTATTAGTTTAGGTATTACGGAGAAGGTTAAAAAATTGTTGCCAAAGATACCTTAGTGGTAGGCATCTATGTAAGTTAGTGTGTGTGTATAAATACATAGACCTTTGTCCCCTTCTAATCACAGTGTAACCATATTTATTCAGAACCAACAATGTCAAAATTCACATTTTAACAATATTTAATGGATTACTTTGGAATCTTTTTTATTTACTGTTTTCTTCTGCTAAGCTAGAGAAAGTATTAATTTTCAATGCCTTTTTTTTTTTTTTTTTGCTATTCTATAATGAAGGCAGTATTTAAAAATCTTGAAGTACTCTTCAGGTAAAGCATGGCATGTAAAACAGCAGTCACCAGCTATGGCTGGTTGGCTCAGTGGTGGAACATTGGCCCAGCATGTGGAAGTCCGGTTTTGATTCCTGGCCAAGGTACACAGGAGAAGCGCCCATCTGCTTCTCCACCCTTCCCCCTCTCCTTCCTCTCTGTCTCTCTCTTCCCCTCCCACAGCCACCGCTCCATTGGAGCAAAGTTGGCCCGGGCACTGAGGACGGCTCCATGGCCTTTGTCTCAGGCACTAGAATGGCTCCAGTTGTAACAGAGCAATGGCCCATATGGGCAGAGCATTGACTGCCCGTTGGTGGGCATGCCGGGTGGATCTTGATTGGTGGCATGCAGGTGTCTGTCTCTCAGCCTTCCCGCTTCTCACTTTAGAAAAAAACAAAATAAATAAAACAGCAGTCATCTTCTTCTGTGATTTGATGGATATAGAAAATTAATATTTCATAACATCAAGTTTCTATAATAAATTATCTATATGCTGTTCCTTTCACTCCATAAATATATATTTATTTATAATATGTATTTATATTTTATTTATATTTCTTTATAAAATTACATATATTATTCTTTATAGTTAAGTATTTATTTTAAAACATTTATAGTTCATATAAATATGAAAATATAACTTCTATAAAACTTCTATATAAATCAAAAGCTATATTTACATAAGGTAAAACCAATCAGTTTTTAAATTTTTTTTATAAAAGATAAAGTAACTAAAGTATTTAAATCAAAATTTCCCATAAAGGCATGCAATGGGCTTCTAAAAATCTTTTTTGAATATTCTTTCTTTGCATCTGAGAAAAAAAATAAAAAGAGAAATATCTATTTCATTTTATGTACTTTTACTTGTTCCTGCTATTCTTTAAAGACTGGGATAAGTCCAAAGACATGGATAGTGGATCCATTGTGCTTTCTGCTCATAAAATGGAGCTGTTATTCAGTGAGCACAGTAGACTGAGCACTTTAGATTGATAACGGCTACATAAACACACCTTGACTCAACAGTGTTCATCTGGTCTCTTAATTTGAAGGGTACCAAAAGAAAAAAATTAGACCTCAACCATGTATAGTGGATTATAGCTTGTCATACACAGGAGAAAACCTAGCTTGATTATGCAAGGATTCTGGAGCCAACAGCACTGTGAGACAGTGTAATGCAGAACTCAAGCTCCACAATCTATCTCCAGAACGCTGCTCTCTCAGAGGGAGCCCACAGGGAGAGCGCCTGGTCTCAGCGATGCTAACTGTGAACGATCCTGAAGTGAACAGTCTTGGCTGCAGAGAACCTACCAACAGCGCGAGTAGCATCTTCCAGGTATCAGGGTCACTTCTCCTACAGACCCTCTGTGAGTTGTATCTGCAGCCAGCCTCTAACAATGCTCCTGTCCTCTCCCAATAGTTCTACTTCTCGGGAGGGTATCTGAGATCATTTCTTCCTCTTCCGCCGACAAACCCAACCTCCCAGTCTAGTTACATGTACACCTGAAGCTGATTCTTAAATAAAACCTATTTCTGCCTCCAGATAATTAGTGCCTTTAGATTTGCCAGCCCGTTGTTATCTACAGAGTGACTCTAGCCAACTAGAGTTCGCAAAGCAGTTTCTTTAAAGAAAATTATTTCCTGGAAGAAAGTTTCCTTGCAAGTCCATCTCTTGGCAGTCGGTTTCTTTACAGAAGTGCTCTGTGGGGAGGGCTGGGCCATGCTAACGGGCCTCCAGGCAGGCGCTCTGTTTGCCCAACTTCTCCATTAGGCAGCAACCTCTCTGATCACCCTTTTAAAGCTCAAGACCGAAAGATCAAATGGGATCAGGAAGTGACCATAGCTCGCAGGACATCAATTCCTCTTCTCAGCATATTACAGGAATGCAACCTAAGCCAGAAGAACACGGCAGAGCCCATTACAGCTCTCGAGTTCCAGTTATTAACATTGATTTTTTTCAATGGGAAATTGTCATTAGAACCCATCACAGGACTTACATTCATTAATAACTTAAATTAAGATATATATATATATATATATATATATATATATATATATATATATATATATATATATATCAGAGCCTCACTTTAACATTGTTTTTGGACTAGGTACCATGGAATCATTTTTAAAGGGGGTCTTTTTCACATTAGTAACTCCTCAAAGGTAAAAATCTATTTCAGTCTAAACTATACTTGCCATGCAATGCTGATGGTCAAAGTCCCATAATATACAAATTAATAGACCCTGGCCAGTTGGCTTAGTGGTAGAGCGTTGACCCAGCATGTGGAAGTCTTGGGTTCAATTCTCAGCCAGGGCACACAGGAGAAGCACCCATCTGTTTCTTCACCCTTCCTTCCTCTCCTTTCTTTCTGCCTCTCTCTTCCCCACCCGCAGCCAAGGCTCCATTGGAGCAAAGTTGGCCCTGAGCGCTGAGGATGGCCCCATGGCCTCTGCCTCAGGCAGTAGAATGGCTCCAGTTACAATGGAGTAATGCCCCAGCTGGGCAGAGCATCTCCCCCCTAGTGGGCATGCTTGGTGGATCCCAGTTGAGCACATACAAGTATCCTCTCTCTGCCTCCCTACTTCTCACTTCATAAAAATACAAAAAAAATCTAATTAATATAACATACAATATATACATATATATAACTACATTTTATTTATTTATCTTACCTATATTTCAATAGGATAAAACTTAGAGGCTAAAATTATTACTTTAGGCCACCACACTTTAGAATAAAGAGAACAGGTAACGAACGACAGGACACCAAGATGGTCACCCCACTGAGTATGTTCAACAAATTAATTCATCTCTTTAAAATTCACTCTCTATTTATGTGACAAATGAAAAAAAAATAAAAAATCTAAAGATCCTATAAACTACAAAGCATTAAAATTCTATTTTGTCCATAGTTTTAGGTAAACTGATAAATCACTTGCCAATTGGCATTTTAACAGAAAAACAGACATATTGAAATGTCACATAACCCTCAGTATGTCCTAAAGTGTGATGCATAAATGTCCTGCTTCAGAATCGCCCAGGATGCCTGGTAAAGTGTATAGCTACAGGGACCACTGTGGACATGCTGAACTCAGACCTCCGGGACGAAGCCTTGGGACACACACTGGATTAAGCCCTCCGAGTGGCCATCTTTTATCACAACATTAGAATAACATGATACTTACTTTAAAATGAAAGATAAATTGGTTTTACTTAAACCTACAGTCTTTATAATTTTAATAAAAGAAAAACTCTATATTTAGACTGACAGTTTCGTGAAATACAATATAAAAATAAATGACTAGTCATCTATGTATAATTGAAATGGATATTGCTAAGAAACCTAAAACAACAAGTTTAGCAACCATCACCCTACTGGTGGAGAGCCAAATGGAGCCACATGGGCCTCAAGTCTTTCAAGAGAGGAAGCGTGATGTGTTCTCCTAAACACTGTGGAATCACTAACACAGCATTGAACCATTCCTGGGAGTCCCAGAATCCTCTCGGGTGGACTTCCAGATGAACCAGCCCCAGACCAGACTCCCTGACCCATCTCCCCGTTGTTAATGTGGAGTGAGGAGCCTTTCGACTTTGGAAACAACAGTGAACAGATTGTATGTAGACTTCACTGGACCTAGTGGTTTTAAGTTTTATTAATTTGCTCAACAAATGTTGTCAGGTAGTATAACTAATTATCAAGCTATAGTGATGAACAAAAAAGCCAAGATCCCTCTAAGGGCTTAAACTTTAGTACAGAAGTCAGAAGCTGAAACCTAATTAAACAGAGAAAAGTGATAACTATAAAATATGTCTCAGGAAAATTAAGTAAGAAACTGGATACACAACAGGATACTGGGGGACATCAAATAGAGTTGACTTTAACCATTCTTCCCAGTGACACTATTTAAGATTAGACCTGAGAGAACAAGAGCTCGTTTTACACAAAGTTGGGAAAAAGTCTTTTAAGAAGAGAAACTAGAATATTCAGAAGCCCTGATACGAGCGCAATCTTGGCATGTAGAAGGAAATGAAAACTACGAATCTGGTTTGAGTGAAGCAGGAAGAAAGATCTAGGAGATGTGACTAAAACGTAAGAAGATACGAAACTGTGCAGGGCTCTATCAACAATGGTAAACACACGTGCTTTAGTCTAAGCGCACTGGAAAAGTAGGGACGGGTATGAACTGACAGACACTTTAAGAGATCGCTTGGACTTTATGTCACTAATAGAGTATAGGAAGTTAAGAATAAATTTAGTAGTCCTGACCTGTGGTGGAGCAGTTGACAAAGTATTGACCTGGAATGCTGAGGTCGCAGGTTTTAAGCCCTGGGCGTGCCTGGTCAAAGCACATATGGGAGTTGATGCTTTCTGCTTGTCCTTCCTTATCTATCTATCTATCTATCTATCTATCTATCTATCTATCTATCTATCATCTTTCTCCACTCTCAAATGAATAAATAAAGTAAAAAATAAACTTAGTAAACGGTCATGGGGCTAGTATAGAGAAGTCAGTAAGAAAATATCTGAATCTGGCTAGACTTTGACATTTGAATTAATTATTGTGAAACTATAGAGAGAGGACACAAAAATTACCCATAAGTCTCTGCATTTTTTAATCTGAATAGTTGTGGATGCCATTTACTAAGACGTGTTTTCCCTGGAGTATCCATGTGCTGTTGTTAAGTAAGGCATGGACTCTCAGAGAAAAGGTCTAGGATAGACTCCAAAACAGAAAATCACTAGCTCTTTGGCATAGAAATGGTATTTAGAACTTGGAAAGCATGCATCTAGGGAGAGGAAAGTGATTAAAATGGAGCCCAAAGAAACACTGATATTAAAGTTTGGCTAGAAGGGTAGAAACAAATAAACTCTCCTACTCATTGGAGTTCAGGATATCTTGCAACAATGTAAGATGTGTGCTAAAGATAAGCCATGGCATCTGAAATTTAAAATGCAGAAATTGAAGATAGGAAAATACTTGAGCATTGTGAGGGTCAGAGCAAAAGCTGTAGCCCAGGGTGAGCATCAATGGAGATAAAATCATGTAGTACTGAGGATCCTTGAACAAATGAGTTTTAAGTTGATAAATACTATGTAAAATTAAGGTTTATCAAAGTTATAGCTGAATTCCAGTGGTAGAGCATCTCCTTTCAAAATCTCCCAGATGAGGGAACAGCAAGATGGCAATGGAGTAGGTGGACGTACCAACTCCTAAAACCAAAGTGGATTATAACTTATTTTTAAGAGTCATCATTTAGATAAACCAACTTTGAACTAAACTCAGTGGACTCTTCAACCAAGGAACACTGCAGAAGCCACATTGAGACTGGTAGGAAAAGCAAAAACGTGGAAAGGGCTTCCCAGCTCCCTGGAGTGAATGGCAGCCTGGAGAGACTCGCATGGCAGGAAGAGAGTTTAGCAGAGAGGGAGGGAGCTGGGTCCCAGAAACAAAGCCCCAGCCTGCAGCCCCAGAGCCTAGAAGAGGCATATGAACAATATTAAGCTGTGAAACAAGTGAGGATACTGTTTGTGAGAAAGAGATGGTTTTCTCAGACCCAGTATTCTTCTTAAATGGATGGCACAGAAAACCTCTCTCACAACCACTCACCCGGGACTCCAGGAGACAGCAAGAGAAGAGAGAACCGGAGCAGCGGGAACAGAGTGTGGACTGGAAGGCACAGGGAGAAACACTCTGAGGGACAGCCACCCTAACCCCTGGGCTGAGTCACTTCCCAAATCTTAAATGAATATTTCCCCTGGAACTAGCAATTCCAGCAAAGGGAGACAGGACACCAGCCAAACAAGCTCTCCCGCGGCACTTAGAGCAGAGCTGCTGAGACGGAGGGATCTTCCAGGACTATAGTATGGAGTGTTAGGGTCTGAGCTGCAGTGCCCCCACCCACACTGCTGAGGGCTTGATGGAGGACGGTGGTGGCGGGAAGCAGAAACAAAGTTCTGTCGGCAGGGGCAGAGGCCAGGCGGCCCACTGGGAGCTCCAACTAGCCCAGCAGGGGTAGAGGGGACGTGCAAAAGTGGTCCAGCAGCTGTGGGCCTGCCTGCAGCTTTACCTGCGGTGGAAAAGTGGGAGCCCAGGAACGGGCAGAAATCTGCTCCTGAGCAGAGGCAGTGGGTGCGCAGCATCACCTGGCCTCTGGGGTTTGCGACCCTGCACAAGCCGGCCCTGACCACGGGGTGCGGCAAAAGCCCAGGAGAGGCGGAGGCTCGCAGCTGAGCATGTGCCAGCAGCCCTGGAGGTTTGCCATCCTGCACAAGCTGGACCTAACTGTGGGGGTAGGGTGGAAGCCTGTGAGCAAGCCATCTCTGATCATGTTGGCTGGGCAGAAGCCAAGGAACAGGCAGGGACCACAGCTGAGCAAAGGTGCTCACCTCTACCCTTGGTGCTGAGGCTTGTGGCTTGAGTGCAGTGCGTAACCTCACCTGTGGAGGCTTGTAGAACCCGCATGAGAACACAGCACCTTCCGTGAAGGAGAGGCGGAAACCACAGCAACAGCCACAGCAGCTGGCACCTGCTAAGCCCATACCCAACCGCCCTAGGCAGTGGCAGAGGTGGTGAGGGGCCTGCAGACAGACCACACCTAGAGAACACAGAGGCAACACCCATTGGACTCCAGTGGCCACACCCTTCTTACACACAGACAAAATGGGCAGGCAGAGAAATGCAACCCAAATGAATCAAGAGAAATCCCCAGAGAAGGACCTGAATGAACCAGATATAACCAAACTACTGGAAGCAGAGTTTAAAATAATGAAAGTTAGGATGTTCAAAGAGCTTAGAGCAACAATGGATAGTCATTACGAACACCTAAAGAAAGAGATAGCAAGTATAATAAAGGAAATTGAAATAATAAAAAAGAACCAGACAGAAATGACAAATACAGTATCAGAACTGAAGACCACAATGGAAGGAATTAAAAGCAGGATGGATGAAGCTGAGGATTGAATCAGCGAGTTAGAGAACAAAATAAACAAAGGCACAGAAGCAGAGCAGAAAAAAGAAAAGAGACAAAAAATCTGAGGAAACTCTAAGGGAGCTCTGTGACAACATGAAGAGAAATAACATCCACATCATAGGAGTTCCCAAAGATGAAGAGATAGAACAAAGGATAGAAACTTTGTTCAACCAAATCATAGCTGGAAACTTCCCTAAATTAAGGCTGAAAAACGACTCACATGTTGAAGAACCACAGAGAATTCCATTAAGGAGAAACCCAAAGAAATCTATATCAAGACACATCATAATTAAAATACCAAAGCTAAGTGATGAAGAGAAAATATTAAAAGCTGCTAGAGAAAAAAAGGTTATTACCTACAAAGGAGCCCCCATAAGGATGACATCTGACTTCTCAACAGAAACACTTGAGGCCATAAGCAAATGGCAAGACGTATTCAAAGAAATGCAGAGCAAGAACGTACAACCAAGACTACTTTATCTAGCAAGGCTAAAATTTAAAACTGAAAGAGAAATAAAGAGCTTCCCAGACAAAAAAAAAAAAAAACAACAAAAAACTCAAGGAATTCACTAAAACCAAGCAATCCTGCAAGAGATGCTAAGAGGCCTGTTGTGAACAGTTCTAAGGGGAAAAAGAATATAGCAAAAGAGGAATACAGCTTTAAAGAATAAAATGGCAATAAACAACTACATATCAATAATAACCTTAAATGTAAATGCATTAAATGATCCAATCAAGAGACATAGGGTAGCTGCATGGATAAGAAAACAGGACTCATACATATGCTGTCTACAAGAGACACACCTTAAAACAAAAGATGCACATAGACTGAAGGTAAAAGGATGGAGAAAATTATTTCATGCAAATGAAAATGAAAAAAAAAAACCAGGGTAGCAATACTTATATCTGACAAAATGCCTTTAAAAGAAAGGCTGTAGTAAGAGATAAAGAAGGACACTACATAATGATAAAGGGAACAATTCAACAGGAAGATATAACCATTATAAATATCTACACGCTGAACATAGGAGCCCCGACATACATAAAGCAGACTTTGATGGATATAAAGGGCGAGATTAACAGTAATACTATAATAGTAGGGGATTTCAATACCCCACTAACATCACTGGATAGATCCTCAAGAGAGAAAGTTAACAAAGTTACAGCAGACTTAAAGGATACACTAGATCAACTTGATTTAATAGACATCTTCAGAACCTTTCACCCTAAAGCAGCAGCATATACATTCTTTTCAAGCGCTCATGGTACATTCTCTACGATAGACCACATGTTAGGACACAAAAGTGGTCTCAACAAATTTAAGAAGACTGAAATCATATGAAGCATTTTCTCTGATTGCAATGGCATGAAACTAGAAATTATCCACAAAAGAAAAACTGAAAAACATTCAAACACTTGGAAACTAAATAGCATGTTATTAAATAACGAATGGATTAACAATGAGATCAAAGAAGAAATAAAAGAGTTCCTAGAAACAAATGATAATGAGCATACATCAACTAAAAATTTATGGGACACAGCAAAAGCAGTACTGAGAGGGAAGTTCATAGCACTACAGGCATACCAGGAGAAGCTAGAAAAAGCTCAAATAAGCAACTTGACCCTGCATTTAAAATAACTAGAAAAAGAACAGCAAATATAGCCCAGGGGTAGTAGAAGGAAGGACATAATAAGTATCAGAGCAGAAATAAATGACATAGAGGCTAAAGAAACAATACAGAGGATCAATGAAACCAGGAGCTGGTTCTTTGAAAAGGTAAACAAGATCGATGAACCTTTAACTACACTCACCAAGAAAAGAAGAGAGAGGACTCAAGTAAATAAAATTAGAAATAACAACTGATGCAACAGAAATAGAAAATATTGTAAGAAAATACTATGAAGAATTTTATGCCAAAAAACTAGACAACCTATATGAAATGGACAAATTCCTTGAAACATACAATCTTCCAAAAATCAATCTGGAAGAATCAGAAACCCTAAACAGACCAATTACAACAAATAAGATCAAAACCGTTATCAAAAAAACTCCCACCACAGAAAAGTCTTGGACCTGATGGCTTCACAAGTGAATTCTACCAAAAATTCAAAGAAGAACTAATTCCTACCCTTCTCAAGCTATTTCAAAAAATCCAATAGGAAGGAAGACTTCCTAGCTTCTTTTATGAGGCAAGCATAATTCTGATTCTGAAACCAGGTAAAGACAACACAAAGAAAGAAAATTATAGACCAATATCCCTGATGAATTTAGAAGCTAAAATCTGCAACAAAATACTAGCCAACCAAATCCTGCTATATATGAAAAAAATCATACACCATGATCAAGTGGGATTTATTCTGCAGAGGCGAGGCTGGTTCAATATTTGCAAAATCAATCAATGTGATTCATCACATAAGCAAAAGGAAGGACAAAAATCACATGATAATTTCAATAGATGCAGAAAAAGCATTTGATAAAATCCAGCATCCATTCATGATAAAAACTCTCAGTAAAGTGGGAATACAGGGAACATTCCTTAACATGATAAAGGCCATCTATGACAAACCCACAGCCAACATCATACTCAATGGGCAAAAATTAAAAGCAATCTCCTTAAGATCAGAAACAAGGCAGGGGTGCCCCCTTTCACCACTCTTATTCAACGTAGTTCTGGAAATCTTAGCCACAGCAGTCAGACAAGAAGAAGAATTAAATAGCATCCAAAGAGGAAAAGAAGTAAAACTATCATTATTTGCAGATGATATGATATTGTATATAGAAAGCCCTAAAGTCTCAGTCAAAAACCTACTGAACCTGATAAATGAATTCAGCAAGGTGGCAGGATATAAAATGAATACTCAGAAATCAGAGGCATTTTTATACACCAACAATGAACTGTCAGAAAGAGAAATTAAGGAAACAATCCCCTTCACTATTGCAACCAAAAATATAAAGTACCTAGGAGTAAATTTATGCAAAGAGATTAAAGACTTATACTTGGAAAATTATAAAACATTGATAAAAGAAATCAAGGAAGATACAGACAAGTGGAAGCATATACCGTGCTCATGGCTAGGAAGAATAAACATCATTAAAATGTCTATATCACCCAAAGCAATTTATAAATTCAATGCAATACCAATTAAAATACCAATGACATACTTCAAAGATATAGAACACATATTCCAAAAATTTATATGGAACCAAAAAAGAACACGAATACCCTCAGCAATATTGGAAAAAAAAGAATAAAATGGAGTATCACTCTTCCTGATATCAAGTTATGCTACAAGGCCATTGTACTCAAGACAGCCTGGTACTGGCATAAGAACAGGCACATAGATCAATGGAACAGAACAAGGAACCCAGAAATAAACCCACAGCTTTATGGGCAACTGATATTTGAAAAAGGAGGAAAGAGCATACAATGGAGTAAAGACAGCCTCTTTAACAAATAGTGCTGGAAAACTTGGACATCTACCTGCAAAAAAATGAAACTAGACCATTAACTTACACCTTTCACAAAAACAACTCAAAATGGATAAAAGACTTAAATGTAAGCCGTGAAACCATAAACATCTTAGAAGAAAACATAGGCAGCAAGCTCTCCGACATCTGTAGCAGCAGTATATTTGCCGATTTATCTCCATGGGCAAGTGAAATAAAAGGCAGGATAAACAAATGGGACTATATCAAACTAAAAAGCTTTTGCACAGCTAAGGACAATAAAACAGAATAAAAAGACAAACCACACAGTGGGATAACATATTCGACAATACGTCTGATAAGGGGTTAACCAAAATTTATAAAGAACTTACAAAACTCAACACCAGGAAGACAAACAATCCAATCAAAAAATAGGCAAAAGAAATAAATAGAAATTTCTCCAAAGAGGACATACAGATGGTCATTAGGCATATGAAAAAATGCTCAACATCACTAATCATTACAGAAATGCAAATTAAAACCACAATGAGATATCACCTCACACCAGTCAGAATGGCACTCATCAGCAAAACAACAGAGAACAAGTGCTGGCGAGGATGCGGAGGTAAGGGAACCCTCCTGCACTGCTGGTGGGAATGCAGACTGGTGCAGGAGGTTTTCAAATAATTAAAATCGAACTGTCTTTTGACCCAGCTATCTCACGTTTAGGAATATACCCTAAGAACACCATAGCACTGTTCAAAAAGAAGAAATGCGCCCCCATGTTTGTGGCAGCATTGTTTATAATAGCGAAGATCTGGAAACAGCCCAAGTGTCCATCAGAGGACGAGTGGATTAAAAAGCTTTGATACATATATACTATGGAATACTACTTAGCCATAAGAAATGATGACATCGGAGCATTTACAACATAATGGATGGACCTTGATAACATTATACGGAGTGAAATAAGTACATCAGAATAACTAATATATGATTTCATACATAGATGGCACATAAAAATGAGACTCAGAGACATGGACAAGAGTGTGCTGGTTATCTGGGTTGTAGAGGGGATGGGGAGGAGATGGAGGGGGTAGGGGGAGGGGAGGGGCACAAATAAAACCAGATAGAAGGTGACGAAAGACTATTTGACTTTGGGTGATGGGTATGTATTATAATCAAATGTCAAAATAACCTGCAGATGTTTTCTCTGAACATATGTACCCTGATTAATCAATGTCACCCCATTAAAATTAAAATTAATTTAAAAAAATCTCCCAGATGAGATCATTTCTTGCTCTTCTAAATGTTTCCCCGAACTACGAAATTTGTCTTATTCAATGAATAGTACAAGTCCACTGAAACACACACACACATATACACTCAAGTGTGTACTAAAGTCTTCTTTATCTATCTGCGGATCATTCCATAGACTTCAAACAAGGAGACCTTGAGAAATCACAACGGAACTTTCTCTAAAAGAAGTGAGCCCAAGTAAAAGAAACCAGGGAAAGAGCCCAACTTTGGGGGCTTCCCCAGCAGCCATCCGCATGCCCCCAGCCAGGCATCAAGAGTGCCAGAGGCTTGCGAGTCTGCTACAGCCTACGGCCATGCACTTACCCTCTTTGAAGCTCATGTCTTGATGTCTGGCCACGATAACAGCATCTAGGTAAGAGCTCACCAGTGCCGATTAAATTCTGTTAAGGTGAAGTAGATACTAAAAGAAAGGAACTATTTGGGGAGAAACAGCAGACATAGAGTCCATACTACTGGATATGTGTATACTTGCTTTCTACAAAGATAGCTTGCATCTTTGAATCTGTTTTTTCCTAGACAGAGAAAAACCTATATTTAAGTAAAAAACATGAAACTGGAAAAAAAAAAAGCTACTATATATCACACACGCATAGATCTTCGGCTATTGCTTTATCTTCTTCTAACTGTAGCCTCCAAACAAGACAAACCAATCTATAGCAATTTAATTCAGGGCCAGCCATGACGAGGAAATGAGAAGGTGTTAAATCAGTATAGAATGCCCTTGCTTTCAAAATTCTGAGTTGCTATATAGTTCAGGAGTCTAAGTTATCAATTCTCTGCTGTATACTAGCCATCATAGAATTTGGGAAATTCCATAAGACACTTCTCACATGTAGGTTTAAAAGGAAATAGAAAAAAAATGCTTTGATTTGTTATGTATTCCACGTGCCACGTATATTTTGTGCTACCTTCTAGTGTGAGATTGCAAATACCTACTATTCTATCTGCAAGAGGTAGTTTCATGGGCAATATTCTTAAAATTAAGAAACCTCAGCCTGACCAGGCAGTGGCGCAGTGGATGGAGCGTCAGACTCGAATGCAGAGGACCCAGGTTCGAGACCTAGAGGTCACCAGCTTGAGTGCGGGCTCATCTGACTTGAGCAAAAAGCTCACCAGCTTAAACCCAAAGTCGCTGGCTTGAGCAAGGCGTTACTCGGTCAGCTGAAGGTCCATGGTCAAGGCACATATGAGAAAGCAATCAATGAACAACTAAGGTATCACAACAAAAAACTGATGATTGATGCTTCTCATCTCTCTCTGTTCCTGTCTGATCTATCCCTCTTTCTGACACTCTCTCTCTGTCTCTGTAAAAAAAAAAAAAAGAAAGAAACAAGAAACTTGAACACTGGTTGGCTCATTTATTAACTGGGTAAAGATCTCTACTAGTTATTTAACCTCTGTAAGATTAATTCTCTTCTGTTTTCAATTGAAGAGCTGGATTCTCCTCATAGTTTACATTTAAGTTTATTTCAGTCAACTTATCCTTACCTGGCCAATTGGCTCAGTGGTAGAGCGTCAGCCTGGTGTGTGGGAGTCCGGGTTCAATTCCCAGCTAGGGCACACAGGAGAAGCACCTATCTGTTTCTCCACCCTTCCCTGTCTCCTTTCTCGTTCTCTCTCACTTCCCCTCCCGCAGCCAAGGCTCCATTGGAGCAAAGTTGGCCCTGGCACTGAGGACGGCTCCATGGCCTCCACCTCAGGCACTAGAATGGCTCTCATTGCAATGGAGCAACGCCACAGATGGGCATAACATCGCCTCCTGGTGGGCATGCCAGATGGATCCTGGTCAGGCACATGTGGGAGTCTGTCTCTCTGCCTCCCTGCTTCTCATTTAAAAAAACAACAAACAAACAAACAAAAAAAGACCACTTATGCTGGTAAACAGTAAATTTAATAACACATCATTTTTCCTACCTTCATGAAAGTTTTTCACTAACCAGGACCCGAACTTATATATCCCCACCTCAAGAAATTCAGAGAAATAAAAATGGTCTCTCTTCCAATTCAGCAGGAAGAATCTAAACTAAAAACATTCATGTGTAATTCATTGTATTAACACATAGGCTACACTCAAGCTATCATAAAGCTTTCATAAAGTTCTGAGCTGGTTGGAGGGCTGTGCTATGGAATGGACAGAATGTGGAATGGACACTTCCCGCTCCTCTCCTCCATCTGCCTTGACGGCCCTGAATGTGTTCACACTCAACAATTAGAACCCTATCTGAGAAAGCTTACCAAAGGGGAAATAAGACTAATTCCTGCCTGACCAGGCGGCGGCGCAGTAGATAGAGTGTCGGACTGGGATGCAGAGGACCCATGTTTAAAACCCTGAGGCTGCTGGCTTGAGTGTGAGCTCACCATCTTGAGCCTGGGATCACTGGCTTAAGCCCAAGGTCACTGGCTTGAGCAAGGGGTCATTCTCTTTGCTGGAGCCCCCCGGTCAAGGCACATATGAGAAAGCAATCAATGAACAAGTAAGGGGCCCCAACGAAGAATTGATGCTTCTCATCTCTCTCCCTTCCTGTCTGCCTGTTCCTCTCTCTGTCTCTCTCTTTGTCTCTGTCATTCACATACAAAAAAAATTTTTAATAAAAAGAAGTAATTCCTTCATAAAAGTGTTAGAGAATTATGCAAGCATTTCTAGTTAAAGAAAGCAATTGCATGTTGGAAATAATGATTTTCCTAATGATAGGCAGGACTTATGACGCCAAGAAAGTATATGATATCTGGTAAGTTCATTTTAAATGTCATTTTAAGGGCCTTCTACTAGTGCCAAGAATAATGACTCAACTCAGAGAACTGAAAAAATTGTTTTAAAATGTATGATGGAGACATTTCAAGTCAGGATTTGAGATTTATCACTGTTACTTTTACTGAATTCAATTTGCTAGTAAGGTTTAAGTAGATTAATCAGAATTCATAAACTGTAAAATACATTGTTCCTTAGAAGTACCTTAGAACTCTTAAGCAAGTCAACCTAGAATATATGTTTTTAGTAATAATGTACAAGAAAGAGTACATGGCTTTTATTTAACATCGTTGCTTAGTGAAAATTTTTATAAAGGAGTCTTGGAAAGTTTGGGAATCATTTTTTTAATCTTCTAGAGGGAATAATTTAAGTTACTAAAAGTAATTTCAATTTATGAACCTAATGTCATTAATCAGAAGATAAAGAAATTGTAAAACTTTATGGGAGATAATGTTTGTTATAAAGTTGTATTATTAATTGCAACCAGATATTTTCCATATTACAGGGAAATTTTAAGAATTTTACTCTTTAGTCAGCAAAACTTCTATTTCCTGAATAAACATCATACCCCCCAACAGACTTACTGATCAACACACTCATCAGATTTATTTTCTTGTTTCCTGTCAGCTGTTTACAAAAGATAAACAAAAATCAAACCCAAAGATATAACACATTTAAAAACTTTCATCAGAAGATGAAATACTGCCATTTGAGACCACATGGATGGATCTTGAGAATATTATGCTAAACAAAATATGTCGAACAGAAGAAGTTAAGAACCATATGATTTCACTCACATGGAGGACATAAATTTGAAAGCAACAAATGAGCAAGTGATAAAAACAAACAAAAACTCATAGACACACAACAGGATGGTGGTTCCCAGAGAGAAGAGGGCGTTAGGAGAATTAATAAATGATATAAATGATAAAGGGGGTAAATATATGGTAACAGAGGAAGATGTGTGATGGCACGAGGCCCATCCCGCTAATTCAGGATAACCTCCCACTTTAGAGTTGGGCCAAAAGCGGCTTGAATTCTGCCTGCTGCCTCAACTCTCCTTTGACACGCAACATGAAACTGTCACAACCTCCGGGGGTTAGGGTGTGGACATTGTGGAAGGCTATTATGCTACCTAATGACATTAAAAAGTTAAAAATATAAAATTATGTATAATGCACTGCTAACTCTGGGAATAAAATGGTTTTATGATATAAATATTTTTATCACATAGTTTTTAAAGAGTTTTAGCTACTAGACTATTGATCAACGTTTGGGTATATTCCTGAAAAAAGTTCATGCCCTTGAACGTTAACTAACCACAGACATGCAGATAGTCTTTTTAAAATCAAAAAAGAATATTCAAACCCTGGACAACTGGCTCAGAGGTAGAGAGTAGGTCCAGCTTGTGGAAGTCCTGGGTTCGATTTCCAGCCAGGGCACGCAGGAAAAGCACCCATCTGCTTCTCCACCCTTCCCCCTCTCCTTTCTCTGTCTCTCTCTTCCCCTCCCACAGCCAAGGCTCCATTGGAGCAAAGTTGACCCAGGTGCTGAGGATGGCTCCCTGGTGTCCGCCTCAGGCACTAGAATGGCTCCAGCCACAACAAGGCAGCACCCCAGAGGGGCAGAGCATCGCCCCCTGGTGGGCATGCCGGGTGGATCATGGTTGGGTGCATGCGGGAGTCTGTCTGACTGCCTCCCTGCTTCTCACTTTGGAAAAATACAAAAAAAAAAAAAAAGAAAAAAAAAAAGGAAGAAGAATATTCAAGGCTACTTGACCACAGCAAGGGACATCTAGTGGCTATGTCTCAAGAGGCCTGATTCTTGCACATGTTAAACTCCTGGCAAAAACAGACACATGTGCCAAATTCCTTCCTGACACCGTCTGCACGCTATTTCCCCAGGCTCGGCAAATGCCTGATTCTCATCACTGCTGACAGTAAGCCCTATTTTTAAAAGCTTGCTTGCATTAATTAGTTTCTTTTAACTGACGTCCCCTAATTTCCATCTTCTGAACTGGATTTTATTTCTAATGCACTCCATGCCATCACACACGTGACTGTGCTCTGCTTCACAACATGCTCCTGTTTTATATACACAAGTTTTCCACATCACTCGTGGGTCCGCGTGACTTACTACTTGAGTACTCGGTGTAACATCAACTGCCCAGGCTCTGTCTCCAGCCGGGAGTTTAGTGTCTTCCAATATCTAGTCTAGACTTAAACTTCTTAATTAAGTAAAATCCCCATTTGAGGGAATAGGGGGCTCTCTGCCTTGAAAAGTCTGTGTAATGCACAGAAACACATTTGGAAACATAATTGACTTTTATATGCAAAAGCCAGATGCACTGCACGCCTCTGTGTGCTCCGGGAAGCACGTGCATGTCATATATCACAATAAGCATCTGTTCTACTAAATCACACTGCCAGATTCTCCTCACACTGAGGCAGCAAACACTTAAGGAAATAAAAGCTCTTTCCAATTAAGAAAAAAAAAAGGTACACCAGAAAGCTTTGTTTCAAATAAAAATGTCTTCCTCTATTATTTAGGCCTACAGCAGGAACTACTAAAAATATGACCAAATCCTTATTAAAATAGATTCTGATAAGGCATACAATTGGAATACAATTTAGAAAAAGTGATGTGTGAGTTTATATTTGTAAGGCTGCTTTCAACAGTACAAGCGTGTTCTGGGGTATAAATAAAATTTGAAAATGCAGGACTTGAAAAGAACAGAAAACAAACTACAAAAATATACACCTCCAAATAGTCTAATATATATATTTGTTTATAACATGAATATATTCATAGTATAAGTTTTGGAAAAATATTATAAATAATTTTTCTGTATGGTTTTTTTTTTAATATATTTTATTATTATTAATTCTAATTGGGTGACATCAATAAATCAGGGTACATATGTACAATGAAAACATCTCCAGGTTATCTTATCATTCAATTGTGTTGCATACCCATCACCAAAAGTCAAATTGTCCTCTGTCACCTTCAATCTGGTTTTCCCTGCGTCCCTCCCCTCCTCCCTATCCCATTCTTCCCTCCCTCCCCCCAACCCATAACCACCACTCTCTTGTCCATGTCTCATACCCTCACTTTCATGTCCCACCTATGTATGTAATCGTGCTGTTCTCAGTTTTTCTTTTTTTCTGATTTACTTATTTCACTCCGTATAATGTTATCAAGGTACATCCATTTTGCTATAAATGATCCGATGTCATCGTTTCTTATGGCTGAGTAGTATTCCATAGTATATATGTACCATAGCTTTTTAATCCACTCGTCTTCTGACGGACACTTGGGCTGGTTCCAGATCTTCGCTATTGTGAACAATGCTGCCACGAACATGGGGGCGCATTTCTTCTTTTCGAACAGTGCTATGGTGTTCTTAGGGTATATTCCTAAAAGTGGGATAGCTGGGTCAAAAGGCAGTTCGATTTTTAATTTTCTGAGGAATCTCCAAACTGTTTTCCACAGTGGCTGCACCAGTCTGCATTCCCACCAGCAGTGCAGAAGGGTTCCCTTTTCTCCACATCCTCGCCAGCACTTATTCTGTGTTGTTTTGCTGTTAAGTGCCATTCTGACTGGTGTGAGGTGATATCTCATTGTGGTTTTAATTTGCATTTCTCTAATGATTAGTGATGTTGAGCATTTTTTGATATGCCTATTGGCCATCTGTATGTCCTCTTTGGAGAAATTTCTATTCATTTCTTTTGCCCATTTTTTGATTGGGTTGTTTGTCTTCCTGGTGTTGCTTTTTATAAGTTCTTTATAAATTTTAGTTATTAACCCCTTATCAGATGTGCTGTCAAATATGTTCTCCCATTGTGTGGTTTGTCTTTTTATTCTGTTCCTATTGTCTTTAGCTGTGCAAAAACTTTTTAGTTTGATATAGTCCCATTTGTTTATCTTGCCTTTTATTTCAGTTGCCCATGAAGATAAATCGGCAAATATACCGCTGCTACAGATGTCGGAGAGCTTGCTGCCTATGTTTTCTTCTAAGATGTTTATGGTTTCACGGCTTACATTTAAGTCTTTTATCCATTTTGAGTTTGTTTTTGTGAATGGTGTAAGTTGATGGTCTAGTTTCATTTTTTTGCAGGTAGATGTCCAATTTTCCCAACACCATTTGTTAAAGAGGCTGTCTTTACTCCATTGTATGTTCTTTCCTCCTTTGTCAAATATCAGTTGTCCATAAAGCTGTGGGTTTATTTCTGGGTTCTCTGTTCTGTTCCATTGATCTATGTGCCTGTTCTTATGCCAGTACCAGGCTGTCTTGAGTATAATGGCCTTGTAGTAAACCTTGATATCAGGAAGAGTGATACCTCCTGCTTTATTTTTTCTTTTTAAGATTGCTGAGGCTATTCGTGTTCTTTTTTGGTTCCATATAAATTTTTGGAATATGTGTTCTATATCTTTGAAGTATGTCATTGGTATTTTAATTGGTATTGCATTGAATTTATAAATTGCTTTGGGTAATATAGACATTTTAATGATGTTTATTCTTCCTAGCCATGAGCACGGTATGTGCTTCCACTTGTTTGTATCTTCCTTGATTTCTTTTATCAATGTTCTATAATTTTCTGAGTACAAGTCCTTAACCTCCTTGGTTAAATTTACTCCTAGGTACTTAATTTTTTTGGCTGCAATAGTGAAGGGGATTGTTTCCTTAATTTCTTTTGCTGATATTTCATTGTTGGTGTATAGAAATGCCTCTGATTTCTGAGTATTAATTTTATATCCTGCCACCTTGCTGAATTCATTTATCAGGTCCAGTAGTTTTTTGACTGAGACTTTAGGGTTTTCAATATACAATATCATATCATCTGCAAATAATGACAGTTTTACTTCTTCTTTTCCAATTTGGATGCCTTTTATTTCTTCTTCTTGTCTGATTGCTGTAGCTAGGACTTCCAGAACTATGTTGAATAAGAGTGGTGAAAGTGGGCAACCCTGCCTGGTTCCTGATCTTAAGGGGATTGCTTTTAATCTTTGTCCATTTAGTATGATGTTTGCTGTCGGTTTATCATAGATGGCCTTTATCATGTTAAGGAATGATCCCTGTATTCCCACTTTACTGAGAGTTTTGAGCATGAATGGGTGCTGGATTTTATCAAATGCCTTTTCTGCATCTATTGAAATTATCATGTGATTTTTGTCCTTCCTTTTGTTTATGTGGTGAATCACATTGATTGATTTGCGAATATTGAACCAGCCTTGCCTCTCCAGGATAAATCCCACTTGATCGTGGTGTATGATTTTTTTCATATATTGCTGGATCCGGTTGGCTAATATTTTGTTGAGAATTTTAGCGTCTAAATTCATCAGGGATATAGGCCTATAATTTTCTTTCTTTGTGTTGTCTTTGCCCGGTTTTGGGATCAGAATTATGCTCGCCTCATAAAAGGAGTTTGGAATTCTTCCTTCCTCTTGAATTTTTTGAAATAGCTTGAGGAGAATAGGAGTTAGTTCTTCTTTGAATTTTTGATAGAATTCACTTGTGAAGCCATCAGGCCCAGGACTTTTCTTTTTTGGGAGTTTTTTGATAACTGTTTCGATCTCATTTGCTGTAATTGGTCTGTTTAGGTGTTCTGATTCTTCCAGATTGATTTTTGGAAGGTTATATGATTCAAGAAATTTGTCCATTTCACCAAGATTGTCTAATTTTTTGGCATATAGTTCTTCATAGTATTTTCTTACAATGCTTTGTATTTCTGTTGTGTCAGTTGTTATTTCTCCACTGTCCTTTCTAATTTTATTTATTTGAGTCCTCTCTCTTTTTTTCTTGGTGAGTCTAGTTAAAGGTTCATCAATCTTGTTTACCTTTTCAAAGAACCAGCTTCTTGTTTCATTGATCCTCTGTATTGTTTCCTTAGCCTCTATGTCATTTATTTCTGCTCTGACCTTTATTATTTCCTTCCTTCTACTTGTCTTGGGTTTTATTTGTTGTTGTTTTTCTAGTTCTTTTAGATGCAGGGTCAAGTTGCTTATTTGAGCTTTTTCTAGCTTCTTATGATATGCCTGTAGTGCAATAAACTTCCCTCTCAGAACTGCTTTTGCTGTGTCCCATAAATTTTGAGTTGATGTATGCTCATTATCATTTGTTTCTAGAAACTTTTTTATTTCTTCTTTGATCTCATTGTTAATCCATTCATTATTTAATAACATGCTATTTAGTTTCCAAGTGTTTGAGTATTTTTCAGTTTTTCTTTTGTGGTTAATTTCTAGTTTCATGGCATTGTGATCAGAGAAAATGCTTGATATGATTTCAATCTTCTTAAATTTATTGAGACCATTTTTGTGTCCTAACATGTGGTCTATCCTAGAAAACATACCATGAGCGCTTGAGAAGAATGTATATTCTACTGCTTTAGGGTGAAAAGTTCTGAAGATATCTATTAAATCAAGTTGATCTAGTGTCTCCTTTAAGTCTGCTGTTTCTTTATTAATTTTCTTTCTTGAGGATCTATCCAGTGTTGTTAGAGGGGTATTGAAATCCCCTACTATGATAGTATTGCTGTTAATCTCGCCCTTTATATCCATCAAAGTCTGCTTTATGTATGTCGGGGCTCCTATATTTGGTGCATAGATATTTACAATAGTTATATCTTCCTGTTGAATTGTTCCCTTTATCATTATGTAGTGTCCTCTTTTATCTCTTACTACAGCCTTTGTTTTAAAGTCCATTTTGTCTGATATAAGTATTGCTACCCCTGCTTTTTTTTCATTTCCATTTGCATGAAATATTTTTTTCCATCCTTTTACCTTCAGTCTATGAACATCTTTTATTTTAAGGTGTGTCTCTTGCAGACAGCATATGTATGGGTCCTGTTTCTTTATCCATGCAGCTACCCTATGTCTTTTGATTGGATCATTTAATCCATTTACATTTAAGGTTATTATTGATATGTAGTTGTTTATTGCCATTTTATTCTTTAAAGCTGTATTCTTCTTTTGCTCTATTCTTTCCTCCCTTTAAACTGTTCACAAGAGGCCCCTTAGTATCTCTTGCAGAATTGGTTTGGTTTTTATGAATTCCTTCAGGCTTTCTTTTTCTGGGAAGCTCTTTATTTCTCCTTCAATTTTAAACGTTAGCCTTGCTGGATAAAGTAGTCTTGGTTGTAGGTTCTTGTTCTGCATTACTTTGATTATTTCTTGCCATTCCCTTCTGGCCTCAAGTGTTTCTGTTGAGAAGTCCGATGTCATCCTTATGGGGGCTCCTTTGTAGGTGATAGTCTTTTTTTCTCTAGCAGCTTTTAAAATTTTTTCTTTATCCATTAGCTTTGGTATTTTAACTATGATGTGTCTTGGTGTAGATCTTTTTGGGTTTCTCCTTAATGGAGTTCTGTGTGCTTCTTGAATGTGTGGAGTGTTTCCCAGCCTTAATTTAGGAAAGTTTTCTGCTATAATTTGATTGAACAAAGTTTCCATTTCCTGTCCTCTCTCCTCTTCTTCAGGCACCCCTATGATGCAAATGTTGTTTCTCTTCATGTTGTCACAAAGCTCCCTTAGAGTTTCCTCACATTTTTTAAGTCTCTTTTCCTTTTTCTTCTCTGCTTCTGTGCCTTTGTTTATTGTGTCCTCTAACTCGCTTATTCGATCCTCAGCGTCATCCATCCTGCTTTTAATTCCTTCCATTGTGGTCTTCAGTTCTGATACTGTATTTGTCATTTCTGTCTGATTCTTTTTTATTATTTCAATTTCATTTTTTATACTTGTTATCTCTTTATTTAGGTGTTCATAATGACTATCCATTGTTGCTCTAATTTCTTTGAACATCCTAACTATCATTATTCTAAATTCTGCTTCTGGTAATTTGGTTATATCTGGTTCATTCAGGTCCTTCTCTGGGGATTTCTCTTGATTCATTTGGTTTGCATTCCTCTGCCTGCCCATTTTTTCTGTGTATAAGCAAGTTGTGGCCACTGGAGTCCAGTAGGTGTTGCCTTTGTGTTCTCTAGGTGTGGTCTATCTGCAGGCCCCCCACCCCCTCTGCCGGCGCCTAGGGTGGTTGGGTATGAGCGTTGCCAGCGCCGGCCCACTGTGGCTTTTGCTGTGATTTCTGCCTCTCCTCCGTGGGAGGGGCTGTCACTGAAGCCACAAGATTAGCACCAAGGGTAGAGGCGAGCACCTTTCCTCAGCTGCGGACCCAGCCTATTTCCGGACTTCCGCCCAGAACCAGCAGTCGGAGCCTGCTCGCTACAGTTCCGCGGGTTAGGCGGGGCTTTAGACGTGCTCTCAGCTGTAAGCCTTTGCCCGTCTGGAGCTTTAGCCCCGCCCTCGAGGCCAGGGCCCTTTGCGCAGGGTCGGAAACCAAGATTTATTGGGGCGGGCGTGTTTGCTGGCTTCCGCCGAGCTGCGTACTTCCGCTCGTCCCGGACTCTACCCCGCCCCCGCGTTCGGAGCCCGCTCGTGCACGTATTAACGCTATCCGGGGTTTCTCCGGCCGGATGGGGATAGCAGCCGTGGGCTCAGCTGCGAGCCAGCCTCCGCCTGTCTCGGGGTCCACCCCGTTCCCGCGCTCGGAGCCCGCTCGCGCACGTATACTGGCCAACCGCGGTTTCTCCGGCGGGCGGCGGGGGGGGGGGGGGAGGCGGACTGGTAGCGTCAGCTCAGCCACGAGCCCCTGCCCGTCCCTGGTCCTATCCCGGTCCCCGCGGTCAGGGCCGGCTTGCGCAGGGCCTGCCTGTTCCTGGCCTCCCGCTTTGTCCCCGTCAGTGGGATTAAAGGCGGGCCCGCAGCTTCCGGACCGCTCTCGCGCGTACCCTCCGACCCTCTGGGCTAGACCGATCTCCCACCGGCTTGGCCTCTGCCCACGCCGACAGAACCGCCTTTCAGCGTCCTGCCGCCCCAAAACCTTAAGCAGCCCTCAGCAGAGTAGGAAGGGACCTAATACTCCACACTGTAGGCCTGGGAGCTCCCTCACTTGTGTCACAGCTCAATACTGTCCAAACGCCTCTTCTTGGCTCTGGGACTGCAGGCTGGGGCTTGCTTCCTGGGACCCAGGTCCCTCCCTCTCCGCCAAACTCTCCTCCCGCCACACGGGTCTCTCCGGGCTGCCGTTTGCTCCGGGGAGCTGGGCAGCCCTCTTCGCGTTTTCGCTATTCCTACCAGTCTCAATGTGGCTTCTTCTGTGTTCCTTGGTTGAAGAGTCCACTTAGTTTTGTTCAAAGTTGGTTTATCCAGGTGATGGTTCTTAAAATTGAGTTGTAATCCACTTTGGTTCTGGGAGTTGGAAGTTGGTACGTCCGCCTACTCCGTCGCCATCTTGCTCCCCAGTCTCTGTATGGTTTTTGCATTTTTTATGAACAAGAGTACATTTAAGGTCCATATAAGGCTCTTAATGTTTACTGCCAATGTACTTTGTCCACTTTTCTATTGAACTATTAATCTTTTCTATTGATTTGTTCAAACTATTTATATGTCAAAATATGGCAAATGAATTGCAGATACTTTTTTTCCCTGATTTGACATTAGCTTCTTACATTTACTTATGGTATCAATTGAAATGTAAAAGTATTTTATGTTAACAGAGTCTAATCCATCATTCTCGTTATTTTTTCTGTCATTGGTTGGGGTTGTACTCAGGGAAGTTGGTTTTGCCATAACGATCACCACTGTAAGTCTAGCAACCACCTGACACCGTGCACAGGTTATTATATCAATGGCTGCATCTCTGTGGTTTACTGACTTTATTACTGAAAATTTGTACTGCTTACGCCCCTTCCAATTTTTCATGCTCCCCACCTACATATGACTGACCCAGCAACTCCACTTCTGGGTATCTGTGCAAACAAAACAAAAACACTCATTTGAAAAGATATATGAACCCCTTTGCTCATTGCAACATTATCTCCAATAGCCAAAATAGGGAGGCAAACTAAGTGTCCAACAAGAGAAGAATAAATAAAGAAGATGCTGTATGTGAATATACACATGTATCAGTAAAAGATTACTCAGCAAGAAAAAAAGCATGAAATTTTGGCATTTGGAATAGTAAGGATGGACCTAGATAACACCATGCTAAATAAAATAGTATTCACTTTTATGAACAGTGCATTATAACTTTTTGTGACTACAAATAATCTAATAACAAATATTTTATTAACTATTCTTTTCCAACTGAAAGACCACCTTTATCATAAGTCAGATATTAAGTCGATTGAAACTATGCAATATGAAATTATGTTAAGTTCAAACCTAATAGCCAGCTCTACATCTCCACCACTGTTCTCCTGAGAGAAGGATGGAGGGAGTTGCTTTCTTACGATTTAAGTGCGTGAGTAACATAACATGCTATAAATAACGTCTGCCTATACAGAAACTTTCATTTCTGGTTCTGAACTACGTTGCACCTTGATCAACCTGTTCTGCATATTTTCTTTTGAGGGCAGAGACAGAATTTTTTTTTATAACTATATTTCTACTACTCAAGAATGTGTCAAGTACAGCAAGTGGGATCAAAATCATCTGTTTAACTGATTAGATTGACAGGTTATCTTGTTTTCCACAGCACAGCAGTGAGGTAACACACCCTGAATAATTTTAACTGGCTTTTCTCCGTCAGGGATAAAACATTCATTCCCACAGTGTTGTTATTACTTATGTGCAGACACATTCACCCTTCACAAAGGCACACTGCCTTCAAAATATCAGCAACTATTTCAATATATTTGTTAATTCTAGAGGTCTGGGCACAAGAAAAATATAGATAATAAATGATTAAATAAAAAAGTCTCCTATATTGTTTAATTTGTTGCTAATGAAGTGAAAAATTAATAGTCATAAAATTGAAACTACATGTGTATATAGCTACTCATTTTGATGATGACTATAGGTATACAGAGGAGTATCAATGTACATGCTAAATAACATGCATGTTTTATATCTATAATCACACATAAATATATACATATATGTATAGTATATGTGAATAATTTGCATAAAAATTTTATTTTCATTCATTTCCTCAGCTAAAACTAAAGAGAATATAAATCATTCATTTGGAGGTATTTTTAACCATTATCTTTACTTGTATCCTCATTTTCATGCTTTCCTAGATTACCATTTTGTAACTAGTTTGCCATAATTTATATGTACTTAAAGCAGTCGCTTTAAGAAATACATCCTTTGGCCTGACCAGGTAGTGGCACAGAGGATAGAGTGTTGGCTTGGGGTGCTAAGAACCAAGATTAGAATACTCAAGGTTACCAGCTTGAGCACGGGTTCACCAGCTTGAGTAGGGGGCAGGAGGGTCACTGGCTTGAGCATGGGATCATAGACATGACCCCATGGTCACTGGCTTGAGCCCAAAGGTCACTGGCTTGAAGCCCAAGGTCGCTGGTTTGAGCCCAAGGTCACTGGCTTGAGCAATGGCTCATCTGGAGCTCCCTGGTCAAGGCACATATGAGAAAGCAACCAATGAACTAAGGTGCCACAACTATAAATTGATGCTTCTCATCTCTCTCCCTTCATGTCTGTCTGTCCCTGTCTCTCTCTCTCTCTGAAATAAAACAAAAAAAAAGGAATTTACTCTTTGGTCAAGATCTCTAGGACTGATTTTGTGTGAATATACATGAGTACAAACACATATGACAAAGAAAGGTCATTTGTAAAAAAAGAAGAAATATATATATACACACACACACACATATATATTGCTGGAAAAGAGTAATGTTAAATCTCTGAATAAAACTGTGAATTTTTTGTGTTAATAAAATGCATATAGTATATTTCAAGGTAGTACAGCTGGTTCTATTTCATTGTTTGCTTCCATGGGAACTGCTACATTGATAGGATACACTTGAAAACTTGATACTTTGCAGCAGTACATACAGAACAATCCAAAAATAATAAATCAGTGAGTTCTAAGAAAATATACGTTTAATGGATTAACTAATTTAAAACGTCAGTCAGTGCACAGCAAGGTGAAGAGGGATGGAAGCATGTTCTGCAAGCCAGGGAGTAGCAAGAACAGCGCTGTGTTCGTTGCATCAGTCATCATTACCGCAAATCTTCCCTTACCACCAGAATGGTGATTCCCGCAGGCGCCATGATACCGCAGCTGACATGAGACTTTCAGATTTGCCAAATACAGTGTGTGAGATAACTACGTGACTATAAAAAAGAAATCTACAGTGGACTATGATTACACAAATTTTTCAGCCGTGGCAACAAAAGGACCCACAGAACGTCATTCTCTTTCCCAGAGTCCTATGCGTCACCTGCCCTTTTCCCCTCCAGATCAGTGGCCCCCACGATCTGCTCAGTGCTGTGCAAAGGCACCGCAGCCCACTTCGTTCAGCCTTGCCTTCCAGTCAAATACAGTTCTAAGCCCCTCCATAGGGGGCGGGAGGTGTTAGAGCCACCACTGAGAAGTGCACATTCCTGGCAGGTGTTAAAATGGCCCCCTCTACAAATTCAGAGCTGCTGAAAAACAACAAATCTACTATATTTTTAAACAATTGCTTCAAAACACTGTAAATTCTCAGAAATAAATTCTGCTGGAAGGAGCTGCCTGCCTGCATCCCACCCAGCCTATCTGCTCGTGTTTTCTCACTCTGTTCCCACAGAGTCACAACTAACAACAGGTTCATTGTTAAATTTCATTCATTGAGTCTTCCACAATGTCATCTCAACGGCATTTTTGCTGTCTCTGATGTTCTGGTTCTATTCCTGTACTGTACTTCTAATGAGTTTTTTTCAATAATTTTACTTAGAAAATTAAATTTAATGGGTGACCGTTGATCAATAAGAGTACATAGGTTTCGGGTAAACATTTCTACAGCATTTGAACTGTTGATTATGTTGTGTACACATCACGCAGACTCAAATCATTTTGTCACCCTATATGTGTCCCTCTTTACTCCCCTGTCTCCAGCCCCTCCCCCCAAGTTCCCTCCTCCTTGGTGAGCACTTCACTCTTATCTGTGTCCATGAGTCTCATTTTTATATCCTACCTATGTGTGAAATCATATAGATCTTAGCTTTTTCCAATTTATTTATTTCCCCGAGTGTAATGCTCTCAAGCAGTGTGTTATGTATTGAGAAAGCTCTGAATTAAGTTTTGTAAAAGATGTCATTTCTTCTTCTACATTTTACAATGGCAAATATCCATTAGTTCTGTGGTCAGTGTAGAGAGAAAGTGAATCATAATGTTTTCATATAATTAAAAACAGCAAGGTCATTTCCCAACCTCAAATCTAGTGTTATAAACTGTAAGTTTCCACCGAGAAAGAGTTGGTTGCATGGGCAGGAACAGAAAGACAACCCGCATTCTCTCACCCACACCAAGCCGTGTCCATACACGTGCTTCCACAGCAAAAGGAACGCCATATGTCCTCAGCAATGGGGGTGGACAAAAGTAACAGTTGGTTTACTAGAGGGACATATGGACAAGCAGCCTATCACACCATTCGTTTTACTTATGGCTGCGAAATCTCAGTTGAAGTCCTTGCTCTGATGAATAGCATGGCTGGAGAAGATGGAGAAAAGGACCATCAATAGTAGAAAAAGAACACTCAGATGAGGATCTCTGGACATGGAAGCTAAATATATGCTTGTATCATTTTGTTAACAAGTGTCACCCCAATAAATACAAGAAAAAGCATAAACAGTATTAAAGTTAGAAATAAGCTCATGCATTATGCTTTGCATTAAAAATTACTTAAATTCAAAAGAGTATCTTATATCTTAGGCCAATCTTCTATTTCACATTAAATGGTTTTCTGTTAATGTGCAAAGGGACAGATGTGTGTTCCCATATAAAAGCGGACCATTCATAATTATCACTGTTTATTCCCATGTTATACAAACAACTCTATTATTAGCTGGATCTTTGTAAAAAAAAAAAAAAAAAAATATATATATATATATATATATATATAGTTTGATTAACATAAAAAACATTAAAGATAGTAATAAGCATTTAAAAATTTAAATTATTTGAGTATGATTTTCTAGAAAGCAAGGAGATATCACTGAGGCAAACTGTATTCCCACTTAGAACCTTGTACAAGGCCAAAGAAAAACATGGATTTTGAATGATTATAATAGCATTGTCTAGGAGTGGGCAAAAGTAGGTTTATAGTTGTTCTTATAGAAAATAATACAATAATAATAAGAAGAAGAATGAATTCTGTGTTTCCTGTAGTTATAATTGTAAACCTATTTTTGCCAACCCCTGTAATATCAAGAATTTCCTTTGGCATCTCCACATCTGCAAAGATTACTCAGCTATTGTACTGATAATAGAATGTATAGCTCTACGGTCATTCTTAATACTGTGATCAGAGAACATAATTTACTTTTCTCTTAATGGCTTCCTTTTTGACTAATGAGGCGGCATTTAAGACAAACAATGCTCCCTGCACAACAACCAGTAAAGCATGTTACATCCATTTACCACGTAATTATTTTTTAAAAAATGAAAGAAAAACTTGTAAGGCAGCAAGAATTCATTTGCTTTAAATTAATGTGAACAGGGCATTTCAAGTTCCCATTCGCAATAATGGTTTGGGGGGAAAATGAATGCAAATCATAAAACAGTCCTCCTTGGGGTTACAAAAAGATTTTAAAAGCTGCCATGACCATCATTAAATTTCTCCTGGAAGTCTAGAGTTAGTATATACAACTCATGAGATAAAATATTCAAAATGCACTTTTGAGAGGACCAATTGTTATGGAACCCCGACTAACATCCTCTTGAAAATTATGTCCTGCAATGTTTAAGAAGAGAACCGAGCTTTCTGTGATTTCTTCTCTAGATCTGACTTTGTAAACAAGAGCTAAAATTTATAAATAAAAACTGCTCTTAGCACTGCTTATAAATAAGAAATCAAAGATAGTGATCTATGCAATTTAAACCTACGTAAGCTAGATGTACTTTTCATACATAATGGGTTTAATATTTTGACCTTGGAAGTACAAACAATGTCCCTTACATTTTACAAAAACTAGAGTTAATAAATTTCAAGGTGTGTAATTGATGAGCATTTTCATTAGTCAGGAATATTCTCCATCAACATTTTCTAATTTAAAAAAATTGATATCCCCAAATATACATAGGTTTTACCCTTGGAAAACTAGAATATTAATTTTAGGGTATCAAAGCACAAAATATTATTATCATTTGTGGTAAGCTGACTAGTGGCCCCCAAGGCTGTTCTTCTGATTCCCAGACCCTGTGAATGTATTATTTTTTCAAAGGGAATTTGCAGATTTGATTAAAAATATTGAGATAGGGAGATTACCCTGAATCATCCAGGTGATGCCAATATGATCACAAGAGTCCCTGAAAGAGGGATGAAAAAGGACTCAGAGTTAAAGGAAGAGCAGTGTGAAGACAGAAACAAATGGGAGCAACGTACCTTAAGAATGCAGGCCCTGGCTGGTTGGTTCAGCGGTACAGCATCAGCGGGGCGTGTGAAAGTCCCAGTTTGGTTTCCGGTCAAGGTACAGAGGAAAAGCACCCATCTGCTTCTCCGTTATTCCCTCTCTCCTTTCTCTATATCTCAATCTTCCCCTCCCACAGCCAAGGCTCCATTGGAGCAAAGTTGGCCCGGGAACTGAGGATGGCTCCATGGCCTCCTGCTCAGATGCTAGAATGGCTCTGGCTGCAATGGAGCATTGCCCCATATGGACAGAGTATCACTCCGTTGTAGGCATACTGGGTGGATCCCAGATGGGCGCATGCGGGAATCTGTCTCTCTGCCTTCCTGCTTCTCACTTCAGAAAAATACAAAAATAGTAATAATAATAATTAATTAATTAATTAATTAAAATGGAGGAACCCACAGGTCAATGATTCTGATAGCCACTAAAAGCAATACCCCCCCCAAATGCATTCTCCTCTTATGTTCAGAAGGAACCAGCCCTGTAGATATCGTGACGTTAGCCCAGTGAAACTAATTTTATAATTCTGTAGACAGTAAATTTGTGTTAAGCCATTAAGTTTGTGGAAACTAATATAACATTATAATAAACAAAAGAAAGAAAAAGTTATTGATAAACTTGAAAGATCCTGTAGGAAGGTGTTAAATTCAATAACAGGATTTATCTTGGTAACTCTATTATATATTATTTGTTTACATATTGGGCCACATTATTAATATCATATTGTGACCAGCCAACCAGAATGAATACATTAGTATCTTTAACTTAGAGATGAAAAATTCTATTTCAGCCTTCCTATAATCCCACGCAGATGGCCTTGAGCAACACTATATCCAAAGGAAGTGGTGTCTTTATGTAAAAATTTTCCTGTTTAGCAGGGAAATTAAATCCTATTAAACAGCACCCAGATGATTCAAAGATTACTTTTCGAGGACACCACTAGGAGGGAGTTTGTGACACCACCTTATCCAATACAATCAATGTTAATTTGAAAGATTTTCAAAGCATCATTTAAAACATCATGTCCATGTTTTCCTCTTGTTAAAAATAAATCATTCTCAATCGTCCTTAATATATATGCTAACTGGATGAAATCCAGATATGAGTTATGCGACCACAAATAGAAAATCATTTAAATAGAAAACTCTCACTTCTTGCTGAGAGAATGACATTACCCGCTATCAAAAGAGAGAGAAAATAAGTGTTTTGTGAGATAAATATTTCTCTTTCCTTATCCAAAACTGTCCTCAGACCTCACTGCCTTCTCTTCACATGACTATGCACAATAAAAGTTGTAAAAATGTTTCTTCTACTTTTTTAGGTTTTATGGTCACAGAACATTGGAAGTAGGAGGTAGGAACGATTCATGCAAGCTAATGGTGAATCTAAGGAGAAAAATTTTTAACTTGGAAATAAGATGTAGAATGTCTCCACAGCAATATGTGGTAAGAAAAAAAAATAATTATTAAATGTCTATCATGTGCTAAGTTCCTAACATAATTGGTTTTATTGAATCCCCCAACAGCAGCACTTCAAAGCTGACATATTATTCACAGTATACAAAATAAGGAAACAAGACTACAGACAGGGAACTGGATCAATAGCACACAGCTAACAAAAGGCAAAAGTAAAGTGAGGATAATTGCAAAACTAAAAGAAGCAGTCTCACACTGATTGGCTTGAAATGACAGTAAAAAGAAAATCATGAACACACAGCCTCTAAGTTAAGACACTATTATCCTCCCCATTTCACAGAAGAAACAAACTATGCCATTTGTTTCAAGCTCACACATCCAGCAAGAGGCAATTTCAAGCCCAAATCTATAAAATATTCCAAGATCCATATGTGTTCATCTCAGAAGATAATTCTTGCTAGCACTAAGTGACTGTCTGACACTTGAAAACTGTCTTTAATTTATCCTTATTTTTTTAATTGATTTTAGAAAGATCAATAAAGGAGGGGAAAGAGATAAAGAGAGAGAAGCATTCATTTGTTGTTCCACTCAGTTGTGCGTCATTGGTTGCTTCCTTTATGAGCCCTGACCAGGGATCAAACGCACAACTTTGGTGTTTGGTGTTTCAGGATTACACTCCAACTGACTGAGCTAACCAACCAGGGTTTATATCATTATTATTATTTAGTTAGGAAAGTATTAAACTTCTTCACTTGTCCTTTGCAAATTCACCTCTTAGTCATATTACAATTCTCCAGTAACTATAAAGTTCAACATATGCATCATTTTTGGTTGCAAATTTTGGAGCTCAAGTAATATGTAGTACATCACAAAACTGCTATCATATTTTGAAATGAATAAAAGTTTCACTCAGTAAAAAAAAAAATAATCGGATTGTTCAGTTTTATGTCTATAATGCAGCTCATTGAGTGTATACGTATTTTAAAAATCGTAATTTTATCTTTTCCTATGCTTAATAGTACATTTAAATGCTTAGTTCAACAAATCAGAATAATCCATGGATAAAATTTGGTTCGGCAACCTCTGCTTTTTCTTCACTAAAATTTAGCCCATTTTAAGAATCAAAAACCTTTTGTTACGGCCAGTATTCCAGGCCCAATTCCTCTACCTTTCCTTAGTTACTCTTAAGTTGTGAATAAAGTGTATTTGCCCAAAATTGCGTCGGCATTGGAATGACTGCAGCAAGAACTGTGGCTGCCAACCATGACCATGTTCATTGTTCACATGCCCCATGTTTCTTTTTTTTAAGTTTTTTTTTTAAACTTTATTTTATTTATTCATTTTAGAGAGGAGAGAGAGAGAGAGAGAAAGGGGGGAGGAGCAGGAAACATCAACTCCCATATGTGCCTTGACCAGACAAGTGCAGGGTTTTGAACCGGCGACCTCAGCATTCCAGGTCGACACTCTATCCACGGCGCCACCACAGGTCAGGCTATGCCTTGACCGCAGGCCTTCAGCAGACTTAGCCACCCCTTGCTGGAGCCAACGACCTTGGGTCCAAGCTGGCGAGCTTTTGCTCAAGCCAGATGGGCCCGTGCTCAAGCTAGCGAGCTCGGGGTCTTGAACCTGGGTCTTCCGCATCCCAGTACGATGCTCTATCCACTGCGCTACTGCCTAGTCCCATATTTCTATGTATTAAAGCTGCTCTAATACTCCCTTATGCCATCAGGGTCACCACAAAGGGGAATATGGGATGAAACTTGTAATGAACAAACATACTTACACTAAAACTTAAGATGTTCAATCATCTCCCTAGTACCTTATACGCCCTCTGAACGATTCATTAAAATCAATAACTTGCCCTGGCCAGTTGGCTCAGTGGTAGAATGTGGCCCTGCGTGTGGAACTCCTGGATTTGACTCCTGGCCAGGGCACACAGGAGAAGTGCCCATTTGCTTCTCCACCCTTCCCCCTCTCCTTCCTCTCTTTCTCTCTTCCCCTCCCTCAGCCAAGGCTCCATTGGAGCAAAGTTGGCCAGGGTGCTGAGGATGGCTCCTCAGGCACTAGAATGGCTCTGGTTGCAACAGAGCAATGCACCAGATGGGCAGAGCATCGCCCCCTAGTGGGCATTCTGGGTGGATCCTGGGGGGTGCTCACACAGAAGTCTGTTGCTTCTCACTTTGGAAAAATACAAAAAAAAAAAAAAAATCAACAATTAAATGAACACAGCACTCTTAGGAAAACAAAATCCAAAGTTCAATTCATATATCTGCTATTTTTATCCAAAAAAAGCATCACCCAATGGGCATCACGTATGTTGAAGGAACAACTCCCCTTTATCAATCAACATTCATGATAGCCCTGCAGCAGGAATTGTTGATGCTCTACACATATACATCCTTAGCACTCCCTGTTCCCACCTCTGTGTGTCAGACAACATTCAGTTTAAGCAGTGACTCTGTCCAAAGGCTTTCCTCATTCACCAGGGCTGCCTCAGTAATTTGAGGGCACTAATGGTCTTCCTCCATGTCCTGGGGCAACCCTGACTCAATGATGGGAATTTATGGAAGAACCTGTTCACCCCCTTGCCCATCGGTGGGGGTAGCTGGTGAAACTCTGTACTGTGTTCATAGTTCTCTGACAGGGCTGAGCCCTACTTGTTCTGCTTATTTCTAACTCACTACCTGGAACAGAGATGACTACAGGTTGATTACTTTAACTACGAGTTATTTCACTGCAATGTATATGCGAATCTCTGTTGAATAGGAATGGGTGTAGATCAGTATTTCTAGATAAAGATGGACAATGGCCTCCATTCTTCCCTTAGGGTTAAAATGACATCTCCTTTTCCTATCCTCTTCTCTCTCTTCTACCTCTCTCAGTTGTGTATCTGAAAGAATGCCAAAGCAAGAAGAACAAAGCTTTAGGCAGCACTCTCCAAGGGGCCCCTGCTCTCAGAAGGGTTAAAATGATGGGAGCATCACACACACACCCCGTTTGAGCTCCTCTATAGGATCTGAGAGACAGAGAGATTTTTGAGACTCCAAGGAAATTTTGTTAACCATCCTTTTCATGCCAAGACCTGAAAGGAATTGTTCAGATGGTCAAGAGCCATAGAGCTTATTATCCTGATTCATTGACAAATCCCTGAGCTATGAGTGTACAGAAAATCCTGCAATGACATGGAAACTTGCATGTCACATTCTCAGTTCCCAAATGCAACAATAAATGCTATGTATATAATATATAACATCAAAAAAGTTGCAAATTGTATGAGAGCCCAAGCAGTTTCCTACCCGGTATTTATTGGTCTTGTTCACTTTCTCCTCTACGCCTAAACCCTCCGCTGAGTATACGTATGCACACACAAGCACACCACCCACCCACAAATAAATATATATATATATATATATATATATATATATATATATCTCACAAACTGTCTTTCAAATGGGCTCTTTAAGAGCCAATGCACAGCTGAATTTTATCACTTAAAATGAAAGAAGAATAAAAATGCTAAGTCAAGGTTATAGGGTTTTTTTTCTTTTTTCTCTCAAGTTATAATGAGCTTCCTTTGAACCAGTTCACACCAAGACACCAAAGCCTTCATAGTGTACGTATAGCTTGAGTAAATGTTTTTTTAATGTGGTCTCGTATTAAAGAATAAAAACATTCGGTTCCTAATTCTCCTCTTTTCCACCCTGCAGTTTGGCAGTTTACTCTGAAAGCCAGTTGTACTCCTGCTTCAAGTCCTCACTAAGCAGTTTTCAAACGTGTCTAATAGTGGCCTGCCTTCTCTAGCTTGACCATAGACATAAAGTGTTCCCAAGAATATTCTTAGTAAACATTGAGTCCGCCTCTCCGTCCACTCTTATTAAGGAGGACACAGGTCAGCGGTGATTTGTTCAGAATTTATTTTAAGGTGAGGAGTATCGGCAAATACCACTGCGCCGTGACACCAAAGCACCTCTACATTAAAAAAGTGACAGCAGTTTTAAGAAACAAATAGGAAAATAGCAAGGGATATTTGAAAGTATTTTTACATAAGGCATATTCAGGTGTTACTACTGCAGTCATTTCAACTAAAAGCAGCCTTGGAATTTGAGGGGTGGGGGGAGGGAGTTAGAGAGACTGGGCTTAAATCCCTGGTTCACAGAATAATGAAGATAAAACTTGAGGAGAACGAATGAATCCCTCTGTATCACAGTCTCCTCTCCTGAAAAAGAGAACTAATGTTTCTGTTCTGTAAAAACTACAAAGGGGATGAATTTGAAAGAAGCTGGCTTAGAGCTGTAGATGCTGAAGAACTGTGTTGGATCCAAACGGTGCTAAAGGAAGCTGTACTCTTCCTTCATTCCTAAGGGGCAGCTGCATCTATTCCCTTGGGGAAGACCGGCAGGTCCTCCTGACTGGACAAGACAGTGGCCTGGTCGAGAATTTAGTAAGTATTGGAAGGATATTTAAATTCCGCCCCCAACTTTTGTTCTGATATTTATTTGCTAAGTTTATAATTTGCATATTTCACTACTATTAAAATGCACATTAGCACAGGTGACTACCAGTATACTCAATGATTTTGCTGCAAAGACCCATGGAACAAGTACTGAATTTTTAAAAAAATAGTTATCCCAACCACCTTAAAAGCAAAACATTTAGACCCTTCCTGGGACCATGATGATTGTAAGTTAGTATTACTGATGAGAAAGCAGATTCAAAACCGAATCACTTCAGAACACAGCTTAGGTATTTAGACTCTCTGCACCTAATGGTTAGATAAGAAAAACTGAAGTCAATGTCAAGAACATGAAATGAGGGGAGGCAAGGTCCAGTAATTCCCAGGATTTCCTCATCAGTCCCTTTCCCCAGTGTCCTTCCAGGAAGATGAGGTTGCTCTCCTCTTCACCAAACTCCTCATTTCTCACATATAGTGCTCAGAAAGAGAAATAAGGTCCTGTCAGTCAGACACTAAAAAGGCGTGCTGCTGAAGAAATCCGAAATGGTAATAATTTGGGGACGATGAACAGGAGGTGAGTACACCCCCATGGCTGTAGGCTAAACTGCTGTGGCACATTTCAGAGCCATCTACAGAGCTCTGGAGGGCACCAGCAAACCACCTCCAGGTACTAGTGGGAGGGCGACCCCCGAAAAGTGCGGGGAAAGCCCGCGTCCCCGCACTCGCACTCGGAGAGCGGGCTCACCCTGTCCCACCGTGTCCCCGCACTCCCTGCTCCCACACACTTCACACCCTCGGACTTGCCTTGGGAAACAGGGCACCAGTGAAGAGCAACGGGGACAGAGGACAAGATGGGCTGCTAGAAAAGCAATTGCTTGTCTAGAAAGCTTGTATTTAAACACACATAGGATGTGTTCCTTTGGGGAACTTCCTAAAACCCAGTCCTTTCAGCTGGATTCCAGCCGAAACCCCTGTCCCTGCTCTGAGGATCACACCAGCCACACTGCCCCTCCTCCCACCGCCCGCCTTGGTGGCCACAGCCCAGACCCCTCTGTCCCTGACTTGGGAAAATTGCAAAGCCAGCAGCACTTATCAAACTGACCGATCTCACCCATCCCAGACCTCTAGGTAGAGACTTCTCAGAGCATCTCCCTGCTGAACTCACCTGGAGTCGGGTCCAGATGGCAGGCAGCCTCAGCCCAGAGGGATGGGAGCCGCCCGGGAGGCTCAGCAGCGGCTGCCCGAGTCCGAGTCCGGAGGGCGGCGCAGTGAGCAGCGCCCGGTCCTGCGGTCCCGCGTCCTGCGGTCCGGCGGTCCTGCCGCTCTGGCTGCTCCGGGATTGCGCCCCTCCCCGCCCTGGCGCGTCCTTCCTCTTCCCTCCCTTCCTCCCGCTCCTGCCTCCGCCGCACGTCCTCGTTCGGGGCTGCAGCGCTGCTGAGAGCGCCTCCTCCCCGACCCCTCCGGGCGGGAGAGCTGTCTACACCTCTGATGGGGCCCCGGGCTTCTAGGGGCCAGGCTGAGTGCACAAGTCCCCGCTGGGACACCGCACTTCCAGCAGAGCTGCTGACACGCCTTGTGCAGTCACCTGAGAAATGGACTGGGGGAGGGGACCAGCTGGAACCCCAGCAGCTAACACTCTCTTGTCGATTTAAGTAATCTATAACCTGACTTTTCCCTAAACGTCTCCAGTAACCCACAGGTGCGGGAAGGTAACTGAGGGCTTTCAGGGCATAGCTGTATCAGCATCCTTCTGTGCACAGGGAGAGGAAGTCGGCTGCACAGTGGGAAGGGAAAGTCCTGGTAGTGGCATGGGCTTCCTCGTGGTTACTTTGACGCATTTGAAGCGGCATTTGAAGTGGTCTTGGGGGCTTCTTACCACACCAGCAATCTCTTAGGACGACACAGATTCTGAAGGAAAGGATACTGACACTTGGTAAATGTCAGGGTCCTTATTTCATTGCCTCCTTTCCCCTCTCTCTCTCTTAACAGGGTGCTATGAAGCTGTATCAGAAACTTTGTTTCATATTTTGGGAATTAGAGACAGAGTAACTTACTCAATATCCTAGAGGTTCTACCTTTCTAAGGTTGGATAACAACTGCAATGGTAGGTGCCGCAGTCCGAGCCCTGTGTACAGTGTACAGTGCCTTGTGCCGCAGTCCGAGCCCTGTGCACAGTGTACAGTGCCTTGTGCCGCAGTCCGAGCCCTGTGCACAGTGTACAGTGCCTTGTGCCGCAGTCCGAGCCCTGTGCACAGTGCCTTGTGCCGCAGTCCGAGCCCTGTGCACAGTGTACAGTGCCTTGTGCCGCAGTCCGAGCCCTGTGCACAGTGTACAGTGCCTTGTGCCACAGTCCGTGTCCTGTGCATAGTGCCTTGTGCCACAGTCCGTGTCCTGTGCACAGTGTACAGTGCCTTGTGCCGCAGTCCGAGCCCTGTGCACAGTGTACAGTGCCTTGTGCCGCAGTCCGAGCCCTGTGCACAGTGTACAGTGCCTTGTGCCGCAGTCCGAGCCCTGTGCACAGTGTACAGTGCCTTGTGCCACAGTCCGTGTCCTGTGCACAGTGTACAGTGCCTTGTGCCGCAGTCCGAGCCCTGTGCACAGTGCCTTGTGCCACAGTCCGTGTCCTGTGCATAGTGCCTTGCAGCATCTTAGAAGACACTGTGCAATGGAACCAATAAATACAGTGTGTCCATAAAGTCATGGTGCACTTTTGTCCTGTGACCGGTCAAAAGTGCACCATGACTTCACGGACACACTGTATAATACACCTATCAACAGACTTACACCAGGAGCCTGATGAGCACCCCGAGTTATAGACTTATGAGTCCTCAGCACTCCAAGTGACAACAGTTCAGATGCATACTAACCAGGGTGGTTACTCATAAAAGAACAAACACCATCAGAATTAGGAAAGGCAAACAATATTCAAAATATTTAGAATCACTTTACAGCCACACGTGAATTGAATTTCTCACTCTATAGAGAAGTCAGGTATTGGCTCTTCTGCCCCGAACCACCATGGCTAGTAATTCCAGGTCCCTGAGGGAGAATGATGCAGAATGAAGAAAATAGACTTAAAGAGATATAGAATGGGACCGGGAGGCCTCTGCAAGCTGAGGGCAGGACAGAGCAAAACAACTCCTGGTTTGCTTTATTATATAGCCATATGCAAATAAGGAAGTCTCAGATACAAAGTTACACATTGCCAAGGCAACCCAAGAATTCTTCCAAGTGCAGATACCCTCCACCCTGTCTAACTGAAATCAACCAACATCTGAACAAACAAAGGATGAGAGGAAGGGCATAAAAATTGCTTTTAGTGTCTAAAGCAAGTGAAGTGGGGGAATGGGATGAACACGAATACTTACTTAGCTTCAATGCCAATATGGAGGAGTGGTGGGGAGAACTTAGCCTTTTGCTAAGCCTTGAACTACAGGAGTCTCCCACACTCTTCCAAGAAGCCTACAATGGGCATGGTCTCTTGCAATGGAAGCAGGCCCCGTAAACCAACAACATGCCTGTTTCCCATTAAGAATATGCAATTACTAATGAGTATTTAATTTTTAAATATCAGTGGTCATTTATTTTAACAAATCCTATATAAAAAGTTAATTATCCATCCCAGCTTCCAGAATGATATTAAACAGCATTGAAAATCAAATTTATCTAAACCTGTAGGAATATAGACCGTTAATATTAAGTACTTCATTGACCTCTTCACTAATACGTCATAATATATTTCTTTCTTATGCAAAAAAATAAATTTCCTTCTGTGGTATAAAATACTAAGAGTTTTACATTTTTCTTTATAGAGATAGAAGCATTAAAAGAAAGAAGTATGGTTAGATTTCTTGCATCCAGATTTTTCCTCCTTATTCATCCTATGTTCCATTCTAGAAATTATTGAAGGAGGGCTTTATTTCTCCTATTTTCCAGTCAATTCAGAGGTAAAAGAAGAGTTAACTTGTTCCCAAAAGGTGAGGACTTTTAAGCACCTACATCAATGCCAACCTCTAATTCAGAGTAAAGTCTGCTTATCGACAATCATGAAAGACTATGTTCAATGTACGTAACTGCATTCTGCTTTACTATTACTCTTCCCATTGAACAGCCAAAAATAATATACGTTTACATTTTTTTTTCTCGGACCTGAAATATTTCTTGATTTTGGCATAATAATATCAAACCCACCCTCCAATACTCAGTACATGTGCCCATAAATCTCTCTAATTTGCCTGACGAATAAAAAAATTTCCCATCTTAGAATGTTAACAGTCTATTTGTTCCTTCTTTGCAACGTTTACCCTCAATTTTTTATAGTTCTGTCCACAGATAAACTCTCCTACCAATTAGCATTGTATAACTAATAGAACGTTTTATAAAGTGGGCTGAATAAATGGACAAATGATTTATGCTAACTTTTCACATACAAAGGCCTGATTATTTTTCCTTAAAATTTTAAGTGTACATGTTTCATTTGTTTAAGTAGACAATCAGCATCTAAAGGAGAGGGATATCATCTGCAAACTTTGGGTTTTTCACACATGATCAATCTAAAGCCCTGGACCAGAGTTGGGAGCAAAGCATTTGATTAATCTTGATTTATTCTCCATTTACCAGTATTTGAAAAATATAAGTCTATGCTATTTTTTTTTCTCAACCCTGTGCAAGATGTGGGTATGCAATGATGTCAAAACTCGGTATGGTCCTTGACATCACAGACTTTACAGTGCTGTAATGGAAGCTAAATAAACAAATAATAAATATATACAGTCTTGCTGAATAAAGAAAAGTCTACTGAACTCTTAGGCCGAGAGCATAACAAGGAAAAGCATAAAGAGCCGGCTGCCTGGAAACACTAAAAGTAGCTCTCAGGAGGGTCTCTCTTTTGAAATAGTTCATCTCGTTATGGAAATACAGAGAAAATGAGCGCCGGTGCACGTGACGGCGCACACACATCTCCGGGGGTTCTGACCTCTAAGCTCCCTCCGATGCAAGACCACAAACCTTTCAGCACCATGAAAATAGTATTGATCTGGGCACCTCATTCTGTTTTCCTCCAAAGTGACCTTAATTTTTAGTTGAGTCTAACGGAGTTCCTGGTGAAAATACTTTGCACGGAGCAGCTGTCCAGTGAAGGCTGCATTTCATGAGCCGTCCTCCCGCTCCCGCTCGTGTTTCTGGCACCTGCTTGCCTTTAGTTTACGACGAGAAATACCTTATCTATTAGATTGGGAACCGTCACACAGTGACACCTGCCTCCGCATTTGATTGGATTGGAGTTGGCAAGCGTTTCTCTCACCTCAGAAAAGGAAAGTTAGGGAACTCAAGGGAAAGGTGCTTGGAAGATTATCTAAGGGCCATCACAGCATCGCAGGTCGGGGTCTTTCTGAATCGTTAGAGAAGGGACTGACAGCCAGACCCTCGGGTGGCTGAGGCAGCTCACACCTGATCATTTCTTCTGACCAAAATTTTCTCGAGAAAATCAAAAATATCTTAGTTTTATTTGTGTATAGGTGTATAAGTGGAGTTATGAAAAGGAGTATAAACTAGTAAGAAGCTTGGAAAATATTTCACAAATAACAAAATGTTTCCAGAGGAGGACATAACAACCTCCATGTTGTGAATGGATTTGAAAAAGCTCGTAAATCATAACTCTATACACTGCCCATACGGTCACTAATGTAAAAAATGAAGGTGGCAGATACTTGAGGGAAAGATCTCCACTGGATCTAATCTTTAAAGTCTTCATATCTTTATTTTTTATATAAAGGAGACATGCATTTATACCCAAGAAAATAAAATATATTATCAATATGTAAGAGAAAGAAAGCACACCTTCATGTTATAGAATGGAGTTGTCACTAGAACATAGAATAGCTTGAAATCTTTTTCACCCACAAGCTAACATTTTCACCCCTGGAGTCGTAGCTTTGAGTGTGGCAGAAGATTACTAATGAAAGCAAATATGTTTGGCAGAGAAGTAGGTAAATCTTCAGGCTGTTATATCATTCACTAAAACTTAGCATGCATTTATATATTTATCTATTTCTTCACATAACAAATACAGTGTGTTTGTAAAGTCATGGTGCACTTTTGACCGGTCGAAAGTGCACCATGACTTTAAGGACACACTGCATATTGGAGGCTCTGCTATGCACAAGAGAAGAGAGAATCATTGCTAGAGATTTCTTGAAGAAATGGACTGAGAGGTCAAGTTTGATGGTGAGAATGAGAGCAAAGTAGGAGAGGCTTCAAGGGGACAGGCCAGTAGCAGTCATTACAATTTGGAAGAGGGTATAAAACAAAGCTAAAATCCAGGCCTGTAATCCAGGTACTACTACCCTGTCCTGATATTTTAGAAATGAGTTAATTTAGGTACTCCGATTCTCAGTTTCCTCATCTCTAAAATGAGGAAAAGAATGCTAAGGACTTCATAGCTCTTTGCAAGGATTAATTCATTTATGTAAATAAAGCACACAGAATAGTTCAGGACCCCATAGTATGCACTGTTTGTTATAATTATGTAAAGTAACTGAGAACTTCCGGAAATAGTAAGATATGGCAACAAAAGACAATATTTAAAAAGGGCTCAATTCTCTTAAACATCTGGCCATATTTGGCCAAGGCCTGCCTAAAAATTAATGTTACAATGTATGGTAGATGTTATTTTGGGATCATTACCACAGACTCTAAACTCTACTAGCACTTTGCCTAGATGTTTTATTGCATTTTCAGTTTCTCTCTTGATTTATGGTTATTCATATAACTTTTATTTCTTATAAAGATAAGCTTTTAGTGGGATAGATTCTTAAAGAGCTACATCAGAGTCAGCTTTCCATCTCCTACAGCAAGTATCCCAGGAGTAGGACCCCAATGTTTGTTGATTGAAAAAACAAAGGAAAATTATTTCAATTCTATTCTTTGCTGCCTTTTAGTTTGTATTATACCATTAGTACTTAGAGAGAAATGATCAATGGTGAGGACATAGTATTTAAATCTATAATTCCGTATTATTTGATAAACTGACATGTTTCCACTTCTGATAAAATTATGACTTGTACGTAGGTAGGTAGATGATAGATAAATAATAGACAGACAGATGTGCTATTGCACAAAATGTGCTCAGTATCCCCTAGAGCTTCGCACAGACCACACCTACTGAATCAGAATTTGCATTTGACACAACCCAGGTCTCTCATATACACATGTGAGCTTGAGAAACACCATTTCATAATTCTCTTCACGTCCAGATCGCATCACCTTAAAAAATATACCATAATTATGACACTAATGACAGTGATATTAACAAAAATGTAACTCACAGTTAGTCAATTATAAACCTTGTGATCTTGCTAGTCCAGATACTGGACAAAGTCTTCTATGGGATACCTGTTATAATTCTACGAAGTCACCATTGTAACAGCTACGAAACAGACCACAAAATTTGAAATAACTTTCCCCAGGTCACAGATCTAGTAAACAAATCACAGACAAGATGTTTAGACTCTGCCTGCCTCACTCCAAAGCCTGAGCTCTATGTAATTCATGGTGAATACATTTGCTTCCATCTCCCATTTCCTGTGGCTTCCTTCCTATTTCATTAACTTTATTTATACATGACTGATTTTTAAAGCCTGTACAATCGTTTTTGTAATTCAGTGTTTTACAAATTAATAAGAGGAATACCAGATATCATCCATAAGAAATTGTGATGAAGTAACTCCACAAATATTCAAATACTAAAGTGGGTCAGTTTATTTTAAAATCTTATTGCTAAGCTTTTAGCATAAATCAAGGTATGCTTTCTACTTAGGATTTCTGCCTTGCATTTCTCAAATGGAATAAGATTATCAATTGACAAAATTATTGCATTAACAGCCTAAAATTTAAAAATAAGAATTCCTGTATATGCCTGACCTGTGGTAGCACAGTGTACAAAGCTTCTACCTGGAATGCTGAGATCACAGGTTTGAATCTCTAGGCTTGCTCAGTCAAGGCTCATAGATGAAGCAATTACTACAAGTTGATGCTTCCCACTTCTCCCCCCCAACCCTCCCTCCCTCCATCTACTCTCTCTAAAATAATCAATAAGTAAAATCTAAAAAGAAATTCCTATAGAAGGGGAAAAGTGAGTGTAAGTATGCCACACGAAATACATCTGCAAGAATCATGGCACTTATATTTGGCATTTAGTGTTTAGTCACAGTTTCATTCTGCAGTATGATCACAAAGAAGTGTCTGTACAATTCGCTGTGCATCAGGAGACAATAAATCACATGATTAGGCTTGGAGATATGTAAAGATTTACAGTCTAGGGAAGTCTAGCAGGCATTTTCACTTCTTAGACCGCACCTCTCAGAACACTCCTCTTTTCCTATAAGAAGCTGCACATAGAAAGCAGTGACTTTAAACCCAGCAGTGAGGGTTACTTCTGTGTCATAAAGAGAAGACTGACTCTAGAAAGGTGACATTGTGACCTTGGTCTATTCTGTTGGAGAGAATTCCCTAGCCTTACTGTACTTTTCCCAAAGAACCCTTGTGTTGGGTTTCCTTTCTTCCTGGCTGTCACGTGACACCCCCCCCCAATCCATTGATTGTTTACTGAGAAAATGGCAGAAAACCCTCAAAGGAGACTGAGAAAAATGCGAAGTGTTACTCAGAGCAGCAGAATTTTCTGTTGTTAGTTAATATTTGCACATGGAATTCAATCTTTAAAAAAAGACACTGCCATTTACCACCTAGAGAACACATCTTAGAATCTTAAAAGAAAGGTCTTAAAAGTCCTTTAAAAAATGTGACTCCTCAAAGCTGTCTGATTAGAGATGAAGGTGGTAAGGTCCTGACGCACCACAGAACTTGCCCCGGGTCACGCAGCAGCTAAGCTGCAGCAGGTATTTTCCTCTCTGACATGCATTATTTCTTTTTAATCATCTCGGTATATGTCTGATCCACAACGGGGACACACTCTCCAGCTCAAAGACATCCTTTTCTCAGCTTCTTAATTCCACTGTGGAGTGTTACAGAAAATAATTTGCAGCATTTGAATCAATATTTGGAGGTATACTTGGAAAATTAAAATATAAATGATGAATGATTGAGGAACCTCAGAAACTAAAATATAAATACCAGATTTAACCTTCCATATAATATACGTGGTAATTTATATACTTGCCCTTGTACATTTATGTACAGAATATTTGAATATGTAAATATATATATTATATATATACATATTATATATAATATATATTATATATATGGTAAATATATAAAGATAAGGAATGAAAAAGTGAAAATCAGGCCAAAAGCCAGGACAATGGCAGGCTCGGGTCATAAAAGGCTCCTCACCCTGAAGAAACAGGAGACCTTGAACCTGAGAAGTGCACTCACTGAGCTATATGGATAATTGGACATATTTTAAAAGGCTTTTATAGAGGATGGAGATGTTTTATTATGTATTCAGTCAAGTGCTACTGTGGTGCTTCTGGACTATCAGCTATGTTTCCCACTGCCATGATCTTTCTCTAGATGACAGTTACATAAATACGGAAGATGTTTCTGTTTCCAACTTTTCCAACTGTGAGACATTTCTAAGCACACATTTGCTAATCGTGTTAATGGTGATTTCACTTCTTTTTCATCTACCCCTATCCAAGGGGCTAAAGCAATTTTTCACAAGAAGATACATCGTTTTATTGCAGCCAAAATTTTTTTTCACATAATACACTAACATTTCATTTCACTTGAAAGATATTTCCACACTATGTATACATTTACTAGAACGTTGGCTCCATAGATACTTAAAATATATTTATTTAAAATGGTATTTATTTGTAAATATTTGAATTATCAATTAATGAATATTATTTTTAGCAATTAAGATTTGTGCTACACAGTCATCATTTGGAATGAATTATGTTACTCTAATGTTTAGTAGCTCAATTTCAATGTAATGTTTTAAAATGGGTTTTACGTGAAATTATAATAAAGTAAGCAAATTAAAAAATCAAAAGAAGTTGTAAATAAAATGTTTGCAGAAGTAAATATAACATCTAAAATAATTAGAGCTATTTAAATAAACAAGCTATTACCTAATGAGTAAAATATCCCTTTGGCTGGCTGGATATTTGTGACTGGTGTTTATACAGTGTGTCCGTAAAGTCATGGTGCACTTTTGACTGGTCACAGGAAAGCAACAAAAGATGATAGAAATGTGAAATCTGCACCAAATAAAAGAAAAACTCTCCCAGTTTCATACCTATTCAGTGCAGTTTGATGTGGGCTCCATTTGTTGCCCTACACACATCCAAATGATAGATAGTGAAGTTCTTGCCACACATGGGTAAGGACGGCTGGTGTAACAGAGTGAATAACGTCTGTGATTCTCTGTTTTAAGTTATTAATGTCATTGATACGTTCAATGTACACATGTTGCTTCACATAACCCCCAAAGTAAAAGTCTAAGGGCGTCAGATCTGGGGATCGTGGTGGCCATGGCTTGACAGAACCCCTGCCTATCCACCGCCGGGGGAATGTTCTATCCAGAAACTCACGAACAATGGTGGCGTAGTGTGGAGGAGTGCTGTCCTGTTGAAAGATGACACCTTCTGGAAATTGTGGCACTGCATACAATTCCAACATGTCAAGATAGGTGTTTGCCGTCACAAACAACTCCGCGAAAAAAAATGGGCCTATCACCTTATCATGCATCAGGCCACACCACATGTTCACTTTAGGGGTGTTGCGTTCGTACTCAACGTAGGCATGAAAATGTTCAGAGGCCCATATTCAGACATTATGGTGATGAACATGTCCACAGATATGGAAGGTCGCCTAATCGCTAACCACAATCTTCTGCAAAAATCTTGCATCATTGGCGATCTCATGAAGCATATCTGTAGCAAACGCGCATCGTGTGGGTCTATCCGCTGGTTTGATAGCATGCAACAGCCACAATTTGTACCCTGTAAAACAGAGACGTTTCTTTAACACCTTATGAACTATAGTCTTGCTTAGGTGTAACTGTTGAGCACACGCACACACAGATATTTTAGGACTCCTTAGGTAGCTATCCCGTCACTGACTGATGGCCTACCAGAACGGGGTTTCTCCACCAAACTGCCGGTTTCCTTCAACTGCTTATCCCACCGAGTAATGTTATTCCTATGTGGTGGCGCTTTGTTATAAATGGGCCGATATTCACGTCGCACTTTGCTCACAGATTCGAATTTAGTGAGCCACAGAACACACTGAACTTTCCTCTCTACCGTCCACATCTCGAATGGCATGGCCGTGGGCTGCTCCACCGTATACACGGTGTTACGTCATCATCTGCGCATGCACACATGCTGCCACATCATCCTACAGAAACTGGGAGAGTTTTCCTTTTATTTGGTGCAGATTTCACATTTCTATCGTCTTTGTTGTTTTCCTGTGACCGGTCAAAAGTGCACCATGACTTTACGGACACACTGTAGATCCCGATCCTCACTCAGTCTGCTCATCTTTATAATGCAAAGATTGAACTCTGTAAAGCTATTTCATAAAATTGTATTTGTACTTCTCCACCTGACTCCATACAATGGAACTGTCCCTCTTCCTACTAAAAGTCCCTCCACATGGGACGCGGAGCACAGCCTCTCTATCTTTTCCAGAGAATTCGGAAGTTCCCTTGCTGTCCTGGAGCCGTCTCATGAATGGTCCCAATATACAACCATTTTCTAGCCCCAAACTCTGAGTGTACCCACTGTCATCTCGACCTCTACCATCTTTATATGCATATCCAGTGTGTGGTCCTAGCATTTCAAATTTGAAAATATGTGTCTAGTGCATCCATTCAGCTCAATCTCCCTAGTAACCACTCTAGTTTGAACCACTGTCAACTTCTAATTTTACTATTCCAATAGGTCCTTACTGTAGCTGCATATTTCTGCTTTCTTCTTCTACCATCTGTTCTCTAGAATGAAATAAGAGTAATCATCAATAAAAGGGGGGTTACTTGATGCCCCTGCCCCGGTTAAACACTTCAGAAGTTTCCTGATGCTTGTGGAGGTAAAAAACGCACCCAATATTAGAGCCCCTAACCCTAGCCATACGTACAATCTCATGTCATGCACCCCATTCTTGTTTATTAAACTCCAGTTATCCACACACAGACGTTTTTCTGTCTCAGGAACGTGGCATGTACTTGTCTCATTCTCTGTAAGTTCTTGTCATTTTTTTTAATTGTTCAGCCTTCAGCTTAACTAGTCATTTTCTCAAAGTGGCCTTTCCTTATCCTACCTTATTTCACTTTATCTTTAACTGTCTTACCCTTCATTGTACTTATTTTAAAGTGTAAATATCCTGTGTATTTTATGTGATTACTGGTTCTCACATAGGAGAGCCTTTTAGGTAATATTTCAATATGTCACAGTTGTATGCCTTTGTCATCCATACTTAAATTACCAGCACTTGACCCAGAATCAGGTACAACAAATGCTTATTGACTAGACAATGGGCACCACATAGATAAAATCAAGGCGACCTTGGAGAATGGCAGGCATGTTCTTCCACACCCTTATGCTGAAGCTGAAAACAGTTTCAGTCTAGGTAAGAAAAATACATCCAACTATGTTAGTATGAAAGAGGATTCTTTATAACACACATTTCAGGTTTGATTGGGGGATCTAAGAATCTAAAATGGAGTTTAGAGTAGGAGAACATCATTACAAAGTGTCCTTGAGATTAAAACCTGTAAAAGAAAGAGAAGGAAACAATACTGGACAGAAGAATATGAGGAATACTGCAACCTCAACAAAGTCCCCAACCAAACTCATAGGACGTGATGGAGCAGAGACGGACTTCCAGAGTTGTCCAGATCAGGACTAGAAGAGTGGGCCCTCATACCCCCTACATCAAGTTTAATCAGCAATAAGAAGAGAAAATAACCTCATATAAACTCCAATTATGGTGACCAAATACAATCAACCTGGATAAGTGAGAAAGGAAAAATTGAGTACTGAAAATTTACCTTGCCACCTCCTTCTTCTCCTAGATTTTTAATATTTTTTTTATTCTTTCTTTAACCTCAACATATAAAAAGTTTACTAGAATTTTCACAGTAACTGCTTCTTAGGTTTCATCTCAGTATCTTAATTGAGAAAAGGTAAGTAAAAGTTTTAATCTGAGAACAACAGCAAAAAATTATATGCCCAATATACACTGCTCACAAAAATTAGGGGATATTTTATCACTTCATATTTGTTTTGAAATGTCCCCTAATTTTTGTGAGCAGTATATTCCCAAGTTATAGAAAAGCACTGCTTAATAAGAATAAGCATCAGGAAGTATATCACCCATGGACCCTTCTCCTTTTAAAGTTCTCTTGAGGATAAGAAATAAAGAATTCACAAATCAATGTGTTAGGGTAAAAGCATTGATGTTAACATTATATTAGTAAATAGAATTAGGGCTTTTACAAATACCGTACTTAGAAAATAAAACAGAATGTACTTTAACAGGTCAATAATCTATGGCTAAGATTTCATTACATTTACCCCTAAGAAATAAGCAGAAAGAGGTATGTGTGTAAGCCCCATTTATTTTACAAAATATTTCTTTCTTACATTGAAATTTGAGAAACAAATATTTAAGTATATAATTAAAATATAAACTTAATTATTAAAATTACTTTGAAATCTTATATCCTCTCAAATTACTGGGAGATGGCAAAAATTATAGCATAGCATGAAGCAAAATCACGTGAAACCGGAACAGAAAGCCAGCTTTAACGATAGAAAAACCTCATATGCCAGATGTTCAAAAAACCTACTTATAACGAAGAAAAGGAAAGGAAACTTTCTTCTATTAAGGTATCTATCCAAAAATCTTGAAAACACTTGTATGCAGACACATGCACCCCCATGTTTATTGCAGCATTATCCCCGGTGGCCAAGACATAGAAACAACCAAATTATCCCTCAGTAGAGGATTAGACAGAGAAGATGTAATACATATATATACAATGGAATACTACTTGGGCATAAAAAATTATTAATTATCACCACTTGCAACAACATGAATAGACCTTGAAAGTATTGATGCTAAGTAAAATAAATAAATCAGAAAAACGCTAAGTATATAATTTCACACATAAGTGGGATATAAAACTGAGACTCATGGACACAGACAAAAGTACAGTGGTTACGGGGGGGTGGGGTGTGAGAGGGAAGGGTAAAAAGGAAACCAAAAATATGGTGACAGAGTGTGTTTTGACTTTGGTTGAAGGGCACACAATACAACAAATAGTTTACACACCGTGGCGATGTATACCTGAAACCTACATGTTTCTATGGACCAATGTCACCCCATTAAACTTAATATAAATTAAAAAAAAGAGAGAGAAACCATTAACATGAGTGATAAAACATCAAACACCCACAATGACTATATTCTGTAAACCCAATAAGGGCAACTAAAACAAAAAATAAGATGAGTAGAGATATAAAATAAGATTAAAACAATAGTCTCAAAAGGTAAAGTCCAAAATAATATATAATTATAATTTTCATGATCCAAATAAAATAGCATTGAAATACACAAAACAAAAAAATAATTCAAAAATGCAAGGAGAGATAAAAAAATATGACAGGATGAAGAGACTTATCATCATTCACTGACAGAGAAATAGAAAATTCAGATAAAAGGAACCCCTAAATAATGACATCAATAAGCAAAATTAAATAGCTATAAAATCTGTGCTTTATATGACCTACATTAGAGGTGCCCACACTTTTTCAGCATGCGAGCTACTTATAAGATGACCAAGTCAAAATGATCTACCTACAATAAAAATGAAAAACATAAATTTATTTCTTCTATATTATCATTATTTAAGTTACTATTAGTACTATTTAATATTGTGTATTCTTCCTTCTCAGCTCTCTTTTCGGAGGAAAGTCAATGTCATAGTTTTTATGAACAGTCCGAAAAAGCCGCTCCACATTTCCCTTCTTTGGAATAGCAATGGCACACAGACAGATGAGGCAAACGCACTTAGAATATGACATAGTGAAAATAAACCCCTCCCGTTCTGTATGAAAGTGGTAGGTTTTAGGCTTCTTACTCGGACCAGCTACGGCACTCATTTTCATACCCTTTGTTGTATTTAGTTTAAATAAATTGAAGGTTAACTACGCAGCAATGTAACTGAACAAGTTAGCACGGTTTAATGCGCATGCGTAGGGTGTCAAAAGTTCAGACATCAGATTGGCTACCCTGTATGCCAATCAAAAGACAAATGTCTTTTTAATGTCATGCGATCTACCCACACTTCCTTCGCGATCGACCAGTAGATCACAATCGTATCGAGCACCCCTGACCTACATCTTCTTTCCAACTGCTGATAGCATAATGATAAAAATTACTCTTATGTTGGGCCACAAAGGAGACTGTAATAAGTTCCTTGAATAAGCAAATACACATGTAAAACATTTAAAATCATGGTACAGTCACTAAGAGCACTTTTCTGTTTGTTTGCTTAAGAGAAGAGAACCTTTTAGGGCTAAGACCCATTCACCTTGGACCAGTTACAGTTCCTATAACTTAGTTGATGATCTACTCACCAAGACTTAACAGAAGAAAAAGGCACTGAGGCCTCTTGAAGAGCAGAAATATTCATTGTAAAAACAGGAAAAGAATGACTTCATTCATGGCTTCTCTGCCCCAAAACCTGGAAGGAAAGGAAAATCCAGTTTGATGTATGCAAAGCAACTGATTCTATATAATCTCTTCTAGTCCAAACACCTCACAGACAGAGTTGTGTGCCTGAGAAATAGATGCCACATGAATTCAAAGAGTTTAACCAAACTAGTTAACAGCGGGAGCTCAGCTATGGCATTGAACTTCCCCTTAATTAAATAGGACACTGTAGGACCTGATCAGGTGGGGGCACAGTGGATAGAGCATCGGACAGGTATGCGGGAGACTCAGGTTTGAAATCCCGAGGTCACTTGCTTGAACACGGGCTCACCAACTTGAATGTTGGGTCACTGACTTGAGCTTGGGATCATAGACATGACCCCATGGTTACTGGCTTAAGCCCCAAGGTTGCTGGCTTGAAGCCCAAGGTCGATGGCTTGAGCAAGAGGTCACTCGCTCTGCTATAGCCCCCCAGTCAAGGCACATATGAGAGAGCAATCAGTGAACAACTAAGGAGCCACAACAAAAAATTAATGCTTCTCATCTCTCTCCCTTCCAGTCTGTCTGTCCCTATCTGTCCCTCTCTCTGAAACTCTATGTCTCTGTCAAAAACAAACAAACAAAATGTAACACTGTAGGAAGAAACATTCCTTCTTTTCTATCAATGAAGTGCAAGGTAAAAACACTGGACAAGAATATGTACAGGGCCTGACCTGTGGTGGCGCAGTGGATACAGCGTCGACCTGGGAACACTGAGGTCGCCAGTTCAAAACCCTGCACTGGTCCGGTCAAGGCACATATGGGAGTTGATGCTTCCAGCTCCTCCCCCCTTTCTCTCTCTCACTCTCTCTCTCTCTCTCATTCTGTGTCTCCTCTCTAAAATGAATAAAATAAAAAAAATTTAAAAATTAATTTAAAAAAAAAGAAAGAATATGTACAGGTACGAAGCACTCATGTGTGCACCCTCGGAGGGCCTGCCTCTTCTGACTAAAAGCAGCTTTCCTAAGAGACAATATCAAGACCTTTCTTTTTCTGATGGCTGATATAGCAAGTTCTGGAAATTATGAGTAGCATCCTTATGTGGGGGGAAATGATTTTGAAAACCATGCTTATCACTGTGAAAATGAAATCTCATTTTTCAAAATTATGCACCCCAACAGAAAATCATAATGTCTTTTATATTTTAGAAAAAAGCATTGGCAGAAAGTAAGGTAAAAGAGTCTATTGGAATTGAGGGAAAAAATAAAACCTAATATTTTTAGACATTAATCAAAAATAAATTGGGAGGCCTGACCTGTGGTGGCACAGTGGATAAAGCGTTGACCTGGAAAGCTGAGGTTGCCAGTTCAAAACCCTGCACTGGTCTGGTCAAGGCACATGTGGGAGTTGATGCTTCCTGCTCCTCCCCCCTTTCTCTCTCTCTCTCTCTCTCTCTCCTCTCCAAAATGAATAAATAAAAATGTTTTTTAAAAAAAGAATAAATTGGGAGAACTAAAAATATCTACCAGTAACCCCTTTGACTTGACACTTGTTCATAGTTTTAACCTCTTTATGTTTTGTGCCTTTTAGAGGTGTTTGAATTCTGATGTAGTGGTAAAAAGTTATATTGTTTTTCAAGGACTGTAATTTTCTGTCAATTTAGTTATGTAGGCAGCACTGATGAAATTTTCTTATTTTTAATTTATTGTGTTGACATGGTTTCAAGTGTCCCATTCAATATAACACCCTCTACACACTTCATTGTGCCCCATGCCCTATCAAAGTCTTTTCCCACTCCATTCCCCCCCTTTTTCCCTCCTCCCTCTCCATTCACCCTCCCCGCCCTGCCTCTACGCCCCACCACGGTACTGCCACCTTGTCGTCTGCATAAATGTGTTATGTATATATGGTTATTGACTAATCCCTTCACCTTCTTTGATCCACTCCCTCTTCCATCTTCCTTCTGACAGCTGTCTACCCTGACATAACTAATTATGGCTTTTCTCTGATCATTAGCTTCTAACACCAATGACACTCCTTATTTGGAATGGAATGTCTTATTACTATGCTGAAACACCCAGCAGCTAATCACTTTGATGTAGAACTTTGTTGCTGAAGGTGAGTGGGACAGGCAGAAGAGGGTGGCGAAGAATGCCTAGACCTCAATGCACTACAAAAGATACTAAACCCACAAAATGTTTCCTTAAATTGTTCATTTATCCTGACACTATCCCTATGTTTTCCCAGACAGAGGATGTAGCAACGGGTCCCCTTCAAATTCTGTATCTTCTTTTTGTTACTTACATTTTTAGTTGGCTGATCTGAAAAGCATGGTTTATAGCTTACATGAAGAATCTTTTTCTAAAGGCTAAAATAATGCAAAGAAGAATTTTTAATATGCATTACAATGTCTCCTTTTTTAATATGCATCACAGTTCCTAACATAATTCAACTGTTAGCCGCTTGGTCTATGTGACAGGTCTAAAGGGTCATACACTGAAACATCAGCTATATGCAGGAAGCTGGGGGTGGTTTGTGGGTGGGTGGGTGGTGCACTGGTTCAGAAGTGAGTAGGATTCTATCTCTGCCCTTCAGTGCAGCTGGGTGAGAGAGGAGAGGGATATGGAGTGCTACCTAGTTGGAAATAAATCTAAAACTTTATACGGGCTAATTTTGTATATCTCGGGTAAAGCTGAAATTTGAGAACAGGGAAAGACAACATCAGACCCTAAAGTTAGGAAGATTATCTTAGAAGCACTGTGTAGTATGCACTGATGAGAGTGTGGGATGGAGCAAAGGAATTGACTAAGAGGTTTCTGAATTAGTCCTGGAACAGAGCAATATAAATGACAACCAAATAGATAGAAGTAGAAATAAAAAGTTGAACAAAATATGGTTAAAGCCATAGATAAGGTTTGGGGGCTTGTTGTAGAAGGTGATTTTGAAATAGTAGACATAAAAAGAACTAGAGTTTGCCAAAAATGAAGTAGACTAGAGATGAAGAGATGGAAAAAGTTAAAATTTGGATTCTGAAGACTTGACATTTCTGGTTTTATATCTCACCAATTACATTATCACACACATACACACAAAAGACATTTGTTCCATGGAACAAAATTTTTAAAAAATATTATTATTTTCTGACTATACAGTTTGGAAAGAAACCTGAAAGACTTCGAGGTTGCACGAAACCCAGAGTCAGACGCCGTGGTCTACGGGGTGAAGAGTGAGGGAGAGGAGAAAACACAGCTCCGGACAGGGTTCAGGAGCAGGGGCCACCACCGAGCAAGGTGAGACGGGGAGCCTTGTCCCCGTGAAACACACAGTGACCTTCACAGTAAGGGGAAGGGGTTAAAGGGAGGACAAAAAGGATCTAAGGAGACATGAGAGGCCATGGCAAGAGTACCCCTGAGAGCCAAAGCGAAGGGGAAGGAGAAACAAGTAACAATCTCTCTCCCCGGACAAACAGATTATGCACAATTTAGCACTTCAATTACTGTAGCTTGAACCATGGTCAGAAATAACTGACAATTATTAGCATCACAGTTCAATGTCTGACTTTACTCTACTTTAATAAAACAATGCCAAAACACTTAAAAATAATACCAAAACAATACTTTAATTTATAAAACAAAAACTGTTCAAGATCTATCTAAGCAATTTCCATTACTTTTTTTTTTTTTTTTTTTTTGAGAAACAGAGCATGCTAGTGAGAGAAAGAGGGACAGACTGGGACAGACAGACAGGAAGGGAGAGAGCATCAACTCAGACTTGTTCATTGATTGTTTTCTCATACGTGCCTTGACCGGGGGAGTCCAGCCAAGCCAGTGACCCCTTGCTCGAACCAGTGGCCTTGCGCTCAAGCCAGTGGCCACGGGGCCATGTCGGTGATGCCACACTCAAGCCAGCAACCCCGCGCTCAAGCTGGCAACCTCGGGATCTCGAACCTGGGTCCTCAGCATCCCAGTCCACCGCTCTATCCACTGCGCCACCGCCTGGTCAGGCTGCATTACTTTCTTCTACTACCACAGAGGGGTGAATTTTATTCCCTCAGTTATTAGACCCCTGTGAACTGCAGGCCCTTTTAACACTGCGTAACTGTTCATTGGTATAATATTGGCACTACTCTTTTTCCCCAGTTATATCAGTCACCTGCTTCTTTTTCACGCAGTTACTTGGCAAATGTCAATTTTTAGACTTTACAATTCAGTTTTTATCTTCTTGATTTTTTAGGTTTCCTGTTACCCAGGGACCTTTGGGGAGGTTTGTTAATTTATTTGTAACATATTAAACTATAGTTTATATTCAGTTTCCACTCACAAGATGTTTTCTTAAAGTCAGCAACTTGTATCCCACGTTGTAGACCCTTATAGACAAGATAAAGAGCTGCCTGAATATTGTATGCTCAGATTGTCCTGTCTTTTTTCTTACCTATTGAATTTTTTTAGATCTGAGAATCCACTTACTTCTGGGCCAAAAGAAGTCTACCCATTGACAACAAATTCTATTCTGTACATTGTTAATCTTGCACATTCATACTTCATGATATGAGGTTAGGAAGAAAAAAGGTAAAGGTAGATTTAGCTGTAAAGCTTTTGGCTTCCTAGCATTTATTATTGAAGCCCAGCTAGCTTTAAAGTGATCTCAAATGGCAAATGAGTCACTTACTTTAAAAGCATAGCCTAGAATAGCAATAAACAAGGCCATCCTAACCTTATTTTACTGAAGTCTTATAACTGCAAAATCACTATAGAAAAAAATAAGGATGAGAAACAAAATGTCATGTTAAATTTATCTTTGTGTATCTTTTTATTTCTTTTTTCTTTCCAAGTGAGAGGAATGGAGATAGAAAGACAGACTCTTGCATGCACCCCAACTGGGATCCACCTGGCACCCCCTGTCTGGAGCCATGTTCTGCCTATCTGGGGCCATGTTCGCAACTGGGCTATTTTTAGCACCTGAGGTGGAGGCTCCACAGAACCATCCTAAGGGCCTGGGGGTCAATGCACTCAAATCAACTGAGCCATAGCGGCAGGAAGGAGAGAGAGGGAGATAAAGAGAAGGGGGAGTCAGAGGGGTGGAGAAAAAGATGAACATTTTTCCTGTGAGCCCTGACTGGGAATCAAACCCGGGACATCCACACACTAGGCCAATGCTCTACCACTGAGCCAACTGGCCAGCATACTTTGTGTATCTTTTAATGGTTTAATTTACTTTAGCAGGTACTAATGAAAGTGTATTAGAACTGGACTTTTGAAATTATTTTGAGGGTTACAGACAGGTGCTTTTTTCCTAACATCAAATTTAGCAGTAATCGTTAAGAAATATGACTTGATAAAATCAATTATAAATATAAACCAAATCAAAATAAAATATACATGTAAGAAAAACACAAGATAATTAAATTTTTATACCTAAATTTTATACGTCACCCATATCTAATCGTAATGAGGCAGGTATGTCAAAACGGACAAGTGCTAATTCCCCCAGTCATGCCAAGAGCTCGCTCTATAACAATGAGAGCAAAGCCGTCTCTTGTGTGCGTGTTTCTAATTATTCTACTCAACCTCAAACTAAATACTCTTCATTTTTACTCATAAAACTGTCAACATGGCTGTAACATTTCTAATCTAAAAAGTGCAAGCTTTGAAATATAATCCAATCTAGTTCAATGTTTTACGTATAAAATAAATTTAAATTAGGATATATTAGAAATAAAATATCTCATTATCTTGAGTATAAAGACATGACAATAGAATATAAAATATTCATGCACAGCACCAGGAATAGCATTATACATTGGTCGCTAGCAGACTTGCACTCAGACCAACTTTAGGTGCTGATAAGAGTTGGCGATGACACAGGCATCGGGCAATCAATTCTCCTTAATAGCAACCACTACAGACCTCACCTCTTAACCCAAACCGTCCATAATGTTTGCTAAAGAGGTTTCTGAAAAGCAAACTGTGAGCTGGTCCAGCAAGAGCCGATGCAACAGAGTGGCTGAGAACGTGGACCCGCGAGTGTGATTGCCAGGGTTTGGATTTGGCCCTACTGCCTGTGTAAATGACGTGGCTTTTCTATTCCTCTACTTCTCCACCTCGAAAATGAGTCTAGTCCTAGAACCTACCTGTGTTGCCGGAGGTGGTGGCCAGGCAGGTTCTCATTGGATTCTGGCAGACGATAGAGGAACTGCGGGGCGGGAAAGCGTGGAGCCATTCTGTTACTGGAAGCTGGCAAAGACAGGCGAGCGAACAAACAGGAAAACCTGCTTTTTGCGGTGTAGGGCAAGGGGTAAGGGACACCACCTCTCATGATGGAGGCTGAGGGAATTGGGGAACCACCCCCCTCATGGTAGCAGGAGAGCAATCTGGGAGAATCGCCACTGAGGAAAGCACCCATAGCTTTTCATAGAGACACGCATGGCTTTCTGCCTGAGCTCACACGCTAATGTGCAAAGTGCTTACAGCCCGTTAACCAGCGCGCAAGCCTAGCACAGATGCTTTCCCGACACTACCTCTCTGAAACACTGTGATATTACATAGAGGTAAAAATGCAAGAATTTTTGTCCTGACCGGTTGATCAGTGGTAGAGCGACAGCCCAGCGTGCGGAAGTCCTGGGTTCGATTCCTGGCCAGGGCACACGGGAGAAATGCCCATCTGCTTCTTCACCCTTCCCCCTCTCCTTTGTCTCTCTCTCTCTCTCTCTCTCTCTCTCTCTCTCTCTCTCTCTCTCTCTCTCTTCCTCTCCTGCAGTCAAGGCTCCACTGGAGCAAAGTTGGCCCAGGCGCTGAGGATGGCTCCATGGCCTGCACCTCAGGCGCTAGAATGGCTCTGGTTGCAATGAAGCAACACCCCAGATGGGCAGAGCATCGCCCCCTAGTGGGCATGCCGGGTGGATCCCCATTGGACACATGTGGGAGTTTGTCTCTCTGTCTCCCTGCTTCTCACTTTAGAAAGATACAATAAAAACCCCAAGAATTTTTAACTACTGCTACTAAGTTAGGTATTAATTTAGTTTAATTTGTATTAAAATAATGACAACTAAATTGTGATTACTTCCCTCAGACTAATTCATTATAATAGCAAAATATTCAGATGAGACAGAATCAGACTTGGAAGAAATATTGAATTCAGGTTGAATGCAATCAATAGCTGACTGTTTAACTTAAATCCTTACTAGTCAAAGCCATTGACTTACGAATGTCATTTCTTTACTGGTATTGCCCTCTCCAAGTCAAATTTTAAGATATATTTTTATATTTGTCTTTGTTACCTCCTATTTTCTTTTCTCATGCATAAAATTGGTCTTTACCATATGCCATAATGTCCTGACCTTTGTAATGACCTTTTAATGCCTCAACTTCTCATCTAAAGAATACAGATATTTTTTTTCTTTATGTATACACTTTTAAATGGAGCTGAAGGTTGGCTATATCAGCAGTATTACATTTTTTTTTTTTAAGTGAGGGCCTAGAGCTAATCTGGCCCTAGTAAATTCACACCAATAAATATGTATGCAAATTTGAAAAAGATATTTTAATGGCAAAATTATTGATCTTAGCCCTGGCCAGTGGCTCAGTGGTAGAATGTCAGCTTAGCATGTTGATGTTCTGAATTCGATTCCTGGTCAGGGCACACAGGAGAAGTGCCCATCTGCTTCTCCACCCCACCCCCTCTTACTTCTCTCTCTCTCTTCTCCTCCCCTCCTGCAGCCATGGCTTGATTGGAGTGAGTTGGCCCCAGGTGCTGAGGATGGCTCCATGATCTCCGCCTCAGACACTAAAAAATGGCTCTGGTTGCAATGCAGCAAGGGCCCCAAATGGGCAGAGCATTGCTCCCTAGTGGACTTGCCAGGTGCATCCCAGTTGGGAGGAGTCTGTCTCTGCATCCCGATCCTCTCACTAAATTTAAAAACAAAATTTTGATCTTCATTGAGAAATAACTACCATGAAAACCAAAATGCCTGAACATTCTATTTCAGGGGTGCCCACACTTTTTCAGCTTGTGAGCTACTTATAAGATGACCAAGTCAAAATGATCTACCTACAATAAAAATGAAAAACATAAATTTATTTCTTCTATATTATCATTATTTAAGTTACTATTAGTACTATTTAATATTGTGTATTCTTCTTTCATCTTTCTCCTTCTCAGCTCTCTTTTCAGAGGAAAGTCAATGTCATACTTTTTATGAACAGTCCGAAAAAGCCGCTCCACATTTCCCTTCTTTGGAATAGCAATGGCACACAGACAGATGAGGCAAACGCACTTAGAATATGACATAGTGAAAAAAAATCTCCTCCCATTCTGTACGAAAGTGGTAGGTTTTAGGCTTCTTACTCGGACCAGGTACGGCACTCATTTTCATACCCTTTGTTGTATTTAGTTTAAATAAATTGAAGGCTAAGTACGCAGCAATGTAACTGAACAAGTTAGCGCGGTTTAACTCGCATACGTAGGGTGTCAAAAGTTCAGACGTTAGATAGGCTACCCTGTATGCCAATCAAAAGACAAATGTCTTTTTAATGTCATGCGATCTACCCACACTTCCTTCGCGATCGACGTATTGAGCACCCCTGCTCTATTCCCTTCCAAATCATAACCATTTTGGCCAATGTACTATTAAAACACAAAGAATTTCCAACTCTGTTTCTAAACATTTTCAATGTTTCAACTCTCCAAAAATAATAACATATGTATGAGCTTCTAGTATTGATTTAAATTCTTGTCTTAGGTGTCCAAACATAAAATTCTATCAAACTCCTTAGTTTAATATCGTCCAATTCATTTTTTTTTTGCCATTATTTCCATTGCCTTTGGGGTCAAATTCATAAAATGTTCTCTATGACCAAGGTCCATAAGTTTAGTACCTATGTATTGTTCTATGTGATTTTTTGTTTCAGATCATATATTTAGGTCTTTGATCCATTTTGAATTAATTTTTGCTCATAGGGACAAGGTATAGACAAGTTTCATTCTTTTGCATGTGGCTTTGCAATTTTCTCAGCACCATTTACCGAAGAGGCTTTCTGTTTTCCATCCTGCAATTTTGGCTGTTTTTTCAAAGACTATTTGCCCATATACATATCGTTTTATTTATGGGTTCTTGCTTCTGTTCCATTGATCTATGTATTGGGTTGTTGTGTTGGGGTTTTTTTTGTGTTGTTTTTTTTTGTTTTTTGTTTTTTTGGGGTTTTTTTGCCAATACCATGCTCTTTTGATTATCACAGCTCTGTAGTATAAAGTCAGATAGTGTGATACCTCTAGCTCTATTTTTTTCTCTCAGGATTGCTTGGGCTATTAGAAATCTTTTGTGGTTCCATACAAATCTGATGGTTCTTTGTTCAATTTGTTTAAAAATCACATTGGGATTCTAATCGGGACTACTTTAAATCAGTATACTGTTTGGGTCATACAGACATTTTGACTGTGTTGATTTTTTCAGTCCATGAACATGGGACATCTTTCCACTTCCTGGTGTCCTTTCCAGCTTCATTTACTAATGCTCTGCAGTTTTCAGTACATCACTTCTTCACATCTTTTGTTATATTTATTCCTCAGTCTTTTATTCTTTCTGTTGCAATTGTTAAAGGAATTGTATTCTTTTTTCAGTTAATTGTCTGAGTTTCCTTGTTGTCCTATAGGAAAGAAGTAGAGCTTTATATATTGATTTTGTATCCTGAGACTTTAGTGTATTAAAGAAAGAAGCTTCTGTGCAGCAAAAGAAACCGACGATAACAGGGCAACCAAACAAACAGGAGCTGATATTCCCAGACAACAGTTCCAACAGTGAGTTAATATCCAAAATATATAAAGAATTCACAAATCTCAGCAACAAACAAACAAGCACACAATATAAATTTTAAAAATGTGGAGAAGACCTGAACAGACACTTCTTTCATGAAAATATACAAACAGCAAATAGTTATATGAAAAGATGTTCATCTCCACTAGCTATTAGAGAAATGCAAATCAAAACTAAAATGAGATGCCACCTCATACCTATTAGATGGGCTGTTATCAACAGGACAGGTAATAACAAGTGTTGGAGAGATTGTGGAGATATGGGACTCACATTCACTGCCTTGGAATTTGTAAACTGGTAAGCCATTATGAAAGACAATATCACAGTTCCTCAAAAAATTAAGAATAGAACTACCATTTGACCCAGCAATTCCTCTACTGGGTATATACTTCAAAAAAACTTGAAAACATTTGTTCACAAAGACACATACACCCCGATGTTTATTGCCCCATTATTCAAGGTGGCCAAGACATGGAAACAACTAAAGTGTCCCTTGAGAGAATATTGGATAAGGAAGATGTGGTACATATACACAATGGAATACTACTCAGCCATAAGAGATGATGGCATATTGCCATTTGTGTCATTATGAATGGACCTTGAGAACATTATGCTAAGTGAAATAAGTAAATCAGAAAAAGCTAAGACCTATATGATTTCACACATAAGTGGGATATAAAACTGAGATTCATGGGCATAGATAAAGTGAAGTGGTTACCAGGGGAAGGTGTTGAGGAGGAAGGAAAGAAGAATAAATATGCAGGAAAGGAAAATGATATGACTTTGGGTGATGGGCACACAATGCAATGAACAGTTCAAATGCTATAGAGATGTTTACCTGAAACCTATATGTTCCTATGAGCCAATGTCATCTCATTAAATTTAATTTCTAAATAAAGTTTCTAAAACTCTATCAAACTCTTTGTGCTTACAGCTTGTGTAAAGTTAAAAACAAATTTAATACACATATAACTATATAATCAATAAATTAAAATTAATACCAAATTTAATCCAATGAATATGAGCCTTTGCTGAAATTAATTTGACGATGTTTGATTCAGTAACAAATAGTATAGCTAGATATATTTATAGCTATATATCTATTTAAATATATATATTTAAAATATTAAAATTAATACTTCTTTTGAATTTTAAACTAAAAATTGCTGTCACTTACTATAAAATTATCAAGGGTTCTAATAATGGAATAGAATTCAAACCAAGACCTTTCCAAGTTAAGTCCATGCTAGAGTGTACTTACATCGGTGTTATAGAAGGCAGCATGCCGGAGCAACAGGAGCGTGGCTACGGAATCGGACAGCCTTGTCTTTGAGTTTGACCTGTGCCTCTTACTGATTACAATCTGAGGAATATCACTGAATTTTTCTAAATCCACTTCCTCGTCTATAATAATTGCTACTTGAAAAACTGTGAGGCTTTAAGATATAATTAACATATGTAAAGCACCAGTGTGCTCCTGGTATTTAGTATATATTCAATAACTCTCTGTCCCAACCACTTACCATCTTCTTTTGGATTAAATATTTAAGTGTTTACCATTTGTTGCACTGTACAATTGCATTTACATAAAAAGCATTTACTAATTTGGGTTTACAACTTTCCTCCATTTTTTAAATAAGCTAGGTTTTTTAAGAACTATATTAACAGAATAGTCAAATTTTCTGGATAAATACTTATGAAACAGGTCATAGAACTTATATATTACAAATAATTGCCTTTAATTAAGAAACATGGCTTGACTTTTAGTTTCAAATAAGTTGTTTCATATATTCACAGTGATTTTTTTGTTTTGTTTTCTCCTGACAGGAACTTTACAGTAAAAATATCCCACCTCTTGAGATTTTAAATACACCTTCATCCTTAGATGAAGTAATCATTGGTGAACGGTAGCAAAAGCAGGTGTGCCAATGCTCCAGCCTGGCAAGGAGATGGTCCATATGGAAACTGTGCCTTCACACCAAGCCTTTCAACAGCGTACCACACCATCAGTCACCAATACAAATGAGTGTTGAGGAACTCCTTTGTTCCCGTTCCCTACTTGATACCTGTGTCTAACTGCATACTTTCTTTTTTGCTAATATTTTATTCATAGCATTTTGCTAATTATTTAACCTGGATAATAGATACAACTTTTCTAGTCTTCACTCTCTGTACCATCTATAAACAGAGGCCAACACTCACCCAGGATGGTCTATTCATTCCTGTCCACAGCGGTGATCTGTCTCATCCTACATGACTGCTATCCTGGATCTCAGATCCTTAATATCTAGTTAATGGCATACCTTTCCCCAGAAATGAGACCTTCCCAATTGCTCTGGAGGAAACATCAGACAGAATGGGTCAAAGTCAAAGTAATTTTGATATAGCTAATTAAAATTATCACCAGATAATCTTAGGTTAATTTACTCATATAGCATGCCTTCACTGAGAAGCAACCAGGTTTCAAGTTCTTAGCTATTGCATTTATATTCATCATGAAAATGAGTGCATCTTTTCCCCTTTAATTAAATAATTTTATGACCGTTTTTCTGGTTTATCATACACAATTTCTAAGACATCTGCAATACCGTGTGAATTTTGAGACTGTGGGGAGCCAGGCCAGGAACTGGCATTAATTGTATAGATTCCTCAGAGACCTCCTGTCAACTGTACAAAGATTTCTTTTTATAATGCAGTGTTCCAGCTCATTGCACATAACATCAAAGCCCCAAGATCGGAGAGAATGTGAGATATATTTTAACTGATACTTAAGAAGAGAAGATACAATCAACCCCTCAGAGAGTCTTTAAAGAAAAATAAATTATTCAAAATATTTCTATCTTCATGCACAAACAGGAAAGCCCTGTGGTTAACTCTCACTTAAACTAGTGGCCTACCAATGATTTTGACTTCTTGGTGAGCATTTACTTTTCTTGTCACTCTTATTACATGAAAAAAAGCCTAAAAATATATAAAGTTACCTATCTACCAAAGCAAAAAGACATGTATTTGACTACCTAATGAAGCAGGCCAATTATAAGTTCCAACAAGGCAACTTAGTGGTAGAAGATTACTTCAGGTAGGTTTTCAGTGTATTTGCTGATTATGTACGACACAATGATAACAATTTGAACAGTAGTGTAGATTGACAAGTACATATATGTGTGTATAGATGTATGTATATATTATATATACAGTATATATAAGAAAAGAGTTAATTATTTTGCTTTTCCTTTAAGTTATGGTCTAGCAGTAAACTCAATTGACATCCAGGGTCGTTTTATACTGTTTGCAGCTTACACTCTCTCTCTGCTTGGGAAGCTAAAGGCACTTAAATCCTTGTGAAGTACAATGGAATACATTGAGACAGTGTTGGAAAAAAGAGATATAAGCAATGGATATTTAAATGAATATTAATTTTACTTTAAATCAAAGTATTAATATATAACACTTTTCAATGAATAAAATAATTTAGGGTGAACAAGGTGCCAAAAACAAAAGAAGATTGTTCACCTAACCACTAAATATAATTAGAATTATGAGTCAGAGAACTAAATTCCTGATATTTCAGTAATTCTTATTTATTTAAGGTAATTTTAAAAAATTTGTTGAGTACTTATTTCGTGGCCAGCATTGTTCTCAAGGAGCTTACACTCCAACGACGATGTGCGTGAGTGAATGAATAAGCAAGTAAGCAAACACTATAAATGAAACAATGTAATATAGTAAGAAATTTCACAGAGAAGATAGAGCAGGGACAATGTAGAAGGGGCTACTTTCAATATGGTGACCAGGGCAGGCCGCTCTGAGATAACATTTGAACAGAGATGGAAATGATGTGAAGGAATGAGACATTTAAATATTAAGAAAAAGCATAGCCTTGGCTAGTTGGCTCAATCGACAGAGCATTGGCCTGGCGTACAGATATCCCAGGTTCAATCCCCAATCAGGGAAGCAGCCATATGCTTCTCTTCTCCTCTCTCTTCCCCTTCTCTCTCTCTTCCCCTCTCACAGCCAGAGGCTCAGGTGGTCTGAGGGTCGGCCCCAGACAGAGGTTGCCCAGGTAAATCCTGGTTGGTGCACATGTGGGAGTCTGTCTCACTATCTCCATTCCTTTCATTTATAAAAGAAAAAAAAAAGAAAGAAAAAGAAAAAGCACCTATCAGACACCCTGAATGAAGGTTTTGACGGAATCACACCATCTATGACCTGTGTGCAGGCAGGAAGCAGGTGACACATATCAAAGCGTTAACTTAGAGAAACTTAAGGAAAGGGCTGTTTGGTGATGGAACCCAGGGACTAGAAACCATGGGGAATATTCAACACCCCTAAATTTCACAGGGCACAAAGGACAACTGGTGCCACTGGAACCGAGTGAGAGTCAAGGACTTGAAAGAAGTTTCCTTCAGGACAGTAGTTATAAAGCAACACACCCTGCCAGGATGGGGTTAGGGAAAAAAAAGATGAGGGGGGGGTCAATATCCCAGGCTCCCTCCTGTCCAGGCCCCCAATCTCCTGCCTTGGCCTCCTATTTCCTCAAGTCAAGAGAAGACCAGAAGGCAAAGGAGCCTAGGTGATTAGATCAGGGAGCGCAGCCAACAGGGCAGAGAAAAGAGAAAACGTTAGCATATGAGAGAAAGGGGCTGACGGAGCAGCATCGGCGCAGGGAATATACAAAGTAAAGGCTAGTACAGCTGCAATTCCATGAGCCAGGAGAACCTTCTTGAGAAGCAGTCAAAAGTAAAGCTTTAACATCACAATGGCAAGTCACTGTGATATTTCATTTTTAATGATTACAATTCTATGATGTCAAGAAAAGACTGAAAAGGATCTAAAAGCAGACCACCCGCTAAGAGTCTCTGGAAGACTAGAAGGAAGCAAGGGAGGTGGCAAGAGGCGGGTTTCACTTTTGAATTATTCTGACATCCTCTCGCTGGGAATAATATCAGCTACACAATCTTATCTTGTATATTAACACCTTAAAACCCATTTTAAAACTGTTTAGCGAGTCCCTACACGGTCCCAGGCGATGGGCTAGAGTGAGGACCTCAGAACATCCCTTTCTTGAAGGAGAGCTCACAACCTAGCAGAGGAGACAGACACATGCAGCAATTACATGACGTATACAGGTTTCAGTATAAACCAGGCAAGCCAAGGGCATTCTCCAGCTTCATGTGAAGGTGTGGAAAATGATACTGACTTTTCAGCTGCTTTGCATACTCATCAAGCAGATTAGGAAGGAAGGGGGCAAGACGAGGGTGGGGAGGGTAACCTTGAGGAAGGGCAACGCTGGCCGAGAATGGTGTGTGAAAAGTCAGTCGTGGGGGCCTGAGCAAGAAGAGGGGGAGCGCTCAGGGCCCCCAGCAAAAGGGGGCAAGTGAAAAAGGTGAGGAAGGGCTGAGTCAGAGGTGCTTAGCTCTTCCTGCATGTTTAGGTCCCTTGGGTGTTTTAGAAATACTTGTGCACATAAACCCTATCCTGCCGAGACCAGCTCGGCCATGGCGTACACGAAAGGACGGTACTGCAGGACTTGAAGAAAAAACAGACACAAGACACAACATACAGAAAAGATGAGTCCAGGGGACTCCCGGCCTCTGGGACTGAGAGCCCAGATCTCTGCAGCCTCATCGTATTTATTGGTCTCTTTGCTCATTTAGCAATTTCGCAGAGCCTGGGTTCAGGTGCAGAGAAGGGTGATTAACTGATGTCTTTCAGGTATGTAAGGAAAAGGCCATAGGGATCAGCTGCTTTCCTTTAAACAATCTTACCAGTGCTTGCAGGGGCAGCGTTCTGCCTCTGCCCCCCCCCCGCCCCGCCCGCCCAGGCCTTGGCGTTCCCAAGTCCACACAAAAGATTTGTCTCAGGACCACTGTCTAATTCCCACCTATTTTCCCATACTATCCTAAACCAATCAAATCAGAATTTCAGGGACAGTGATCTGGAAGCCCACGTCTTTACAGCATCCTAGGTGTTGGGGTAGAAACCCAAGGCCGGGGACTCTTATTTCTAAACCCTGCAGTGCCTGCATTTCTGAATGACAGCCTCGGTTTTATTCAGAAGAGTTGGAAGGCATAGCAGTGTAAATAAAACGGCTAGTAGAGGAGTAGAAAAGGAAGAGGAGAGCAGGTCTAAGAGAATATAAGACAGTGTAGGTGAGAGCAATGGGGAGGTACCCACAGCAAGAGAAATGAGAATGGAGAGAGGTGAACGAATTCAGAGGTACCATCGAGGGGCTGTGGTGAGTTATTGGATACCATCGGGGCAGGAGATGCAATGAATGGGTAGGGGACCGCGATGGGAGGGGTGTCTGGCCTTGATGGCCAGTGTGTGGGATCTCAGTGGCCAGCATATGCAAGGCAGAAAGAGGAGAGGTGGGAGCAGAGGGTGTGAGAGTGGGCCAAGAGGAATCAATTTGTTCAGTAATGGGCACAGTGTTTGAGCTTGCTATGGAACTCCCCCTGGGGGGACCCGGGACAGAGCCACTCATGAGTCTCTAGCTAACAGGAAATGTTGAAAACATACAGATGCAAGAGTCATGAAATGAAAAGTGTTTCTGAATTGTGGTTGCAAATAAAATCACCCCTGTATATATTAATACTATAAGAAGAGGGATGAAGAGCCATCTCAGAGGTGCTTGGGGGGTATGGGGGGTCAATCAGAGTTTAAGAGTAGATGAGACAAGACTAGAAAGAAGGATGTGTGACTTCAGAGGCATAAAAAAGCCAATCAAAGTGTGTCACAGAAGCTTACTGATGAAAAAATTTGAATGAGTGGCCAACATTTTTTTTATGTACTTAAGAAAAAAAGCACAACATAAATTTAGAGTATAAACAGATGGAGCCAGGAACCAGGCACCTATTTTGAAGCCGGCAGTGGCCGCTAGGGCGGGGCAATATCTGTGTCAGTTGTAACCGTCCCCTGTATTTCTAGGGATTTAGCTACAGTACACACAGGATCAACTTCAAGCAAACTGAGGCCAATGATGGTGGATTGCTCATTTTTCTCTCCCTGTTCCCCTAACAGACACACAATACTAACATCAAGTGAGTGATTAACACATCTCTGTAACTTCCGTTTTTCAGTGGCAGAATCTAATGCCCAGAAGAATAGATTCAAAGTACCGGTCCCATGAGCAGCTAATATGATGTTCATTCTTTCGTCCTGAGACACTCCCTTGGGGAGCACAGCAAGGGAATAATGCAGTCCTAGTCTTGGGAATCTGAGGAGATGGTCAATAAGACTCACCTGCCTGAAGTGCTGAGTGCCTGTGCATTTTTAAAGCAGAAAGGGAGTAAAGATAATTTTCTAATTAAAATTTGAATAAGCAATATGGCTTAAATATATACTTTTTTTTTTTGTCTAAAACAAGCTGTTCTCAGGCTTCTGGGCAAAGATTTTACTCTGATTTCTTAATTTGAGTTCACTAATAAATGAAGAGGACAAGTCTCTCATACGAGTCACAAAAGTGACGTTTGTAGAAAAAGTTCTTTTAAAATTCTACCATCTTCTACACTTTCAGAAAAATGTAACACTTAATGGAATGCTATGCAAGTCATATATTTGATAGTATAAAGAATTTACCTGTCATATATTTTAGCTTCTTAATATTTTCTGTCCTCAGAAATCTTTATTTTCTTTATTTAAGATTTTATTTATTTACTTTAGCGAGGCAAAAAAGAGAGAGAGAATGGGAGAGGAGAAGGAAGAAGCATCAACTCCCATACCGGGCAAGTGCAGGGTTTTGAACTGGTGACCTTAGTGTTCTAGGTTGACACTTCTTCCACTGTGCCACCAAAGGCCAGGCAAAAATGTTTATTTTCAGTTCATTTTGATCCTCAAGATATTAAGAATTTTAAGGCATGTTTATGAGTTTTGCTTTTGGACAATTAATTGTATTTTATTTTGTGTCCTTGACCTGTTTGTGTATAAGTAATTACTCCTTATACTTTAAAAGTAAATTTTTTAAAAAAATATTGCAAATTTTACATGTAAAAAGACTCTTCAGCAACTCATATAAACTGACAAGTTTAGAATATCAAAGTTAAAAATGTAAAAAATAAAGTGATTATTTACCTGCTGAATCTACTTACAGATAAAAGAATACAAACCCTATACTGTTGTAAAATATATGAGCTCATTTGTAAAATATAATGCACTCATTTATAGTTCATTTTCTGATTCAAGATATTTAATAATCCTAAAGGAGAACCAAAATAGAATAATAATTACAAAATAAAACATAAAGAAAATGAGGGAGAGAATTTAGACACTTTATTTCAGCAACCATATTTTTAAGAAATACAGAAATGCACTGAAAATCTTCTCTGGATATTTAAATTGGGCTAAGATCGGAGTTGTCTTATGTGTGTGTCACAGAGAAAATATTACTCTTGGGAGTGTAAGTGGTTAAATTGCTAAGATTTATTGTTTAACCTCAAAAAGACTTTCAGTTTCTTTGTATAAGATGTATACATTAAACAGAAGGTGTTCTATGCTTCTTGGAAGAACTTGTTCCAAGTCTTAGTGTATAATTAATGTCCTGTCTACATGTTTTTTTAACTAAAAGTATTCATGCAGAATTTTAAGTAGGTGTTTTCAATGTCAGAATAAATATATCTTCATGAAGATTACATTTATCTATCATAACCTCTAAGGCATATGAGGAGACTTTGATACGCTGCAGATTTAGAACGGACTTGAAAAATAAAGCTCCCGAATACTGCCCTGTCAGCACAAAGTAAATAAATTCATTCCAGTACATTAAGATTGAAATTTACAAACTTATCAGCAATGAAATTAAAGTGAATCTGTTTACAAGTTTCTTCTTTCTTTCTTTCTTTCTTTCTTTCTTTCTTTTATGACAGGGACAGAGAGAGAGAGTCAGAGATAGGGACAGACAGACAGGAAGGAAGAGAGATGAGAAGCATCAATTCTTAGTTGTGACACCTTAGTTGTTCATTGATTGCTTTCTCATATGTGTCTTGACCTGGGATCTCCAGCAGAGTGAGTGACCCCTCGCTCAAGCCAGTGACCTGGGCTCAAACCAGTGACTATGGGGTCATGTCTATAATCCCAGGTTCAAGTCAGCAACCCCGTGCTCAAGCTGGTGGAGCCCACACTCAAGCAGCAACCTTGGGGTTTCAAACCTGGGTCCTCTGCATCTCAGTCCAATGCTCTATCCACTGCACCACTGCCTGGTTAGGATGTTTACAAGTTTCTTATAAACCCAGAGGTTGCCAGCTTGAGCATCGGCTTATCCGGCTTGAACACGAGCTCACCAGCTTGAGTGGAGGGTCACTGGCTTGAGGGTGGGATCGTAGATGTGACCCCATAGTAGCTAGCTTGAGCCCAAATGTCACTGGCTTGAAGCCCAAGGTCACTGGCTTGAGCCCAAGGTTGCTGGCTTGAGCAAGAAGTCACTCACTCTGCTATAGCTCCCCCTAACCCCCTCAAGGCACATATGAGAAAGCAATCAGTAAACAACTAAGGTACAGCAATGAAGAACTGATGCTTCTCATCTCTCTCCCTTCCCATCTGCCTGTCCCTATATGTCCCTCTCTCTGTCTCTCTCTCTTTCTGTCAAAAGAAAAAGAAAAAAAAAAAACACTGCTAATAACAATGTATCTATGTTAACTATTTCCCCTAAGTAAAGGAATAAAAATACTGCATTTATGGTTGCAGAGAATGATAAGAAAATATCCACTAACTCCCCAGAAATTTAAGATTTTTTTTCAGAAATTTATACATAACATATTAACCTATAAGCAAATATATTACAATAACTTTTTTTTTTGCATTATAAATAAACTAGTCCATTCACCCAGCCACTGAGACATTTTACTTTGTGGTATTTTAGCATGAACACAAAGCGCAAAAATGTGTCGATGAAAAAAGTGAAAATCAAAAGGGCACAGACTTTTGCAAGTATCAGCAGCTAAAAATAAAATTAAAAACTTTGAAGTCTTAAAAACAAATCTGGAACTAAAAGTCTAGGCAGATTGAACTGCAAAAAAAATTATGAAATTTTAGAGAAAAAAGTGACAAACAATAAAGTGAAATCCATGATAAAGCCAAAAAAAATTGAATGGCAGTCAAAAATAAACTGTAAGAAAAAAGAAAACAAAGCTTATAACAAGGCAGAACTGCAGAAACGCATCCTCTGGAGAAATATAACAGAGCTGTGAACCAGTGAGGGTGCATAGACAATCCTATTCTTTGGGTGACTAAAGGCTGTTAATATAAGGATGGGAATTCTGTAGCTGAAAATGTTGCACCTGAACTTTATTATAATGTAGTTAAACCAATGTCTATTACATACAGCTATTTTTCAAGAGTTGATAATACAAAGTAAAAATTCAGTATATGACATTCAAATTTACATTTATCAACCAGTTTTTTGTTTTGTTTTGTTTTGTTTTACAGGGACAGAGAGAGAGTCAGAGAGAGGGACAGATAGGGACAGACAGACAGGAACCAGAAACGGAGAGAGATGAGAAGCATCAATCATTAGTTTTTCGTTGCCGTTGCGACACTATAGTTGTTCATTGATTGCTTTCTCACATGTGCCTTGACTACGGGCCTTTAGCAGACCGAGCCACCCCTTGCTGGAGCCAGCGACCTTGGGTCCAAGCTGGTGAGCTTTTGCTCAAGCCAAATGGGCCCGCGCTCAAGCTGGCGACCTCGGGGTCTTGAACCTGGGTCTTCCACATCCCAGTTCGATGCTCTATCCACTGCGCCACTGCCTGGTCAGGTCAACCAATCTGTTTTTATGAACTAATTTATAGCAGATAAAATAAAGAGCCACCAGAACATAATAGATGTTCAGAGCTTCCACTTTGCAATAGCTGCACATAAATCTAGATACTTATTCAGGGTATAACCAAACTTAGGGATCTGGGTAGTGTTTTAAGAAACAACTAGCAAAGATTTTTTTTTTTTAAGATTAGACTACAAATGTATCTGATCTCTTTGAGATGCTCTTCTGAAATTCAGTTCATAGTCTGTGTTTGAACTAGATTTGCCATTAGAAAATTATATAAAAGCAAAACCACAAGCCAGTTATTTATAGCAGCATTGTTGTCATGGAGGAGACACATTTGTACAAAGTTATTTATATGTAGAGGGGCCTGAAAATACTTAAATTGTCAATTTCTTGCATTTTAACAATGTTTTTAGCAACCTTGATGAATTCATTTCCCAGAAACAAAGCTTTTTGTTAAACTGCTGTTAAAAAGCAGCTTAGGGTATATTCCTAAAAGTGGGATAGCTGGGTCAAAAGGCATTTCTCGTGGCAGCATTGTTCACAATAGCGAAGATCTGGAAACAGCCCAAGTGTCCGTCAGAGGACGAGTGGATTAAAAAGCTTTGGTACATACATACTATGGAATACTACTCAGCCATAAGAAATGATGACATCGGATCATTTACAACAAAATGAATGGACCTTGATAACATTATACTGAGTGAAGTAAGTAAATCAGAAAATACTAAGGACTATATGAGTCCATACATAGATGGGACATTAAAATGAGACTCAGAGACATGGACAAGAGTGTACTGACTACCCAGGGGGAGGGAGAGGTGAGGGAGGGAGTAGGGAGAGGGGAGGGGCACAAATAAAACCAGATAGAAGGGGACGGAGGACAGTTTGACTTTGGGTGATGGGTATGCAACATAATCAAATGTCAAAATAACCTAGAAATATTTTCTCTGAACATATGTGCCCTGATTTGTCAATGTCACCCCATTAAAATTAATAAAATAAAGCAGCTTATATATTGTATAAAATATTGCTGAGCATGTTGACAGATGTAAATAATAAAGTTCTTTTCACACAATTGTCCCAAGTTCTTGGATAATATCAACATTTTATCAAAAAGGTTAAAAATGTTAGGTTTATTTCCTATGTTCTCAACCTTATCCCTTATTGAGCCCTTTTTCCATGGGATGTAACATTTATGTCACAGCAAGCATCTGGGCGAGCTCGGGGTTTCCACCTCTCCACTGAGAGAGACTGGAATCGATCAGATAGTAGACCATGTTTACACTTGCACTTGACCAGTAAATACGTTTTTAAATGAGATATCCTTAGGATAATGTACCTTTAAACCCTTTGTCCTCAATTTCTGAGTGAGCATAATGGTTCATTTAAACCTTAAGGCCCTTCAAAATCTCACACCGTAGTCAGCTCTGTGACACTTGCTCTGAAAAAGAATGCTGAGGGTCCCGTTGAAGAGGCTCAGCGTGGTAACAGTGTGTGTGTCCATCGTCAGCAGCTTCGCCCAGAGTCTTTCCAGCCTTGGTTTTCTGTTACCGGTAGGTCCTCCCTTTTCAAATGCACTGTTCTTGAGCCCAGCTCTAGAAACAGACTCTGTAGATGTGAATCTAAGCTATGTTATAACTCCATTCTCATTACTTTCACTGTAAAATGAGAATCTTCAGAGAATGCCCAGACAGGGGTCAGGAAGTTCCTGTGTAATAATAGAGGAAGGCCAACTCCATGGGAGCAGCTACAGGGAAGTGGGAATAAATGGTTCCAGGAGTCTATGAAAGTCCTTTCTGGTTGGTTCAATGTTCTGGGGAAAGTAGAAATAAAAAGGAAAGTGATTTCCGGAGAGGTGTCGGAGGTGTAAGCAGAGACAGGAGAAGATGGGGAAACATTACCGAGGTGAATTAGACAGTGACTAGGTTGGAGTGTATATATCAGGCCGCCCTCCTATCCGTGCAATTCCACCGTTCCAGAGTCAACCAGTCACAGATCAAAACATTCAAAAAAAAGTTTTACATTGCTGTGACATGTCTGTGCAGTTCGGCTGACAACAGCTGCATGTGCCATGAACAATGAGCACAAAGTTAGAAGTTTCATAATTTTTTCAGTTGTCATATTTTATAACATTGAGGAAGCTGCATTGTTAACCAGACCTCCTGAGGAACAAAGTCGTCTGTTCAGTATCATTTTCTTACTATTTAGACAAGATCTTTGCTGTAGAAAATCTTAACTTCTTTTTTGTTAATTCGGCTTTCATAACCTGATATTAATGATTCATGGAACGCTCATTAAGTGCAGTTGTGCATATAAATGGGAATAGGGAGATATAGGTCAGGTATTCATAACAACCTTACGTTACTATGTCACTGGACATATGTCCTGGCTACCCATGTTATTACTTTTAAATCCTGTCTTGATATGAGGTTTTGCTACCTATTTACCTTCAAAGTTTCAAAATATTTCTTTTTTTTTCTGATTACTTTGTTGTTGTTGTTGTTGTTACAGAAGAGTTTAGTTTCTCTTCTCTGTTTAGTATGGAAATAACAAAAGCATTTGACTTTAGAGTGTGACAAAATTGAGTTCTACGGTGGCTTCTTTCTATTGTAAGCTGCGAAATCTGCAGAAAGTTAACGAACCTTTCAAAACAGGGAAATAACACTAATTGGAAAAATGAGTGAGATAATTAAAAGAAATAGTTTCAATACAATCTCTGGAACATAGTTTTTATACATGTTAACTTTCTTCTTATATGATTCAACATGTAATGATCTGCATGGAATTCTGACATGTGAGCTTCTTTCCCCTACACCACACAAAGCTTTCACAGCAGCTGTGTGTCAAAGTTGGTTTGAAATGTACAATTCAACTCAATGCCGACACCAGGCAACAAAGATGGATCCCAGGTTATCAGAACCCACAGGTTAAGGGTTGAGTTCTGCAAGGTTGACTTCACTTTGGACTCTAATCAGAAGTCTAATTGTTACCTGTGTTTCTGAAAAAAATGACTATTAATCAAAAGCTCCCAAGATGTCCATCTTGTGTTCGATTAATTTGCTAAAGCAGCTCACAGAACTCAGGAAACCATCTACTCAGTAGATTGTGGGTTTATTGCAAAGGATACAAATCAACAGCAGATGAAGAGACACAGAGAGAAGGCATGGGGCAGGGGTACTCAGCTTCCATGCCCCTGAGCGTGCCCCTCTCTCCAGACGGCAACGTGTTCAGCGTCCAGAAGCTCACCAAACCCTCCCTTCTCTTTCCTTTTTTATAGAACCTTTATTGCAGAGTTATGATTAATTAAGTTCCTGGCTACTGGTGAGTTCTGTGACCTCGAGTCCCTCTTTACACCCCAGAAGTCAGGTGGTGGGACTAAAAGTTTCAAGCCTGTTTCTTTTTGGTTTGATCTTCTGGAAACCAGCCTCCCACGACCCATAGGGGATTTCCCAAAGTCAGCTCATCGAAAACCTCAGGTATGGTTGAAAGGTACTTCTTATGAATAACAAGATACTTATTTCACCTTTATAGGAACTGAGGACACGAGACAAAATACTGTAAACAAAATATATATCCATTGTTCTCCTTCTCAAGGAGATCCAGCATTTTTGTGAGCTGTGGGTCAAAAACTGTGGACAAAAACTAAAATATATATTTATTATAAATAACAATATCACTAACATCTACATAGAAGCCAGCTGGCAATTGGAAGATATTAATTAGTAGGATGATAAAAGAAAATATTGTGGACAGACTTTCAACCATTGAAATTCTGCTTTTATAAGAAGCAAAATTAACTAACATGGTTTTCAAACCCACACAAACTCTAAGGAGACAGGAACAAAATGTTCCCACCAAAATAAAGACAGTGTTTTGTGTATTCATAAAAAAAGAGAGAGAGAGAGAGAAGGATATGAGAGAAGAATGTTTTATTATCAGGTGCTCTCCTTTCACTGGCAGAAACATTTGCAGAAATTAAGGGCATATGCAGTAGACTTTAAATGGCTTAAGTGCTTGGGAAATTTTCATAAGGGTGTTTTTTTCTTCTATAGTACATCTGAAAACCAATAAAATTGTTTTTATAATTTATTCATTATATTTTTTCCAAGTGAAACTATTCATATTCTAAATTTTATAGATATGCTTTGCTTTGGCCTTTAATAATGCCTTTATTAAAAATCTTACAAACTAGAATAAACTAGGGAAGATTCGCTAATATTTCTAAAAGGTTATTTTTACTTTACAAAAGATTTCATGGGAGAGTTTTTAAATTGTATGGAAGAATTTTTTTAAAAAATTGTAATTTCTAATGAAATCCCAAACAAAACCCCAGTGGCTAAGTCCTCTGAGTCACAGAAGAAACACTTACATCCCTGAGGTTGGGTGCTCTGAGTCCTACTGTTGGGTCTGAAACACTTTTTTATAATTCTGATGGCTATTAAGGCGTATAGTTTAAATCAATAAATTTCAGATGGTTTGCTTAAAAAATCCAACTATAAAACTACTTTAGGACCATCTGTCCTGTCAGGCGATTGACCCAGAAGAAGAGAAGTACAATGAAGGGAAGGAATGAATTGTGATATCTTCTGGGACCCTTCTTCATAAGGACAAAGCTATCATACTTCATTAGCAGTCAAGTCAAGCATAGTACCCATCACTGACGTCTAACTGTATGCTAAAAATTATTCGCTTTGTCCTCTCTAAGAAGACTCTTGAAATGAACACATCGGTGTTTATAATTTAGACTTGTTTGTTTCAAGTGGGATATTCAGGGTTACTGGATGAGAATTCTGCTAGGGGTCACTGTTTTCTGCTCTGAGCTGCACTTTAGGTTACAGTTCCCGTCCCTTCTCTCCCTGAATGGGGTTGATCTGCACCCAGACCAGTGGGCTGACTTTACTCAACCATCAACTCTACCCTTCTTGGGCATCTCTGTGTTTTGCTCAGAGCTGCTGAGCACATGATGCCTGTCAAGTTTGACTTTGTTCAGAAACAGTCACGGCAGGGTGTGTTGCCCTCTGTACAACACGTTTCTCTTGGCAAAGACATCAAGGGCAAAACCCAACCTTCTCCATGGGGTCTGGATACAGCAAAAGCAGAGCTCTTGAAAATGGACATGTCTTCTTTTGTGGATGGGCAAAACTGATTTCCAAACCTGTGCCACCCATGAAAAGAGAAGCTGACTGCCTTGTGGCTCCCCGATCCTCAGCCTACCAAAAGGGACGGGGAGGCTGGAATGAATCTGGAATGGTCCCTCAGAGGCTGCAAAAGAGACAAGCATTTATCAAGCTCAACTCTGTTAACTCAAAAACTGTAGGCAAAGCCCTGGACCAAATGGCATTTTTATGGGTCTCGTTTCTTCGTATATTTGAAAACATCAAATGCTAAGTAAATATGTTCTTCAGGTTTCTACTGTGAATGATTTGTTGTGACACATACTTCTTTTTGTCTCCAGGGGCTCTGAGAAAGGGTCCCAGCTGTGGGTCAGTTGTGGAGAGGATGAAACCCCACACCCACCCATTGAGGAGTCTCAAGAAAAATCTAATTTGAGTTAATTGGGTTCAGAGTTGTGACTCTCAAGTCTCAATCAATAATTGTTTAGTCCTAAGCTTAAATATTCTTTCTCTTCTTTCTTTCTTTCTTTCTTATCTCTCTCTCTCTTTCTTTCTTTCTCTTTTTTTTTTTTTGACAGAGAGTCAGAGAGAGGGACAGATAGGGACAGACAGATAGGAGGGGAGAGAGATGAGAAGCATCAATTCTTCGTTGCAGCTCCCTAGTTGTTCAATGATTGCTTTCTCATATGTGCCTTGACCAGAGGGCTACAGCAGAGCGAGTGACCCTTGCTCAAGCCACTGGGTTCAAGGCAGCGACCATGGGTCATGTCTATGATCCCATGCCCAAGTCAGCCACCCCACACTCAAGTTGGTGAGCCCACGCTCAAGCCAGCGACCTCGGGGTTTCACTCCTGGGTCCTCTGCATCCCAGTCCAATGCTCTATCCACTGCACCACCAACTGGTGAAACTAAGCTGAAATATTCTTAAAAGTGAAAATCTCATACAACTTTGTCCATAAATTTAAAAAATAATTATTAAATACTGACTCTATCCCAGACACTGATGACATCACTTCATTCAGCAGCTAGTGGTCTAATTGGAGAAAGAAATGTTAATTGTTTCTCTATTTTTTAAGACTTAAAAAACAAAGCTGTCTTTTTTAAAAAGTCTATGTCTGTTTTAAGTTTTAAAGAGGCACAGAAGAGAATTTTTTTCCATACTTTGATTTTTCATATACCAGTCTTGAATTTCTCTGACCCATTTACTAACTCAAAATGGCTGTGATTTGTGAGAATTTTCTAATTTGTTACCTGCCTCTGAATCCAAGTACGTATGTGTATTTATATACCATGTGCTCTGTGCCCAGAACTTTCCTCAGCCTCAGACAGACAACCAGACCATCACATTTAGATGCCGTGGGTCTTCACAGAGCGAGCCTCCGATACTGTGCTATTTCTCAGGCTGAGTTTTACGGCATTGTTTTGAGGTTATTGATGGATTGCACCTCTTCTGAATATTTATTGCACAATTTAGCTAGAACCATGATGAATTTTGAATACCACCTTTGTTTTGCGTGGTTCACAGCCCTGGATTAAAAGAAGGACAGAGCTGGGATGTGCAACAGACCCCACAGGGCAGTGACGGTGACTGACGATAACTTCTGCTGGAAATCTAAGGACATCCCCTCTTGCTTGTGTTCTTTTTATCTCTTCAACAATCCCGGGAGGTTGTTAGTTTTATTTTGTTTTTAAGTAAACTGGAAAATGTAAACAACTTCATATTTTCTTTTTAAAAAAAGGTATATTCACAGTGTTGGGAAAGAAGGAACCCCCAGCTACAGAGCTGAGGACAAAACCCTGCAGCCAACTTTATGACTTCTGTTGGTTTGTTTTCATCGATGTTAATGTCTTTAGAAAAGGTCTGTTGCGATCAAGTGGAAAACTACCAAGTAAACATTTAAATATATTTATATGAACAAAATGGGTTCATACAGACAAAATAATAAAGAGGACAGCTTTTAGGCTAAAGACAGCCTCTTGGCACATAGCTAGGTCTAAAAAATGTTACTAACCCCGTTAGCACCTACCTGTTCTGAGTGCATGTTTCAAGTGCACTCAATTCTCGGTGGAGGTTTGACTCCCGGCTGGCCTGGAGACTTGTTTGTGCCTTGTTGCTGTCGTTGAAGATTAAAGGTGGAAATTGTTGTGAGCCTTGCTCTAAACAGAGCCCTGACATCACATCCGTGGCAGGTGTAAAGGGAGGCACAAGAGCTCCCCGGGTTACCCTCGCTACTGAGTCAGAAAGGGAAGAAAGGGGTAATACCCATTCCACTCTGAAACGTGGAATCCGCCTCACAGCACAAAGGCTTGGGTGAATCTATGTAGAGGAAGACATTTACAGTATGAACAAACCATGTGGCCACAATCCCAGATGATTGTGGTTCAGTTTCCCACCAGGCACATACTGTGTTACACAGTTTCTGGGTTCCCAAGAGCTGTCAGCGTCCACTCTGATTACTGCCTATTGGACACATCCGTCACTCACACACACAGACACACACACACACACAGACCAAAGCGGGGCCAGGGGCAAGGCATACCGCTGCCAGCTTTCAGTAGGCCTGGCTCTGAAACTCCCACGACTGGTGTAAGTGTAATGAAACATTCCATGAGGTCACATGTGAGGGAATTGCAATACTTGACAGAGTACTATTATTTGAAAAATATTAACTGCTATGGTTGATTAATGTATTTACTTTGATCCATATCAGTCTAGTAAGAGAAAGGTAAGCATTTGAAAACACTGAATGTCAGGTCCAGGGGGTAATTTGTACAGATCTACTTGGTGTCAAGGCAAAAACTGGGAGATCTAAACTATTCCCAGATGGAAACAGCAAATGTCAACACTGTGCGATGTGGTGACATATCTGAGCCTTCTGAGCGAAAAGACAAGCTTCAACTTTTTTTCTCTCTCTTTTTAAATTATTATATTTTCTGGGTTGATTGATTGATTTTACTGAGACAGGAAGGGGGGAAGAGAGAGAGAAACAGGAACACCAAGCTACTCCTGTGTACCCTGATTGGGGATTAAACCAGCAACCTCTACGTTTCTGGTTGATGTTCTAAGCCACTGAGCTATCCAGCCAGGGCTCTTTAACCCCTTCTGCTTGGGCACCTGACTTATGCAGGGTGTCTCCTGTGCGAGTGCCCATGAGACTCAAACCGAGGTACAGCCTTCTTTACTCAGAAGCCCCAGGAGAATAGTACATGCAGGGTGGTGCCCACATGTGTGGTAAGGTAGGTTTGATCACCCATCACCATCAGCCTGAATCTACATCTGCATTTCTCTCTGGGTAAGTCAGAAACATCCCTATAACCTTACAAAAATCCATGTTCTGGCCACTGCTCACCTGCCTCACAGGCCTGAGGACACCACCTCTCCCTTCTTCCTGGGGTCTCCAGAGCTGCAAAGCCAGGTCACCTAGAAGTCCAGGCTCCCAACCAGGCACCCTCAGGGACAAGGTGAGCTCTCTCTGCAATGTCCTCTCCTGGTTCATGGCCCCGTTCCTTAAACAAACTCATGCTATAGAGCCCATTCTCCACCTGGGGGGTGGGCTGGGGACCCAGTAAGGCCAGCCCCTACTCAGAATGAGGCATAAAGGAACCTTGAAGGTTCCTAAAATCAAGACCCACACTGACATCCTTTCTCATAGTTTGTACGCTTAACCCACCACCCATGATTATGTTTGCATGGTAACCAACTCCCACCACGTGTCTCTTCTTATAAATCTTTTAAAGTCAGGGCAGCAGCCAAAATTAGTTTGGAATTTTGAAAAGTCAATAGATTTATACAAAAAAAAAAAAAAGAGATAAATTGTAAAGTAATGCTGTGAAATCACAAGCAATCCGTGACATTTCCATAAGGAAAACAATAGAGCAGAGAGAGAATTTATCAGTCCATGTTGGAACTTGGGAAAATGCTGGGTAGCAATATGGTAATGTAGAAATGCCTACACACAGGCTGTTAAAATTATCTTAGACTCTTGGTTACAGGGGTCTTTCCTTGTACCCATTAATGTTCACCTGGGGGATAAATCACAACGGTTCAGAAATGACTCAGAGTCGTCCCTGTACACTGGGACCACACTGTTGCAAGCAGCAGGCTGGTGTTGTCCCCTGGAAGGTGAAAACATGGAAGAACCTTCTCAGGGAGCAGAGGGGTCCCTCGGCAATCTCTTGCTTATCTGCCTGCTAGACACAGACGAGCAGGCAGGTGGCTCTAAAGTGGCTAGGGTTCTGGACAATGCGGGTTTGCCTCAAGTTGACTCGTCTTGGTGAGGATTGCGACTTTACTGTTAGTAGGCTATGTCCCACGAACTAGTAGGCTAGACTAAAACCAGAAAAAAGTATGCCATTAGGGTCACAATAAGTTTGTCGTTAAGCAGCCTATAGGCTGTGTTCCAACAGAGAATATACCCTTGGCGTATTCCGCTTAGGTCATGGTCTAGTATCACCACACTCGGCCTCACTGGTGGACTCTGCAGGGCAGGGTTCAGGAAACAGAGAGGAGACATGTGCCTTCAGAACAGGCAGTTTGGTCACATCCGGCAAAGGCACACTTAATCCCCCCCAGACTGCCAGAGTCAGCGGGAGCTGGAGTGCTTCCTCCCTCCAGATACGTTGGGACCACCCAGTAGGCCACAGTGACAAACCCATTCAACTGCCGTGGATGGGAATCGTACGTGACAAGGTATGCAATGACTGAGACTTTGTCAACTCCCTGCTCTAGGCCCTGTACTCCCAACACTGCCTGCCACAAATAAACAAACAGAAAAGGCAGCTCAATCAGTATTAACACGAGTGAACCGTCCCTGGGCTCTAATCACAGCAGCTGTTTAGAGGGGTCCCTGACCCAGCTCCTACTGAGACAAATCTTGGGCGATACTGTGAGACCAGGGGGAGCAAGGTATGTCCTCCAGCTAACAAGGCCAAGTGACAACTTCCCCTCAGTCTTGAACAAAAATGAAACCTTCACAAGTGTTAAGAGGTACAATTTTATAGTTATAAGACTTGTTCATCCACCATCCACAGTGACCTAGTTCCCAGGCATACTATTCAGGGCCTCACGTTGTTTAGCTCTACCCAGAAACTGATCCAGGACGAGCATGCAGGCTTGGTGTAGCGAGACGAAACTCGACTCAGTGAGCTCCCGGGATGGGGCAGGAGCTACCTCAATTCTTACTTTCTTATGGGGGAGGATATATCTTTTTCACAAAAAAGGTTGCCAAGAATAATACTTTGTTGCCCAATGGGAATTGGGATATAGTTCCCACAATGGCTGCTTCCAAAGCCACAGAATTAATCTTTTTTTTACAGTGAAATAAAAGGAAGACTGAAACAATTCTGAGAGTAGTTTTGCCCCAACAAGCACCTCCAGCTCAAGTCAGAAAACCCAGTTTTCTCTGCATATGTGTGCAAGAGTCCGTGGCTATGTGTTTCTGTTCCAGAACTTCTCTTGCTGTTAAATAAGAGCAGGATCCGTGTCTCACCTGCACAAGCACAGTGGAAACATCCATTTCTTTTCAGTAAACTAACAGGATTTGAACAATTTACCACTGGAACTTGTCAGCCTGAAGCAGCTTCCTAACGTGTACGTAGAAAGGAAGAGCCAGAATTTAGAAGGGTTTTTATCTTCACTCCCACTAGAGCCCAGACTCTGACATTGAGCTCTACAGTTGGTTGGAGAGTCCCCAGCACCTGTCCCTGGGTGTGCATGTCAGTGGGGAGCCGGACCTGCAATCTTCAGGGGGTCACTGTGGCAGGTGAAGTTCTAAGGAAAGAAGAGGAGATGGAAACAGAGTTTTTCGACTGAACACTCTCTTTGTAATGTCTTCAATCTACACTGGCAATAACAGCACTACTGCTTTTTCTCTGTGGTAGGTTGTTTTTTTTGGGTAGGTTTTTCTTCAAAGTATCCAAAGAAGTCGATTTTCATAGAATGTCTGTGATAAATGGCACAGTGTCATTAATGAGGGGACAAGGAGAAAATCTCTGCATCCCAGAGGCAAAAAGGAAGAGATGACTCAACTGAGTCACACTTTTTTTAAACACGGCGAAAATGCTGTTAGGCAAACTTTTGCTTAGAGTTTCCGGCTCCGTCCACTAAAAGTCAACCAGTGCCACTGGTGCATGTGATCTCACCCAGGGAGGCCAGCTGAGTCTCGGAGAGACATCTACCACTCCTCTTGAATTTTTGCTTTTCTCCTACTCTTACTGAAATATAGAAAAGAAAGGCCCTTAGCATAAATCGCTCTTAGCAGAACTTACTTTCTCTAAAACAAAGAGACTTTTGGCCTGACTTACTTTCTAAAAAGACTCCCTATTCCTGGCCTTGAGGCTGGTCTCCCGGACTGTGGCTTGGGCTAGTTTTACAAGGTTGCAGGTGTTCTCAGAATGTTTCTTCCAGAATTAACCCTATAGATCAGTGGTTCTTAACCTTTTCTGAGGTACCGAACCCACCAGTTTCATATGCGCATTCACCGAACCCTTTTTATTGATAAATAAAATATGATTTTTTTTTTCCAAATTCAAGACATAGGTATACGTTTTTTTACTGGTGCACAAAATGAGCCGTGCATGAACATCACCTTGCTCAAAGAACAAAACCAACAAAGTGCATGAACTCACAACAAATGACGGTATTACTTTATTCTGGCCTCCGCGGCAGAGGCTTCTCCGAACCCCTGAGACCGACTCATGGAACCCCTAGGGTTCCATAGAACCCAGGTTAAGAACCGCTGCTCTAGATAAACATTGTAAGATGCCTGTTTCACTGCTTTGTCCCCTTGCTAGGCTTCCTCTCCTCCCCATTCCTCAGTCAGCATGTAACTTTGCCTTTAAAAGCTAGCCCCAGACTATGTTCGATGCCTCATTGATTTAAATGACTTAGGTCTCCGTGCTGTCGCGCTGATGGCATTAATAAAAACTCCTTAATTTGGCTATTTAATTGTGTCTGTGACAAGATGTCTGTTTCTTGCTGTTCTGATACAACATTATTAATATAAAATGCCTGACCACCCTATACCTACCTTAAACGTTTGCTTTAAGTTCTAAAGAATGCAATGAGCTTTTCCCCTGTGTAAAGCCGGTAGCCATGACCACCATCAACAGCCTCCTGGCCCGTGCAGGTTTCCATTTAATTAGGACAGATGATAATGAAACAACAGAGCCAAGAACTGGTGGGCCATCCTTTATTACAGCTCACAACTGGTGGGCAAGAAAATATGCACAGTGGAGAAACACTTCCCTTTCCATTCAGGGCTCCCAAAACCACTAACTTTCTCCCGTTTTCCTAGAATCAAGGGCCCCACCAGCCTCATTCACCTCTGTTCCCCATCTCCTTCTGTCTGCAGGCTTCCATCTTGCTCCCTGCCTCCTCTGCAACCACATGGCCTCTCTCCCCTGCAGCAACATGGTGTCCTCTCCAAAATGGCCTCCTAACTCCTCCTTTTAAAACTTTTCGGTGCAAAACCCCTTCTCCAGCACACATTAGCATAACCAAACCCCTTCCCAAGCAGGAAGGTAATCAGCTGCCCCGTGTGGGCAGCAGCCATCTGTGACAATAAAAGTGAGCAAAACTAGAAAATACAGATTTTACAAACTCATTTGCCCAATGCCCTGACATAAAATAAGTTCAATAAGGCTCACAATGCTAGCTGTTCCCTTTGCTTTCCTCCAGAATCTGTGCGAGGTTTCCTCCTTGAAACGTTAAGTCTCATGTCAAGCATAATCTCCACCTTCCATACATACTGATTGCTTGCCACTCGGCCTCCAGCCGAACTCTTATTAAGCAATAACTCCACCTTATCTAAACCAAGATTGTTTACTTGATATTGCCCTATTTTCCTTTTTACCCGACTAATATAAATAGTTTTCCATAATTGTGCCTCATCTGTATTGGAACACACACACAAACACAAACATACACAATGAAACTATTATTCAGTAGTTTAGAAAAGTATTACAGCATCTCTGGATGGTGCAATTCATTTTTTGTGCTCTTTATTAAAACAGATCCGTTTGCCCTCTCCTAATTTCCACTCATTATATCAGTGACTACAGCGTATCAAACGTAGGACTTACGGCGTTCTTAGGTATTTATTTTTTATATCTAAAAATTTTATTATTCAATAAAACACAGAGAATGCATATCAATAAAATAGGCAATATGTGATTTAATTAGATACATTTCTAAAATAACTTAAGAACAATCAGACTACAGATGTCGCCTGCTCTGGGGTGCTCAGGTTCTGAGCACCTGCCCTGGTTCTGGCCCAAGCTCTGCCTCTGACAGTCCCCGCCCAGCCCTGGGGGTGCCCAAGTCCACAGTGGGCACAGCCCTGCTGCGGCAGGGCCCCCACATCTCTCTCTAGAACTCTCTGTGCCTGAGGTCACAGAAAAGAGCTGAGGGAACAAAGGCACAGAGCTCAGGTTCCAAACTCCACTGTTGGGTGGGACTCTCATTCTACTCATAGGCAGTCATGAAGAAGAACCCCAACTCGAGATTTCCTGCGACTCCCTCCCCTTCCCCTCCCCTTTCCCCTGTCCTCTGCTCCTCACCTTCTTCCCTCCACCCCTGCGCTGTGCAGGACACCACTTCAGGCCCTGGGTCTCAGCCTAGCCCTCCTCCTCCTCTGCCACCCAGCCCAGCCAGGCTGCATGCTCTGGTCAGAGGGCCCAAACCTCTCCTGGCAGCCCGCAAGACCGGCACCCTCCACCAGGCCTCTGGGGACCATGGCTCCCCCTGCCCTGCCAGCCCCCATACCCCTCCCTCCTTGCACCCTGACCACCTGGCCTCCCACTCTGTCCTTCCTTCTTCCTTTGTCCCGCGCACCCCTCCTGGCCCTCCTCTGCCTGCCAGGCACCAGGCCGGAAGACAGTTCTTCACCCCAGCGCCCTCCCCTCCTCCCCAGTTAAAACTTCCCACCATCCACCCTCCCATGGCTCAACCTGCAAAGTGTGCCCCATGGCTGGAGTCCCTGCCAGTGGAGAGAGAACCCTCTACAAGAGCCATCGGTCAGGCTTCTGCTGGGCATGGGAGGCAGACCGTGGGAAGCAGCAATGTCAGGTAACCCTGGTGGGCCGTCCAGCAGGCCAGGAAGCCCCCTCTTCCCCTCAGTCCTCACATGTGGCGGTCTGGCCCCAGTCACCGGGTGGAGGCCCCACCTCGGGGTTGGTCCACAGTCCAAACAAAATGTAGCAAGCTCTTCTGTGTCTTCACTGGGGCCCTGCCAGCTGTCCTAGCCACCATTATGAGAAGGGGCGACGGGGCTTGGTGGACTCAGGGCATTTTCCCCGCGGGTCCATTCCCGTCCATGTGGCTGAGCAAAGCCCCCCTTTTCAGAAGGAGCAGCTGTGCCCTGTGCTGGTCACACCCCACCCCTTAGTCCACCCTTCCCTGATGACAGAGACTAGGGGCCCCCTCTGGAAGAGTGAGGACTCCCTGGGGAGGGGTGACCGTGGGAGGGGGGAGAGCCCTGCTGTAAGGAGTTGGGGCTGGGGACTGGAGCAGGATGGGACCTTCAGGGAATTGAGCCCTGCCCACTGGGTCCTGGATACTCAGAAGGCAGTTGCTGAGCTCAGCAGATGTGGCTGGCCATCTGCGTCCAGCCAGGTGCGGACACTGGCCCTACCACATCCCTGGGGCAGCCTTAGGCTCCTGAGGGGTCTGGAGTGAGTTGCAGCTGGAGGAGAAGGCTGCCTGGAGAGGTCTCTCTGAAGCCTCGGGGCCTCCACACTGTGCTTCCCTCTCTTCCCCGCAGGGCCCAGGCCAGCCAGGTCTACTCCCGCTTCCCAGACCTGGCAGAGGCCAGCAAGGGACCCACAGGCCAGAAATTCAAGAAGCCATGTGGGCAGTCTTCAGTGTGCCCAGACAGGCTGGACACCTCCAGAGGGAAAAGCAGGAAATTGCCTGCACTTCCCCGGAAGAAGGTGCGTCCTGGGGTGCTGACAGAGTGGAGAGGGAACCTTGGAAAACTCACACAGCACCCAGGCTCCACGGGGGGCACCCTGGGTGGCTCTCCTGACAATAGCACCTGTGCTCAGTCAGTGTCCAGAGTCCCACTCTGTGTTGGCCCCGTTTCCGCCTCAGTATTGATGTCTGTGTTCCTGCTGGGAGGAGTCAGGCCCGAAGACACAGTGGCCCCGGGCGCCCTCCTCCAGGAAGCACAGCTGTGAGCCAGGGGACCGGATTTCTCCCACTGACCACCTCCAGGTTACAAGGGCTTACCACCTGACAACACCCTGCCCAGACCCCCAGCCCTCAGCTCTGCTTCTAAAGCCAAGAGCAGATGGGGGCGTCAGGGCCAGTGTGAGGACCTCAGCGCAAGACCCTCTTGAGTGTTAGCCCCTTCCTCTCTCACTGTCTGCTCAGGAGGGGGTCTCTCCCCAAGTGGATCTTCTGCCAGGCCCTGGTCCAGGCACAGGGCAAAAGCCACGAACCTGCTCTGGACGCTCCATCTTACGCTCCATCTTCCCGAGGCCCCTCTGCCAGCCCTGGGTCCCCACGCAGACTGAGGGGAGGACCGACTCTCTCTGGAGCGGCCCCCTGCTGCGGCCCGCGTGCTGTCGGAGTGGGACAGAAATCTCCACCCTGATGCTGCTCAGATGGACGTCTGCCCCGCGGGGCGCTGGACGGTCACACTCCCTCCTTACCTGACGGCCGAGCCGCAAATACTTCTGGTCCTTTTTCTGTTTATACACACACGCATACACACACACTCACACACGCGTGCACACACACAGCACATATACACACACACTCATACACACACTCACACCCACACATGCATACATATAAGACACACATGAATACACACACACTCACACACAGCAGCCCTCCACATGAGGTGTGGTGACCTCTGTGTACATTAGACACACTGTTCTGTGCCCTTGGCCTCTTTCTCTACTTCATGGGATCAGTGGACAGTCTGGGCCCGTGTGACCACGGACCCACAGACACTGTGCTGTGGGGTCGAGAAGCCCTCTGTTCCCGGGCTCAGTGACGGATGAGAGATCGCTAGGAATGCTCGGGGTCCATTTGAATGCGGCCCAGACTTCTGAGGCCCAGAGGAGCGGACCGCCCAGAGGACGCATGCAGTCTTTTTTGGCACAATGGAAGCGACATGCTCCTCTGAACATCTCTCCGGTAATCATTTGTGTTTTCAAGTAGCCTCATTTCTGAAGACCCGCCCTTCTGTCCACGCCCCGTGGGCCCCCAACACCAGCACCTCAGACAGCTCTGACATTGCAGACCTGACAGTATCCAGCCTGGGATGGAAAGCAGTGACCCAGCATCCTGGGACCACGAGACAGAAGCCCTGTCCCCAGGCTGGCCCCAGCACTCCGCCCACCGCAAAGGTAAGGCAGGAGTCTCCGAGGCTCCGCCCAGGCCCAGAGCTGCAGGCTGTGGAGAGACCTGGGAGGAGGGGGTGGGGCGTTCCTTGCTGCTCGCTCTCCTCCCGGTTTTGCCAACTTGTCCTCTTAAGAGATGCGTTTGATCCCCGAGGGCCGTGGGAACCCTGTTGTAGCCAACTTTCCTTCCCAGGTGCTATTTGGGGGGTACGTTTGAGCAGCTCTTTGGGAAGGCCAGACTGTCCTCCGGAACCTGGAAGTTGGTGACCGAGACCCACAGAAGATGCAGTTAGAGTCAAGCTTCCCTAACACGATTAGACTTGGAGGTTTTTATTCTCCCCACCCGGAAACACATCCTGCAATTTCCTGACGGAAAGGAAAAGCAAGCACGGTCATGGGACATGCTGGAGAGCTAAGCCCGGCCCTCTGGAGAATTCATCCTGCAGAGTCCTTGGGGTCTCCCTGCCCCGCCTTCTCATTCCAGTGTCCCAGAGCCAGTCACCCGCCCCTCAAAAAGAGAGACCGTCAGGGAACAGCAAGTATGTCTTCAAAGAATACAGAAGTCGTTCAAATACTGCACAGACACATGGTGCCAGAGACCAGGGTGTGCAGGCCAGCCTCAACCCAGGTCTGGCCATCTGGCTACCAGAGATAACCTTAATTGTCCTTCTTATTTGTTTATAATTACTAAACATTATTAAGTGGTCTTTTGTAAAGAAAATTGATTCTGTGTGAAGCCCACCCTTCCTGACACCTTCAACCTGATCTCTTACAGGAACCTCATGACGATTAGTATGAGAATGGCTGACCCAATGTTAAAGGACGCAGACTCCTTGCTCTCTTTGGTGCACTGTTTCTCTTCTGTTTGGTGATTTTAACAGCACGTGAGCTGCCTGGTGTACAGCTTTAAAGAAAAGAGCGTGGACATCCTTCTAGAAGAGGCCTTTGCCATGATACATTTTTCTGAATGAGCAAGGGCAAGACTGTTTCAATGGCTTACATTTATACCCCAAATCCACTAAACACGTAGTTTCTGATGATAATATACGGTATTTTTATGCCATGTGAAGTCATAAAGCCCAAATTTAAATCGAGGTCATCTACTTTAAGAAAACCAATTAAAAATTCGTTAACATGTGTTTTAATATTGATCTTAAACGTGGGAGGCCAGGGAGACAAAAGGCAGACTAGGGAACGGTTTTGGGCGTAGGAGACCAGGCCGGATCTAGATCCGGACAGTCACCTCGTGGAATCGCACACAGAAGCCTAAGAGGAGTCGTCATACATACTGACTGCTTGCCACTCGGACTCCCGCCGGACCTCTTACCTCAAGCATTACCTCCGCCTTACTAAACGAAGGTTGTTTACTATGATATTGCCCCATTTTTTTTAACATTTGTCACTTTCTGAAGTTACCTTGTTTCCATTCTTTGTGCTTGTTTGTCTCCTCTTCTTGCCTTCCTTAAAAACTTTCCCCCAGTTCTGCCCACTGAAAAGTCCTAGAAATAATGATGAACCCAATAGCAATGAGTCCCTCTTCGGTCCTGACTGTGGTTCTAAAAATAATTTATTACCCAAAAGAAACAGGGATGGCTGATTTCAGTCTTGGCTCAGAAAATGTGCAATAATAATCTAAAATAGGCCCTGGCCAGTTGGTTCAGTGGTAGAGCGTCAGCCCGGCGTATGGATATCTTGGTTCAATTCCCAGTCAGAGCACACAAAAGAAGCGCTCATTTGCTCCCCTCCCCTCCCCCCTTCTCACAGTCTCTCTCTCTTCCTCTCCTTTCAGCCATGGTTCAGTCGGTTCAAGCGCATCCGCCCAGGTGCTAAGGATGACTCTGTGAAGCCTCTGCCTGGGGCATTAAAAATAGCTTGGTTGCATGCATGGCCTCAGACGGGCAGAACGTCCCAAACAGGGGTTGCCAAATGGATCCCAGTTGGGGCGCATGTAGGAGTATGTCTATTTCCCCTTCTCTCACTTGGAAAAGAAGAAAATAAAATCTAAAATAGCTTTTTATACTATAAATCAAAAAAGCTTCAAAGACTACTAAGTTCAGGTATAAAGAAAGGAATCAACCTAAACAAGTCCTTCCAGTGGCAAAAAATAGGCTACGTGTAGCACCAATAAGCCCGATGGCGATGAACTAAAGCACATCAGATATGCTGAAATCCACGGGGTCACAATAGAGCTTATCAAGAAATGATTAAGAGCCTTTGAAGTACGCTCAGGGAAACTATTAATTCAAAAAGTTGTAAAGAAAAAGAGTTAAACACCTTCCATTCCTTTCTTATATAATCCACACCTCAGTGTTAGTAAAGAGTCCATTGAGGGTAGTTTGTGTTTACAGAAGTATACTAGCTAATAAACAAGGGGTGACGGAATCAGAATATTACCAGTGTGCAACACTGGACTAGTTTATGCACGTAGGAAATGGTTATCCATGGCTGAATGTGAGAGACACTTCTAGAGTATCTGTTCCCTGACAGAAGTGCTCAGTGATAAAATGGCTACTCAGCTGCCATCCTGAGAACAGTGCAGGCGGAAGCCGGAAGAAGGGCTCCAAACAGAACATTCTCATGCCCCACCGTGAGGTGAGAGCTCATTTGCTTGTTATTCTCTCTTCAGGGCTTCCTGGCCTCCCCTTTGAAATGCAGCAAGATGTTTGTCTTCACAGCAGAATCTGGGGAGTGTCCTTGGGAGCAGACACTGGGGAGGAACCTGCCCTTCAGGTTAGGAAAGGAGGCAGCCAGTCTTGAAGGGGGCTAAATCATGAATCTTAAATCTTTATTTGGTATCCTAAGAAAACAGGAGTCTGTGAGAGAAATTTCACAGATAATTCCCAAAAGCGCCAGGACCAGGCTGTTCCTGGGAGGTATCTGATCGTGGCTGTCTTGAAGACTTACCAAGGACACCAGATGGGACCACGCTGATTAGGCCTGTGCTACATCAGAAGAACTTCCAGAGGAGGTGTTTCTGCAGCTGACCCCCACCTCTTACTCATCAAGTCAGTGACCAAGACCATGAAACAAGATATGCTAATCCTCCCCTAACCCCTATATCTAAGGCTCTCTTGGGGGTGGGGAGGAGGCTGACACTCTTTTTTGGTCTCAGCCCGCTTACACTACGGCATTTTTAAATAAATTTCCTTTTGGAACACACTGGCCGCATATTCTCGGTTCCACCTGCAGTTTCTGCCTTTTACCCAGTACCACATGTGAAGAGGAATTGCCAAAGACAAGCAATGAACCAAAAACTTAGCCTAAATTTGATCAAGCCTGTGTAACTAACCACTGATTTATAAAAAAGAGAAAGAAAAATGTTAAATGATACCATAGGAATGCAGTCTGTAAAATCTGGACGTGGGAAACTTCTACAGGATAAATGACTCTTGCAGGAACAACAAAAACTCTGGAGAAATCTATCAACTAATGTGTGAATTATTTAGGTACTCATTCAAATAAACTTGAAACAAAAGACAATGGGGCAATGTAATCATTGACTAGAAATTTGATATTAAGGAATTATTATGATGATGTTAGGCTCTGATAATTATACTGAAGGCATTTTAAAATGAGTCCTCATCTATTAAAGGTTCATAAAAACAATAATGGGGTTTTAGGTACAGATACATCTATTTCTAGGTCTAAGGGTCATTTTCTCAGTTCTGAAAAATATTTTAAGCAATACTTTCCTAAGTGAATACTGAATGACCTATTACCATTAATAGATAACATTGCTTATGTGTGTGTAAAATTTTATGTCTAATTGTATCATAAAAAATGTTAGATTCCAAGGAAAATGTTGTTTCCAGCTCATCTCAGAACAATCATATTAGAGAGTCTCTGCATAATACAGATGTTATAAGCCTGAAAAAATCACATAGTACACATTATGTGTAGAACCCTTTCTGCCTCAAAACTCAGAAATCTCCTTATAGTAATGATAATTCAAAGGGGCAGGGAAATGATTTTCATTTTCCGTCATTCGTCTCACCTGTTTCCCATTCTCGTGTAAACTTCCTTTCCTGCATATTTTCATTGGCCCGATGAGCCCGGTGAAGATATCTTTGGTGGGATCCACAGCAGAGTAATACATCTTAGCTAGACAGACAGGGTCTTTGAAAGTGGGTCCCACGTCTTCAGGGACGGTCCACTCATAGGTGAAGGTTTCTTTGGGAGCCACCTGGGAGGCTGAAGAAGGAGGCACATCTGGAGAAAGATAACATTGGTGACATTACGTGTACCTGGTACTGTGGCGATGTGAGCCACAGAGCAGATGGCGTGTACTTCAGGATTACCCACTTCTGAGCGCCTGAGGAATTAGAACGAAATCCTACTGGTGCTCCTGTGTCGGGTCACTGAGGGTGGGACTTCCTCCAGGAAGCCTCCTCTATCTAAACTTCTGTCTGAGACTGGCTCCTGCTACTGTCAGAAGGTTTGTCTCCCCTCCCTCAAATTCACGTGTTCGAATCCCGATGCCCAATGGGATGGTGTTAGAAGGTGAGGCCTTCAGGAGGTGACTGGGTCATGAGGACAGAGCCCTCCTGAAGGGGATTAGTGACTTTATAAAAGAGGCCCCCCAGAGTTCCTGAGCCCTTTCAGCATGTGGGCTCACAATAAGAAGTCTGAGACCCAGAAGATGGCCCCACACCCAACCAGGCCTTCCTTTGGGCTTCCAGCCTCGGACCTGTGAAAAATAAGGTTCTTTGGTTTACACCCCACCCCCACCCCCAGTCTGAGGCATTTAGTTGTGGCAGCCGGAATGGACGAGGGCAGGGCGGCTCTCCGCGCTCTCAGAGCCGCTAAGAACGTCTCTTGCACCTTTCATGTTATATTGTGAGTACCTCCTCCCCTTCCCCACCCCACCCCAATACAACTTAACCTTCTTGAAGGCAATCATTGACTCTATATTTCTATCAGCTAGAACAACACATTGATATAGGAAGCAATCAGTGAATTTTCCATTGAACAAAATTGAACTGAAAATAATTTTATAACTGAAGGAGAGCTTGTTGACAATCCCATTTAAACCTCCCAATTTTACACTTGGGGGAAACCGAGGCTAGAAAGGCTGAGTAACTTGCCCATGGTCACTCTGCAAGTGGAGGCAAAGCCACTAGCCTGTATTGGTCAGCCTTGACATATAAAAACACCTAAATGCATCCATATGGTGGAATACTGTGTATCATTTAAATTATATTTATAAAGTGCTTATAATGCTAAGGAAACAAATTCTGGGCACAAAATTATAATGATAAGTGTATTTATATACTACAACTTCAACCATATTTAAAATATATATTATACATAAACAAATCAAAGAGTAGGTAAATTATGTAAAATATAATTGTGGTTTTCTCTAGAACTGTGAATAATACTTTGGGCTATACCTTTTTATATTTTTCAAATATCCTAAAATGAACATCTAATATTCTTATAACTGCAAGTACATTTTTAAAATTTAAAAACCACCCAAATAGGTCCTAGCCAGCTGCCTCAGTGGTAGAGTGTCGGCCCCATGTGTGAATGTTCCAGGTGCAATTTCCAGTCAGGGCACACAGGAGAAGTGACCATCTGCTATTCCATCCCTTCTCCTTCCCCTTCTCTCTCTCTTTCCTTCCAGCAACCATGGCTGATTGGTTTGAGTGAGTTGGCCCCAGATGCTGAGTATGGCCTGTGGAGCCTCCTGCCTCAGATGGGAAAAATAGCTCAGTTGCTGAGCAACGTCCCCAGATAGGCAGAACATCCCACCCCTAGGGGACTTGCCAGGTGGTTCTCAGTTGGGTGCATGCGGGAGTCTGTCTCTCTGCCTCCCTTCCTCTCACTTTAAATAAATAAATAAATAAATACCACCCAAATAGTACCCCAAAAATGTATAATTGATATAATCCAAATAAGTTCCTGCCAGCATTGCCACTAGCCATCCAATGTAGAGAGGACAGAGTTCCATAGCCCAGTTGGAAATGCCAGGAGGAGGGGTGTCCTTGCTCCCCACCGGCGTCTGAGCCGTGTGCTCGGAAGGCCTGCCACAGGTTGATTTGTCCATGGTTGCTGTCTCTAAGAGTGGCTGGCCCATAGTTCTCAATCCGAACCTCCTGCGAGATTGTGAAATCACAGCTGGCTTGGGAATTGTACGATTCAGTCAGTAGAGAAACCCAAATTGGAGCAAGGTCGGCCCAGGTGGGGCCGTGCATTCCAGCACCATGGGCTGCTTCTGGGAGGGACTTGGGAGCTTGGGAGAGGTCACTCTATTCAGCTGTCCTACAAACCAAGAGCAGGCACACACCAAGACTTCTTGCAGTTTATTCTTGATCAATATGCCCAACAGCCTTGTGGCTTTAGACACCTCAAAAGTTAAAAATTAGAAACTTACCATCCAATGACATTCATTTTCCCTTGGCTAATATATCAATCTGGATATTTCAAGCTTGTCCTTGTTTGGTTAGAATGTTTAGTAGATCACAGGAAAATTCATGGTTGGTCATGTAAAATTTTAAGGCACTCAACTCATCCACTGACTTACTGTCTTGATGTTTAAAAGGCACAATCTATGTAAACACACTTTTCTCCACGACACAATTTAGCCCTTGTTTCTCTTATGGGCTTTAAATATTTTTAGATATCAGGAATGCAAAAAGAAACCACAGAATACATAATGTAAAGTATCTGCTTGAAAGTTGTGTGTTGTTGTCATTATTTAGTTGTGTGAATTCAAGTAACTGTCTAAAATTTTAAGGAATGCCTACAAATTGAAGAACAATTCTTGTTAAAAGACTGCCCTCTTGTGACAATTTAATGTGTAAAAAACTTGACTTCATACCTTCTAGAATATAACTCATAATAGTATTAAAAAGAAATAAAATCTTATAACCTTGCTTAAATGGCAAATTTGGATGAGTGGTACTGATTAAATAGATGTTCCAAGGAGCTTAAAGTTTGAATGCATCTTGTCAATCAATGAACTTAATGAATCTATTTCTAACATATATAATCCACTTCTCTGCTTTTAATACATTAAAGTTTTCTATATATTGAGGTGTCAGAGCACGTATCATAAAATTTAATAACTTAAGTTGTCACTTATGTTACCATAACTGTGTATGTCACCCTCAGACTGAACAATTATTAAACGATACACATTACTAATGAAAAGAGAAATAGTATGTCTTCTGGCTTTGAAGAGCTCTTAGTATAATGCAGGATATAGATGATAAAAACAATTACAAAAAAAATGGAAATGCTGGAGTACAGGTATATAAACTATCCCGAGAAGCATAGAAGAGAACTAGGAAAATTGACTAGGTTTTTAGCTTTGCTTCAGAGAACCAGGAAAATTGATTAAGATAAGCTAGCACTGGGAACATTATTAAAATTTAAAGAAGACACACAATTTTAGAATATGCTAAATGCGCTCTAGGTGCTGGGGATACATTAACAAAATTATTTAGTCCCTACCTTTTTTTAAGTGAGAGAAGGGGACATAGACAGACTCAGTCACGTGTCCCAGCTGAGGTCCATCCATCAACCCCCACCTGAGACTGATGCTCTGGCCATCTCCAGCTATGCTTGCAACTGAGCTATTTTTAGCACCTGGAGCCAAGGCTCCATGGAATCATACTCAGCACCTGGGGTCAACACACTCAAATCAATCGAACCATGGCTGCGGGAAGATAAGAGAGAGACAGAGAGACAGAGAGAGAGAAAGAGGAGGGGGGAGAGAGAAGCTGATGATGGTTGCTTCTCCTTTGTGTCCTGACTGGGAATTGAACCCAGGGCTTTCACACACCAGGTTGATGCTCTACCACTGAACAAACTGGCCAGGACATTAGTCCCTATTTTGAATGAACTAACATGTAACGGAGAAACCATACTGTAAACGATTTAAGTGCAATGTGATTGGGGTTACAATATCTTGTAGAATTTCTCTCCTTAGTAATTCCTGAAACTATCCCCTTTTTTCATGTGATCACTGCTCCATAGCACAAATGAAGTGACTATAGCATGTTTGTGATGTTCATCTTTAGGGTGTTTTCCTTTTCATTTATTCCTATATTTTTAATTTAATTAATTGTGTTTACATAGATTCTAGGGCAGTGGTTCTTAACCTTTTTTGAGGTACCGAACCCACCAGTTTCATATGCGCATTCACTGAACCCTTCTTTAGTGATAAATAAAATATGATTTTTTTCCAAATTCAAGACGTAGGTATATGATTTTTACTGGTGCACAAAATGAGCCGTGCATGAACACCACCTTGCTCAAAGAACAAAACCAACAAAGTGCATGAACTCACAACAAATGACGGTATTACTTTATTCTGGCCTCCGCGGCAGAGGCTTCTCCGAACCCCTGAGACCGACTCATCGAACCCCTAGGGTTCGATAGAACCCAGGTTAAGAACCACTGTTCTAGGGTAACCCCGACTGCATCCCCCCTCCCCAACATCCCCCCCATCTCCCTTAGGTCTTCATCCCCAGTTCTAGGAACATAAGTATTCTGAGCTCCCTAAGTTAGAAGATCAAAAGGAAAGTTCCTTTGAAGGAAGGAATAGTACCCTGTGATTCCTGTTGACCTTTGTCTTCTAGAAGCTTAAGCCTTTGGGAGAATTTAGAAGGATTATGGAACTGAGTGATAAAGACTATAAATGTGAAAGAAGAAAGATTTTTCCCCCCAGATTAGAAAAAAATCACTCTCCATACCTTCTCATGGTTGAGCCGAGGAGAAAACAAAGGGGTCCCTCAGGGAACAGTAGAAACCCAGGAGCAGCTTTCAGCATGAGGGGCCATGGGCAGACCAGTGACAGGAATTTTGCTCTCCAGATGTGATGAAGAGGCACCAATAAGCCTGTGGGCCTAAATGGGTCGTGCAGGGGTGTGCAAAGGAGAGGCCAGCAGCAGATTGTGTAGACAGATGGTTTAGCACTAAATTCCCATCCATCATGTACCCCCAAGCTCTAGCTTTGCCACCCAGATGCCCCCCCAGGTCTAACGCACCTTTCTCCCAGTTTCTGGGAGTGTTGACAGCTGACTGTGCAGGCAGGTTCACAGTTGAATAAAATCATCTCATCTAAGTAAGCTTACAAACCCTTCCCAGGGACAGCTGGGTCCAAAGACTGACCAATGTGGACATATAACGGCCTGGCTTCCCTGTCCCAACTCTGGACAGTTTGGACCCGTCAGCATCAAGCTGCAAACAATAAAATAACTAAATTTATCAAAGAAAATAATCATTCCTAGTGGCGTGATATTGTGTTAATTAAATACGGTATTTAATAATTATTTAAAATTAATAGTTTAATTCCAGTGGAATATAAAAGAATCGGTTATAGCTTTGACTCCAAGGTAGGGAACTGTGAATAAAATGTCCGTTTAGTGCATTTTGATTCTGCATCATATTGAGAGAGAAACCCTTACATAAGAAATATAGGCCCTGGCTGGTTGGCTCAGTGGATAGAGTGTTGGTCGGGCGTCTAGACGTCCTGGGTTCGATCCTTGGTCAGGGCACACATGAGAAACAGGTCTTTCCTTAATAACTATCCGGACAAAGAAATCATTTGAAGGTTTTCTTAAGAAGTTTATTGCAAGGATAGTTCCGGGAGCTCTCTGATCTCTAACCAGAACCTCCTGTAACGCTCTGTTCTCCTGAGCAGTCTGCACGCACTGGTCCCTGCCCACTCCTCTCAGGTAAGTGAAAACTTACTGTTTCATTTATTTAATTTTGCACTGATCATTTAACAAATGTTTATGGAGCCCCTGAAAAACACTTATCATTTACCTAGCCCTGAAAATATAATATGCATAATACAAAATTACCTAGTCTCAGAAAAATCACTCTAGTGATGGGTCCAGGCAAGGAGGCAAAGAGTTTCAATACCCGGTGCTATTACAGGGAGGAAATGCCATCTCTGGGAAAGGCTAGAGGAGGCCACAGCAAAGGGAGGAGTGGCCCTGGGGGAGATAAAAAGTTAACCATGTGGTAGAGCCTCAGCCCGGCATGTGCATGTCCTGGGTGTGATTCCCACTCGTTCAGGCACACAGGAGAAGTGCCCATCTGCTTCTCCACCCCTCCCCCACTCACTTCTCTCTCTCTCTCTCTCTCTTTCTCTTCTGCACCCATGGCTTGTTTGGAGCTAATTGGCCCCAGGCACTGGGGATGGCTCCATGACCTCACCTCAGGCACTAAGAAGAGCTTGGTTGCTAAGCAATGGAGCCATGGCACCAGATGGACAGAGCATTGCTCCCTAGTAGGCTTGCAGGGTGAATCCTAGTTGAGGTGCATGTGGGAATCTGTCTCTCTGCCTCCCCTCCTCTCACTGAATTAAAAAATAAACAAATAAATAAATAAGAAAAACCCAAGGATGGGCCCAAGTGAAAAGGAAGGTGTGACGGCAAACTATGAGTTAAGAACTGGAAAGGTGGCCTTGGCTGGATGGCTCAGTAAATAGAGTGTCGGCCCAACAAATGGACATTCCAGGTTCGATTCCTGGTCAGAGCACACAGAAGAATTGACCATCTGCTTCTCTTCCTTCTCATCTCTCCCTTCTCTCCCTCTTCCCTTCCTGCAGCCAATGGCTCCCTCGGTTTGTTGGTTTGAGTTTCAATCCTGACACTGAGGATAGCTGATTGAGTTGAGTCAACCTCAGGTGCTAAAAATAGCTTGATTGATTTCAGCATTTTCCCTAGGCAGGGATTGCCAGGTGAATCCCAGACTGGGTACATACGGGAGTCTGCCTCACTATCTTCCCTCCTCTCACTTAAGAAAAATTTTAAAAAATAACTGGAAGGGGCTGATGGGGCCAAAGCAGGAAAGGAAGAAGAGTATGTCGTAGGGTCCCCGGGAATCTGGGTGATGACCCGCTGCTTTGAATCTTCAAACACTTTCTGTAATATTATGTTACACTTAAAGCACTTGAATCATTACTGCTAGTCTATATGCAAACACATTCTTCCATTTCCCTGGGAGCTTTGATTCAAATCCTAGCCAAGACCCTCGTATGCCAGAAATTTGAGCCATAATGCAGAAATCCAAACTCATCAACACCATCTGCATGTCCAGCTGTTCTCCTTCTTCCCCTACTTCCTTCATTTTCATGGACCACACGTTCACAAGATAGAAGTTATGAAAGGAAATGTTGCATGCGCTTTGAAGTCCTACACTTCCTACCCCAATTCACCCCTGTTGTTTTCTGAACATGTTTCTGCTACCTGGGAGGCAGGTTATATTGTCTGAGGCAGAGCTCAAGTGCTGGTAACTTCTGGCAGTGCTTTCATGCTGCGATCCTGGAAGCTGGAGCCAGAATCCAGCACAGGTGTCAGGAGATGTGTGGGACAGTCACACTCAGCTGGCATCATGGCGGCTGGCAGGTCTCAGCCGTTCATCCCGGGGTCTGGGCCAGGTTCCCCTTCTTCCTCCCCTGCTTTTCCAGGGGACTTGACTTTCTATTGACCTGCCATCCGTTTATTTATTCACAAAATCTTGCATAGTTCCTATTACATGATCTACATATAATCACAACACAACAAAACATTCTTTGAGTCCTATCTATTGTCAAAAGGATATTTGGTGTCTTCTCTGTTCAGTCGCTAAAAATGACAAAAGTTCAAAATTACAGGGCACATCTAAAGACTTAAATGAAATATGGCAAGTCGGCCTTGAACAAGACTGATAGTTACAGGTCATTGTGTATAATGCCATTATTATGAGGACGTCAGACACAGGATTCATGGGTAAACCATAAGGGTTATAATGATTCACAACATTTTTATGAATATAACTAATAGTAAGTAGTTTTACATAATTGTGCCAGTGTGTATTGGCCACACACACAATGAAACCATTATCCTGTAGGTTAGAACGATATTGTAGCCTCTCTGAATGGCGCAATTAATTTCTTAGTGTAATTAATTAAAAGACAAAATTTTTTTGACCTTCCACTAATCGTATCAGTGACTACTGTGGGTAGCAAAGGTATGGTTTGCTGCTTTGTCAGTGATTTATTTTTTAAAGGTAAAGTTTATTATCCAATGAAAATACAAAGAAGGCATATCAATAAAAAAGGAAATATAGAATTTAATTAGAGAAATCCTAAAATTAACTTAAGATAATCAAATTACATTTGTGGGGTTTTTTTTACTTTTATAAAATTACCATTGATATTTAATATATTTTAAGTGTACACACAGTGGTTAGACATTTACATGACTTAGAATGTGGCCCCTTAGTATGTTTAGCGGCCACCAGATGCCATATTGTTATTACAGTATTTTAACTCCCCCTGCTGGAATTCACACCCCCTTAATGATTTTGTAGCCACGAATTTGTATTTCAGAATCCCTTCACTTCTTTCACCAGCCCCCAACCCTCTACCAGTTTGTTCTCTGTATTGTTTGTGTTTGTATTTATTTTGTTTTTAGATTCTACATATAAATACAATCATATGATACTTGCCTTTCTCTGTCTGACTGATTACAATAAGCATAACACCCTCCAGGTCTGTCCATGTCACGAACGGTAGAATTTTCTTCTTTCTATGGTTGAGTAACATTCAATCTCACACATACACACACACACACTCACTCACATACATACTCACTCAAACACACTCTCACACACACACACACACACACACACACCCCTTTACATATATCACTTCTATTCATTTGTCCTTTAATTTGACCTTTAATCCATTGACATTTAAAGTAATTATTGGCAGGTATGTAGTTACTGCCATTTTATTGTTTTCTGATTTTTTTCCCTTATTTCTTTGCTCTCCTCTATATTAGTAACTTTCTATGGTGCTGTGTTTGGATTCCTTTCTCCCTATTTTTTGCAAATCTCTTGTAGATATTTGGTTTGTGGTTACCATGTGCTTCACACATAACAAGCTAAGCTATGTTTACAGTACTCTATTTTAAGCTGGTGGTCCCTTAGTTCAAGCACATTCTAAAATCACTACTATTTCTACTCACCCCTCCACATTTATATTTTTGTCATATGTCCTTGCTTCTTTTGTGTGTGTGTTTGTGTGCATCCCTTAATTTACTGTTGCAACTAAACATGATCTTTCTACATTTGACTTTTAAACTTACACTAGCTTTTGTGTCGGCTGAATCACTGCTATTATGTGTTGGCTTTTGTCATTGAAATATTTTTCTTTTGTGATATTGGCTTATTCATATTTTTTTTTCTTTTTAAAAAATATTCTTTAACATTTCTTATAACACTGGTCTGGTGGTGATGAATTCCTTCAGCTTTCTTTTCTGGGAGTTCTTTAATTCTCCTTTGATTCTAATGATTGCCCTGTTGTGTGGAGTAATCTTCGTTGCTAGTTCTTGCTTTTCATTATTTTTAATATTTTATACCAATCTCTTCTGGCCTGCAAAATTTCTCTTGAGAAGCCCCCCGTCAGTTTTAATTAACTGTTTTTCTCTTGCTTCTGTTAAGATTCTCTTTGTATTTACCCCTAGCGTGTTAGTTATGATGTGTCTTGGTATGTCTTGCTTGTTGAGTTCACCTGTTTTGGGACTCTCTGCACTTCCCGGACTTGTATGTCTATACCCTTCACCGGGGTCCCCAAACTTTTTACACAGGGGGCCAGTTCACTGTCCCTCAGACCGTTGGAGGACCGCCACATACAGTACTCCATACACTGACCACCAATGAAAGAGGTGCCCCTTCCGGAAGTGTGGCGGGGGCCAGATAAATGGCCTCAGGTGGCCGCAATTTGGCCCGCGGGCTGTAGTTTGGGAACCTTTGCCTTTCATCAAGTTAGTTTTTAGTTATTCTTTCTTCAAATGGATTTTTTTAGTCTCTTGCTCTCTCTCTTCTCCTTGTGGTACCCCTGTTGTGCAAAGATTGTTATGCTTGATGTCCTCACTGTCCCCTAAACTTTCCTCATTTTGTAAAAATAATTTATTTTTGCAGTTCCAATTGGGTGTTTTCCTCTACTTTTTCTTCCAAATTGCTGATTTAATCCTCTGCTTTATTAATTCACTGTTGATTTGATCTAATGTATTCTTTATTTCAGTTATTGTATTATTTCTGACTCGTTCTTTTGAATAATTTGTCTTTTATCGTGTTTCCTCTCTCTTTAGTGAAGTTTTCTCAGAGATTATCTAGTTTGTTGAGCATCTTTATAACCAGGGTTTCAAACTCTGCACCTATAGATCATTTTCCTCCATTTCGTTTAGTTCTTTTACTATTTTGGAGTTTTGTTCTGTTCTTTAATCTGGGTCATGTTTCTTCCTCTCCTCATTTTGGCTGCCTCTGTTTGTTCCCATGTAAGGGGTAGCTCTGCTGCCTCTCCCCGTGTTGGCAAAGTGGCTTAATGTAGTCGGTGTCCTGTTTGGCCCTGTGACTCAGTCTCCCTCATTACATGAGCTGGGTGCTCCAGAAGTGTCCCTCTTGAGGGGAGGATTGTGTGAGCTCTCCTGGGGTGGTTGAGCTTCGATTGCTGTTGGCACATTAGCAAGTGGCATTGACCCCCAGGTTGACAGGCTGAGAGGTCTGGTTGTGACTATAACAGACAAGCTATTGTGTGTGACATGACCTACAGAGTGGGATTTGCTTTAGCCAGTTGCTGATTCCTGCCCAAACCACCTTTATGGCATGTTATTTATGGAACTTATTGGGGTTCACCCAGCATTGAGACCAATGGCCATTGGGCAGTTGACCCCATTGGCTTCTCTTTCCATCCCGACATAGCTTCTGATTAGGGGAATGATCACTACTTAATGAGAACCTACTGTGTGCCAGGTCCATACACTATTTCTAACGCCCATCACAGCAATGGAACGTATATGTTATCATTTGCATTTTCCAAATAAGGAGGTTGGGCAGGTTGACCCAGGACATGGGCCCTGATTTGCTTGCTCCCAAGTCCTTGTGCACTTCCCCACAAAAGTCCTTGTACACTTCCCCACAATGCCAAGGAGCACCGCTGAGCTGGCAGGACCCAGGTGCTGTTAAGGCTAGGCCTAAGCCAGGGCCCACTGGGCTCAGGGGTGGGGTACAGCGAGGGAGGCAGTCTGGGCACTCACTCTTGCTGACCTGGTGAGGGATGGGCACCACCACGTTCCTGCGCCGTTCTGCATCCTGGGGATCAGGCGGCGGGGCCAGTGAAGCGACAGGTGCCAGGCTCTGAGGGTATGCTCACAGATGTCATGCTGCTGGCATTCTCGTTGCTGCCCGTGGTCATCCTGTCCGAGGAGCTGTCAGACACGAAGCACTCGGTGATCTTGAACTTGGTGTGTGGGAGATGGGCTGTGGGCTGGCAGGATTACTGTAACCTGGGGCTTGATTTAGGACTGGTCCTTTCCACTCTTTTAATACTAAGATCTTTTCAACACTAAGCTTTTCCCCACACCCTTGACTGTTGCATGATGTAGGGTAGTGAACTCTTATGAGGAATCCCATTTATGCCTCAGATGAGTGGCTTTGTATCAGAGACATACCTATTTGTATATTGGTTCAAAGGCTTTTATTGTCTATGCTATATAATAAAGCAAAGACCGGGGGCTCTCTCTCTCTCTCTGGTCTTGCCATCAGCATTGCAGAGGCCTCCCGATCCCATCCTCTTTTCTCTGTGAGTCTGTTTTCTTAATTCTGCACTGTTCTCCCTAGGACCCAGAATTACTAGCTGCACTGGTTCGCTGCATTGGCGGGCTGCAGCTGCTCCTGCAGCTCGGGGTGCTCACAGCTCCGGGCCTGCTCCTCGTAGGTGGAAGAGGCACTCTCTGTGGACACCACGCTGTTCCATCCTTTGTCTGGGGCGAGGAAAGGCACAGAGTTAAGAAACAAGTGGGTTATGGGGAGAAGGGTGTACATGAGACAAGACTGAGCTGTCCCCTCCCCCTGACCCCAGCAGCCATCTGAAAGCCTGGACATCGATGCACCAGTCTCAGAAGACCCTGCTGCCACACGCCCCTCCCTGTGAAGGCAGTGGTGCTGGCAGAAGTGGGGTCTTTGGCTAATGAAGAGCAAACACCTTTCATTTTTTAAAAATAAGCAACTACCCAGAACACTCAGCTTTCTCCAACCCATGTCACATGCACTGTTTTCTCTGACATTTGTGGGGAAAACAACTTGCAATCCTTGACCAGGCGAGCTCAATGAGGTCCAGTGTTTTCATCAGCCACACAGGGAGTCAGTGACCAGCTGGGAAGAAAGCTGACCTGTGTCCCGGCCCCATGGGCTTGGGGCATAGGAGTCGGGAAAGTGGAAGCTGAAGCTGGGTATGAGGGAGCTGGGGGGAGTGACCAGGACACAAACAGAGCTCCAGTCTCACCTGTGTCCTGGGAGAGACTTGCGCTGTAGCTGTCACTCTCAGTGACAGTGACACCGTGCTGGGAGCCCACAGTGTGCCAGTCAGAGGTGAGGGTATGGGCGGGTGTGGAGGCCCGGCACTGGGTATCAGTTCTGGGTACTGTGGGCTGACTGCACAGCCTTCCCGGAGACTGGGTCTACATGAAGGAGACAAGAGCGAGCACCCTCAAGCTGCGGGTACCTGGGCTTGAGCAGAGAGGGCGGTGGGGAGCTAGGGAGAAGGCGGAAGCAGCCAAAGAACTCCCTTGGGAATGCCAGGCATGTGGCCTTTTCTGACCACACAGCTGGCCCCCAAGGAGAGGAGCGAGAGTGTTTTAGGCATGGGGACAGTGGGCAGCATCCTGGTCTTCTCTGCCCACCCCACCTTTTCCTTCAGCCTGGGAAGAATGCCACCTCTAATCCTGCTGCTTCCTGACTGCATCCATCCTCTACAGTCCTGACGTAGTCTAGTCTTACGTCCAGAGTTACAGTGCGAGAGGCAGAAGGCCTTTGAGGGCAAGCACATCCAACCCTCTCAACATTTTTAGGTGAGGAAGCTGAGGCCCAGAGATACCAAGTTTGTTACATTTTCATTGCCCCTATTGTTTGATGGGGCCGGGGAGGGCCCCATTGTCCGTTTCCCTGAATTACCTGCCCTTCGGTAGTACATTTAGATTTACACTCATTCACCCAGTGTTTCCCTTTTTTACAGCATGAGCAAAGGCTTGGATTCTTGGATGCCATCCGGGCTTGAAAAAGAGGACGAGGATGATATTCGGGGAGAGCAGGGCTGTTTCTAGCAAAATGCTCCGACTGCCCACATTGGAAACAAGATCCACTGGCATAACTATTTCCCTGACTTCCCTTCTTTCGTTTGCTTTGCCTTTTATCAAAACACCCTGGAATTCCTGCCTTAACGCCTGTGGCGAAAGCAAGACCTTCCACGTATGAAGGCCTGATATCAGTACATATTCTGATATAAACTTCTTGTTTCACTACTGTCCTTTCAACTTCCGGAATCAGCCGTGAAACAAATTCTTGCTATTGCTCATCAGGACCTTGCCTAATATTGCTGAATTCCTCCATTTCTTCCCCTGCATCTCGAGCCTGATCTAAAGCCCGTTGGAGGTTGGAGCAGGGATTTCCAAGGGTCCGAGACAAAGACCTTGGGAGCAGAGGGCAGCAGAGGTGCAAACTTTAAAATGGCCACAGCCGTGATATTCTCATCTCCCGAGTTATTCTCAGACTCCAAGTTTTTCTCATATTTACATTCCTCTGTTTCTACCTCATTCTGATCAAACAACTTATTCTCAAATGAAAACATTTGTACAAAGAGAAATAGGTCCCTCAAGTTTGAACCTATCTGTCCATGGCTATTTACTCCCAAATTACTTTGTTACTACACTCTCCCCCACACTCTACTTAAAAGCTTCACTGTCCAAAAGCTTTATTCTTACTTCGTGTGCACACTTCTGGGGGTTCCATTACCTCTCCTCTCTCCCTTATTCGATGGCCACACATATGGGCACCAATTGTCACGGTCCAGCCACGTCGAGTCTATTACAGGGTCCTTGATCGGGAAAAGGTATGGAATTGAATAAATGATAGAGACTCAAAGATATATACATACAGATGGGTTCGAGAGGACAGCACGGAGAACAGTTTCTATTGTTCCTGAGTTGTTACATGGCTGCTCCCAAAGGCGCATTGGTCTTTATTCAGGAAAAAAAAACATGGTCCATTAGCAATTCAGTTGTTTCCAAGACAACTCAAAGACAACCCCCACCATACCATTTAAATCTAACTTTACACCAATAAGAAACTAGCTTCCAGCCTCATCTGGAGAACATGGGCAGGACAAGCGAGAATCAGGTATAGCTCTTTGTTAACTGAACAGGTGAGGTGGGGGGTTGGGTCCAACACCTCTGTCCCCAAGACATATCCAAATTGCAAAATACTCTTATATTTCAGTCCCCAACAGTATTGAATTGCAAATATGGGTTTCTCAGGTAGAAAAGGGGGTTCTGGGCAGAGGACCCAGCATGAACAAAGGCTAGGAGGTAAGGAGGAGTGGTGGCTCACCCATGTGGCTAGAACACAGTGTGGGGGGCGAGGGAAAGAATATGGAGCCAGAGTCAGGGTGGGCTCAAACTGCCTGTCCTTGAGGGAGCATGTTGGTCAAATAAGTTTGTAAATATGATATATATGTTTGCCCACTTATAGTTTGTATTGGATGTGGGGGACAGGCTGTAGGCAGGCCAGGTCATTATACCCTACAGCTTAGTTTTAAGACTAAGCTTTTCCCTACACCCTTGACTGATTGCATGATGTGGGTGGTGCACTCTCATGAGGAATCCTCCCAATATGCCTCAGATAAGTGACTTTGTATCAGAAACTTCCTTATTTGTATATTGGATTAAAGGTTTTGATTTCTACACCATAAAATGGGGCTGACCGGGAGCTTGCTTGCTCTTGGTTCCTGAGATTAGTATTAAACAAGAGAGCAGAGAAAGGCCACATGGAGAAGAGGAGAAGCATCCAAGATGGTGGAGTCCTAAAGGAGAAGCCAGTTTGTGCAGAGAGGAGGAGATGGGGAACAGAGGTGAATAAGGCTGGTGAGCTAGAAACCGTTGATTCTAGGAAACTCGGATAAGTCAGTAGCTTTGTGAGCACTGAATGAGTGGGTTTTGGAGCCCAGTGTGTGTTTTTACTTGCCTGCCGGGTGCAAGCTAAAATTAAAGCTGATGGCCCACCAGTTCTTGGCTCCGTTGTTTTATTACTGTGTGTCCAAATCCTATGCAAACCTGCATGGGCCAGGTGGCTGTGATGGTGGGCATGGCTACTGGCTTTACAGAGCGCCAGGCTAGGTGAACCTGGAGGCAGAGGAGACACTGCTCTGGGGTCAGGCAGCCTGCAAACCACTTCCTGAGACAAGGGATGGCTACATTTCACGGCCCCCTTTGTGCTGGGTGGTGTCATAGGGGCGACAGGACCCAGAGGCTGATTTCAGAAGCTTCACAGGCAGGCTGCTGACTGTTGAGACCAAAAGCCAGGGATTATGACCAGAAGAGGAACTGGTCTGCCTAACCCCCACCTCACTTGCCTGATTAAGTCACCAAGGGCTGTACTTCAGTACCCATCCTGCTCACCCATGTTCCCCGGAAGGAATGGAAGCTAGTTACTTCTTTGTGTAAAGTTAAGATGGTGGTGGTTTTTCTGCACCTGGTGGTTTTCTTAGGTTGCCTTGGAAACATCATTGAATTGCTAATGGCCCACCTTGCCCAGAGCATAAAGAACGTTGTCTTTCTGGGGGCGGCCATATTTTTGCGGCTTGGCCAGGACAGTAGTGACTGTCTGCAAGGAGCTGTGGCATCCTCCCGAACCCATTCTGTATATGTCTTTAAGTCTCTGTCTATCTTTCATTCAATTTCATACCATTTCCCGCTCGAAACCCTGGAGTAGACTCGTTGCACTGGTCGCGGTAATGAGAGGAAGGTGGGCCTCATGAGTGAGGAGCACCAGCACGTGCTGGCCGAGGCCAGAGAGCAATATGACGCCAAGGTGCCTGGGCCACCTCCCCCAGCACGCACATACAACCCGAGCTCTCCCCAGAGGAAAGAGTGTGGTCAGTTTGTGGGAGGCTTTTTCCCCTGGTCCCCTGCAAAGGTGAAGTCATTGTTTTTGCCTTTTCACTAAACCTCGTCCTCGTCCCCCAGGCGGGCCCTACGTCCTCTCGTGGTAGTAACAGCTAACGCTGCGCTTGTGCCCCAGGCTGGTCAAGAGGCAGGCATTTGCTGGGCGTTTCCCATGTTCTAGGCAGTATGCTAGGTGGGAGCCATTGGACCAGGTGTAGAAATGAGAGGGTAACAGTGCTCAGGATACTGGCGTTAAGGGCCCCTCATCTGCCGCTTCTCTCTCCCTTTCTTGCTGCGGATATCAAATCCTGTTACTGTGTTCCTCCATATCCCTAGAGTCTGGCCTTGCCTTTCCATTCTAACAGCCACTAATTTAGTCTGTAATTTCTTGCCTGCCTTTCAGTATACCTTAAGTGGTCCCTCTGCCTCCGTTCTTGCCCTCTCCTAATTAGTCTTACACAGCTGTCATAATTATGTGAAATCCTGTGATGGCTCCTCACCCTGTGCAGATACAGCCCTTTATAATGTACTCACCCCTTGCCTTCCACTGTAGGTCTCTGCCACCCGCCCATTGTATCTTGTGCTCCCGTTGTGTAGGCTGTGTAGGGGGTATGGGCTCCTAGGTGGGTGTGTGTGCGTATTTCTGTGCTGTTTACTAGTTGTTAAGCCTGGCTGAGACTCAGTTTCCTTATATGAAGAATGGGGATGTAAGGCCGGTGGCCGAGGCCAGGCAGGTCCACACTGGACTCAGGCAGATAGTACAGAAACTGCAGAGCCAGAAAGCGTCGGGCCAGACCAGGTTATTGTAGGTGAGCAAATAAACAAAAGGGAAAGAGCTAACAAAGGAAAATAAATCTGCTGTTCGCAGTACAGGCAAGGGAGCAAGGCAAACCACACCTCACAGTAGCGGGAGAGCCTCGTATGGGCTGTGCCCAGTGCTCTGCCACATGCTCACGCACTAGTCAAGCAGCGTGCTGGCAGCTGGTAACCTGCCAGCAAGCCCAATACAGCTGCCCCACGGGGGATGGTCATCTCTGCCTGCTGAGAGGACAAGGTGAGATGAAGTATGGAAATGGAGCATTCGTACAGTTCCTGGGACATAGGAAGTGTTCAGTGAATAGAAGCCCTTGTCGTCATAATGAATTCCCCGTGCCCATCCTCTCCTCTCCTGCCTCTTTGCCACTGTGCACACTGCTGTTCTGCCTTAAATCCCCTCACTCCCTTATCCTGCCAGGATAAGGACAAGGCTCCCGTTAGTCCTTCAAGAACACTTCAGTGGTCCTGCACTCTGTGAGGCTTTCCCTGCTCTCCCAGGGTCTCCAAGGAAATCAGACTTAGGGTTGTGATGCGATGTGATGCACGGGATAAGAAAGGGTCTCTGATAAAATGATGGTAACAGACTGATGATCTTGGAGGGAGTCAGACAGACAGACGCCTCTGAGAGGAGGAGCTGGTACTGAATTGCAAGTATGGGTTTGTCAGGTAGACGAGGGGTCCTGGGCAGCCTGCAAACCGCTTCCTGAGACGAAGGACAGCTGCAGTTCACGACCCCTTTGTGCTGAGAGGTGTCGTAGGGGTCAGCAGAACCCGGAGGCTGATTTCAGAAGCTTCACAGGCAGGCTGCCTGCTGTGGAGACAGACAGCCAGAGATTATGACCAGAAGAGGAGAGGCCTGTGAACCCTCCAACTAACTTGCCTTTCCTTCCCAGTGCCCTGACGGAGCAGAAAGCCCCTGAGGAAGAGGGGACTCAGGTGAGAGAGGAGGAAAGCCGGAAGCTGTCTCAGCTCGGGGCCCAGGCTCCTGCCAGCACAGACGCAGAGGAGGACCGAATCAGGTGAGTGTCCGCTGCCTGCTGCCCAGCCCCGAGCTGGCGCCCGCGAGTGCACAGGTCTCCCCATTCCCTCCTGTCTTCTGCTCAGGGCCGAGCAGGGGTCTCTGCAGGAGCTGAGAGGATTTGGGGTCTCTGCAGAAGGCCCATAGCGCCCACATGGAGGAGACAAACAAGAAACTGCTGGCACAGCTTGAGGAAGAGATGGAGGCCTCGGAGCCGAGCGGGCAGGCTGCCCTGAGAGCTGAGAAGGAGAGAGCTCTGCAGCAGCCGAGGGAGCAGCAGCCGGCGCGGAGGAAAGAAGTGAGCAAGTAGAGTTGGGCCTTCCTCTCTGACGTGTCCCCGGGCGGCCTGGGAGGGACTGAGTGTGGAGGAGCCAGGCCGAGAGTGGGGTCTGCACAGACGGGTGCAGAGACTGTGGGCCCTTTGCTCCACGTGGACCAGCTTTCCTCAGGGCAGGTGCTGGCCCTGGTCCCACGGCAAAGCAGAGGGCAGGAGCCCAGAGGCGCCGTCGGGGCCGCTGGCCAGGAGCGCGGGCTGTGGTCAGTGGCAGTGAAGAAGTGAGGGGAGATGACCTGTGGCTTTGGGAAGATTTCTAACTGAAAGAACTTAAACCAGAGGTCCTGAGACAAATGTGCCTCGTCCCTGTCCTTGTTTCTCAGGGACGGTCGTGATGGCCTTTCATCTCTTCCCTGTTCTCGCTACTTTGAATGAGAGCTTAGCACACGCAGAGGGGTTTTCTCCTTTCTCTTCACTCCCTGTCCCTCTGGGAGGAAGAGCTTTCTCTAGGGAAGAGTCTGACGTAAGTGACAGGCCACACGGCACGAAGAGTGGAGCTTCCCCTCTGGGAGAAGGAGCAGCTCGGCAGGGTGGGGGGTGCCCTGGGCTGCACGTGCTTGGGGAGATGGGGCTACAACCTGCAGCCCTCCCAGCTTGGGCCTCACTCACAGGCAGGAGTGCCACCCGGTGCCTGTGCCCGCCCCGAGGCAGGCGGGAGCAGTGACCCGCGGCTGACCCAAATGCCCCCTCATTCTGACCTTTGTGTTCCCGGTCATTTGCTAGTTGCCGACTTTAGGGACTGAGCTACACTGGAGAAACAGAGATGCCCATGTTCCCCTGTGCCCCTTAGCTTGAGGAACGTGGGGACGTGTTCTTGGCTCTTCCTCCCTCAGGAGTTAGTGCCCGCCAGCCTTCCCCGCCCCCCATCCCGCCGCCCCATTTCTTTGCTGCTCCCAGGTGATGGCAGCGCTGGAGAGGAAGTACAGGGCTGAGCTGGCGTGTCTCTTTTCGACCCAGGAGTCCAAGCACAGACAGGTGGGTGCTGCCGGCCCGGCCTGAGAGCCAGAGCCTGGGTGTGGTGGTCCTGGGCACAAGCCTCCAGACCCTCAATGCCAGGAGTAGTCAGCCCTGGCCCTGCCCCGTGGGGTGGGCACTGGGGTCCCCAGGAAGTAAGTCCCCCTGGGCCATGCTAGTGCTCTCTGAGAGCCACACCCCTGGGCTGGGGCCTTCGCAGGTGGTCTCCAGCCTCCAGAAGAAGATGGAGGACATGTGACAGGAGAGCCTGGGGTGGGCCGAGCAGAGAGTCCAGCACAGAGCACGCCATGTGCTGGAGTCTGAGCAAGAGGTGAATGCTGGCCGCTCTTCGCTTTGTGTCTTCCTGTCATGGGTGCTCTGGCGGCCGGCTGGGCCTCCTGCTTACAGGGTCCTCTTTGCTTTGGGTGACTCAGCTGGGGTTAGAACTTCTGGTTCCCTTTCTATGTTCTAGTTTCCTCGAACTAGTAGTAGTAGTGCTGGGCTGTGGCCACGGGTATACCATGTGCGTGTACCTGCAATGTGCATGTCACGTGTGAGGCTTTACGGAGGTGTGCATGTGTGAAACCTTCAGATACCCCCAAGGGCTCTCCTCCCCAAGTGCCGGTCCACACAGTCCTGCATGTTGAATGCCCCCCGCCTGCCCTGCAGCTGTGTGGCCTCCTGAGAGAGAAGCCCCAGGAAGCAGAAAGGGAGCATGAGAGGAAGGTGGGCAGGATGAGGGAGGAGACCAGCACGTGCTGGCCGAGGCCAGAGCAGTATGACGCCAAGGTGACTGGGCCACCTCCCCCACACGCACACCCGGGCTCTCCCCAGAGGAAAGAGTGTGGTCACAGTTTGTGGGAGGCTTTCTTCCCTGGTCCCCTGCAATGGCGAAGTCATTGTTTTTGCCTTTCACTAAACCGTTAGACGGGGAGTGCGTCCTCGTCCCCCAGGCGGGCCCTACGTCCCCTCGTGGTAGTAACAGCTAACGCTGCGCTTGTACCGTGTGCCGGGTGCTGTTCAGAGCGCTTTATACGATGAACTCACTGAGACCTCGCAGCAGCCTTAGGAGAGCACATGCTATGGTCATCACTTTAAAAACGAGGGAACAGATTCTCCCAGGGCCACCCTGGCTAGTGAGCAGAGGAGCCAGGATTCAGGTCTGGACTGTCTGATTCCAGAGCCTTCAGTTTTAACCACCCTGACACCATGCTACCAGGGTTAACCAAAATCCCAGCACACCATAAAATAGCCTGGCAAGAGCCAGACGATAGGTAGATGCCATGTGCCCATCTTCAGCCCTGAGCCTCGGGTGGGAAATTCAGGTGTCTGAGCGGCAGCCCCTCGGGCTTGCTTGCTTCCACTGTGGTATGCGATGGAGGGGTGGCTGACTGTAGCCACAGCCGGGCCTCTGCGCGGGGCTCCTAGGCTGCTGCTCCAGGGACCAGAACCAGTACCCCAGACTCCTGGTACAGTCTTTCCTGGGGCACAAGTAGTGGGTCATGATGAAATGTAGTTGACTCCCTTCCTAAACCTCTTCTGACCTTGTTGAAGATTAGTGACAATTTACTAACGGCCTTTCTTCCCTTAAGGAAGGGCAGCTGTACCTGATGGGACAGTGAGAGTGGCAGGCTCCCCAGGACGTTTCCTCCCCACACTACGCAGACTCTGTCAGCGGCAGAGAGGGTGCAGGCTTTTTGGGGCAGGACCACGTTGTCCCCAGTGCTGGCCTGTGAGAGCTGGCCTTGGGAACTGATGGGGCCTTGATCTTATTCACTCAGGCGGCAGGGTCGGGGCTGTGGTTTCAGGGGTGTGAGGGCCACTGGAGCTTCCCACTGGTGGCCCCACCCTTGTGCAGGGGCGGAAGCTGCGGGCTGACCTGGGGCACCTGACCCGGGAGCTGGAGCGCCAGTGAAGGGAACATGAGCAGGAATTGGAGACTGTGAGGCAGAAGCGAGACCCTTAGCTGGAGGACTTGTGGCTGCAGCACCAGAAGCAGGTGGGGGCCCTGGGCACGCACTTGGGGCCACCTCCACGCAGGGTAGAAAGTGTTGGGACAGCAGGACGGACCCTGACAGCTTCTGGAGTGGTTTCCTCACTGGCTGTCCCCAAACTGGGACATCTCTGCTTCCCTGTGTTCTGGGTCAGGAAAGTGGGGGTGGGGACAGAATCTCTAGCTGTACTTGACTTTGAAGTCATATCTCCCCCAGAGATGATGAGCCTGGAGATGGCCAAGGAGCCCCGTTCTTTTCCTGCCCCTCAGGAGGAGACCACCGGGAAGGAGAGGCAGCACCTCTTTGACGTGAAGAGGCAGGCTGCGCTGGAAACTGGAAAGCAAAGCGGTGTGTCTGCCTCTCCTGCCTCCCTCCTCCCCCCATTCACCTCCCTCCTCCTTCCCTCTTCCACCCCATTCACCTCCTTTCTCCCCTCCCTCCTCCCCCCCATTCACCTCCTTTCTCCCCTCCCTCCTCCACCCCCATTCTCTTCCCTACCCCCTAACCCCCAACCTCTAGTTTACTTGATCTCTCCTGGGCAAAGAAAAGGTAACCAGCCCCTGTGTGTCCACGCTATGCCCCAGGCTCTCTGAGCTGCCCTTTAAAAGTGGTGGCTGGGCTGGGTAAACCCAGGGCACCTCCCCTGCGGGCCCCCTTGTGCTCCAAGCGCACCGCCTCCCCCTACTTCCCATGCCAGGTCCTCTTTTCCTTTCCCTGGTTTAAGTGCCTCTAGAAAATACCCTCTACCTTCCACTTCCCATGCCCCTTTCATGTGAGCTTCTGCCCCCAGCAGACCGCCTGCCCCGCCCCCACCGCGTCCCGTCCCAACCGCCTTCCACGTGAGCTTCTGCCCACAGCAGACTGCCTGCCCCGCCCCCATCCCAACCGCCTTCCTTGTGATCTTCTGACCCCAACAGACCACCTGGCCCGCCACCCCCCACCCCACCCCTTCCCCCCCCCCCCCCGCAACCGCCATCCTTGTGAGTTTTACCCTAAATGATTTCAAGATTTATAATAAAGCTACAGTGATCTAGATAGCACGACACGGGTGCGAAGGCAGACAAAGAGAAACAGGAAACAACAGAAAATTCAGAAACTGACCTTCACATAATGGTTATTTTGGAAAAAAATCTAAACACCCTTCAGTATAAATGGTTAAATAAATCAGGGTTTTGCACAAATTACGCTCCATCTATGCATGGAAAAGTTTGCAGCTGATAAAAGGATGAGGGAGACCTTCCCACGCTGACACAGAAGAGCAGTGGATACAACAAAGCGCTTACATTTAAAAAACAAAACGTGGGAGAATGTGTGCACCTGTCCCGAAGGTGTGGAAGGAATCCACCAATTAGATAGGCTTGGGATTGGGAGTAAGGGTAAAAGACATGTACGAGTTTCAGTGGTTTTTGTTACTTCTGAGAGGGGACTGCTCCAGATCGCCCCGTAGCGGGTCTGCGGAGACAGCTGGCGCACAGCCGGTCCAGCACCAGGACAGCTCCCTTCCTTCCTTCCAGACACCCCCTTTTTTCTTAACATCACTGCAGCCATTTATTTACTCGGTATGTGTACATGAAGGTATTACTATACTGATTATATTTCTCATGTGGCTTTTAATTTTAAAAATATCCAAAAGCAAAACAACGCAGTAAATATAAAGTTACAAACAGAAAGAGAAGAGATTATTAACTCCAGCAAGTGTGAACATCAGGGTGGACACTGAAAACAACAGAAACTCTTGTCCTACAAACACAACCACCTCCGCGCCCTGGTCACTGTGTCCAGTGCAGACTGACTGCAAGAAAGATGTCACTAAGCTGGAGAAGGCCCACAGAGAGGCAGCTGAGAAAGATCCAGAGAACAGGGAGACTCCATGTGAGGCGCTCGGAGGGTTACAGCCCTTCAGCAGAGACGGCTACAACCAGTCATTTTGAAGTATGGTGCACACATAGAATGAATGGATGAGAACAGAGTAATTACACCTTGCGCACAAGACCCTGTAAGAGAGACCCCCTAAGACACCTGGGACGAGCCTGGGACAAGCACAGGGAAGGCCCGTGCTGCCGCAGGAAGTACACTTCTGGCACTCACGTTAGGGAGAGAGCTTGGAGGAGAGGACAGCCTCAGAAGGGGGAGGGGACAACCTCGGGGGGGGGGGGGCAGTGCGGCCCAGCTCCCTCCAGCCTCGGCCAGCTTGCTTCCCCACCATCAACCTCTGCGCCCCTGCAGTAACCTGAGTGATCTTCGCCCCTCACAATCCAAGGAGCTGGAACCAAACTACGAACCTGTTCATAAAAAGATGACTTAAATTCCAGGATGGCTGCCCAGGGAGACGAGACCCTTGCCAGCCTGGGAGCCTCATCACAAACCTCTGGACATACTGATGAGGTCTCGGCATCAGTCTGCAAGGAATAACAAAGATACCCCCGAGGGCATCCAAAACAGGTGCCACGGGACCTGACCCAGGTGGCAGCTCCTGGGACCCTGGGTGTAGGTGCTGAAGCCCTCCTAGGGACCATCAAGTCAGCCTCGCTCAGGCCCAAAGCATCAGGCAGTCCAGCAGAGGACCAGTCCATTCTGTCCAACGCTGTGCAGGACAGGATTCAAAAGGCGACTTCTAAAAGCTGAGCTCCGGCCTAACCAGGCGGTGGCGCAGTAGAGAGCGGTCGCCAGCTTGAGCACGGGAACATCAGCTTGCGTGCAGGATCGCTGGCTTGAGCCCAAAGCGGCTGGCTCAGCTGGAGGCCTCTGCCAAGGCACATATGAGAAAGCAATCAATGAACTAAGGTACCGCAACGAAGAATTGATGCTTCTCTCTCATCATTAATTAATTAATTAATTTTAAAAAAAGCTGAGCTCTGGTGCCAGGCTCCCGATGCCTCGGACCTCAGCGGGCCCTCTATGCCAGCAGACTTACCACGCCGTCCAGTCCACAGGCGGCATGGCCAAGATGCCTTCTGCACCAGCCACGTCAGCTCTGGCTCCTTGATGGGGTCAATCCCGATGTCTCGGGCAAAGTCAAGGATTTTTGCAAGAGAGGCAGGAGGGTAGAAAAGTAAGAGTGGGGAGGAGGTGGATGAAAAACAACCCAAAATCAACCCGTGAAATAATAACACATCTTCTGTGTGTTACGTTGGTCTCTGCTCCCAGCTCCTGAAACAGAGCTTCTAAAACCCTTGTAATTTTCCAAGTAGTAGGAGCAGTTTTGTTCTGAAGGGATGACTCTCGGGGGCTCCTGGACAAGTACTAGTCACCGAAAGATCAAGCCATGATGAGGAGCCTGGCACTTTCAGACTCTCCAGAGAGGGGGGAGGGGCTGGAACGTGAATGAATGGATCATGCCTCCATGATGAAGCCCCCATAAGACCCCCTAAACCAGAGCTTCCAGGCTGGTACCCATGTCCCTGAGCCAGGAGGGTGGTGCAGCTAACTCCATGGGCACAGAGGCTCTGCACTGGGACTCTCTCAGACCTCATGTGGTGTTCATCTGCATCCTTTATCACACCCTTTGTTACATAATCAACTGTTAAATACAAGTGTTTCCCGGAGTTCTGTGACTTGTTCTAGCAACTTTTCAAACCTGAGGTTAGAGCCATGAGAACTTTCTGGTACAGCTGATTGGTCAGAAGTTCCAGGGACAGCCTGGAACTTTCAGTTAGCGCCTGGAGTAGGTAGTCCTGCAGGACTAAGCCTTTAACCTGTGGAGCAGATGCTAACTCCAGGCAGATCGTGTCAGAACTGAACTGAATGGTAGGGCATCTAGCTGATGTCAGAGAATTGGTTAGAATGGGGGAAAAACCCGCACATCAGGTGTCAGAAGCATTGAGTTGAGAGTAAAGAAAAAATAGGGTTTTCTTCCCAAAACAAGTTTTCTACTCTCCCTTTACTTTCCAAAAAGTTATTCAGTGAGCAGGTATTAGTTCTAAAAAATAAACATATATAATTTTCTTAAATTACGGTTTTAAATAGTACATCTCAATCAAGGCATGCTATTGCCATATACCAAGAATATGACTTGAAGCCAAGTTAAGTAAAGCCAAAAATAATAATAATAAGAGCAAGACCTCAGTGTGGCAGGGGCTTCAGGAAGAAATCCCAATGCCCACAGCTAGAAGCCCCTGAATGAGGGCAACCTTACCAGGACACAAGCTTTCCCCAGGTTTGCAAAATCTTAGTGCAAAAGTACTCGTTACTCAACAAGCATGTATCAAAAAACCACACAAGACTAAGCGTCCTTTGGGGACCTCAGCAACACATGCTCAGAGTACCAACCAGGGGACATGTGATGTAAGAGGTGGGCTCGGAGTGCCATAGGAGCACAGAGAAGTGGTGACAGTCTATCAGGGCTGGGGGATGTCTGAGCTGAGGTAGTAGGTGGCACTCAGACAGCCTCCCTCCCCACTCACGGTTAAACCCTCTCTTTCATGAAGAGAGCTGTTTCTTTTCAACTTTGCTACATGATACAAACTCTACTATTTTTGTATTAGAATTTGGAATCAAGAATTTAGAAATGCTCTGTGCCAGAGATCTGGAGGAACAGGGAAGATATATGTATTGAGTTAAGAGCTAGCTCATCAAGAAGAAAAAAAAATGCATGTGATACCCACTGGAACGTGTCACCAGAACCCCCAGAAGTAACAAGATCAATTCTCAAGGGACATCAATGTTTGAGCTGATACTAACCCTGGCCAGAGAGGCATCACCAAGATGGGTCACCTCAGTGGAGAGTTTGGAGGCTGACATTCCTGGGGACTAGGAAACAAAAGCACTTGTTCAAAGGAGCAGCTGAAACAGCTAGCCAGGGACTAATTTATTCACCGACTCACAACCAGTCACCACCTGCCATGAATGAGAAACAGTCTCTGCTCTCATGAAGCTTTCATTCTAGGAAAAGAAGCAGCCGGTAAAGAGGTGAACAGGTAAATACACAAAGACTTCAAGCTCCTGATAAACATAATGAAGTCAATGTGCTGTGAGACAGAGAATGTCAGGGTGGAGAGGCACTCCTTCAGAAAGGGCGAGGGAAGACTGATGGGAATGCTGAGACACTGACACCCGGAGGTAAGGAGTCACGCAGGGCACTGAGGAAGAGCACTCAAGAGCAGGCTCAAAGGGCCTGTGACAAGAAGCAGCTTGGCCCTCTGGGGACTGTCAGAAAGGGCATGTGGCTGCTAGAGTAAGCAAATAACAGCCTGGCCAGGTGGCAGGGCCAGGTCATGCAGCATCCTGTACGTCCCACTAAGGTGTTACGCTGAGCCCAATGGAAGGTTTTAACAAGCAGAGCCCTGGCATGACCTGCTGTGCGCTTAGAAAGAACACTTCCACAGAGTAGAGCAGACTGCAAAGGGCGAGTTATAAGCAGGAGACTAGTTAGAAGCTACTCAGAGTCCAGAAAGAGAAAATGGTGACTTGAGCCTTGGATGTCTAATTGGACTCAGTAGAAGATAGTTTTTTGTTGTTGTTGTTTCTTTTTTGTGACAGAGACAGAGAGAAACAGACAGGGACAGACAGACAAGAACAAAGAGAGATGAGAAGTATCAATTCTTTGTTGCAGTTCCTTAGTTCATTGATTGCTTTCTCATATGTGCCTTGACTGTGGAGCTACAGCAGACTGAGTGACCCCTTGCTCAAGCCAGCGACCTTGGGTTCAAGCCAGCGACCTTGTGGTCATGTCTATGATCCGACACTCAAGCTAGCAACCCTGCAGCTCAAGCTGGTGAGCCCACACTCAAGGTTTAGGATAAGCTCATGCTCAAGCCGGCGACCTTGGGGTTTCAAACCTGGGTCCCCTGCATCCCAGTCCAACACTTTATCCAATGCGCCACCGCCTGGTCAGGACAGAATACGGTTTTGTTTTTTAATTTATTCATTTTTTTAGCCAGAGAGGAATCGAGACAGAAAGAGACAGGAACATCCATTTGTTCCTGTATGTGCCCTGACTGGAGATTGAACCTGCACCTTCTGCGCTATGTTCTAACTTCTGGCTGATGCTCTAACCACCAGAGCTATCCAGCCAGGGCAGAAGACAGTTTTTATTAAAATTCTTAGATGTATGATGCACAGAATGCCACCTCCCGGGACCAAACTTGATTACAAATTAAGAACAATTATCATGAAAAACGAACTTTGGACTAAAACAACAGGACTTGAAAACCAAGGAGCACAGAAGAAACTACACCAAGCCTGATAGGGAGTGTGGGCATGTGGGGGGGGGGGGGCTCCCCTGCTCCCAGGAGGGAGGGGAGGCTGAGGGTCCAGGGGGTTTCTCATTACAAGGAGAGAGACGCTGAGAGGCGGGGGTCCTTAGTACCAGGACCGGAGCCCCAGCCTAGAAAGCCAGGGACTGGAGGAGACAGCCTGACAGCACTGAGAGGGGAGAAGAGCCGGATTTCTGTCTGTGGGAAAAGGCTGGCAAAGGAGTTGCAGCCTTAAAGGGCCAGCGCAGAAAATATGGCTCACAGCCACTTGCCTGGGGCTCCAGGGACAAGGAGGGCTGAGAGGACTGGTCTTGCATGAGGAGAGTGAGGAGATCGAGGCACAGGAACACAGACGGTGATAAGGAGAATACCTGAGCTGAGTCATTCTCCAGTGCCAAAGCGGCCATAGCTGGGGGGGGGGGGTCCTCTCCTTAGTGTGGTCACGTTGTCTCAACACGTATCCCTATTTCCATAGCCCAATTTACATTCAGAACTGCCCTCGGGGACTTATCCTCTAGCAGAGGAAGCACAGGCGACCTCAAGAGCAGTGCCCGGCAGGGGAAACAGGCTGCTCTGAGTGCTGAGACAGACGCAGCACACTCCCGCTAGGAGAATGAAGACGGGCTTTGTCAAGCAGCGGGGTACCAGGCTGACGAGAGGTCTGACAGCAGACAGAGCAACTGCAGGCAGAGGGACAAAATGTGCAGACAAGGTGCTCTGCTGTGCTGGGTACCTGCACGCGTGGCGGGGGGCGGGGGCGGGAGCCCATTCAGGGTCTGGTCATGGAGAGCCTTGAAGACCACCCTTAAGAGCCTTGACTCTGCCCTGTAGCAAAGGTGGAGGGGGTCGCTGAGGGCCTTGGTGAAGGAAAGTGACCCAGAGTGGCCTTGTTTAGGATGAGAACTCTGGCAGCAGAGGACTGGATGGGTCAGAGAGACCTGGGATCACAAAGACCACTGTGGAGGCTGCCACGCAGGTGGCAGAGATGAGGGCTGACACCAGCACAGAAGCCATGGAAACAGACAAGTGACAGCTGGGAGGGACGGTCTGATGTTAACAGGACTAGGGCTTGAGGGAAAGAGTGCAGAGGAGTCCAACTTGAATCCAACATTTCCAGCTTCAGGGACAGGACGGTGCCAAGCTCTTTACCTGAGCAGCTGGTGTAGTTCTAGAAGTGTCCCCTCTCCCACCCCATCTCCTGTAACCACCTCAGGGTCCCGTGGGCACCCAGCCATCCCTGATGCTGCTCCCACGCTAAAGCCCAGTGACTCAGGAACAAGTCACCCTATTAAGTGGCTGCTGTGGCCACTACTCTGAGTGAGCCCCCAACTGAGGAGGTGCCAGCCACACCATGTGACTAACAGGAGACTAAAGGAGCAGGTCCTGACTTTTCCTGAAGCCACCTCTTCAGAAGACATCGCTGTCTACCTGGAGCGGTGAGGACGACACAGCCATGGGAAAGCAGGAAGAACCTGTCATCAAAAGGTGGGGACGTTGCTGAAATGTGTGCTCAGGAAATGACCAGACCTGGTCACTCTGAAGCTGTCCCAAGGTTCTTCCAGGGACCCTGCTAAATGACATGGGATCTACAAGGGACACCACCAAGGTGCTCTCTGCACCCTGACAGCTGAGAGATGGGCAAGGGACGTGTCCTGCCTTACGACTCACAAGAGATGGCTCCCTCTGTCAGTCCTCTGGGCCAGAGGGAGCCAGGCTCTGCTGCCTCTCATTCCCACTGTGACACTTGGAGTGGCACCTCAGGAGGAAAGGCTGAAGGCACACTCTTCTCCGCAGCACATAAGCCAGGGGGGAACCTGGTCCCCACCATGAGAACCCGCCATACCTGCGCGCACTGCTCCAGCCTGCGCACACAGAGTCGGACGCGAGCAGGCACTGACTCAGAAAAAGCAGAGCAGAAAAGCGCCGGGCACCAGATGTGGCCCACTGCCTGGTGGCCTAAGGAGTCTGAGCTCCTCTGGGGGGAGGGGAGGAACCCCGGAGAAGGAGGACTGAATAGTGGTCTGAGCATCAGGCTGGACTTTATTCAGTACAACAGGCAGTGGATCTATCTATACATGTGATCGACAGAAGACATCAACTATCTCAGGGAATCTGAGGAAATCCACACTTGAGAAACGTCCACTCCTAGGCACACGCTATCTGTAGAAAGCGTGGGCAGGTGAAACTGTCCTGTGGCCCTGTGCCTAATTAGCGATATACATAATCATCTATGTTTAAGGTCAGAAAGAATCTGGAAAATCTGGATTCTTCAGTCACTCAAATGCCAAACCTTCCATCACAAAAATATTTAAAAATATATATATTTTACGTTAAATAAATTGATAAACTTAGGTAAGTTAAATTAAATAAATCGCCTGCCTGGCTCCAGAGAAAATGTGAGCAGGGACAAGGCCACAGAGCAGGAACTGTAGGAAGGACGATGGATAAGAGATCGCATTTCTGTGCTGGCTTCCAGAAAGCATTTCCTCATCCAAGAACAGTTTCCCGAGCTAAGCTGGTTACTGCTGGGCGCTGGTGAGGCAACGGGGACAACACTTTCAGCAGCTGCTCCCCTGGACCTAGTCTCCTGAAGGAGGGCAACAAACCAATCAAAGCATCACAGAGAAATGTGTAACTATGAGGTACGGCCTGTGGAGGAAATGAGCCGGACTTAATAGTCTCCGCTGAGCACTGAAGGGCAGAGAGGGGGAGGAGGTATTCTAACAGGAGTAGCAGCACGTGCAAAGGCCCTTCAATAGGAAATAACATCAAGCAAGCAGCAGTATGGTTGGTCATGATGCCACAGAGGTGGGCGATAGCCAGGCCATGCTCAGAAGTTGGCCTTCATAATGAGAAAGCCAAGAGAGTATTTTTTTGGTAGATGTTTTAAAAAGAGCTCTCTGGCAGCCATCGGGAACACAGACTGGAATGGAGGCCAGACTAGAAGGAATGGCTGCAGAGAGACTAAGTAGGAAGCCATGATGCTTGACCACTCGAAGGCACAGTGGATAGAGCGTTGGCCTATGACACAGAGGACTCAGGTTTAAAACCCTGAGGTCACCAGCATGAGCACCAGCTCATCCAGCTTGAGTGCGGGCTCACCAGCTTAAACTCAGGGTCGCTGGCTTGAGTGTGGGATCACAGACATGACCCCATGGTCTCTGGATTGAGCCCAAGGTCACTCACTTGAGCAAGGGGTCACTGTGTCAGCTGTACCCCCCTCCCCATCAAGGCACATATGAGAAAGCAATCAATGAACAACTAAGGTGCAGCAACAAAGAATTGATGCTTCTTATCTCTCCCTTCCTGTCTATCTGTCCCTCACTGTCTGTTTCCCATTAAAAAAATATTTTAATTTAAAAAAAATTAGCCTGACCAGGCAGTGAGGCAGCAGAAAAGAGTATTGAACTGGGATGCAGAGGAATCAGGTTTGACCAGGTTCGAAACCTCGAGGTCACCGGTTTGAGCGCAGGCTCACCAGCTTGAGTGCAGGGTTGCTGGCTTTAGCGTGGGATCATAAACTCATAGGCATGACCCCATGGTTGCTGGCTTGAGCAAGGGGTCACTCGCTCTGCTGTAGCCGCCCCCTCCATCAAGGCACATATGAGAAAGCAATCAATGAACAAAGGTGCCACAATGAAGAATTAATGCTTGTCATCTATGAGGCGTCTGTGTTAGGCTTGCTCACTGGTTTAGCGGCTGCAAGCGCTTTGCCTGATTGGTGAGTGAGTGCCTGGCTGTGACACATGTGTATGGCCGATATAAGGCTATGGGTGCTTGCACTCAGGGGGGATTGCGGATGTGTGAAGTGCCTGCCCACCCGCCTGCCCACCCGCCCACCAGCCAGCCACTGTGGGGGCCATGTTGCTGTTTGTTTGCCTGAGAGGTGGTTTCCCCTGCCTGTGTGCTTGTGTGCCCTTGAGACTTTATTAAACGGAACAGCGCAACCCTTTCTGCCTCCGCGGTTTCTTTACTGTGTGCCTGAATCCAGTGTGGACCTGCCTGGCCTCGGCCACCGGCCTTCCATCCCCATTCTTCATATAAGGAAACTGAGTCTCAGCCAGGCTTAACAACTAGTAAACAGCACAGAAAGCACGCACACACACCCATCTAGGAGCCCATACCCCCTACACAGCCTACACAGCCGGAGCACAAGATACAATGGGCGGGCGGCAGAGACCTACAGTGGAAGGCAAGGGGTGAGTACATTATAAAGGGCTGTATCTGCACAGGGTGAGGAGCCATCACAGGATTTCACATAATTATGACAGCTGTGTAAGACTAATTAGAGGAGGGTAAGAACGGAGGCAGAGGGACCACTTAAGGTATACTGAAAGGCAGGCAAGAAATTACAGACTAAATTAGTGGCTGTTAGAATGGAAAGGCAAGGCCAGACTCTAGGGATATGGAGGAACACAGTAACAGGATTTGATATCCGCAGCAAGAAAGGGAGAGAGAAGCGGCAGATCAGGGACCCTTAAAGCCAGTATCTGGTGCACTGTTACCCTCTCATTTCTACACCTGGTCCAGTAGCCCCCACCTAGCATACTGCCTAGGACATGGGAAACGCCCAACAAACGCCTGCCTCTTGATATTAGATGAATTCCAAGTGCAGACTCAAAGTCCTTCCCTGAGCGAGGAACCAGGAGAAGAGGAACAGACCTAGGGGACCAGAAAGGTTGGGGGTGATGAGTAAGCAGGTCCGAGCTCAAGAAAGAGGTCTGGCCAAAGCCACAGTTTGGGGAGTCACCCTCAATGGTAACTGAACTGTAAAGGTGACTGAGGAAGGCTGGGTTAGGAGAAAAACAGTTCTAATTGCCCCCGCTGCCCCAAAGCGGGAGAGGGTCTGGCTCACCGTGGATCCGGGCCTGGGGGGCGCGCCCCCACAGGGAGGTGCTGAGCACGGCTGAAGGCCGGTCCCCATGCAAGCACCGGACTAGCCTACCTGTGCCCAACGGGCGCGCCCCGCCGCCCCGCCAGCGCCGGGCCCAGCGCCCCTCGGCCACTCGGAGAGGGTTAGATGGACGCACCCGGTCGGCCGTTGGGGTTCGCTCCTTCCCAAGTGTAACCGTCCACGCTCGTGCACGATCCTGCTCGTGGGCACACCGGAGTGCCTCGACCCTCCCCGGCCCTCCTTTCCCCGCCGCCCAAGCCTTCCCCGAGGACGTCCTCACCTGCCCTCGGCTGGGGAGGCTCTGGGCGAAGGCTCCGGGCTGCGCGCAGCTTCTTCGGAACCACCACGTCTCCAGTTTTCCCGCTGCCAGGGACGCCGGCCGTTGCTCTGCAGAGACCCACAGCCACTTCAGGAAAGGCTTCCAACTTGGCGCCGCCGTCGTCCCCGCTCCGAGCCCGGGCTCGTGGCGGTCGTTGCGGCTGTGCGGTCCTGGAGTCCGGGTAGGGAGTGCTCCCGCAGCGACGCCGCCGGCGAGCCCGTTCGTGTTGCGGGTCCGGCTTCCAGGTTAGGACCGCGGAGGCCTCGGCGCAGTGAGGCGGGGCGCGGCGGGGCGGCGCGCTGCGCCCGGAACACACCCCCTCGCCTGCCCCGGGCTCCGAGGGCTGAGAGCGCAGGAAAGGAGGCTTTTCGTGAAAGGCTTCAAAATAAAAAAAATTAAAAGCGGGGGGAGCTTTACCCTGGGGAGGCCAGTGCCCCCCACCTCCGTCCCGCTGAGTTGTTGGTTTCTCCGTATGGCTTCCCGCGTCCCCGCTGAGGTGACGGGGTGCGGGGAGGTGTCTGAAGGGCGGCTCTTGGCCCGGCACTTGTCGCGGAGTCCCCAGGCGACGTCGCTCGACTTTAGTGGCGGCGACTCTGTTTTCTTTGAAAAAGAAGGCTGTCACCCCCTTTCTGTTCCACCTGTCCCCTTCTCCTCGTCCCGCCACCCCACTGGAAGCTCCGGTCAAAGGTGGACGTGGCCGTGTTGGGGACACAGACGCGTCCGTCCCTGCCCTGGAGCGCGCGGCTCCGCCCGGCTTGCTGAGCTGACCCAGCCCCGAGGAAAGACGCCTGCCCCAGGGAGCGGGGCGGCCGGCTGGCGGCAGGGGAGCCAGACGAACCCAGAAGCACTCCCGTATAGCTTGGGTGGCAGCCACGGAGTCAAACGCATGTTCTGCCCTCATTGGGCAATAAATAGTGCGTTTCCAAAACTGCCCTTCGTCCTCAGTTCTCAGCACCGAGGGCAGCCGCTCAGGCCCTCTGGTTGCCCCAGACGTTGGCGGCACTGTTTCTGGCCAGTGATGCAGCAGAAACTTAAACAAAGGCATGTCTTTCAGCGGCGGTCTGCTGTTTTCCCAAGAGAACATCTGCAGTTTGATACAATGCGACACGATGGGTGTGCTGCCCAAAGAGTTCTAGTGGGGAAACTGATCCACTCTAGGTTGAAGTGTAGACTCTATTTAAGGACCATTTTTAGTGGGTTGGGGAGATGAGCTCCGCTTCAGAGTAACAAAACTAAACTGGGATAGAAAAATAAACAGAAAAGAAACTTGAAACAGGAAGTAAGAAGTGTAATGCGGGGACATGAGAAGTTATTAATGGATTTTGGAATCCTTTCAGTGCATGACATAAATATTAGGAAGAGAGAGAGATCAGAGGACATCGAATAGAGTGACAGTAAATATTTCATGAAGCTTTTGTTTCGCGATATGTGTGGATGAAGAAGAAGATGTTAATGTATACCACATTAAAGTGGTTTCTGTCAAAATGCTGGATCCAACTGTAGGGCTCAGGCTGGGTTCAGTGTTCAGCTCTGTTATTTACCAGTTCTGTGACTAAAGTATCTGTAAATAGGGAAGAATTGTAAGAATTAATTGAAATAAAATATTACATAGTTAAGCCTCATTTTTAAAAAACTGGTTAAAACCCAGTTATTTCTTGTCAGAAATGACAACAATTTTATTAATGTATTTTTTACATCTACCTTTATTTGACACCAGCCAGCTTTATGTCTCCATGTGTAATAATAAAAAGTCATGTGGACAGAGTCTTGGTTTGTGAGGTTTTAGTACATGAATGGTTTAGAGTTAATTCTCCTCTGTCCTTGTTTAAAGCTCATTTCTTTCAAGCCTCTTGATACTAGCATTCCATACCCTTCCTTTGATATTTTTCTGCATCTTAGAGTAGCATAGGTGTATTAGTTTTTCAGGCTTGAGCATGGGCTCACCAGCTTTCACGTGGGGTTGCTAGCTTGAGTGTGGGGTCCTCATTGACTTGAAGCCCAAAGGTTGCTGGCTTGAGCCCAAGGTTGCTGGCTTGAGCAAGAGGTCAGCGGCTCAACTGGAGTCCCCCTAATGTACCAGTTAAGGCACATATGAGAAAGCAATCAATGAACAACTAGGGTGTTACAACAAAAAACTGATGATTGATGTTTCTCATCTCTCTCTCTCTCTGTTCCTGTCTGTCTGTCCCTATATATCCCTCTCCCTGACTCTCTCTGTCTCTGTAAAACAAAAAGAAAGAAAAAGAAATTAACAAATATTAAAAACAAAGAAGTAACAGTAGATCTATAAGACAACCAGAAAAAAATAAACAAAATAAGTAAGTCCTTACTTATCAGTAATTACTTTAACTATAAAAACACATTGAATTCTCTAATCAAAAGACAGAATGGCTGACTGGATATGAAAACAAGATTCAACAATATGATGCCTACAATCAAGTCACTTTAGCCTTAAAGACGTACATGAACTGAGACTGAAGGGATAAAAAAGGTATTTTAAGCAATTTGTGACAACAAAAAGGCAGGGACAGCTATCTTACATCAGGAAAAAGGACTTTAAAAATGTAAAAAGGGACAAGGTCATTGTTTAATAATAAAGGGGTCAATACATCAAAAAGATACCACAATCATAAATATTTATGCCCAACATTGAAACACCTAAATAAATAAAGCAAATACTAACAGAACTAAAAGGAGAAATAAGAAGCAATATATTATAGTTGGGGACTTTAATGTTCATTCTCAACAATGGATAGATCACTCAGACAGACAGAGAACTAATAAGGAAACACTGGATTTGAATAACACTATCAACCAAATGGGTGTATACAGGCATCCTGTCCAACAACATCAGAATACACATTCTTCTCAAATGCACATGAAACATTCTCTGGTATATACAGATTATATGTTAGGCCATAAAACAAATTTTAGTAAATTCAAGATTAACATTATACCAAGTATCTTTTCTGACCACAGTGATATGAAACTAGAAATCATTAACAATAAGAAAACTGAAAAATTCATGAATACATGGAAATTAAGCAACATTCTTGCGAGCAACCAATGGAATAAAGGAGGAATAAAACAAATATCTTGAGACAAGTGAAAATGGAAACACAATATACCAAAACTTATGAGATGCAGCAAAAGCAGTTTTAAGAGGAAAGTTAATAGTTAAAGTAGGAAGCAAAGAAGATTTCAAATCAACAACCTGACTTATACCTTAGGAACTGGAAAAAGAAAACAAACTGAGACCAAACTTAGCAGAAGAAAGGAAATAATGAAGATTATAGCAGAAATAAATGAAATAGAGAACACAAAAACAGTAGAAAACAGTAAATACACTAAGACTTAGTTCTTTTTAAAAATAAACAAAATGGACAAACTTTTAGTTAGACTAACCAAAGAAATAAGAAAGAGGACCCAAATCAAAATTATAAGTGAAAGAGAAGACATTACAACTGATACTACAGAAATACAAAGGGTTATAAGGGGTTATAACTATATGCCAAAAAACTGGATGACCTGGAAGAAATGGAAAAATTTTTAGAAACAGACAGTCTACCTAAACTAAATCAGCAAAAAATAGAAAATCTGAATAGACCAATTACTGGTAGGAAGATTGAATTAATAATCAAAAATATTCCGATGAAGAAAAGTTCAAGACTTATGGGCTGATAGCTTTGCTGGTGAATTTTTACCAACAATAAAGACAAATTAATACCAATCTTTCTTGAATTCTTCCAAAAAATTGAAGAATTGGTAACACTTCTGAATTCATTTTACAAGGCCAGAATTACCCCAATACCAAAACCAGAAAAGGACTCTACCAAGAAACAAACAACAAAAAAACAACAACAAAAGAAAACTACGGACCAATATCTCTGATGAATAGAGATGCAAAACTTTTCAATAGGATACCAGAAAATCAAATTCAGCTGCACATTGAGAGGATCATGCACTTGATCATCATCAGGTTTCTTCTCTGAGATTAAAAACAAGACAAGGACGTCCACTCTCACCACTCCTACTCAACATAGTATTGGAAGCTCTAGTCAGAGCAATTAGGCATGGGAAAGAAACAAAAAGTATCCAAGTTGGAAAGAAAGAAGTAAAACTGTCACTGTTTGCAGGTGACATGACATTATATATTTATAGAAAACCCTAAAGTCCCCACCAAAAAAATTTAGAAATAAACAAATTCAGTAAATTTATAGGAGACAGAATTAATATACAAAAATCGGTTGCATTTTATATACACTGATCATGAACATCAGAAAGAAAGATGAAAAAAGAAAACCCACAACAATCCCACTTGCAATTGCATTAAAAAGAATAAGATACCTTGGAATAAATTTAAGCAAGGAGGTGAAAGACCTGTATGCTAAAAACTGTACAATGTTGATAAAAGAAATTGAGGAAAACACAAAGTGGAAAGATACCCTGTGTTCATGGATTACAAGAGTTAATACTGTTAAAATGTCCATCCTATTCAAAGCAATCTACAGATTCAATGTGATCCCTATCAAAATTGCAATGGCATTTTTCACAGAAACAATCCTAACATTTGTATGGAACCACAAAGAATCCCAAGTAGCCAAAGTAATCCTGAGAAAGAAGAACAAAGTTGGAGGCCTGATGCTCCCTGATTTCAAACTACATTATAAAGCTATAGTAACTGGAGTGTAATTATGAAAAAAAAACCCAAAACTAAACTAAAAAATGAGACACATAGATCAATGTAGCAATAGAAAGCGTAAAAACAAACTCACCTGTATATGGTCAGTTAATTTATGACAAAGGAGCCAAGAACATACAACAGGAAGGACAGTCTCTAACGAATATTGCTGGGAAACTGGACCACTAACCTACACTAACACAAAGATGAACTCGGTATCAAAGGCTTGAAGACAAGGCCTGAAACCATGAAACTTGTAGAAGAAAACCTAAGTGGTAAGCTCCTTGATATGGTCTTGGTGATGATTTCTTTTTAAATCTGACTTCAAAAGCACAGACAATAAAAGAAAAAATACACAAACGGGACTACAAACTGAACAGTGTTTGCACAGCACAGAATCAACAAAATGAAAAGGCAACCCACTGAATGGAAGAACATGTCTGCAAATCATCTATCTGATAAGGGGTTATATATATAAAGGAGCCTTACAGTTCAACAGGAAGACCCCAAGCAAGTGGATTTAAAAATTTACAAAAGATCTGAATAGACATCTTTCCAAAGAAGATCTACAGATGGTCAACAGGTATACTACTCACAAACAGTAGGGGAGATTTCAAAGTAAATATGAAGGTACAAAATATCCCCTAATGTTTGTGAGAAGTACACATGAAAAGATGCTTAACATCACTCATCATCAGGGAAATGCGAGTCAAAACCACAATGAGACATCGCCTCACACCTGTCAGAATGGCTACCATCCGGAATTCAACAACCAAGTGCTGGTGAGGATGGGGAGAAAGGGAATCCCTGTGCACTGCTGGTGGGAATGCAGACTGGTGCAGCCACTGTGGGAAGCAGTGTGGGTGTTCCTCAGAAAATTAAAAAAGTACAACTACCATATGATTGATCCAACAATTCTGTTTGCGGGTATTTATCCAAAGAAAATGAAAACACTAATTCAAAAAGATATCTGCATCCTCACGTCCATAGCAGCATAATCTACCATGGCCATGGTAGGAAACAGCCTCAGTGTTAGCGCAGGACGGGCAGGTCAAGCCGGGGTGACATACGCACAATGGCATACTGCTCAGCCGTAGAAGGAAGGAAACCTTGCCATTTCTGGAAATGTGGATGGAACTCGATGGCATTATGCTGTCAGAAACTGGACAAAGACAAATACTGCACTGTCCTACTTACATGTAAAATTTAAAGAAAAAAAAAAACGAAACAAAGCTCATAGAGAACAGATTGCTGGTTGCCAAGGGACAGGGTCGAGGTTGGGCAGAATGGGTGAAGGGGGTTAAAAGGTGCAAATTCTCAGTTATAAAATATAGTAAATAAGTCACGGGATGTAACGCACAGCCTGCTGACTATCGTTACGGATACTGTATCGCATATTTGAAAGTCACTAAGAGAGTAGATCTTAAAAGTCCTCATTACAAGAAAAAAAGTTTGGTAACTGCTGACAGATGTTCACTATGCTTATTATGGTGATCATTTCCCAATAATACAAATATCGGATCATTATGTTGCAAGCCTGAAACGAATAGGTTATTGTCAATTATACCTCAATAAAAAAAGTTAGCAATTGGCAAAAACGGTAAGAAAAAGGGTAAAACAGTTTGTCCCATGTCACCATGGTATTTATACACACCTCTAAACTATACTCGAATTTCAAAGACAAAAGCAAAGCCTAGCTTCTGTTTACCATGCTACTGTCCCATGTACCACCACAAAGCGTGCTGGCCCTCTCTCCCAAAGAGAATTAAAAAAATAACATCAAAAAAAGTGGTTAAAATGGTAAATTTTATGGTGTGTAATTTTTATTACAATAAAAATAAAACCCAAAACCAACGCCTGGCTGCACACCCAGAAATTGTGACTCAGCGGGGTTGCTGAGAGCTGGGCTGGATTTTGAACAAGCTCTTCAGGTGAACCTGATCTGCCACTCAGTTTGACTCCGGTCGTTGGCCGAGGGGGGAACACAGGGGTGGTCTCTCTGAAGGCCTTCTGGAATGTGCATCCGAATCCTCTGTGGGTTTTGCTAAACTGCACGTTCTGATCCAGTGGGTCTGGCGTGAGACCCAAGACTTTGCATTTCTAACCAGCTCCTCGGGGCCGCTGTGCCGCTGGTCTGTGAGCCACAGCTTGAGGACTGAGGCTCTGGGAACCCATGGTGGCCTTGTCTGTGGCGGACAAAGGAGACATCTGGAAAGGAGCACCTGGGCGTTTAAGAGGATCGCGCAGACGCAGAGTTCAGTGACAAGGGGCAGGAGCTCGGCCGACCTGTGGCTCAGCCTGCGGGCACAGCTTACACAGGCAGGCTGTGGTGCAGCGAAGGGCGTACTGAGGATAGAGGGTATCTACACAGAAGTGAGTGCATTTTGCACAATCTGTCTGAATTTCCAAACCTTCTGTTTTTATAGTAAGGGGCCCAGCTCGGCTGAACACAAGTTAAACTGGCTCAAATCCTGCTGCTCTGTTGCCTCTGCACATCCTCCTCTTCTTTCAGGCTCCACGCCAGGTCCCAGGCCTTCTCAGCCGGCCCCCAGGGCTGTCCATCCCTCCTCTCACTGCCCGCACCGGCAGAGGGTCCATCAGCGCTCTCATCAGCCTGCACAGGTTACTAGCTCAACTGCCCTGAATTGGCCACTGGCAGTTCCACACTGACTGCTCTTCTGCCAGGAAGTGCAGCTGGCTGCCCTGGTTCCAGAGGGCTCCTCACCCGGCCAAGGCCTCAAGAAGGAGGAACACAGGCAGTATGGGTCCATGGCTAAGGACTCAGATTCCTCTGCCTGCCCCTCTAAACTTGGGTGGATTACTTTACTCCTCAGGGCTCCGGCGTTCTCACCTTGCAGATGGAAACCGGGATGCTTCCTCCCAACACTGCAAGGAGGTTCCACGGCCAAAGCAAGGAAACTGTTTGCTCAGCACCTGGCCCCATACAATAGGGCTCTGGGACCCGTCTTCCCGATAGTCCTTAGGGGGGTGTCTCCGTTCCCCTCTAGCTCCTGGGGGTTTGTTCGTCCCCTTTGTGCTGGTCTGAACAGGCACTGATTTGTGCTTTGTGTTGCCCAGGGTCCAGCATGGAGAGGTGTGGGGGAGGGGGAAACTCTAAGCCCAGTTCTGGGAAGATCCTCCCAGGCCTGATGGATCACTATGCTTGCAGTTTGGGAGGTCACCTGTCAATGGTGGGAGCAGGTCTGGGAGGTGTCCTGTCCCAGGGCGGAAAGAAGCTGGATTGTCATCCGGTGCCTACTGTCCTCATTTTTCTCAATGTCATTAGCTAATTCTGTTGGCTGGGTCCTGGGTGTGGGCCCAGGAGGCACCTAGGAACATCTCTGCCTCTCCTCTGTTACTGTGCCCGCTTGTATGCCCCGCACTGGCCGGGTGCACAGACAATGTTTATGGAGCCAGGTCAGCTCAGGAAAGTGCCTCTATTCAAAGTCCTGCATCTCAGGGATGCAGCCCTCGCTGGGCCTGGACCCTCCCTTCCCCTACAAGCCTCGGTTCCCTCCCCAGTACCTCCTTTCAGCTGTGAGGCACCAGCGGGCCCCAGACTCACCTTCCTTCCACACTCCCCATGCACGACTCAGCCGGGACAAAAGCGGAGGGGCAGTGCTGGACCCAGGAGCCCCCTCGTACCTTGCAGGAGCACCTACTTCTGACCTGGGGGCTCCACCCACAATGGAGAGAGGTCCCCCTCAGACCACAGACTTTGTGGCCCTGGGCTTTACTCGTCTCCTGGGTCTTTCCCTCTCTGCCTGTCCAAACCTGCAGGAGCTTGGAGGTCCAGCTCACATACCGCCTCCCCGTGCTGCTCTCTCAGCCATCATCAGAACGGTCCTCTGCACACCTGTGCGTGGGCACGTTTCCTCTACCTGATGCTCCAATACCGACTCCTCTGAAACCAGGTGAAAACCTTTTTAAAAAACTTAATGAGCTGAGCTAGAGCCTCCGGCTTCTCCAACTCTCCCCACGTGGCATGATGGTCTGGTCCAGGGGCCTCTCCTTCCTTCCTCCTTACCAGATGGGAAAAAGCCACCACGTGAAGCATAACCTTTTATTGCACACAGCGCTGGGTCCTTTTTCATAGAAAAAGGTATTAACACATAGGCATCATCAAATTGAAGCAACTCCTGGTTTTCTTGAAACAGTAAAATCGCCTGCAGTGTCTCTATGCGTATATATCTCTCCACGCATGGTGTGTGGGCTGGAGGTGGGCTTTGACGTGTACTGTCAGATTCCTTGTGCCCTGGCTTTGTGGAGAAGAAAATAGTTTCATTTGTACAAAAGAGTTTGATGTACAAGCGTTCATGACTTGGGTCTATTTTCTTCCCCATTGTCGGTTGGTTTTGTCTGTCCGTTTAATACAAATAATGCAGAGAAACAGCCGAGTTGGTGTCTGAGGGCCGGAGGGGCAGGTCCGAGCCCAGAGCTGCTCTTCCGGCCGTGCCCCTACCCCAGGGTGTAGGACTTGGAGTAGGCCCCAGCCCCCGGCTCTGAGATCTCCCTATCCCCGACGTGCTCATCTCCAGAAGTGGGTCCCTGGAGCACATTTTGTTGTGTGGGCCCCCGGCCCATGGAGGCTCAGTGCTGGGGGCCAGAGGAGAAGCACTGGGGGCACAGGGGACTCAGTGGGGGTGGGACCAGATGCTGGGGGGCCATACCCACTAGGGGGGCTGGCATGGCCAGAGTCCTCGGAGGTAAGGTGCTATGGAGGCAGCAGTGGGCCTCTGGGTGTAGGAGGCCCAAGGGCTTGCTGGCAGGGTCCAGAGTCAGGTGGCAAGCCTGGGTGTGGTAGGTTCGAGCCAGGTTCTGGATGGAGGCCTCTCGGGGTGGGACCACAGGACAGGGCTCTCGCCCATCTGCCTTGCAGAGGAAGGCCTCCAACTTGGCATACAGGGGCAGGTTACAGTAGTCACCTGGAATCAGAGCAGAGGGGGTGAGAGGCAGCGCCTCTGGGGACCAACTTATTCAACCAACTCCCCGCCCTCAATATCCTCCCTGGGCTGGCATCGGAGACTGTCCGCAGGACAGTCTTGACCTCTCTGGGCCTTAGTTTACTCATCTGTGAAATGGGGATAATCATATTTCCTACAGGATTACTCAAGCAGTGAATAAGATCAAGTAGGGGAAGGTCCTGGGAACAGTGGCTGGCACACATGGAAGCTGCTCAATGAAATTGATACTTATTGTTACATGATCACTGTGGGCTGTTCAGTTCAGCTGGTGGAGAGCTCACTTCTGAGGACCGGAATTCCCCAAGAGAGCGCCGGTCATCTGAAAGCTTTCTTTATCCTGGGAAAGAAAGAGCTGTCGCTCCTTGTCCCTTCCCCACATTGAACCGATTCTGCTCTCTGAGGACCCACAGAGCAAGGCCTCCCCCTTTCCCATGCAGCCTTTCAGACGTCTGAGGTCAGCCTCGTGTGCCCCCTCCCTGGCCCCCTCTTCTTCCAGAGGAATGTGCCATAGCCTGACCCCTCTGCTTCATGAGCCTCTCCCGCGACCGTGCCTCTGTGCTGTTTGTTGACTGTGCCGTGAACTTTCCTTAGACGACCTCATTCAGTCCCCACTGCCCTTGCATTTTATAAGTGAGGAAATTGGGGTTCAGAGAGATGAAGTGTTTGCCAATATTCACGCAGCTAGAAGGGGTGCGGGTTCCATTCAGGGCTGCTCGTCTCCTAAACCCTTGACTGCCTGTCACCCCAGGCTCTTCTCTAGAGGACCGTGGTACCACAGCCAGTACCGACCAGACTAATGGTGTGACAATCTGGGCTTTGTGTGCTGTGGCCCCGATATGTGCCGATGGACTCCACCTCACATGTCCCCTCTTTACCCTAGACCCGCCTGTGCCCCCAGCCGCAAGGAACACATGTTCTGCCTAGTCCCCTGGAGTCAGACGGTTCCCTGTCAGACTAGGTCACTGGCCACCATGGGCTGAGCTGCCAGGATTGCCCCTTTGGCTCTGAGTTAAGGTCACCGAGTACGTTGGTCTTGGGTTTCTTGGGAAGTCTCTGGTGAGGGTGAAGCTTAATGGCTGCTTGTGTTTGCCGGGGATATCTGGCGGTCGCTATGAATTGATCTCTGGTTGGTAGCTACCTGTGCTGAGCTTGCAGGTGTCTGGGAGCAGCTATGTTACACACTGAGGTCAGCTGCAACTAGTGCCAGTCTCGAGGCCACCTGGCAAGAGATAAAGGACTGTCACTTGTACGGATTAGCCTCTGAAAAGCAATCGAGCTAGATCAGCGAGCTAGGCGTGTATCAGCAGGGTGGGCAAAGCAGTGTCAGCCAGGTAACGGCATCCTGGCATGGCTTATTTTGTGCACAATGGCTATTTATTCTTTTTGTCGGCCAGGTAATTGCTATAGAATAGCTCTGCTGCCTTCCGTTCCTCTGAAAAGTGTGTGTTTTTCTTTATTTACTTCCATTTTTTATCTATGCTTTCCACAAATTTGGGGGGAAAGTAAATATGATTAAAATATTCTTTGAAGACTATAAAGTTGAGTATCACAGGAGTTTGTTTCTGTCACTGCTGGGACAAGTTCCAAAGCCTTCCTGTCCTTGTTAAGTTTTATCTTGGGGGATGGTGGTATAAAGAATTAGAATAGTAGAGAAGATATTGCAATATGAAAATATTTTAAAAGTTTATACCTTTGAGTAATCCTTCAAAGATTCTATCCCCGATGGCAAGGACATTTTATTATGAGGGTTATGGGGTTATTTAATATGTTATGAAACAAGCTGTCTACTTTTTCTCTGTTTTCCAGAGGCCTAGGCAATCAAGACAAGCAGGATTTCTGCTCCGGGTACCAGATGTACAGTGCATTTTATTTCATTTTAAATATTATTAATGTCACTGACTAAAATTCAAAAAGTTTCTGGTGCTATTTGTCAAATTAGTTAGAGGGGATTGGAAAAGTGAAATTATGTTAAGGGTCTATGGTTTTGTTTAAGAAAGCGGGAAGTCTGCGGAAGCAAATGCGTAAACAACAAGGGTAACCCTGCGCATGGGAGTCAGAGGGCCGGGCGGTGAAGGGCTGCAGCACAGACCCGAGGGGCTGCTTTTACAAAGGACTGTCAGGCAGTAGGGGTGCGGGCAGCAGTCACACACCCCTGCGCACAAAGAGAAGCGCCTTCCAGCTGTCTCTGCGCAACACACACCTCACCTGCCAAGGGTCTTCCTACACCTTCGCTGTGAGCGGAGCTCATCACGGTGGAGCCAGTGCGTCAAGACGGGTGTCAGAGGCTGAACTGTGCCCCCCCCCCAAATTTCATTTACTAAAGCCTAACCCCCAGTATTCTAAAATGTGACTGTATTTGGAAGTAAGGCTTTTAAAATGACCAAATTAAAAAGTTTATTAGGGTGAGCTTTACTCCAATCTAACGGGTGTCCTTATAAAAAAAAAACAAAAGAAAGAAAGAAAGAAAAACAGGAAATGCCGACACACCAGAGAGATCGCATGCACACGGGAAGCAGCAGGTTAGCACATGGCACGAGGGGCCGTCTGAAGTCAGGGAAGAGGCTTCCGCAGCGCAGCGCCCAAACCTACTGACACCTTGGTCTTGCACATCTAGCTTCCAGAACATGAGACAAGAAATGTTTTGTTGCCTGACCTGTGGTGGCCCCGTGGATAAAGCATTGACTTGGAATGCTGAGGTTGCCGGTTCAAAACCCTGGGCTTGCCCAGTCAAGGCACATACAACAAGCAATCAAGGAACAAATAAAGTGAAGCAACTATGACTTGCTACTTCTTGTTCTCTCCCCTCCTCTCTCTGTAAAATCAATAAATAAAATTTAAAAAAAAAAGAAATGTTTTGTTTAGGCTCCCCTGTGTTTGGTATTTGGTTAAGGCAGCCCCAGAAATTCCTCCTAAAACAGGTGAAATTCAAAAGCGCAGGCCAGACTCAGTTGACAAACTGGTTTAGAAACATACATTAAAAAGGGGGTGGGGGGCTGGAGACAGCTAAAAAGGGCTTGGAATCATTCAGACATCAGTGACAGAGGCCTGAGGCCAGGGCCACTTGGAATAAACAAGTAAATAGAACAATGGCAAGGACATTTAGATGATTACTTTGAATGTAACAATATTTGTAAATATAGCTACTATCATGTATCAAACTATGGAGAAGCACATATTACAGCGGTTAAAAACAGGGACACATCTTCTTTATCCAGTCATCTATTGAAGGGCTTTTTGGTGGTTTCCATGTCTTGGCCGCCATGAACAATGCTGCAATGAACATGGGGCTGCATGTGTCTTTACGTGCCAATGTATTTGAGTTTGGGGGGTAGATACCCAGTAGAGGGACTGCTGGGTCATATGGTAATTCAATTCTTAATTTTTTGAGGAACCACCATACTTTCGTCCATAATGGTTGTACTAATTTACATTCCCACCGACAGTGGATGAGGGTTCCTTTTTCTCCACAGCCTCTCCAACACTTGTTATTACCTGTCTTGTTGATAATAGCTAATCTTGGTTACCAAGGGGAGGGTAAGGGAGAAGAGGGAGGGGGTGGGGGAGGGGAGAAAACCAAATAAAAGGTGACAGAGGACAATTTGACTTTGGGTGAAGGGTATACAACATAATCAAATGTCAGAATGATCTGGAGATGTTTTCTCTGAATCTATGTACTCTAATTGATCAATGTTGCCCCATTAAAATTAATTGTCTAAATAAAATTTAAAGAACAGGAACACAAGAGCAAGACTTTTTAGATTCATTTCTGGTTTTGTGTATGATTTGGCATAAGTCAGTTAGCATTTCTGTCTCTCAGTTTCTTGATCAGTGAAGACAAGGCCAACCTCGTAGGGTTTTTGGAACGATTAAATATGTATATTGTATCGCTTCCTAGGAAGTGATAAAATATTCCAATTTTTGTAAGCAGTGTAAATAAAAATACAGTGACTTATGAGTTCGCGCTCATGGTTTTCATCATCATTATTATTATAGGCAAACATTAGTCCAAGTATTGAATCAATCTTCATAAAAATTTTTAGGTGACTGAAACATTGTAGGTAAATTTAGTTAGTCACGATAACAGCATTAGTAGAAGTGGAACCACGACCTGACCTCAAGTATTATGGACTTATAGCTTATTATGCTCTGTAGAAAAAATCTTTATTTACAAAGCATTACAAAATTGCTACATAGATCACTAAACAGAAGGTGTATTTATAAGATTTACATTAATCCCAGTAACTTCTCCAAGTGACGAAGTTACAATTCAAAACATTCATTTAACTTACCAGTGTGGTCTGAGAAGTGGAGAATGTTTAGACAGTAGATTGAAGAAACAATTTTCTCTTTTTACTCAAAGACATATTATCTATTAATGAGAAGTAATTAAGGGAAACATTCAATGGTAAACGGTTGAAGAAAACAGAAATAAACAGCTTATAGAATATATTCAGAATGCTTTGCCATATGCATTTATTAAATTTTCTGTATTTTTTATTCTTAAATTTTTATTTAGGAAGTAGAGATATCTGAATCTTTTCTTTTGAACAATGCATTCTAAAAGAAATACATTCCCATCAACATTCTTTAAGTCACAAACAAGATGTTACAATTGATGGAAGACGGCATGTTATATTTCCCCTCGTGTGCAAATGCATGGTTTCAGAAACATTCCCTCACTTTCTTTAAGTACAAAATCATACATGCAAACTGGTGGTCTGTGAGAGAAAAAGAGAAAGAGGGAAAAATAGCTATTAGTAAAACAACAAAGTTTCTGTACTTGTTGTAAATATTAGAATATTTGGTGCCTATAAATAACTAGTTCTCTAAATGCACTAGTTGGAACAAACCTATATGATAGTTTCCACTCACTCATTGCGCTGTGCTGGAATGAAGTAAATACAATGTCTATGAGAAAATACAACAACTTTGTGCTTCAACTTCTTTGCTGCTCCACTGGAATATTGACAATGTACGGCAGATATTGTTGGGTACTGAAATACCTGAAACGCGGGGTCTAAGCTACCTCTTCCACCACTGGTAGTGACCATGGAAGAGTTGGGCTGAACTGCGTAGACAAATGTTGCCAAAATGACTTAATTCTCTTTGCCACCTTCTAAAATGGAAATAATTATGTGTACAGTACAGCAACATCTTAAAAGTAGCCAAAGTAAAAAAAAACAACAACTGTCAAACTAGAATTTATAACCAGATAATTTATCTTTTTGCATGAAGGCATCAGAAAGCTAGTGTCTGAAAAAACTCACAACCAGCAGACCCACACTACAAAAAAGTCTTAAAGGAACTCCTTTAGTAGAAAGATAAATTACACTACAGGAAAATATGCATCCGCATGTGATATAGAAGTTCACCAGAAATGGTAACTAAAGTGAAGAAATACATGGATTTTCCTAATTGTTTATAATCTCTTTAATAGTTGGACCCTTTAAAAAATAATATATAATATATTGTATTGTGGCATTTTTAGCATATATACAATGAAAATATATGCCAACAACAAAATAAAAGCTAGAATGGAAGAAATGGAATTGTATTACTATACAGTTTTTACATTATATGTTAAGTGGAAAAATTTACTTGAAGATAGATTGTGATAAATTAAAGTTTATTACATAAATCCCAAAGAAACTGCTAAAATAATTTAAACACAGTTTTGGATAATAAGCCCACAAAAGAGATTAAAAGGAAGCATAAGACTACATAATTTATACAAAACAAAGCAGACAGTGACAAAAATAGAAAGAACAGATGGAATAAATCAAAAACAAAATAGCAACATGATAAATTTAAACCCAACCATAATCATGATCACATTAAATTAAAAGATGTAAGTACCCTAATAAAATGGCAGAAGTCATCAACATAATTTGTCATTTGAGAGATGCAAATTAAAAACACAGGGAGATACCTCAATACATTTTTTATTTTATTTATTTTTAAAATTATTTTTATTTATTTATTCTTTTTAGAGAAGAGAGAGAAAGAGAGAAGGGGGAGGAGCAGGAAGCATCAACTCCCATATGTGCTTTGACCAGGCAAGCCCAGGGTTTTGAACCGGCAACCTCAGCGTTCCAGGTCAACGCCTTATCCACTGCGCCACCACAGGTCAGGCCCCAATACACTTTTCAGAATAGTGAAAATAAAAACAAAACACACAATAAAACTGGTGAAGGTGTAGCTCTTGGTGCAGGAGTACAGTGAAATTCTGACAAATGCCAGTGAGAGTTCAAACTGCCCAATCACTTAAAAAAACAGTCTGCCAGATTTTTATAAAGTTAAACATACACTTATGATATGACCCAGCAATTTAATTGATAGGTATTTATCAAAGAGATATAACACTTTGTTCACAGGAAAATCTGCATGCAAATATTTATGTTGGCTCTTGTCAGAGATAGATAGCAAAAACTGTGAACAAACCATATGGGCTTCGAATGGTGAATTAATAAATGAATCCAGTATATCCATACATAGAATCCTATTCATCTGTAACATTCCATTGATAGAAGGAACAACATGGACACATTTCCAATGTATGAAGCTAAGTGGGAAAAAGCCCTACTGAAAAGGCTGCATACTGTCTGATTCCATTAATATAATGTTTGGGAAAAGGCAGGTGTGACAGGGAGTGAGCAGGGGGAATGAGACTGAACACAGAGGAGCAGCACAAAGCAGTTTCTGTGATCGATGGGAATGTTTGAATCTTGATTGTGGTGGTGATGACATGGCTCCATGAATTTATCAAACCTCATAGAACTGTGTGCCTAAGAGAGTATGTGTTACTGTTAAGTTTTTCAAGGTAGTTTTACTCCAACTTTTCTTAGGCAGTAATACCAGGACACCTCCATGGTGAATGTTCCTCTCAGTCCCGAGATTTAAAGGCCCTGCTCTTCTGGAAAATTCTAGAAGAGAATTCTGTCATAGTCTCCGTCACAGTTTGTTACAGAAAGATAATCACTGCTTGAATGATTACACAGTTTAATCTGGAGCATAAGGCATCACATTTTTATAACTCACGTCCCCAAACATTTGGCAGTGCTAATTCGCATTAATTACACATTATCTATATGGACAGATCTAAATAGGAAAATCTAGTCATTGGTTATGAAAATTATCTAGGTAATTAAACTTAAAACATGCACTTTTATCCAAACAGCTGTTAGCATCTCCAGCCAGTAGAAAAGTTAAGAGTATTTCTAAACACCCAGAATGTATTTTCATTTTTTCCCCTGAGTAGAAAATAACTGTACCTACATTTTATAAATTTAGTAAACTTTTATAGTCTATCCACTGTTTAGATTTCTCATAAAAATTAAAATTAAATGCACGCTTACTTTTTGCTCGGTAACATATCTCTATGACTTCACCCTATTTCTTACTTAACTAAGGAAAAAGTTGTATATAATGTTTCTCTGTTTAAAATATAAATGACAGTGGTCACATATGCCTATCTTTCCTCTCCCCTTATACGAAGTCACTTAAAACAGAAATGGACAGAGAAACAATGGCTATCGGAGGCTCACGCACACTCTGTATCAAGGCGTGAACATAATGTGGTGAGGTGGTAAGATGTGAAAATGTTCTTTCTCCCTGATATTTCTTGTATGGATACAAAACAAGGACTCTGTTCAAAGTTCTATTACTTGTCTATGCATAGCCAGTGTTTATGATAAGCAAAGAGTGGGGAAAATGTAGTATCCAACAATAAAGGAAAAACTAACTTGAATATTCCACAAAAGATGACAGCCATTACCTTATGATTAGACAGAGAAAATTGCTTGTTAGCAGATCCATGATGTCTCAAAGCTTCAAATACATTATGACCATACTGTCATCTCTATGAACAGTAAACCTTGAAGCTATTGCAGTGAATAAGCTGCACAAGGCCACAGAGATTTAAACCAGGGGTCCCCAAACTATGGCCCATGGGGCCGCATGCTGAGGCCATTTATCCGGCCCCCGCCGCACTTCCAGAAGGGGCACCTCTTTCATTGGTGCTCAGTCAGTAAGAGGAGCACAGGATGCATCCGCACCCATAGTTCCCATTGAAATACTGGTCAGTTTGTTGATTTAAAGTTACTTGTTCTTTATTTTAAATATTGTATTTGTTCCCGTTTTGTTTTTTTACTTTAAAATAAGATATGTGCAGTGTGCATAGGGATTTGTTCATAGTTTTTTTTTTATAGTCCGGCCCTCCAATGGTTTGAGAGACAGTGAACTGGCCCCCTGTGTAAAAAGTTTAAGGACCCCTGATTTAAACAGTAAGAAGGGTATCTAGCCCTGCCTTTTCCCACATACACATAGAGTGGATTATCCTTGGTTCATTTTATCATTCACGTTCACAGAACTAAACTTATCCTTCCCATTTTAAGCTTCTAGCTAAATTTCATCAATGGCTATATTTTATACACTCATGACATACCTAATATTTACATTTTTTAAAATTTCTAGGCTACATAGCTTGTCTGCAGTTTTTTCAAACTGTCAAAAATCTTTAAAAACTTTTCCCACATATTTATTTTTTCAAAAATCTATATATAAGTGGACACATGTTATTCAAACCTTTAGTTTTTCAAACATGACCCCATAACCACTTCCCCTAATATACTTTGTCAAGGAATCATGTTACTAATATTCTTAACTAAAAATATCCATATATTTTTACATTTTTGTAAGTATTTCAATCAAAGAAAAAGAACAGTAAAATTATCCCAAGACTTTTGTATTATGACATCTTATTGACTTTTGAATGACTATTCTTATACAAAGTTACAAAATAACTTACACTTCAACGAGTTTTCCTAAGTCTCTTCTGTTAATATAAATGTGATCTAAATTAATACAATTATTTTTATAAGTTTTATTTTCATAAATTTTTCTAAGTTCAACATTCATGAAAAGGCAATGAGGAAATCAAATATGTGAATAGAAAAAGAGAAATAAAGATGAAGTGTTGCAATCAACTAAAGATGGAGATTTCTAGCAATCCACAAACATATCAGTACTGGAACTTAGTTGATGCTCACAGTCCTGTCGGAACAACTCACATATTCAAACTGACAGATTAACTCATTCAGGATCTCTCTGTGGTTTTTAGTGCTTTCACAGGGGTGCTTTGTGGACATGGATTCAGCCATGATGAACATATACATCAATACCATGAGGACAAGGATAGTGAAAAAACCTCTTTGGTTGTGAAGATATGAAACCAAGAAAAATATATTAAATAAGCTTAGAAAAATACAGATAAAATCTACTGTATTTTAAAAATGGTCCCCACACAGTAATGATGATGTCACAATTTTTGGAATGGAGATCTCTGTGATGTTACTGACAAACCAAGACCAGTAACTGTTAACAGGGTGAGATTCTCCTCATGGTGTTATCGTGTACATGCTAGAGTTTCACCCTTGTCAGTATATTCTTGAGGTTAAATCTCTAGTGATCTGTAGAATCTTAGATACAGCAGATGAAAATGGACATTTTTCTCTTCTCAAATAAAGAGTAATAAAGTTACACAAAAGAAGAGATCATTGAAAATTATGATGATTTATAGCTTATATCACCATATGTCTCATTATAGAGTTTTCAGCCATTGGACGACTTCATTTAAAGGATTGCATAAAAGCACCCTAAACCACTCTGTCACTATATATATATATATTATATTATTGATAAACTTCTAAGCAGACATTTGTCTTTTTTTATTTTTGTTGTCTCATGATATAACTACATGCATGTTCCTTGCTTCGGTAATGTGATTTCAAATGAGTATGATCGAAGCTAAAAACAAAATGCATTTTCCATCTTTTAGATATTCTAATAAAATATAATTTGAAATATACAATAAACAGGTACTTGAGTGCATGAATACTTAAACCATTTTTAATAAATCAATATTCTCAAATTTAAAAGATTACGCTTAAAACTTAATTTTCTTACCTTTCTGGATATGTAAGTGATTTTAACATGATACGCTGGATATTATACTGGCACGTGGAACATTGTTGATTTGATCTGTGATAATATGCCAAACCAATGCTTGAAATGTTTACAACATCATTTAAAAACTGAGCAAGAATCTTGACTTCTTGAAGTTTATAAAATGACTTATTCTGTCTAAACAGAAAATTTGACATACTCAGCATATTAGTAATCTGAAATATAATTTAACTCTAAAGTCAATATAATATTAATAAATGAAAATAGAGACCAATGTCATAAAAAAGGCCAAATAATAAACATTAAAGTATTTATTAAAATAATTTAAAGAGTGTTTTCAAACAAAATGAAGTAATATTTGCATCACCATACACAATAATTTGGGAATAGTTTTTGGGAAAAATGTGGAACATCTTATCCTTCTGACTAGGTATTTAGACTGTTTATTTGGTTGAAATTAGAGAAGTTATCTATACTTACTTTTCTTAAACCTTTGACAAATATCACAGTTCCTTGAGTAAACTAAGTATTCAGATAATAACCTTTTGTTAGTCTGTGTCAATTTATAAAATATTTGTGAGTTAAAGGAATTATTATAAAGGACTGAGATTCAAAGGAAATAAATAAATTTAGTGTTTGTAAGTACAGTGACCTGAGCATTTACAATGTACCCAGAACTGTAATAAAGTTTTACACATTTGATCTCCTTTAATGATCTCCACAACTCCTTTCATTGGGTACTATTAGTACTACCATTTTACAGATGAGAAAACTGAGTGTCAGAGCATATAAGTGCCTCTCTAAGCAAGTGAATGCAAAGCTAGAATGCAAACACAGCCATGTCAACGCTCTTTACTTCCGCTCAATTCATCATACCTACATACCAGAAACAGAGGCCATGGAGTCTTTTATGTGAACATGGGTCTGCTGACTCCAAAGGGACTTCCAAGGAAAAGAGGAGAATGAAGAGGAGGAGGAGGTAATGAAAGGAAGTAAAGAAGGAAGAAGAGGTGAGGAGAGGAGAGGAGAAGGAGATAAAGAGACATTTTAAAAAATATACTGCAATAATACCCTTTTTTTTATTTTATTGATTGATTTTTAGATAGGGGAGAGAAAGAGAGAAAGAGAGGGGAAGAAGTGGGAAGCATCAACTCATAGTAGTTGCTTCCTGTATGTGCCTTGACTGGGCAAGCCCAGGGTTTTGAACCAGCGACCTTAGCATTCCAGGTCAACACTTTATCCACTGCACCACCATAGGTCCGGCAATAATTTTCTCCTTTGAGACTAGGTCTGGCTTACACAAAAGTGACAATCACACAGAACAGCCAAAGTACAACCTGTGGACACTCAGCTCGAGTGCCATTTTATGCTTATCCTTGCTCTCTTTTCCTTTGGAATCTCCATAGCAGGTAGACCCTCCAATGGTCACTATCTCTCCCCTCAAAGTTCATCTCTGTGCCCTCCTTGCTGAGTTACTATCTCCTCTTTCACAAAGTATGTCATTGGTTATGTCTCTAATTTTATCCAAGAGTGTATCTAGATTTCTAAGTCAACATATACAAAAAAGGAATGTGTTGTCTTCCTCGACAAATTCCCGTCCACTCCCATGGCGTCAAATACCTTTGCTTGGGACCACCAAATCTCTGCCTGCAGCTGAGTCCTGTCTGCAGAAAGCAGACACATATAATTCACTGTTACTTCATGTCTTCTTGGGTATCTCAAGGGTGCCTAAAGTTCAGTAGGTTCTATCTAAATAACACCTTCCCCAATACCCAGCTCTCTCTCTCTCTCTCTCTCTCTCTCTCTCTCTCTCTCTCTCACACACACACACACACACACACAAAATTCTAAAATTTACAAATTTCCTTACCATTTTAAATTGTACCACTGTCTATTGCCCAAACCAGACAACTAGGATTCACCCTTGCTATTATCCTCTCTTTCAATCCCCACATCAATCTGGCATAAATTCCAACTGACTTTACTTATAAAATATAAGAATCTACTTAGAATTCATCCTCATTTCCCCATCTCCACTGCAAACACAATCTTGGGACTGTGTCTTGCTCATACTCTTGTAAGAGCCCTTCTCTCCTGCTTCCAATCCATTGTGGTCAAAGCGTCTCTCCATAATAAAAAAGACCATTCTGCCCCAACTGGACCATCTCAGCTCAAACCCATCAGTGGTTTTCATTTTCCCAATAAATAAAATATAATCTGGGAACACATCCTACAAGTTCTAGTTCTTAAAAAACCTAGGTACTGAGTTTCTCAGATTTCTCTTGCTTTCCCTTCCTCTATTTTCAGACATAATGCACTTCCTCCCGCTACTGAAAGGGGCTAAGCACCTTCCTGCTTTGGGATCTTTGTCTGTGTTGGCCTCTCACCTGGGAGTCAGAAAAGCAGGCTAAACTCCAATTCATCATTTACATCTCAATCAACAAGTAAAAAACCTCTTTAAAGAGACCTTTAGTGGCCCCACTAATTCTCATCCCCAATTTTGTTTCCTTACACACTACAATGTGCCTCAAGACATTTTTCATGGACAGATTTTACTCACAATTTTTTTTAGAATTATTTAATTACCTTTATATCTTTACAGCTTAATGAAGGTAGGACCATACACCTCCTGCCTTTCTTTCTTTCTTTCTTTTTTTTTTTTTTTTACAGGGACAGAGAGTCAGAGAGAGGGATAGATAGGAACAGACAGCAGACAGACAGGAACAGAGAGAGATGAGAAGCATCATCAGTTTTTCATTGCAACACCTTAGTTGTTCATTGATTGCTTTCTCACATGTGCCTTGACCGCGGGCCTTCAGCAGACCGAGTAACCCCTTGCTCAAGCCAGCAACCTTGGGTCCAAGCTGGCGAGCTTTTATACCTGCCTTTCTTATTACAGCATCCTCTATACTTAGCACAATGCCTAGTTCCATGAGATGGTCATTAAAAATTGTTTCAATAAAGAAATGATAAACATCATTTTATTTGTATTATATATTTGCTAAGTCATTTGCTGCACTAGAAAAATTAAGTAAAGACAAAAATATAATTTGTGAAAAATCATATCCCCATTTTTTTGTGGAGTTCCTGGCCTATGGAAGATCTCAATGACATTTATTGAATAATTAAACTGATGTATTTCCATACATATCCTGTCTCATTTAATGGCACAATATAGATAGTCATAAAGATGAAAACTTTAGGTCACTCTAGATAGGTTTAGTTCCTTCAATTTCACATGTTTAATCACAAAACAGGTCTATTATAAATCAAAAAAACAAACAAATTTCACTTATTTGGATTATGTTCCACTCTAATCGCCACATCATGTGTCTGAGAAAGTGTTCTAACCTAAATACCCACTATTGATATATCCTGTTTAAAATCCTATAGTGGTTTATTAATGTATTTGGTATCATATTTTAATGTATGTAATTTTAATGACATAGAAAAAATTGATCACACTACAGCATTTATAAAAATGAGAACGCAGAACCTATTTTAATCAAAATCCTAATTTTTGCTAAATAAATAAGTAGACTGCACAAGATATAGAAGGAAAAGGAGGAAGAATGCTTATAAACCAAGTAGCAATGAGAATATAATTAAATGATGTAACTACAGGTGATTCTCATTTTCTTCTGTACAATGGCACACATTTTTAATGCAAGCAAATATTCCTACTGTAATTGTGAAAAGAAAAATAAAGATCATTTAGAAGTCTCTTACTTCCTTTGCATCTAACTTGAAATCCCAAAGCATGGCTAAATTTATTAGCAAAGAATTATTAACAGAAATAAAATAAATTCATTGGCCTAGTGTAGATGGACAGATTATGGGTGTTTCATATTTTATGTTTATTTGAAGATGAACTAATTCAAGTATTTGAGTAACACACATCAATATTTCCTGGTCTTCTACGTTGAACACAATGTTTGCAAAGAAAATCAAGACTCAGAATTTCTTTGCCTTCTGGACAAGTTTGAAACAACTGTTCTACCACTGCAGTCTGTGGTAGAACTGAAATCAGGCATATTCCTGTCTCCATGTCTTTGAAAGTACCTTGTATAGAAAATTTACACTATTTGGATCATCTTCCAAAGTGGGTGATCAAAAGAAAAATCAGCTTATGAATAAAAATACTAAATATACTTACTGATAGAGCTTTGAGTCTTCAATCCTTCCAAGTTGGTTTAATAATTTAAGTGTAATATAGCCATCCTTCATAGTGTTATCCAAAACAATTATACTGAGAACAAAATAATAAGCTACAGAACAAAAATATAGACTTTAATTCACTTTAAAAAAAGATCTATGTATAAGTGGATCCATGCTATTCAAACCTTTAGTTCTTTAAACATGACCCCATAATCACTTCCCCTAATATACAATCTGTCCCTCTTTTTGTATGAAGGTAGGAGGTAGAGAGGGAGGGAGGGAGGGAGGGAAGGAGGAAGGAGGGAAGGAAGGGCAAATTCAGAAAGATCCCAGGGAACAAATTCAATACAAATTCAGTCCCGTTTCTTTATACTGACAATGAACATGAAGATACCAAAAATTTAGATGTCAGCTACCATCACTCAAAAAATAAAATACTTAGATATACATGTAACAAAAGATGCACAGGTTCTGTATGCTGAAAATTACAAAATGCTGACGAAAAAAATCAAAGTTTCAGAGCAAAGAAAGAGACATAACACGTTCATGAATCAGAAGACTCAACATGGCAAAGATGTCAGCTTTCCCCAAAGTGATCTGTAGGTTTAATATAATTCCTACCAAAACTCCAGTCAAGATTTTGTAGAAGTAGGCAAACATTTTAAAATATATATATTTAAAGATACCCACCTTAGAATATCTAAAATAATCATGACGAAGACAAGTAAGAAACAATTATTATTCTCCCAGATAATACGCTTTACGACATAGCTCTAATAATTAATACAGAGTGATCTTGCACAAAAGGTAAATGCATGAATCAATGAAACAGAATATAAAACATAATGTCGACCCAATATAGATAGACCTAAACAAATACACTTAAACTTATATTTGATAAAGTTGCAGAAAGACTTCACTAAAGTGAGGATAGGCTTTTCACAAATGGTACTGGGAAATAGGGACATCCATGGCAAAAACAAAAGCGTGAACTTCCACCTAAACCTCACATACTATACAAAAGCTGAACTAAAATGGATCACACACTTAAATGTAACCCATAAAACAAACAAAATACCTTTTAGGAAAAATAGTAGAAGAAAATCTTCAGGACCTAGGGCTCAACAAAGAGTTCTGAGACGCCAAAAACACGTTCCACTAAAGAAAAAAAATGATAAATTACCTCATGAAGCGTAAACACTTTTGACCTTTTGAAGCCCTTATGAAAAAGAGAAAGAGACGGTCAAGTCTTTTTCTGTTAGAGATGGAGAAAATATTTGCAAACCAAATAGCCAAAAAAAAGCTACTATCAAAAATATAGAGAGAGCCTGACCAGGCAGTGGTGCAGCTGATAGAGCATTGGACTGAGACATCCAAGACCCAGCTTTGAAACCCTGAGGTTGCCAGTTTGAGCATGGGCTCATCCTGCTTGAGCGTGAGCTCATCAGCTTGAGCGCAGGGTCACTGGCTTGAACCCAAGGTTGCTGGTTTGAGCAAGGGGTCACTCGGTCTGCTGTAGCCCCCCAGTCAAGGCACATATGAGAAAGCAATCAGTGAACAACTAAGGAGCCACAACAAAGAATTGATGCTTCTCATCTCTCTCCCTTCCTGTCAGTCTGTCCCTTTCTCTGCCGCTCTCTGTCTCCATCATAAAAAAATGTATATGTGTGTGTGTATATATATATATATATATATATATATATATATATACACACACACACACACAGAGAGAAAAAGAGAACCCTCAAAACTCAACAGTTTTAAAAAATCCAATTAAAAAATGCATAAAAGATCCAAACACACATTGCACCAATGAGAATATATAGAAAAGATATTCAATATCATAAGTTATCAGGGCAACAAAAATTTAAAAACTGCAATACGGTATCACCATTCGTTTATCAGAATGAATAAAATTTTACTTTTTATTTCTTATATGTTTATTTTATTGATTTTAGAAAGAAGAAAGGAGAGAGAGAGACAGGAAAATCAATCTGTTCTTATATGTTCCCTGACTGGGGATCAAACTGACAACCTCTGTGCCTTGGGATGATGCTCTAGCCAAGTCAGCTATCCAACCAGGGCAGAATAAATAAAACTTTAAAAATAATGACAACAGCGAACACTAGTAAGAAATCAGAGATATTAGATCATCCATATTTTGCTGACAGGAATGTAAGGTGGTAGATACTCTGAAAAAGACATTGTCAATTTCTTATAAGGCTACATCAACAACTAGCTTCTGGCCCAGCAATTACATTCCTGGGCCTATACAATAAATTAAAACTTAAGTTCACACAAATATTCAGAGCAGCTATATTCATAACAGCCAAAAACTAATAACATCTTAATGTTCTTCAACAGATGAATTAAACTAACTGTAGTACATACATACTATGGAATACTACTCAGCAGTAAAAAGGGATGGATCATTGATAGATGTGATAACATGATGAACCTCCAGAGAATTATTTTCCTCAGGAGGAAAAAAGACCAATTAAAATATCACATACTAAATTATTCCCCTTAGGTTACATATTCAAAATAAAAAGTCAGGAATTTATTGATGGATAAGAGGGGTTAGAAATGGCAGGATGGAAGGAAGGTGGTATATGTGGTCATAAAAGTGCACACCCAAGGGACACTTGTGCTGATGACGCTGTTCAATAGCTTCACTGAGGTTATAGATATAGATACATAGTCCTGTATGTGTGGTTAAATTGTGCGAGCTAAACACACACACATGCACATACATGCACATATGAATAAGATACATGAATAAGATGTATGCATTGTATCACTGTCAATATTGTAGTAGAGAGATTATATGTATTTTATAATGCTGTGAAAGTTTATTATTGAGGAGGACTGGAGAAAGTGGACACAGGGCCTCTCTGTATTACTTTTCTGTATCTGTATGTAAATCTAAATTTAACTCAATAAAAATTTAATTTTATAAACAGACAGGCCCAGTTCTGGATAGTAGAAAACATCTCTAATGTTAAAGAATTATAATGTCTCATAATTGATGGCACCTGTGACTGCAAACTATTAGCAACAATTGGCCTAAATATATTTGTAAATACGAGAACCTATTTTAAATATTGATCCCTCATTAACTAAGGTCAATGATAGTGACTGAAAACTTTGTTTTCAAGTCTCCGTATAGTAGAATGCACTTTTATTTATAAAGCACTTAGGACTTTTTAAGTCTAAACAGAATAATTTTGCTTTTTAAACTAGCTCCTCATATATCTAATTATTTAATACATTTCTAAAAGATTCTTTCTTATTCTTTAAATGTTTTCCTCTTGTTTAACACTGAATATGTTGGAAAAATTATCATTTATTTGCATATTTTTTTGCATTTATATATTCTCAGTTCTTAAAAGTGTGGTAAAAGTATAGACCAGTGGTTCTTAACCTGGGTTCTATCGAACCCTAGGGGTTCGACGAGTCAGTCTCAGGGGTTCGGAGAAGCCTCTGCCACGGAGGCCAGAATAAAGTAATACCGTAATCTGTTGTGAGTTCATGCACTTTGTTGGTTTTGTTCTTTGAGCAAGGTGATGTTCATGCACGGCTCATTTTGTGCACCAATAAAAAAACATATACCTATGTCTTGAATTTGGAAAAAAAAATCATATTTTATTTATCACTAAAGAAGAGTTTGGTGAATGTGCATGTGAAACTGGTGGGTTCAGTACCTCAAAAAAGGTTAAGAACCACTGCTGTAGACAGATGTCTTAAACTCTAATACCAGTTATATGCTGCCATGACTCTAAGGGTGAGGAAGATAGTCATGTAACTTTGGGGGGAAAAAAAAGAACTTCTATTGTTTATTGGAAAAAGACTACCAAAAGCATATTTATTTTGCTTTAAAAAATAATCCAATCCTTACTTAAATTTGTACAACTAGCTCTAACAAATTTTAAAGTTTCCTGAAAGTACATGATAAAATTTGAGTAGGTAGAACATTTTGGATAAAATACAAATTAGTACATAAAACCAGTCATTTGTTTATTTGATAAAAATGATAACTTACTACAGAATGGATTTATGCCAGTGGTATCCAAAAACACAGTGGTCGTAAGAGACCTTTCTCTTCTTTCTTTCAAAACATCTTTCCAAAGCTCAGCTTGATAACCTTGAGATTTGAGAAATAGAACATTAAAAATTAACTACCATCAAATAGCATGTGAAAACTTCAAGTTCCCAAAAGGACTAAAGCATCAATGTATAATAATAATAACATTATTGTTATACTTATTTGTTTATTATATGATATAAAATTATTATTCATGGATTTTTATACCTTAAAATTTACAAATTCACATTTTTTAAATTACAATAATAATTCTTAAAGATTTACAAATAAATCAACACCCCACAAATTTTATCAGACCTTAGCATACTACTTATGGCTACAGTCCATTTGTAGACATTTTTACCATTGTATTACAAGTACAGAATTTTACTGGAAGCTCTTTTTAGTAAATGCAGCAAAATAAATTGATTTGATAAACTTGAACTCTAAATTTAGTTCAGTGAGTACAGCACCAATACTTCTATATATATACATTCATATAAATATAGTATGCATATGTAGATATTATATATAATATATAGTATAGATAGCATCTATATACATTATATATTACATGTGTAATATATTTTAGACCCATACATTATCTGAACATAAGGAATATGTGTTATATACACACATGCATACAGTTAAGATGCATCCAACTTCATGTATTGTTACCTCCAAATGTGAGATCTGAATATAGCAGAAAGGATACTTACCTGGGAATTCAGAGGTTTAAATCTAGTGGTCACTTGTGCCTGTAAGTAATTTATATGTTCACCCAAGGTCACAATTTTCTTAAGCAATAGGACCAGAAAAGCAATCTCCAACGTGAGGTCTGAAGAAAACTATAGTAATTCAACAAACTATCTCATGGACCAATAGGGGTCTATGAGAAAATAAGTCTGGCAAACCCTGCTTATTTCCTGCTTCTCCTTAGCAATTTTCTGAACTTTAGCACTAATCTCCTATTGAGGAAAACTGCCAGGAGGCTGATTAATTTCAGCCTTTGTAATTGCTACCCATTTCATTGAGCCCCTTTGCTTTGGAAACATTTCTGGAAGATCTTGACATGATACTTACTGATCAGATGTTTACATGCTCAGGACTAAGTCTCCTATTCTCTTTAGAAAACCCTGACCAAACAGCCTTTGAGATTCTTTCCAGTTCTAACATTCTATTTTTATGTGGAATCTTTTTTCATTAAACTGCTCCCTTGCCTGACCTATGGTGGCGCAATGGATAAAGCGTCAACCTGGGAACGCTGAGGTCGCCAGTTCAAAACCCTGCACTGGTCTGGTCAAGGCACATATGGGAGTTGATGCTTCCAGCTCCTCCCCCCTTTCTCTCTCTCTCTCTCTCTCTCTCTTCTCTTTCTCTCTCTTTCTCTCTCTCTCTCTCTGTATCTCCTCTCTAAAATGAATAATAATAAAAAAAAAAAACCTTTAAACTGCTCCCTGGCAGGCTTTGGTTATCAGAAGTGGCCATAATTAGTTCCTCTTACCAAGCTTTATGGATTTAGAAGGTCTGAATCGTGGATGAACCATGTCTACTTGCTAATAGCCAGAGAAAAGCTAACTATGATTCCCATCTCTTCACTCGTTCCTAACACTTTCTATAAGAAAAACAAAACAAAACCCCAGTGCCACTGAAAATGCACACATCTCTTTCTTTAGGGGAAATAGAGATGGATGACAGATAAGATCTCTCTGTATATCAAGAACAAAGATCATCATGAAACCACCAAATATGCCCACTACGTCAAGCATAAAAAGGTAGTTGATCCAGTTTCCCCTCACCAGACATCTTAATATTAAGTAAGAAGTGAACTAGTTTTTCTGGTTGTTCTACAGATAATTTTTCCATAACATGCTGACATAGTCACAAATAAATATGAAAGCTTGCAGCAGAAAACACTAACATAATTATGTACTCATTTCCCACAAAAATTATAGCAGTCATAACAAACTCTCTTACCTAGCCTAGGACATGATTTTTTCTTCAAGCCGTCACAATCCACGCAGGAACCAGTCTTGTAGTCCCCATATGAATGACAAGGAAATGAAATAAAATTGCACTTTGTTTCCAAAGCTGCCATGAACAAGTGAATTGCTCTCTGGTGGTCACATTTTAAAAATTGTGCTCCTTAATTGGTAGAAAGCAAGCAAAAGAATTGTAGATATATTGAACTAAGTTCAAGCATATTAAAGAAAAATGAAAGATTAAGTTCTATTCAATACTGTGTCTTGTGAATATTAAACTGACCACAGTGCAGCGTTACCATGAGCAGCTAAATAAATTATCCCACTGGAAATATAAAGTTACTATGACTTTTACATGATATTTAAAATAAATTTTTCTTCTTTTTTTTCTTTTCTTCTTTTTTTTTTTTTTCAAGTGAGAGGAGGGGAGATAGACTCCCGCATGTGCCCTGATCCACCTAGCAAGCACTGGCTGGGGCCGATGCACTGCCCATCTAGTGTCATGCTCACAAACAAGCTATTTTTAGCACCTGAGGCAGTGGCTCCACAGAGCCATCCTCAGCACCCTGGCCAATGCACTCAAACCAATTGAGCCATGGCTGTAGGTGGGGAAGGAAGAAAGAGAGAAGGGAGAGGGGGAAGGGTAGAGAAGCATATGGTTGCTTCTACTGTATGCGCTGACCAGGAATTGTATCCAAGACATCTACATGCTGGGATGAGGCTCTACCACTGAGCCAAATGGCCAGCGCTAAAATAAAATTTTTCTAAAATAATAACACAGCAAAAGATGTTTAATTTCGATATAATTTACTGACTCTACAAACATGGTGCTACCATACTTAATAACTAGTATATACATCTCTCCTTCCTAACCCTACACCCTTAGCATTTCTACTCAGCGTCAGAGATGACTGTGAAATCAGGTGATACTAAAACTTTACCATGCCCCTTTCCTTTCCAAACTTCTGTCACACATATCCCTTCTACCAAACTCCCCCTGCTGCAGTGGCATTTAGCAATGTGTTCCCATATTGGTTGCCACTGTAGAACTCAACACTTCGGATGAAGTCTCTGAAGTTAGCTGAATTTTACACCTGCAGTAGTTGCTCAGCCATTGACGTACAGAACAATCCAGTGCAAGAGCTTATTAACCTGTCTGTACGATACTGGGATGACAGTAAAGATTCAATCCTGAGACTAGACTGGTGTTATATGATACTTGGTTGGCTACACGTGTTCCTTTAATGACTTATATAGTCTTTCCTAATGTTAAAATTATGAACTAAAACTGCTGAAAATCAAATATACTAGGTCTCATCCATGATGTCTACTGATAACATTTACAAACTAAACAGGATAAAATTAAACCATGTTTCACCGATAACTCCTGGTTCATGGACAATGGTGATCAAGATAATGCTCACCGATTAAGAGGGGAAAAGAAAAGTATTATCGATTGTCTTTCATCATTTTGAAGCATATGTAATTCATTTGAAAATATGAATGGTATACCTGAAAATATTGATTTAGGACAGCCAGGCTGTTTCTTTCCTCCATTTGGATAAAAATCTATATGTCCCAGAGGTTCCTGAATTCCTAAACCTAAAAAGAAAAGCACCCCAAAATCACAAAATGCTTCTAATCAGATCAGCAGCACTTGCACAAAACAAAATCTCCTATAGAATCTATTGGGAGACTTTTAAATTTTGAATTGAAAACAAATGCAACTTTCAAAAAAAAGAGTTTTTCTGGTATCGGTTCCTCAAATTAATTCCTCATGAAATGTGTGGTTCATGAATGTGACACATTTACCAGTCACCAGTTTATTCTGGGCCTGTCACACAGTTCTTTGGGCTGTGATGAATATGCGTGAAAAAGAAAAGTGAAGCAAGAGTCCTTATTGCATTGGAATTACATTCCAGTGGAAGTAAGACGTAACAAACAAGTAAAAATACAGTATGTCAGATAAGTGCTATAAGAAAATGTAACAGAACAAGGGAAGAGTAAGTGACTAGCAAAGGTGGTGGTCTGCACATTGAAGTAGTTTAGTAGAGAACTGCCCACGGAGGCGGTGAGAGTTGAGCAAGGACGTGAAGGGTGTGAGAGGTGTAGGTAACTGTGTGAGCGTGCTGGGGCTTTCAGAGAAGCCAGGGGAACGAGAGCAGCGTGTGCAAGAGGGAGCACTGGCAGATGTGAAGGCAAGTCACACAGGACCTTTTGGGCAAGTGTGGTGACTTCCTCTCATTATGGGTAATAACACCTGGGACTTGGTGCTAGATTTACAAATTTAAAAGTCTAAATGTGCTGTTTCAGCTGGAACAAGTTGGACCGGAGTGACATGAAACACGGAATCGTGATTTAAGGGCTCCGTACATCTGCAGTTCCTCAGGTACTGGGAAAAGTGCAAGTTCGGGTCCATGACCAATATGGCGTCTATAACCCAGGGAGCCATAGGAATGAGATGGGGCAGCAAGTTCGGATATTCAGGACTGTGATTAGATATAAATTCTTGCTCCTGAATAAGGTTGTAATGCTTTGGCGTCGGGCAGAAGAAATAGCTGACAACATACTAAGCTCTTGAGAAAGATCAGTAACAAATTTAGCATAACAAAAATAAATACTGAGATCAATAGTAGGGATTAAGATGCAACAATTTAATTCTAGTATGTCACAGAACAAGTTCATAGCTAGGGAGGTGTCCCCAGGGCATGAGAACACTGGGCATGTGCATCATAGAGGAGGGGATTTAGCAGATAAGGAAAGACCAGCATGGTTTGCATGGCTTCATTAGAAACCCCTAGCATTCAGAGACCTGTAGTTGTGATTTGATTGCAACAGCAGAAAGGGTAAGCTAATAATCCCTCTATCCATCCTATTGTCCATTTAGCTTGTAGAATTTAATCAAGGATGAACAATCTCCAGAAAATAAGCCCCGTCCCTCCCCCCCAAAAAAAGTCCAATAACTTTTGACTTTTTCAAAATTTCCTCATATCTGAACTCAGCATAAAGTTCCAAGACTCAGGGTTCCAGGTTCAGAGCCATCCTTTCCTCCAATCTGCCACTGAAGCAGAATCAACCAAGAGAACTGCTCAGGAATCAAGGCAAAGCAAGATATTTATTATTAGCTTACAAGCAGACAGTTTAGGCGCGTTATTACCCTTTTATCAGATGGAGGGGGCAGAACAGGTTAGTCTTCTAGGTCATTCACTCCCTTGTTTTCAAGAAGGGTGAGGAGAGCATATATGGGCTTTGAATTCTCTTGTTATTGTTATGTAACACAGATGCGAAAAAGAACATAGAGCACGATGCTAGTGATTATTTTTTATCTTATGTTTTTACTCAGAAGCAAATGTTACACTTTGATAAAAAGCTCCCTATTTTCTATTATAATTAGCAAACCACAGAACAATTTAATAAATGGATTCAAACTACTGGTTCTCACACCCATGAACTTGTATTGGAGTTACTAGTAGATGTTTTAAACATATTGAAGTCTAGGCCTCACTATTGGGGAAGATTGCGACAGGGGTCAAGACCCAGGTAGTTGATGCTAGTGATTATTATAAAGCCAATAGCCACTTAGCCACTTGACATTCATGTCAAGAATAGTAAAGATAAGCCCCAAGTGTGCCCTTATCCAATTACGTTTCCCTCTTTCCTCTAAAAATAATAATAATAATAATAATAATAATAAAACAGTTATCTTTACTATGAATAAAATAATTTATTTTGCTATTCTTTACCTTCTAAACATGTCTCCCAAGACATTATGATTTAGATTTGGCAGTTTTGAAAATATAAGTAATTTCACTCATATTTCACGTCTGTTTTTGTGTCAGGCTTCCTTAGAGTATCAGTATCCAGGGCGGGGCAAAAGAGGTTTATAGTTGTAAGGGAAATAGTACAGTAATTAATATATAATAATATAAGAATAAACTCTGCTTGGCATACTCAAAACTGTAAACCTCCTTTGGCCCCACCCTGTATTTGTGATATTAATCCACATATCAGGTGAATATATAGTGTCAAAAATCTCTATCCCACATTGGTAATTGTCATGAAAAGATCAATCCAAGATGCCAATTCTGTGGCGTCTGGTGGCAACTGAGATCTGAAAGGCTATCATCGAAAGATGTTGCCAGTACAGTTGGCCCATTGGGTTCTGCATCCATAGATTCAACCAACTGCAGAACAAAAATGTTAATAAAAAAGTGTTACATTGTTGCTGACATGAGCTATGTGGTTAGGCCTATGATGGTTGCATGTGTAATGAATATTACAGACTTTTGTCCCTGTCGGTATTCCCTAAGCAATACAATAATAGCACAACTATGTGTGTAGCATTTATATTAGGTATTATAATTAATTCAGAAAAGAAAGTATACCAGAGGATGTGTGTAGGTTATATGTATACACTACACCATTTAATATAAGGGCCTTGAACCTTGAACACCTGCAGAGTTTGGTATCAGTGGGGGTCCTGGAATCAATCCCCTGTGGCTACCGGGAAATGACTATAAAAAATATTAATACAAAAGTGTCTATTAGGAAAAAGAGAAAATGCAAACCATGCAAGAAAAAGTATAAAGAGCTAACTCGAAAGGCCATAGGCAGAAGAGAAATTGGGGTTTCAGGAAAAGAAGAGTTCAGATGAAGCATGTGAGAGTAGCTGGGCAGCAGGTGTTCTGTACGTGGCAATGTTGCGGGTAAACGGCTAGAGAGACAGAGACTTCAGATGTTGGGTTGTTGTCCTAGGAACGTGAGACTCATGCCCTTTAAGTGAACTTAGACCGCAAATAAGGAGCAGAATTGTTTCCATGAGAGGCGCAGCCCATCGGCATACAGACTAGAAGTTGAAAATGTTTGTCATCTCTGGCATTTATATTCCACACAAAAGTACTGGTACAGAACACCACAAAGTAAATTCACAGGAGTATGGGAGCAAATAAGTTACCTGGACCAAACTGAAAAGAAACCTGAGGACACAGGAAAGCCAAGGCCATCTGAGTGTCACTTCCTCCTGTCTCTATCTTAGCAGAGCATTTTCCCCTCGCCCACAACCACACCTTAATCACGGCAGCACACCAGACGAAGTGTAATCAAAAGGTACGATTTCAAATCCTGCCTAGGCCTCCTACGGGCCTGTCACCTTGACCCCAGCTTCCCCCATCGGTAAAACGTGGATAATAACATTTGCTTGTCTCAAAGGGACTTAGAAGAATTGCATAATGAATTCACATAAAGCACTTAAAACACTGCCTATGTATAGGAAATGCTCAATGAATATGAGTACACTGTGTTTCAAAGGGGATCAGGGTTGTCTAAATTATTCCTTGAAGGTGTCTGCCCAATGTACTCTGCCCCAAACTACCAATAACCATCTGTTGACATTTTCAGGAAGATGATTGAAAATGATGGAGAAATCATTTTTCTCCCTTTTGGGAAAAGTATTCTCTGTGCCTGAGCAGCTGTGCCCTGGCCCAGCTGATGTACTCACAGAGAGACACCGCGTGGAGAGAATGGGTACCTCAGTACAGTAAGCACGCGGGAAGTTGTGACTAAATCATAAGCTGAAGGCAAACAGCGCCATCTGGCATCACAGGACTTCACTAACAGAAATAATAGCACTTATGGGAAACTCAATCACTACATAGTTAGAGACTTATCATCACTTGATAAACTACTCTTTCCCTTCTTATGTTCTTTCCAAGCATCTACATCCATTTTTTATTTTCAAATAATTAAGCAATGAATCTTGCATTGTTACCATCGATATCAGAATGGATGACGTCCACAAACTGCGCATCAGTGTAATCTAATCTGTCATTTGATGATTTTCCTGAGAATTTTGGCCCGGCAGGGTCAAGACCTAAAATTCAAGAAAGGAACTATCAATCTATTAATCAAGTCCTAAGGTAGTGTTTATGGGATCATATGCTTGCATCATTACTACATCATAAACATAAGCCTGTGCAGTTTTAGCATAAACCTGTCTAAAACCAAGCAATTATCTTTACTATTTCAATAATACTTTGTACCAATCCTCAAGGTTTATCAACAATACGGTATTAAGCCACACTAGCAATGTCTTAACAAAACACTGTAGTTTTTCTTTAAGTACTTTTTTTTTTTTTTTTTTACAGGGACAGAGAGAGAGTCAGACAGACAGGAACAGAGAGAGGTGAGAAGCATCAATCATTAGTTTTTCATTGCCCTTGCAACACCCTAGTTGTTCATTGATTGCTTTCTCACATGTGCCTTGACCGCGGGCCTTCAGCAGACCGAGCCACCCCTTGCTGGAGCCAGCGACCTTGGGTCCAAGCTGGCGAGCTTTTACTCAAGCCAGATGGGCCTGCGCTCAAGCTGGCGAGCTCAGGGTCTCAAACCTGGGTCTTCAGCATCCCAGTCCAACACTCTATCCACTGCGCCACCGTCTGGTCAGGCTCTTTAAGTACTTTTTTAAAGATGTGATTAGAAAATAAATTGGTAAAACTTTAGTAATCAACTACTATAGTCCTGAGAGGGTTAAAAATTAATACCATCCTGGTCCTGTCTTGAACCTTGTAACTTCCTAGTTCATCTTGGACCTATCCATAGGTCTAAAATGCCTTTTAGCTGTTAGAAGAAATTTGCGCTGTGGGATCTAACAAATTTATTACTGTTTTCTATTTACACAAACACGCTTATTTATCCTTCACTTACCACAAAAGTTTACCATACATACACAAGGAAAAAATACATTAAAAGTTCCATGGAATATGAATATATTTCTAATGTATTTGGCATTCTAAATAAAAATTCTAGGTTCATTTCCTGCTGGAGTGTGTCAAAAAAAGAGGGAGGGGATTAAATTCAACACCTTGAGAAGATCTATGCATGGAAGACACAATCATCTTAAGAAGCTGTTTTAAAAAGTAAAATATAACGTTGCTTATCTCAGGCCCTTCTATTATTCCCGGTTTATGTAGCCCTCTTATTGCACACAGCAGACACTTCTCTTCCCATCGAGTATTCTGAGGGAGAAGCAACACATTTTCTGTCCTTGTTAACTTTCGTAACTGCTTGGCATGTGGAACCTTTCAAAATGGACTAACCATGTGAGTAAACTGACCTTAAAATAAAGTAGGCTTACCACCAGTTTAAACTGAGCTATGGTGGTGACTGAAAGAGAGTAGGCTTTGGGAGCTAGACCTTCGTGTGAATCCTGGCTTAAGCTGCTGCTTGCTAACTTGAACCGTCTCACGTTCACTGCATTAGCCTCAGTTTTCACATCTGTATAATGACGATGAAATGAAAATCGATCACAGTAAGGTATACTTAAAGACTCATAAACATCCTAATAATCTGTACAGGTTACCCATACTTCCCCTCCCCCTTTGCTTAACGTCACTAATTAACACTCTCATCTTTTATTCACACTTGAAATTATCACAGATCTTCTTTGGACATGGACCTGCACAATTTTTAAGAAGTTCAATTTGTTGGGGAGGAATAGTATCCAATAATTCTAAAATCACCACCATCCTGGTTCCAGTTGGACACTAGAATTATTGAAAGAGGTCACTTTGTAAATTATATAGGTATCTAACCAGTATCCTGAATGCTTGAAACTAATATAATATTGAATGTCAATGGTAACTGAAAAATAAAAATAAAGAATAATAGAATAAAATAAAATACTCATTGATTGACGCTTAGGTTTACTGTGAGGTCCAGGGAACCATTTAAATGACTTGGTGCTGAGGAATGGAACCTCCTGGCTGGATGGCATCACAGGCAGGGAGAGACGCTGGCTAGCATCCTCCAGTGGCAAGTCCACCCTAAAGAAGTGGAAACAGCTTGCTGTGTCTAGCTAAGCCACTTCGGCCACCATCCCCATAAAACCAAAACATGCTCCAAAGAGACAGGGGGCAGAGAAAAAGAAGACTTGCGCTCCAGTTTGGGTTCTCTGACTACTTAGGCTGCACTCCAGAGCTAGGAAGACCAGACGGCCATGGTTTTCCCGGAATGGGCTGCTGTGCTGTGGGGCTGCAGAACGGACACCTCAAGGGGGCGCCATTTTCCTCACCTCCCCAGACATGCGCACAGTTGTCCCAGTGCGGCCATACTCCGTGGCATCCAGCCAACTCATGCCCACCTGAAATGGAAGTCTTCCAATGCAAAGGACATCTATGATTCTAAAAAAACAAATTATCAGCATTCCTAAAGGGAAGCATGGAAATCCGTGTCAGCATGATTTGGTTACCAAGCTTACTGGATGAGGTAACTTTGATCAGGAAAGCTGAGAGAAACTGGGATCCGGAATCCCTTAAGCTCGAATACCAACTGCTGATTCTGTTGTGGTTCCAGGATAATTTTTAAAAGAATTGAAATACATTAAAGTTTGTGACAATGAAATACAGTGCGTGTTTATAATTTTAGTTAATGCATGAAAATAGTTTTCGTTGAATGAACCAAAGTTTCTCTAGGTTGTGATGATAATGTGTTCTTAAAATTCACCTAGCTTTGCAGAAGCCCATCTGATTCTTTTCAGTTCTCTAAGGGTAAGTTAAGCTCAGTTAAGAACGAAACAAGACTTCAAAGTCGAACTAAAACAAAGATAACACTTGAATATAATATAGAAAAAAGAAAGGTGCATCATTTTTATTGCTTAAATGTTATACTTAGTAAATTTAAAATAAAGTAACTTTTGATAAAGTATGCTAACACATTAATTTTTTTTCAAAATATTTTACCTGTTATTCTTCCAAGTTGACCTTGAAACATCTTTCCAACAAATCCACTAATATGAGCCCCTAAGCTCATACCTATGAAATGAAAATTATCAAGAGACGCTCCATGCTTCTGCAATTAAAATTGCAGTATTAGGGTTTCCATTTCTGAGAATCACAAATCATATCTTTTGCATCAGTCTTCTAAATTTGTTATTTTTTTCTAGTTTAACCCATTTCTGGGAAATAGGAAATGAAATGTTTTAATTTCAAAGCTATTTTTTTCACCTTTTATAAAATATATGATTTTTCTCTATACACTTTAATAATTACATTAAAATTTTATTTTAAACAATTGAAAGCTTTGCCATCTAATATCTATTATGCAAAATAATACATTTAATTAATAAAGCATTTTATAACAATAATCATGAAACATTATTGGGTACTTACTTTGCACTAGCTGCATTGATAAGTGCTTTATAAATCTCATATTTGATGTTTAAAATAGTCCTATGAGTTATTTACTTTTATCTATAACGTTTGGGTGCAGGGCGCTTTTAAAACCAGAGCATCCTTTGAAACTCAAATTCCACTCGCTCAACTTCTTACCCAGGCTCAAGCCAGAACTGTTTTCCTCCCCCACTGTGAGGTTGTAGTTAATTTGCTTGCTATTCTCTTGCTTCCTGGCCTTCCCTTTGATATGTAACAAAAAGTTTATCTTTAGTCAGGGAAAGGGACCTACCTGACAATTAGAGGAGTTTTAAATCACAATAATATTTGTAAAAGCTTAATTACAGCCCAGAGGCTCTATCTTTTGATGGTAGTCTTCTAAAGGATCATCCCCACCCCCGAAAGGGCAGTGCAAACCAGAGGGAGGCGCATGCTGGCTTGCTTGAAGCCTCTGCCTGCCCGGCCAGCCCAGGATCTTTTGAACTAGCACAGGCCTCCTTTAGACAATTGAGCCGGGAGATAAACGATTTGGAAAAACTGTAGCACCTCTCCAATCCACATACGAAAAAATACTACCTTCTACCTATAGAGGCAATGACGTCAGCAGCTTTTTCCAAGAGCCCTGACTAAACTATAAAAACCCTACTCTAACCCTCCCCTTGACCAACGTGGCTCAGTCCCTCTCGGTACTCTTGCATCCAGGTGTTTTGTTTTGTTTTGTTTTTATTAACTTTAATGGGGTGACACCAATAAATCAGGGTACTTATGTACAATGAAAACATCTCCAGATTATCTTATTATTCAGTTGTGCTGCATACCCATTACCCAAAGTCAAATTGTCCTCTGTCACCTTGCATCCAGGTGTTTTAAATAATCACTTTGGAACACATCAGCCTTGTGTTTTTGGTTCGTCCTGAGGTTTCTACCTTTCATTATCCTATTGCTTAAATCTCTTTCTGGAGCTTCTGAAATGCCAAGTAAATGTAATTTGATAATAACTTACACAAAGCCACATATGTTCATTATTATGAGGGACAAGGATGGACTTCAAGTCCAGGTCTGTTTAACTCCAAAACCTATACTAATCAGATAGTGTTCAAAACTGTTGGAAGCCTGAATAGTGTGACTAATCATCCTCACTTCAGAGATGGTCAAATGAGACTCATGGATTTTAAATGATTTCCCCAGATCACAAGCTAGAGACGGACAAAATCTGATCTTTCAAGCTCAAATTTTAAACACCTGTCAGAGTTTCATGCCTCAGTAGGCATGGGGTAGGGGTGAATTCGGAGCTTAAAGGAGGACAAATGTATTCCCCATCTCTCAAGAGCAAGTCAGGGTCCAGTTTCCACAGTGACACATCTAGTGGCTCATAAAAGGTGCGAAGCATTGACTTCTAATGGGAAAATAGACTTATGTTTTCCAAGCAGAGGGTGAGAATTTTCTTTGAATTTTTCAGAGCAGTGCCCAGAGCCCTGACGGAGTGTCACTTTCAAATTCAATGACACTGATCTTTGCATCTCTTCTCCTTAAAAAAGCCTTTGCCAGCAAAGCACTCTTAGAAATGTCTCAAGCACCTCACATTTTCTTAAATTTTCTATTTCACATTCACATTTCGCACACTTTGAGGTACACGTTAATGAGTTCAAGCTCACTGCCGTAGGGAACAATCGGTTATACAATGTGTATACTATCAGTAAAAGCAGGTGTGTCAAGTACTTCCTCTGCCTCTCCAGAGGGATGATTTGGCTTTCTCCAATGTGAGTATGTGAAAATAACTGATAGCTGATTTTATTCAATGATTATTATATGACAGGCACTAGTTAAGAATTCATTTCATTTAATACTCAAATACTGTTAGAACGTTTTGCTATTCCAAATGTATGGCTCAGGAAATGAGACAGCAAACTTAAGCAATCGCTCAGTCACACAGATGATGTGATGGATCTGGTGTTTGAAACCTCCCAGTCTGACCCCTAATCACTCCATGTAACCACTTCTTGGCTGTGTTGTATTTGCTCAGTTTCCTCAGGGACTTGGGACTTATACACAACACAGCTGAAAGGTAGATGGCCCACCTCTGAATGCCCCAAATCAGCTATCACCCTTCTTTCAACTGAGTACCCATGGCAACCACCTCTCCCTGGAACAGACATGGATCTCCATATGGGCTGACTCCGTAAAGAACGATGACCTAAAACTGTCCTGAATTTATTTCACCCACCCCAACTTTGCCCTTAAATGCTGGACAAATGTGAGTGAAACTGAGGCCTGTCTCCAAGGTTGGCAGAAGTAAGCTACTCATCAAGTTGTTTTACCCTGATTTTTACAAATTCACACTTGATTAACTGTAAACATAGTAGCCATACCTTAGAAAAAATATCTAAAGTAGCTAATGATTTTAGAGTTTATGCCTTATGTCCACATAGAATCACTACCTTCCCCTGAACTCTGTATGGTAGAGTTAAAATCTTAAATTCTTAAAAGATTTTAAGGTAAAACACAATAACTTAGTCTTTAAGATAATTTTTTAAAAAGACAACTCATGTCTAGGTATAAAATTATCCATTTACACACACACACACACACACACACACACACACAGATGGCTGCACACATGAGCATATCAAAGCAGTAATTTTTTTTTTTACAGAGACAGAGAGAGAGTCAGAGAGAGGGATAGATAGGGACAGAGACAGGAACAAAGAGAGATGAGAAGCATCAATCATCAGTTTTTTGTTGTTGTTGTTGTGACACCTTAGTTGTTCATTGATTGCTTTCTCACATGTGCCTTGACCGCGGGGCCTTCAGCAGCCCGAGCCACCCCTCGCCGAAGCCAGCGACCTTGGGTCCAAGCTGGTGAGCTTTTGCTCAAGCCAAATGGGACCGCGCTCAAGCTGGCGACCTCGGGGTCTCGAACCTGGGTCCTTCTGCATCCCAGTCTGATGCTCTATCCACTGCGCCACTACCTGGTCAGGCTCAAAGCAGTAATTCTTAATGTTTATAAGAAAAAAGCAGTAAACATTAAAGGTATCAAAAAACATTATTAATACTTTGTAGTCTTGTATAACACACTGTATATATAACGTAACATTTCAGACTTACCAAAAGCTGCTGAATGCTCTTACCCAAACTCACAGCAACTTTTCTGGTGTTTTTAACCGCTCTATTGTAAATAAGAGTTGTAGCACCCCGGTTCCAGTCTACAACAAGGACATTCATATCATTTCGATTCAACAAAATCCGTAGAAAGTTGTGAAGCCAGGAAGGAACGGAGCCCATTGGTCTGTATCCATGAATTAGCCAAACTGTCTTCTTACTAGTGTTGAAGTTGACGTTAAGTGAGTTATCCTGTTCAAACAGGGGCTCAGCACAGTTTAGGTTGTTCTTTGTATACATGACCACAAACATCTGAATTCTGGGATTAAACAAATCCTTGAAGGAATCCATTATACTTAGCTCAGAGAATTTAAGGCATGGTCTTTTATTCTCTGAAAAAAAAAAAAATTAGTCAAGCTGAGTATGGAGATAGCATTTGATTCCATTCCTGTTGCTCTTACAGGAAATAGAGTGTTGAACTGAAGTGTTGGGAGGATTTAATTTCATTAGCACTTCAACATAATTTATTAAGCAACTACCATGTTGATTTGTTGATTGTGTAAAAAGAATTTTTGAGCTAGAAGTATTTAAAATTTATAATAAAAACAGAAATAGGCCCTGGCTGGTTGGCTCAACCGTAGACCGTCGATCCAGTATGTGGAAGTCCCAGATTCGAATCCAGCTCAAGGCACACAGGAGATGCAACCATCTGCTTCTCTCCTCTTCCCCATTCCCCTTCTCCCTCCTTCTCTCTCTTCCCACCTCCAACCATGGCTCCATTGGTTCAAGCACATCAGCTCTGGGTGCTGAGGATGGCTCTGTGGAGCCTCCTCCACAGGTGCTAAAAATAGCTCAGTTGCAAGCATGGTCCCAGGTGGGCAGAGCATCGGCCCCAGACAGAGGTTGCCAGGTGGATCCCAGTCAGGACGCATGTAGGAGTCTATCTTCCCTCCTCTCACTTAAATTTATATATTTTTTATATAAAATAGCAAGTGTGAGTAAAATTATTAATATTTTTAACAAAATGTTATGCAGACCAATAAAATAGATAAATTTATTATGAACTTTAACAGAAATTCTGCAGAAAATAGTTATATATAGATAATAAGCATTAGAAAATACATTTTACCTCAATAGTGACCAAAACATATATATATCAAAACAATTCGGTATCATTTCTTTTTATCAAATTAATCAATAGTAGAAAAATCCTTTTCATACACAATGTTTGTGAAGGTAAATGTAACAAATATTCATGTCCATGGATGCTGAGACATAAGTTAACACATTGTTTTGACATTTTATTATTTCTTTTTATTTATTTATTTTAGAGAGGAGATACAGAGTGAGAGAGAGAGAGAGAGAGAGAGAGAAAGAGGGGAGGAGCTAGAAGCATCAACTCCCATATGTGCCTTGACCAGACCAGTACAAGGTTTTGAACTGGCGACCTCAGTGTTGCCAGGTTGACGCTTTATCCACTTCGCCACCACAGGTCAGGCTGTTTTGACATTTTACATGTGAGTGTGTATACCACACACATACAATCTTAATATGTTTACCCCTTCTGGTTTTCTAATATTTATATTAATGAAATAAACAATTATATTAAATGTGAAGACATTAGTTACAGGTTAATACATAATCAAACAAAAATGTCAGGTGTTCTCATCCACATATGCATCTGATGTATCTCTGTATCTATCTGTAAATCTAACTAATCTTTCTACATTACCTATAAGGAAGTAGGGAAGAAAATAAATACCTAAGCTAAATCAATAGCAATAGCTATTGACAAACAGTGAAACAATGGCTGCTTCATTTTCATAGTTTTTAATAATTGTAAATTATTTTCAAAATAAGTATATAATATCAAATTTTTAATAAGAGTATATGCTTGTACTACTTTTCAAACTTGGTAAGAAAATTTGAGGAAAAAAAACAGGAGATTATATAAAACATTCACAGAAACAGTATGCTTTATGCAAGAAATTCTATTTCTAATAGTTTATCTCAAGATAATAGGCCCAAAACACATTTTAAAATAAACTAACATGTTATTTCAATATGGATAAGTAGAAGTAATGTAAATGCCCAGAAAAAATAATTTAAGTAAACTACATATATACATATTTGATAAATATATTTTTAATATATATACTATATATTTGATAAACCATAATAATGTTTTAACATTTCATACTTAAAATCATTTTACTTTCAGTATGTGTTAACATTTCATACTTAAAATCATTCTAATTCTAAGTATATATGTGAGATTGTCACAATTATTTGAAAGAAGATGTGGAGGAAGGCTATGAAGGGAAGCAAAATCTTTATCTAATTCCCAAGTTAGCAGTGGAGAGATATTTGGATAAATGAAGCTTTGATACTTTATTTGTTCCAAGTACTAGGGAATGAGGAAGTTAAGAAAAGGAATAAATCACACCACCACAGATCAGTTCCTAATACATTCAACACATTGTGTACCTCATCTTTCCAAGATCTGGCACCGTGAGAAGGCCAAATGCAATTGATACATCAAACTGCTGGTCCAGTCAAAGCCAAGTTAAATTTTACATGGCCTTGGAATGAGTAATGAGACATAAACCAGTTAAGATCCTCAGTAGAAAATGAGTAAAATAAATCACCCAAAACAATCAACAGAGAAATCTATTTTCTATTACCAGATGTAAAAGTAATTGCAGTAAACTATAGTACCTTCATTAGACAGCAAGAAAAATCTTGTCTCAAAAGAAGGAGCATGAGGATATTAAGAGAAAATTTATTAGGGTAAGAATACAACAGGTTAAGATGAAACATACGATAATGAGATATTCCTGGAAAAGTAAAAATGCAATTGATGAGTAGAAATTCACATGCGAGACGCTAAGACACAAAAAGAAAGGTCACTTCAAAGTAGGAAATAAAGGAAGAAAGAGATTGAAATTATAAAGAAAAAGACAGATATGGGACAGGCAATGATGATTCAGTTAAAAATCATGAGCATTCCCCTGGGGGTGGAGAGGCCAATATTTGTGGAGAAAGAGAATAGTAGTTTCAATAATTAAGGAAATAATTGCATACCAGTGTGTGCAAACTGAAATCTAGAGAAAATAAGTTGATAAGACTCACCAGGAGTTTTTCTAGAAACTGTTTGGGTTTTGATAAAAGAGAAAATCATCCTAAAATATAAAGGCAGAAAATAAACTTAAAACAACTTCAGATCTATCTTCTAAAACAATAGATAAAAGCCTGACCTGTGGTGGCGCAGTGGATAAAGTGTCGACCTGGGAACACTGAGGTCGCCAGTTCAAAACCCTGCACTGGTCTGGTCAAGGCACATATGGGAGTTGATGCTTCCAGCTCCTCCCCCTTTTCTCTCTTTCTCTCTCTCTCTCACTCTGTGTCTCCTCTCTAAAATGAATAAAATAAAAAACAAAAAAAGAATTCTTTTAAAAAAATAGATAAAAGTATAATAAATAAATATTATAAGTGGAAGAGTTTGTGGCCTAATAATTTTATATTCTTCCTAAAGTATACCACCTGTAAGTGAGACAAAAAAGTTCCTTATGTCATCACTGTTAAATAAATGCTAGAATTATTGAAAACAAGATCCATAGAAATTCTCAATATAAAAAGATTAAAGGTGAGCACGGAAGCAAGTAGACCCAGTTTTAGGTGTAAATATCATAAAATACATAAAACATAAATGGAATATCAAAAGTAATTCCTGTTCAGATGTTCAATATGAATATATAAATATTAGGATAAGTCAATATACTAAAAAGATGGGAATGTTGGTATAAAGAAGTACAGAGCAAGTAAGTGTAGCATACTTACTAGTGAAATAGTTAACTTTAATAAATAAGTGTGGTTTTAAAAAAATATAGAAAACATTAAATGTTAACCACTGTACTATATAAAACAGTACTTACACCTTTCTACACACTAAAAAAATATATAAGTATAGCAAACAGTGTATGTACACCAAAGGCAAGAAAATAGTAAAGGAAATATAGAAAGTAGAAAGCAGAAAACAACAAATTACACTAGAGAAAAAATATATATGACATATAAACAGTTATGTAACTTTATAAAGCCTGCATATTAAAAGCAAAGAATCTCATCTTTGATAGAAATACTTAGCTATAAGTATTAGAAAGAAGAACAAGAAATTTTAAATAAAGAGATGAGTATACTCTACTTAAAATAAAATAAAAGGAAAGTAGGTTGATATACTAGATTTAAATGATGACTCCAATTCAGCATGCTTTCCTGACTCCATTCCATTTGCCTTGTTTTCCTCCTATCGTAGGAAGGGTGATTCGCCCCATTTCATGATATGGACAGAAATAATACAGCTTGCCCTGGAAGATAGGGCACTGATAAATGCAATGCAAGCAGGGACCTGAAATGAGCTTTCACTTTGGGGCTTTGCCTCCCATACCTCTGCCATCAGCATGAAAATATCTCTGGTCTGGCTGCTAACAGAAGGAGACGGAGGTAAAAGAGCTTAAGTTCCCCAGTTATGCTGGTCTCCCCAGCTACTGACAGCCAATCAATAATCAAACTTGCTAGTGAACCAACCCAAGAAGAGCAGAGATGGACCTAGAGGGTATTATGATAAATGAAATAAGTGAAACAGGGAAAGACAAATGCTGTATTTTACTTATATGTGGAACCCAAAGAACAAAATAAACAACAACAACAAAAACCCAGAAACATACTCATACACACAGAGAACAAATAAATACTTTCCAAACAGGCGGGAAGATGAGGGGCTGGGTAAAAAGGGTAAAGGGATTTAAAAGTACAAGTTGGCAGTAATAAAATTTCACAGGGATGTAAAGTACAGAAAAGGAAATGTAGTTGATAGTATTGTAATAACTATGTGTGGTGCCAGGTGGGTACTAGTCTCACTGGGAAGATCATAAGTTATGTAAATGTCTAACCACTATGGTATATGCCTGAAATTGATATAATAGTGAATGTTAACTGTGATTGAAAAAGAAAAGACAAGCAGGCCCTGGCCGGTGGCTCAGTGGTAGAGTGTTAGACTGGCATGTGGATGTCCTGCATTTGATTCCTGGTCAGGGCACACAGGAGAAGTCCCCATCTGCTTCTGCACCCTTTTCTCTCCCCCTCTCTCTCTTCCCCTCCCATAGCCATGCTTCAGTTGGCTCAAGCAAGTTGGCCCTGGGTGCTGAGGATGATGGCTCCATGGCCTTGCCTCAGATGCTAAAATAGCTTGGTCACTGAGCAATGGAGCAATGGCCCTAGGTGGGCAGAGCATCATCCCCTAGTGAGCTTGCCGGGTGGATCCTGGTCTGAGTGCATGGGGGAGTCTGTCTCTCTGACTCCCCTCCTCTCACTAAAATAAAAATAAATAAATAAATAAATAAAAAGAAGAGCAGTGCCATCTAAATACTCCAACCTTTCTCCGCAAGTGTGACTACTAACTGCTTTATGTCTAATGCCACTGAGAGTCTGTGTTTTCATTGTGTTTTGTTTGGCTTTATTATGACATCATCTCATTGGTAATAAAGCAGGTAAAGAAAATAAAAACAAGTTTTTAAATAATACTAAAAGTTAAATAGTGTACTATAAAAATCTCGAGCATTAAACTAACTAAATTCTGGTAGGGTTTAGGAATGGAATGAAAAAGTTCAAGGCGCATCAAAACATAAGAGTCTCCAATATTTCTCAGCAAAAACTTTTCAAGCCAGATGTAGTAAAATGGTTTTTTAAAACTGTAAAAAAGGGGAAACTTTTCACCTAGAATTTTATATCCAGCAATACTGTCCTTCAAAAGTAAGAGAAATTAAACATCCCTAGACAAATACTGAGGTAGTTCATTTCCACTAGATCTGCTCTACATGAAATCCTTCAAGTTGAAATAAAAGAATATAGACAGCAACTTTAAGTCATTCAAAAATATAAACTGCTCTAGTCAAGGCAAATGTATGGACATGTATAAAAAAACAGCATTATTGTAATTTTGATTTGTCAATACAAAAAAAATCAACTAAACACAAAAAGACACAATAATGGAGGAATAAGAGACAAAAATCAAAAAGCTACGAGACACACAGAAAATAACGAAATGCCAAAAGTGATATCCTATAAGTAATTACTTTAAATATAAATGGTTTAACCTCCTCCCCAATCCAAAGACAAAGATTGACAGAATAAAAAAGACCGGAAGCATCCAAATATATGTTAACTATAAAACACGTACTTTAGATCTATAGAAATTTATAAGTTGAAAAGTAAAACAATGAAAAAAAAAACACTTGATGCAAAAGAAAAGCAAACCCTCTAGATTTATTCGTGTTTCAGTGCAATTCTAAAATACTGTGTCAGCGAGATAACTGCAAGAGGGAGAGAATCCCCAAGAAAAATGAATGATATTTCACAGCTAATAAAAGGGCATGATTAAAATTATATTATACAATAAATCAGTGGAAAAGAGGTCTGTGAAACGGAATAAAAAATTGATAGATTAATGAAGCGGGATGGGAACAGCCAGCAATACACTATATTATTCATGATAACTATGGCAACTCAAAATAGTCTTGAATATTTAAACAAACAATGGCAGAGTTAATGCATATGCATGCGTTGGGAACCCTGCATCATGAGAGATTCAAAGACAAAGGGTAAGTGGTATGTACATATGACATTCTAAGCTAAGGATGAGGAGAGGCACCTTGGGCTTTGGAGTGGGTAAAGTCATCCACAGGACGGAAGAGCAGCTGTTAAGAAATCAGAAGTTTGCCCCGCTCATGTCGATCAGTTAAATAAATAAATAAATAAATAAATAGGGTTATTTCTAGATTATCTCTTATAATGGGTAAGACCCCTAATTCAAATTCTTCTAGATAGTTAAGGGGAGGGGCAGCGTTTCTATTGAACCTGCAGGTTGCATCTAGCTCAAACAATGTGAATACCACAGAGCCACATCTTAGGGTGACATGTTTAGAATTTAAATACAGAATTTAAACGATACTGATACACAGTTTGTCATTTAGATTTTACTCATTTGGAAGTTTCTTGACAGGCATTTTACGTTTCTATAATGCATAATGGTATATTACCTTCACTAGAAAGTCAGAAAAATTTTTGAAGTCTTGGTTTTTAAGCTCTGTGTCAGTTCACACTCCAAATTTATGTGGCGACATTCTGAGATTAATATTGTCTTTGTTACTAGTTAGGCAGTTACCTATAATTTCAACTGGAGACACTCAGGGACAATTAGTAAGTATGATTTTGTCTCTATTGACTGAAATAGAATAATGACCTTTTGGCTATTAACAGTAAGTAAGAAATAATAAAATTGATTTGCTTCCCTTCTCATTTTTTCGATGTGTCTTCTATGAAGTTTTCTTTGTGTTTATCATGTGGTTTATATATAACATCTTGAAGCTATGACAATCTCTCTGAAATTTATTCTAAATTTACTTCAATAAAAAGACAATAAAGATTCAATAAAAATTTAACTTTCACATAAAAAACCTCCTTTGCAGCTCTGCTTTCCTCAATTTGTGTTTATTATTGATGACACAAATTTATATCTTCAGATATTGTGTACACATTAACATAGATACACACTTAATTTTATGCAGTTGTCTTTTAAATTCTGCATAAGATGAAAAGTAGAGTGACAAGTCAAATTTTAGTTATTTCCCCTTGTCAACCTGTCTCACGCCGATTTGATTATTAGACCCGCTGAATGAACCTTGAGGGCAGAGGCAAATTTCTTCCTCCCCACAGAATATAAAACATTACCAAATTTTATAATTAGCTCAAATATCTAATGGAAGAGAAACAGAAAACAATTTGAAATTCTAGGTTATACCTTTAAGGTTATTTCAGTACACAGTCAAGACTTTTAAAGAAATCAAAAATAGAAAATAAACTGTTTATGCAAATTCCCTACAAAAAAACAATTCATCATGAATTTAAAATTTTTTACTTTTCTATTACCATAAAGTAGAACTTTTTATTATTACTTTATTGTCATAAAGAAATAAATGGTATAATCCAAATGAGTAAACTTTGTTACCTTAAACTAGCAAATAGGAGAAGAAAGTTCTACTTTATTAACAAAAACCAGTTTGGGTTTTGCTTTTTGCTTTACCCATAATAGGACAAAAAAAGGAAAGAAATAAAATTGCAATATATGTTTACTTTGTTTGCTTTGCAATTGACAAGATACTTATGTAAAAATTTTCCTATAAAGCAGAGTTATCTGAACAAATGAAATTGAAACAAGATGCTTATTATGACACAACTTTCAAGTAACAAATTAATTACTGAATTCTTCTAATTTCTCTTAGTGTTAGTTGTACTCCATATGTTCTTGTAAAAAGTTACTAATTATCTAGAAAGGAAATACAGAATATACAATTTACCAAACACACACACACACACACACACACACACACACAAACTTTCTTTATAGCAATCTGTTCTATATCATTAATATCCTTAATCATAATATATATTTTTCATGTCAACATTCTCTATCCACAATACAGGTCATATTGATTATTTTATATGCAATTTAAAAAGATAAATCAAATTATCAAGTTCTTACCAGATCTTGCCCAGTACAGCAAACAGAGAAATATGTATACTTTCATTTGGAATTTCATAAAAGTCAAAGAAATGCTCAGATTCACCAAAAGAGAAATTCTGAAACTCAGAGATTTCTCTTTGGTAGGATTGTCACAGTCTGGTAGGTTTTAATATAAAAGGTCCCTGACTTTTGCTCCACCCTGTTTGTTGAAAAGGTGAGGTAATTTGTTTTCTCCCATTTAGCCTGTGGTTGTGAGAAAGATTTTTAAGTCAAAGACTTTGTAGTAAGTCACAAACATCCAACTATACAAGTTGAATTTAAGGGAAAGAAAAAGCAAATTATATCTTTCTTTATTCCTCTTAACCCCGGGATTTCAGAAGTGGTCTGGAAGGACATTATTTGTTGAAAGCCTCGAGTAAATGTGATGCTAGCGAATGCTAGAAATGGAAAGAGTCAGAAAAGTTTGTGGTTTATGTTCATTTTGATTATAAACTAAGTTGTCTTTATACACCATAAAATCAATAATGAAATCTATATCTGTCAAGCTCTCATGTATAACATATGGCTTTCTCATGTTTATTTCATTTTGCAACCCAAACTCAGTGGCTATTTTAAAATTCAGAATGCTAGCCTGTGTCTTGAGATCTACAACTTGAAAATAAAAAAAATACTTTTGTTTATAGTATAACAAATTTTTGAAAAATATTATAGGTTTACTTAATTTTTCTCTCATTTTCCTTCCATCAGTGGACTTCAGAAGGCAAAGAAAATAGAGAATTATCTTAAATATATGCCTTATAAATTCAGAATTAAAGTTCCTTTTTGGAAATTAAAGTCTGTAGATTTTCAAAGATCCTTTAAGTACAGAAGTGTTTAATTTATATCATTGATTAACACAAACCAGCCTGAGGTCTAGGGAGGTGTCTCAGAGGATCCACAAACAAGACGAGTTATTATTACTCTAAAGATTGTGAAAAATTTAATTGCTGATGAAGCCTCATCATTATTTTGTCGCTCACATAAAATCTGGGGATTTTATGTGAGACTTCACTTTTAAAAGGATGCCACCATTAAAATTTGAAGACCACCAAATAACCTAGGTCCTTCCACAGTATTTAGTGGTAACAATTGCACTTCTCTGACAAAGATATGAATAGACAACATTTCAAAATTTCGGAAGAAAGAAAATATAATTGTCATACATGTTTAAAGAGATTTTTCTTAACCAGTTTATAATCAAATTAAAAGATACGTCTTTCCCATTTAACATAAATTTTCCTTTTGCTTTGTGCTTGAGATGTGACAGTGTAATGGGAATCTTGCACACTATTTTCACCTTTGCCACACTAAAAAGCTTATTAAAAATATCAACTTGGGCCCTGGCTAGTGGCCAGTGAATAGAGCATTGACCTGGCATATAATATATAAATATATATTATAGAAGTATATTTCATATGAACATAGTTCATTGTTTAAGTGAAATATATTACTTATTTATAAACATTTTCATTTCTGATGTGTTCATACAGTTAGGAGTTTAAGACATCTTGATATGAATGAAGAAAGGCTAATTCTGTATAGCATGTTTCATGAATTTAACCCATTAGAGCTTATATTGATATATGACTAATGGTTCAGTAAATGCTGAGATTAAAGTGAATTATTTCTCAGATTCTGCTAGGTTTATGATCATACATGCATTTCAATATGAATTAGGAAATACAGTATGTTTAAATAGAAAAATGTATTGAACTATATGATTTTATATATAAGAGGGATATAAAAATGAGACTCATGGACTTAGACAAATGTGAAATGGTTGCCAAAGGGAGGGAGAGAGGGGGAAGGGAGTAAAGAGGGACAAATATACGGTGACAGAAAATGATGTGACTTTGGGTGATGGGCACACAATACAATGAACAGTTGAAATACTACAGAGATGTTTACCTGAAATCTATGTATCCTTACAGACCAATGTCACCCCCATTAAATTTGATTTCTAAATAAAGAAAAATGGCATATTAATACCAAATTTTGAACAAAGAGCTAACTGCATGAGCTGACTTTCAGAGCTTATAACATTAAATATTGTTAGAATCATAAGCAGTATAATAAAGGTATGTACTGCCAGAAGAAAGAGAGTGTAATAGGAACATCAGAGTCATACACATTTATAGACAAAGATTAATGCTAATTTTGCTACACAAGATAACATACATGATCACTAATTACTTACACACATAAAGGTTTTAGCATTCCATCTTATATATGTGTTGCATTTTTACAATAAAACCTGATGAGCCTGACCAGGAGGTGGCGCAGTGGATAGAGCGTCGAACTAAAATGAAGAAGCCCCAGGTTCGAGACCCCGAGCTCGCCAGCTTGAGCGCAGGCCCATCTGGCTTGAGCAAAAGCTCTCCAGCTTGGATCCAAGGTCGCTGGCTCCAGCAAGGGGCTGCTCGGTCTGCTGGAGGCCCACGGTCAAGGCACATGTGAGAAAGCAATCAATGAACAACTAAGGTGTTGTGAAGGCAATGAAAAACTAATGATTGATGCTTCTCATCTCTCTCCGTTCCTGTCTGTCCGTCCCTATCTATCCCTCTCTTTGACTCTCTCTCTATCCCTGTAAAAAAAAGTCTGATGATACATCTCCCAGATAAGCAGTGCCTGAGGGGAGTTCAAGAGGAACTGTATGGGTTGCATAAGATTTATGAGGTAGCCTGACCAGGTGGTGGCGCAGTGGATAGAGCATCGGACTGGGATGCAGAAGACCCAGGTTCGAGATCCCAAGTTCGCCAGCTTGAGCACAGGCCCATCTGGCTTGAGCAAAAGCTCTCCAGCTTGTACCCAAGGTTGCTGGCTCCAGCAAGGGGTTGTTGCTTGGTCTGCTGAAGGCCCACAGTCAAGGCACATGTGAGAAAGCAATCAATGAACAACTAAAGTGTCGTAATGGCAATGAAAAACTAATGATTGATGCTTCTCACCTCTCTCCGTTCCTGTCTGTCTGTCCCTATCTATCCTTCCTCTGACTCTCTCTCTGTCCCTGTGTAAAAAAAACAACAAAGATTTATGAGGTAAATGAATTTTCAAAGATCAATAAATTCAGACCCACTAGAAACTTGCACATATACATTCACTTGATCAACATGTTGGTTAATACACCCAGACTGTGCTAGTTTCCGTAACTGCTTACTACCCTACTGTAACAATGCTACTACAACAATGTCGATGACAGAGGAAAGAAACAAACAATGAAGACAGGATTTGTAGTGACATATGGTGACATGCCAACTGAAGGTGACTAATAAAGTGACTGACCCATTATTTGGTATTGATATGTACAGAACGTCTGTCTCCCCTACTGTCTTATACGTAAGCTTTAAGAAGGCTGATTTTTGTATTTAGTTTTGTTTCCCAAGGATTAAAGACGGTGCCTGGCACATAACAAGCACTCAGAAAACACCTCTTAAATGAAGTAATTATATTAGTTCAATCCACTTCTTAAGAAATAGAGCTTGAAATTCAAAAAGTAACATTATTTACCTAAAATTATAAAATTAAATAATGTCAGAGTTCAGTTAGAAACCGGGGTGCAAAGATGTGTGTCCCTTTTCTTTAGAAGAGATGATTTTGTTGCTGTTTTTGGCCCATCGACCAAGTAAAAAGCATACCTCCTCAATTCAAAGTGAATTACCGCCGTGCCTACCTAAAGGCCAAATGCTGAGTTCATTACTTGACTGTTGTCTGCACAATGATTTCAGGTTCCTGTCTTCAGAAAGGAAGGTGAGGTTAGAGTTGGCAGTCGATTTACCAAAGTACTGAGATTCTAAGTTTTCTTCCCCCCTTTTAAAAATTATTTTTATTGTTTTTAGGATGTTAAAAAATCCTCCTCAAGAAAGAATCAACTCTTCACACTGGTACACAGTATACAAAGTGCAGTCCTAATACGAAGTGCAAACTCCGGGTCCTGCTACCGATCGCAGCAGCAATCCCAAGAATCCTGGCTTCAGTCACAAAACTTGCGGGACAGTCTTTCCAGTATTCCTAGTGCAGGCTGTTTCCTCAAGTTCAAATGCATTCCAGCGTCCAACTGAAACCTCTGCAGCCATTTTCAGAATTCTCTCGGAGGTGCTTCCCAGGCGAAAAAACTACTTTTTAGTAGTACTCTATTCACATGCATGCACGCCTGCATTCTTTCAAGAAGAATTTTATAAAGAATACAATTCTTAAAATCCTAATAGTTTATTCATAATTTCTGTAATGAAGTGAGTGTAATTTAATATCTACAGGCATTTTATAAAAACTGTTGGTTCAAAAAATCCAAAATCAACTGAAGTGGCGACCAAGGTTATGTGCAAGCACTGCAAAAGCCAGAGGGCAAAGCCCATGTCACACCAACCCCTCTCGCTCACTGACTCCCAAATTCCCAGCCTGATCCCTGGCTGGCGACCGCGCGGTGGGCGGTTCCCGCGGCGACGGAGGCGTGGCCCCGCAGCCTGGCCCCGCCCCCAAAGCGGCAGGCGGTTCCCGCGGAGCGCCGGGGGCGTGGCCCAGCAGCCACGCTCGGTCCCCAAAGCTGCGGACGGTTCCCGCGGAGCGCCGGGGGCGTGGCCCAGCAGCCACGCTCGGTCCCCAAAGCTGCGGGCGGTTCCCGCGGAGCGCCAGGGGCGTGGCCCAGCAGCCACGCTCGGTCCCCAAAGCTGCGGGCGGTTCCCGCGGAGCGCCGGGGGCGTGGCCCAGCAGCCACGCTCGGTCCCCAAAGCTGCGGGCGGTTCCCGCGGAGCGCCGGGGGCGTGGCCCAGCAGCCACGCTCGGTCCCCAAAGCTGCGGGCGGTTCCCGCGGAGCGCCGGGGGCGTGGCCCAGCAGCCACGCTTGGTCCCCAAAGCTGCGGGCGGTTCCCACGCAGCGCCGAGGGTGTGGCCCTCCGCAGCCTCGCTCCGCCCCCGGCGCGGCGCTCTGGGCGTCGGCCCCGCCCCCTCGGCCAGGCGTCTCAGTACAGCAGCGACGGAGGGCGGCGGGCGGGCCTCTCGCCGGCGCTCCGCGAAGACCGCAGGGATGTTCCCTGCGCAAGAGGAGGCCGACAGGACAGTGTTTGTCGGGAATTTAGAGTCTCGTGTGCGGGAGGAGATCCTTTACGAGCTCTTCCTTCAGGTAGTGTCGGCGGGGAAGGGCTGTGGAGGGGGCGGGGCGCTCCGAGCCGGCGGCGCAGGCGGAAGGGCGGGCGCACCTGGCCGGTGGAACCGGTCCCCTTCCCGTACTACCCTGTGCCTGGGTGTTCATGTGCTTCTGCCTTGCAGCTGTCTCCAGGGGAGCAGCTGGGTAGGGAAGTGACGCGGTGTGCACCCCACCTCCATCCCAGAGCAGGGACTGGGCTCCGCCCTGAGCACGGATTTCTCGAGGGCAGCCTGGGCCCTGGGTGTCCTCAGGGAGACGGAGAACAGCTGTGTCACTGTCTTCCTCCAGGTGACGAAGTGAGCATCCGTTGGCCTGCCCTACATCCCGCGAAACGAGCGGAATCAATGTCCCTTATCCGTTACTTCTCCCCCTCCCCCCCAGCCCTCTTATGTGCCGGGCTTAGGATCAGTGAGGTTTGTAATTTGCTCAGCAAAAACATGACTATGACAGGTTAATTACCTGGCCGTTTCCTTTTACAGTATTTCAGACCAAGAATATCCAGAAACTTTCCAGGCCGGGTACCTCAAGGATTAAGCCTCTTGTCTCTTGTAAACACCTACTGTATACATCTCGGTCTCACTCGCTAAAGAAATAGCCTTATTCAGCCATTCATCTAACCGTTTAATGGTCCGGAATTGCATGGCAAATACTAAGGAGGGCACTGGGCATACAAATTTAAGAGATAGGCTTTGGTCTTTCTAAAAGGGAAAACTTAAAATTAACTACCTTGATTTGTGATGACCTACAGAAGAGAGGGATACAGAGTTATTTTAGAGTGTGAGTTCTGATGTCAGCAGTGTGACCTTGGGCGAGTAACTGCATATCAGTGCCTCAGATTCCTCAAACGTGGCATGGGGGCAATAGTATCTACAGTCTGATGCATGGAAGTGAAATAAACTAAGCCGGGTAAAACAGAACTGAGCTTGGCCCTATTTGCTGCTGCTGCTACTATTAATAGTACTAATATTAACGCCAAGAGAATTCTGGAAAGGGTGACTGCCCCCATCAAATTAAGGCCAAGTTCAAGCAAAGCTAAGTTTCTGGAAGTATGAGGACCAACCATGAAAAGGGTTCTCTGCTTAGCTCTTGAAAGCCCATCGGCCCTGCTTGTGGAAGTCTCAGTTCTATTCCCGGGTCTGGGCACACAGGAGAAGCAACCATCAGCTTCTTCTTCCCTCCCCCTCCTCTTCCTCTCTCTCTCTTCCCCTCTGCAGCCATGGCTCAGTTGAGAGCATTGGCCTGGGCGCTGAGGATGGCTCCATGGCCGCCTCCTCAGGTGCTAGGGTGGCTCCAGTTGCAATGGAGCAACGGCCCAGTGGAGCAGAGCATCACCCTGTAGTGGGCTTGCCAGGTGGCTCTCGGTCGCTGCGCATGTGGGAGTCTGTCTCCCCTCCTGTCACTTAAAAATAAATGAATGAATGAGTGAATGAATAGAATGAATAAAGATAAAATGAATAAATAAGAAAGACCCTACCTTTGTCTGGAAACTACAGCACCCTTCTGTTAATTATAGATGCACACAATTTGATGTAGACAGCCCCTTCTAGGAGCACAGTTTCCTGTCTTGGACATAAAACATTTTAATATTTGAAAAATATTGTTAAGTATAAGGCTTTTTTTCTGTGTGTATATTTTTCTGAAATGAGAAGCGGAAAAGCAGAGAGACAGACTCCCTAATGTGCCCGACTGGGGTCCACCCGGGATGTCCACCAGGGGTGATGCTCTGCCCATCTGGGGCGATGCTCTATGGCAGTGGTTCTTAACCTTTTTTGAGGTACCGAACCCACCAGTTTCATATGTGCATTCACAAACCCTTCTTTAGTGATAAATAAAATACGATTTTTTTTTCCAAATTCAAGACATAGGTATATGTTTTCTTACTGGTGCACAAAATGAGCCGTGCATGAACATCACCTTGCTCAAAGAACAAAACCAACAAAGTGCATGAACTCACAACAAATTATGGTATTACTTTATTCTGGCCTCGGTGGCAGAGGCTTCTCTGAACCCCTGAGACTGACTCATTAAACCCCCCGGGTTCGATAGAACCCAGGCTAAGAACCACTGTTCTATGGCAGCCGGAGCCATTCTAGCACCTGAGGCAGAGGCCATGGAGCCATCCTCAGTGTCCAGGCCAACTTTGCTTAATGGAGCCCAGGCTGTGGGAGGGGAAGAGAGAGACAGAGAGAAAGGAGAGGGGGAAGGATAGAGAAGCAGGTGGGCCCTTCTCCTGTGTGCCTTGGCAGGGAATCCAACCTGGGACTTCCATAGGCCAGGCTAACACTCTACCACTGAGCCAACTATCCAGGGCAAGGCTTTCATTCTTAGCCTTCTAGTAACTTGTCATCTTTTAAAACTTGCTTTTTAAAATATGCTCTAATACTTGTCTTTTCCTATAGTTATTCCCCCCCCCCCCAGTATCATGTAAAACTTGTCACTCTTTCTAAAAAAATAAAAAAAGGATGGGAGGGTGGAAAGACGTAATCATTCTTTATCTCAGAAAACTTTTTTTTTTTTTTTACAGGGACAGAGAGAGAGTCAGAGAGAGGGATAGATAGGGACAGACAGGAACGGAGAGAGATGAGAAGCAGCAATCATTAGTTTTTTGTTGCGACACCTTAGTTGTTCATTGATTGCTTTCTCACATGTGCCTTGACCGTGGGCCTTCAGCAGACCGAGCCACCCCTTGCTGGAGCCAGCGACCTTGGGTCCAAGCTGGCAAGCTTTTGCTCAAGCCAGATGGACCCGCGCTCAAGCTGGCGAGCTCGGGGTCTCGAACCTGGGTCTTCCACATCCCAGTCCGATGCTCTATCCACTGTGCCACCACCTGGTCAGGCTATCTCAGAAAACTTTATGTTGAGCTTCTAAAAATGAAGGGTTTGTGGGATAAGGCATAAAGGCCCCATGCACATACGTTATTTATCCTCAGTTGGTACTGGATCTATAAGACCATATATACATATTATTTTCATTTTTTATTTTAACCTAAACGAAATGTTCATCTTTTCTAATGATAAGACAACCAAGCATATGTTTTTATCTTGCCTAGGTCCTGTATTCTAGAAGAATTTGCTAAAGTGAGGTATCTTTTAGAAAGGCTTCAACCCAACAAAACCTAGCAAACAAACCTTGACAACTGCAACACTGTTCATTTATGTGTTTCATTCTGATAAAAGGCTATAGGCTGAAGTGATAGTGGCTACAAGCCAAGTCTCTTGTTGAATTTTATCTTGATACATGCTTTGACATATCTTTTAATTTGTAAAATTCAGAGCTCTTAAGATATTCTGTTCCTTTGTGATTTCATGTATTTAATACCATTGGTAGAAAAGTACTGGTTGAAATTGGTTTTATTACTATACAAATATCCTTTTACTTATGTCTTTCATATTTCTAATTATCCTTTGAAGTGAAAAAGTAAGGTTTTACTATCTTTGTGCTTTTAACTAAGGGATGGTGGAGGAGAGATTTTGAGGGAAAAGGTAATGAATTCAATTTCATTATCTCATGTTGAGTAGGAAGTACAATCACATGGAGGTCTCTAGGAGACTCTTAGAAAGAGGCAGGAAATAGGAAAAAGAGAAAGAAAGGTAGATTTGTTGATGAAGTGTTTTCTGAAGCCAGAAGGGAGGATGACTTAGTCCATGAGACAGCAGAGAATAAAAAGAAAACTGAATTCTAAAATACAGCTTCACTTTAAAAATGATCATTAAAATTTTTTTTCAGATTAAAAACAATTTCTTAATATATTTATCCATTTCTACAGAGAAAACAGTCTTTAATTATTGTACAGTTTAAAAGTTTGAGCCATTCACTATCAAATCTTAACTATTATAAGTCTTTGTGAGTACTTCCTCTGATCATTATCAAGGTGGAAATGTCAATTTTTGTAGTTACAATTATAATTTTGTTGTATAATATTTTACTACATATTTGCTCCATATTGCTAATTATAGGTTTATTATCTATGCATTTTAAATATTTCAATATATGATATTTTATTTCATTTTAATAGTACACGATGGAATACTATTCTCCAGTTGGATTTTTAGAGCCTTTCTGATTTTTCACTAATTATAAATAAAGCACTTACTTAAAAGTCTTAAACATATTAAAACACTTCTTGAGGGAAAAACAACTCTTTTTCACAGAAAAAAATTAGGTTGTAATAATGTAAACCAGCTTTGGTTTTTTGGTGATAAGCAACATTGGGTTTGTTACTTCATTTTTGAGTTACACAGTGTTACTATGTATAGAGACGCATAGTATTTTAACCTTAGATTTAAATGCTCTCTTAACTGTTTTGTTAAGCCTAACTAAAGGGTAATGGCTTTGCTTTCAAGATTTGGACCTATTACCAAGAAGTCCCTGTTTGTTCTTAACACCATCAGTGTTACTGAATAAAGCCAGAAAGCACCAAGACAGTGTGAGGAGGTGCGGGATTTATTGTTAGGAAAATAACATTGTTAGCACAGCTACATAAAACTATTATTGGTAACAGATTTTTTTTTTTTTTTGTCTAAAATGAAATATTCTTGATTTATCACATTGTAAAAAAATCTTTAGATTTATGAGACAATAATTTTTAAGTTTTTTATAGGCTGGGCCATTAACCAAAGTGACTATATGCAAAGACAGAGAAGGAAAGCCGAAGTCTTTTGGATTTGTCTGCTTTAAACACCCAGAATCGGTGTCTTATGCCATAGCTTTGCTGAATGGAATTCGTTTATATGGAAGACCAATTAATGTGCAGTATCGATTTGGTAGGTCTATCCAAGTGAGTTTTGGTGGTTGGTGGTGTTCTCAGAGGTGTAAGCACTTTGTTTTCTAATAGCGTAAGACCAAAAAAAGTACGCCACGATTAGTCACCAAATATCTAATGATAGTTGCTATTGGCTATTATAAGTTAACCAAATTTAAATGAAGTGGGAACACACAGGACACAGAATTCTAGCTTTTATATACAGCAAGTCTGTTTGCTAATCTTTTTGTCATTGTGAATGTATGGTATCAGATACCTACTGTTTGGAAGATAGGGTACACAATTTTGTCCTTTTCCTAGGGGGAGCCATGCTATGTTTTGCTCTGGATCTAAGCCCTTGTAAGAGCAGCTGACCAAAGGCAGCTGCAGAGTGACCCGTCATAGTGGTGGAGGGGGCAAGCTTCCTGACATGAATGTCCTCAGTGCCATCTCCTGTCCTTGTGCCAGGAACTGATCATCCTTGATTAGAGATCAACTGTGCAGAGAACACTACTGATACGCACCCTTTCGTGTTTGGAGGGGCTGACAGGCAGTGCTTATGCTTATGTTGCTTCTTTCCTCTAAATGATTCAGGCTTACTGATACATGTTTGTGTTTTTTTATTCCTCTTTTGGGCAAAAACAAATAATAACAAATGCCTTGTAAGGGGAAAGTGCTCCTCTTTGCATTTCCTTATTTTCTTTTTTTTAATGTTTTTGCAAAGAAAATTGGTAGCATCGTGCTCTCAATTACTATTTAGTTAATTCCTATAAGCTGGTAGAATGGGCCAGGACATTGTGTTCTGACATGTCCCTGGCCAGTTGCTTAGCATCCTCTGTCATGTTGCGCTGGCTTTGTTAGTGCAGTTTATTTAAAGAACTCATGCCTTATGCCTGGGAGGCAAAAAGCATTGATTATTTGTCATTTTTAGTTTATAGGTAGATAGAACAAAACAGCGTATATTTTACATGGTTCCATAGCAATATAATTCTTTTGTAGCACCAGTTTTGGACAAAGCTTGATTATAATATAAACAATCTGTAAATATTATTTGGGAGACCAAAGGACATATTCATGTATCTTATAGAAGTATAGAATTTTAATTAGTTCATGTCCTTTTGAATTTGGAAGATTTTTATGGTTTAATATTAGAACTCAAAAATATTGTATCATGACGTGATCTGTTATTTTGTTTCTTTTAAAGGGAGTTCTCGCTCTTCTGAACCAGCTAACCAAAGTTTTGAGAACTGTGTTAAGATAAATTCACACAGCTACAGGTAAGTAAAGAAAATGAACATGTTCTTGTGCCAGGAAGAGTATTTATGTTGCATTACTTCCAACTCTTGTAAGTGAGGTATCCACCTGGTCATCTGACTGCTTCCGGTCAGTTTCCTGACCTCTTCTTTGTTTCTATCTGCTGTATGTCACTCTTCCTACAGTTTACTTTCTGTCCTAAAAATTAGTATTATTAGCATTAAAATTGTGGAAAACTACGGAGCAAGTAGACTAATAAAGACTAGCTATAGATCTAGCCAGTATTTGTAACATTGGAATTTATTGAATATCTCCATAGAACAAAATATTACAGTATTAAATGAAACTTTAGAACAACACAGTTTGTTTTAGGTGAGAGGAGGGGAGATAGTGAGGCAGACTCCCACATGTGCCCTGACCTGGATCCACCTGGCAGCCCCATCTGGGGCCAATGCTCTAGTACTGAGCCATTTTTAGCACCTGAGGCTGATATGCTGGGACCAACTGAGCTATCCTCAGCACCCGGGGCCATGCTCAAACTCCTCGAGCCACTGGGTGCAGAAGGGGAAGAGGGAGATAAGAGGGAGAGGGAGGGAGGGAAGAGAAGCAGGTAGTGGCACCTGCTGTGTGCCCTGACTGGGAATCAAACCTGGAACTTTTATATACCAGGCTGACACTCTACCCTGTAAGTCAACCGGCCAAGGCCAAAGTTCCTTTTAACTGAGCTGTCTTGAGAAGTTCTTTTTTTAATTACAAAGAGCTCTCTCTCTCTTTCTTTTTTAAAGAATAAAGAGCATTTGAAGGTAGGAGTTTTAACTATTTATTATTATCTTTTACCTTTCCAAAGAAACAAAGAAGTCACGAGCACACCTTCCTTTCCCACGCCCTTCTTTCCCACTAACAACGCAGCTCTGCCTCAAGGATATTTTTTCTTTCAGAAGATGGTAAGTTTGATGTGCCTTTGGTTCAATATATGATAGGATACAAACTGTGAAGAATATGAAAACTGTCTGGAACTTCTGGTGCTCAAATCTAAACCTGGAACTAAGGCAGAAACTTCTTGGGGCACTTCCCCCAGTGGCTCGGCCAGCAGCCAGCCTGTCGGAGAAGAGAGGCGGTGGGAGGAGGGTGCTCTGTGGTCTGAGTGGCATGCGAGTGGACAGTTACCATGTAAATAACTATTTTAAAGGTATTTTTTAGAATCGAGTGATTTTCTGTAGTGAATTGTTTTTACATAATGTGAACATTAATCACAAATATACTCGCAAAACCAGGGGATACAGAATATACTCTTAATTTTTGTGAACAGTATATGTATAATTGCTTTTGGACATCCGATTTTTTAAAATAATTTTTTTAAACTAAAGGCAAAGAACTACTCAAAAATATGGTTCTGGCCTAGAAATCTTAATTATAATATTTATTATTAAAGGATAACTTAGGACATTTTTTTTGAAGTCCTCATTTTATACATAATCAAATCAAGTTCCAAGAATATTAATCACTGAGCCCAAGATTATACTTGTTAGTGACGGATGTTGGGGCTGTAACACAAATACTCTGTGGGACAGGGTCAGAGTTTTACAAACATCCAGCATACATGTCAGCTTTAGATTTTTTAAATAGGCATTTTCACCTTTGTAAACATAAGGAAAATTGGTAATTTAACTTTTGGAACAAACTTTTCTTAGTTACAGTGAGATTAGTAAACCACCAGGTCTCGTCTGAAACTGTCAGTATCTTCTTCCCAGCATCATTAATCTTCGATAAATATGAAAACATACATGCCCACCCACTCGTGTTATCTCTATTAACCTTCCATGTACTTTGAGCAGTTAGAAATTTGAGTTAAAAATGACTTTAAATAAAGAATTGTCTATCATAACTATTGACAACTGTGCAGTACAGTAGGGTGGCAATTAGCCATGTGAGACCATGAAACTGAGTTTTTAATTTTACTTAATTTGAGACAATATAGATTAAAATTTAAAGCAAATACTTAATTCAGTTATGGAAAACTTGTACATATATTGGAAAGAACTTGGGTATGTGTATTTACTTTCTCAAATGTAAATTTTATGCAATCTAAATTTAGATAAACTATTTCCTTTTTTTCTTTAATTTTTTTTTTTAATTAAGTGAGAGCAGGGGAGACAGACAGACTTCACATGTGCCCCAACCAGTATCCATTCACTAAGTCCCCTTGGGCCGATGCTTTGCTCATCTGGGGTATTAGGCCATTGCTTGGCAGCCAAGCTATTTTTAGCACCTGTGGGAAGGCCATGGAACCATCCTCAGTTCCTGGGGCCAACTTGCTCGAATTAGTTAAGCCCTGGTTGTTGGAGGGAGAGAAGGGAGGAGAAGCAGATGGTTGCTTCTCCTATGTGCCCTGACCGGGAATCGAACCCTGGAAATCCACACTCCGGGTGGACGCTCTACCACTAAGACAACTGGCCTGGGCCAGATAAAGTATTTTTTATGAAAATTTACCATCTGAATTGTGGTATGCTGTAAGTATATAATGAATACCAGATTTTAAAGATTTAGTCTGAAAGAAGAGAGTAAAACATAATTTTTATACTGGTTACATGTTGAAACGACAATATTTTAAGGTCAGTAAAACACATTATTTAATTGCACCTGTTTTTTTTTTTTTTTATTATTGTGCCTTCTCAAGGATTTATAGCTGCATTTGTGGCTTGCATTTTAATCCGATAGGACAGTGCTCAGCTGTATTGTAGTAAGCTATACACTGCCTTGAATCTTTATGTTGACCATTTAAAGATGCTGCCACCTCCCTACTTGGCAAAGTCACGGTCTTCTTATACTAATCAATACGTGCTTTGGTCTGCTGATAATTATTTGTGTCATGTACTTAAAGTGTAAACTTTTCTTTTTTAACATTTTTGGCTCGTTTTGATGGATGAATGTATTCTTTCCCCCACAGCAGTGGCATGCATGTAATCCAGCGCTGCTGCTTCCTTACTGTGGGGTGACGGCGCCACTTCCTCAGGGCACAGCTGTGCCCCCTCCTCTATGTCCCGTTCCCGACCTAGAGGCTGCGTCCGGCTCCTCCGAACGGTCTCAGCAGCAGCCACGTGACTCTGACCGTTATCAGATGCCTAAATGGAAGAGGCAGAAACCAAGCAGCGATAGTGATAGCAGCACAGAAAACAACAGAGAAGGTGAACATAACCCAAAGTCCCGACGCAAGTGTAAGAAAAAGAAAAGGTGCTAATTACCGTCCCATGAATGTACCTACACTGGTCTCAAGTGTGCTTGAAAGGAAAAAATCTGTACTTCTGCGTGACCAGTTTCATGGCTTTGTGTTTCTTGAAAGCTATGACATCTGACTTGCTATTGAAACTTGGTTTTGAATGACCAGAACTGAAAGAGAATATAATGTACTACAGTTTGCTTTTCGCCGTGGTCTTGTTGACACAGCCACAGCAAGAAGTGCACTCTTGAGTGGTATATACTTTAGTACTGATAATGAGATTGCCCCAGACTGTCAATGAGAACTCACTCCTTGAACACTTCTGGAAGGGCACTGTGCTTCCCTAGATTGTCACCTATGCGAAGTGGTCAACTTTCTGAATGAAACAAGTGCGAATGTTTAAGCGTATATGTTGTTCCTAACAAAAATGGAATAAGCAGGCTTTAGTTTCCTTTGAAGATAACATTTTATTTTTTAAGTGTCAATATATTATTTTGGAGCGCTATGCTCCTCCTAACAGGTTGACTTCATAAAATGAGGATATGTGACAGTAACACCAAAGGAAATACGATTATGGGGCTAGTTTTGACGTCGTTCCATTTTTATACATTTGTATATAAATAGGAATATGTATCTCTGCACAGTTACTAATTGTATTTCATGAAAATTAGTTGGCTGTTTCAGAATTTATCATCAACTTCTTTTACAAACTGGTTTTGAGAGGGTGTGTTTCACATTAAGTAAATCTAGAAAATGAATAATGAATAGAATGTTCCGTTAATGTATGATAGATAATATCTATTGTCAAAGTTCCTTATTTCTGTTTCTAAATTGTTTTAGAAGATAAATGGACTACGTATAAACTTAAAGAGTTATGTAGACATTTTTATTTACTTTTTAGCTCGCCATAAACTAAAACAATAAAAATACTTACTTACTAAAGCTCGTTTAAAGAATCATTGGGAGATACGTACCCAGTTCAGTATAAAAAGCCATGTTTGGCTGTTTGTTTTGTGTATTGCATAGCGCTTTATACATCTTTATTACCTAAAATAATAAAGATGTTTTTAGCAAAGTCAATAACTGAATTTAACTTTTGGTTATAAAAATACAATGCAGTCTATTATTAATATAGTTCATATTAATTGTAATTAATGTAATTGTTATTATTAATATAGTTCTCCAACTAAAAGACATAGGAAAACTGAATGGATAAAACAAGACCCTTACATATTGCTGTCTGCAAGACTCATTTCATATCTAAAAACACACACAGACTGAAAGTATAAAGAAATGGGATAAGATATTTCATGAAAATGTAAACAAAAATAAAAATTGGGATAGCAATTCTTATACCAGTCAAGGTAGACTTTAAAACAAGGGCTGTAACAAGAGACAACAGTGGACCTAGCAGTTTTACTTCTGTGTACTTTTCCGAAGAGACCCAAAACACTAAGTAGGAAAGACATATGCATCCATGTGTTCATTACAGCGTTATTTACAATAGCTAAGATATGGAAGCAACCCATGTGGCCATCAACAGGTGAATGGATAAAGAAGTGGTACATCTATGCAATGGACTACGACTCAGCTCTTAAAGAAAAAACGAAATACTGCCATTTGCAACAACATGTATGGAACTGAGGGTATTGTGTTGAGTGAAATAAGTCGGGAAGAAAAAGACAAGTGTCAAAGGATTGCCAAACTAAGCAAGCAGTCCAGAAACAGAGTCAAAGATACAGAGAATGTTTTGATGGTTGTCAGGTGGGAGGGGTTTCAAAGGGTGAGTGAAAAAGGTGAAGGGATTAGGAAGTACAAATGAATTGTTACAGAACAGTCACATGATCTGAAGTACAGTATAGGGAATAAGTAGTCAGTAATACTGGAATAACTGTATGGTGTCTGATAGGTGCTAGATTTGTCGGGGTGCTAACTTCGTTAGTTGCATAAATGTCTAATTGCTGGGTTGTACATCCAAAACTAATAATACTGTACATCAACTAATTAAAAACTAAAAAATTATTTCAGCCTGACCTGTGGTGGCGCAGTGGATAAAGCGTCGACCTGGGAACACTGAGGTTGCCAGTTCAAAACCCTGCACTGGTCTGGTCAAGGCACATATGGGAGTTGATGCTTCTAGTTCCTCCCCCTTTCTCTCTTTCTCTCTCTCTCTCTCTCTCTCTCTCTCTCTCTGTCTCCTCTCTAAAATGAATAAATTTAAAAAAATAAAAAAATAAAAACTAAAATGTTATTTCAAACAAAACACTCATAGATACAGAAAACGAATGATTAAGAGTGGTGGGGAGGACAAAGGTTAAAGGGGGTCAAATGCAAGGTGAGGGTATAAAGCCAGTAGTCAAGGCCACCATCACAGCCGCCTGGCCAATGCAGGTTCGCATTAGATTCGAACAGTCGGTAATGAAACAATGGAGCCAAGAACTGATGAGCCATCAGCTTTAATTCTAGCTTGCACCTGGCGGGCAAGCAAAAACACACACATTCAGTGCTCACAAAGCTACTGACTTATCCGAGTTTCCTAGAATCAAAGTTTTCTAGCTCACCAGACTTACTCGCCTCTGTTCCCCATCTCCTTCTCTCTGCACAAACTCTTAACAAACTGGCTTCTTCATCAGCACTCTGCCATCTTGGCTGCTGCTCTCCTCCACGTGATCTTAATCTGCTCTCCTCTCTAATACCTCAGGAACCAAGAGAGAGATCAAGCTACTGGTCTCTCCCACTTTATACCGTTGAATCAAAACCTTTAATCCAAGTATACAAACAAGGAAGTCTCTGTATAATGGGATTCTTCAGGAGAGTGCACCACCCTACATCATCCAATCAGTCAAGGATGTGGAGAAGAACTTACTCTTAAAACCAAGCCTTAGGCCATAACGACCTGGCCTGCTTACATTACAACCTTTCCCCCACACCCATCCCAAGCATAAGGGCAAATAATATCACCTGGGTGACGGGCTTCCATGTGGGCAGCGCCATCTTTAACAAAGTGAGCATATTTTATCTGCCCAACAGAGGGCAAGAGACCAGACGTCAGTGATGGGCACATAATAAAGTAGACATAGGTTATATTGGAAAAGAAAGTAAAAAAAAAGAAAGAAGATGAGGTCTAAGGTCTGCCCTAACAATTGCCATTAAGCATAATGGATGACTGTAAAGCCAGTATCCACGGCTACCATCACAGCCTCGTGCCCAGTGCAGGTTCGCATTAGATTCGGACAGTCGGTAATGAAACAAAGGAGCCAAGAATTGGTGAGCCATCAGCTTAATTCTAGCTTGCACCCGGCGGGCAAGCAAAAACACACGCTGGGCTCCAAAACTCACTCATTCAGTGCTCACAAAGCTACTGACTTATCCGAGTTTCCTAGAATCAAAGGTTTCTAGCTCACCAGACTTATTCACCTCTGTTCCCCATCTCCTTCTCCAGCACAAGCTCTGCCAAACTGGCTTCTCTTTCAGCATTCTGCCATCTTGGCTGCTTCTCCTCTCCTCCACGTGGCCTTAATCTGCTCTCCTGTCTAATGCTAACCTCAGGAACCAAGAGAGAGCAAGCTCCCAGTCTGTCCCACTTTATAGTGTAGAAATCCAAACCCTTAATCCAATCAATCTACAAACAAGGACGTCTCTTGATACAGAGTCACTTATCTGAGGCCTAATGGAAGGATTCCTCATGAGAGTACACCACCCCACATCATCCAATCAGTCAAGGGTATGGGGAAAAGCTTACTCTTAAAACTTGCACGTGGGCAGCACAGTCTTTAATGAAGTGAGCATAATATATTTTATCTGCCCAACAATGACCTTAGGAAGATTTATCCCTTAGTCTGGGAAAGGAGGAACAGCCAGCAAAATACAATGACAAGCAGAGTGTGAGGTCTGGGAATACAAGTAAACAAGGTGTTTCCAGGGAAAGAAGTAATTAGTTGTGTGTGTCAAATGCTATTAATAGATCAGATAAGATGAAGACTCAGAATTGGTCCTGGATTTAGCCAGGATCCTTTTGTGGACCCCAAAGGGGCCACATACTGAACCTGACAAGCTCAGGTGAGCCCTGCAAGGTGGCCTTGCAGACTTAGAGCCTAAAGTAACCACGCAGGATGGTCTGCCCTGAGAACTTTCTAACTAAAAGCAGTTGTTTTTCTCTAACAAAGGTCAATGTTTACTTTAATAGAGTCTGTTGTCTTTTGCATCTACAACAATGTAGCTGATAATATGCCTTTGAAATATAAGGGTAATTTTTCCTGCTGTCTTCCTGGCAGGCTTCCCACAAGGGCAGGAACCAACAAACTCCTTCCTTGTTAGTATCATGTTAATTACCTATGAACTATCTTATTCCTGCCCATATAAAAGAAGTTTCAGTGTATACATTTTTACTTTTTATCCAATACCAGAGATTTCCCCTGTTTTGCTTTCTCCCGCCTACCTATTCTGTCACCAATCAATTTCATGTAATCCCCCTTACATCTTTCCCTTTGGTTCTAAGTTTTTGGTGTTGGGCTTGTTGGGCAGATAAAATATATTATGCTCACTTTGTTAAAGATTGCGCTGCCCACATGGAAGCCCATCACCCAGGAGATATTGGTTGCTCTTATGCTTGGGATGGGCGTAATTATATTATTGGGTTTGGGGGACAGGCTGTAAGCAGGTCGGGTCATTATAGCCTAAGGCTTAGTTTTAAGAGTAAGCTTTTCCCCACACCCTTGACTGATTGGATGATGTGGGGTGGTGCACTCTCCTGAGGAATCCTCCCAGTATGTCTCAGATAAGTGACTTTGTATCAGAGACTTCCTTGTTTAAATAATTGGATTAAAGGTTTTGATTTCTACACTATAAAGTGGGACAGGCCAGGAACTTGCTCTCTCTTGGTTCCTGAGGTTAATAATAGAGAGGAGAGCAAATTAAGGCCACGTGGAAGAGAGGAGAAGCAGCCAAGAAGGCGGAGTGCTGAAGAAGCCTGTTTGTGCAGGAGAAGGAGATGGGAAACAGAGGTGAATAAGACTGGTGAGCTAGAAAGCTTTGATGCTAGGAAACTCGGATAAGTCAGTAGCTTTGTGAGCACTGAATGAGTGGGATTTGGAGCCCAGCGTGTGTTTTTACTTGCCTGCCGGGTGCAAGCTAGAATTAAAGCTGATGGCTCACCAGTTCTTGGCTCCGTTGTTTCATTACTGACTGTCCAAATCTCATGGGAACTTGCATGGGCCAGACTGCTGAGATGGTGGCCTTGGCCACTGGCTGGTATACTGGGGAAGGGAAAAGCCTCCTTTCTGCTTCTCTTGGCCCCTGGCAGATCTGTATAAAAACCCCAACTAGGTCTGATCCAGGTCTGCACTGCCTTAACCCGTGTGAAAGAGCTGACAGGCTATACCCCTTCCTGGACCTATGGGTGGGCACTGGGAGAGCAGAACTGAAAACAGAAGGCTGGTTGTTCGGCAGATAAAATATATTATGCTCACTTTGTTAAAGGTGGCGCTGCCCACATGGAAGTTCGTTGATATTAATGTGTGTTCTGGAACAGGCTGTGGGCAGGCCGGGTCGTTATAGCCTAAGGCTTTGTTTTAGGAGTAAGCTCTTCTCCACACCCTTGACTGATTGGATGATGTAGGGTGGTGATGTAGGGAGGAATCCCATTATGATGGGTGACTTTGTATCAGAGACTTCATTGTTTGTAAATTGGATTAAGGGTTTGGATTATCTATGCTATAAAGTGGGTGGACCGGTAGCTAGATCGCTCTCTTGGTTCCTGAGTTCCTGAGGTTGGTATTAGAGAGGAGAGCAGATTAAGGCCACATGGAGGAGAAGTAGCCGAGATGGCAGCGTGCTGAGGAAGAAGCCAGTTTGCTAAGAGTTTGTGCAGGAGGAGATGGGAAACAGAGGTGAATAAGTCTGGTGAGCTAGAAGCCTTTGATTCTAGGAAACTCGGATAAGTCAGTAGCTTTGTGAGCACTGAATGAGTGGGTTTTGGAGCCCAGTGTGTGTTTTTGCTTGCCTGCCGGGTGCAAGCTAGAATTAAAGCTGATGGCTCACCAGTCCTTGGCTCCGGTGTTTCATTGCCATCTGTCCGAATCCAATGCGAACCTGCGTGGGTCAGGTTGCTGTGATCTTGACCGCGACTACTGGCTTTACACTGGTCTATTCCAAAAGGACTGTTTATTTAAAATGCTTGGGTGCAAGTGTGCCAAGATGAACCCAAATGCCATGTTGGCCCCCAGGAGGGTTGGAGAAAGGTATATAGTTTAGTCAGGGGTCTTGGAAAAAGCTGCTGACGTCACTGCCTCTATGGGTACAAAGTAATATTTTTTTGTACGTGGATTGGAGAGTTCCCACAGTTTCTCCAAATTGTTCATCTCTGGGCTCAACTGTCTAAAGGACGCCTGTGCTAGTTCAAAAGGTCCTGGGGGGCCTGCCTGGCCCAGGCTTCAAGCAAGCCAGCATGCACCCCCCTCTGGTTTGTACTGCCCTTGGGGGGAAGGGGCTGATCATAGAAAACTGCTTATCATGCTTATCAGAAGATAGCGCCTTGGGCTGTAACTAAGCTTTTACAAACACTTACTGTGATTTAAAACTCCTTTAATTGTCAGGTCCCTTTCCCTTATTAAAGATAAACTTTTTGCTACATTTCAAAGAGAAGGTTAGGAAGCCATTTAGTGAGAGAACAGCAAGCAAATTAACTACAATCTCACAGTGGGGGAGGAAGAGATTCTGCCATGAGCCGGGTAAGGAATTGGGCGAGGGAGGCTCTGACTTGGAATGCTGTTCTGCAGCCGAACCTTACTCTATTGTATAAAATAAGCCATTTCCGTGCCTGACCTGCTGTGGCGCAGTGGATGAGGTGTCGACCTAGGAACACTGAGGTCGCCAGTTCAAAACCCTGCACTGGTCTGGTCAAGGCACATATGGGAGTTGATGCTTCCAGCTCCTCCCCCATTTCTTTCTCTCTCTCTCTCTGTCTCCTCTCTAAAATAAATAAAATTTAAAAAAAAAGAAATTAAAATAAGCCATTTTCCAGAACATTTTCTTAATCTTTTGAGACTTTGCTTCCTGGCAATTGTTGACAGTTGGGCTCAAATAAACTAAAAAAAAAAAAAAAAATGCTTACTGGTTTGGATGTTTCTTATGTTGATACTTTATATAAGACATTTTGGATAAATAATTTTGACAAAAGCATAGTTGGAGTAATTGCAAGTGAGAACAGAGGAAATAACATTGCAAGAGAAGATAACTTTCAAATATATTGCCGTTGAAGGAAGGGGTGAAGTAGAACTATTAACTCAAGGAAGAAACATGATTTAGAGAGATTTTTGTTCAGGGTTGTGTTGGGCAGATGAAATATATTACGCTCACTTTGTTAAAGATGGCGCTGCCCACGGGGAAGCCCGTTGCCCGGGTGATAACACTAGTTGCCCTGCCCTTCCTGCTTGGGATGGGCGTGATTGTATTAATGTGTGTTGGGGAGGGCTTTCATGCCAAAAGGTGTTAAAAGGAAGAGAGATCACGTTGTTTGAAAGAAGAGTGATTGCATTCTAGGAGGAGCCCATACTGTAGGAGAGCAGAGTAAGGCCATTGGAAGCCAGGAGGAGCAGCCAAGATGGTGGAGTGCTGGAGGAGAAGCCAGTCTGTGCAGAGAGGAGGAGATGGGGAACAGAGGTGAATAAGGCTGGTGAGGTTAGAAAACTAATCCTACGAAAACTCGGATGAGTCAGTGGCTTTGAGAACCCTGAATGGAAAGGGAAGTGTTTTCCCACTGTGTGTATTTCTAGCCCGCTGGGTGCAAGCTAGAATTAAAGCTAATAGCCCACCAGTTCTTGGCTCCGTTGTTTCATTACCGACTGTCCGAATCTAATGCAAACCTGCATGGGCCAGGCAGCTGTGATGGTGGCCGTAGCTACTGGCTTTACAGGTTGGAAGAGAAGATAAAATTGGTCTCAATATGTTTAAAAAGAAGTTATGTTTATTGATTTTTAAAATCTTTTTTTTTTATCTTAAGACAGTTAACTCTGTTACATGTTTTAAATTTTGTTTTGTGTATGTATGTGCTTTCTCCCCATAAGATTTCATTTAATATAGTTAATATGTTGTCAAACCTCTCAGATCTTTTGTTTCTGGGATTTTTATCATAAACAGAAAAGCTTTTCACAATCAAATATTAAGAAATCATGTTTTAAAATTTTGTCAGATTCAATTTTATATATAAATCTGGGAGTACGTCATTAGAATATGAAGAGGTAAAGTTTTCAGAGTTTTGTACAACACAAGCAATTTGAGCTTCTTTTTGAATACCTGCATGAAGATTTTGCAGACCGAAAACAGCAGTGGTGTTTCCTCTCCTATGCAGTCCTAGTGAATAGAGTGAATACTCCCATTCCCAGATGTTAATTCCACGAGAGTAAGAAGAGTTTGAAACAAATTCAGTTGAAGAAAGATGCCAGCCTCCTGCATAGCGTAAACAGACAGCAAGGGGCACAAAGGAAGTCGGTTCTATTTCCAGTTGAGGTGGGAAAGTAAATTATGAAGATGGATGCATTAACCTTGAATTTAGAAGAATTAGTGGTATTTTAAAAGATCAGGAATAAGGAGGTTATTTTCCATCAAAATGAAGAGTTTGGAGGTGGGAAAAGGGAAAGTGTAATCAATATACGGCAAATAAAGTGGAAAAATTTAAGGAACTCAGATAACAGTTGATGGCGATTAGAAATTTAGAAGTCAACTAAAATTTCAGTTGGGGGGAGTCACAAGTAATATGACATCCTTTTAACACAGCATAAGACCTTTTGCCTCCTGTCATAAAATATTTTAAGAGAATAGATGAGTTAAACCTGTAAGAAAAATACATGGTTGTCAGCTATTATGCAAGGAGGAAGATTTTAAAAAATAAATAAATAACGCAACCATCCACTCTGACAAGAAGCTATCTGAAATAAGGATTATTTCCAGTTCTTCCAGCCATAAGGATTAAAGTCAAGTTCAGTTTTCTGCGGGAGGAATAGCTTCCTTCCACCTCCCCTGATGCGAGCAGGGAGAACGGGAACTTGCCCCTTGCCCAAGGTCTTCACGTTCAGGGCAGCAGTGGTGCACAAACCCAGAGCACAGGGCTTCAGCTTTTCTGAGCACATATTGGGAGCATGGGAGCCGCACTTTCTCTTGTCCTGCTCTAAGCTTCACCAGTGTGGCCGTCTTCAGCCCGTCTGCTGGACGGTGAGAAGGTGAGAAGCTCATACCGAGTCCTGTTGCAAAACAGTTTGGTGACTCCCAACCCACAGGATATACAGCCTATAAGAAGCTACTTTTTGAAGCCATGGACACAAAAATTAAGAAAGTTCATCTCTCTTCCAAACTATGAAGCTTATCATTTGTCTTTCTTTTTTAATCAAGATATTTGAGATTGACATCATGGTGAAATTAATATATGTTAAAGAAGGATGTCCTCAATAATGAAGCTGGATAGTGTTGAGAGGAAGATGTTTCCTCTACCAACTTAAGTCTAAGTGGTCTGGGACCCGCAAATTAATAGCTTAATTCACCCTGAATTAATGGATTTAAGAAAAGTTAAATCACATGCATGGGAGTACTCTATAAGGAGTAGCTTCCCAAATACAGAGGTAAGGTTTATATACCAGCTTAAAAAGAGCCCAGGAAAGGAGCTTTGTGGGTGTATCTGAGAGGCGGGTGTATGAAAATTTGATAAAAACAGCGGAATTGGGATCTATTGTTAGCAATAGCCAGCTGCCCCGAATAATTTACATAATTGTTTCCTTGTCTTTGGAAGAGAAATGGACAATATATTGACTAAACACATTTGGGGATAAGTATTTGAATGTACTGCGATATTTCTTGACATAAACAGGCCACAGTTGTTTATACCCATTGAAGTTTCTATCTGGGGGCTTCATGACCTCAGTCAGCTAGTGCCTTCAAGAGCACTCTATAGTTGCTTACCAAGTAGAAGGTCATCAACATCTCGGAGAAGAGCAGAGCCCTGGGTAAAGGTTAGCGTAGAGAACGGCTGTAAGGACTTGGGAAAATACTGAGTGGGACTCACAGTATCCTGAGGTATGCAAGTCCGCATTAACTTCTCCCTCTAAGTGTGAATACTGACACACACAGAAGGATGAGTCAGTGTGCAATGGTATTGTGAAGGAAGTTGATGAGCAGAGGTCACCTTCTGCAAACCATGTTGCATTAGCAGAGAATGAAATAAGGCGGGTGGCTGAGATCCGGAAGGCAGCCCAGCATGGGATCATTATGTAGTTCATTGCCCTTAGACCTTTCAGAAATCAATATATTTTATTTCTCCCCGAATCAGATTTCCTGTCTTCTCTTTAGGAGCAAAGGTGAGGGTCTTACCTGATGAGGAGGTGAAGATAAGGACTGCTTGTTGTAAAAAGGAGTCTATTGTAGGTTTAGTTCGTCGTTCTGCATCTCAGTACATAGGGTTTTGGACTAGAGATGGGAGAGGTCTTATTTGTTTCCAGGTAAGGTAGTATATGGGTTCTGAATTTAGTAGTAATGCAACCTCATTTGCTTGCAAAGTCCAAAGATTCAATGGGATAGCTTTTAAGGTTGGGTCTTTTTCGGAGGATTTCGAATGGAAACAGGTTTCCGTGAAGGACAGTAGGAAGGTTGAGATTTTGCCTGAGGGAAGGGAAACAGAGATTCCCCTTCCCTTTGCATTGTATTTTAGCACTGAACTTGTAATAGGCAGTTAGCTATGAGCATAGCAAGGACTAGAGCTGTGATGGCGGACCTATGACACGCGTGTCAGTAGTGACACGCATAGCCATTTTCGATGACACGCAGCTGCATGCAGCCGCGTACCAGAGAAGTATGGGGCCGCATGCTGAGAAGGACGTTTCTTCCTCGACTCCTGCACGGCCAGGTGCAGTAGCCGAGGATAAAACATTTGCTGTAGTGTAGACACTCTGTGCCGGAGATCTGGAGGCCAGAACAACAGAACTCTGGCACAGAGCATCTAGTTCTGGGACTTCCAATTAGGCCGCTTTTCTCGAAATGACACACCACCCGAGTTATGCTCGGTTTTTTGGCGAATTTTGACACACCAAGCTCAAAAGATTGCCCACCACTGGACTATAGACTGGGCACAGGCAGTCAGCAGGGTGGAAAACCTTAGCAAAGCCCTAGCGATGGGGAAAACTGGCAAGACAAGGACCTTGACCCGGTAGTGCTTCCTGCCCTGGCATGCTAGCACTGTGCAGGATAAGAGCCCTTAGTGGGGGGCATGAACAGGGGTGCCAGGGAATGCATGTGCGACGTTTGTCAACTGTACTTAAAGCTACTGTATGCTTTCCACAGAGGGAGAGAAATCGCAGCACCACCTCCAATGTATCTTCTGCCTTTCAGTCAGTCCTCCTGCCTGCAGGATGGTTTCTAATAGGCAGAAGGACAGTTGAGGCCTATGTCCCAGCCCACAGTGCTGGGGGGACCATGCTCTCTAGAAAGACTGATGGGGTTTAGGCCACAGAAGCCCCACACCTCTGGGCTCCACAGGAACTGTCTGTCACACCTGACTCCTCCCGGCTGCCTAGTATTCCTGGTCTCAGAGAGGCATTTGTTGTTTTTATTCGTTTTATATTTTTTAGTATCATAGCTTGTTATTTGCATACAGTGTGCCCCGTATGTATATAGCTGTTGTGAAATGTATTCCTAAACTCCTTATAAGACTATGTAACGCTCAGATAAAGGCTCAACAGCAAAGCGATTACTTCCCTATGAAACTCATCTCATAGAAATAAGACAGTTAAAACTACCAGTGAGGAAGGATAGGGGGACTTTGAAGTTCCAGAGGTATAGCTTCTGTCCTAATCAGAAGGCTTAGTGATTAATGTACCAGAAAGTTGTCCTTTCAGGAGCCGCAGGCAACCAAAGCAGCCTTGACTCTGGGAGGACAGCAATCAATCAAAAGTAGTGTCTGGGAAGCGCATGACTGGACTGAGATCAGCAAGCAGTTAACCTTTCCCCTGGGATCCTGGCTCCAGAAAAAAGCAAGAGCAGTTAACTTTCTCCCTTGAATTCCAGTCCCCTCACTCCTCCCTTTTCTCCTCCACATAAAAAGGACTGATTGAGACAATGTGTTAAGGCAGTTATTATCATTTTTTTTAAGAGAGAGGAGGGGAAATAGACTCCTGCACCCACCCTAACCGGGATCCATCCGGCAACACCCGTCTGTGGCCAATGCTTGAATCTGTGGAGCTATCTTCAGCGCCTGAGGCTGATGCATGGACCATCCAGCCACTGGCTGTGAGAGGACAAGAGGGAGAGAAGGGGGAGAGGAAGAGAGAAGCAGATGGTCACTTCTCATGTGTGCCCTAACCGGGGATCAAACCCGGGACGTGTGTATGTGGATGACTTATCCACTGAGCCAACCAGCCAGGACCTTAGACTGTATTTTAACTATGATCCCAAGAGGTGTCCCTGAAGAGAACACAAAGGATGCATCCTCCATAATTGAAAGTCACTCCTAAAGATCATTGGAAAGAAGGAAGGCATGTTGCCATGGGCGGTAAAAACGGTACCCTACTCTTCTACAAGAGTAAGACCTCTCCATTCGCAGACCCGCTAATTCATGATTTCAGGTGGGCGGGGCTTGTCAGCACTGCGATGGCAATGAGATCGGAGAGGCGTTAGATTTAGACAGTCCCCTGAAAGTTGGTGATGGTCAGTAGGAATTTACTGTTTGTGTATTGTACATCTTAGAACCTCAGCCTGACACTTGGCTGCCTCCCAGCACAGACCAGATAGTCTGTATCCTCCAGCAGATAGAAAATTACAGTACCTCTGGATCTTTGCAAAGCTCTCAGGACACAAAATCAAAATGGAAGGAGAAACTCATCAGGTTTTTTTTTTTTTTAGATGACTCACAACAAAGTTTGTTCAAACGGATAGCAGTGCAGTGAGAAGCACAAACTCACTCTTTTATGAGGCCAGCTCAAACAATGGATTCATGGGCACTATGCCTGTATTCTACCCTATGACTCTCGTTTTCATGATAGTACTTTTAGATTGCCTAATACAAAACAGTAACACAAAGTTCAGTGACAAATGTACACCATGTTATCTCTGAGAAGGGCTGGCTGGCTACTCAAACCAAGAGTCACAGTACCCAAAGAATTCTACCAAAAAGTTTTCTCCTGTAAACCTAAATTTTATATACCCTTTTAGAAAAGTCAAGGAGAGGTTTTTAACTACCCTTGCTTGACCAAGCACTGAGCCATGAGGAGTGAGACCAGCAAGAAAGCTTGCCTTGTCTGGCGTGGTCAGAGGTCTCAAAGTCTCAGCTGCATCCCCCAGAGGAACTGGAGGCCCATCCTCATCATAAACACTGTTGGAAGAAAAACTTTTCCTCTACAACTTAAATCCAAGTTGTGAGGGCCTGTGAATTAACTGAAGACAGACTATCGGATGTATTAGTCAATGTTCTCTAGAGAAACAGAACCAATAGGGTTGATTGATTGATTGACTGATTATAAGGAATTTGGCTTACATGGCAACAGAGACAGGCACATCCCAAGACCTGCAGCTGGCCAGCTAAAAGCCAACGACAGTTTCAGTTGAACTGTGAATAGCCAAGAACCAGGAGAGCCAGTGTTATTCTTCTGGTCTGAAAGCCATAGGAAAACCAACATCCCACCCTGAAACAAGCCCTCTTATTCAGAGTAAAGTCGGCTTTTTGTTCTGCGTAGGCCTTTTCTGTAGGCGGGACGAGGCCTACCCATATTGGGAAGAGCAGTCTGCTTGATATGGTCAATCAATGTAAACATTAGACTCGCCCCGAAACGCCCTCACAGAAACACCAGGATAGTGTTGGACAGCATATCGGGGTGCCCTGGGACCCAGTCAAGTTGACACATAAAATGAACTGTAGCATTAGGGAAAGGTGAGGAGTCCTCTGAGGAGTAGGTCTTCAAGTTGCCAGAGATAGTGGTTTATATACCAACTTAACAGAAGGGGGGATGGTTAGGGCTTTGGTGGGAAAGCATGGAAGGTTCTATTGGCCTTTTTCACACAACCTTTCATTCAGGGACCTATGGGCAGTGTCCTTGGCTGGAAGCACCCCTGCAGGCTGATTTAAGGGCAGCTGAATCTAACAGCCCAGTGTTAAGACTGAGTCTCCTTCAGATGCAGAAGGCGCACAGCCTTCAGAGGGGGGTGTATGGGTCAGGTAAGTCAATAAAGGGAAGTTTCAACAAGGTTTCTTTCTGAGACTGCTGTTTACTTATTCAGATATTTTCAGTGTGAATTAACACTTTGACAGTTCTGGTGGATTGTTGGTCCCTTCACAGCAAATATACGTGCCTGTTTATATACTGCTCACAAGAATTAGGGGATATTTCAAAATGAATATAAAGTGATGAAAAAAAAAGCATTTGGTTTTATGAAACAAGAACATCAGAAAAGCAAACGACAAGTCAAAGTTAATTATGCAAATGAGATGCAAAACCAACTTTGATTTCATTGGTGAAAATGCACTATATTCAAAAGGCTGAAAGTACTGGAGTATCTGCCCGTTCCCTGATCCCCTAATTTTTGTGAGCGGTGTATAAAACTGAAATAGGATGATTACATGTCGGGAAAAACGGTTTTGTCATAAAATGGTTCTCAACACAGATTGTTGTAAGAAAATCTCCATTTAATTTATCCAGCTTAAAATTACTTAGGTCAGAGTCTTAACAGAGGTTGCATTTTCCGTCATACTGACTGTTAGGCCCGGAGTGTAGCCAGGAGAAGTGGCAATGATACCATATGCATTCCCATTCAGAAGCGCTGTCTGGTTATTACAGATGCTGCAAGCAGATCTTCAGTACCAACAGTGTGGTCATATATTTGGAACTCTGGAACAGGTGCCAGGAGACGTTCTACCTTTTCTCTGCTGAACAAAGATACATATTTTGGGGCAACTGAACTCAGCTTGTTCATTTGTAGGGCGTTTTCCTCGGGACTAATGTTGGGCATGAAGTAGCCTGAATAGTAGTTACTACGATTATGAGTCTTTTACAGCTTTAGCCCCTCATTCATTCATTCATTCATTCATTCCTTTCTTCATTCATTCATTCCTACTTCCAAAATCAAGTAATGAACGTCTCCAACAGCAAACAGAGTCAGATTAATGTTCTTTTTTTATTGTTGCCTGAAAATTTAGTTCTTTGAAGCAGTTCAGTGAGTTTATCTTCAGTGTTCTTCAAAAAGAGTACATTATGGTATCCTGCACAAGTCTTTAATAGGGTTCCCAATTACTCCTGGGCAGCGTGGATCACAGTGACCGTCTCAGAACCACTTTGATGGGGACAAGGAGGGAAGAAGCGGCTGTGAGGGCTGCTGGATGACCCGTGGGTAGAGAGTAGGGTGGTACTAGTTCACAAGACAGACCGACCTGAGATTTTTATCAAAGTAATGGCTGCAACAGCCGCTCTCCCGTTTTCACGTACAGCCCACAGGTTGACATTTTGGAGTCTCTTACTTTCCGAATGTAACCTTTGTGTAATCAGATCCTACCTGTGCAATGTGTTCTGAGGGAGGAAGTTGGAGTAAATGGCTGGTCTCTTTTGCCATTTAAAATCCGGTGATGTGGCCCTGAGCTTTGCCACTGCCGAGGGGTGAGGTTTTAAACCCAGAAGATTTTAATTGGATTTTAAAGCAATATAATTAACTAATTTAACAATCTCTGGTTAAAGAAACATGCCAGGTTTTCAAACCAACTGGCAAAAAATGCCAATTGCACAGGCATTTGAGTAGCTTAAAAAGGTGTGACACATCTAGACACGCATACAAAGGCAAATGCTAGTTGTACCAAAAGTGCTAAGCTCATACTCAATGCAGTTTAATGGTTGCTGAATTTTTACCACTTAAGAAAGACACTTTTTATTCCAAAGTGTAGTCTCAGCTGCCTTACGTAAATATACTGCTCACAAAAAGTAGGGGGTATTTTAAAATGAATATGAAGCAATGAAAGAAAGCATTTGATGATTTTTTTATTAAACAAGAACATCCAAAAAGCAAAAGGCAAGTCAAAGAAAGTTGTTCTATTATGCAAATGAGATGCAAAACCAACTTTTACTTCGTTGGTGAAAATGCACTGTACAAAAAGTTGAAAGTACTGGAGTATCTGCACGTTCCCTGGTTCCCCCCCCCTTTTTTATGAGAGAGTCAGAAAGAGGGATAGACAGGGACAGACAGACGGTAACGAAGAGAGGTGAGAAGCATCCATCATTAGTTTTTCGTTGCCGTTGCAACACCTTAGTTGTTCATTGATTGCTTTCTCACATGTGCCTTGACCGGGGCCTTCAGCAGACTGAGCCACCCCTTGCTGGAGCCAGTGACCTTGGGTCCAAGCTGACGAGCTTTGGCTCAAGCCAGATGGGCCCGCGCTCAAGCTGGCGAGCTCGGGGTCTCGAACCTGGGTCTTCTGCATCCCAGTCCGACGCTCTATCCACTGCGCTACCGCCTGGTCAGGCAAGCAGTGTACGAATTTTAGGGGAACATAATCATGCAGTTCATGACATTATGAAACAGCTCATTTTCCAACAAACTTACCCTATTTTAATATTTAATTTATTTTATAATTGTCAGTCACTAATTTAGTAAGCCAAGTATATTATTTTGCTGTTTACATTTTCATATATATTATTATAAATGAAATTTATGAGAATAAAAGGATTATCTTTTTTCTTTATAATTTTTTGATCTGTGTAAATTCAGTTTTTTCATTTTTTTTTCTATTGTGGAAATACTTTTTTTTAATTATTATTATTTTAGGAGAGAGAGAGAGAAACTGGCTGACAAGAAGGGAGAGAGCCTGACCAGGCAGTGGCTCAGTGGATAGAGAGTCAGACTGGGACGTGGAGGACCCAGGTTTGAAACTCTGAGCTTGCTGGCTTGAGCATAGGCTCATCCGACTTTAGCGCAGGGTCGCTCGCTGGCTTGAGCGCTAGATTATAGACATGACCCTATGGTTATTGGCTTGAACCCAAGGTCGATGGCTTGAGCAAGGGGTCACGTCACTCTGTTGTGATGTTTCTCATCTCTCTCTCTTCCTGTCTGTCTCTCTCTCTGTCACAAAAGAAAAAAAAGGAGAGAGATGAAAAGCATCAACTCATAGTTGTGGCTCCTTAGTTGTTCATTGATTGCTTCTCATATGTGCTTTGAGCTGGGGCCTCCAGTCAAGCCAGTGACCCCTTGCTCAAACCAGTGACCTTGGACTCAAGCTGGTGAGCCTTGCTCAAACCAGATGAGCCTGCGCTCAAGCTGGCGACCTCAGGGTTTCAAACCTGGGTCCTCCGCTTCCCAGTCTTATGCTCTATCCACTGTGCCTGGTCAGGGAAAATCATTTTTAAAAGATCCATATAGAGAAGAAATATGACTATTGGCATTTATAATTGTTTCAAATATACTTTCCCCCTTTGTCGCTTGGTTTCAATTTTGTTTACTTATCTTTGAGCTAGAGAATTTAGTTTGTACTCAAGTGTACCATTGTTTTTCCTTTGCAGTATTTGTCTTGGATCACATCCTTAGGAAGGTTTATTCATTATTAAATTATGTGACTATTTCCAACTTTTCCTCTGGCATATTATTTCATATTTCATATTTAAATAATAATCTACCTAGAATTAATGTTATTGGGTAGTATAAATTAAGGATTAAACTTTACTTATTCTCCAAATGTTTAGTTAAAATGACTCCTCTGTTATATAATAAATTCTTGTTTATATTTCTGTACCTTTTATTTTGTTCCAGTGAACTGTTTTATCAACAATACTACAATGTTTAACTTCTCTAGTCTTAAAGATAAGATATACTATCTCCACATACTTTGGCATCTTCCTAAAACATTTAAATCAATAAAATTATATTGCAGTTACATTTGTTTTTCTGCTTGTTTTATTTTATTGATGTGAAATGAATTTAAATTCAAGAACTGCTTACCAACAGTTTAATAAAGAATCTGGTTAACTTTTTATTTCCTATTTCTTCTTTTCTAATCTAAACTAAAATAGCTACATAATTATTTGAAGTCCAGTTTATTTCAAAAATATGTATGAAAATGCTGCCCTCTTGTGTCAATGTAATTTACAGTTTTATTAATCATACTGGTACTTGTTTTAAGTAGTCTATTCAGGTTAAAGAGGATAAAACAATATTTTTACACATTTATGTGAATGTATTATTAGAAATAATATATTAAGGGAAAGTGAACAACCTGATAGGAAGGGAGAGGGAGGGAGAGGGAGAGGGAACTGCCGGAGATACAAGGGAAACTGACAAATCCACAATTATAGTGAGAGATTTTATACATCCTCATACACAATTTAAAGAGGCAGATATTCAACTCAATAAAGGATCTAGAAAAGTTGAACTATCCAATTATCAATTTTAATTTATATAATTGATTTTGATATTGATATTAATATATTGATAATTTATTTAATATTAATATTAATTACAACTTATAATTCAATTATTTGACTATTTCTGTCTCTCTCTCTCTCTGTGTACAGCTGTCTACCAGCACACCAATAAGAACACCGAATAATTAAGAGAAACTTATACTAGCTCATAAAATAAATCATTAAAATTTGTCAAGTGCTACATCATATATATCAGGGGTTGGTAAACTAAACTATAAACCACAGGTCACATTCTGCTTGCCACACCATTGTCGATAGCTGCTTTCAAACGACAGTTACTGAACTGAGCCGCTGTGGCAGAGACCTGGGCTCTCAGGATTTGTGGTTCCACTGGTTTAGTGACTTGATTCGAAGGGAGGAGTTCTTTCACCTGGGGACTCAGTAGTGCGGCTCCAATAAACTGGAAGTTGAGTTTAACACCTGCCTGCTTGGCGCTTCTCACCTGTAAAGTAATAAGCAACAGAGGCAGGGAATGACCCAGGGGGGGCTATGAATTCTGATTGGTGGAGGAAATGGATTGCTACTATGCAAGGGGTGTAAGTAGAAGTATATCTGTGATTCAGGAGTTCCTTTGTCTCAGTATTTTCAAGTTCACAGCGAATGGGTTGTTACTAAAAATATCCAGCAGATGGTGCCCGAGTAACATGCATAGTTGACATGGGGACTCCTAAGGGCTGGTCCAGACTTAATTTGCTCCCATAAGCAGCCATCCTTGAACTACCATGGGTTGCTGTTTCCTGCTTCTCCCCTACTGCTCTCTTTCTCTAAAAGCCAATCAATAAAAAAATGTGTAAAAAAAAGAAAAAAAAGGAAGAATGCAGCACCCGTGTAACACTGAGAAATTACTGTATCAACAGCGTTAACAATTTGACTTTATATTGAAAAGACGGTAATACTCCTCAAGTTAATATGTATGTATATTTAACACAATTCCACCCTGTACACTTATTTCATAGCCCCCCAAAATTCTAAAATTTTGTAAAAGTAGAATTTTCAAAACTATAAACTACACTGCTCACAAAAATTAGAGGATCAGGGAACGTACAGATACTCCAGTACTTAGGAAGGTTTATTCATTATTAAATTATGTGACTATTTCCAACTTTTCCTCTGGCATATTATTTCATATTTCATATTTAAATAATAATCTACCTAGAATTAATGTCATTGGTTTTGCATCTCATTTGCATGATAAAACAACTTTCTTTGACTTGTCATTTGCTTTTCTGATGTTCCTGTTTAATAAAAAATAATCAAATGCCTTTTTAAATCACTTCATACTCATTTTGAAATATTCCCTAATATTGGTGAGCAGTGAAACAAACAAAAACAATGAGTCTCTTGAGCAGAGCAAAGCACAGCCTACCAAAGAATGAAAGTGATTGTAATGCAATAGTTCTTAAGGATTATTGTACTAGCATGAAACTGTATCAGTGAAAAGGAATAAAAATTTCAGAAATAGATACAATTATATATAATTTAGACTATAAGAAAGTTCATGTCACTAAATATTGACAAAAGGGTTCATGTTTAATAAGCAATGTTGTAACACATAATTTATTTTTAAAAATTGCTCTACTTATTAAAAAATAAATTCTAGTTAGATTAAAAAATTGAAGTAATAAGAAAACCTCTCAAAATTCCTGCAAGATTTTCAAGTACTATTTGCATAGTATGCCTGGGAAAAATTATCTCAAAGATGTTAAATAACCTGCTCATCACTGAAATAAGTAATCAATTATACATTCATTTTAATACAAAATCTATCCTTTTTAATTACAATTCTTTAAAAAGTGCCTGAAATAGAGCCTGACATGTCCTGTGCCTGGCTTAGAGCTGAAGGAGAGTTGCTGAATCTGGTGAAATGAATAAATCAATTTACATAGAAATACCACCCTGGAGACAATGTAAGTTAGTAGTATATTTCTGTATAATGTTGGCAAAACTTAACCAGAGCCATTAAAATATTTAAACTTCCTAAACTAATTATTCTTGGTAATCATTTCAAGGAAATAATAAAAAGAAGTAGGAAAAAATGCTTTCTGCACAAAGAGGTTTATTACTAGGTCCTATAAAATAGTTAAGAATTTGAAAATAATCTAACATTTGAAGAATTGACATTATTTAACTATATTATGCTACATTAGCACAATAGAATATTAGGTAATTATTTTAAATAATAATTACATTTATTTAGATAATGTAGCAAAAGAAAAATACTGTAGCAAAAGAAAGAACATAAATGTAATCCTGGAAAACTCACAATTAAATACAATAATGATGCTTACAGAGAAAACTAGAACATAGCAAATCACATATACAGTTACTACCATCATGGGGGAATGGAGTTTACGTGACTTTTTTCTTTGGCCCTAATAAATATGTTTTTATGTTTGTTCAATTCATAAAATTAGAATATAATGCATTTAGATAATTTGCTTATTATATTCACAAGCATATTTATTACCTCAAAATATGAACATAATATTTGACAGTTAAATTAAAAATAACATTAGCTTTAATTAGACTGGTTCAGCTATTATAGAGGTACGTTTAACATATTAAATAATACATATTTTCACTTTGTCTTCCATTCTGACCAAATTTGAATTAAAATTTTTTTCTTTAATTCTTAGATTGACTACTAATCAATAATTATTGGGGGGAGAAATTATGTAAAAATTTTAATACGAACCTGATTAAGGCTAGATAATCACTCTGGTAATCTTTGAAGAATCTAAAGCTTCTTTGATTTTCCTTTGTTCATTAATGTGTCATTTTAAAAGCCATATTAATAAAACTGTTTCTTCTGTAGCTCATCCTTATCTCGTAAATTTGTCTTGTTAATGTTAATGGAACGCTAATGACGACATTCTTCTGTCATAAACTACCGCCTTTTCTTGAACAGATAAAGATTGATGGCGAGTCTAAGTAGGATAATATCAGTCAAGGAGGGCATAGAAAAAGAGGCAGAAATTATACACCACCGGCTGTGACTGCTTTTTCAAGCTTTTAAATACACATGACTCTACTGTTTCTACTTCTATGTATTTAAAAGACACTAGCCTTATTTTGAAATGATTTCTTTTTTAAATGAGAGGACTGTTTTGCAAATACATACTCTTTTGTGTGTGTGTATGTGTGTGTGTGTGTGTGAGAGAGAGAGAGAGAGAGAGAGAGACAGGAAGGGAGAGAGATGAGAAGCATCAACTAGTATTTGTGATGTTTTAGTTCATTGATTGTTTCTCGTGTGCCTTGATGGGGTGGGGGTTGGGGGCTCCAACTGAGCCAGCGACCTTGGGCTAAAGCCAGCGACAATGGTCTCATGTCCGTGATCCTACACTCAAGCCAGTGATGCTGCACTCAAACTGGTGAGCCCACGCAAGCTGGATGAATCTGTGCTCAAGCCAGCGACCTTAGGGTTTCGAACCTGGGTCCTCAGTGTCCCAGCCTAATGCTCTATCCACTGCGCAACTGCCTGGTCAGGCATGTGTAACTATATTTTTTAAATTGAATTTAATTGGGGTGACAGAGGTTAACATGATTATACAGGTTTCAGGTGCCCAATACCACACACCTCTTTACACTGTATTTCTCTTCACCCCCCCCCCAAGTCAAGTATCTGTGACCATTTACCCCCAACATGTTCCTCTACTTCCCTGCCCCTCCCAGCATTCACCACACGGTTGTCCATGTGCATTAGTATTTTTCTGCCCTTTGGGCCCTGTCCCTTCACGTCCCTCACCCAGGCTCCCCTCCCAACAGCTGCCAGCCTTCTCTTTATAAACAAGTCTGTGTTCATTGTTAAATATATATATCTTAGAGAGAGGAAGGGAGAGAGAAAGAGAGACAGGAACATAGTTCTCCTGGATGTGCCCTGACTGAGGATCCAATTGGCAACCTCTGTACTTTCCGGACAATGCTCTATCCAACGGAGTGATCTATCAAGGGCTGCTCATTTGTGTGTTTTATTAATATGAAATTTTTTCTTTCCTTTTTTTGACTCAAGCTGGCCTCATCCAACAGCCTGAACTCACCTGCCCCTTCTACCTTGCGTATCCACTCCTTTAATCTTCAAGCCTTTAGGACAGTGGTTCTCAAAGTGTGCGCCAGGGTACACTGGTGCACCCTGGAAGATTTCCAGGAGCTCCCTATAGTATTCCAGAGAAATATGAGCCTGTCGGGGACCAAAAAACCAACAGGGTTTTTGGAGTTTAGATTTCTGGGGGACAGAGGTGTGGAGAATTGGCTGTAAGCTGACAGTGTGCCCAACCCCCCCACCTCACTTGCCTGATTAGGTTGCAAAAGGCTGTTGAGCTGTGGTGCTGGATTGTTTACACTACCCCCCATGTTCCTGGAAAGACTGGAGGCAAGTTTCTTCTATCTTTTGTTTGGTGTCAAGTTAAGATGATATGTATGGTGGGGGTTTTCTGCACTCAACACAAGAGTAAAAAGAGAGGAATTCTTCAATATATTGACAAGGAAATGGGAGTTTGCCTTTCAAATATATGCCCAAACATTGAAGAAATCGCTAGAACACATCAGGCTCATGTTTCTCATAAACACAAGAATGGAAAAACTTAACATGTTTGTACCGGGACCTGCCAAATTTACTAAATCTTACTAAGAATGTATCTTTATATATAAAAATATAACTTTTTTGTCATTTTCTTTTATTTTTAACCCCTTTTTTTATGGATTATAAAAAGTGTAACTCAAAAAATGTAATATAAAAATGGTTTTTAATGTCAGAATAAATTTAATTTTATCGTATTTATTTTGTTTAATTACCCATAAAAGCATGCTTGGATTTTATATTTTTTTCTTTAATATTTGACTTAATTATTATAACATTTTCCAGAAATTTGTATATAGTGCACCTACAATTATTTGTAGGATTTCAAATACGCCCCGACTTCAAAAAGTTTGAGAATCACTGCCTTAGAACAGCGAGGTTCTGATAAGTGTCAAATAATCTGAGGAACCTGTAGGAATCTATAGGTGACTGTAAAGCCAGTGGCTAAGGCCACCATCACAGCCATCTGGCTCATGCAAGTTCACATTAGATTCGGGCAGTCGGTCATGAAACAACGGAGCCAAGAACTGGTGGGCCATCAGCTTTAATCCTACCTTGTACCTGGCGGGCAAGTAAAAACACAGTGGGCTCCCAGACCCACTCATTCAGTGCTCACAAAGCTTCTGACTTATCCGAGTTTCCTAGAATCAAAGGTTTCTAGCTCACCAGACTTATTCACCTCTGGTTCCCATCTCCTTGTCTCTGCACAAACTGGCTTCTTCCTCAGCACTTCACCATCTTGGCTGCTTCTCCTCTCCTCCACATGGCCTTAATCTGCTCTCCTCTCTAATGCTAACCTCAGGAACCAAGAGAGAGCAAGCTCCCAGTCTGTCCCACTTTATAGTGTAGAAAATCTAAACCCTTAATCCAATCTACAAACAAGAAGTCTCTGATACAAAGTCACTGATCTCAGGCATAATGGGAGGATTCCTCATGAGAGTACATGACCCCACATCAAAAAGGGTGTGGAAAAGGCTTACTCTTAAAACTAAGCCTTAGGCTATAACGACCCGGCCTGCTTACAGCCTGTCCCCTACACCCATCCCAAGCATAAGGACAAAGAATATAACCTGGGTGACGGGCTTCCATGTGGGCAGCGCCATCTTTAACAAAATGAGCATAATATATTTTATCTGCCCAACAGTGACCCTATAGACATAGTTTCAGTCAAATTAGAGATGTCACCTAGGCCTTAGTTGTGTGTCAGCTACAGGCCCAGAAAAGCAGCAAGACCAGATGAAGCAATGCCATGGCTGAGCTCAGGACTAGCTGCAGTGGTCAGCTACCCCCTATACTAGCGTCAATCCATCAGTACAGACAACAGCCCTACTCACTACCTTAACTCCCTCGGTCACCATGACTAATGATTGTTCCCCTTTATGTCCCATTCTCTGGAAGCCATCAGGGAGCCAGGTTTTTCTGTATTAACAATTGTCTCCAGTTGTGGGCCAATTCCTAAAAATTAAATCCTTTCTTTGCTGCAAACTCCTGTGACTGTCTGTAAAGCCAGTTCCAACAGCCGCCATCATAGCCACCTGGCCAACGCAGATTCGCATTTGATTCAGACAGTCGGTAATAAAACAACAGAGCCAGGAACTGGTGAGCCATTAGCTTTAATCCTAGCTTGCACCCGGCGGGCAAGTAAAAACACACACTGGGCTCCAAAACCCACTCATTCAGTGCTCACAAAGCTAATGACTTACCCGAGTTTCTTGGAATCAAAGGTTTCTAGCTCACCAGACTTATTCACCTCTGCTTCCCCATCTCCTTCTCTCTGCACAAACTGGCTTCTCCTTCAGCACTCCACCATCTTGGCTGCCTCCTTTCCTCCACATGGCCTTAATCTGCTCTCCTCTCTAATACTAACCACAGGAACCAAGAGAGCAAGCTCCGGGTCTGCCCCACTTTATAGCGTAGATTCAAAACCTTTAATCCAATTTACAAACATTGAAGTCTCTGATACAAAGTCACTTATCTGAGACATACTGGGAGGATTCCTCATGAGCGTGCACCACCCTACATCATCCAATCAGTCAAGGGTGTGGGGAAAAGCTTACTCTTAAAACTTGCACATGGACAGCGTCATCTTTAAAAAAGTGAGCATAATATATTTTATCTGCCCAAAAGTAGGAATGACAGGTCAGGTACAGAAGGTCCCCAGGGCAGAAAGCCCTGGGGGCCTAGCAACAGACAATTGTTAGATGGGACCTCATGATTTAGATCCTCCCCTGATCTCTTCTCCTCTGGCATGTCCTTAGCCATTGACTAGACCAGGAGTAGTCAACTTTTTTATACCTATCACCTACTTTTGTATCTCTGTCAGTAGTAAAATTTTCTAACCGCCCACCAGTTCCACAATAATGGTGATTTATAAAGTAGGAAAGTAACTTTACTTTATAAAATTTATGAAGCAGAGTTACAGCAAGTTAAAGCATATAATAATAATTACTTACCAAGTACTTTATGTTGGATTTTCACTAAGTTTGGCAGAATAAATCTTTATAAAACAACTTACTATAGTTAAATCTATCTTTTTATTTATACTTTGGTTGCTCCGCTACTGCCCACCATGAAAGCTGGAATGCCCACTAGTGGGCGGTAGGGACCAGGTTGACTACCACTGGACTAAACCCACCCTTAGAAGAGGAACAGGGGCGCTGGAGAATAGCCCCCTACATCTCCTATGCACACCCTAGCACTATCCCTTCAATGATAAGCCCTCAGGACAATGAGGTTCTGGCCCAAATTAAATAATCTTATGAACAAAACCTTGACTCTGTTGATCCTAGATAAAGAGTTTTGGTCACACTAGAGATAACATCCAGGCTCAGAAAAGCAGCAAAGCCAGGTGGGGTGATGCCATGGTTCATGTCAGGACTAGCTGGGATGACTAATGACCCCCTTGTGCTGGTGCCTACCGACCAGTGAAGACACATCTGAAAAGCTGATGAATATTTTATTGAAGATCCTCCCCTGAGACCTCCGGATAAAACTCTTAAGACAAAACACTCGGTGAGGCTCTCTCTTGAGTATTGCTGAGTCTTTCCCCTTGTCCTTCCCCCTGGCATGTTTTCTTTGCCTTTCTCTTTCCTAAACTCCAAGGACCCTTACCTTCCCTCTGTAACTTGCTTCCTGAGCCCACTCAGCTCAGCAGGCTCACTTCTTCTTCTACTGTAACTTCCTCAACAAACTTTTGCTTGTATTTGAGTCTTAGCTCTGAATTATTTCTTAGCCAGGGCTCAAAAACCAAGGTTGCTGAACCAAGGTCTAATACCTGGTGCCATTTCACCTTTAACAATTTGTTGGGCAGATAAAATATAATATGCTCGCTTTGTTAAAGATGGCGCTGCCCACGTGGAGGCCCGTGGTCCAGGTGATGATATTAGTTGCCCTTCCTGCTTGGGAATGGGCGTGATTATGTTGATATGTGTTGAGGGAGGGCTTCTGTGTCAAAAGGTTTTAAAGGGAAGAGAAATCATGTTGTTCCGGGAGAAGAGTGATTGCATTCTAGGAGGATTACAAGCTGTAATAGAGCAGAGTAAGGCCACGTGGAGACCAGGAGAAGCAGCCAAGATGGCGGAGCATTGAAGGAGAAGCCAGTCTGTGCAGAATTTGTGCAGAGAGAAGGAGATGGGGAACAGAGGTGAATAAGGCTGGTGAGGAAGATACCTTTGGTTCTAGGAAACTTGGTTAAGTCAGTAGCTTTGTCAGCACTGAATGAGTGGGTTTTGGAGCCCAGTGTGTGTTTTTACTTGCCCGCCAGGTGCAAGCTAGGATTAAAGCTGATGGCTCACCAGTTCTTGGCTCCATTGTTTCATTACTGACTGTCCGATTCTAATGCAAACCTGCACGAGCCAGGCTGTTCTGATAGTGGCCGCAGGCACTGGCTTTACACAATTCTAAGTGTCAAATAAATCTGACGGCCATCCTTTCGATCATATAGAAAATGAAACTATAAATTATTTAAAAGTAAAACAAATTATAGGTAAAGTACTCTTTTAAAAGTCTATAAAAATAGGTGTCGAATAAGTCCCTAGGAAATGTGAAAGAGTCTCCCCAGGATAATACACTTTCTTTTTATGTTTCAGGAGAGATGGAAAGCTTGATCAGTCAGGCGAGTTTCACATCATTAATTCAATGGCAGAGGTTGCCACAGGCTGTCCATTACAAACTTGTGGGGTAGAAATTATAAAACTCAAACAATTTCCTCACCCAAAATTCCAGTTGGGTTTTCCTCTAGGGTTCCAGCAATGTTTATTTCCTCGATTATTATTCAACCTGGATAGATTTATGGGCCAGGAATCCAGTTAGACAGGATTGAAAATTATATTTTCTATTGGTTACTTCTATGGCCAATTGTTTTTCAAGTTGAAGTTTTCAAAGCATACAGAAAACAATATGATTATATTTTATTGCTGAGACTTTACATTTTTTATGTAACAAATTTCAGATAAAAATCCCCGCCTAATATACAAGCTAAAAAAATGTGACTTTCCAATTAATTTTTTAGGGCTGGCATGGTGACCTATGAATAGAGTACTTCTAAATATTTTTTGTTGACAATGATTAGTGTCCATTTATTCGTTCATTACTTCATTCAATTATTTACCCCCAAACATGTTTAATATAATGTAGGCCCTGAGTTAACATTGGAAATACAAAGATAAATCAAATATAATTTCTGTCCCCTAGAGAAACTAAGTCTAGCAGGAGAGAAGCTACAAATGATTAGTCAGATAAGAGTAAAAGTAAACTCAGAACCAATCTGAAGGAATCCATAAGGCTCCAATGAGGGGTACAGTGGTACCTTGAGATATGAACAGAACAACATACAAATTTTTTTTTAAGATATGAGCTGTGACTTGGTTCGTATTTTTGTTCGAGATCTGAGTGAAATTCCGAGATACAAGTCATGATTTGGGAAGCTGCCACTAGTTGAAGCGTTGGTGCACGGGTCCAGTATTGACAGTTTGATATATGAGTTGACTGACTTATGAGCTTGGTTACAGAAAGAATTAAATTCATATCTGAAGGTATCACTGTATTTGGAGATTGCTATGGTAACACAGAACAAGAATCTGAGCTTTGGGATGAAAAGGAAGGAATTGCCAAAGGCATTCATTCTTGAATAGGACTGAAACACCAGTAAGAGCTAGAAAGGATGTAGCAGGAAGTGGGAGGAGTATGTCTTCTCCGTAACAGCAAACAGCCTGCAACAGGTGAAGTTGAGAGTATAAGATGATGACTATACAATCGAATGAAGTACCTGGACTACGTCCAGTCTCTTACACTTCTTCTTCTTTTTCTTTGTATTTTTCTAAAGTTAGAAGCGGGGAGGCAGTCAGAAAAACTCCCTCATGTGCCTGACTGGGATCTGCCTGGCATGCCCACCAGGGGGCAATGCTCTGCACATCTGGGCTGTTGTTCCATTCTGGCTGCAGCCATTCTAGCTCCTGAGGCAGAGGCCATGGAGCCTTCCTCAGCACCCGGGTCAACTTTGCTTAATGGAGTCTTGGCTGCAGGAGGGGAAGAGATAGAGAGAAAGGAGTGGGGGAAGGGTGGAGAAGCAGATGGGTGCTTCTCCTGTGTGCCTTGGCCAGGTGAAAAGCCAGTAGCCGCGGCCACTATCACAGCCGCCTGGCCCAAGCAGGTTCGCATTAGATTCGGACAGACGGTACTGAAACAATGGAGCTTAAAGCTGGTGGGCCATCATCTTTAATCCTAGCTTGCACCTGCCGGGCAAGTAAAAACACACACTGGGCTCCAAAACCCATTCATTCAGTGCTGACAGAGCTACTGAGTTATCCGAGTTTCCTAGAATCAAAGGTTTCTAGCTCACCAGACTTATTCACCTCTCTTCCCCATCTCCCTCTTTTGGGCAGATAAAATATATTATGCTCACTTTGTTAAAGATGGCGCTGCCCAAGTGCAGGTTTTAAGAGTAAGCTTTTCCCCACACCCTTAACTGATTGGATGATGTAGGGTGGTGCACTCTCATGAGGAATCCTCCCATTAGGCCTCAGATAAGTGACTTTGTATCAGAGACTTCATTGTTTGTGGATTGGATTAAGGGTTTGGGTTTCTACACTGTAAAGTGGGACAGGCCGGGAGCTTGCTCTCTCTCGGTTTCTGAGGTTAGTATTAGAAAGGAGAGCAGAGAAAGGCCACGTGGAGGAGGCCAGGAGAAGCAGCCAAGATGGCAAAGTGCTGAGGGAGAAGCCAGTTTGTGCAGAGAGAAGGAGATGGGAACCAGAGGTGAATAAGTCTGGTGAGCTAGAAATCTTTGATTCTAGGAAACTCGGATAAGTCAGTAGCTTTGTGAGCACTGAATGAGTGGGTTTTGGAGCCCAATGTGTGTTTTTACTTGCCCGCCAGGTGCAAGCTAGAATTAAAGCTGATGGCTCACCAGTTCTAGTCTCCGTTGTTTCATTACTATCTCTCTGAATCTAATGGGAACCTGCACGGGCCAGGCAGCTCTGATGGTGGCTTTGATCACTGGCTTTACACCTTCTCTCTGCACAAACTCTGCTCAAACTGGCTTCTCCCTCAGCACTCCACCATCTTGGCTGCTTCTCCTGGCCTCCTTCACATGGCCTTTCTCTGCTCTCCTCTCTAATGCTAATCTCAGGAACCGAGAGAGAGCAAACTCCCAGTCTGCCCCACTTTATAGTGTAGATTCAAAACCTTTAATCCAATATACAAACAAGGAGGTTTCTGATACAAAGTCACTTATCTAAGGCATAATGGGAGGATTCCTCATGAGAGTGCACCACCCCACATCAGAAAGGGTGGAAAAGGCTTAGTCTTAAAACTAAGCCTTGGATTAGAATGACTCTGCCTTCTTACATCCTGCCCCCCCCCATTAATATAATCACACCCATCCCAAGCAATCACCTGGGTAATTAGCTTCCACGTGGGCAGTGCCATCTTTAACAAAGCGAGCATAATATATTTTATCTGCCCAACATGGGGAATCTAACCTAGGACTTCCACACGACGGGCCGACACTCTAACTGCTGAGCCAACCGGCCAGGACCTCTTACACTTCTTAGCAACAAAGCAATGGCCCAGATGGGCAGAGCATCACCCCCTAGTGGGCATGCTGGGTGGATCTTGGTCAGGCACGTGTGGGAGTCTGTCTCTTCAGAAAAAATAAAGAAAGAAAAACTTGTGACCAGTCTCCAGAGTTCTTAGTTTTAACCACCTAGTATCTCTCTCTTTCTCTCTCTCTCTCTCTCTCTCACACACACACACACACACATTTATGCATATGTGAGAAATTCTAAAGGAAAGGAAAAATATAAACTATTAAAAAATTTTGTTTTGTATTTTCTGTTTAGGTAATAATAAGTGTGTGTTGTACGAGAGAGAGAGAGAGAGAGAGAGAGAGAGAGATACTGTTGTGCCTGCTCTGGAGAATTGCGAGAATCAAATTAATTTGTGTCCTTTGAAAAGAGATATCCATCTACAAACTACAAGATGCATATATGAACATTATAGTTTTGGGAATGGAATCCACAAGTTTATGGGAGCCGGTGAGTGCTCCATCTCACTGATTGGGCGGGTCTCAACTGTTGGTCCTGGTTGCTTCCCAAAGAGCTGCATCAACATTTGATGTAAGGGGGCACCACTTCCTCTTGCTCTGGACTCTTATGTGGGGAGGTGAGACCAGCCCTGTGCCGCGGATGAATGTTCACATTGACCAGAAGAGAAGGAAACGGAAGCAGAAAGCGCACGCCTGGGAAATGGGACGTTACCCCGCCGCTTAACCAAGCAAGCCGTGGGCATCGCAATCAGCTCAGCTTACAGGCCATTTTTGGAGGCTGCATTATTTGGAGACTCAGCATGGAAGCCAGGGGTCACTTATCTCCATGAACCAAAACCTCTGAGTTTCACACAGTTCCAACTCAAAATGCTGAGGCAGTAAATGTTATTATAAACGCTTTTGTAAAAAAAATCAATGCAACGTTATTTTGAAAACGAATATTTATTTTATAGAATGGAATGGAGGAACTTAATATGACATAAAAGTAGTTTATTGCTTAATATGTTTTTAAAAGTGCACTGCAGGAACAAGTCCAACGTACTTGAGCCAGCAGAAATGTACTTACAGAAGGTCTTTGCTTATTACATTTAAGCCTTTTTGATAAATATGAATTGTGATATGATATTATATAGTACAATAAAAGTAAAATTGAGTCCAGGGTAGACCTTGGTCAGCACAGGGTTTAAATCCATCCCAGGGTCAATCAATTGAGTTTATTCAGTAACAGTGACAATGAAAGCCGTCCCCGTTGGAACAGTGTAATACTTTGTTAGGGCCTCTTGGACTAACGTACTTAATAATGGAAAGAACTGAAGCCATAGGGTCAGGGGGCCTGGCTTTAAATGTAGGTTTAATCTCCTACTGAAACAAGTCATGTCACCACGCTCATGAGCTGAGTATATGTGAACTACATCACTTAGGAGTGTGTTTGGCTTCAAGTAACAGGACAGTCAGATAATAATCACTTATACAAGTAGGTATTTATTTTTTTATGTTTTTGGGGAAAAGGTTGGGAATAGGTTGGTGAACTACCTCAGAAATTGTTAGAAGGGGTCCAGGGTTTCTCTGTCTTTCCCCTTAAATATAAATTTGAAATCTATATTAGCCATTTTGCAGGAAGGAATGAACATACCAGGCCTGACTGCTGTCTTTTAGAATAGCTGCTTATAGGGGTGACCTTTCGCCGGCAACTGGGACTTGGACTTCAGGGTTCCTACTACCCAAACTGTCAAGAGTGACTGAGTATGTCTAAAATATTTACACAATATGACTCATGCTGAATATCTGATTTCCTTCTGGGAATCTGGAATTTTGGGGTGTGTTAGGAAGAGCATGCCCTGAAGGCTGGGTCTCTACAGGGCTTGTCTAGTGGACAACATGTTACATATGTGGCCACAGTCAGTGCTAGGGTAATTACGTGTGTTCTGTGTGACTCTACGGAGAGATGCCTTTTGGAAGCTTATGCCTGCCCCCCTCCCCCATGCACCTTTTCTCTTTACTGATTTTGTTTTGTACCCTTTCATGTAATAAACCGTAACCAGTGACCTTGGGTTCAAGCCGGTGACCTTGGGCTTCAAGACAGTGACCTTTGGGCTCAAGCCAGCGACCATGGGGTCATGCCTACGATTCCAAGCTCAAGCTGGCAACCCCACGCTCAACCTGGTTGAGGCCATGCTTAAGCCAGCAAGCCAGCAACCTTGGGATTTCGAACCTGTATCCTCAGCATCCCTGGTTCTATCCACGGCCCCGCTCCCTGGTCAGGCAAAAATCCAAAAGTTTTAAAGAGGGGGAACATATTTTGTGTATTCTCATTGATCTCTATTTTTATATATAATAATATTTTACTTCTTTATAAACTTTTTGAAAATTGAACATATGCTTTCTTAATTCTTAAAAAATATAAGCTGCATTTTAGAGTGCATTTCAGCCTTTAAAATATCTTGATTTGTATGCTTAATGTCTTTTAAGCAAGACCCAAATGCATAGTATATGGAGTTCAGAAAAGAAGTAAGATTTATTGAGTGTTAGACTATGGAGTGCCAGACAAGTTGTGTACACTGCCTTATTTTATTCTTGCAATAATAAGGCATTACTTTTCTCATTTTATAAGAGGAAATGGAAATCCATAATAATTTGGAAACATACACTCAGAGTTATACAGTTAGTTTCTGAAGGTTACTCTCTAAGAACGGATGTTATTCTTTTTCTATAACACCCTGTTAACATCGGCGACCACATCCTACATATTTAAACTAAAGTAAGAATTGCCTTGCGGTACAAAGAAATAGATGGAAGCCAAAAGCTAACCAAACTACATACAACTGAAGCATCTTTAAACTAAGAATCATTCCTCTACTGAAATCTATGGTTTTGCACACGTTATTTCTATGTCTATTTTCTTTCTTTATCATATTTCCTTTTTTATCATTTAACACTGCTTTCAAACTGAGTCTCTCTGCATCAACGAGTAATAGAAAATATGATAGAATGAAAGGAAAGTAAAGTGCGTTGGTATTGCCTGCCGGCAAACCGTGTATGAGGTGTCTGGTTCCGCTGCCATTGCGGTGATCTCTAGGTGCTCTTTAGACACTACAGTCGGTAGCAGATTGCGGAAACCAAAGAGCCTTCAATAAAGTGAATTCCTTTGTATTGGGGCTTTCTCAGTTCAATTGTCTGTGTGCCATCTTGGGGTTAAATGGGCATCTCCCAGTGAATCCTTTATCTTTAATTTGGGTTCGTAAACAAAATGAAACTCTGCTTATTGGAACCAGATCTTTGATCTAAGAACTTTATCTTTAAATTTTCAAATTATTTGAATTAAGTATAACATAATGATATGGTAAATACCAATTAAGTCATTTTGTTACATCATATCGGATTTTTTTTTTCATATTACCGTATTTCCCCATGTATAAGATGCTCCTTAATTTTGGGGCCTGGAATTTAAAAATATATATATTACATAAACTTATTAAACTTAATTTTTATTCATCATAAAATTTATACAACTCCTCATCACTGGGAAAACTCCCATCCATGAGCTTGTCCTCATCTGTTTCTGATGACAAGTCACTGTCTTCAACAATGAGCGCAAAACAAATGCGAAAAAGTGGGAAATGCAAGTAAAAAAATCTACAACCACTGCATAAGACGCACCCAGTTTTTAAATTCCAAATTTTTTGAAAAAGGTGCATCTTCTACATGGGGAAAGACAGTATTTCACTAATAATGACCAACATAGGGCATAGAAGTCCTATTGAAGTGATGTTTGCACACTTGTTTTACAGCACACTTCTTTTGAAGAAACTAATTCTTAGAACAGTTTTCTTTTGATTTTGAAATTAAAATCTAGCTAAAAGTCTGGGAACTCAAAGCGTTCTCGAACTCTTAGTTATACCTTCACTAAATAAATGAGAGAAATTTTTGGAAAAAATAATTAAGAAATGATAGGGGAACTTTTGAGTTTAAAATTTTAGCTTTAGTTATAGTTAATGGCTTAGTGGTTAACACTTTCAGTTCACTCTTGTTACTGTTTTAGGATGCCTGCAAGCAATTAACCAGACCTCCCTCGGCTCTGGGAAGGCCCCAAACACTTGAATCATTTGTGTTTCAGAAGGAATGCAATCTATCAAAGCAATGTCTATGAAATACCGACCAGACCCTGTTTCCAGGGGTCTTTAGAGGGAGAAACCATTTTCCCTGAACCCTGACTCCAGAAGCAATTAACCTTTTGAATTCCAAACCCCCCACCCACCCCTTACTTCTCCTTGTTAAAAGGCTGGCTTGAGATACCATGTAAAAATAGTTTTTAGGGTACATAACCTGCTATCTGCTCAGATTGCCAGCCCTCTAAATAAAGCGACTATAAAAGATTTAATCCCTGTCTCTGCTTATTGGCTTTGCAGTAACAGGCAGCAGGAAGGCCAATCATCCTGTGAAAGAAAGGAAAGTGACAGGGACAGAGAGAGAGAAAGAAAAATAAAGGAAGGAAGGAAGGGCCTGAACTGTGGTGGCGCATTGGATAAAGTGTTGACCTAGAGTGCTGAGGTCACCAGTTCAAAACCTAGGGCTTGTCCTGTCAAGGCACATATGGGAGTAGATGCTTCCTGCTCCACCCTCCTTCTCTCTTTCCCCTCTCTGAAATGAATAAATAAAATACCTTTTTTAAAAAAGAAAGAGAACCAGCCTTGCATGCTGATTATGATGTACTTGGTAAAACCAAACAAAAAAACCCCACAGTACATATTGTCCAATAATAATAGATACCGCCTAACGTAGAGTGAATTAAAAAGTATTAGAGATTTCATATAAGTTCACATAAGTCAGTTTCAGGAAAAAAATTGTTTTACTCTAATTGTACCTAAATATTATGTAGCTATTTTACTATAACTAAATGCTAATATTGCCTAAACTATCATCGGTTTATACTCAGAAACAGAATTCATTCAACAACTCTGAAATTGCTTTTAAAATTAATCTTTTTATAATTATTAATTTATCAGTTTGTATGGCTTTATCAGACTATTCCTGCATATATAACATTTATTTTGCTTCTTGATCATTGAAACTGTTCCTTCTCTTTAGAGATGAACTTATTTATAACATTAAAAATATTCAAGCCATGTTTGTTGAATATTAATATCAACATATATAATTTGCACAAAAATTTTAATCATGCTGTAAATCACAATAAAGGTTTTCATTTACGTTCTGCTTGGGCCCCAGATAAATTCCATCTCTGTTTATGTGATAGAGAAAGAATTTCATTGGCTTATTTGAAAGACTTTCTTCACACTTAAGGAGCTTCTTTCTCAAAATATTGAAACAAACTGCATAAAAGCTCAGGAGACGTTTTTTTGTATTCAATATTTATTTGACTTCAGGGTTGAAGATAATTGGTTCTAAATGCATTATTGTATTTATTTATCTTCCCAGCTCATGCTTCCTTCTCCTGGAATAAAAAAGAAATTCTTGTGCTAAAAGAATAAGTCATGATTTGGGGAAAATTAAACAAAAAGTTTTTGGCATCGAATTCCATAGTGCTCTATTTTATTTTTTTAATTTCACAGAGCCTTTTAAGCAGAAAGTGAATATATTGAAATTTATAAGGTTTTTTTAAACCTGTCACTGTAACTTTCATTTTTGTGGTTGTTTTATACTCTTTTTTTAATTTAAATTTGGGTTCTCTATTTCCTCTGCGACATTTGTTGTTTGCATTTTGGAAGTGTGGGTGTTTATAGTAAGGTGAGTAGCAGTAATTTTAGGGATTAAGCTCAGTATTATGACACAGTGATTTGTCTAGGATTATACATTAAAAATCACCGTAATAAGAACTAACTGTGCTTGACCTGTGATGGCGCAGTGGATAAAGCAACGACCTGGAATGCTGAGGTTGCCTGTTCAAAACCCTGCACTTCTTTGGTCAAGGCTAAGGTGACCAGACATCCCGCTTTTGGCGGGACAGTCCCAAGTTTTAACAATTTGTCCTGCGTCCCGCGACGTTTTAAAAAAGTTCTGATTTTTGGAAAGAATGCACGAAAAGCTAGGGAACAGCAGGAGAACAGGAAGGGAATATATGGTTTTTGGCTGGGGGACCCCGCCTCAACCTGGAAGCGCCCGCACTGCCGCAAGAGCTGGCTGCCCCGTGCGGGGCCCCAAAACAAAGAACTTCTGGCGTACGTACCTGCTGGGGCGGCGGCTGTCAAGTCCCCTAACTACCCATGGGCCCGCGTCCTGGACTCCGGTGTGCCGCTCCGGGCTCAGCAAGGTGCAAGGTGCTCGGTCTCCAGTGGGTGGCGGGGCTGGGCTTGGGGAGTGTGGCCTGTGGCCGCGGAGCACGCCCGTGGCGCTGCCCAGCCTGCTCCCGCCTGGTCATGCAGCTCCGGCATCGGTTTCGGGACCGTGTAACCCGATCCCTCTGACTCACTCAAAATTTCCCATATAGTAAGATTTCAGAAAATGATCTTTTTAATGAGGTATCATTATTAAAAAAATACATTGATAAGGAAAAGGTTAAATCTTGGGCATCAGCAAAAATCACAATAGAGAACAAATGGTTAGAAATATTTCATCATTTTGAAACAAACCAAGTTCCATACAATAATGCACTAAAAATTGTGGAATACGCGCTGTCTTTACCAGGAACTAATGCTGCGACTGAATGTGTTTTTTCTACAGTACATAAAGTGTGGACATCAGAAAAATCACAATTAAGTGTTGAGACTTTGAAAGCCATTTTATGTGTGAAATATAATTTAACAAATTCTTGTGAAAAATTTCATGACCTTTTAAACAACAACAGCAATCTACTAAAAAAAATTCACTCAAATGAGAAATATGTCAAAGAATAAAATAATACTATACATAAATTTTAAAATGTATTAATGTATTATATTTGTAAATTGTACTTATGTTGAAATTTAAAAAAGTATATTACAATACTATTTTTGCATTCTATGAAAATATTTTTTGGTCCATATAGACCAAATGTTTAATCTAGACCCCCCCCCCCCCCCCCCCGCGGAGTCAATGGTGTCCCGCTTTACCAATTTTAAAATCCGGTCACCTTAGTCAAGGCACATATGGGAGTTGATGCTTCCTGCTTCTCCCCCTTTCTTGTTCTCTCTCTCTCTCCTCTCTAAAATGAATAAATAAAAAAGTTAAAAAAAAAAAAAAAGAAAAAAGGAGGCCTCCTGTGTTTAAAAGAAAAAAGAACTAATTGTATTGTTTCTATCCTTCCCTTGTTGTCCAGCTTGAATATAAAAATTCCAAAAGGAGTTTTAGTGGCTGCTGTAGGGCAAGTTGGGTCTGGAAACTGATCTACGCCTTCTGCTATTCTGTGGGAGATGGAGGAACTTACAGGAGTAGTCCAAAAGAAGGTAACGCCAACAACAGATTCCACATCTCCTCATGTGATGGGCTATAGCCAGTAAGTCATTATTTTCAAAATTTATTTTATTTTTATTTTATTCATTTTAGAGAGGAGACACAGAGTGAGAGAGAGAGAGAGAGAGAAAGAGAGAAAGGGGGGAGGAGCTGGAAGCATCAACTCTCATATGTGCCTTGACCAGACCAGTGCAGGGTTTTGAACTGGTGACCTCAGTGTTCCCAGGTCAACGCTTTATCCACTGCGCCACCACAGGTCAGGCGTATTTTCAATGGGAATTTACGAAATTGAATTGAAGATTCAAGTATTTAATGGACAGTTCTAGTTTGTAACAAACATTTTAATTTCCACAGAAATTGATTAGCTACGGATGGATTAGTAACAGTATTCAGTCCTCTAAATACTTTTGCAAATCATTTGTGAATGCCTATGATAATTGTTTGATGATATTAACTAAATCGCCACCAATCACAGAGAAACAAATATGATTTATACTGCAATTTGATCAGGGTTCTAATTATCATCCATTGCAAGGTTTTCTGAATAATTAACAGCCATTCCATTTCTAAGAAATCGTGTAGTTGCTCATGAGCAAGATCTTTGCCCTAGAAGACCCTCATAAAAATAATAATATTAATTGTTTAAGTTTAAATTTCAGCCTTTGAACTCTGGAGAGGTCTAATCCCTGCTATTTGTTGAATTTTTAAAGGTCAGTAGCAATAAAAATTCAATAAATTCTTAATCAGCTGTTTCTTTTTTGAAACAAAACTAATGAGTTTTCCTTAGACCTATTTGTTTAAGTGCTAACAAATCACTCCTTTTCACTTCTGACAAGATGGAGATCTGCGGAGCTGAGACCAGTTGCCTCAGTCTTTCTCTCTTGGACATATTAATTCAAAAAAAAAAAAAAAGAAAGAAAAAGAAAAGAAAAGAAAAGACAAACCACAAGCTAGGAGAAAATATAAACATGTATCTGATAACGGGCTGTATCTAGAATGTATAAAGAACTCTTACAATCAATACTTAGAAATAAGCAGTCAAAAAATAACGTGTAAAATCTTTGAATAGACACTTCACGAAAGAAAAGATTTAGATGCTTAGTAGGTACTGAAGGATGCTCAACATTATTAGTAACTGGGAGGTGGAAATTAAAACTTAAAATACCACTGGACCCTCACTAGAATGGTTATGTTAAAAGCTGACAAATGCTACGTACAGATTATTGAAGTCATTTCATTCTTTCAGAACACTTGCTAGTGATAATTGTTTATCCATTATCATCAGCTGATAAATTTAGCACAACCTTAAATGTCTGAATTCATCTTGATTTGGGTAAAAATTTGTCTGCTAAATTCTTTTCATTCAAAAACTCACATTAGAGAGGAGGCGTGTTCTGTAAGTCCTAATGCTCATTTCCTGCTTCTTCTAACTCATCCGTGTCTGTATTGATGCAGATGCCAACAGGACTCTGCACTGCCACAGTATCTTAAAAACAGAACTTAAAAAACGGATTGAACCCTAAACCTATTAAGTAAAATACTTTTTCTTTCCCTTTTCCACATGTAGCTTTTTAAACCAACGCACATAGCTTAGAACATGCTCCAAAGTTCAGCATTTAAAATGATTATTTAAAAACTCCAACTTCTTTTATTTTTCTTCATAATATATACCTTGTTTCATATATTTATATGTTTGCTGCTTCCTGTTTGTTAATGATTATTTTATTTACTCTTTTCTCTTTCAGCATCACTATTACCTAGTTCAGGATTAAGTATGATTTCTAGGACTTTTTCTGCTGAGATGACACTTAAAGTGATCACTACTACCTTTAAACATGAAGTATACTATTCTTCTCAGTATTATAGGCTCACACCAGGTGCCATCCATACGGAGTGTTCTCTGATGAAACATCAAAGATTTGGAGACCATTTTTGCGTTGGTGAAATTTCTACTGTCGTTTTATTATTAAGAATGTAGTAAAATAAAAACACATTTTTATCTGTACATGAGAGGCAAATAATCATTGTAATAGTAATAAAGGGAAAATTTCAGATCTCTCTGAAAATCAATCAACTCTTTTTCAGGCCCTGTCATACCAATACATTGATTCCATACCACTCAATGGAGTATTTCATTTCTGTTTTGTATTATGTGCCATTTTTTATGTTCTTCAGTCTTTTTCATTCTTTGTTTTCCTTATTTTTCTCTTAGATTTTAAAAATTACGTTTATTTATTTTTAAAAGTTAACATGTGCATATAATCGGAAACTGAAAAGCACAAGAAGCAAAGAACAAAGCCATTCATCACTGCAAGCAGGCCATAGTCTGACGTGTCCTGTGTCCCCTGGTGTATCTCACAGCCCGCCTTCCATCTTGTGTAATTAAGATTGCATTTATGTATCATGCTTTTTCACACATCATGAATTTTTATCATTTCAAAGTCCCAAATCTATACAAGTATGTGCTAACCGAGAATACACTACACCAACTCAATCTGGAAGAAAAAAAATGTAATCCTGACTTTCTTGGCAATAGAACTTTCATAAGAGACAAAAATGTCAATAAGTCTCTAGATAAAGACATTGGCAAAATTACAATTAAAATACCGCATTCTTTGTTCAATTAAAAATGAGGCACAAAGCGGCAGAGTTCACAAAGTATAATGCTTCTAAGGGAATTCCTTAGGATCTATTTTTAAAATATTAGCAAAGAGGCCTGACCAGGCGCTGGCACAGTGGATAGAGCGTTGGACTGGGATGCAGAAGGACCCAGGTTCAAGACCCCAAAGTCGCCAGCTTGAGCGCGGGCTCATCTGGCTTGAGCAAAAGCTCACGGGCTTGGACCCAAGGTTGCTGGCTCCAGCAAGGGGTTGCTTGGTCTGCTGAAGGTCCGTGGTCAAGGCACATGTGAGAAAGCAATCAATGAACAACTATGGTGTCACAACGGCAACGAAAAACTGATGATTGATGCTTCTCACCTCTCTCTGTTCCTGTCTGTCTGTCCCTATCTATCCCTCTCTCTGACTCTCTCTCTCTGTCTCTGTAAAAAAATAAATAAATAAAAAATCTTCTTCTTCTTCTTAAAAAAAATATATTAGCAAAGAGGTAAGTTTCCACTGAAATACTTACTGTGGTCCTGCAGTACCGCCAGAAGAGAGGCCCATACGTCAAGGTTATCATCACAATGTAAGTATGAGCCCATCCACTCACATTCCTCCCTCTGTCCTTCCTTCTGCTGCTCTGCTGCCCAGTTAATGAACAAGTCCTGACGTCCATTTCTGAGATGGTTTTACAGTCCCATGTCCAAGATGCCTCTTTTCTATCAGTTATAACAAAAAAAGATATTTATAAATTAGTTAATTCACTAACTCTACTTTTTATCATACACTGTCACCTCAGAACATCTAAAAAGCTCAGATGTTGCAAAAGAAAGAATGAACCTTGTCCACAACAGACACAGGGACTTACTATTTTTAAAATGCACATGTAGACCTATGGTTAGAACCTACAACTTTCTCCTGGATGTGGAGATACTACTAGCAGAGAGCCTCACCCTTCGCCCTTCCCTTTCCCCTTCCTCTTCTCCTTCCTCCTTCATCTTGGGGACTAAATACACAGCTCTCTCTTAGATGTGATTTCGCAATTTCGTTTCCAAGAGTCGTTTTCAGAGAAGATGGCCTTGCGACAAATTTTAACACGAATGTACAAAACGTGTTTGTTTATTAACTCAACTTTTGTTCTACACTGGCAACCTTCCTATTCAGGGACTACACATTATAACATCAGGACCCATTTGTCCCGTATAGTCGCAATAGATACAGTAAAGATAAACAAAATGCACGTAACATATAAGGCACGTAACATATAATGCACGTAACATATAAGGCAAAGGGTACGCTAAAATTTCCTATTGCACATTAGCAAAACATATTTGTGCAGTTTCTTCCCTCCCATCTCCTTTAACCCAGTGAACAGGTGCATAAAATACATGATTCACAGGGGTGGTTTAACAAGTCCGCTTCCAATGACGGTATTTCCTATCAGGTTTTTTGTTTTGTTTTGTTTTTGTTTTTTTACAGGGACAGAGAGAGAGAGTCAGAGAGAGAGTTAGGGACAGACAGACAGGCAAAGAGAGGTAAGAAGCATCAATCATTAGTTTTTCATTGACGTTGCGATCTCGGGTCTCGAACCTGGGTCCTCCGCATCCTAGTCCAATGCTCTATCCACTGCGCCACTGCCTGGTCAGGCTCCTATCAGGTTTTAAAAGCTATTTATAAGAAACATTATTCTATTATTTCTACTTTTAAATACATCAAGCAATGCTAACTGCCCATAAAAACTAGATATTTCATCTAAGAACTTACTTGTCTATTGTGTTCACAGCACTGCTAAAATTTCACACACATAACAAAGGCTATAATCCGAGGCAACTTGTAAATATGACCGCGTTGGCGTGAGCCGTTCCCTATCTCACTCCCTTCTCTCCATCACCAATGCAGGAGACAAGTACGGGCAGGTGTAATACTTAGACGTGGTTGAACAAATTCATGTCCAAAAGTCATTTACACAAGACAAGTTTGCCTATGAATTCAACACAAAGTCTACAAAATATGCTAACTTCAGTAACTACTTTGTCCTACACTGGCAACCTCTTTATTATCTGTATATTCACAATAAAAACTAGATATTGCAATTCTAGGACTTGTCCATTATGCGTACTATACACACAGCAAAAACAAAACACACATAACATTAAAAAATGATTTTATCTGAAATGCCTACGTATGAACAGACTAGCATATTATCATCTGCAATTCTTTCTCTTCTCCCTTCTCCAAACCAGTGAACAAGGATAGATTATAGTGTAAGGCTCACAGACTTGGTTTGTAAAGGCAGTATTTCTTATGAACCTTTAGCAAAATGATACTCACAAAAGTTATATTTACTGCCTTTGCATTTAACATACACCGGATACTTCTAAACATCTAGACGGACTAAGTGTTTCCAATAAAGATTTAATTTGTCCACTATAGACACTGCAGTTTTGAGTAAAATGTGTACACGTACAGGTATAACTTGGAAGTGTCTTAGAAACGTGAACATTGTAGCCTAAGACCACACTTCCCCTGTCTCTTTCCTCCACAGACCGTGTGGGCTCTAATGCTCAAATTTTCAGAAGACAACCTTTCCTAGGAATTCTTATCGCAAATATACAAAATGGATTAGCTTACTATTTTTGTCATGTACTGGCACCCTCTTTAACATCTAGAAAGACAAGATGTAAATTAGGACTCATTGTCTGTTATATACACAGTAGACACAGCGAAGTAAAACCAAATGCGTGGCCATGAGGGACAATAGTTAATCTTGCCTCACTTAGAAACACACACGGGCACAGAGAGCTCTTTGCACGGCTTCTCCCGCGGGCCAGCGCACAAACACAACGTGTAGTGTCTAAGAGAAGAATGGGGCCACTGGGATGCAGGTCTGGAACACAGTATTTGATGTGAATTTCCGCAAGATGTTTCCTAAAATGTCGTTTTACTACCTTTACTTTGATCAGGCCCTTCAGAACACATAGAAGGTTATTTCAAAAAGTACTTAGCATCGTCAACTACTACACAGCAGTGAGGAACAAAGTGCGCACATGAAACAATGGTTATAATATGAAAATGTCTTCTAACTATGACCAGAGGTCTGGCAAAGAACCTCCTTTTCTTCATTTTCAAGGTCTACTCCGTGTTCTCTCACCCAGTGAATAAATGTGGACCTGTCGCTCTGGATGTCGCATGTTTCCAGAGGTAGTCTAACAATTCCGTTTCAAAAAGTCATTTCCAGACTACATTTATTATTATTATATTTAAATGGGCATTTGCAAGACCTGTGACTATGTAACCACTTCAGCACACGCTGGCAACCTCTTTACACCGAGAAGGTTTGGATGGAGCAACGTCGTCTTCTGCAAGGTTGGGGGGAGGGGGGATGTGGACAGCGGCTCTGTCATATCGACACAGACCTTCTATAAATGGCCCAGAAATCTGCCCAAAGGGCGGTGGGTACTTCTTATCAGCCAAATGGGTGTTATCTTGCCATTCGTCCCTTCCGAAACCAAGGCCTATAGTAGAACAGAGACCCACCGCCCAATGGCCGGCTAACCGTCCCACCTCGGTGGACCCGGTGCCGCTCCCTAGGGGGCCCGTGAAGGCCTTTGGCCATCATCGTCAGGACGAGGTGAGGAGTCACCCCTCATGCCACATCTATGCGGTTTCAAGACCTGATGGTGGGTGAGCTGTGTACACCCGCGTAGACCCGCATCCCAGTGGCCCCATTCTTCTCGCCTTGCTATGCGTGACACTCAGAGATCGTGCGTCCTCTGTAGCGTGGCGGGGGTTTTACTGAGACTCGCGGTCCATGGTAGGCAGGGTGAGGCCACCGCCTAGGGTTGCGGGGATACAGGTAGGGGTCGGGGGAGAGGTTTGCTGCTGCTTCAAAGCCTGGGCCCAGCCGGTGGGCTATACCACAGGCAGGCGTCTGGGTCTCCTAGGTTAGAGCCTGCGCCTGTCCCCAGGTCCCGGGGCCACCTGCCAGCCCAAGGCCGCAGGATAAGGCCCACGCTCCACTCCTCACTGCGCTCCCTGCAGAACCTTGTTTCCCCTAGCCTGCCTAATACGTTGCAAACTATTCAAAATCTCTGTCACCCGAGGTCTGATTTAATATCCTATTCTAATCAAATGTTATTCAGTAGTCAAGGCAGTTCAAGAGCAATTGCTTTCGTGTTCAAGATCAAATTAGAACAGAATTGTTTTGTTTGGATAAAAAGCCATTCTAATGTCTTACGTGCGCAACAAAGAATTGAAAGTTAATCTTTGACCCTGAAAGTAGTTGATAGAAATCAAAAGGCTCATAGTTATAGATGTGTGTGTCAGAAAGTACTTTAAATATCTGATACTGTTATAGAGCGCACACTGGTCAAAATGCTCTGGCATCAATATTTGAATAGAGCATACCGGGTAGAGGGAAAAAACAGTCTCTTCGCTCAAACTGCTTTTTTATAGTTATATTTTTTCAAATCTGGTGAGGCACTTTAAAGTTAACATGCAATTGAATATTTTTTTAAAAAATGTGTTTACAGTTGTTTAAAAGACAACCAAGATAACAAAAGTAGAATTTTCCTCACTTTTATTCATCTTTTCCTTTGCCACATTTTTTCCCCTTATTTTATCCAAGAGACAGGATGGGAGATAGATAGAAATCCCACATGCACCCTGACTGGGATCCACCTGTCACCACCCATCTAGGGCCGATATTCTGCCCATGTGGGGCCATGCTCACAACTGAGCTATTTTTAGTGCTTGAGGCAAAGGCTCCACAGAGCCATCTTCAGCGCTCAGGCTGATGCACTTGAACCAATTGAACAATGGCTGCAGGAGGGGAAAAGAGAGGGGAGGGGGGGAGAAGCAAGAGTCGCTTCATCTGTGTGCCCTGGCCAGGAATAAACTTGAGATATCAAGCACAGGCCAATGCTCTACCACTGAGTCAATTGGCCAGGGCCCCTTTGGCACTTTTTAATTAACCACAAATATTCTCTAATCTGCTACATGCCCTTATTCTGCTATGAGGTATGTAAAGTGAGCAAAGGAGCTTTCACCCTGCCTTCAAGGGATTTGCAGTCCAGTGGATCTCTGTAAATAAGTATTGTTTTTGCTAATATTTATTCATCACCTCGTGTCACATGCTGTGTCCTGGCAATGCAGGGATGGACTAGGTGGGAGCGTGGAGGTTAGCGAGAGAGACCGGCTTGTGTACTGCCACTTCTAGCAACGGGATGAGCCCACAGAGCACTGCGAGACAAGAAGGAAGGGAACGAATCGCTTCACTTGGAACACTGGGTGGGTGGAAGATTGCTTGCAGAGAGGATTTCTAAGAATGAGTAGCTTTTGAGTTAAAAAATGCTCTATGGGCTTCCAAGTAGAGGGATCAGGCCCTGCCCTCATGTGACAGGGCAGGCTAGTCCAATTGGCAGGCCACAGTCTCTTGTTGAAGGCAGCATGGGAGAATGGTTACAAGATGAATTAGTATCAGAATAGAAGCATCTTAGATTTATGCTAAGGGATCTTTTGTTGATCACAGAAAAGAGAGAGAGAGAGATGCGGGCATTCAAGGTTTTAAAGCAAGATGATGACATTATCACAGAATAAATAATAACCAGGCAGAGAGGGGATAGATTGAATGAAGGAGAAAAGTTAATGCTGATTGTGTCTATACTTGGTGTTGGATTTGTCCTAAGTATCTCACATTCATCTTACTAAATGCTCCTGTCAAACCCATGACATGAGTTGGGGTTGTTATAATCTCACACAAACATGCTTTTTGCATACATGTGTATGTTCGTATTTGTAGTACATATTTTTTCATTCCTGCCTTCCCCGCTAAGTTGTGACTTCCTCATGACAGAGACTCATTTTCATTTATCTTTGATTCCCATGTGCTGGCCTAGCTGCCAGATCATAGTTGCACAAAGGCGACCTATGTTGAGTAGGAAGAGGGTGAGAAAGGAAAAGAAGCAGAGGCATTCTACAATCACAGGTCACTGGCTAAGTTCTGTGCTGCATGAAGGGCTCTTCATCCATATCAGTAAACACGACATACAAAATAAATTGAGTAAATTGGGATGTGCCGTGTAATTCTCCGTACATGGTTGTACATGTCAATGTTAATTCTCACACGGAGTGATGTATGCTCCTTATTCTAGCTTCTTAAGTTGTACTTTTGCCAAAATGACTTGTACTAATCTTTTGACAGAGGGAAATTGGACATGTTGGTTATTGCTTTGGTAATTTAGCTATTCTCAATTTCCTATGTGTCGATTGAAAAATGATCAGTGGTGTCAGTATATTGTTGGCAGCCAAAGTTCTTGTTTAATATTCCACAGGCATGACTTCTCAGAGTCAGGGAACTAGAAATTTTTTCCCCTTAATTGTATCTAAAGTTTGAGTGCAGGCTATTAAGAGAATGTAGATATAGCAGTTAATTTGCACAATTTAGTAGCACTGGGAACAAAGGGGGTGAGGGAAGGCCTTTGGAATCCCAGTGTAAAGAAAGATTCGAGCGTTAATGTTAGATTATTATCTAGCCATGCTACAGAAGAGAATTTGGATATAGCTGCATGAACTGTGAGATTCATATTTTCCCACTGGTTTTTTTCCCCTTCTGCTCTGTTTTCAGGGTGTAAATATAAGTGGGAGCCAGAAGCATCAAGTACGTCTGGCTAGAGCTGTCTGTAGTGGGGCTGACAGCTACCTCCTGGGTGATCCCTTGTCTGCTGTGATGTTCGTGATGGAAAGCGACTTGTTAAAAAAGTGATCAGACTCTCAAGCATTTTGAAAAACAAAGTGGCCATAGTGACACATAGTTTTGGGGGTGGTAATCTACACAGCCTTGTGCCTAAAATTCCAATATTTTATTTGTTGAAGAAAAGTAGTCAAATTTCACATGAAAAATGGGATGTTACAATGCTCTTTAACAGACATATTTTAATGAATAATTTTTAAGTTTTACTTACCAATTTATTCTGATGACAATTTATATGATTGTTACCGCATAGACTAAGATCATCTTCTAAAGGGATTTATGCATGAAAATGAGTTCTTTTTTACTTAATTGATTTTTAAATGGCATTTTGATGCATAACACTTTTTAAAAAGTATTATTTTATTGAGTGTGTATTACTTAAATAACAACTTAAAGTTGGCTTTATTAACACAAAAATAATTTATTTTGTGAAGGAACCAAGGAGAAGAAAATTAATATTTACCACTGTGCACCGTGTTTGGCACTATATTATTTCATTTAGTTCTTATAGCAAGACTCTGAGGTAGGTATCATTATTCTTGTTTTACAAATGAAGGAACTTGGAACTCAAAATGACTAGACATAGGTTGTTCAAGTTAAGAACAGCAGAGATTTTTAAAAGTCTGTCTGACCACAAAACCATACCATTCTTTCACCATTTGTGTTTACAGATTTATTAATATAGAACACTTTGGAAAAACTTAAATAAATGTATAAAATAATAAAATATACAAGTAATAATAAACTAATGTCTTTACTTCCTGTAATAAACCCAAGATAAAAATTGTTTGTTTAATATTATGTGTATATATAAGATAATATGGAAATATTTCAAGAGAAAGACTGAATTATGACTTTAATTAAACACTATTTTGGTAATACTACAAAACCTTAAAAAAGTAAGCAAGAATAACAGATATGAAATTATTTTTAATTTGTTATAGAATTGATTATTTTTTTAAGTGAGAGAGAGAGAGACAGATGGGGACAGACAGACAGGAAGGGAGAGAAATGAGAAGCATCAATTCTTTGTTGCAGCTCCTTAGTTGTTCATTGATTGCTTTCTCATATGTGTCTTGACCAGGGGGCTACAGCAGACTGAGTGACCCCTTGCTTAAGCCAGTGACCTTGGGCTCAAGCCAGCAACCTTGGGCTTCAAGGCAAGGACCTTTGGGATCAAACCAGTGACCATGGGGCTTGTCTATCATCCTATGCTCAAGCCAGGGATCCTGAGCTCAAGCTGGTAAACCTGTGCTCAAGCTGACAACCTTGGGATTTTGAACCTGGGTACTCAGTGTCCCAGGTCAATGCTCTAGCCACTGTGCAACAACTTAGGTGTTGTGTCTTAATTTTTAAGTGAGATGAATGTGACTGAGTTTGGAAAACATATTCTCATTAAACAGTGTAAATGTTAGCCAAATTCTAGTAGTAGAAATCTGCTCTTTTTTGTTGTTGTTTTTTGTGTGAGAGATAAAAATATCTTTAACACATAGTCTCTAATATATATTATAGATGTAAATGTAAAAATAAGCTGTAGACTTGAAAAATCTGCATTGGATTGAGATGATTATTAGACCAGGATACATCACCTAAAAATATAGATTTGGTGTAAGAGTTGAAGAATTTGTTTAGAAAAACAAGAAGAAGGAATGACTGAAGGGAGGGAGGCAGGAAGTGAGAGAAGGATGAGAGAAAGTGAGAAACAAATAATAAAACATTTGATCCTGATTAGATTTTGTTAAATCACATTCTTTTTTGTAAGTGACTAAAATGAATAGTGAGTGAAGCAAATTAGCCTAATTAATTATGTGCCTCAAAATTTCCCTCAGCAATTCCTAACAGGAGACTAAAAGAAAAAAATAAATAATAGAAATATGCAAATTAAAGAGTCTGTGACTAGAATTATAGGGAAGAACAACTGGTCTAAATTGCTAAAATGAAGAATTGGAATGAATTATAGGGAATCAATCCCTTCAAGATCCAATAACACAGAATGCTATAGGTTTTACCTTGAAAAAAAATGGATTTTGATTTTATTTATTTATTTTTTTTGTGAGGCTAATGCTAAGGTTATGTGTATGATGTAGATGCTTCAGGTTGGAACTTTGTGTACATACCAGATTTAGCTGACCCAATAGGTCAATTAATTAATTCTTTTCTCAGCTTAGAGATCTTGGACTGCTTCTCTTATTTATTGTTTTGGTGTTGTCATCCAGTTTCCTGATTTGAGTTACCTTTTATATGCAAATGACTCCAAGTTTGGGTCTCTAACCTGCCCTATCTTCTGAGCTCCAGCGTTGGTCAGCCCACTGATCCTGTGCCCCTTTGATGTCTAAACCACACTTCCATCTTATACGTGCGGAATAGAATACTTTCTTTTCCCACACTACACACAGTCCTGCTCCTAGTATAGCCTTCTCAGCTAATTGCAACACTATTCCTTCAGTTACTTAGAGAAAAATATCTTGCAGTCACCTTTGACTTTCTTACTCTGCATCCAATCTATCATCACATTTCATTGGCTCTATCTTTAAAATATACCCAGTAACCCAGAACTCAGTCACTAGTCATGACATCCACAGCTGCCCTGTGTCTGAATCACTATAGTTTCTCATCTGCATTATTGTAATTATCTTCCCACAAGGCTTCCTGCCACCATCCTTGCCCTGCACACTCCACTTGCTACATATCATCGTCGTCCAGAGTGGCTTGTGTCATAAATGTCAATCAGTCAGATCGTGTCACTCTTCTCCCCAAAATCCCCATAGGATTTAAATCTCAGAGTGAAATGCCAAGTCTTGAACTTCTGGTCAAGATAGCCGGTGTAGGTCAATGCAGTACCTACCTCCTCCCACAAACACATCAAAATTATAACCTCAGAGTCCAATAAATATTTGTTCAATGGGTGAATAACTAGATATTGAAAGAACACTCAAGAATGTTTTAATCTATCATTTATTTTATTTTCATTATTATCATAATAATAACTTCCAGTTAAATGATGCTATTTTTAAAGGATCTACGAGAAGAATAAATCCATAAGCCATGAAATAGAGTTTACAGTTGGAGCTATAAGAGCTATACACATCTCCAAACCCTCGGGTGAGTCTTTACCTGTGTCTAGTCTCACTGTGCATGCAATAAGTTGCTTGCCCAAAAAGCTTAAAACTTAAAAATCAACTTAGTATTATTGTAAAATTAACATATCATTCCCTCTATAATAAAGCTGTTTCACTCATTTATAAAATTGTTAGTCATAACATCTAATTTGAACCCCTTGAAGTTTCTGTGAACCACTTTTGGAAAATTTCTCCTTGAAAAAGAATCCCAATCCCTACAAGGTTTTGTTTACAGAATTGGTTTCTAAACATTTCTTGAGTTGTGGAGGCTCAGACTGGAGTCAGCATTTTGAAACTACTTCTTCAAGGAAGAGTACATTGGGAAGATCACCTCAATTTCAATATATCATGTTCTTCTCAACACAACTGAATGTCAATCTTACTGTTGAACAGCTGTGATAGAAATGTGATCGGAAGTCCATGGATCCTCCATACTGATCTTCTCTTGTTTTTAATTCTAGAAATGAAATTATTTTCATCTACTTTTGAGAGATCAAAAACTAGATTTAAATATTTCCAAAATAAGTGCACATGTGACTATTTCCTATGTATTTCTTGGTTTAGTACTTTCTATGCTATTTCTTATTCTAGCTTTTACTTTTTATCTATCTTATTATTTAGTAAGACAATCTTGCAGCTTTTCAGCCTGATTTTCTATTTTTCAGAATTACACAATTATTTCCAGTTAGTGCAGAGTTAAGATAGAGTAAGAATTGGAAGATGTAAGTAGACAGGAACTTTATAGTGAGTGTCCCTCCTAAAATGGCTCTTGAAAAACTGGCTGACTTCCTAACAGGAGGGAGGTAGGAAGGAAGAGACTTGGTCCAGAAATGTCTGAGAATCCCTCCCTTTGAAATTTAAGAATTAAAATTATTTTATGACATTAGTTCAGTTTTCTAACATGAACTGAAATCATTTGAAATGTTTTCAACTTTTATTTATTTCTCACATTTTCTATGGCATCTATTAATTTATTTTATTTTATTAAATATTTATTACTCTCTTCCTTGAATAAAATGAACTGGGAATGTTGTTATTACCCAGACTGCTCCTTCTGGCTTTCATGTCAAACTCTATTAATCATAATCTTCCCAAACATACTCTACACTTTGCAACTGCATGCTCTGTTCAGGGATAATGATTTCAATATGTTAATTTTACATCTTTATACAAAAATATACAGATAGGTATTGTGCCAGCTTTGCTGAGGGTCTCTGAAGGGCAGAACAAGACTCATTTTTAAAACTTCTCTGCCAGCATAAAATAATTTGCTCTTTAAAATTCACGTGAAACCTGTTACAGCAAAGCATCCAGAACCAAAAACAGAATTTTTGGGAAAAAGAATATATAACATTGTTGTTTGAAAAAACAAAATGTTGTTGTATAGTGTCCAATAAATGAGGGTCTCTGTTAGTTCTGTCTAATTAGCATGCTTTAATTCCCTTTTAACAGTTGGGTTTCATAGCATCTTATATCTAGTTACATTAATAATTAATCTTTTGGCTTGACATGAATGCTAAATTTGCTTATACAGACAGAATCCCTGCCAAGGGCTTGAAGGATACTGACAATAATTAACCCAAATCATATACCAGGAGCTATTCCAGTGAAAGTGTCTGTTAAATAGTGCATCTTTTCCTGATGGGGGAGCTGACCCTAAAGGGGGCACGTACTGCACTTCCCACAGAACGTTTCCTGACGCTGGGCCAGAGCCAGGAAAGGAAGAACTACTAGTAGACTAAGGAAATCAGGCCAGGCTCATTCTGAGAAACAAAATGGGAAACATGGAGAAGCGGAGGCACATACCTCACTCAGTTCAAGATTTCTTTTTTTTTTTTTTTTTTTAATTTCTTTTTATTTATTTATTTTTAGAGAGGAGACAACAGAGAGAGAGAGAGAGAGAGAAAAGGGGGGGAGGAGCTGAAAGCATCAACTCCCATATGTGCCTTGACCAGACCAGTGCAGGGTTTTGAACTGGCGACCTCAGTGTTCCCAGGTCGACGCTTTATCCACTGCACCACCACAGGTCAGGCTCAAGATTTCTTGAGGTCAGTTTGATGTTGGATATATCAAATGACTTAGAATTTAGTAAACCTTGTGTTTCTTTTTTCTTTGTTACAGAGACAGAGAGAGGGACAGATAGGGACAGACAGGAAGGGAGAGAGATGAGAAGCATCAATTCTTCGTGCGGCACCTTAGTTATTTATTGATTGCTTTCTCATTTCTGCCTTAACTGGGGGGGGGGGCGACAGCAGACTGAGTGACCCCTTGCTCGAGCCAGGAACCTTGGGTTCAAGCTGGTGAGCTATGCTCAAACCAGATGAGCCCGCGCTCAAGCTGGCAACCTCAGGGTTTTGAACCTGGGTCCTCTGCATACCAGTTCCATGCTCTATCCACTGCACCACCGCCTGGTCAGGATACCTCATGTTTCTATGTCCCTACAAGGGACAACAAGGGATATGTAAAAAGAATGACCATGCCCTGGCCAGGTAGCTCAATTACAGTGTCTCTTGATATGCTAAGGTTACGGGTTTGATCCCTGGTCACAGCACATAAAGAAGAAACCAATGCATGTGTAAAGAAGTAGATCAACAAATTGACATCTTTGTCTCTTTCTCTAAAAAATTTTAAAAATTAAAAATAGATTATTACAGCAAAAATTAAAGTAGGAAAAAACTACAAGTTTAACCATTGATTTTATTAAATATACTTTAATATAGCAAAATGGTAAAATATTACGTTGCCATATGATAAAAATAATACTGTTATAGAATAATACTTGAGGTTCATTACATATTGAGTTACAATAATAATTTATAAAATTATTTAAAGTTAAAGATTGGTTGTGGAGCAGCATTTGTATTAGGATACCATGAGCATATAGCGCAAAGCAATGCTCATCAGCGTGCTGGTGCCAAGCATCTCGGGAATATAGGATTGTGAATCATTTTTCTTCTCCTGCTTCTCTTCTTCCTGTTTTCTTTCTCCTTTTCCTCCTCTTCCTCTTGTTCCTCCACCTCTTCCTCAACTGTTGCCCTTACTTTTATTGGTGCCGTTCAATATGCTCCAAGTACTTCTTCAATTCCAGAGGAACTGTCAAGTACATGGTGATTGGTTGGAATTATGCCAAGATGGAGACACAGGAAGTGTGGGGCCCTTTAGCAAGGTGGGAAAAGCTTTAGAGGAAGTAGGGAAATAATGGGTCCAGCTTACGATGTGTATGAATTGAATGAACAAAGAGATGAAGTAGATGGCAAGGAAGCATTTCAGGGGAGAGATACGCACTACAAAAATCAATGTGAGAGTCACCCACAAAGAACAGGGTGATTGAAACGGGGGAGTGGTTGAACTTGCTTAGGAGAGTGTGGACCATTCATAGGAAATGGCTATAACAGAGTCAAAGAAAAATAGATATCAAAGGGATGACAGAGAAAAGAGCATAAAGAGAAACTAAGGCGGGCCTGAGAGATGGGGGGAAGTACAAATGCAAGGTGGTAGTTAAGTAAACGGAAAGGTCCCTTAGCAAGGGTGCAGTCAATTATGTGGAATGTCGTGGAGAGTTTACGTGGAATGATTTACAGAGCATCTCATTGATGCGGCAATAAGTATTTTACTTATTTCGTCAAGGTATAGGTGGTGGACACTGTTTCAGTTGGGTGTCAGACGTTTGAGGAGGAAGAGGTGGTTTGACAGAAGAATGTTAGGCTACAAGAGATGGCGAGAAGTAGGGTGGTAACTGAAGGGCGACACAAGGTTGATAGTGGGGTTGCCTTTTGTGGCGGTGGTATTGATTTTAAGATGACAATGTGCTGTCATCTGCGGACTGGCGGGATAATTATTAATGCAGTGAAAAAAAATCAAACAACCTATCCTGGCCCTAAAATATGTGGGGTATCGGGAAATGCACATCTCCCTTTGAAAATATTAAAGAAGAATGTTATTATCAGAGTGAGTGAAGTTGCTTTTTGCTAGTAAAGGAATATGTGACAACCTGCTGAGAATGTATAACTTCTTTAAACGTGTGATCTAAAATTTGAAAACTGTCCATTGTCTTGCTTTATCAGGCCCTTGTTAGACTGAGGAAAATAGTTCTCAATATAAAAGAAAAGATCCCTACTGGTGGGCACCAGAATAACTAGTCTTATTTCTTACTAACTACTCAAATATAAATATTTCCATATTGCTTCTTGATTTGGTATCCTCACTTAGAATTTTTTCCACCTATGGACAGAATGAACATTACTACGGGCACTTAGAATACGCTGCTGCACAGATGAACGTTAAAAAAGTGTAAGAAATGTAAACACTATTTTCACATTGGGCGGCTGCCCAGGTGCCCCCCTTAGAGGGGACCCTGATGACAAGTGCTATTTTAATAACCGGGTCGCCGAACTCAACAAAAAATTGGGTGTCGATTCTTCCCAACTGGTGTGAACCTGCTGAATCCCACCACTGGCCAGATCCTACTTTTCTAGCTGTCATTTTCCAAGGCAGTGGACCATCTGTGTAGAATACAGAAATCAGGACAGCTGGCTGTACTGTGTGAGCCACATCCCTCTAAATCTTCTTCTGAAAACAAAGACTATGTTGGAGTTCATGTGGTTGCAATGCTGTTGGGCTCATGAGGCCAAGGAAATGGGCAGAAACTGGGTGAATGCTGGCTGGTTTCTCCTGTTGATGATTGCTGACCAGGTTACCAGGGCTACTCATCTCTTATTTACAGAATGACTCGTCTGAGCACATGCTATTATCATAGTTGATTGAAGATAGAAACCTTTATCTCGTGAGTGTAGCACGAAGAGCAAAATAAATAGGCATATGGGTAAAATAAATGTAAAATTAGATCATAAATTGCAACATATTTGTGAATAGCTTGACAAATATCTGCTCCAAAACATTTAGAAGTGACGCCGACACATTTTTTTTAGGTTCCTAGGGAAGTGATCTTGATCGATCTTTGAGTTCATGTTTAGAAAATCCAGCCCGTCATTATTACACCTGTGAATGATGAATGGTTGATTGCTCTTTTCAATCCTATATCCGCAGTAGAAAACGTGACTAGATCAGGGAGTGGGGCTGAATGAACGGTTTGGAATGTGTGACCGCGGACTCAGCGGGGACGAGTCATACATGTCCGTGCCTTCAGGCACCGCCCATTTCCCCTGCACATCTGCTCCGGAGCTCTCTTCTGGGCAACTGTGCAGCCATTTCCAGGTTTTACAGAGCAGCCTCATCCTTTGCCTGTATTGCCATATCTGTGATCTTTCAGAAGTGATGGACAAGAATTAATGTTGGCCACAAATGTGTAGAGTCTTGAAAACTTGTTTCATTTATTATCTGAGTTTTTAGTTGAATCAGTTCCTTTTTATTCCATCTTGGCCGGAAACAGCAGCCCAACAAATGACAGTTGAACAGAATGTTAAAGCACAAACTTAGGGTCATAAGTTTAAAGCACAAGGGAAAAAAAAAAACAAAACAGAAACAAAGAAAAAAGTAAAGAACTAAGAGGCTTATTTTTCTCAGGTAGAACGAAGTCCTGAGGTCAAGAGGGCAGAGTTGGCTAGAGTGGCCCCATCACACGCCTGGGCTGCTTCTACCCCCACGGCATGCCTGTGAACTCACGGTGTTATCTTCTGTACCACGTCTGCATTCCAAGAAGAAAGGAATGGCAAGGAGCAAGCTCTCTGTATAATCCAAATGTGTAGACTTAAAAAAAAAAAAGCCTATGGTGCCTCCCTAGTGACTTATGCTTACATCCCTGTGGAATGAATTACGCCACGTAGCCGTTCTTAGCTGCAAAACAACCTGGGGAAGTTGAATAGGAGTGGATGCTGCTGCTCCAAAAACCAACCAAACATACAAAAACAGAAAACCGGATTCTAGAGGAATGAATAGAAAAGATATTGCAATAGTATGTAGCAGGATCTGTCACGTGTTTTGCCACAAAGTCTTTTTTTTTTTTTTTTTTTTTTTTTTACCACGAAAGAATTGTATTAGTGACTTAGGAGACAAAGGAGGGGTGGTCATTACAACCAACAACAGATCCAATTTCCAGTATCCGATACTCTAAGAACCATGTTAGAAAACTTAACGTGTCTAGATGACAGGAGAAATGTGTTTGTGTGTTTTATATATATAAATATAGTTATAAAGTTACAAGTACTATATTATTTGAAATATTTTAGGTAAACCAATTAATAGCGAATTCAATGAGTGAAAATAAACTCCATTTGTTTGTGCTTTGACATCCTAGTCACTTAATGTGAGACAAACTATTAATTCTTTACAAAAAATAAATAAATGCTTTACCAAGGCAAATTTCCTTTCTTTCATGTTTTATCAGGGGAGGCAGAAATTTTAGATCCATATTATCAGGATCTTGAGAATATTAGGGAAAATAATAACTAATTTTCTTCTGGCATTTTCTTCCCTTTTTTTTTAAGTGAGAGAAAGGGAAATACATTCTGGCATGTACCTGGAACAGGTTCCACCCAGCAAACTGTCTGGGGTCGATGCTGGAATCAACCAAGCTATTTTCAGCACCTGAGGCTAATGCTTGGACCAACCTAGCTATCCTCAGCATCCGGGGCCGATGCTTGAACCAGCTGAGCCACTGGCAATGAGAGGGGAAGAAAGGGAAGAGGAAGGGGATGAGAAGCAGATGGTGATTTCTCATGTGTGCACTAACTACCAGGGATCAAATCCAGGATGTCGGAACACTGGGCTGACACTCTATCCACTGAGCCAACTGGCTAGGGCCACTGGCATTTGCTTTCCATTCCAAGAATGATTGGCAAGCTGCTGTTCATTTCCCTTTCTAAAAATTCATACATTCACAATATTTACTCTTTTCCATGTGCCAGGCACTCAAAAAATCCAGTGAAGTAGTGACTATTATCTCCATTTTTGTATTTATAAAATTTTTGCTTGTCAGCAATGGAAAGGATTAAATAGCACTAAACCTTCAATTTTAACAGTATCTGATAAATAAAAGGTCTTTCATGGATACTATATTAGTACTGAACAGAAAAAGTACTACGGGATTGTATTATGGGATAGATAAGGCAGCAGTTATTGGGGCTAAGCAGAAACTGGCTTTTAATCATGACATTACTCATTAGCTGTGTAATCTTGGGGAAATTACCCAACAGATCCATGCCTTAATTTCCCTACCTGAAAGCGGATAATGAGCACCTACTCATTAATTTGCTAGAAAAAAACTAAATTGGTTAGTATTATTAATATATTTAGAACAGTGTTGATACATAGTAAGTGTTATCTATTGCTGAAAAACAAATAACAAATTTAGTAGCTTAAAGTAACAAAAATGTATTATCTGTTTCCATGAATCAGGAATCTGGAAGCCACTTAGCTGGGTGATTTTGGTTTAAGATCTCTCATGAAATTACAGTCAAATTTCAATGGTGGCTGCAACATCTGAAGCAAGGGGGGTTCACTTTCAAGAAGGAGACCCAGCTGGAAGCTGGTAGCATCAGCTGGAGTGCCTGTCATCCTCCAGCAGAACAGCTCGGTTGCCTTTACAACAAGCAAGAGTGCCTGCACCCAAGACAGTACCAGTCATTAAAACCCCAAGCACTTCTGCTGCCCTATTATGTTCATTATTAGTGAGTCATAAAATCATGCTCAAATTCAAGGGAAGAGAATGGCTCCAAGAGGTCGAGATCATTGGAAGGCACATTAGAGGCTGCTTACCTCAACGGGACCCTGGGTATTTGTTAAATGAAATAAATCCAGAAGCACCTGTATATTTCCTCATACGCCTGAGTCCCTCAGTAAAGGTAGTTGATAACTATGAAGGAATCACAAGAATCAACACTGAAGACAGTCAAGTGCACTATAGTTAAAACCTCACTTGAAAAGACTACATCAATCAAATGAGTTTCTCTAAAAACCCCAAACTGATTTGTATATTAACTATCAACCAAAGGGTCACAATGGTCTATTGTGCAGGATTATTTATGAACTAACTGGTGTAGGTGTGTTGGTTCCACTAGTCAGAAGCCATAAATTGGTATTTGAAATTCTGGAGGCAATGTTTATAGAATACACAAACTGTCTCTTCTTCTTTTTTTTTTAGTGAGAGGAGGGGAGGTGAAGACAGACTCCCAGACGTGCCCCAACCGGGAACCACCCAGCAAGCCTGCTAGGGGGCAATGCTCTGCCCATCTGGGGCCCTTGCAATCAGAGCCATTTTTTAGACCTGGGGCGGAGGCCATGGAGCCATCATCAGCGTCTGGGGTAACTCACTCAACTCGCGCTAATCGAGCCACTGCTGCAGAAGGGAAGAGAGGTAAGTGAGAAGGGGAGGGTGGAGTAGCAGATGGGCTCTTCTCCCGTGTGCCCTGACCGGGAATCGAACCTGGGACATTCCCATGCCGGGCCGACGCTCTGCCACCGAACCAACTGGCCAGGGCCGAAACTGTCTCTTCTAAATTAAGGATATAAGCAGAAAAGTAAGCAATTCCAGAGACCGGCAAGATGCAGGGAACCAGGCAGCAACTGCTGAGGTCACCTGCCATGAGCATCAGGTCAGCTCTATCCCCACTGCCTTCCCTATTTATATACTTCAGATAAGATATTCCGGCCTAGTCCTGAGTGAAAAAATAAAGCACATAGTTTAAAACAAACTGCAAAATCGTATTTATTTACAATAATATATGAATGGCACACAAATTGAAGAGGCACAATCTTATGCACAACACATATGACACAGCAGCATCTGTTGACACGCTGAGTGGCTGAAAGCACCGTACCACGACATTCCTGATACAAAATAAATTACTCCCTCACATACTCTAGGCATACAAGACAGCTGATATTTTAAGTCATATAGCCAGAAAGACACTCACTAGATGTACAACCGAACTGTAGTTTACTTTAAGAAAAATGTCTTCAATTATGCATAAATGATCACTTTTAGGATGCATTTTTATTTTTTAAATAAACTACACTGAAGTCAAGTCTATTTATATATAGCCTTCTAAATTATGATTAGACAGACATTACTTCATTTTTTAAGAGTGTAACTATACCAGAGAATATGCTATACTGCCCCCAAGTCCAACACTGCCATTGTAATTTTCAGACACATGTTAAATTCCAATTTTAGAGTATAAGATTCAAGCCCCTATTCTGCAAATTGTTTCTTCTAAATAGTATTAACAGATTGTCCTAAACTATCTCATATATTGGAGAAATTCAAGCTTTAAAAAAATCTTAAAATGCTTTATGTTAAAGCTAATGGGAGATTTTGATGCACTGAATACCTTTAAAGACCTTCATAGAAAGATCTCTTTTGATTATACTTGAATATTTTCATATTGTAATGAAGGATTCATCTTTGGCATTTCTCCATTAGTTCTAAAATAAAATATGTCACCAAACATTTTATATTTTTCTACCTAGCTACTTCAGACATTTTCTGTACACACAAGTGTTTGAAATTATATTTTAATAGCAATTTCATTGCTAAAATTTTTAGATATGCAAAAAATATTAGCATTCAGCTTTTGACTGAGAAGCTGGTATGTTCTGATGTTTTGAAATAGTTTTCTTAGATCTTTTTCAGTGAACATCTGAACATCCTTTAAAATTCAAAAATGGATAAGGACAAAATATAACAAAAATGTTGACCAGAGTATAATTCTTGAATAACGATATGAAGCAGGCCTCTATTAAGGAAAAAGAAATCTCCAGATACTCTGGGCGGCACGGAACAGAGAGGCTCTATTTTCTTCCTTGGTCCCTATAGCTTTTCTAAAAGGAAACAGACTAAACAAAGCTGCTACAGGTGCGGATGGGTGGAAATGTCCCCCTCCCTTCCGTACGAGAGCTCCACAGCACGTCTAGCAGCAACGATTTCTTTGTTCTCATCACACACTAACCTGAAGGCTAAAAACAGTCCAAGTGTGATCATTTTAAAATGATAGTAGGAAACAACAGCAAGATTTTTATAAATGACTATATTTTCCTCATTCAAAACTAAATATGGGCGGGGGGAAATCTCAGTGAAACTGAATCAAAGGAAGCTACATTCTCCAGGGTTTACTAAAAATAAACAAAAACATAAAACAAATACCAAAGCTAATTACAGCCGTTTACCAAAGTCTGCAGAAATCTGAAATAACAAAGCGATGGCAATGACAGCTTCATTGTGATATTAACATTGTAAACACAATTAAAGTCCCCACTGTGTGCTTACCAGGCAGAACTATGGACACCCAAGCGGAGAATGATGCGTAGCAGAGGAAGGAAAAGAATATATAAATTGGGTATTTCTCTCTGGTATTGAAACATTTGAATAAATCTATTGCTATTTTAGAAAGAGAAATTAATTCAATAAATACATTTTCAAAACCTGGAGAATGCAGATTACATGAATAGGACACAAAATGGGATACTGAATTTGTGAAAGTAATTTTGTTATACAATATGGCAGTGATTGAATATTACACATATAGTTTATATTAATAATACTGCTTCTCCCGGCCAATGTCAAAACCCGACATCAACACTGTCCTTCAAGTATAGTTCAGGTTATTAGTTACATGTGATAACCAAGTAAATAAATTACCAGCTCCTGCTAATACAATTTAGTAAGAACTGGAAACCCTATTATTGGCACTGGGCAATGTTTATAGAATGTAATTTTAAGTGCATATGGTTATCTACTTCCAGAATCCAGAAAATATAGCCACCCGTGCTCTCATTTGCCTCAATTCTTTCCTTTTAGAAGTACTTCTTGGAATGGGATTTCTCCAAAATCAAATAGGATCAATCTGGTCACATTCAAACCTAAAACAAATGCTATGTAAATTTTGTACATTTGAAGTTGCCTTTATAGGTCAATTTTTGAGCTAGGTTAGAGACTTTTATTTTGGAGGAGGTGGTCTGACCAAAAGAAGTAGATCATCAGACAAGATCAGAAATATGAATCATTCCTCCATAACTCAGTTGAAGTTGGTCTTTTGTAAATGCTTATTGGGAATTTCTAAAGCACTGACTTGAAGAGGCCAGGAGCCCCCATCAATCCCTGCTTGGATGGCCACTCCTGTCACCACTGCCAGGTCAGGGTCTACAGACGTGTTGGGATCTTTCCCAAAGAATTCCTGAATGACTTGGCGGATTCGAGGAATACGAGTGGAGCCCCCGACCAAAACCACCTCGTCAATCTCGGTCTTATCCAGGTGGCCTTCTTTTAGCACCTGCTGAATGGGTACCAGTATTTTCTGGAAGAGATCTTCATTGAGGCTGTCAAAAAGCTTCCGTGATACTTCTGTTTCAAATAAAACCTGACTTTCTCCATTTTTCTTTTCAGAAAGGCCAGCTCCAAACATGTTGTTGACATGGTGACCATCTGTGGGAGACAGTCTGTCCGCTGGCAGTTTAGTGTCGCTACTCTGAGGTTCCTGCTTGTCCTCTTCCTCCACCGTTAGTAATACGGACAGGTGAGCAGATTGATGAAGAGTCAGATTCAATTTGACCATTTCCACAGCTTGTCTTAATCTGTGAATTTCCTCTTTCCGAGAGGGTAGGAAGCCATATGTTTGATAGATCTGTTTATATAAGTACTGAAGCAATCTCTGATTGAAGTCCTGTCCTCCAAGTTTATTGTTTCCTAAATTAAAATAAGAGTTTATATTACAGTTATTCATATGTGTGTGTATACATGTATCTGTGTAGTATGTACATATAAAAATAATATTCCAGGAATAACAAAATCTGTAGTTAATGTATTAAGAGTTTGTTCAAAGACTAATTAAAAGTAACTGGGTTGAAATGATTTTAACCCAAATGTGTACTATTAAAAAAACAGGGCACATTTAGGTTACATTTTTTAAATGATGTAAAAAGTAGTAATTAAGTTACTTTATATTTTTTATAATCAATTTATTCTTTTTAGAAAATAGAGATTCAGACAGAATACAGACTGGCTTTCAAGTACTAATTTAGAAACACTAAATGTCATTATTCAGCAGAAGATAATCCTTCCTATAATTAAAAAGTACCAGGAGGGATTTTATCTTTATAAAAAAAAATCCCTTGCTTGCATGATTGAGCTGAAAAGCAGAAAACTGATTTGAAAGGAAAAGAGTAATGCAGTGTAAGTCCCAGCACTGAACTTGGCTCTAAGAGTCCAGTTAGGAGGAAGAGCTAGGCAGAGGTTAGACCACCTACAGCCCACAGCTCCACTTCTCAAGCATGCTTGTAACGCCTAGAGAATACTGAAGATTTCTAGTTTGTAAAACAGATGATCAGATGAAAGAAACGGACCACCTTTCATTTCAGGAGTCCTTCCCTCTGTTCCCTCGACCATGGTCATGAACAGACTGGCCAGTGCGCCCCCCACAGTCGATTTCTTAGACTAACGGGAGGATGCCCGTCATTTTAAGACCAAACTTTTTGCTGTAAATACACATAAATGGTGTGTATTTACATAAAACTACATACATACAGAAGATTATCAAAATGAAGTCAAAGAACATTGAAAAGATTTTACAATAAACACTTCACATATTAGATATGTTGGTGTGCAAACCTCCGTAACTCCCCCTACGCCTCCCTTACCAGACATTGCCCGGGTTAGAAACATCCCTCCTTGTTTATTCAGCAGCGACACATCTAGAGTTCCTCCACCCAGATCGATCACCAGGACGTGAAAGACATCAACCTTGTGGAGGCCATAGGCCATAGCTGCAGCTGTGGGCTCATTTATCACCCGTAAGATCTTTAGTCCTGTATGGTTGGTTAGAGGAAAGAATAATTCATGAGAGAACACAATTAAGAAACTCCTTCCCACTCAACTTCACACGCTACTGCCTTCTACGACATGAACTTCACTGAGTAGGAATGAGAAAGAACAGTCACAAAGCCAACAAAAATAATGAAATGGGAAGGATAAACATAGGTTCCTCTAAATAGTACCATTTAAATTATTCTAGCCTGACCAGGCGGTGGCGCAGTGGATAGAGTGTCAGACTGGGATGTGGAGGGAGGACCCAGGTTCGAACCCTAGGTTGCTGGCATGAGTGCAGGCTCACCAGCTTGAGTGTGGGATCATAGACATGACCCCATGGTCACCGGCTTGAGCCCAAAGGTCGCTGGCTTGAAGCCCAAGGTTGCCGGCTTAAGCCCAAGGTCACTTGCTCTGCTGTAGGCCCCCTGGTCAAGGCACATATGAGAAAGCAATCAATGAACAAGCAATCAACGAACCACCAGGATGCCACAGCAAAGAATTGATGCTTCTCATCTCTCTCCCTTCCTGTCCTATCTGCCCCTCTCTCTGACTCTGTCAAAAAAATAAAAAATCCAAAATGATTATAATATTATAAAATAAAGGCCTAGATTCAGTGGAACACATCTTTCTATTCTTAGTACTTAATTAAAAACAGAAACAGTTTGAGCCCAGGTCAAATAGGCTGGGTAGAGTGACACCCTGATACACAAAGGCTGTGGGTTCAATACCCAGTCAGGGAACATCCGGCAACAGATCAATGTTCTCTCTTTCTTTCTCTCTCAAATCAATAAATAAATTAAAAAGAAATATTTGAGCCTCTTTTCATTCTCATATTTTACTGGGGAATTTATGACCAATAAAACTTTAATTATTATATAACAAATTGCTGTAGAAATGAGATAAACTTACCATACTCTTCTTTTAAAAATAACTTTTTGATATAAAGATGAATAAATAGAAAAGAAAAAGAAAAATCTAGGGGAGATGCTCAAATAACTACAATAATACTCCCAAGAAGGCCTGACCAGGCAGTGGCATCAGACTGGAATGCGTAAGACCCAGGTTCGAAACCCCGAGGTCGACAGCTTGAGCGCAGGTTCATCTGGTTTGAGCAAAAGTTCACCAGCTTGAGCCCAAGGTTGCTGGCTTGAGCAAGGGGTCACTCGGTCTGCTGTAGCCCCCCGGTCAAGGCACATATGAGAAAGCCATCAATGAACAACTAAGGTGCCGCAACGAAGAATTGATGCTTCTTATCTCTCTCTTCCTGTCTGTCTGTCCCTCTCTCTGTCTCTGTCATAAAAAAAAAAAAAAAAAAAGAACCTCCCAAGAAGTATTTAAAATATAAGACCCTCGAGTGGAAATCTGCAGCATATAGCCAATCTGATTGTGATTTGTTGTATATGCGGAGGTAAAGGACCAGATTTCCTTAAGCAAAATTCCTGCTTTACATTATCTGCTACACTTGAGTGGTCTGGAAAGAAACATAGCTGTCTGCATCAGGAGGCATAAAAAGTATTCAAACTCTTAAGATTTTATTCAAAGATCCTAGTTACCTTCATCTTCAATCTCTGACTTTATCATTCACGGTGCCCTGGCCTCATGGCTAGTGTCCTATCTTTTCATGCAATAGTAAGTTCCCATCCTGTGGCTGCCCACTGACCATTCTCTCTCCTACAGCCTACTTCTTCTTCTTTTCTTTTTCAGAGAGGAGGGGAGATAAAAGAGACAGACTCCTGCATATGCTCCAATTGGGATCCACCTGGCAACCTCCATCTGGGGCCGATGCTTGAATCAACTGACCTATCCTTAGTGCCTGAGGCTGATGCACTTGGGCTAACAGAGCCACTGGCTGGGGGAGAGGAAGAGAGAGAGAAGAGAGGGAGGGAGAGAGGAGCAGATGGTCACTTCTCCTGTGAACCCTGACCTGGGATCAAACCCAGGACGTCTATACACCAGGCCGACGCTCTATCCACTGGGAAACTGTACAGGGTCTGCAACCTACTTCTATGTATCTCCTAGGCCCCTGGTCGGCAAACATGCAGCTCTCTGGCCCCTTGAGTGCGGCTCTTCTACAAAATACCACGGCGGGCACTACCTCGATAAGGAATGTACCACCTATATAGTATAAGTTTAAAAAATTTGACTCTCAAAAGAAATTTCAATTGTTGTACTGTTGATATTTGGCTCTGCTGACTAATGAGTCTGCCGACCACTGTCTAGGCTAACTTCCTTGCTTCTTTTAGATACATCTAAATGTCACTTTCTCAGTAAGGCCTACCTGACCCTTCTCTTTGAAACCTGTAAGACCCCCATATTCTCTGATCACCCAGTAATCCTGACCCCTTATTCTGCTCTTTTTCCCCATAATATATTACCTTTCCATATACAGTGTACCAATGTTTTCCACCAGGGGCCGTTTGATCCCTCCAGGGACATTTGGTAATGTCAGGAGGAGGAAGATTGCCACCACTCAGATGGGGAAGGTTCTGCTAGCAGGTGACAAGCAGTAGCTAGGGATGCCGCCCAGTATCGTGTGGTACACTGGACAGTCAGTGCCCCACAGGAATTATCTGGGCCAAACCGTCAATAATGTTAGCTTTAATGCTGATTTTCTGTGCCCCTCTAATAGAAATGACATTTACCTGTTTATATTAGTTCAAATCTACATTTGTATAAGGGATTTTTATCTGTTCAACATAAATTCAATGAGAACAGGGGTATAAAGACATTCAATATTTGTTGAATGATGTTAAATTAATTCTTCCTCACTTCAGACTTTTAAAAAACATTATATTCATTTCAACATTAAAGAATATTTAGAAGAAAAGTAATTTCTAACATGTGTCCGTTTGTTGCCAGGATATATACATTTTATATTATAGAGTTTTGTTAATTATTGTTTGTACACTTGTATCAGAATGCACCTAACCCACCTCCCACAGATGCTCTAGTTAGGTGGCTTTACAAAGCGATCTATCTCACTACTGACGTTTTCAGCCTCCCACAGTTCTGCTGAAGATGTAACAAGGGTAACAGTACCTGCAAGATTAGCAGCTTCCATTGTGGAATTTCTCTGTTTGAGATCAAATTCTGCCGGAACAGAAATAACGGCGTTGGCGACCGGCATGCCAAGATAATCCTCTGCCATTTCTTTTAGTTTCAGCAACAGTCTGGAACCAACATACTCTGGGGAGACGGTGATAGTCTCATTACTTGTCACAGAAAACTCGACCATCCCGTTCCTGTGTAAAACCTGTGCAGAGGGTTTGCAAAGAAAAGAAGTGTAAAAGTCTGAGTACACACACACACACACACACACACACACACACTGTACTTACATGCACACACACAACTTATTTCATTGTAACTTACCTTTACAAGGTCATAAAGTTCATTTGTAATCTATCAAGTACATTTATTAAGGTTAAAGGTTATTGAAAGTTACAATACTTTAAAATCTATAATATGAGTCCAAAAAAGTTTTTTATAACAGCAGTAAATAACATTGATCACCAAGCACATAACTGGAACATAAAAGATTCTCAATATATATTTATTAATGAAAGAAAAAAGAAATAATGAAATATAAGGAATAACAGTTGCTAAATCATGCATGTGACTAAAAATCTTTTTATTAAAATTAACTCGTTCCAAAAGAAATAGGTAACTGAAAGAACATTCTGGCACAGATTATTAGCAAGGATAATTTTAGTTCCTGATTATGTTCTTACCAAGAATCAAGTATTCTCGTTTCCACTTAAACAACTGGGTTGATTCTAAGTCATACTACCCTGGATTCACCAGGAGATAAACTGATCAACATCAACAGGAAAGAGAACCAGCCTGCTCTAAGAGACAGAAGAGTACACCCAGTCATTCTAGACTACATAATTAGGTTTCAATCAAGAAAACCTGACGTTCCAAAATATTTCACCTGTATGATGACAACAAAAACAAACCACAAATACTATTAAAATAAGTTCCAAAGATACCAGTCCCATCAGACTCAGGAAACAGAACAAAAGATCAGATTACTTCAGAAATTTATGGGGGAAAAAAACCCAACTCAACATACTGGATCAATAAGTAATGTACCCAAAACTATGATTTAGAAGAAAATGTATATATATAGCTTTATATTATTTTATCATTACATAAGAAAGAGTACAAATTAATAAAGGTTCCTAAGAAAGAAGCTAAAAAAGAAAAAAGAAAAGAAATGCATGGAGAATTTTTTTCTTTGAAAATGAATAAAAATATTGAGAATTTTTATGAATGGATTCCATAAGCAGCACTGATACACTATTTTAAAATCTAGCATTTAAAATTCCATTTTGTATTTTATAAGGAAAACCCTACATGAAATAAACATTTACATGTTTAAAAGAAAAATCCCAGGAAAACCCAAACCTATAAAATACTCATAAAAAACATCAGAAAAAGAGATACAGTGGACAAGATTGGAAAGACCACCGTAAGCACAATAAGAGTCCAAAACCATTTAAAAATATTAAGAGATGAGCTTACTAGATAAAATATTGATGCTCTTGACAGCTCGAAAATTATATATCGTTAGGAAAAAAGGAAAAACTTAAACATATCACAAATGGTATTTTATGTCATCAAGGAAAAGATACACACCCAAAAGCAAACAGGACAAAGAACAAGAAATGGATTACTAAAGAAAATAAAAATGCCAATAAAGCAATCTTTAACTCTGACTTCATTAGATACAACAGGGATTGATACAAGATCTCACTTTTTATTTATCTACTGGCAAAGAGTAAAGTAATAACTAGTGAACATATAGGCCCTCTAAAAATAAGTAGTTAAGAGCACATAACCTTTTCAGTGCACAATTTGGCAAATTTATAAGTCAAAGGTCTTAACACACCCATAAATTTGATGTACTAATTCTATTTCTAGAATTCAAATTTAGGAAATTATTAAAGAAATGTAAAAAGATGGTTGTACAAGAATATTCACTGAAGCTCCAACATTACTGAGAAACCAAAGAAAAAATAAAGGTGTATATTGATAGGGAAGGGTAATTAATAGTTGAATATTCCACGAAGCCATGAAGAATAATGATGTGACTACACTGACTGTCTATGACATGGTGAGTTTCAAACAACTCATAAAACAATATCCCTAGTTTGATACTTTTATGTATATAAATATGTATATACTTATACAGAGAATATAACCATTTGTCTGTCCATCCGCCCACCCATCCATCCATCCATCCATCCACCCACCTACCGATCCGTCCGTCCGTCCATCCATCCACCCACCTACCCATCGATCCATCTATCCATTCATCCATCCATCCACCTCCACCCACCTACCCATCCATCCGGCCATCCATCCATCCGTCCGCCCATCCATCCATCCACCCACCCGCCCATCCACTCACCTGCCCATCCATCCATCCATCCATCCATCCATCCATCCATCCATCGTCCATTGGGCTTCAGCAGCCTTTCTGCTACAATGCATTAGGAGATATTTTAAGGATGGCAGACAAAGGATGTGATAAGGTTCTAAGTCCTTCATAGAACTGAATTAATTCATATTGGACCTGCTGTGAAATTGCTTATTATATGAGATAATATATATAACTTCCATACAGATTGAGTCAGTTGAAATAAAACATTTTCCAGCTTATAGCCAAAGCATTCACTGAAATAGTATGTTGAACTGAAATTACAATAGATTTTTAGCATAATGACTTACCTTGAATGGGTACCTGCCAATTTCAGCCTCCAGCTCCTCTGGAGTAAAGATCTTGCCTATGAACCTTTTGGCATCGTATATAGTGTTCTGAGGATCGGAGTCTGCCAGCTCCAGACTTTCATGCCCCACGTAAACATCATGGTCCGTGAAGGACACCATGCTGGGGATGCTGATATGCCCATTTTCATCTGGAATGACCTTGACTTTCCCAGTGCCAGAGAAAAAGACCCCAACAGAGCAGTAGGTGGTGCCAAGGTCAATGCCAATCACTTTCGGAGTAGGCAATGGTAAATACTGCTGTGACAAATAGCCAGCCAACAGGAGAGTCAAAACAGCTGATCCTGAAATACAGGCAAATTAAAAGATTATATCTTATCAAACCAGTACGATATGCTCAATTACTTTAGCAAAGTCCCTTAAATACCACTGTTTGAAACAAGACTAAAAATAAAGTCCCCCAATTTTTTCTTTTATAGTACTAGTGAAAATTATAGGCTAATATCCCTGATGAACACAGATGCTAAAATCTTCAACAAAATATTAACAAGCCAATCCAGCACTGCATTAAAAAGGTCAGACACCATGATCAAGTGGGATTTAGACCAGGGGCACAAGGCTGGCACGATAACCACAAACCAGTAAGCATGGTACCCCAGCGTTTTTCAATGCCAGTGGGTTGCCAGAAAGTTCATGTTGGTCCATGAAAAATAGCTAACCACCCTGATGTTGCAGGATTACAGAGATGTTACAAGATCACAGAATCTATAACCATTGAGTCTAGGGCTCCAGTGGCGCAGTTAGCACGTAGTACTTACAATCACTGAATCTATAATCTTCGTACGTCACGGTGGTTAACTCTTTTGCAAACAGCATGACCTTTCTGGCAGACCGCACTGGCTCGCGGACCAGCAGCTGAAACCCTGAGATATACTAGAGAAACAAAACAAAGGCTAAAAACCACATGGTTCATCAATAGATATAGAAAAAAGCATTTGATGAAATCCAGTACTCATGTATGATAAAGACTTTTACTGCAAAGTGGGAAAAAGGGAACATGCTTCCATGTAATAAAGGCTATATGTGACAAACCCACAGCTAACATCATATTCAATGGGCAAGAACTACAGTGTTTCCTTTAAGGTTGGGAGCAAGCCATGGATGTCCACCATCACCACTCTTATTCAACATAGTACCAGAAGTTCTGGACACAGCACTCAGACAACAAGGAGAAATAAAAGGCATCTAAACTGGAAAGGAAGAAGTAAGACTGTCATTATTTATAGATGGCATGATACTGTATATAGAGAACCCTAAAGATCCCACCAAAAAACTGCTAGAACTGATAAATGAATTCAATAAAGTAGCAGGATACAAAATAAATACCAAGAAATCAGTTCCATCTTTATACAGCAATAATGTACTATCAAAAAGGAAAGCACAAAAAACAGTCCCATTTATTAATTACATCCAAAACAAAAAACAAACAAACAAAACCTATAAAATAAATTCTAGGAATAAATTTAACCAAGGCTGTAAAAGACGTGCTCTCAGAAAATGAAGAAGAAAACTGAAGATCCAAGTGGAAACACATACTGTGTTCATGGATTGAAGAATTAACATCATTAAGATGTCCATACTACACAAAGCAATCTATAGATTCAACGCAATCATGACACCAATCACATATTTCACAGAACTAGAGCAAATATTCCAAAAACTTATATGAAACCATAAATGACCCTCGCCTTGAGCAGACACAGCAATCTTAAGAACAAAGCTGCAGAAATCACACTACCAGACTTCAAACTATACTATAAGGCTATACTCATCAAGATAGCATGGTACTGACATAAAAACAGACATGTAGACCAATGGAACAGAATAGAGAGCCCAGAAATAAACCCATGCCTTTACAGCCAATTAATATTTGACAAAGGAGGCAAAAACGTAACAACGAGGTATGGAGAGTCTATTCAATAAACGGTGTTGGCAATATTGGACGGATATCAGCCCAATGAATGGAAGAACATATTTACTGATACATCTCATAAGGGGTTAATATTCAAATTTTTTTTTTTTTTTTTTTTTTTTACAGAGTCAGAAAAAGAGTCAGAGAGAGGGATAGACAGGGACAAACAGGAATGGAGAGAGATGAGAAGCATCCATCATCAGTTTTTCGTTGCGACACCTTAGTTGTTCATGGATTGCTTTCTCACATGTGCCCTGACTCCGGGCCTTCAGTAGACCAAGCAGCCCCCTGCTGGAGCCAGTGACCTTGGGTCCAAGCTGGCGAGCTTTTGCTCAAGCCAGATGGGCCCGCACTCAAGCTGGCGACCTCTGGGTCTCGAACCTGGGTCTTCTGCATCCCAGTCCGACGCTCTATCCACTGCGCCACTGCCTGGTCAGGGCTAATATCCAAAATTGATAAAGAACTTCCCCAGTCAAAAAATGGGCAAAAGGCCTGAATAGACACTTCACAGAGGACGTACAAAAGGCCAACAGACAAATGACAAAATGCTCAATGGCAGTAATCATCAGAAAAGGCAAATTTTTTCTTTGCATAAATGCTTCATCTTTTTCACCCAGTCCCTAAGTCCCCCTCCCCAACAACAGCTGTCAGTCCGTTCTCCCTATCTCTGAGTCTGTTTCTATTTCGTTACTTTATCTTCTTCATTAGATTCCTCATAAGAGTGAAATCATATGGTGTTCCTCTATCTCTGCCTGGCTTATTTCACTTAGCACAATACTCTCCAGGCCCATCAATGCTGTTGCAAATGGTGATTTCTACTCTTTTGTTACTGCTGAGAGGGGGGAGGTAGAAGAGGGCAAAGGCGGAGAAATGATAATGAAAGGAGATGTGACTTGGGCTGGTGAACACACGATAAAATATACAGATGATATATTACAAAATTGTACACCTGAAACCTAAACAATTTTATTAACCAATGTTATCCCCAATAAATTCAATAAAAACATATTTTAAAAAAAATCTAAAAAAATAAAGAACAATGAGATTGCCACCTCATGTCAGAATGGCTGTCATCAATAAACCAACAAGTGCTGGTGAGGATGTGGAGAAAAAGGAACCCCATACGCTTTGGGTGGGTGTGCAGATTGGTGCGGCCATTACAGAAAGCAGTGTGGAGTTACCTCAAAGAATTAAAAACGCACTGCCTTATAACCAAGAAATTCCACTTTGGGAATTTATCTGAAGAAACCCGAAACGCTAATCTAAAAGAATACATGCAGTTCTATGTTCGCTGCAACGTTATTTATAATCGCCAAGATTTTGAAACAGCACAAGTGCCCATCAACAGATGAGTAGATACAAAAGCTGTGGTACATTTACACAGTGGGATACTACCTGGCTGCAAAAAAACAACAACAAGGAATTCTTACCTTTCCTGACAGCATGGATGGACCTGAAGAGTATTATGCTAAGTGAAATAAGCCAGGCAGAGAAAGACAAGTGCCAAGTGATTTCACTCATATTCGGAATCGAATGAACAAGATAAAATGACATGGAAAAGCAAAATAGGGACAGACGCATAGACAGAGAGCAGGCTGACAGCTGTGTGGGAGGTTGAGGAATTAAGCAAATAAATAAATAAATAAATAAATAAATAAATAAATAAATAAATAAGAGAGAGAGAAAACCCCAGGAACATGGCAACCAGTGTGGTGATGGCTGGGGGAGGGAGGTGGGGCTGGGAGGAGTTGGAGGAGGGTGTGGGGGGTAAATGGCGATGGAGACTTGACTTGGGGGAGTGACCACACAATACAGTGTAAAGATGATGTGTTGTAGAATTGTGCACCTGAAACCTGTGTAATTTTGTTAACCAGTGTCACCCCAATAAATACAACAGGAAGGGGGAGAAAAAAGCGTGTCCTGTAATCTTGATGACAACACAACTCCTTGCAGGCAGATTGTGTTCACTGTTGTATCCGCTATACCAAGGATAGTGCCTGGCAACTCAGAGCAGATGTTAAGTAATTATCAATTCATGAGAAAAACAAGCATGAACTAAATAATGCCACGCAGATTGGAAACGTAAGTGATGAAGAAACGTGTCACTTCGCATATTACAATTAGCTGGTTCTTCGGTTTCAGGAGGCGGTGTTAACTTCCTAGGTCGTCCACCCGTGTTACGTACAGAAGACCTCAAACGTTCATCTGTAGGAGCGCGTTTCTACTCCTCGTTAGCCCATCCTCATGCACACGGAATTCAAAGATGTGACACCAGGTGCCAACGCCACTTTATTACGTGCAACATGTCAGAAGCCCTTTGCCCCCGTCCCGTCCCGAGCGGGTGACTGCCAGCCAGGCCCAGCGGGAGACCCAGCCCCCCGGAGTCCGCGGCTCGGACCGCCGGGGCTCCTCCCCTTCCCCCACAAAGGGGTGCCGGAGACGCCAGTTCTCGCAGCCTCAGAGGCCCCAGTGCAACCAACGATGCAGAAGCGGCGTTGCTGGGAAAGGGCTGTTCCCGGGCCGATGTCCCCGGCATGCAGGCAGAAGGCTCCGCCGGTCCCACCTGCTGGGCCCACTGGGGCCTGGGCCACCCTAGAGGCGACTCCCAACAGGCTCCCCAAAAGCCTCGAAATCACCTTTCCGGTGCCCTTCCTGCTGCGCCAGCGCATCCGGAACCCGTGACAACAACCCGCACCCATCCCGGCCTCCCCAACACGGTCCAGCGCCCACGACAATGACAGGGACCCCCGCCGTAACTGACCTAAGATCGTCATCTCTCCGGCCATCACAGTCCAGCCAAGCAGGCTTGGGATGACTGTACCAGACTTGAGGCTCCGCCCCCACGGCGCCCCCGCCCCCGGAAACCTCAGGCACCCTGGGAACTGTAGTCCTCCTGCTCCGACGCGGCCGGGGAAGCTACAACTCCTACCAGACAGAGGACTTTATTTACCGTGAGGCTGCGAGGCTGGGAGCCTCCATTCAACCGCTGCCAGGGACGCTCTCTACGCATCAACTGCCGAGCTCACCAAGCTGAAGGGGGAGACAAGAAGAGGGAGTGCAGGTTACAATCAAACCAGAAGCGTCTGAAGCCAACTGGACTTGAAAACACGCCGTCTCTTTAGCACCGCCCCCGCTTTGCCTTCTGGGAAATGTAGTTTCCGCTGGCCTGATTCGCGGCAGAGATCGTGGGGACCATCAGTTTATTGCTTCGCGGGGGCTTTGTCCCCAGCCAGGCCTGGTTTCAACCTTTGTGCGGTCGCGGAGTCCGCCTGTGCAAGCAAGCTCCTTTGCCTGCGTTCTGGGTTCTAGATGGGGCTTCACTTAAACGCGGCCCCTAAAGCATCCCTTGCGCAGAAGATCCTCAGTCCCCCCTGTTTTTGTTTTGGGATAAACGAGTTCAAGCAGTTTTCAGCCAAGGCGTTTATCCGAGGGAACAGACTCATTTTCTCTATTGCTAATGCCGAAGCAGGCCGTAAACGAAAACGGAGCACCTCAGCTTTCTGTTTAATTAAGTGCTTAGCAGCAGGAATCACTTTCATAGCCAGGTCTTGTATAACGGCCATAGAGGAGTGTTTTTTGAGGTTCCAGTTTAAAAAAGACCTGCCTTTTCTCACTGCTTGGTCACTGGTCGCACTTAGTGGCTCCTTCCGGGAGTGTTTTTGCTTTTCAAATTCACAAGAACCGTGAACCCGGAGAACTAACATTTATTTCTTCACTTGCGCTGTAAATCAAATAATCCCTGTTGACAGCAGGTCAGCCCACTGTGGGCATAAACTGCCCATGGTTTACTAGTCGGTTTAAAAATGTATAAGAAAATAATGATTATTGAAGCTGAATTAGGATTAATAGGGGATTCATTATAATATTTTCGTCACTTTTTGTATTTTTAAAATATTTTATAATGTAAACTAGGAAAGGTGTGTGTTAAGTATCGACAGTGAGTACTATTCGGGGTAATTATAAAGAATGCATAATTCAAACATTTAGCGTCTTAAAACAACACGAATTTAGTATTCTACGATTCCATAGATCGCACATTTGGTACAAGTTGTACTGAACTAAGTCAAATCAGCAGGGCTGCATTCCTTTCTGGAGGTGCTAGAGAAAATTGTTTCCTGCTCATTTGATTTGCTGGCGGGATTTATGTCCATGCAATTGTAGGATCGAGGTCCGGATTATTTTGGTGATTGTAAACTGAAGGCCATTCCCCGCTTCTAGAGGCCACCAGCATTCTTCAGTTTAGAGACTGTCTTCCTCTCCCTCCAAAGCCTGCAACAGCGGGCCAGTTTCTTCTCAGAAGGCACCATGTGATTAAACTGGATCCACCTGACAATCCAAGATAATCTCTTGATCCCAAGCTCTGTGACTTTATAAAGTAATGCGCCAAGTCCATTTTACTGTGTAAGGTAGCATCTTCACACGTGCCAGAAATTAGAATGTGAACCCCACGGGGAGGCTGTTACTCTGTCTACCACAGTTTACTCTCTGGTCCCCAAAGATTTACTTCCATCCACGTGCAAAATGCAGCATCCTCCGTGGTCTTATCCTGTAACAGCATCAACTCAAAGTCCACCAACCTCATCTAACTCTCATCAGCTCAAACGTCCTAACCATCATGATCTACATCATCTAAATTGGGTGGAAGCTGCTGTCACTTCTCCCTTCTTGTTTGCCTACGCTCAGAGAAGCAATGAAATACACTTAGATGAAATGCACTTAGATAAGAATGCTGGTGACACCATTCCAGTTGTTTCTCAGGGTCGCAGTAATGCTATAAAGAACAGAAAACACCAGATGGGAAATAAAGATGAGTGCAGGAATATGGAGAGAAATGTAGATATACTGATTTCTTCATTTTCTCAGCAGGGAGTTAATAGGTATCATATAGAATGGAAATTTTAAGAAATAGGAGGTTATACAGAACTCTCTAGGGTTTCTTTTATAAGGCACTAATCCCTTCATGAGGGTTCCACCTTTATGATCTAGTCACCTCCCAAAGGTCCAATCTTCTAATACCATCACTTTGGGGAGCCTGGACATTGAATAGTAACTAGTTGCTGCAGTAGTCATATAATTTTATGTGTTATAAACTGCTTTAAATATAGATTTATCTTGGTGGAGAGTAGGCTTTTTTATATTATTTTATCTTTATTTATATACACTTCCATGTATTAAAGGGAAGTATTCACAGTCGTGCCTTTTTATTACTCAAATGATAGAGACTTAATTATCAGCCATTATTTCTATAGAGAAAACAACACTTGTAATGCAGTCTGCTTAGGACTCTTAGATTAATTTTAAAACTTTTAAATATATTTTTAGCAAAAGTTTGCTGTCCATTTTCCCAAAAATTGTTTTTTGCTTTGTTCTAGGAGATAGGTTTAACCTTATTTCACTACCATCAACTTTAAGAATTTCAAATGTTAGAAATGAGTTGTTTTATTCATGAAGATGACGACCTCAGAGAACCAGAACCGGGTGTAATAACTGTGCCCTAGATTTATCTTTTTCATATGAAATTTTTTTCTAAATTTTAGGCCAGCTGAAAATATTTTCTTTATAAAGCTTATACATATGTATGAGCAACTCTCCCTTCTTGCCTTGTGGCTAGGCTTATTATCAATATTTGCTAATCTCATAGGGGCGGGTTACATCACAGTTGCTCTCTGCTCTTACACTATTCCTATTACCCTGTGGCTTACTCTGGGACCTGCTCATGTTCCCAACCTCTGCTACAGTTTTTTCTAGGGCTGGTTTAGAATATTGGTGCACCTTCTGCTCTGGACACTGCATTCCTTTTTTGTTGATTATTTTCTTTCTTAACTCTTGTTTTCGTGCCCCTCTTATTTCAGTGCTTTATTTTTTATTTTATATATTATTTGTTGTACAAAATATACAAAGAATAATTGAAACCCAACAATAAGGAGAAAAACAATGGGAAAAGAGGGGCCAAAGATCTTAACAGACACTTAAACAAAAAAGATATTCAAGTGCCAAAAACTCATTTGTAAACATGCTCTATGTCATCCGTCATCAGGCAAAAGCACATTAAGCAACCATAAGATACTCCTACACACTCATTATAATGGCCCAAATCCAGAACATTGACAACACCAAGTGCTGGTGAGGATGTAGCGCATCAGGAACTGTCATTTATTGCCTGTGGGAATGCAAAATGGTACAGGCACTTTGGAAGACAGCTTGGCAGTTTCTGGCAAAGTTAAATATACTCTTACCCCTCCAACTCAGCAGTCATGTTCCCTGGTGTTTACCTAAAGAAGCTGAAAATGTAAGACGGCACAGAAACCTGCATGTGGATGCTTACAGCATGCATAATACAGGATGCTCTCCAGTAGGTGAATATATAATAAGGAAACTGCAGCACACCTGGACAGTGGACACAGTGGACACATGGAGTAACCCTGAAATGCATACAACCAAATAAAAGCAGTCAATATAAAAAGGCGACATGCAGTATGATTCAAACTGTATGACATTTTGAAAAATACAAAACTATGAGGAGAGTAAAAAGATTTGAGGGTTCTAGGGGTGGGCATGGAGGGTGTGTGTGAACTGACAGAGCACAGAGGGTTTTTACGGTGAGAGAAGTAGTGGGATTTTTAAGACGGTGGATAATGTCACTATATGTTTATCTGAACCTGTAGTATACACATCAAAAATGAGCTAACAAAAAAGAGGGCTCTAAAGTAAACTATGAACTTTGATCCTGGCTGGTTGGCTCAGCGGTAGAGTGTCAGCCAGGTGTGTGGAAGTTCCAGGTTCAATTCCCGGCCAGGGCACACAGGAGAAGCGCCCATCTGCTTCTCCACCCTTCCCCCACTCCTTTCTCTCATATCTCTCTCTTCCCCTCCCACAGCCAAGGCTCCATTGGAGCAAAGTTGGCCCTGGGCACTCCCACGGCTCTGGTTGTAAGGAAGCAATACCCCAGATGGGCAGAGCATCACCCCCTGGTGGGCATGTCAGGTGAATCCCAGTCAGGAGTATGCAGGAGTCTGTCACTCTGTCTCCCTGCTTCTCACTTCAGAAAAATACAAAATAAATAAATAAACAAATTATGAACTTTGGATGATAATTATGTGTCAATGTAGTTTCATCAATTGTAAAGAAGAAATGTACCACTCTAGTGGGAGCTGTTGATAATGGAGGCGTCCCTGCCTGTGTGGGGCCTGGACTATATGGGAACTCTCTGTACTTTCCTCCAGTTTAGCTGTGAACCTAAAACTGCTCTAAAAAATAAAGTCTTTATAAAGAAAAACTTATGAGATGATGACTTTGATAAGGACAGTCGATGTGAGACCATTTTTTCCTGCCCAAGGCCTCTGGTTAAATCCATGAGTTGTAGGCTCATTTTCTCTGTCTTGCTACTGGTCCAGGATTTAGAGTGATAATCTTGGCATTTTCCTTCAGGGAATCTCTTTCTCCTGAGGATTCTTTTTTTTTTTTTTTTAACTTTACCTTTGATTTTCAGCAAACCTTAAAAAAAATTATTTTAGTCCCTTAGAGATTTTCCTCAAAATTTCAGGAGCCTAGCATATAATAAAAACAATGTTTTCCCAAATCTGTTATTTTTTTTCCTAGTGAGTGGGCTTTTTAATATATCTAATAAACAGGATAGGGCGAAAGTAAGTTTACAGTTGTTAGTACATGTAAGAGTTTATTCTTGTATTATTTATTAATTCGTGTATAGTTTTCCATACTAACAACAAACCTAAATTTCCCCTACCCTGCACAATTTTTCCAGATATGTAAGTCCTCCATATTGTTTACATTACAACCCTAAAACTTGGAGGCAAATGTCATGTTTTGAATTGACGGATGACTTTTGAAACGGCAACTGTTGTTAGTTAAGGTCAGTAAAAGTGACCCGACACCTGTGAACCCATGGCTGTTGGCACCAATTCAACAACAGCAGCAATCCCCAATTTGGGGTGCAGTGAGGAAGGAAACTTCATTCAGTGTGAACAGCTGAACCGTGATACAACACGGAGTGCAGACGGCCCTGCTGTGGGACAGCTCACGTGTGATACAGCGCAGCACTATGGCTGTGATTGGTCAGAGCTGCACAGCTCTGGATAGGGAAGGTCTCAAGCATGTAGGTTGAAATAGGATTCCAGAAAACCTTTGTAAGGGTTCGTTCAGACAGCAGAAACGCAGTGTTGACAGGTAGCTCAATGTAAAGAATTCTACAAGAACTGCAGTTTGCATGATAGTACCTTGTACAGAACTGGTTGCTAGGCTCCGGGTTTTTAAAATTTGAACCCAGTCAGTCACCAAAGTTCTTCTTAGTAGGAACCTTCCCCTGTGTGTGATCCCACCCCCCACCTAGGGTTCATGTACTTTAGCTTCTGCCATTAAAACCAACTGACCAAGACTCATTTTTTTTCATTATTGTCTATTATTACCGAAGTTGGAAAGAATTGTATACCTTGTTAGCTAGTAGCAGTTAACCTTTTTCTCTTTGTTTTTTTTTTTAATATTATTTTAAAATTTATTAAATTGAAGGAGGGAGAAAGAGAGCGAACCATCAATTTGTTGTTCTACTTATTTATTAATTTATTGGTTGATTCTTGTATGTGCCCTGACGGGTATCAAACTTGCAACTTTGGCATATTGGGAAGATGTTCTAACCAACTAAGTAATCCGGCCAGGGCCCTTCTTCCTCTTTTTTAAAAATAGAGATTACTTGTTCTTCAAATAAGGATATACTAATCAATAATAGTGACAAGCCATGCCAAAATGAGAAGCATTTAAGAAAATCTCAATGTTAATCATTTATTGCAAGAACTTTAAGAAAAGTATCTGAAACAAATAAAACAAGATGATTATTTTGTTACCTTTTATACAATGTCAGGTTTCATTATGACTCTAGGATATTTTGAATTAATGTTGAAATTATGAATAGGAAGTCTTCCACTTGGGTTCCTAGCCAGACCTTGCTAGATGTACTTAGGCTTTCACGATCACTGCAAAAGTAGTCCAATACTATTTTGGCATATGCTGTAATTTAAATGTAGTTTGAAGTGGCCTGCAACTTTGACTTTTAGCTTTATTGGAATCATTCAGGGACCAGGGTCATTTCAACATTTCAAGCACTGTCCTGACCAGACATACTGGATAGGATCATGCCAAGAACACAAACTTTAGAGCCAGACAGACCCGACTCCACATCTGGCATACAACCTGAGGGAAGTTCTTCCATACGCTGTGAGCGTCAGACAACTCAACTGCAAAAGTGGAGATCACAGTCCCTCCTTTGCCAGGGCTGTTGTGGGAATTAAGTGAGATAATATGTATCTCATGAGTGACAAATAATAGGCATTCATTTATAGTAATATATGTTCCCTATTAAAATTATCGGTATATATTTCCTAGACTCTTGTATAATTCAGGACAAATCTATTTTTTCCTAAAGAGGCTAGGATAATAAAAGGAGAATTATAATTATTCCATTCTCTTAAGCAATATTTACCCTTTAACTGTGGAGTGGAGTAAGGGAGGTAGAAAGGGCTGCCATGGAGTTCTCGTTTACTAGGCTGGTCATCTACATGCATCAGATTGGTTGCTTAACCTACTTCCTCATTTATTATTGTAATAGACATCAAATAAATAAGTTAATCACCATATAGCATGTATGAGCTTATATATAAACTACTTTCCCTGTGGCTGAAGTTTGAATCCAAATATTATCAGCAAAGTAACTCAAGTAGAGCCAATCTAGTTTAGATCACTTATGGGGAAGGTTGCTGCCAAGCTGATCTTCCCTAAACAGTGAATTTATCAAGTCCCTCTCTCTGAATTTCTCAAAACTCATCTTTCTTATGTCCTGATGCATCAAATCTAAACTTTCTGCCAAGCTTTTAGGCCTTTTCCTGCACTGGCCCTATCCTTTCAAGCCAAATATTGCTATACTTTCACTACACTCTTCTTTTGTTTTTAGAGAGAAGCCGGGAGAGAGAGAGACAGAGATACAGGAACATCGGGCTGTTCCTGTTTGTGCCCTGACCTGAGATCGAACCAGCAACCTGTGTGCTTTGGGACAATGCTCCAACCAACCGAGCTGAGCTATCTGGCCAGGGATTAATTTATTATTATTTTTTGATTGATTGATTTTTAGAGAGACATGGAGAAGAAGGGAGAGAAAGGGGAGGGGAAAGAGAAACATTCATTTGTTGTTCCACTCAGTTGTGCATTTCCTGGTTTCTTCCCATGTGTGCTCTGACCGGGGATTGAACCCCACAACCTTGTTTTGGGAGGACGCTCCAACCGACTGAGCTAACCATCCAAGGCCCCACTTTCCTGTAAAGAGACCTACTTCCTGCTCACGGACAAATTCTTATCAGGCGTTGCTGCTTTGCCATTACTCATAGTGTTCTCTTTGCCTGAAACAAATTTTACTAAGATGTTTGCCTCCTCAAATCCAACCCAGTATTCACATGCCCGCCATTCAGTGCTCATTTCTACCCTGAACATTTCCGCAACGAATCCCTAACTATCCCGATTACCCAATTTGGGGTCATCATCACTTAATTCTGCTCACAATTCAATGCTGACTGTTATTGTACAATACCATCTCACTTGGAATAAAACGGTTCATCCAATTAGAATATTGTATCCTTAAAAATAGGTTGATTTACTGTTCTAGAGCTCTTTAGTATTGAACATAGAGGGTTAAAATGTCAATTGATTAGCTTATTGATTATAATTAGAATTTTTATGTTTTCCCATATTACAAATATTAATCATGAACAGTATCTAACTTACTGAGTTAATTTATGCTACATACAATTTTAGATGCTGACTGCGATTTTTGGTTTTTGAAATATTTTTTAAATCTTTGTTGTTAAAACAGGGGTCAGGCACATTTTTGGCTGAGAGAGCCATGAATGCCACATATTTTAAAATGTAATTCCGTGAGAGCCATACAATATGTTTAACACTAAATACAAGTAAATGTGTTCTCTTTTACATTTTTATGTAAGACCAACACTTTTAAAATACAATAAGTCTCTGAATTCTTTTTAATAACATTGTTATGCTGTTGCTAACCAATGATGAATAAAGTACTTCTTACCATTAATGCGACTTCTGGTGCTGCATGGTTTTGCTGATGGCTTTGTAGTCTCATTGATATGTGGTGAGGTTAAGCTTCATGCAGGCGTTGAGATTTCCATCCGTTAAAATTGATCGTAGGTTGGTCTTAACGTTCTTTAGATGTGAGAAAGACTGCTCACATGCATACGGAGAGCCAAACATTGTCAGTACAGCAATTCTCACACGCTGCAGTGTGTGGTATGTGACGGAGCACGCGTTCCAAGTTTTGACAATCAGCTGGTCCACGAGTTGAAGTATTTTTGTTTCTCCCCACTTGTGTTTGCTCACCAACTCTGCTTGCTGTCGTGCAAGTCTTTCCAAATCTTCATTCAGTGACTTGAACTTATTTACCCACATGTCTGAGGCCTTCAGATCATCAGCTTATAGCTCAAAATCTCTGACAGAGACACCGGGGATGTAACTCAGGTCCGTGCTGTCCACTGCACACTCGTGTGGATGGGTGATGAACTTAAAAAGACGAGTGTGCTCACGAAATTATCCAAAGCATGCTTTGAATGACTTCAGAAGATTAGATGTGAAGCCAGCTAGCTGCTGGAGATCAAGATATTGAGCAGGGTTACTCGCTGTGCATGCATCTTTAAAATCTCCCAGTTTTTCAAAGTGTAGTAAACAACCTGTTTTAATACCAGCGATGAAGAGTTCCAGCTTGTTTTCAATTGCAAACACTGCTTGTTGAAGGGATTAGACTGTATTTCCAATGCCTTGCATTTTCACATTGAGCTGGTTCAGATGTTCAGTTATGTTCATGAGATAGTAGAACTTCAGGAGCCACTCAGTGTTAGCTAACACAGGATGCTCAACGTTTTTCACTTCAAGAAAAGTTCGGATTTCACTCAGACAAGCCACAAAGCGGCTGACTACCTTCCCTCTTGACAACCAACGCACATTACTGTGCAGAAGCAGACCAGAATAATTATTCCCAACTTTATCCAGCAGTGTTTTTAAACTGGCAATCCTTAAAGCTTGGGCAACAATAAAGTTGACCACCTGAATGACCAGCGACATCACCTTACCAAGCTGCTCGCCACACATCTGAGGATAAAGAGTCTCCTGATGTAGGAGGCAGTAAAAACTTAGGATGAGTCTTTTTTCATGTTCACAAGGAAGCGCTATGAATCCTCTATTTTTCCCCACCATGCACGAAGCACCATCAGTACACACTGAAATAAGTTTATCCATCGGTAGATTTTTTTCTTTAGCAAACTCAGTGAAAGACTTGAATAAATCCTCTCCTCTTGTTGTCTCTTTCATAGGCAAAACAGCAAGACTTTTCTTATGTAGTGTGTCACCGACAGCATACCTTGCAATCACGCTGAACTGGGATAAATGGCTTATCCCTGTTGACTCATCCAAAGTGAGAGAAAAGAATGGTGCTGCATTTATGTCCTTCACTTGTGTTGCCTCAATTTGATTTGCCATCATGATGGTACGATCGCAAACAGTTCTTGCTGACAAGGGCATGTCTTTTATTCGCTTGATTATCTTGTCTTTATCCGAAAAGTAAAAAAGTTCAATGGCAACATCAAGCATGAATATTTTGGCATTCTCCCCATCTGTGAATGGCTTTCCATTTCTCACAATTGCTAAAGCATGAGCAAAGCTAGCTGAATTCCAGTCACCTTGTTGGGTCCAAACACAGCGTTGCTGCTGACTAGCTTGCACTCTGCACAGTAGCTCTTGACATGCTTTCTTCCTGCTGTCCCTGGCTGGGTATTTCGATGCAAATGTAGTATGGCGTGTGTCAAAATGCCGCTTTATATTTGACTGTTTCATCGATGCAATTTTATCATTGCATATTAAACACACTGTAGAACCTGTTCTCTCCACAAAGGCAAATTCCTCTGTCCATTCCTGCTAAAACATACGATACTCCTCATTATTTTTTCTTTTAGCCATCTTCTTCATCAAAAGTGTTTCTGCAATTAGCTAGCTGACTACGTGATTAAAAGGAGGTAAATTTACTTCCTGACCTCATAATGACCCATGTGCATTACGCATTATCCAATAAAAATTTGGTGTTGTCTCGGAGGACAGCTCTGATTGGCTCCAGCCACCCACAACCATGAACATGAGGGGTAGGAAATGAATGGATTGTAATACATGAGAATGTTTTATATTTTTAATGTTATATATGTATATTTTAATAGAGACAGATAGTGGGATAGATAGGGATAGACAGACAGGAACAGAGAGAGATGAGAAGCATCAATCATCAGTTTTTCATTGTGACACCTTAGTTGTTCATTGATTGCTTTCTCATATGTGCCTTGACCAGGGGCCTTCAGTAGACTGAGTAACTCCTTGCTTGAGCCAGTGACCTTGGGTCCATGCTGGTGAGCTTTTGCTCAAATTAGATGAACCCGTGCTATTTTTTTATTTTTTATTAATTTGTCTGTGAGCCAGATGCAGCCATCAAAAGAGCCACATCTGGCTCGTGAGACATAGGTTCCCGACCCCTGTGTTAAAACATAAATCTGATGGTGCTAATGGCAAATTGTGTTTTGTTTTCCAAAATCGTATTTATTTATATGGTAATTAATCTGGAGTATTTAACAAAAAGAGATATATTCTCACCAAGTCAAAATTCTCATAGGAATAGGAATCCTAATTTATCAGTCACAATCAGCTGATTAATGTTTATGTCTGACATATCTTAAGTATCACTATAGTTGATACCTTGAGAATTTATAGCCATGAAGAAAAATGTCAGTTTCTTTTAACAAATTATACAGAGAGAATTATATAATGAGAATTGTTCATATGGAAAATAATATAATAATTGATATATAATACAAGAATAAACTCTGTGTTTTGTGTACTCACAATTAGAAACCCACTTTTCTGCACTCTGTATAAACTCTTAAGATTTCTATATAATCATGGCTTACATTCCTTTTCTGAGATAAAATCATAACCTGATGTTTTAGACATATTTGTTTTACAATTTTTTATCTTTGTTATTAACCAAACTATTACTAGGTACTTCCCCAAAACAAACACTAGTTATTTTTTCCTGGTGAAAGAGAGTTGTATGGTATACTTTAACTTTTAACAACATATTACATTACTAAGTAAGTTTAAAGTAAACATATTAGTCATGCATTAATGTAAATATACTGTATTAGTCATGCTATTAAAATGACATTAGCAAAGTTGTCTTGCTAGCACAGATTTCCCCCCAGATTCAAAGAGAAAAATATACTCCATGAGTTTAATTATATTTTTGATATGAATTTTTCATCACATTCATGCTGTGAATTTTCAATGGTTTAGAGACTATTGAGCAGGATGCAAGATACAGAGGGAAAGAAAATATATATTTTGAGGGTTGAACAGTGCAATATATAATAACCAGCAGGTGTCTCTGTTACACAATGTAGTTGAGATTCTGGAAGCTTTCCCAGCATTGACCCTATTTTATATCTAACCAATTCTCTTCAATTTTTACATTTAAATTTTCTTTTTTTGCATGCCATATGAACAAATTTTTATTCCTCTTATGTTGTTAGTTTTTCTTTATTTTCTTTAAAATGCTGTATCCAAAATTATTTTTAGTGCTCGACTTCTACCTTTTTTCTCCGACTTTATCTTTGGATAAACTCTTATTTTGGAACGAGGGTTGGGTTAAGAGCTTTTGAAGCTCTCAGCAACTGAAAAGATTGTAATTTCACTTCTTCCCATATATAATTACATAAAATATGGTAAATTGTAAAGTAGTGGTAATGAGATTTGGCAAAGTTGTTTTCTTTAAATTTAACTGAAACTTAAATAATAACTTCAACAATGTGGCAAATTTTTTTCTTAACATTTTGGGGAAAAGAATTTGATGATCTATATTAAGACCTTTCTAAATTTAGTCTCTGGTCTTTTGTATAATCTGACGTTGTATAACGAGAAGGGTAAGATGGAACCCAGACTTATGCAAAATGCCCCTGCCAAGTATATAAATCATAGACCAAACTTAAAGGAGTGAGTAAGGGGCCCAGGGAAAGTTGAATGAAAGCAGAGAAGTGAATGTGCACACCTGGACATTGCCATTGGGACAGTCACTTGTACATTCTTTCCAATAAAAGTCTGACGTTTATTGATAGCTTATTATGTGCTAACCATCGCATGTATTCTCTCATTTTTTCCTCATCATAGCTCTAATTGGTGCTGTGATTAGTCTCATAGTAAAATGAATAAACTGAGCCTCAGAGATAAGTAACAAAAGGTTAAGAGTAAGAGGTCAGCTAACATTCTTAACCTCTATGCTATATTTGTATGAGGTAGTCTGCCAATATATAGATATTTCTAAAATTAAAAATTTTTATACTTTTTGACTTAGCACCTCTAAGATTTAAAGAATAATAGGTAGGTGCAAAATATACCTACAAGGTTTTTGTTAGATTTTTATAACATTGAAATTCTTAGTAAATGCTGTAGAATCAGACTTCCACAAAAGTTTACTTACTACAAAGGCCCTTGGGAGGAATGGGAAGCTGACTTAGTGAGGATGAAGGTACCGAGAAGGAAGAGGAAAGAAGCACAGTTGTCTGATAGCTAGCACATCCAGTCTGAGTAGTGTCACAACTAGCAGACACTACCCGTTAGGAGGTGTGACTGCTGCCATTTTCTTTCTCTACTTAATTCTTTCTCTACTCAATTGGTCCCAGAAGACAGCCTCCAACTGGCCACATTTAGGTACAATAACAATGCCTGGCTGTTGAGCCAAGAGAGATCATTTCTTTCCTTTGGCTTCTGTAATAGAAGGCAATCTCCCAGAATTTTTCACCCCAAGACTTAAACCAATGTAAAAGAGTGAGTTTCCCAGTTGGGAATTGGGAAGTGGACTGAGACCACTTTAAAATATATATGTCCAGCAATGCTAGATTAATGAATTAATTATATTATGCCATAAAAATCACATTGTAGAGACAATTTTCTAACATTGAAAGATGAGCACGATATCCTCATAAAATAAAAATAAAATAAAACCAATAGGTAGCCCGGGCTGGTTGGCTCAACAGTAAAGCATCAGCTTGGCATATGGAAGTGCCGGGTTAGATTTTCGATCAGGGCACACAGGAGAAGCGCCCATCTGCTTCTCCACCCTTCCCCCTCTCCTTTCTCTCTGCCTCTCTCTTCCCCTCCCACAGCCAAAGCTCTATTGGAGCAAAGTTGACCCAGATGCTGAAGATGGCTCCATGGCCTCCACCTCAGGTGCTAGAATGACTCCCATTGCAGCTGAGCAATGCCCCAGATGGGCAGAACATCATCCCTTGGTGGGCATGCCAGGTGGATCTGGGTTGGGTGCATGTGGGAGTCTGTCTGTCTGCTCCCCCTGCTAACCCCCACCTTGCTTCTTACTTTGGAAACCTACAAAAAAAATCCCACAAAAAAACCCCAATATGTAATGTGTGAATCCTTTCTTGTAAATACAAACACACAAAGTTACAAATATGCATTCCATTATAAGGAGTTAAGAAACACTAATTTCGCTAATTCTTAGTGGAACTCAGTACTTTCCTAAAATTGCCTGACAGCCTTTTCTTCTTAACAGTTACTTCCTTTATTCATAGCTTATTTCTTGGGTCTCTCATCACTTATCAGGTCCAGTTCCTGTTTTGGGGAGAGAGGAGTGATGGTGTGTGTGTGTGTGTGTGTGTGTGTGTGTGTGTGTGTGTGTGTGATCTTCTAGAATTTCAATTTTCCCTTTTGTCACTTGTTTTGTGTGTGCACGTGCTTTTGTAAATAGGTGCAGAGGCTGATCTAAGTCATGTGGACTATGTCATGAAATCACCTGAGAATCACTGAATAAGAATGATCATCACTTGATTTGAAACAATTAGAAAATTTGGGTGGTTCTAATTTCTTTGCTTACTTCATGAATTTACATTAATGTGTTTTTATGAGGGAAATGCAATCATACTGTTTATTGAATTTATAGAAGCACTGAGAAAATGAACAAGAACATTTGTAAAATGTTTTAAGTGTATTAAGCCAATTTTATTTGAAAACCAGTAGATAGTAATAATAAATTTCAATTCATAAAGATTGTTAATTTTCCAGAATATAATTTATAGCCCCCCCTTTTTAAAAAAATATGATTTGGTCTTGAAAACACTTCTGAAAAGAGCTTGAGATACATTCTAACAATGCGTGCAGGACTATGCTGACGTTTGTTGAATGGTTCTTCTAAACAGTCCAAGCTATTAACCACTGAAATGCCTCATCATTTAAATACTGCGCCTCAGTTGCACTGACACATGGCTTGTAGTTGTCCAGGTTTCTGATTAAAGAATTCTTTTTTTAGATTACATGTAATTTTGAGCTTTCCTGCTCTCTCTGGTCAGGTAAGAATGATCTAATTAATGCAGACCTCCTCAGTGCACCATAAATTGTTCTGGAAATCATAGCTGAGTATATTCTGAAGTTAGAGTACAATGGTAATGAAGCCATGGAGATAGATGGCCTTATTGGGCAGTTACGTTTGCTGTGTTCCTCACCCCAATGCCTTAACTCCATGCAATTGTCAAATACATATGCAGGAGAACGGGGTCAGTTTCTATCTCACATGCAGAAATTAATATGTATGTAAAGGCATTAAATGATGAGCCCAATATTTCCAATATTTGTACTACTTTTAATGTAAAGGCAATGTTGAACAAAACACATTTTGAATACTTTTTGGTTTACAGCATTTGCAAAATATCTTGGAAATGATTTCCCCAAGTTTTTTTTTCTTTGAATCTATGTGAACTCACTTTTCGAAGTTATAATAGTCTGTATATCAATGTGGAAATAGGAAATTAATATGTCTCGCTCTTACATTTCCATATACTACAATTAAGACAAAATGGATGCTTCTGGCAGGATGACTAATGAAAACAAACAAACGTGTGATTATCTGCCTGCTGCAAACATGGATAAAATGTAATCATTTTTAAATGCACAGAAGAGTTTAAAAAAAGAAAGGGAAATATCAAGGTGCCAACAATGAAGAGGCACCAGATCCCTGGAGTGCTAATTGCATGAATTCACATTTATAGAGCTCTCAATCCTGGTAACCAAGGAGTTGCATTTGAAAGACTCATGCAGTGGCTGGATATGAGACTTGGGATCTGACTGATCTTTGGAACCAAGATCAATGCAAAAGCCAAGATCCTTGATGAGCTACGCTATTGAAAGAAAGAATTTATGGAGGGGAAAACAATTCATCTTCGGCAACAAGGGAACTTTCTTTAACTGGAACCTGAGTGGAAATAAAAGGGAAGCACAACAACAGAGGTCTTTTTGGAAAAGCAAAATCCTTAGTTTTTATCTTACAAATTAGAAAGCCAAATTTATACTTTATTGCTGATCCACAGACTAATATAAAAATTGTCCCAAGCTGGGGATTCTTTTGATTTTTCTGCCTTTACAAAATCACCCTGTCATTAGACTGCATAAACTTAAGTCACACAGAAATCCACACGTACACACATTCACACAAAACACAGGGGGAAATGACAAACAGGAGTAGAACTTCTGGAGCCATATGTAATAGAACAATTTGAAAAGATTGAAAAAATAATGTTCGAAGCCATAAAAGAAGAAATTGAAACAATAAGATAAAAAACACTGCTTCAAAAAGAACTAAATAGAACTTCTAGAGGGAAAATGCTCCACTTTTTTCTAAGAACAATAGATAGATAAAGGAAACAATTCACAAGAAAGTTATAACAATATTGAACTTATATGCATTAATAATAAAGCCTGAAACACATTTATTTTATTATTATGTCCATTTTTGTTTTAAATATAATGAGAAATTTTAAACTCCCTTCAGTTAACAGTAGATTAAGCCAATGAAATCTTTAATAAGACTGTAAAAGACTTGAATATTTCAATTAACCTTCTTTTGAATTTTTGTAAACCCTATATCCAAGATTTATAAAATACATGTCTTTTTAAGAACACATGGAATGTACCAGAAGTAATTATGTTCTCAGCCTGAGAAAAGTCTCAAAAACTCAGATCAATCAATATTAAGCAGACATATCCTGAGCATGGAAACAGATAAAAATAATAAAATAAATAAAAATTAATATCTACAATAAAGAAAATCATCAAAATTCCTTGTACATTAAGAGATAAACACAATACATTTCTAAATAATTTTTGGGCTAAAGTAGAAATCAAATTTTACTTTTAGTGAGAGAGGGACAGACAGAGACAGACAGGAAGAGAGAGAGATGAGAAGCATCAGTTCTTTATTGGAACACATTAGTTGTTCATTGATTGCTTTCTCAAATGTGTCTTGACAGAGGGTGGGAGGGCAGGTTCCATCTGAGCCAGTGGCCCCTTACTCAAGCTAGCGACCTTGGGTTCAAGTCAGCAATCTTAGACTTCAATCCAGTGGCGTTTGGGCTCAAGCCAGTGACCGTGGGGTCATGTCTATGATTTTACTCTCAAGCCAGCGACCCCGCGCTTAAGCTGGATGAGCCAGTGCTCAAGTCAGCGACCTTGGGGTTTTGACCCTGGGTCTTCAGCATCCCAGGTTGAGGCTCTTTCCACTGTGCCACTGCCAGCCAGGTCAAGAAGGAATCAAAATTTGAATTTGAAAATATTTAGTACCGGATAGTAATGACTATGTTATGTAACAAAACTTAACAGATGCTGCTCAAGCAGTAAAGAAAACGGTTAGCCTTAAATTTATACAAAGAGAAGTCAAAGTGATAATTATTGAGGCATTCAACTAAATAAATTAGAGAAAGAATAAAAATAGAAAGCAGAGAGAAATATATAATAAAGGTCAGAAAATTAGTGAAATAAAATGTAAATAAATGAATAATAAATATTATCGAAAGTGATATAGTACCAGGTTCTCAGATTTAAGCAGGTTTATTTCTGTGTGTTCTAATGTTGTTTTCTATTTTTTTAATTTTCTTGTCTAGCTCTGATATTGTGTTATTATGACACATTATTTTAAGAAATTGTAATCAAGACAAAGAAGGCATTATAAAATCAGCAGAACAAAAAGGGACTATTTAATAAATGATACTGTGATAAGTCACTATACCTGTGGAAATATATAAAAATAGACACTTTTCACCATATACAAAAATATATTTGAAGTAGATTATATACTAAATATAAGAATCAAAACTAAGAATTTTAAAAGTAAATATCTTTATTTTATTGCAGTAACAAATACTTTTGTAAACAGAAACTTTAAAAGGAATAGCAAGTAAACATATTCAAATGATCTCAACATCATTAGAGAAAGCAAACATTAAGACCACAACGTGATACCTTTATTTTCCCACCAAAGTGACTAAAATGAAAAAGACTGACATGCCAAGCGTTGAGATTGGTCTGGAGCATTTAGAACACTCATACCCTATAAATTGAGATAACTACTGTAGTTTGTAAAGTTTTTTTTTTTTGTCAATTTTCATGAATTTCTAAACAAATGCCTACCCTGTTAGAACTGATCAGTCATGACAGATGTCAGCACACTGATTACTATTTCCAGTAAGTACGGACAGGGAAAGAACACAAGGAAGCCTGTTGGGGTGCAGGAAATGTTCTATACCTTGATGAGTGTGGTGAGTATACAGGTATATAGATATGGAAATGTTTATTGATAGTACGCTTAAGATTTTTACACTTTACTATTAATTTACCCCTTAAAAATGAAAAAAAAAACCCATTTATCAGTTGGAGGTCACTAAAATATTGAAAATACAGGTGACAAAAGAGTGACAATACTTGCAACTATATAACCAACAAAGAATTAGTATCCAAGTTCTACAAAGAACTTTAAAAAACTGATTTAAAAAATCACAAATAATTTAGAAACAAGTTAGCAAAGTACACAAATGAGCAATTATTAGCCAGTAGCCAATAAGATGAAAAGATGTTCAAGCGAATTAATAATTAGGGAAGTACAGCTTAGATAAAAGTGAAATATTTTATAAAATTAATTGGTCAGGTAACACATATCTTGGAAAGACATCAGTTGGTAGACTCTCTGAGGGGTACCTGATAGATGTACGTACTGATATACTTGGGATAGCAATTTGGCAATTCTAGGAAAATTGAGGAGATGCATAACATCTTTTCTTCTATAGCCTAGAAAATTTCTCTAAATACTCACATACAAACATTCAAGTATAACCTGTTTATAATAAAGAAAGAGTAGAAAAGCCTGTCATCCATTAGAGATGCAAACAAACTTTATGTTCTATTGATACAAAAATACAATTTCTTGATGAGTCTATCAACCTATATCAACACGTACATTTGTTACAAATACTGTATGAGTGAAAAGTAAGATATAGTGTGATACCACCTATGTAACATTTAAAACATAAAGCAGTAGAGTATGTTCATATACATGTGCATGTACCTATGTAGTACAATAAAAATATTTATGAGAAATAAATAGTAGGTGATAAATAAAAGGGAGTAGAATTTTTACTGTATCTATATATTTTTTTAATTAAAAAAACAGACCTAAAATGACTATTCCATATGTTCCAATCTGTTATAGTTGTATAAGGATGGTGTATTATTTTCTTTTCTTCTTTTCATTTAATGACTTTAATAAAAGGGGAAGGGAAGGAGAGAGAAACAGAAAAATAGAGCTGTTCTTGTAAGTGCCCTGATCAGGGATCGAACCAGCAACCTCTGCCGCTTCGGGACAATGCTCTAACTAACCAAGCTATCTGGCCAGGGAAAGAATGTTGTATTATTTTCTGTACTTGGGAGTTCCTTCATAATTTAAAATTTCATTCTAAAATCAAGACTAGAATATGCCTTGAATTTTCTTAAATAATTTCCTCTTAGAGTTGATCATATATTGCATCACAGTTTTATAAAACATGAGGAAATATTACTAATAAAGAATCTTCCTGAACTGTCATTTGATTTTAGACTTTCTAATCTTAGAATAGTTTCTTCTAGAGACAGGACAATGAAGAGAAGTCTGTGGCTTAGGAAAAGGAATTGGCTTCTTATTCAAACTCGTTGAATCTGTTTACGTCACTGGTTTGGTGTTCTCATTGGTAAAATGCTGAGTTTGGACTCTGTGATAGGCTGAATTGCTTTCCCCCAAAACTGTTATGTTGAAACTCTGATTGCCAGTACCTCAATGTAAGATTATATTTGGAGATAGGCCTTTAAAGAGATTAATTTATAATGAAACCATTCTGGTAGGCACTAGTCCAATCTGACTGGTGTCCTCACAAGAAGGGGAAATTTGCACATACAGAAAAGAGACATCAGGGATACATTAGCCCTGGAAGAGGACCAGGTGAGGACCCGGCAAGAAGGCAGCCATCTGCAAGCCAAGGAAAGAGGTCTCAGAAGAAACCAAACCTGCCAACACCTTTTATTAAAAAATATTTAAAAATTTTCAATTAGAGTTGATATATTAGTTTCAGGTGCACAACATAGTGATTAGAACAGTGGTTCTTAACCTGGGTTCTATGGAACCCTAGGGATTCGATGAGTCGGTCTCAGGGGTTCGGAGAAGCCTCTGCCGCGGAGGCCAGAATAAAGTAATACCGTAATTTGTTGTGAGTTCATGCACTTTGTTGGTTTTGTTCTTTGAGCAAGGTGATGTTCATGCTCGGCTCATTTTGTGCGCCAGTAAGAAAACATATACCTATGTCTTGAATTTGGAAAAAAAAATCGTATTTTATTTATCACTAAAGAAGGGTTCGGTGAATGTGCATATGAAACTGGTGGGTTCAGTACCTCAAAAAAGGTTAAGAACCACTGTCTTAAAGTCTATTTGTTTGTATAGCATAAGCATTACTACCCCAGCATTCTTTTTCCTGTTTCTGTTTTCATGCAATATCTTTTTTCATCTCTTTACTTTTGGATGGTGTGTGCCCTTCAGATCTGAAGTGAGTCTCTAGTTATTTTTCTAGACTTTTGTTGTTCTTTTATTTGAAACATGCATCTTTGTCTTTCTATTTTAGTTGCTTTCCTGTGTTTGTGTCTATGTCCTACGTAGAACTGCTACATCGACTTGTCTTGCTAGAGTGGCCTACAGTAGGTGTCCTGGGGAGCCCAGTGGGGCCATCTTCCTGGTCACCTGAGCCAGTAGCTCCATGTGTGTCCCTTGTTTGGTTTGTGTGTGCCTTTCTGTTGTAGTTGAGCCTTGCTTGCTGCTGGTGTGCCATTGGGAAGGGCTGGCTCTCAGGCTGATGGTTTGTGAGAGCTGGTTTGACCGCAGTGGGGGAGTTGTCGTGTAGAGGCTGACCCTAAGAAGCAGGATTTGCTTTAGTGGAGTTCTGGTGTCTGCCAAGTCTTCTTTTTGAGCATGCTATTTGTAGAGGTAGTTGGGAGGTGCTCTGGTGTGGTCTGAAGCTGACTATAGGATGTATTGGTTCTGGGGTCTCTTGGAAGGTGCACCTTGATCTTGGACTTTTAGCCTCCAGAACAGTGAGAGATTCAATGGCTGTTGCTTAAGCAATCTAGTCTGTAGCATTTTGTTATGGCAGCTCCAGCAAACTAATACAGACTAAATCACTGCTAATGTCCTTTCCAGACCTAAAATTTTACTCTTGTTATTAGGGGGGGGGGTGAAAGAGAGAGAGAGAGGAAAAGGAGCATCAGCTCATTGTTCCACTTTGTTGTTCCATTTAGTTGTGCACTAATTGATTGCTTCTTGCATGTGCACTGACAGGGATCGAACCCAAGACCTAGGCATGGCATGCCAGGACAACGCTTTATCCACTGAACAACCCAGCCAAGGGCCCTAAGGAACTTTTTATGTCTTGCCTGTTTATCTTTCTGCCACATATTGTTGGAATTCCACTAGCTGACAGTGTAGAATTCTAATATCATACATCACAAAATTTACTCATTGCATTTTGTGTGTATTTATTCATTAGTATATTTGGTGTTTCGGCTCAGAACCAGTGCCTGAGGATTAAAGTATGGAATCTTCTGACCTTTATCTTTTCTAATGTTAAAATATTGATAAAGTCTAGATGATTAAACTCTTCAAATGTCACATTTTGTTTCTAAAATTACTCTTTCTCTTCAGGTTTCCAGGGCCTTCCTCATCAGATCCTCCCCATTTGACCATTTTTACAAAATTATGATAAATTATTAATATATTTTTTTACAGGGACAGAGAGAGAGCCAGAGAGAGGGATAGATAGGGACAGACAGACAGGAACGGAGAGAGGTGAGAAGCATCAATCATTAGTTTTTTGTTGCCGTTGCAACACCTTAGGTGTTCATTGATTGCTTTTTTACATGTGCCTTGACTGTGGGCCTTCAGCAGACCGAGCAACCCCTTGCTGGAGCCAGCGACCCTGGGTCCAAGCTGGCGAGCTTTTTGCTCAAGCCAGATGGGCCCGTGCTCAAGCTGGTGAGCTCGGGGTCTCGAACCTGGGTCTTCTGCCAGTCTGATGCTCTATCCACTGCGCCACCGCCTGGTCAGGCAATTATTAATATCTTAATGTGTTTAGTTTCATTATAAGTTAAATGATATTTTCAGGATACATAAGGAAACATATTGTGTATGTAAGAAATTTTGATACTCAGGACTCCTTAGAAAAAAAACTGATTCCAGATCTGGGTTAGGAAATATATAAGATATGCCTGGATCATCTTCTTGCACCAGAAAGTAAGAAAATGCTCACAAACAAACAGAGCCCATGTCGATGGCCACGTCAAAGGGGCAGAGGAGCCAACTGAAAGAGCTCTTGGCCATAGCGGGAACAATTTAGGCAATAAGATAAAGTGGTATTGAATTATAACCCAATGTATATAGTAAATATGCATGAGCCCGAACTGATGTAGTATCAATATGATAAATGATTGAATAAATCATTGTAGGAGCAGAAATGAAACTCTTGTGACAAACAAAAAAGCAAATCATTTGTGCAGATATTTTGCCCTCAAAGACAGGGAGCATAGCTCTTAGTTCCTTGGGTGTGGGATGCACACAGTGACTTCCTTCCAAAGAAGGCAGTATGGAAAGGGGGAGGGGAAAAGAGTAACTTCACAGCAGAGGAGCCTGGTAAACACTCAGCCAGAACAACACCACCCCGGCCAGATAGCTCAGCTGGTTAGAGCATCATCCCGTTATGCAAAGGTTGTGGGTTCGATCTCTGGTCCGGCACGTACAGTATCTGATCCATGTTTCTGTCTTGCTTGGTCCCTTTCTCTCTCTAAATTCAAAAAGCAAATTTTTGAAAAAATAAAAAAGAACAGCACTAACAGTCGTAAGTAATGTAGATAGTATGTGTCCTTGATACGCTATGATTAAGATGGCCCTTACCTTTGTGATATTCTTCCCTGCAGCCATAACCCCAATACAATCATGACTAAAGCATCGGACAAATGCCAGTAAGGGGAGACTATGTAATCCTAACTAGCCCTCCTTAAAGCTGTCTAGGTTGTCAAACAAAAACAAAGAAAATCTAAGAAACTGTGACAAGCAATAGGAGCCTAAGGAGACCTAACAGCTAAATGCAATGTGGCATCCCGGATAGGATCCTGCAACAGAGTAAGTGTCTATTAGGTATTGGTCCATTAATTGTATCAAATGCACCACAGTGAGGTGAGAAGGGAGACTGTGTCCAGGAACTCCTATCTTCTTAATTTAAATCAATTTTAAAAACTAAAGTCTATTTTTAAAAAACTGAAATAAGACTTCAAATCTAAGGATTATAACAACATTTTGAGATGATTACTGATGATAATATTACAGAAAAGGTTAACGTATATCTAAAACTTTATAAGGAAATATATAGGCATGTATTGATGTGTTTTTTTTTCTTTTTATTAATTTTAATAGGGTGACACTAATAAATCAGGGTGCATATGTTCAAAGAAAACATCTCCAGGATATCTTATCATTCAATTATGTTGCATACCCATCACCCAAAGTCAAATTGTCCTCTGTCACCTTCTATCTGGTTTTCCCTGTGTCCCTCCCCTCCTCCCTATCCCACCCTCTGCTCCCTCCCCCCACCCCGTAACCACCACACTCTTGTCCGTGTCTCATATGTGTTTTAATTAGCCTTCCAGAATAAAATCAATATTTTTCTTAAAAACAAAACAAAACAAAACAAAAAACAACTCATGACGAAGCGTACTCTGCTTCCTGATAAGTCACAAAGCTTTTTCCTAAAACAAAAAATTTGGGAAAATGTAAGTTAGTTAGACTACTTTTTTCTTTCTTTTAGATATTGGAATTTGCCTTCAGAAATATGGCACGAGTATTAGTAATTCTCACTTGCAGACCCGGAAACCGGGACAGAGATGTGGTCCATGTCGCAAAGCTCTCAGGACAGCATGGAGACCGGAAGCTCACCCTCAGGCCTGGCTGCAGGTCCAGTCCACCATCCCCCTGGTCTCCAACTATTCTTATGGTGCATACTTACAGAATAATATTCTGGGAAGCACCCTCAAGTATATGTTTATTTATATGTTTATAAATCGTATGCATGCACTGTTAAATTTATTTTGGGTACAGAATAAAGCATACCTCAAACTAAGTAACAATACAAATACTTATGCATAGAATTCCTGTAATTGTTTCCTGCATACCTAGGGACTATTTCCACAGCCTGATTTATAGAGTACTGATCAATACCAGTGCTCCAATCACTGGGAAACAATATTTTTTATCTTCTGTTGCATTAGGTTTTAGAACTGTTTCTATATATATCTGCATTTATGATTCCAAATTTGAAATCCCTTTTTGGTGCATGCTCTAGTTTTTATGCAATTTTAAATTTTTGTTACAGTTAATGGCATGTATTGGTTTTTAAATTGGAGTTAAAGGGCAATGACTCTTGGATTGAACATAACCACAAGACAATTAATGTTTGACAAACATCACTTTGACATAATTGTAGTTGTTTATAAATGTAAAAAATTATTATCTGATAAAAATATCCTCTTATTTTGTTTTAAGATTGAATCATAGCTTCTTCGAGTAGGCGTAAATGTAAGAATAGTCTTGACACCTTCTGTTGTATATGTGGCTGTTACACACTTCAACGTCAAAGGCGCAATATTTTATAATTTGTGACACGTGCATATATTGCCTATTTTCAAGTTCCCCTTGGCGATTAAGATAAGAATTGGGCTTCTCATATTGTGTGTCATAATTGTGAGGAAATGCTTTGTGACTGGACAAAAGGAAAATGCAAAGGAATGTCTTTTGGTATTCCCATGGTTTGGCGTGAACCTAAGGACCACGGCAGTGACTGTTATTTCTGTCTGATCCATACAAAGGGCACCGCCAAAAAGAAAACGGCATATGATTGCATATCCTAATATTCCTTCAGCAATACAACCTATCCCACACTCTGAGACACTCCCAGTTCCCATTTTCAATGATTTTATTTCCTCTAAGGACAAAAAAGAGTGAACATGGTGATCAAGTGTATTTTGATAAGATGCATGAGGAAACGGTTGTAGAATCTGTTGCCAAGCAGTCATTAACCCCTCAGCAGTTTAGCCAACCTGATGTGATGAGTAGGGAGAACACTTTTATCAAGATCTGAAGACAATGGAAGAGCGTTATCAGGGGCGATGGGACAGAAATATGATGGCAGACTACTACTGGAGCATCAAATGAGATTGTCCTCAACAAGGACACAAACACAAGAGCTACAAATGTAAAGTTTTGCCTGAATAGAATTTAAATAAGTTTTGCGCAAATTTTATGATTAAAATAAGTGTTTTAATATGTTCTATTTTGAAATTGTAGACAAATTCTGATGCAGTCATATCTTTTAGTGTATTAGTGTATTTACTGCATTACATAAATTATTATATTTTCACAAAGATGATGCCCAAGAAGACATTCTACTTCATTATGTTAAACTAAATGTTGAAAATTTCACAATAAGATGAAAACCTAAAATCTTGAATTGCAGAAAAACTGTAGTTTACAGAGAAAAACTACTGTCAGATTTGAGATCAGCACACTTGAATTAGATAAGAACAAATGTTTTTGTGGATACCACAAAAGTTTTTGTTCCCCAGTGTTATTTATTGCTGTGCCAGAAACCATCTCAAAACATTTGTGGCTTGAAAGCACTGATATTTTGTTATTATTATTATTATATTTTTATTTTTGTATTTTTCTGAAGTGAGAAGCAGGGAGGCAGACAGACAGACTCCTGCATGTGCCTGACCAGGATCCACCCAGCATGGTCACCAGGTTGTGATGCTTTGCCCATCTGGGGTGTTGCTCCATTGCAACTGGAGCCATTCTAGTGCTTGAGGTGAAGGCTATGGAGCCATTCTCAGCACCCAGGCCAACTTGGCTCCAATGGAGCCTTGGCTGTGGGAAGAGAGAGATAGAAAGAAAGGAGAGGGTGAGGGTGGAGAAGCAGATGGGTGCTTCTCCTGTGACCCCTGGCCGGAAATCAAATCCGGGACTTCCACATGCCAGGAGGACTTACCGCTGAGCATGCTGGCTAGGGCCTCATATTATTTTTTATGACTGGGCTCAGCTGTGCAGTTCTCCCTCAGAACTTCTCTCCAGGCTGCAGTCAGCTGGTGACTGGGACTGAACCCATCCAAAGGCTTGCCCATCCACCTCTTGCTTCTGGGGCTGAGAAGACCCAAATAGCTGAGGCTCCCAGGTGTCTCTGTCTCTGTGTTCTCTTCTTATTTCTCTTAGCACGATGGCTTCCGAAAAGTTGGGATTCTTACCTCAGGATTCAGAGCTCCAAGGCCAAGTTTTAAGACAGAGTGAGGTGGAAGTTTTATGTCTTTTCATCACCTACATTCAAAACTCATGTTGTGTCCCTGTGGATTCTGTTATGAGAAAGTCACCAAAATCAGTGTCTATCCAAGGGAGGGGACTTAGACTTCATCTCTTGATGAGAACAATGTTAAAGAACTTGCTGACATATTTTATAATCACCGAACCTGGAGTCTTTGAATTCTGGTAATTTTATTTTATGAGGTCAAGTCTTTACCCAAGAACCCCATTAGTTTGGAGAAAAAAAAGGCTTCTGACAGTTGCCTTGTTTTGGCCATTCTCACAAAAAATGCTACTTTTACTCTCCCATCATTCATTAACAAAGCAAGGTGCTTGTTCTCAGACTCCCCAAAACTCGTTCTCTCTTCTCATCAAAGCTGGTCGCAGCTATCCAATACCTTTTCCATCAGCTCAAAGCTGGCTCCCGTCTGGACTGGGGATAAGGTTTTCACCATAAAAACTTCTTTTCTTTTTCATCAAGTTTTAACAGAAATTACTGGTATCACTCATTATTGTTCTGAGCACTTTTTGGCTCCTTGTTATTCAGCGTACCTGACATATTAGGATGGCATCTGCTCTCTTGAAAACCAATGACAAACGGAAGTGCCTTAGTCACCTCACTTCATAGATGATTCTGCCTCAAATATTGCTCCTCCTAAGTGTAAAGATGAAAGACAGCTTATGTCAAAGTGCTGTGCTGTGCACCTGTCCTTAGGGTGCAGGCTGAAGGCACTATGTCTGTTTCTCTTGCTGTCCCTTTCAACGGCTCAATGAAATGGTTCTATTTTTCACTTTACCTGATATCTTGGGTGTAGCTCAAAACTTTCTTATTCTTTCAGATCATAAAAGAACTCTGAACACGTTCCAACTCTAAAACAGTGTTATTTCAGTAATACTGTAGATTCAATCCATTGTATGAATAGGAATCCTTACTTTAGTTATAACTAAATAACCACCCTCAGCTCTGGCCTGCTACCCCCTGGAAGTGGTGAAGTCTTTGTTGTTAGATTTCTCTCTATTCCCCCTATTTTGAGCTCTTCGGCCTCCTGCTCCCGGTTGCCTCCGGCTCTTCACAATTTGGAGTTGGGAAGGAAGGAAAGGAGGAGGAACAGACGGGGACATTTCACTTTTCCGGTATGAGAACATAAATGTTTTTATCTCCCTCCTCCTGTCCATTTCATTGTTCTCATTCATAAATCTTCCTGAGCCCTTTCCACACCCAGAAATTTCAGCTGGAATCATTTGTAAAATAAAAGTTTTAAAGAAGTAGAACTTCCAGGCCGTGTGGTGCCCTCCAAGCACCTGGGAGTTTAGATGAATGTAAAGGAAGGGAGAAAGCTCCGAGTAAATGGGCTGATCACCGAAATAGTCAATTCTTGAGAAAGAGAATGATAATAGGTCTAGAGAGCCAATGGATAGGGAGGAAAGGGGACAGTGGGCCAGGAGAGTGGAGCAGGCGGGCCCAGGGTGCTGAAGCTGTGTACCTCATCTGAGCTGCGATATTCTGCTCTCAGCCAGCTCTGGGCTTCCTCAGTAATGGCCGCAGTCCAGTCCGACTTCAGCTGTTTCCCTCCTTCACAAGAGAGAAAAGATCACGGAATACGATGAGATTTCCTGCTTGTCAGGTTTGGTATGATGCCTACACTTAAGTTTATGAGGGACAAAAGATTTTTTTTTATACATACATATATACAAAACAAGCTTATACGCAGATTTTTCGGGAACAGCTGCAATGATTCAAGTCATTCAGGCTAAAGTGTAAAGGATGAGATAAAATCAGTCTTTGAAATGACGGTAGAATGAAAGAGCACTAGACATCTAATGGGTAGTAACACAGGATAACACCCAACTTTGTGCCCCTCGACCAGAACTCTTATAAGTCTTCCTGTTGAGACACTGAGCCCACATCTTGGCATTTGAACCCACATCTTGAAGGCCTTTAAGTCATATCTAAGTTCTTCCAGCCATACCCACAACAACGTGTTGCTCGAGATTGAAGACCTATAGTTTCATGCCAGGTTCCAAGTCAGGAGAGTCAAAAAAGTGGCCTGATTTGGAGAGCTTCTTCTACTTCAGTTGTGAGTTTCCTTTGAAATAAATAATGTATTTAGGCTCAAACACCATGAAGCTAAGGTTTCACAAACATTCTTATGCCATTTTCCTTCCTGTCACAGAATGTGTGGTTTGGGATTGTTGGTTGCATTAATGAAAAAATAAAAGTGAATTTAAATGCCCAAGAATTTTTTTTTAGATATTTTGAATGAGAGCCTAGTTCTTCCCTAATGCGATCTGGGCACAGCTGCCACCAGGAATGGCATCTACATTAACCTCTAATGAACATGCCATCAGCGCCTATTTGTAGAAGATAGAGCTTGTCTCCTTTGACGTTTGGTCCTTTGCGGCTAAATACTGTGCCTGGGGAGAAGGCACAGAAGTGCTTCAGAAGTCCAGGACTGGCGCTCTTACCATGACCGCCTTGGGATGATTAAAAGCTTTTCCTTTAAAAAAAAAAATCATTTAGAAAATTAAATTTAACAGGGTGACATTGATCAATAGGTTTCAGGTAAACATTTCTATAGCATTTGAACTGTTGAGTATGTTGTATACCCATCACCCAAAGGCAAATCACTTTCTGTCACCTTACATTTGCCCCTATTCACACCCTTCCCCCCCCCCACCGCCACATCCCCACTAAAAGCTTTCTCTGAGGCACATGACATTTTACATGACTGTGCCCCAAATGTTCTGTCTCAAGGTGCGCAGAAAACGACTTTAAATGGAACACACTGAGTCAGGTTCCCTGTGGACAGTGATTCTGACTCAGAAGAACACGTGCAGTTGCTCAGCAGTGCTCCTGGCTTGAGAAATGAAGTTCTGAGATTGACTCAAGATGCATGTCTAAGACCGCAGAGTCTTGTAGCACCCCACTGCCTGCAGGGAACATGGGGATAGAAGGTGTCCCTCTGAGAAGGCTGAGCCCTAAAACTGAGCAATGACAGGACTGGGGCGTGGGACTTGTTTTAAAGAAACACAATAGCCTGACCACGTGGTGGCGCAGTGGATAGAGTGTCGGACCGGGACGCGGAGGACCCAGGTTCAAGACCCCGAGGTCGCCAGTTGGTGTGCGGGCTCATCCGATTTGAACAAGGCTCACCAGCTTGAGCCCAAGGTCGCTGGCTTGAGCAAGGGGTCAGTCGGTCTGCTGTAGCCCCCCTGGGCAAGGCACATATGAGAAAGCAATCAATGAGCAAGTAAGGTGCCACAACAAAGAACTGATGCTTCTCATCTCTCACCTGTCTTTCCCTTTCTGTCTCTCTCTCTCTCTCTCTCTGTCACAAAAATAAAAAAAGAAACAAAACAATTCTATCAAAGTTTACATCACTTCAGGGTTGACATCACCTGCTTTCATTTGGTTTTCATTTAGTTTTGGTGATGTTGGTAAATAAATATCACTTCGAGGGATCGACTGTTCATAGAGGAGGACAGGAAGCCGTGAGGCAGCCGTGGAAAACCCGGAGACCGGCCACTCCGCATCCGTTAGGCAGCTGCTAAGAAACTGCTTCTGAATTAAATTTTGAAAAAGTTAATTATTATTATTTTTTACCTTGAAATCTTTCACCTCCAGAATTGTTGTGGTTATTGGCTTTCTTATGATTTGTCATTTCATAAAATAATTTCCAAAAATTACAGCTAATTTAAACTTTTAACTCTTTTCAGGTTTTGAGTCAGATCTCTTCTAATATCTACTTATCTTACAGAAAACCTGAACATGGGCCGATCATTAGAAACCAAATTTAGGACCCTTGTCATCTGTGCTCACCCATCTCTCTGTCAGCACTGCGTCTGGTGACTCTTGCCCCTCTAGGTTTTTTGGTGTGTGTGTGTGTGTGTGTGTGTGTGTGTGTGTCTGTGTGTGACAGAGACAGAGAGAGGGACAGACAGACAGGAAGGAGAGAGATGAGAAGCATGAATGCTTTGTTGTAGCTCCTTAGTTGTTCATTGTTTGCTTTCTCATATGTGCCTTAACTGGGGGAGCTACAACAGAGCGAGTGACCCCTTGCTCAAGCCAGCAACCTTGGGCTCAAGCTGGTGAGCCTTGCTCAAACCAGATGAGCCCGTGCTCAAGCCAGAGACCTCGGGGTTTCAGACCTGGATCTTCTGCGTCCCAGTTTGACGCTTTATCCACTGTGCCACCGCCTGGTCAGGCTTTTGCCCCTCTCTGCTCTGACCCTTGTCCTGGCCGGGAGTCCATCTAAGGGGCCATTCTCAAGTAGATTTGTGTTCTTGCTCAATAAGTACGTATGGGAAATGGTGCTCTTCCCATATTTTGGCATGCGATGAAAATGTTTATATTCCATTTATGGCTCCAACATACAATTTTGAAGCCAAGATTGGTAGTGGTGAATGTGGCAGGTGAAATTACTTGGAACCCTTACTTGCTGCTCCTTTCAACAAATAGACCATACAAATCCTCATCCTTCTATTAGTCAGATCAGAGGGAAAATCTCTTCACTATTTCTTTGTCTGGCCGTGACTGGTGGTTATCTAAAAAGATGATGAGCTCTTCATCCTTCATTTGAGATAAGGCTACAGCTCTAAGAACTGAAAAGAAGTAGGAAATGGTTATAGTGTATGAACAAATCAATCACTTGGAATAAATGCCCAAGGTGATAAGTAGGGTTTTCCAAACAGATCATCTCTTCAAGATTCCACTTTTCGGTAGGATGACTTGGGCTCTCACATTACAACTATTTGAGACCACCACCAAATTGAACAGCACGAGCACACGAGTGATTATAATCGAGTGAAGCAAATTCTTTGTGTTACTATCGTCACTTGTAACTACACTCAGAAAGGGTAGAATTATGGTGATAAATTTGTTCAGCTGATAGTATATAAGGTAAAGTAAATCTCACTAAGACAGAATTTTGTAAAGCATTCTGCTTACTTGGCTTTTTGCTTTCTTTGGACAATAGAATAGTGATTTTAATAGCTAGCAAGGTAAGTGGAAAAACTGTTAATCTTCAGATTTTATTATAATAAATATATGTTTCTGTGAATAATTGAGCCCACCCTTTCTATACGTACAGCTTTCTGTTACACACAATATTTTAATATCTGTCAGCTCTTTTAATTATTCTTTTCCCCCCTTTATTCCTATCTCTCTTCAATTCCACTTAACTCTAATCACTGTAAATTATTTTGTGATTATATTCTTCCAGACTTTTTACTCAGTGGGTTCTTTTTCATTCTCTCCAGCCTTTTCTTCTGGAAACCATACCAGATGGATGTTGGCTTCTTGGGAACTTTTCTTCCTTTCTTTTCATAATTATTCTTTTTCAATTTTTAAAATTTCATGCATTTGTTGTATTTTGAGAAAAATTCTTTTATCTTTTCTTCCAACGCACTGATGTTTTTCTTCAGATGTGACTATTCAAGCTCCCTACCAAGTTTTTAATTTTGTTTAATTTCAACAGATACAGTATATTGACTCTTTTTCATAATCTCCTACCCATACTTCCTAGATGAAATACCCCCTGCCAGCACACTTTAAGCATAATTAAATTTTATTTTAAATATCTTTCCTGATAGTATAAGTAGTTATTTTTTTACTCATGTATTGATTGATTGTGTGTGTGTGAGTGTGTGTGTGTGTGAGTGTTTGTGTTTTCTCATGGCACTACTGGGGAATTCCAACTGAACAATCAGTAGGCAGCCTGGATGGAAGGGTGGAATCATTTGACACAGGCTTATTTCTCACCTGTTTTCAGCTGGAGTAAAGACATGGGAATAATGTTGCAGCCACTAGTTTCCGGGCCCTACCATCTGCCTAGTCCTTTAGGGCACCATCACCTATTTGGGTTGCTACCATGTCTCTTTGACCCAAATGCTGTTCATTGCTAGAGACAACCCTACTATAACCTCAGAGGCTTGATGCCTCGGGGTGGAGGGTGGCAGAGCCAGCCTGTCTCCACACTCTCCTGGCAGTGATCAGCTGATGTGGTCAGGAGAGCCATACTCTACGCGATAGTTGATTGCTTTTTAATAACATATCAAGACATATTTCCAAGTTATGCATCTCATTATTTTCAATGACTGGACAGCATTTCATCCTATAGACATATTATGATTTTTTAAATTACCCCCTAGTGGATTTTAAAGTTGTTTTCAGTGATTTGTATTCTAAATAAATTTTTGACTGGATATTCCTACTATTACTTTTAAAGAATACATTGTTGTAAGTGTGATGGCTGGGTCACAGTTTATGGACCTTTTATTAATTTATATTCCCATCAGAAATATAACAGAGTGTCTGTTTCTCCACTTTTAAATCAAATCTAATCTTTTTTCATTTTGCCAAGCTGAGGCATGAGTAATGGCATCTGACTTATTTTGACTTGGACTGCTTCCATTACAAAATTTTCCTCTCTATTTCTTTCTAATCTGATTATGGTTTTGTCATTTTCATGTTTGCATCTTTAATGATTTGTCATTTACCATGGACTGTGTGATAGACGAATTCATCTATTCTTTTTCTTGTGACAACTAATTGTCATAATTCTACTTATTGAATAAAACCTACTTTCCCAACTGCTGTGAAATGTCAAATTTATTATTTAGAGATTTGGACATATACAGACAGGGGTGGCAAGAGTAGGTTTATAGTTGTTTATATGGTGAAGACAATCAAGTTATGAATATTACAATAACTTTATTAACTCAAAAAAATAAACACTTACACATATTCACAACTATAAACCTACTAATATATTTTTCTATTCTTGTAGCTGTGTTAGACTCTATATTTATAATAACAAGGAGATATATTTTCATATCTATAGGCCATATTAGGTCTCACTGTATTTTTTTCAAAATATTTTTAGCTTTTACTTGTCAGATTTCAGAAACAAATAAAGGGCAAGCTTCTGTTTGAAATATTATTAAATTCACTTAATAATATAATTATTTTATATATGAATGGGGTTAAGTCTTTTCATCTAGAAAAATGATGTGTTTTTTTTCCAGTATGTTCTTTAAAAAGGCTATATAGGTTTCTTCTTATATTTTTTATTACTTTCTTATTAAATTCATATTTTGTTGGATTACCAATACTTTTTTTTGGCTCAAATAAACTTGATCTATATTTTTTTTTCTGAAGAAGAAGTGGGGGAGACAGAGAGACAGACTCACATGAGCACGACTGAGATCCACCCAGCATGCCCACCAGGGGGCGATGCTCTGCCCATCTGCAGCATTGCTCCATTGCAACTGGAGCTATCCTAGCGCTTGAGGCAGAGGCCATGGAGCCGTCCTCAGTGCCCGGGCCAACGTGGCTCCAGTGGAGCATTGGCTGCAGGAGGGGAAGAGAAAGACAGAGAGAAAAGAGGGGGAGAAGGGTGGAGAAGCAACTGGGTGCTTCTCCTGTGTGCCCTGACCAGAAATCGAACCGGGGACTTCCACATGCTAGGCTGATGCTCAACTGCTGAGCCAATCGGCCAGGGCCTAAACTTGATTTATTTTTCTATTTTATTTTACAACTTAAAATTTTTTTGTTCATAAAGGAAAACTACAGATTGTTATGTGTTTTCAAAATGGAACTACTTATTAAAATCACTTATTTTAAAATTATTTTAGCACAACAAAGAACACTATCAACAAAATAAAAAGGTAACTTACTACACAGGAGAAAAGAGCTACTAAGCACATTATCGGATAAGGGATTATTATCTAAAATTTATAAAGAACTTATACAACACAATACCAAAAAATAAATGAACAAATAATTCAATTAAAAACTGGCAGGAGATCTGAAGAGACATTTTTCCGAAGAAGACTGACAAATGGCCAACAGGTACACGAAAACGTGCTCAAAATCACTAATCATCAGGGAAAGGCAAATAAAAACCACAGTATCACCTCACACCGGTCAGAACTGTTGTTATCAAAAAGGCGAGAAATAACAAGTGTCGGTGGGAATGGGAAGGAAGGGGATGCTTGCGCACTGCTGGTGGGAACGTGAATTGGTGCAGCCACTGTGGAAAACAGTATTAAAGTTCCTCAACATATTAAAAATAGAACTACCATATGATCCAACAATTCCACTTCTTAGTATTTATTCAGAGGAGAGCAAAAAAGATATGTGCACCGCCATGTCTATTGTAGCATTATTTACAATAGCCAAGACGTGGAGGCAACCTAAGTGTGCATGAATGGGTGAATAAATGCATAAAATATGACATATATTATATATATATGTATATACACACACATGCACATATACAATGGAATATTATTTGGCCATAAAAATGAAATGTTGCTATTTGTGTTAACATGGATGGACCTTGAGGAGATTATGCTAAGTAAGCTAAGTCTGGCAAAGAAAGACAAATATTGTATGATCACTCTTATACATACAGTCTAAGACTTCTCATAAAACTGAACTCAAAAATTAAAAACAAACTAATCTCATAGTTAGAACAGATTGGTGGTTGCCAGAGGTGGGAGGTAGAGGGTGGGTGAAATGGGCAAAGTATATTAAAAGGTACAGACTTCCACTTCCAGTCATAAAATAAGTAAGTCATGGTGTTATAATATGGTAATTGTAGTGAATAATACTATATTGTAGATTTAAACGTTGCTAAGAGAGTAGATCTTTAAAGTTCTTATCACAAGAAAGAATGTTTAAGTATGTGGAGTGATGGATATTAACTAGACTTATTGTGGTGATGATCATGTTGCAATATATACAAATACTGAATCATTATTATTCCTGAAAGTAAGATAATGTTATATGTCAATTATATTGCAATTAAAAAAAACCCAGTCCATCAGCTGTGAGGATAACTGACTGGACGAGAAAGAATGGCGTTGTAGTAGCCAGGACAGGGGTGACTGTGGTCTGCAGTCTAGTGTTTGTGCTGGAGATGGAAGAAGACTCACCATCCAAGTGAAAACTCTGGACTTTGATATCTCCTTTACTTTTGCTACCAATATGCAATCAATTATTAAGTCTTATAGGTTCCAACCTTTTTAAAAAAATGTCTTTTTTTTTTTTTTAATTTAGAGAGAGAAAGAGAGAGAAGAGGAGAGAGACAGGAACTTCTGTTCTTGTATGTGCCCTGACCAGGAATCAAACCAGCAACCTTTAAAGTGTTTTGGGATGATGCTCTAACCAACTAAGCTATCCGGCCAAGGCTAGGTTCCAATCTTTTCATTTTCTCATACATGATTTTTTTCTAAAAATATAATAATAACATTTTTAGCTATTTGTTTTGGATCCTCAAGGTATAAAATTACATCATTTGTAAATAATAATAGTTTTGTCTCTTATTTTCCTAAAATTTAATCAATTAGTAAAGGCTTTCCTGATTTTGTTGTGTGAGCTACAGTCTCCACACTGTTGTTGACTCTCTGTCATTCCTGTTTTGCCCCTGCCTTTATTGGGGGTGCTTTTTGTATGTCACCTTTTAATATTTTCTGTTAGTTTCTAATAAATACTGCGTATGATATTTCAGAAGTTGTCTTTTTCTATTTTTATACTAGAAGCATTTTATTTTTGAATGAGACATATATGCCACATTTGATCAGGCTTTCTCTTTGAGGGACTAGTCATAATCTTCTAACAACAGTGGAACTACGTCTGGCCTGCCCTCGGTCCTTTTTCTGTGTGCCTTGTATTTCTTTTGCCCCACTGTGATCGTCAGTGAAATGTCTGCTTACTATTTTATCATTACCTTTTGTTTTGTGCATATGTATTTAATCAGAGTGCATGATGTTCTGAATCTTTCTCAACTGATTTTTTTTGGAAGACCCAATTTCATCCCGATCTCCCCAAGCACTCTCTGTGGCCATGTGATTCTGTGACCACCTTCTCTTATGCCTCAGTGGGCCACTGGGGTCTATGTTCTCTTTGGTGACTCTGTTTGCTCTGTGGCAGCAGCACCTTCAGTGGCAATGGAAGAGGGGGCCCTTTTACATCTTCCTCACCAGGAAGGAATAAATATTTCCAGACTGGTGTCTACAGTGAAAACAAATGCCCATTGTGCAGAAAAATGGAAGTCATAATATTCCTGTAGGAACATTTTTAAATGGTCTCCCGGCAGTCATGATTTCAGGTAGTTATTGTTCTATAATATGACAGAAGTTACATTTTCATGAGATTTTGAATAATTTAGCAATAAAACACCCATTGTTTATTCTGTGATGGCTATCTTTATTTTACATGGTTTGCACTTTAGCACTTATTAGCATTGAAGGATGGTGTCTAGGTTATCTGCGTATTTATTTCTGCCATTCATGGAGAAAAAGACAGAATATAAGTGCCTTGGGCATGTCAAGCAAGCTGACATTATGGATGGTTACAGTTTGATCCTCAAGTTAACTTTTTAAAATGAGACTTTTGGCACTCAAATAAAGCTGGATAGCTCACATGTTGCTGTGTGTTTTGTAACAGTAGGTCCTACTAGTAAGAACTTTAATACATGATAGGCTTATCTTTTACTTACTGTGTAAAATACCTCTAAATTTACTATCATTCTTCTTTTGACCCTTTATCATTGTACGGCCAGGGGCCACTGCCATTGTGGCCATGCACATGAAGGTTCACATTAGATTCAGACAGATGATACAGAAACAGTGGAGCCAAAAAATTGTGGACCATTCTTTTATTCAAGTCTCATACCGGCCGATGAGCAAACACACAGGGAAAACACTACCTTTTCACTCAGAGCTCTCAAAGCTACTGACACCTTCTCCAGTTCTACAACCAGGAGAATCTTCTCTGGTTCCTTCTAGAATCAAAGGCCCCACCAGTCCCAAAGCCCCTCACCTCTGGCTCCCTAGCTTCTCCTTCAGCACTCTGCCTTCTTTCTCTTTCCCTGCCATCTTGGCTTCTCTCTCATCCAGCACCAGTAGCAAGACAATAGTCTTTTCCAAGCAGGAAGGTAATTTGCAGTTTCACAGATCACGTACCTGGCATTGTCCAGCACCATTTTTTAACACTAAAAGTGAGCAAACTAAAAAAAAAATACAAATTTTACAAACTTATTTGCCCAACAACCGTGCTTTTTGTTTTGTTTTTTGGATAACTAAGCCTGCTCATTCTTTCAACCCTTCTTTGTTTACTATTCTTTTTTAATTTGGTTGCTGTCTTCTAAATTTCTTCCAGTTTGGGAGAGTACTTTAACCAAGAAAACTCTCAGAGCCTGATGCCCAGGACTTTTGAATAACAAGTAGGGCAAAAAAACTAGCTCATCTATTTTTATATGTGATCCTCGTATTAACAACAGTTTCATTCAGTCTTTATTTTCTGGCAAGAATGTTCATTATCTATTCATCCTTCTTATTACTTTTCTTACAACCTTGAGGGCAATAAGTAATAAACTGAAATTAAACTTAAAGCTTGGGGAAGGTTTTGGGAGAGGTTCACAGGAAATTGATATTATGGTGTCTTGGAATTAGCCGATCCCTTGTGATGTTTGCTAGGCAAACTTTGGGTATGAAATCAACAGTATATTGACAGTTGTACAAATTTCAGAAGTCCCCGCCCCCTGCCTCTTCCAGATTTCAGCAGCAATGGAAATAGAATCACATTAGACATTCTTATTACTGGTGTTATCATAATATTGACTTAGTTTCTGCAGACAGTTTTTTAGCTTTTATTTTTATACTTCCAACCAATCACCTCTTATTGGAGATAAATGTCTTTACTTTCTGACAATAAATATGGTTTCAAGCATATGTCATAGCCCTTTACAGTTTGTAAAGAGTGTTCATGTCTATAATCTCACTTGATCCTATAGCCTTATTGGGAGGTGAGAAAATTAATTCTTAGCTCTATGTTACACGTGGAAAATCAAGGCTCAAACTACTTGAGAAGCAGTCTAATGATTTAGCGAACATGACTAATCACGTGGATACTCATTAATAGAATGTGGTCTAGAGCCTAAGTCCTTTGACTCCTGGCCAATTGTTTGTTCAAGTACCTAACAGTACAAAAAAAGTCTAGCTATTATTTTAACTTTGTTTCATCACTGAACTTAGACTATGTCCACACATCAATGGCAGCGCTCAAAGGCAGCGGGAATGAATACGGGTCACAGAAGCCAAGAAAGCAGGAATCAAGTAAGTCAAAGGAAGAGGCGGAGGGGATCATGTCATACAAATTGTCTGGGTGCGCTCCGTGGCACAGTTGTCATAGAACACCAATTCAAATTTAATGTTTAAATCTATCTGAGCCATTTAGTACTTATTATGTATATTATGCCAACGAGGGCATCTGTGGATAGCTGTTAGTTGTTGAATTAATATTCCCAGTTTGCCTGTGTGTGACTTACGCTTGTGTTTGTAATAACAACAAAATTAGCCAGTGGTTTACTGAATCTCTTACTCTGAAGCCCAGACCTCAGGGACCACTTCTCTTCCCTTCCCAGAAGGCTCACACTCACCTTGTTGCCCCCAGGAGACCTGCTTCTTCATTCAGGATTGGCATGGGTGCTATTCTGCAACTGAGCTCTTTGTACGTGGCTTTATCGCTGTATGATAGGCAGCCAGCCTCCCTTCCCTGCCCTCCACCCCATAGTCTTTCAACCTACTTGTGTCAGTACAGATGTGCCACAAACTTGGAATGAAAAGAATCATCACTCAAATCAAGTGTTATTTTTATTTTTAAAAGTGTCGAAAGAGCTGAATGAAAAAGTCAGAGATTTTCCTAGAGGTGAGTTGTCAAGTGCAAAAAACCAGAAATTCCGGGTGTTTTTAATTTTTCTCTCATGTCTGTTTTACTTCTGATCCAATGACGATTCTGCTGGAATATTCCAGAACTGTTCATGAGTCTTATCCGATTTTTCAGCACGAGCAGTCTAGCTGTGAGTAAGTTATACTTACGGGTCTCTGCAGTGTGAGACAGAGACTCAGGCTCCCGTGTTGTTTTGGCTTCTGTCTCTGGCTCTCGGCCATGCTCTCCTGTGCCAAAGACCCAGAAGCCTGGAAACAGGAGAAATATGCTACCAGCCTTCACTGCGCTTACCTGGCTCCGTGACACTCTCATAGGAGAACAGCTGAAAAATCACTACCAGTTTAGCTGCCACTTTATTGACCTGGGGAAAAGAAGAAAGCCAAACGGGCAGAGCATTCCTGATTTAAGCTGCATTCAGATTAATCCATCATGTGTTTCTGGCAGCACGCTCTGTGACAGGCACAAAGCGCACCAAAGTGAGGGAAGGTCTGCTTCAGATGAGGCAGATGCCTGCAATGTATCGTGATCTGGGGACTTCCAGCTGTGTGTCCAAATAAGCAGCAGTGCCAGGGAGGCATTTGTCACCCCGATGAGAGGATCCCGTATCCATCCACATTAGACCTCTCAGCCCCTTGTCTGTGTCAGAAGGTGGCTTGAGACTCCATGTGCTCTCTGCAGCTGCACGGGGCATCCCGTGGGAAATGGTGGGCTGTTCTAACAGTCTTACATTCTCGAAGTGGCTGACAGCCAACGGCATTAAGGCTGTTAAAGTCTGCCCTGGTTGGTTAGCTCACAGTTAGGAAATACCAAGGTTATGGGTTTGATCTCTGGTCAGGGCACATACAGGAAGTGACCAATGAGTGCATGACTGAGTGGAACAACAAATGAATACTTTTCCTGTCTAAAAATCAGTAGAAATATAAAAAAAAATCATAAAGGTATTATAATTCCAACTATCTTAAGTTGTGGATTGGCAGGGAGCCATTTTACTAATTAGTACAGAAATCCAGTAGCACGAAGACTATAAAAAATTCAAGAAACAACCTGACCTGGCGGTGGCACAGTGGACAGAGCATCAGCCTGGGATGCTGAGGACCCAGGACTCTGAGGTTGCTGGCTTGAGTGTGTTATCATAAACATGACCCCATGGTTGCGGGCTTGAAGCCCAAGGTTGTTGGCTTGAGCCCAAGATCACTAGAGTGAGTAAGGGGTCATTGGCTCGGCTGGAGCTCCCCAGTCAAGGCACATATGAGAAAGCAATCAATGAACAACTAAGGTGCTACACTATGAGTTTATGCTTCTCATCTCTTTCCCTTCCTGTCTGTTTGTTTGTATCTCTCTCTCTCTAAAAAAGAAATATACAAGCAACAAATCTGCATTAAAAGCAGTCAAGCTGTCATGGCAACAAGACGTCCTTGCAGATGAGGGAACACATTCAGTAGACTGAGAAGTTATTGAGATAATGTAGTATTGAGCTACACCAGGGATAATAGCATTGATTCACCCCAGAAGGATGTATAAATAAGGACTCATTAATTGTTGAAGAAACTTTGAAAAATAATCAATAAAAATCAGGGAGACAGATCTGGGTGACCTGGGCTAGTCCTCCTGAGCCCTCGTAGCTGGGTTAATGACATATCTGCAGCTCTTCCTGCCCGAAGCCACTGAGCCATTTTATCTCCCTGCTTGTGACCCAAACGTGGACTCTTCTGAAACACCTGTGCTTCCTTCTCTGCTCATTGATGAGACCTTAGAAGCAACAAGCTGACAAGTAGAAAGACACCTGTAGCAACCCTCAGGGGAAAAGAATTACCCTTTCATGTTTATTTTGTTTGAGCAAACAACCAAAGGTCTGGATGATCAGGATGGGGGAGTCTGTTGGTTTGGAAGAGTGGCCAGGGGGGCTCTGTTTTTCTGTCTCCTGCGAAGCACTTTTGCAATTTGCATTTTGCTTTTCTCAAGATGCAAATAGCAGTCGTTGGCTTCTCTGACCCACCCTTCATCTCTCCCGTCATTCTGACAGCCGTGTTGAGAAAATGACGTCTGTACAAAAGGTCACGTATTTGTCATGTGAGAAGTCTACATTACTCTTTCTCAGAATTATGATCTGAAGATGCAGAGGCAAGGAGTTAGGTTACCAAATCCTTCAAATTGAGCTTATTTATTTGAACAATGGGATAAATCCACTTTAGAGATGCTTTGAATTACTTCTGTGGAGGCCACTCTTGAATGGCATTTCTCATTCTTCTTTACTCTGTCATCCCTCAGTTCCTTAGTGGGCGTTCAGCGGCCTCAGCTCTCTTCCTGCTTGAAGTTGCTTACAGGACCCGGTGGAGTTAGGAGGCAGCTATTCCAAACAAGTGAAAAATGATAGCGCCTCCAAAGACCTGTGCATCTAGGGGAAGATGATGGTTCAAAATTAGCCGACTACTGCCCCTCCATTTTCTCCAACTCCCAACTGGAATAAAAAAATACTTTCTGGGTATGATTTATTTTTTCTTGATGGAGATAGAGAGTCAGAGAGAAGGACAGATAGGAACAGACAGAGAGAAAGTCAGAGAGAAGGATAGAGAGGGACACACAGACAGGAACAGAGAGAGGTGAGAAGCATCAATCATTAGTTTTTCATTGCCATCACAACACCTTAGTTGTTCATTGATTGCTTTCTCACATGTGCCTTGACCGCGGGCCTTCAGCAGACCGAGCCACCCCTTGCTGGAGCCAGCGACCTTGGGTCCAAGCTGGTGAGCTTTTGCTCAAGGCAGACGAGCCCGCACTCAAGCTGGCAAGCTCAGGGTCTCGAACCTGGGTCTTCCGCATCTCAGTCCGACGCTCTATCCACTGCGCCACTGCCTGGTCAGGCAATAAATAAAAATTTTAAAAAAATGCAAACTCTCAAGTGTGGAAAGAAATCCCTGATATCATAGTTATAATAATGCTCAATAAAGTTTCCTTTTCAAAGAATTGAATGGCAACTTCCTGCCATAGCAAGGAAAGATTTAAAGACGTACTTATGCAAACTGTTCAGGATGCTGTTACATGACCTCCGAGGTTTGTGTTCCATTATTATATCAGAAGGATTTGTGAATGAGCCATAACAGGGTAACACGTGGCAGTGCCCTGACCCAGCCACTGCAAAGAAGCATGCTCTAGAAAGCTCTTCCTGTGCTTTCTGAATAGGCCAATTCATCTATTGTACAAAAGAGAGAGCAGTCATTTTTTAAAATTAGCTTTCATTATCAATTTATTGATGGTAATGCATATATTTATTGATGTATATTCACAATGATTCCCAACATTGTTTACTAAATCAAAAGTAACTCATTTCTAAGGTATATTTGCCCAACAATTTAATGGTTTTGGTTAGAAATTTAATATATGATTTTTTTAGAATACTTGGAAAGTACTGAAAAAATTATTTTAAAATATCCAAAGCTATGGATTTCCACAATTATATTTTGGGGTGTGCCTGTGTAAGGGCACCCACAATTATATTTTGGGGTGTATCTGTGTAAGGGCGCATGCATTCATTCTTCACACATAGTCCTATTATACATTGTAAAACAAATGGGGTTGCCCTCTTCTATAGAACATAGAAAGACATTTTAGATTACCAGGACAAAAAGTTTTGCATGCCTTTTATTCCCTACCAAGAGCAATACTCAATCTCTACTCAAAAAGAACTTGACTCTTCTGGTCCTCCATTGGCTGGATGGAACTTTCATTGAATGGGGTGGTGCTGTGCCCCAAAGCTGCTGGCTTCCCTTGGGGATAGAGGTGATGTCAGAGGGGCCTTGCTTAGGGTTGAGCTGCTAGGAACTACCAGGTTAGTGGAGCTGTTACAATTCTTTGTTACTTTCCTTTGGGTCAAGATCGTGAGCCCATTTATAAAATTATGTAATAATTCACCTTTGCTATTTATTCTGCAGTCAGTGACAAGATTCTCCGTTAGTTATTCAAAGATATATACTTAACAAACAGAGCAAACAAACATTTCCGAACAAAGACACTGCTATGGAGCAACCGGTGGGAAGACATCACTCGTTTTCTGAGTGCAGGGATACAACTTATACTTCCAATAATCGATCATGGCTTTGCTTGATGTTCCTTACGACGATGTCCTTTTCCTTCTATCTTGAGAAAATAAAAACAAAAGAAATGCCCATAATAATTTTTAAAAGACACTCTCTCAAATTTAATTCTTATGTCATACCTGATGTTACATAGTACATTAGATCGCTCGGACTGTCATAACAAAGCACCACAGACAGCGTGGCTAGAACAACAGAAATCAATTTTCTCACAGTTCTGGAGGATGTAAGTTCATGGTTAAGATATCAGTAGCGTTAGCTCTTCCGACGCCTTTCATCCACCGCGTCCTCCCTGTATCGTCATGGGTCCTAATCTCCTTTTCTCATGAGGACCCTGATCATACCGGAGGAGGGCCCACCCTAATGACCTCTTCAAAGATCCTATCTCTAAATGGAGTCACGTAAGACTTCAACATATGAATTTGGGAAGGCGAGGCCACCATACAGCCCATAATGCACATACAGTAAATTAAGGATCTGAAGTTTAAACTATGGATTTTCTGACTACAAAGCTCACATTTTTCTACTACACACACACTGCCTCTGGGCCATCAATTTTCTTCTGCATGGCCTTGCTATACCACCTTTCTAAGCACCTTGACATCCTACCATTTTAAGGCTCTGCTACTTTCCAGTAAGATTTTAAGGAAATTCAAATCTTTCTTCTCTTGAGAAGGTAGATGGTGTGAACTGTAAGGAGAAGAGGCAGCAGTCACGGAGTGAAAGGCTTGAAGTATAAATTAAGGAGATTGTACAGTTATGTCTGAAATAAGACATTTATTGAATGTATGTGGGTTGTGTTGCAAATGAATGCTAGACTAACTAAGTTATTCTCCACTAGGGGGACTAGTTTGAGGAGAAAATAACAGAGGACACTAAGGTCTACCTAGTCTTTGTTTCCTTTGTGCCTTACCAACACCCACTTAGGTGAACAGAGTACTTTTATTTATATATTAATTACTATGATTTTACAGAATAAAGAATTGAAGCTCAAGGAGTTTGTCTAGCTTGTGCAAGTGGTGGAACTAGGACTCCAACCCACTTGTTTGGACTCAGAGTGCAGTGATCTTTCGCTTGTACTGAAGGCCTCCCTATTCAGTGTGCCCACAGGATGCCCCGTGAAGTTCTGTGAGTAATTCATAGATTCACCGCAGGACGTGCTCTCAAAGAACTTCCTTTGTAAAAGATCAAACTATCACACACCTCATCCTCTTCTCTCCACACCCCCTGATGCCTGTGGCCACACCAGTGGATATGCACCTCTATGTTAGGCAAGCCCTAGCTTATATTACACTTACTGGAATCTATTTTCTGAAAATGCAACTTACCCGGAGAGGTGTGGGCAACTCACCATTACCCAGTATGACTGAGAGGTTTGTAAGCTCACATCTGTTCTCAGACTCTGTCTTTACCTGTCTGCCAAGATGCCACACTTGCTCCCCTTAACTGATCCTAATGCCTCATCAGTAAGGAGAGCTAGAATTGGTTTAAAAAAGTGACTTAACTGTCACAATAATCATGTTTTTCACTAGCAAATTGTGAAATATAAATTTTGTGGATCAAAACAATCATTTCATATATGAATTAGAATAAAATAAAATAGAAAATATCAGAGTATACTGCATGAAATTAGAGGAAATAGTGTTTCCTGAAACCTCTGTTTCCATTATTCCTCTGTGTGTGAGCTCACACACTGGGTCCTTATAATAAATGTATTTCTTGATCAAAGGTTGTGAAACAAAACAAAACAACCAGCTCTCTATATTTTTGAATTAAGAATTCTTTTGATAATATAAATGCTATAGGCCTTTTCTAAAGACAGATTTGTATGTTCCTATACCTATGTTTTGGGTACAATTTTGAAGTGCTTCTAGACCATATGCATGTCACCTGCTGGTCTCAATTTAAGAGCACATGATCTAGCACAGGGGTCAGAACCTATGGCTCGTGAGCCAGATGTGGCTCTTTTGATGGCTGCATCTGACTCGCAGACAAATCTTTAATAAAATAAATAATAATAATTTAATGTTAAAAATATAAAACATTCTCATGTATTACACAATTCACTTCCTACTGCTCATGTTCATGGTTGCGGGTGGCTGCAGCCAATCACAGCTGTCGTCAGGGAAAACACCAAATTTGTATTGGATAATGTGTAACGTACACGGGTCTTTGTGAGGTCAGGAAGTAAACTTCCCTCCTTTTAATCAAGTACCCAGCTATCTAATTGCAGAAACCCTTTTGACAAAGAAGATGGCTAAAAGAAAAAAAGATGAGGAATATCGTACTTTTCAGCAGGAATGGACAGAGGAATTTGCCTTTGTGGAGAGAGCGGTTCTGCAGTGTGTCTAATATGCAATGATAAAATTACATCAATGAAATGGTCAAATATAAAGTGGTACTTCAACACACACCATACTACATTTGCATTGAAATATCTAGCAGGAGACAGCAGGAAGAAATCATGTCAAGAGCTACTGTGCAGAGTGCAAGCTAGTCCACAGCAACTCTGTGTTTGGACCCCACAAGGTGACTGAAATTCAGCTAACTTTGCTGGTGCTTTAGCAATTGTGAGAAATGGAAAGCCATTCACAGATGGAGAGTATGCCAAAACATTCATGCTTGATGTTGTCAATGAACTTTTTGACGACTTTTCAGATAAAGACAAGATAATCAAACGAATAAAAGACATTTCTCTGTCGACAAGAACTGTTCACGATTGTACCGTCATCATGGCAAATCAAATTGAGGCAACACAAGTGAAGGACATAAATGCAGCACCATTCTTTTCTCTCGCTTTGGATGAGTCCACAGATGTAAGCCATTTATCCCAACTCAGCCTTATTGCAAAGTATGCTCTCGGTGACACACTACATGAGGAAAGTCTTGCTGTTTTGCCTATGAAAGAGATAACAAGAGGAAATGATTTATTCAAGTTTTTCACTGAGTTCGCTAAAGGAAAAAATCTACCAATGGATAAACTTATTTCGGTGTGTACTGATGGTGCTCCGTGCATGGTGGGGAAAAACAGAGGATTCGTAGTGCTTCTTCGTGAACATGAAAAGAGACCCATCCTAAGTTTTTACTGCATCCTACATCAGGAGACGCTTTATGCTCAGATGTGTGGCATGCAGCTTGGTGAGGTGATGTTGCTGGTCATTCAGGTGGTCAACTTTATTGTTGCCTGAGCTTTACATGATTGCCAGTTTAAAACACAGCTGGATGAAGTTGGAAAATTATCCTGGTTTGCTTCTGCACAGCAATGTGCATTGGTTGTCAAGAAGGAAGGTGCTCAGCCATTTCATGGCTTGTCTGAGCAAAATCCAGACTTTTCTTGAAATGAAAAACATCAAGCATCCTGAGTTAGCTAACGCTGAGTGGCTCCTGAAGTTCTACTATCTTGTGGACATGACTGAACATCTGACCTAGCTCAATGTAAAAATGCAAGGCATTGGAAATACAGTCTTATCCCTTCAATAAGCAGTGTTTGCATTTGAAAAGAAGCTGGAACTCTTCATCGCTGACATTGAAACAGGTTGTTTACTACACTTTGAAAAACTGGGAGAGTTTAAAGATGCATGCACAGCGAGTGACCCTGCTCAACATCTTGATCTCCAGCAGTTAGTGGGCTTCACATCTAATCTCCTGCAGTCATTCAAAGTGTGCTTTGAAGAATTCTGTGAACGCACTCGTCTTTTTAAGTTCATCACCCATCCACACTAGTGTGCAGTAGACAGTGCCGACCTGAGTTATATCCCCGGTGTCTCCGTCAAGCTATTTTGAGCTACAAGCTGCTGACCTGAAGGCCTCAGACATGTGGGTGAATAAGTTCAAGTCACTGAATGAAGATTTGAAAAGACTTGCACGACAGCAAGCAGAGTTGGCGAGCAAACACAAGTGGGGGGGGGTGAAAAAACTTCAACCCGCGGACCAGCTGATTGTCAAAACTTGTAACATGTTCCCATGACATACCACACACTGCAGCATGTCAGTATTGCTGTACTGACAATGTTTCGCTCTACGTATGCATGTGAGCAGTCTTTCTCACATCTAAAGAACGTTAAGACCAACCTACGATCATGTTTAACAGATGAAAGTCTCAATGCCTGCGTGAAGCTTACCCTCACCACGCATCAACCAGACTACAAAGCCATCAGCAAAACCATGCAGCACCAGAAGTTGCATTAATGGTAAGAAGTACTTTATTTTTTTTCTTTTATTCATTGTAGAGAGGAGACACAGAGTGAGAGAGAGAGAGAGAGAGAGAGAGAGAGAGAGAGAAAGGGTGGAGGAGCTGGAAGCATCAACTCCCATATGTGCCTTGACCAGACAGTGCAGGGTTTTGAACTGGTGACCTCAGTGTTCCCAGGTCGATGCTTTATCCACTGCATCACCACAGGTCAGGCAAGAAGTACTTTATTCATCATTGGTTAGCAACAGCATAACAACATTATTAAAAAGAATTCAGAGACTTCTTGTACTTTAAAAATGTTGGTGTTACATAAAATGCACATATTTACTTGTATTTAGTGTTAAATATATTGTATGGCTCTCATAGAATTACATTTTAAAATATGTGGCGTTCATGGCTCTCTGAGCCAAAAAGGTTCCTGACCCCTGATCTAGCACTAATGGCATGTGTTCCCCAGGAAGGGAAGAAATAGGTTTAGAGATTTCTTGAGGACCGTTTCCCTCAATATATCCACATGTTAGCCTGAATGCAGGTGGGCAAAGTGCTGTAAAGGGGATACTCAGCAATAGGAGTAGGCGCAGAGGAGGTGGGTAGGGGAAGGGAGGCTGCTTATTTGGGGTTGAGGATCAGACGATGTGTGTTTTTATTAGTTGGGATGCTATCCTAAGATCTGTGACAATGCCTCTCCTACTACATTATACCTATCAGGGCACTTTAATCACATTTCAGAGCATTTCATGGATATTTATTGATTGCTAATTTTCTTTAATTTTTTTCAGGATATATGGAGAGAGTGTGATGTCAGAGTATAGATTCTGGCATCAGAACGCCTGGGCTTGATCCTCTGCTCGCTCCGCCTTTTACCAGCAGCGTGGTTGTGGCAAAGCTACTTCAGCTCATTAAGCTTCCGTTTTATTCAGGCTTAGTGCTAAAATGGGGCAAATTGGACTGTTATGAGGATTAAATCGGTTAATAATGGAAAGAGGTTGCTTGCGTATTTCATTTTCTGACGTCCATCCCAGTAGATAGTGACTTTGAAAGAAATCACCATTTTATGATATTTCACAATTTTGTGGGTCAAGAACATGGGCAGATCTCCATGGGGAAATTCTTCTGCTTCATTAGCTGAAGTCACTGGGTAGTTTTTAAGCAGGCGGAAGAGTTGTGTAGTTGTGTGTGTGTGTGTGTTTGTGCGCGTGCGTGCATGCGTGAGAAGAGTGTTGCAAAGAGGCTTCATTCACACGTCTGGCCTGTGGTAGAGCTAACTGGAAGGCCGGAACTGTTGACCAGATCTCCTACATGTGACGTTTTCAGTGGCTTCTCCCAGAATAATTAGCTTTCTAATGAGAAGGCTCAGGGCTTCCATAGTGTGCTGAGAAGCAGAAAATTAAAGCTAACATCTTCTGAAGGGTGGGGTCCAGAAACTGACAGAGAGACACTTTGGCTCTATTGAACGTGTTAAAAGCTATTATGAAAGCAACCCCGATTCAAGGAGTCCCAGACACCATGTTTCCATAGGAGAAATATCAAAGAATTTGTGGTACCTTTAGCCTGCTACACTATGCATAGCGCCTAGAAAATGCAGGAAAAGTAAATCTAGGTTATAATTATTATATTATGTTACACATCTCAAACTTTCTCATTGTACTTTTATTTCAGATTCTCATCACAAAAATAAACTTTAGCCTTTTTTTTCTTTGCCTTTTTATACTTTAATAGGCATCATCAGTAGGTGGTGGCTGGAGATTTAAAAACTGGTATAGACCACACAGGCTACTCACCATTGATGTGGAAATCCCCCCACCAGCAACGATTTTAATTTATGCCACAGAACTCAGTTTCAGTTTATTCTTTGTAGCCCGTAATCCTACTCATAGCACCACACCTTTGCTGTGTTTCCTCACCAAAGGCCACAGACTTAGAAAATGGTGATATCTGAGGACATTAAAATTCATTAGTAAACAAGGAAATTTTCCGTGACGCTTGTGTTGCTTGACTGACTTGGGCTCTTCTTTCTCTCTCCAAACCCAACAAAATCTTCCAAATTTATAGAGCATAAACAAGAAGCCACAAAAACGAGTTACACAAGTTCACATAAAAATTTCTTGTAAAAGACGAATGGTTGTGTGGCATTAACCTAGACAGACATTTCCTGTAACTACATCTGCCCCTTAACAAATCAGCGTTTCCGAGCGGTTCTGTGTTCTTATCTATTGGTTTGGCTGTCGGAACATTTATTTCCTTCGGCCAACTCTTCAAGACTATCCTGCCTTCCTTTTCATTTAATTTTTCCACATTTATACTGCCCATGGGTACACAAATGCTGGTTTTGGTTTGTGAAGGTCAAGGTCAATTTACAGGCAGGTCCCTGGAGAAGTGAACACTTGTGGCTGGGTCATCTATTTCTCTGAATCTGTTACAGCTTCCACGATCCATGTAAGGGGGAGAAAACAGATAAGCTAAATTGGTTTTTGAGAAAAGGGCCACCTACAAACAGAGCACTATTGACCATGAAAATGGAGCATGACTATTTTTTTTTTTTTACAAAAAGGACACATTTGATCATCCGCCTCTGCCCCCTCATTTTAAAACCAAAATGTCTCTATCCTGTTTTCCTTTTTAAAACTATCATAATGTAAGTCATTCCCACCCCCTTCGGCCACACCCCCAGCCTCCCGGCCTCGGTTCTACCCATTAAGTAAATTCTATTTTGAGATCGTTGTTTTCCCCAAGTTTCCCAGAATTATCACTTCCTCCTCCAAAAACTGTTTTAATTTGTGTAGCCAGGCTGCTTGAAGAAGGGGTGTTTGCTAGCGGGGGTATCGATGCAGTAATGGAGTTGCAGTTCAACGCTGGTGACAAGAAGACTGATTTCCTTTTTCTCTTTAAGGATCATCAAACTATTTAGACTCCAGAGGATACAATTTGTACGTGACATCACCTGATGATAGCTGTGCCCTTTTTTTTTGTTTTTGTTTTTTAACTGTTCAGGCAATATACTCAGGCTAGCACATTTGCACCTTTGGATAGGTTTAAAGATAAGGCCCTCATTTTTTCTTTGGAAAAGAAAAATTGTGTTCTAACAAGTGCGAAGTTGCTATTTCCCGGAGGCCACCAGTCTCTTCTGTGTGACATTATTCCCATTAGCATGCCGCACTCTTGCAGACTCTACCCGAAGCACAGCGTGGTGGAGAGAGCACTAATTAAGAGCCAGGAGGACGAGCTTACATCCTCTCTTCTGCTGTCTCCCGAGCTCCTTAATTGGACCTGCACTTAACCTTCCTGATCGGCCTCTTTGCCATTTAAAGCAGCGACGAAGAACTACGTGATCTTACGGGACCCTGGCAGTTCAAAAGGCACACAGAGTGACAACAAGCTTAACGAGTTTAGCTGTGGTGTGAATTGGGAATGGGCGGTGTCAAATGGAACACTTCGAATCTTTGTTTTTGTTGTTCTTGTTGTTTTAAGGTACTCTCTAATGTTGATTTATAAGGTGACCAACTTTTTTTACGATGAAAAGGAGGACAAAAATAAATTAAAGAAAACAATATCGTAAATAAAAGAAATTTTATTTATTGCAACAATAATACACTGTAATATGATGAATGCCTAATAAAAATATTTGTGATATTTAATATTATAATTATGTGTACATGGTTATTAGTTTTTAATAATTGTAAGAAAAAAGTACTCATTTAGATACAAATACGTCACATCACACGCAATGGATCGACTCTGCATCAATCAAATTCCGACATTTAAAGATTAGTTTTCCAATATCAACAAGGAGGACATGTAGGAGGACACTTTTCGAGGGAGGACAGAACTTACAAAAGGATTGTCCCCCCAAAAGGAGAACGGTTGGGCACCTTAATTTAAATCACTCGTCTCTTTCATCTGAGACTTGCAACCAAAGCCGGTCCTGTCCCCTCGCTTCCCGCGATGAGGGGGACAGCCCGGCACCGTGTGCACGGAGTGTGAACGCGGAACGTGCTGAGCCCACACCACGTCTCTGTCACCTTTACTGCGTGCGACAGCGTTTCCAATCCAAGTCATGTTCACAGGTCTATTTCTGGCAGCAAACTGCTTGGCCACAGGCTTCGTATAATTTCTCTTCTTTTTCTCAGCATAGCACTTTCCCAGTTCGTGTAAACTCTGTTAATTATTTTGGCTGTCAGCTGAATAAGAAGAAGAAGAAGAAGAAAAGCCTCCCGTTTGCTAAATCAAGGATGACGAAGTGCACCCAGAAGCGCTCTCGCTACAAAACTCTTGACTCCGGAAGCTAGTGCGGACTCACCCTGGGCGTCAATGCGTTGCGAACAAATATCGATTCATCATTTTCCTTTATTAGTTGGTGTCCTCTTGGTCGTGTAATACATTTGACTTGGCTGCTGTCTTTCAGGAGAGCAGGATGCTGCAAACCCGGGCTGACACTGTCAGCAAAAGGATCCCAGCAGTTTCTGGAGCTGGGGAAACGGATAATTAGCGGTCCTCTCCTCTGATAAAAAATATAAATAAAGGTCAGAGGGCGGTGGCGCTTCTTTTCTCCCCCGTATCCTATTAAACTTTGTGCAGTAGGAGGCGGAAGACACCGTGTGGAAACGGGAACATTCTGACCCTTCTGTTAGCTCACACTGCTCCCTGGACGAAGGTTTCTGTGCCCTTTAAACAAGGACCAGAGGCCAGTTCTGCCATGTGCACAGCGGCCAGAGCAATACAAGTGTCTGGGCAAGGGACACACTCCACGGGAGGTCTTTCCACTCAACTCTCAAGGAACATGTATTCTTAGGTGCGAAGGAGGGAATCAAGCTGCCTTTATAGGTCCCAGTTGATAAGCAGAGGTCTAGCAGTCAGTCCTCTCTGGCTCCGAGGATGAATTTGACGGAGTTAGTTTACACATAGAAGATGTGCTTTCAAGGACCAGGAACTGACGTGTTTGAGGACGCAGCACATTCTCTCCCCGAGCTTGTATTTTTCTCCTCCTGTGGCACACTGGTTTGTGTTATTTAGTCCTCGCTGCCGGGAAGATAGACATCTCTCAGCCCCTTTTTAGCGTTGGCTTCTCTTTTATGTTGGAGACTTTCTTCAGATGTCTGGTGATTTTTGGATGTGTCATCATATATAAAAGTTGGATATGTATATATATATATATATATATATATATATATATATATATATATATATATATATATATATATATATATATATATATATACTTATTGTAATGTTGGTCTATGTATGTGCAGGTGTATGTGTGTTTGCGGCTTGTTGGCTGCAGGAGTAGGTGTAAGGTGTCCTTAGGCAGTCCCCTTGTGGGTCTCAAGTCTGTATGCTTAGATCTTCTTTCTTGTCATCAGTTCAGAGTTCTTTGGCTGAAATCCTCCTGTCCAAATGGTATAAACCTGGCTGCCAGCATGCTCAGAGAGAAGAGGAAGATTAAGAGTTCAGTTCCTCAGTGTTTAGTGTAGACCAGGGGTCCCCAAACTACGGCCCCTGGCCGCATGCGGCCCCTGAGGCCATTTATCCAGCCCCAGCCGCACTTCCGGAAGGGGCACCTCTTTCATTGGTGGTCAGTGAGAGGAGCACAGGATGCATCCGCACCCATAGTTCCCATTAAAATACTGGTCAGCTTGTTGATTTAAATTAATTTGTTCTTTATTTTAAATATTATATCTGTTCCCATTTTGTTTTTTTTACTTTAAAATAAGATATGTGCAGTACGCATAGGGATTTGTTTATAGTTTTTTTTTTATAGTCTGGCTCTCCAACGGTCTGAGGGACAGTGAACTGGCCCTCTGTGTAAAATGTTTGGGGACCCCTGGTGTAGACTACCATATTCAGATGCCTGGTGATGACACAGATCTTGGGCTCAGCCTGATGAAAGAAGACTTGAAATCTAATTGCTCTTCAAATAGACTTTCAATCATTATTCTTCTTGGTTCACACTGATGTGTGCTTCCACATGTAAATGGTTTCCAAGCTTATATACTTTTGGGGCGAACTGAATACTTTCTGGATTTGCTCAGTGTTACCTCAGGATTTAGCTTCCTGGGATTTGTAAGTCTTTTATTACTCATTCTGTTTTTCCAAATTTTGTAGCTATGGTTTTTTTATGTACTATTTTTTCTTGTGAATTTACACTTAAAAATCTTTATTTGACACATAAAATATTTTATTATGGAATTTTCAAATGTACAAAAGTAGGTAGAATAGTACAGTAAACCTCCATTTACTCATCATTCAGCTTCAACCAATACAATATATTGCCAATTTCATTCCAGCTATTCTTCACTGCCTTCTCTCACTACTCTAACTCCCCATTAGAATAAAGTAAAACAAATCCTGGATTTATACCATTTCATTTATAAATATTTTTTCATGTTAAACTAAGAGGCAAGGAGTTAAAAAATAATTTAAAAAGCAATTATTATACCCAGCCAAATTAACGGTAGTTACTTAATATAATTTAATGCCCAAATTTATGTTAAATTCTCTTTGAGTATCACAAACATTTATATTTTTATTTTATTTTACTCTTTTATTTTTATTTTGATCAGAATCTTCAGAGTATCTGGCTGAGCAGCCAGCAGGTGTAGCTGACCTCGTTGTTAAGCATGAGGAAATACGACCGCACTGTTTCTGCCCATGTTGGTGTAGGAGTGATGTAGCTAATCATGACCACGTACTCGTGATCACTCTAAACAGCTTTGGTTGAAGCCTTTCGTACGAGCAAATGTGTTAACAGTGCCCTCGGGTTTGCTCAGAAGCGTCCTAATTTGAACTCTTGTCCTGTGGTCGCCCTACGTATACAGACGGGTCCTACTACCAAGCGAGGAACATGTGAGGATCTGTGATTCTTTAGGGTTATTTCCCCTCCAGATAAAAGGTCCTCAAATGGCTCTATTTCTTAAAAGTGTGTTCAGAAGGATCACTTCTTTCTGCTGGTTTTCCTCCAGATTTGATTGGGGGATAGTACAGCAAGGTGACTTCCCTCTGTAATGAGTGTAGCTGAACTTTTTCAGCTTTTCCAGCCCAGTTTAGTCTGTGCATCCCTGTACTGGGGGGCACATGTGGGATTCAGTAGTTTGGAGATGGAGAGGACCCCCCCCCTTTCCATCTGTTTTATTATTCTTTAGTTCATCACCTGGACAGTTTCTCAGCTAGCATTATCTCTGTGTTCTTGCTCCTTTTGTTCTTCTGTGATTTGGTGCTTGAAAAAACTCACCTATGTTGAGTTCCTTTCTGGCTGGGTGGGATTTATGGTCCCTCAGCTTTGTTAGGTTTCATTGTCACTCACTTTTTATCTTCCAGGATTTGTTTAATGGTTTCTGGTAGCATACCACCCAGCTGGCAAGTTCTGTTAGGGATTTATTTTTATCATTTTATTTCTTTATTATTAGAAAAGGAATTTGAGGAAGCAGGGAGGCTGAATTCAAGAGTGGTAAGCCATCTTCCGTGGGAACCTCTATGCCTCTTTTACTTATTATTATAGACTTCTTGAAATACTTTCATTTTTATCCTACATTTTTCTTTCTTTTTCTTTTTTCTTTAAGTGAGAGAAGGGGAAACAGAGAGACAGATTCCTCCTGCATGTGCCCCAACCTGGATCCACCCAGCAATCCCCATCTGGGGCCGATGCTCGAATCAACAGAGCTATCCTCAGCTCTAGAGACCTACACTCCAACCAATCAAGACCATGGCTGAGGGAGGAGAAGAGGGAGAGATGGGGGAGAGAGGGGGGATAGTGAAGCAGATGGTTGCTTCTGATGTGTGCCCTGACTGGGGACCGAACTCAGGATGTAAGCACGTTGGCCATCAGTCCATCCACTGAACCAACCGGCCAGGGCCAAAGCACCATCTTCTAACTTACAATTTAGTTCAAGTACCTGAGAAGAGGAGGTACTAGGGAAAGCATAGAGAATAGATGCCTTAATTTGGGATGAGGTTGGGAATGTGCAGGAGGTGTGAAGAGAGAGAGCAGGTAGAAAAAAGGAAGCTGGGAGGCTACATAATACTTTAAAAGACCTGAGGTTTATACTCACACAAATAACTCAGAAAAATATGAGAAGGCAAGGTCTAAAGGGATGTAAAGTACAGCATAAGGACTAGAGTCACTAATGTCTGGTATCAGATGGGTACTGAAAATATCGGGAGAAGCACTTTGTAAAGTATATGATTGTTGAATCACTATGCCGTACACCTAAAACCAATTAAAAATAATATTAAAAAATAAAATGTAAAGTTCTTTTTTTTTCAAAATTTCTTTTTATTTTACTCATTTTAGAGAGGAGACACAGAGTGAGAGAGAGAGAGAGAGAGAGAGAGAGAGAGAGAGAAAGGGGGGAGGAGCTGGAAGCATCAACTCCCATATGTGCCTTGACCAGACCAGTGCAGGGTTTTGAACTGGTGACCTCAGTGTTTCCAGGTTGACGCTTTATCCATTTCACCAACCCAGGTTAGGCTAAAATGTAAAGTTCTTTAAAAAACAACTCAAAACCAGAAAACAAGGCCCATTGTCCTTTTCTATCTGTTCCAAGTTCCTCTCTTCTCAAGCGCCACACTGTTTTTCTGTGTCTTATTTTTCCCTTTAAAGTTGTCCTTGATTCTCCCAGGCCATAATCTTTACGTGGATATGTCCCTGCTCTGGCTGCAATTGTTTCCAGACTCTTTGAGGGATACCTGAATTTAATCATACATCTGATCTAGGAAATCTCTAGAGAGGGGCTTGAAGACAACTAGGCAATGCTTAAGACGATAAAACACAGAGATGCTGAGGCAGCTCCTGGTTTGCTGTGTTCACATTGTTCTATACCTTACCTAAAGTTGTTTGGGAATCATAGTTTTATAAAAGAAAAGTAAACTGACAGTTTTCTAATGCTTTCTAAATTCTGTAAATGCGGAAGACTCCTCAATAGAGATAGAATACAGTTTGCAACATTCAGTCTCAATGCCTACACGCTTCAGTTGCATTAATGACATAATCAGTAAAGTTGTCTAGAGACGAAGAACGTAGCTCAGTCTACAATAGTACCTGAGTCTCATGTCATGGACAGCATTTTAACTGCTTTTCCCTCCAGTCGTTACTGCTCGGAAGAACGCATTATAATTTTCTGAGAAAATAATGTTTAAACCAAAGTTCAATGCTTATTCTCAAAAACATATTTGAATCTTAACATTGTCTTTTTATTCTGATTAAATATGAATTTCTTATATTTAGTGCTAGATTGAGAAATAACTGTGTAACATTACCCCCCACTCATGCCTTAGACTCTTTTTCTCCTTCGTAAAGAAAGGCACAGGAGCCTGATCAGTGGCAGCAGCCCAGTGGATAGAGTATCAACTTGGGAGGCTGAGAACCCAGTTTGAAATTCCAAAGTCATTTGCTTGAGCACAGGCTCACCAGCTTAAGCACGGGGTCACTGGTTTGAGCGTGGGATCATAGACATGACCCCATGGTCACTGGTTTGAGCACAAAGGTCTTTTGGCTTAAGGCCAAGGTCATTGGTTTGAACCCAAGGTCACTGGCTTGAGCAAAGGGTCACTGGCTCAACTTAAAGCCCTTGGTCAAGGCATGCATGAGAAACAATCATTGAACGACTATATCACAGCTATGAGTTGATGCTTCTCATCTTTCTCCCTCCCTTTCTCTGTCTCTCTTGCTAAAAAGAAATAGTACAGGGAGCAGTTAAAAATTTGTGAATACTGGTCATGATGATCTGAAACATGAGAAACTCAAACTGCTCAATTAATTCTCCATTCCATCACAAATAAATTTTATCCTTAGGGACAATGGAAGGGGGGGGGAGGAGAAAATGATGGAGCCCAGTAAGCATCCTACCTGCCTCCAAAGCCTCTGCCAGCACCCACAGCTCTAGACTCCTGTCTTCCTTGGCCGTGCCCAGCCAACCCGTGGGCTTCGTGCCTAATTCAGAACAAGAAAACAGATAAAATGTGAGACAGCGAATTCTGCTCTGTTAGGTTTGTAAACTGCAGCGGGTAGACTCAGTGAGAAAACATCAGACAAGGTTATCTTTTAAAAATTATTTTCATTGTAAACATAATACATGTTCACGTAGGAAAAACACAGGAAAGTCTAAAAAAGAAATATCGACAATTCCATGTCCTAAAGAATCACTATTAACACATACTTTTAAATTTCTCTAAAGGTTCTTTCTGTATACACACACATACAGTATATAACGTATATGTGTGTATTTCATATACGTGGACATATACATACGTATCTGCATTCATACAGCTATATATTTTGCTTTATAATTTTAATACATTAATCACAAATGGTTTATATATTCCAATGCTGTTTTATACAATCTGAAAAAAAATACGCTAACCATTTCTTTGTTGTATATTTTAGGTTATTATGCATTTACTACACGTTGGTTCTCTACTCATGGTGCTTTTGGTACAGTGTTTGCCTCAGAGAGCAGTAAGATTGATAGAGGGAGTAAACAGACAATTTTGTGAGAGTGATAAATTCTGTCACAGAGAAAATGCCCGGGATTAAAACTCCTACAGCAGGGAATTTGATTCATGCTGAAGGTATCTAGGACGTCCTTTTAGAGAAGATTAACATCTGAGCTAAGGCTTGAAGGCTGAGTAGGAGTTTTAGGAAAAGGAGTGGGTATAGATAATGGATAGGGGTGTGGACCAGTTCAAAAGGTCAGAGAGCAAAGCATATGGGAGAAATAGAAAGCAATCTCCTATCAACAGAGGCTAGGCTAATGAGGTAGGAGTGGGGAAGTGATAAATGAAACAGGGGAGAATTAGGTAGAGCAGATAATTAACAATCAGTCTAAATGTTTGAATTTCATTCAGACAGTACAGGTACTTGGAAGCCAGGAAAGGTTTTCAGCTGGGAGTGGTGTCATCAAATCTGCACTTTGGAACACATTCTGGGGAAAGATTTAAGGTCAATAAAGTATAGAGTTATGGAGATTAGTTAGAATTTTGGTCATGAGGACTGCCGCCTACAGAATGGGTTGAAAAACACTGATTGAAATGACATAGTAGGGGTCTCTGTGGTCTTTCTGAGAGCAGGTGCAGCGGAGTGGGGGCGGAGAATCCTAACCGCAGAACCTCGTGACATCAATGGGCAGTAAAAGGAGAAAAGCTGTCCATTCTTCAGAAACTGGACGACGAAGAGAATGAGAGGCGATCCAGGCCTGTAGCTGTTGCAGAATGCGGAGTCAGGGAAGTTGCTTCCTCCCAGATATCATCCATCAGTTCGAGCGCTTTACGCATTATCCCCAAATTTCTCTCTTGGCTTCTAGCATGGACCATAGTGTCATCGCTAGTGGCTTGGCTTTGGGGGTGAGGAGGGTGAATTGTCTTTCATTATACATGAAAGAAACTTGACCCTACACAGTTAACTATGCCTCTAAACAGATTCTTGAAGAAACGGTGAATCAATGAGGGGTAATGGACTGGAGCATACATAAAGCCTGAGAAAACTGAGTCTCTATCCCAGCTCTCAGGGCTGGACGAGCTGCATGGCCTGAGCCCAATTACTTGGCTCTCTCAGCCTCGCTTTTCATGTATGGATAGTAATACCTATTTTTCAAGATTCTTGAGTGGATTGAGATAATGCCAGGGCTTTATAGTACAGAGGAGAAGGCTATATGGAGGTGGAACGGTTGGCCTTTGAATCTCAGTTTTTTCACCTGTAACATAAAGGAGTTGAATTATATAATCTCTGTGCTCTCTTCCGGCTCTTACCAAGTGGGGCTCCAATATCTTTTAGTTCAGAACCATTTCTTTATGTTCTTTGTGCACTCGATAGATATATTTGGAATTGGTCTAGGGTGTAAACCATTCTGTGTAAGATAGTTTAGTTTCTGTTAGAAAAGGCAATTAGAACACCTAAAGATTGACTTACAAATAAAATGGAAAGATAGATTCTGTTGTGCTTGGGTGTGCTTTTCAATAGATAAGCTTATCCCAGGACAGAGAAAACACTCCCCAAGGCACTTTCTAGATCCTTTGGAAATGCCTTTGAGGAGAGGGACATCTGGTATGATATCATATCCCCCCCCCCAAAAAAAAATTAGGTCTGTGTTTTGGGAACCTTTTGGATTGATTGTTCGACCTGAACTATTTGTGCTTCTGGATGTTTATCACTGCTAGTCTGGGGTGGTTGAATAGACTTTGTAGCAATAAGCCACGTGAATAAGGGCAGAGTTGAAACCAACCAGCGAGTGTTCAGAAGAGAAGAGGTGAAGTAAGAGTGAATCGGTGAGTGTAAGTGGATGGGTGAGAACATGAGAACAACAGAGTGTAAGGGGACCGGAAATAGATGAGGGGCTGAGAGACACCAAAAAGGGAGAGACAGGGGGCATGTCAGGTTGAGCTGGGCTAGAACAGGAGGGACAAAGAAGACAGCTGGCTTCCTCACAGCCTCATTCCCACCTGTGCGCTCAGCTTGCTTGGCTTAATTCATGCTGTTCCTCGGAAGGGTCGGAGGGTTTTATTTGGGTGGACGTATTATGAGATTTCACCCTCTCATTTCAGGAGAGGGTAGAAAACACTCTCATTTTCTGATAGCAGATAAGCGCTTTAAAGGTTAAGGCAAATAAGGCCTGTGATTTATAAAGGAGAATGAAATGACTAGGAAATAGGAGTAATAAAAAACAATATTGCATCTATTGTGGTTTTATTAAAAACCACTCTCTGCAGAACTTTTAACACATGGTGTCTCAACTACAGTTTCTGCCTGAATTATGGAAGAATTTCTACTCTGAGTGTTATTCTTCCCAAGCGGCCTATACCATAACTTGATTTTTAAAATTAAAGAGGGTCGGCAAATTTTCCATTGGGGATAATCCAATTCGGCACTACTTGAGATCATTGGAAGCGGCCAGGGTGTCCTGGGAATTTTCCCATCTACATTGTCTACTTTATTGGAGACTCCGTATCTGTTAAGACACTTTGCTCAGCTATAACTTTGGCAAGAAATGACGCCTGGCAGGTCATTGGATGGCCTCTTGTCTAAGTGGACCCTTTGGAAGGAACTTGGTCAGCAGGAGCTTTGTAGGCAGTTAGGCAGTGCCGCAGCCCTGGGGACCTTCCTTGGCAACCTGAAAATGACACTAACATTATGGGAGATTTCCCCAAAGACAGACACTTTCAATTAACCAAATTATTCTAGCGGAGCATCACTCAGGAAGATTTAAGGCAGAGCCAGTCGCGGTGCCAGCCAAGAGACCTGCTCTGCCAGCTGAAAGGCGAGTGCATCCTTCCCTGCCAGCTTGCCACGAGCTGAGCTGGTTCTTGTCGCCGCGGCCCATCTACCCCGCACATTTGACTTAAGGCCCGGGATTACCATATCTTTGTAACTATTCTCGGGCAGCAATGGATCCTGGGAAAAAGGACGGGTCTCACATGTGAGAGTCCAGGAACGTGATCAACATGCAGCACGTGGAATGGATCTTCCTTCTTGACGTTTTACCTCCTTTCAACCAATTGTTCTTGGTTAGAGCAAAACCATCGCGCGACTCTCTGCCAGCGATTATGATTCATTTTCACTCTGCTGATCAAAATGCTGTTTCTCGGGGCTCTGATGGTGCTCAAGACACCTTACAGAGGGACGATTTTTCTCCAAGTTGGCTGGTGTAGATCCCGTATTTCACATGAAGTAGTGGAAAAGATATGTAAAGCCTCCTTTGCCTGATATGTTCCCTTATTCTGGGAAAGCATGCTCACAAGGATTCTGAAAGGCAAACATCATATTGCTGATTTTATATATCTCTATCTATCTATCTATCTATCTCTATATATCTATTTCTATCTATCTATCTATCTATCTATCTATCTATCTATCTATCTATCTCTATCTATCTATATATTTGTGTTGCTGTTACTTAAGATCAATAATACCTAGACTACTGAATCTACTTTCTTCTAAGGGGCCATATGATATTAAGGACACACCAATTTCAAAGGATTTGTAAGGATGAGAGAAATTTTTTCCTTGATGAGCCATAACTTCAGTCAATAATATGTTAAATATCCAACGTTGCCTGAGGCTGTGTTCCACCTATGGTGAATTTAGCAGTATGGTAGAAAAGAAAGAGTCCTGAGCTTGATTCCACAAGATCTCAGTGCAAATCCGAACTCTTCTTATTTGTGAACGAACAGGTGTGAACATGGATAGAGCTCTTCATCCCTAGGGGGAAGAGGGAAGGGGGAAGGGCGGATGGGGAAAGAGGGGAAGGGAGAGGGAGAGGGGGAGGGGAGGGGGGTAGGTTGTAGGGGATAGGGAGTAGAGGGAGGGGACGGACTTACACCCCTGTGCCTACCTGTGCGCTCGCATGTGGTATTCTGTGGAAGAGCTACACTCAAGGAGCCAAAGAGCCGCATGTGGCTTGGGAGCTGCGGCTTGCCAACCACTCGGCTAGACCCTTTCTCGGTCTCCTGCATCTCTGACATCTAGGGCTCCCTGAAACCAGGCATCCCTCCTCTTGATGAATTAACTATCAGCACCCAAGCATTTACCATATAATTTTGTGAAAGCACTTATTTCTAACACTCAAGTGATTAATATTGAGGAACTATTTTCTCCCAGGATTTTACCCCACCTGTCTCATATTATTTCAGATAGTGGAAATTTGGGGAATTTGAAATGAAAGAAGGATACATCATTGTCATCCCTATAGTCATACACGCACAGTTACAATGAGAACTCTTGGTTTGGGTGCCGTTGGCAGAACTGGAACACAAGTCTAATAGATGTATGTATTTAGCCTTTAACATAGGCCCATCTGGTCTTATTGTATTACAGAGGCCTTGGATTTCCAGCTGGACGGTAAATCCCTGAAGGTCTGGGAGTGTAGCTGGAGGCTCCATGCGTTCCAAACACTTGCCATTTACCAGTTAGCATAACTGACCGTTAATCACTTAATATGTAATACAACAATTTCCTTTTTGTAAATAAAACTTATAGAAAATTTGTATAGGTGAAAGAAGTCTTCTTAGTCACTAAAATGTAAAGAATTTTCCACAACAGTCAATAAAAAAGGAATGCAGGAATGAATAATTTGGTCTACTGTGATAAACTGAAATCTACGCAGTGTAATTAGTGTTTACTTGATTTTTAATTGATAATACCTCTCATACATCATATTGTATACAGCTGAGTAGTTGCTGCTTCACAAATAGCTTACCTAGAAGATGATTACATACTATGTATCCATCTGTCTGGTTCCTTCCACTATCACCTTTTAAAACTAGGAATTGAGGACCAGAATATCCCCGTTTTCCACAATATTTAAGGATGTCTTTCTTCTCTGAATTCTACAGCTATTCCTTTGTCCTGTTGGTTTGGCACTATGATACGTCTTTTGTTACAAGATTGTGTTGCTACTACAGTCTTTGCTGTGTGTCTTGCCTCCCCACCTGTATTGAAAGGTTGAGGGGAAGTATTATGTATCTTATGATACTGTATCCCAAGTCTGTAATAGAGCATTACTTATCTAGAAAGTGCTCAATTTATATTTGTTGCAATCCTATAAGTAGTCAACAGACACATTGCCCAATGCAAACTCACAGTAAAATCAGCAAACGTACGTTTAATTCAGGAAATAACCTTACTTTAAAAATAGCTATTTTAATAGTAAATTAAGTATTCAAAATGTTTTGTTATGCTGTTTTCCTTATATCAAAAAATATATTAGGTCTGTTACATCCTGCCGTCGAGTTTAGGCACGTATGTAAGTGCAGGATATTTCAAGATTTAAAATGCCTTTAATTAACCTAAAACAACAAATCTGCGGGGCAACCCGCTTTTTTCTTTATCAGCATTGCAGTGCACATTAAAATGTAGAACAGCTTTCTAATTTCTAATAAAAGAGATAGTAGGTTTTTATTAATAGAAATTTATGTGATGTCTGATTCATAGCTCATAAGTGCCCTTATAACGAATCCTTAAATTTATATCCTTTGCCTAGATATGGAAGAATTTGGGGTATTTTTGGGAAAAAAACTATCCTAGACCTCATAAAACATAGTAAATAAAACATTTATAAAGGCATTATAAAAGGGACACTCTAGGAAAGTCAATATAAATCAGGGTCCTTGGAGTCCTTTTTTAAGATTCAGGCTATGGAAATAATTTTTCTCATTAAACTCCCTTAGTTATGAATGTGAGAGTTTAATAATTCATAAATATTTAATAAATTATTATTTCTTACAACTTATGAGTGTTTGGACAACTGAAGCTTTGTTTAGAATATGAGTCTATGTCTGGCTGTGTGGGGAAGTAATGCTTATAAATGCTTGACACTGTGTGTCTGGGAAAAAGAGTGTCTAAGCTTTAGAGAGGGCAGAAGGATGTTTAGTGGGATTCTAGATGGTATAAATTTGGAAGTGCCCGATGGGAATGCTTTATTCTTAAATCGCAAAGTATTATTGTTGTTACGATCATTATTATCACTAATACAAATAACGAACCTGACAGAGGTTGCAGAATTCATGCTGGGTGCACTTATTTAAGCTATAACACTGCAATGTAGGCGTCCACATCTGTCTCACATTGGAACAAACTAGAGCTTGGACGCTTAAGAACGGGAAGGAAACAAGTGTGGAAACTAAATCTGATCTCAAATCTCTCCCAGTCCAAAAACCCATGCTCTTAAATTGCATTGTGTTGATTTCCCGTGCCAAAGAAGAGTTATTTTTCCTTTTACTATCTAAAATATAGGTGGTTCTTCGCATCCTGGTTCTGGCACTGTTCATGCGGGAGCTTCCAATAACTGCCCGTCACGATGTGACAATTACGCTTGATTAAGCAGATCCAGTAAGTACTTGATCGACTTTTTCCCATAATTGCTGACATTCTGCAGCCAAAGGGAAAAGAACACTTGACATTATTCTAAGCACTCTGGCCATCTCCCTTTGTCCCTCCCAATAATACCAGACCCTGAGTTTCCTAAGAACATGTTCTCAGATTCTTAGACTCAGCCTGGATTCCAAGGTTTATATCAATTACTTACTTAGGAAATTTGAATGTTTGAGGTCTGCAAGTCCTGCAAGCAGACAGGTGACAACTGATAAGATTTGAGGAATACTTTGGAAAAGTGTTACTGTTGCTATTGGTCAGTTTTTCCCTGTGAATGCATTGCTATGGATTTTGAAGTCTTTATAATTGTCTGTATAGGTACAGTTAAGTAGATATTAAGGGAAGAGAGCAAAGTGAATCATTCATTAAAAAGCCTGCTTGCTTCTCTAGGAAATTACAAGTTTGCACTCTCCCCAGGGCATCCTCTGCTGTATCAGGACCTAATTCTCTGAAGCGACAGGATTGTTACTGGTCATTACCCAGTGGAGGAATAAAAACAGCAGTAGAAATTCTTCTGCTGGGCACATGCCTAGTAGAGGTCAAGATGGCACAGAGGGAGATGCTTCCACTTTGAGGCAAGTGCAGTAGGAACTAAGATGGCAGCCATACTGCCTGTCAGTCTAGTCTGAAAGAAGGATATGATTGGACAGGGACATGAAACGCAAAAGATCTAGAAAATGCTTTGGTGAGGGGGAGAATCCAATGCCAGCTTATGAAAGATTGGGATGGTTAGTTTAAAGAAACATCTAGTCAAAGATCATACCATCAACCTAACAAAGAACTTGCTCTCTTCTGCCTCTCACGTGGTAACACAAGTTTGCCCTGTTCATCTGTATGTTTTCCAAGTGGCCATGCACCTTCAGGGGCGGCAGCCGCCTGGGGCTCGCAGCCAGGATGCCATGCAAGAACACAGTGCCAGCCAGACAAGGTCAAAGGCTGGACTACACTAAGCTTTGATGTAGATTGAATCACAGCACAGAATATCTGGACACTGGTCTTTGTATTGGCCTGATCAAGGCCAGGTTGGACTCTTCCCAGGGTAGGACAGATGGAGATGAGATGTTAGGAACCTGTGAATAGCCTTTTGTTTCAACCTCTAATATATCTTATCAGGAAGCTCACCCTCCCTCACCTCCATGTGTGAGTCTCTGAAATGCTTTTCTTTTTTCTTTTTTTTTTTTAAAGTGAGAGGCGGGGAGGCAGAGACAGACTCCCACATTCCCACATATGCCCTGACTGCCTGGGGATCCACCAGCAAGCCCCCTATCAGGCGATGCTCTGCCCTCTGGGCAACTGCTTCGTTGCTCAGCAACCAAGCTATTTTACTGCCCGAGGCAGACAATGGAGCCATCCTCAGCCCTTTCCAGCCCTCTTTGCTTCAACCATTCAAGTCATGGCAGGGAGGAGGGGGGGGGCAGAGAGATATATAGAGGAAAGAGAAGGAGGCAGAGAGAAGCAGGTGGGAGCTTCTCCTGTGTGCCCTGACTGGGAATCGAACCTGGCACTTCCATGTGCCAGGATGATGCTCTACCACTTGAGTCAAGCGGCCAGTGCCTGGAATACTTTCCTTAAACTCCATGAAGGAGCTTCATTTCCACTGGCGTGCAATGTTGCAGAACCCTCTGAAAATACACAGAAAAGCATGCTTCAAAAATTATAAATGCATCATGCTGTCATGAGAATATAAGCAACACCATAGGTTTATAGTCCACTGAAAAGATGACTTTGGCAATGGTCCTCAGAAGGTGTATCAGAATCGCTCAGTAAGCTGCAGAGAGCTCTGGGCCCTGCGCCCCCTGCCTCAGGCTATCGAGCTCTCCAACCTGAAGTACTGAGGTAACATAGATGGCTTAAGGCAATGACGTTTGCTTTTATGTGGCACTTTAATGTGGTCAAGCAGCATCCCTGAATGACTCTCCTCCAAATTTGACTCAGGAACTTGAACTTTTCCTATAGCAGGCTCCACTGTCCAGAGTTCACTGCTTCCATTGATACAGGTACAAAGATGGGGAAGCACACAGCAAGTGGGAAAACCTGGGCAGCGGAGGCCATGAGCCGCAAAGGAGACCTTACTGGCCACACCCTTGCTTCGGACAGAACTGAATACAACAGAACACAGGAGGGCGGATAATACGCCCAGGAGGCTAATAGACACAGTCGGGTGCATACATGGCGTTTTCTCTTCCCCGTAGGTTCTGTGAGTAAGACTGGGTGGAGTAGAGAAAAGCAAAATCAGGTCAGCAGAGAAATGTTGCTCCTAAGATAATTTTGATGGATGTCTAACAACACCTTTGTTAATATAGGTCTGTGGGAAGAATGTGTGACCATGATGTTATTTTGGGGGCAGGTTATTTTCATTTTTTTAGTCTGTAACATGTTCCTGAGGAATATCCAAATGTGGACTATTGATAAGGAGTATCTGACACTGGCACTAGCTTTGTGGGCATGTACTTAAGCGGCTGCACAGGGCTCTGCTCTTACAAAAGGCTCCATCCACATTGGGTTGAGTGCTATGCTGTTGTTCTTTTAAAATTCTTTATTATTTTGAACAAGAAGTTCTGCATTTTTATTTTACCCTGGGCCAGTGTTTTAAGCACTCTGGCCATCTCTCCTTATGTTGCTGGGCTTACCTGAGACTCATGCCTTAGAAGAGAATAAAATTGGGCTCAGTGATAAAAAAAAAAAGATATAGTCTTTAAAATGCAGTAAATTCTAACTGACCTTCTAAAGACGACAGGTTACAATAGAAAAAGCTTTGTGTATATGTGTTGGTGTACACACACACACATGCACACACATGCATGCACACGTTAACATGTGCCCACATAGGAATGTATTTTTTTAGGACAAAAATTATTGGAAGCAATTTACTTTAATTGATACTTATTGAGCATCATTCCATTGTTTATTGTTAGCTACTCAGGTAAAGAACTGGTTGATACCAAATGCATAAACATTTGTTCCACATAAATGGGTGTTTTAGTTGGGTAAGTTTTAATTAAGCAACCTTTATTATACAAGCAACTGTTTTTGAAACCATGATAAAACTACTATAACTTGCTAATTCTGGTATCCAGAATTTGAAGGTGTTGACGAATCTGGTCTACTATAACCTTGAATAGAAGTTTAGCTAGGAATACCCCAAATATTTGGCAACAAATATATGAAATAAGAAACTTGCCCAATGTGATGCGTTAAACTCTATTTCTACTGCAAATATCTAGGCACCTGTTCTCAAGCTCATAGAATCATTTGATTCTGAAATGAATTTATTTTTAAGTTCTGCTTCTGCACTACTTGCCCATCTCACTACTTGTAGCATATCCCGTTGTGAAGCCAGTAGCTGCGGCCACCATTGCAGCCGCCTGGCCCGTGCAGGTTCACTTTGGATTCGGACAGACGGTAATGAAACAACGGAGCCAAGAACTGGTGAGCCATCAGCTTTAATTCTAGCTTGCACCCGGCGGGCAAGTAAACATACACACTGGGTTCCAAAACCCACTCATTCAGTGCTCACAAAGCTACTGGCTTATCTGAGTTTCCTAGAATCAAAGGTTTCTACCTCACCAGACTTATTCACCTCTGTTCCCCATCTCCTTCTCCAGCACAAACTCTGCGCAAACTGGGTTCTCCTTCAGCACTCCACCATCGTGGCTGCTTCTCCTGGCCTCCTCCACGTGGCCTTTCTCTGCTCTCCTCTCTAATGCTAACCTCAGGAACTGAGAGAGAGCAAGTTCCAGTTCTGCCCCACTTTATAGTGTAGATTCAAAACCTTTAATCTAATATACAAACAAGGAAGTCTCTGATACAAAGCCACTTATCTGAGGCATAAATGGGATTTCTCATAAGAGTGCACCACCCCACATCAAAAAGGGTGGAAAAGGCTTAGTCTTAAAACTAAGCCTTGAGCTATAACAACTCTGCCTGCTTACAGCCTGTCTCCCACACACATTAACATAATCACGCCCATCCCAAGCAAGAAGGGCAACTAATATCATCACCTGGGAGACGGGCTTCCATGTGGGCAGCGCCATCTTTAACAAAGTGAGTATAATATATTTTATCTGCCCAACACCCGTTCCATAGGGATTTATTTATTTGTACACCTGTCAAAGGAACACACAAGCTCTTAACTCCTTGAGAACAGGTGCCATTGCCATTTGTCCTGAGAGTTCCACAGCCTAGTATTGTTTCCTGGAACCTAAATCATGTTCAATAGCTATTTGAGGAAGGAATGAAGGAATAAATGTCATAATAAAGATATCTTTTATCTTTCAGAAAAGTCTCTCTTTCCAAACCTTGAGGGAAACGTTGGCTCTTCATAAGCTCACAATCAGGACATTTTTGTTTTGCAAGAAAATTTTAAACTTACATTTTGTTCTTTAGCTTGTAACGTCTATGTTCCACGTGGGGAGTAAAAGAAAGCCTATTCTTATTAAGTAAAATTTTAAAGCACCTGAAGGATAACATTAGTGTGTACCTGACTGTCATATTCAGAAACTCATTATTTTATCGAAGAAGTTTTCATCTTGTTATAACAAATCGAGTTTCTTGAATACAGTCACACAACACATGTACAAGCAACAAAGAACAATATACATCGATTTCGAAGGACAGATGTGTTGATACACTTTTGTATTAAACGTGCTGCTAGGAATATAATTTTTTCCATGATCTACTAGTAATTGCCATGAATAGCGGTCACTAGCCTTTTGTGTCAGGTTGGAAATTATTTATTGTATCCGGTTCCTGTAGCTGTTATAACAAATGATCACAAACTTGGTGGCTTGAAACAACAGAAATGTATTCTTCCATACTTCCGGAGGCCAAAAGGCCAAGCATGTCTGCATGGCCACACTTTCTCCAGAGGCTCCAGTGGAGAAGCCAGCTCCTTCCTCTTCTGTCTTCTGGGAGCTCCCAGCATTCTTTTGTCTATGGACATATCACCCCAGTCGTCAAAACCAGCCAGCATCTTTAACTCTCTCTCTGCTCAGTTTTCACATTGCCTTCTCTCCTCCACATCCACTCTCTCTCTACCTCTCTCTTACAAGGATACACTTGTGATTGCAGTTAGGGTCTGCCCAGTATCCTCATCACAAGATCCTTAATGTGATTTCATTTGATTACCTTTTCCCAAACAGGCAATATTTATGAAGTTTGACTGGTTTGGTAGGATCTCCTGTCTTTGGAGGAAATTCTTCACCTGCTACATTTGCCTGGCCCTCTCTTGCATTAAAGACTAAGTTGTGGGATTAGATGATGTGCGATAGATAGCACGCTTTCCTTGACACTCACTGGTGCAGGAATAAAGGTGCTGAGTAAGTGTGCTGGAGAACTGGAAACTAGATAACACTCTAAAGGAAACCCTGTTTTAAGGAAGTAGGCTTTGCAAGCAGGGCTCAGAAAGAGAGCTTATAACTTCATGAGAACACCTGACATAAATTAATGTTAGTTGCCTCACCCAAAGCATGGCCATTAAGCGGTTTATTGCTCCAACCTTAATTTATTTTGGCATTTCTTGTGGTTCTACCTCTTCAATGGTATTTTACCTTTTTACCCAGTGGGGAAATAAACACTTCCGTGGCAGACCTTTCTCGCTCATTTCACCTACAAGTGTAACAACAGGAGGAAATAAATGACCAAATAGGTCCTGATCAGCTCGGCAGCAATCAGAGACAAAAAGCTTTAGAGGGAACTCAGTAAGTTGGAACCTCATCTAGAAACACTTCCTAAAATTGGAAAGAATGAGTGTCTGCATTCCCCGTTAATGAATAGCTAATTATCAGTGACCCTGTAACTGACCAGGAAGAAATGTCTTATTTTATTTTTCCCATTGTATTCAGGTCAGACCCCCTGAACCTTGGCTTTGTTCCTCCAACACGTTTTTAGTCATCTCCTACTATGTGCCACGTGTTGTGTGAGAAGCCGGGCTCATGCCATGCCTTTTCTCTCTTGTCTATAACTTCGCATGAAATCTTCACATTTCTCAAAACTTTGTGAAGTCCTATTCTTGGTCATTTACCACTGAACCAATGTCGCCAAAGGACAGCTTATTTGGAAATGAAAAAAAGAAAAAAGAAGGAAAAAGAAAACCTAGAACACAAAGAAGTTACATAAATGTTCTCCAGCGCATTCCCTGTTTGAGGGCTAATGTACTGTAGCCGTTCATTAGTCATTCTAAGAGTCTCTCAACTTCTGTTAGAAAGTCTCCTAAATGCTAACATCTTAAATGTTTAATATTCTAAAGCATATTTTCATTAATCATGCAAATTCTTTGGGCATCCATATTTTATAATAACCTCTTCAGAGATTAAGTGGCCTAAGGCTTTGTGTTTGAGAGACTGTAATGCCTATAACCACAGCCACCATCACAGCTGCCTGGCCCGTGCAGGTTTGCATTTGATTCAGACAGTCAGTAATGAAACAACGGAGCCAAGAACTGGCTTGCACCCTGTGGGCAAGAAATACACACAGTGGGGAAAAACTTCCCTTTCCGTTCAGGGTTCCCAGAGCCACTGACTTATCCGAATAGTCCTAGAATCAAAGGTTTCTACCTCACCAGACTTATTCACCTCTGTTCCCCATCTCCTTCTCTCTCCACAAACTGGCTTCTCCTTCAGCACTCTGCCATCCTGGCTGCTTCTCCTCTTCTCCACGTGGCCTTTCTCTGCTCTCCTACAGCATGGGCTCCTCTGCTTCATTTTAGAAATCAAAACCTTTAATCCAATATACAAACAAGGAAGTCCCTGATACAAAGTCACTTAGGGTGGGAAAGGCTTAGTCTTAAAAGTAAACCTTAGGCTATAACAATTCTTCCTGCTTACAGCCTATCCCCCACACCCAATGCAAACTATAAGCGAGCAAACATGTATATCATATTTACAAACTTATTTGACCAACAGAGACCCGTGTTGGTGACTGATATTATAAATAAAACATAACTACGAATTAAAGAATTTTAGAAATAAAATGTTGCCAGTGAAACTCCAGTATCTATGTTTTGTCACATATATAAAAAAATATAAGAATGGTATATGTCAGGTAACGTCTGATTAGGTAGAAAGCAGCTAAAACATGCACTTGCTTCATTCTCTTTTATTACATAGCTGGTGAATGGATATTCATGTTGGTAGATGGTGTAACATCTCAGTAGAAATGACCCTGTGTTTTATAGCAAGGAGGACTGTGGGCTTGGTTGTTAGTCAAAGAGAAAGCATGTGTTTGTTGCAGTCAGGTTGGCCTGCCCTGCCCTGCGAACACCTCCATTTATATGCTACTGGTCACTCCAGTTTCAGGAAATCTTAACTGCTTGGAAATGAGAACTATGTGGGTGGGGCCCCTGAGCTGAACAAGGCGTTGGAAGCGATGAAGGGCATGAGCTTTGCTTGTTTTAGTAGCAATGCTTTGCCATGAAGCTGCTGGGTTATCAGCAGGGATGGAGGCTGGTAATGAAATAGATGGAAGGGGCCCAAGACCCTGTAAAGGCACTTCTATTGAAGTCACCCAACAGTGCTCATTGGACCCAAGAACATGACCCTACTAACTGCAAGTCATGAAGGATGGTGGATCAGGGCACTACTCCCATTTCCGACAGGAAGCAGGCTCACAGTACAATTAGGACAGGGAAGGCTTATTTATTAAAGGGACTATATCACAAAGGCATGTGCAGGGCCGAGGGGAGGGGAACCGTGAAGGGCTGTGCAGGTAGTGAGAGCTCAGGCATTGGTATTAAATGTAGGAGCAATTATTAGAATCAGTAGCAAAGAGAATTGTGGACAAAAGTTACCTAGGGGATCGGTGACTTGCGGTTATGGGAGACAGCCTGCACAAGGGGGTCCCATGGGACAAAGCAAATACTCTGACCTTACTCGCCACTTCCCCTCCCGTGTCCTGAAGGGGCTTCCCATTCTTTGAGTCCAAAAGGAAGCCAAGGGCACAGACCAAGGATGGTGGCTGGCCTCTACGGTAATCAGGGGCATGAAACCCTGATTACCAGGACTTCCTGCATCAAAAGTGACCCGGAGGGAGACAGGGGGAGCTAGAAGCCAAAACTTATAGCCACCTTTTGAATGATTTTTCTTTCTTTCCTTTCCTTTTTATTTTAAACACTTCATTCCATTTTCTTTTTATGGTGAGTTTCTTTCACAATATCTCCTGATGCTCTATTCACTATCTTAACATTTTTAGTAACAGCGTTCCTTCCCAAGTACATATGCATGAACCACCTTAGCTTCTGAGTGATCAGATATTTTTAAAAGTATTTGTAGCTAAATGCCATCTAGATGGTTCATTATTCTCCCTATCTGGGATCTTCTTTATTCAGTATGCTTTTACACATTTGTAGTCTTTCTTGCTAAAGGATCACTGAAGCCATCTTCCAATGGAAAATATGTTTGTTGTTATACAGAGAGGTAAGTTCCAGAGCGTTTTTAATGATTGCTGCAGGAATGAATGAGGGAAGGTTTCAAGAATGAGTAGCCACGGAAAACGAACCTGCTTTTTGTACGTAAGTTCATGCATGTAGCCCCAGGGTACGAGCACGTGTGTTTCTCCTTTTGTTGAGTTGTCTAATTTTTATGAATATGCATATTGGGGGAAAAACTTCCATCTGCTGTTTTAGCTGATTCCATCGCATTTCTGAGCTGTGCATCATTACAGAGTTTCAGAGAAAGACGATCCATTTACATTACATATGGATAGTAAAAGGGAGAAGGAGTTGATGAATTGCAAACAAGTATAATTTATATGGGTAAAGTGTGCCAGAAGCGCTTTTCACCCCATTTTGTGCTGCCAGCGGAATGATTCCTGCCTGTTCACTTGGCCTCGTGCCCAAGAACGCAGCCCGTGGGCCCCAGCATGCCACGCCTTCCCTCGGAAGACAGGGTGCTCTGCACACAGGACCCCGGAAGGTCAGAAGAGATCTCTGAAATGCCTACTGTCGTTTTTTAGATCCTTCAGTCATGATTTCTTCATTTAGAATATACATCATGCAAACATGTCGACACTCTGTTGGTAATTCAAACGTGAGTTTGCACGATGAAGAAGAGAAGGGGGAATAAGGAAAAGCTCACATTTTCCTGGTGGGCTCGCTCTGACCTTTCATTTCCAGTGGCAGATCATGGGCCTGCATGCCCATAAGCTTCACACATTTGTGAATATCTACTGCTAGGTGTCTTCCTAAGTGTTTGTTGGGCACGGCACTATCGGCTGTAACTCTTTATTGTAAAGACCGGGACCCAAGGTGTAGTACTAGCAGGAACAACCCCAAACCTTTTATTTATTTATTTATTTATTCATTCATTCATCAATATAGTCATTCATTCATTTATTCATTCAGGGAGTCTTCAAAACCGGTTATCCCTAGCCCGCGCCAAGGGTGAGGCATCGAGGTCAAACACAATATTTTTGCTCCTTCCTAAACCGCCAGGAGGAGACAAAGGAATACGCTGTCACGACCAAGTGGCCATGCATCTGCAAGGTTCTGTGATATCTGCTGCTTCTCTCTCATTGTCGCTGGACGGCACAGTTCTCCAAGCCCTCACACAATTCGTGGCTGAACAATTTAAGGGGACTACGAGTCCATGCCCGTGTTGTGGTCGCATGTGCCTTGCTTCCGTTTCCTGTTCAGATGTCAGTCTGTCTGCACGAGCTGCCTGCATTGTGCTGGGTGCTTTGGACGTGGGATCTCATTTAATCCGCACAGTCACATGAAATATTGGTACTATTGTTATTTACATTGTGTAGAGGGAAAAAAAGAAAACACATAAGTTCAGAGCATCTGTGACCTGTCCAAAGTCACAGAGCCCTCACACCAGGACCTCTAATCTATGTGCTTAGGTCAAAATGAGGAAGGAGCAGATGAACTCGGGGGTAAGATGGGAGACAGCATGCAGAGAGGGTTACTTTATTCTTATTTCCATGGCCCCAAAAGACTGGTCAAATTTACAAACTGTTGTCCTTTTGCCTATATTTATTACCTATTTATATTGCTCTCAAATTTTGCATAATTTTTAGCATGACTTCGCACTTTATGAAGGAGAACTTGAGTGTGCAATGCTGAGTAGTTCTACAATTTTTGCGCTTTTTTTTTTTTATGCCTATGGTAGTGGGATGGGAGTGTGTGCATGTGTGGGATGATGGAGTATCCAGAATTGCTTCATATTATTTTTCTCAGAACTTAGCACTTGTAACGGAAGTTTCTCAACATGAAATGTCATCAATTTGGCCTCGCTCAGGAAGTTGCAAGCACTTGACTGTAACCTCAGTGAATTGGATGTTCTCTAAAACCTGATACTTTTTAGCTGCCTATCACTTCTGAAGTTCTAAAAGTAGTTTTATTTCTTAAATAATTCTCTTAGCAATTTAACTGATTTTTTTTTTTTAAAAAAAGGTTCTGATGATAAAATACTTCAGGGTGAAGATATAGCTGTGTTTTTATCAGCAATAGAATGGGGGAAAGGAGCAGAATTTAAGTGGTCTGGCTTTTGCTTCATCAAAAAAGTTTTAAGTATTTATTTGAATTATAATTTCTCTAACTATGCATCTCATCACAACAAAATACCTGAATTTGTAAATATATGGTATCCTTGAGATCAGGATAATCATTGCATCCCAGAATGGCTTTGCAACCTTTCTGTACCGAAAGGCTCAGCTGGTTTCAATGGAGAGACTATTGGGGAAATCCTAATGCAGATAATCCGATGCAAAGGGCCTTTCTTGGCCTAGTCTTGAGCAGTATATATGTTCATATGTCTAAATCTTGTTGAGTGAATAAATAAACAAATGCATACTAGGATCCTCACCAGGTTTCAGCGCAGACACAGAAAGCCAATAGAAGTAAGCATCTGTAAATGCCAACCTTTGGGCACCTTCACACCTCCTCTTAAAAAGCTAGACTCACGTCTCTCTTAACCTGAGGCAGAAGAAGGTCTAAGTCCTTCAACTACTTTACAACCTTGGCTGAACTCTTTCCTACCTTCCCACTCGTCCTGACCCAGCTCTTCAAGCTCAGGAGGAAAAGCTAAAACAGGTGAGGCTAGGGTGGCTGAGGAGCAGCAAGTGTGGTGAAGGCAGCGGCGCTCCCTTAACCCGGTGAACCTTCGCTACACATGTGTCCCCGGCAGTGCTATGTGTGACCCATGTGGCGGCCATCTGTCTGCCAACTTGAACCTAATGCCATCTCCACTTTCCCCCCTCTGTCCCTCTTACCAGGAACCCAACCTCTCTTCTCCAAGCCTCTGCGGCACCTCTGTTCAAAGCACATTTCCCGGGAGGCTTGGCTGCATACCAGATCCTCCTTTGGAAGGGACTGAAGTTGTGGCTGAGGAGGCATCCTGGGAGACTTCCACCATTTTATAATCAAGCAATTCCTTCGACGCTTTCCAACCTACAATTTCTTGGCATCTTCATAATGAAATTGTACTCTCTCTCTCTTGACCTCCCTGAGGCAGCAGGTTGAATAAAGTTTAAAAATTATGATCAGTGGTTGTGCTGTGTCCAACAAGTCCCTAGAATACTCTATTCAGAGTGGTAGCCATCGCAGGGGCAGGGTCCACGTGGGGGCAGCATGTTGGAAGTTCAATATTGAAACACTGTTTCCTGCTATGGGCAGGGAAGGGCAGAAGTGGCCCCGTGCTTTACTCCTGACCTGGGCACTGCATATGGGATTAAACCTCATGGATCTGGAAAAACACACGAGAGAGGAACTGTGTAATATTGTTACCCAGCATTTGAAATAGCACTTGTGCTTCGATTTCTTCTAAGATCCTATGTTTTATTTATTTATTTTAAAAGGTATATGTCACTTTGAAAAGTATTTACCAATAGGTTAAGTAGGTTGATTTAAATATAAATATGAAGGTCACAGACTTATAGAAAGGCATGTGCCATACAGATAGATGAAGTATAACATATAAGTGCTCTACTCAACAGAGATAAAAGTTGCTCTGGAAATACAAAGATGAAAACACCAAGAGGAATCCTGGAAGGGCTTCACAGATGCAGTGACTTCTGTGGGTCTAAAGATGGAAAACAGAGGGGGGCTTCCGGATGTAGAAAATAACAGGAACCATTCCAGAAAAATAAACAGCATGAGAAAAATCACAAAGGGAATAGGTTATATAAGGAATAGCATTAGGTTGCTATATGTTGAGAGTATAAACTGAGCAGTGTGAGGAAAAATATACGACTCGTGAGTGTAAGTCAAAAGTGGTTGGGAAGGACTTACACACCGTCGAAGAAGGTTTAATTATACTACGGACAATGAAAAACATCAAACATTTCAAGCTGGGAAGTACATGATTTGATTGGCAAGAAGGAAAGATCTTTCTGGAGGCATTGTGGAGGATGGATTAAGAAGGAAGGTACTTTTAAAACAGAGGTCAGCTGGAAAGCTACTGTACCATTTCTTATGTGAAATCATGATCTTACAAAGCAAGACAGCAATCATGGGGATGGGTAGAAAGGACGTAGGACGAAGACATTTCTAGAGGTACGACCCAGAGTGCTTGATTACTTGTTGAGTCTGTATGAAGAAAGTATATGTGAAATAAACTGGTAAGTGTGTTTCTGCTATGGGTAAACACTACAGCTCGGTCCAGGTACTATTAAAGAGAGGAAGATGGGGGGCGAGGTAGCTAGGCATATTCTTCTACCGCACGCAGCCAAACTGGTTTGTGCCCAGTCTGTCAGTGTGACGCGAACAGTGTAAGTCAAAACACTCATGTCTCAATTTTTAAAAGTTTTTATGGGAGCGAACATTATAAACTTGAAACATTGTATTTTGAGATTGTCGTAACCCAGCCCCCCCTTCAATACATCTCACCTTGTTTGGTAGGAGATAATTTGTCTAAGTGTCTAATATAAAATACATTAAGTAACACTAGTCTGGAAAATACCAAGTGCACATAATTTGTTTTATTTTTTTAAAATTAAGGCATTTCAAAATTAAAGGTATTTACATTTAAAGGTGAAACATCTGTATAATTATTACAATTAGTTTCACTAAATCAGAATTGATAATATATTGCTTATATATTTATATAGATAATAGAGAAGAAATGAACAAAAAATTACTAAAATTGCACTGTGGATCAAGATGAAGTGTCTCCCAAATTAACTCGTACATTTCTAGTAAATATATAAATGAGTCTAAATGCTGGTTGGGCAATTGTTTAAACAGACATAGGCTCCACAGCTATTCATTCAATAATAGACACAAATTCAAAACTGGCAGGTGTGAAGAAAGGGTATTTTTTTGTTTTGCAGAATTTATCATTTTGCACTTACAAAATAAAGTCAGATAGAACTTAGGTCACACATACCAAAGACCTATATTAGACCCTTTCTACTACACAAACACGAAATATTAACATGTAGCATTTAATATAATAAATACACACAATATTTACAATAATTTGGAACATTGAAGATGCACACATTTATGTATAAGCATTCAGATTAAAACATTTTTAGTTGTATCTGTAAATGCTTCTCTTCCTTCCATATTGGAGCATTTAGCTCAAAAAGAGTTAAAATAGAATTCAGCTGTAGAGTTCAGAATGTGTGTTCAGTCACTTGTTTCTGTGATAGCAATCTTCTGGACCATGTCAGACAGATTTTCAGACTCCAGATCTTCTTTGCCATTATCTGAATGTTCTGATGAGATATAACAACCAGAGTCCCTTGGGCAGTCATGTAGCTGTGACTTATTTAAGGAGATGTCTGGGCTTAAGGATAGGGGCACAGATTCATTTTCTTGCTCTTCGGTAGCTGTGAATGGAAAAGAGAAGGCAGTTAGGTGAAGCCGAGAGGAGCTTATTCATGTACTCATGCATCTCAGAGCTCTTCTCACTGCTCCCACCTTGACTGCATTACAACTGAAGCTTCCATAAGTAAACAATATATTTGTTCATTGTGAAAGAGGTTTTTACGCTCTACTATTCAAGTCCCTGTTCCCTTAGAAGACCAAGTTAGCCCTTTGTTGCTCACTTGCAGTTTCATGGAATTCATGTGAACTGCTTACGTACACAAAGGTCAATATGAACTCACATTTTACATCAATGATAAATTGCCGAAGAAAGCAGATTGCACCCGAAGTCGGACTGACACCTTGTCCAAATACTCCTTCTTAAAGTAACATTAGAAAAAGTCATTTGTAATTTCAATGTACAATCTGCATTAATAGTGCTCTTGGTGGACAATTCTAGAATCATAATAATATGTATTAATAAATAAAAGATCACGTGGGCAACAATGTATAACAGGAGTTCAATTTCTTGGAATTTAGCTCAGTAGGATTTAGAGCATTCAAAAAGAGTCATGGAGGTGTAAAGGACAGCAAAGGAATGATAGTTAGTGATATTGTAATAACTATGTATACTGTCCGTTGGGCACTGGAAATATCAGAAGGAAGGAGCACTTTGTAAAGTATATGATTGTCTAACTTTTATGCCAAATGCCTGAAACTAGTAGACATAACATTGAATGTAAATTGTAATTTAAAAATACTATACTAGTAAAAAAGAATCTTAGAGTATTCATGACTTTCCTATGTTTGCATTCATCAGAAAACTAGACAGAGACATCAGGTTGCTTTTAAGCAGTAATGACCACCATTTCCATTGAGTCTGCCTTCTTTAATTTGCCTTCTCTATCTCTGTGCGTAGTACTGAATAACAATCATTTCCGTTCATATTGATAACTGTGTCATCAAAGCAGTATTCTAGATTTAAGTCGTGTCTCTTTAGGAAGAAATTCATGTTAGAGATTTAACAAAAGATAGCTCTGAAGAACCTAAGTAGTCCTGTAAAGTTTTACTTTTCTCAAGAATTCTTCAGCGTCAACCTTCTTCTTGTTACTGTGAAGTTTCTCCCTTTCCCCTCTCTGGTCCTAGTAAATGAGTATTTCTCTGCATGATTAGATGGATGTGTTCCTCAGAGAAGAGAGGGATCTTAGCCTCCCATCTCTTAGGGATATCAGCATGTTTTGTTTATTTTCCCCCTTTCATTTCAGGGCTTCCCCTGCTTTGGTCATTTGAGTAGCCAAAACTACAGGAACCAAACACATACTCTTCAGGGTAGACAAGACCTCTGACTTCAGTTGCTGTGTATTTCCTCCCATTCTGGTCAGAAGAACATGAGCCCTGCCTTCAACACGCTTGGGAGAAGGAAATTGTGTCATTTCCCTCAATAGACCCTTACCATGCTAAGTAATTCATCTTTAGAAAATCCACCCTTTGGCTTGCCTACACATCTGCTTTTCAAGTACATTTTCTAGGCTCCAGCTGTCTTGCCAGGATTGGTTTATGGTCCATTGTGTATCCACTTATCCACCACCATTACAAGAGAGGATGGCCTCAGAATAAGGCACCCTCCTATGTGATGAATGAACTTCTCTTTGATGTATTTAGAATGATACTATATATGTGTTTCATCCTTGGAGGAGGAACTGAAAAAAGTCACTTAAATTATTGGTGTGTTCTGTGGCTTAGGTGAGGAACACAGGTTAAGAAAGGATGGAAAAAATGACAAAAATCACTTCTTAACTCGACTCATCTTCAAAATGAGTCACAGCAGTCCTTCAAATCCTGTCCTCAAAGCTTTCATTTGCACAATGAAAAGCCACATTGATGCCATTTTCTGAATCTTCTCCAGGTTTGCCACAACTTCATTTAACCAGGGGTTTAATGCTCAGATATTTAAATCTCGTGATACTACTGCTCGTTCTAGGTACAGGAAGCTTTAATTGTAAGGTGCATCTATTGTCATTGTTGTTTTAAAATTTTAGCTACCATGAAACATTTCTCTTTGTTAGTCATAATAGCCTTTGGGTTTGGGCAAATCTACTTAATACCCATTAGTCTTATGAGTATATATTTCACTTTCCTTTCCAAAGCCCCCTCGTCCTATTTTGTGAAAAAGCTGCTCTCAAGTGGGACCTCATTCTCGGAGGAAAAGCTGTGTTCCTTGCCTCTGCTTGTCCTTCTTATTGCCACTGAAATGAAATCAGCCAGGTCGGAGCTCCATCCTCCAAGTGTCTCTGGAAGAGACCAGAGAAATGACTCCTGTGTGCTTCCTGCCGTATCACCACTGATCGCCGTATTTCGAGGGCGATCCTCCTAGAACAGTTGTGGGGATAAGGCCAGGTTTCCCTAGATTAAATTTAAGCCTATGACCTCAACGCACAGTTAAAATTATTGAGTTCGTTCCCTCCAGACTGACATCTAAACAAGACTTGGCACAATGCAAACTGCTCCCCATGCCACGTGCTTTCTATTTAGGCTGATTGCTGATAGTGGGGTTCTCTTCACGATATAAAATGTAGGCTTAATGTAGTGTGGTTTCCAAAATTAGGGATTTTCCTTTCCAAAGATAAGCACTTAGCTTGCTATTTTATCCTCAGAAGACGTGAGGCATTCACCTCAAAGGCTAACAAAGTAAATAAGTGAAAAATCTGACTTGAACAGAGAATATGTCATTTTTTTAATATTAGTAATAAAAGTGGATCTGTTTTTAGTTCCATCTGAGAAATGGTGTAACACATTTGCTAAAGTCCAGGAACTGGTTTGTTTTAAATACAGGTTATTTATTGTGGAAACCTTTAACCTGCCGTTTTTATGGAGGAAGGAAATCGTTTCTCAGTATGAAAGGCAGGCAGCACAGTAATTACGGAACAGCAGTCATTTGCTAATGGCCTCCTAGTGCAGTGACAACAGCCAATGTCCTGCTCTTGTTTCCCACCACGCTTGCAATAATCTGGGGCAGGTGATCAGCTGGGGCCCCTCAACTGTAACTATAAAAAGAAAAAGCAGGTCTTCGTGTTATATTATGAAAATGAAAGCTATATAGCATTCAATATTAGTTATTTTGAGGACCAGGTTTTTTATCTTTTAGTTTTTTGGGTTCTTTTGTCCTGACACTAATGACTTTCGGGTTTGGCACAGACCTAGTCCCTGTGCAATATGGGTGGTTTTCGGACAGAGGGGATGAATTCAGAGTAGGGCATCCACATTTTCTTTCTCAGTCATTTAGGCCCTTCATCTGACCAGGAAACCGAAAAACTAACTGACCTACCTAGAAATTGAAACTACAACCTTCATCAGTTTTGTCCCACGGTCCAATCATCTGAGCTAACCAGGCAAGTAACGTCAGAATAAGAAACAGTTTTGCTTCCAAAATTACACACTTGCTATAGGATGTCCGAGTGCATTTATTTTATATCAAAAATGTTTGTGACATGTTCAGTTTAAAAATCAGCATATCTAATTTCTGTATTCTATTATGGAAATTATGTAAAAACATATACATACATGCATATAATTTACAAGCGAAGTATTAAAATTTTAGATTGATTTCCTCTGTCTTCCTCAGCTCATCTGCAATGTTTTTATATTCAATTTTAATAAACATTAAAATGGTATAATTTTTCACCAGGACCCCTGAATGGTTTGCAAACATTCCAAAGGCTATACATTTTCAAGTCTGAGTATATTGGAGATTATTAAATAATTTGAAAATGATGCTCTTTTTGCTTCCAGTTAACAGGAGGTGTAACAAGAAGTCATGGAAACATCCCAAACTATTTTGTGCTCTATGTAATAAAAGTAAAAAAAAAAATATTTAGAAAATATTTTTTCATGAAGAACTAATTTGAATATTAAAATACTTTATTCTTTTCTATTTTTAATAGAATTGTATAAAGCCTGTGGTTCAATATTTTAAGATAGTCATCAATGGGGATAAAATCTGGCATGGTGATTAAAACAAAAGACAGCTAAATGATCATTCATAAAGTAATTATATTGGAGTTGTAACATTAAATTAATTAAACAGGCAATCTCAATTATACTGAAAGTGAAGAAAGCTTAAAGGAAATCAAACCAGATCTTAATTCTGGCAGAAAGTACTCACACCTTACGGAGAGAAATCTGTTTTATATTCACATATAAGAAAGTCAAGGATTCATGACAAATGTAAACTACTAGTTTTTGTTTGACTTTCCCAGGTTTCTTACTCAAAAATTCTAGACGCTGACCTGACTTTGTTGGTTGGCTTAGGTATAAAGTCTCTGTTTCTTTAGGGCAAGTATAGAAAATAATGTAATCTAGAGATCTTTGGAAAATGCCAGGCCAACAGAAGTGCCCAACAAACCATTTTTTAAATAGAAAGAATGTGGCCGTGGCCGGTTAGCTCAGTTAGTTCAGAGCTTTGTCCCGAAACAACAAAAGCAACCAGTGATTACAGGACTGAGTGAAACAACAAATGAGTGCTGCCATTCCCCCACCCCTCTCTCTCCCTTCCTCTTTCTGTCTCTCTAAAAATCAAACAATAAATAAAACCCTGGCCAGATAGCTCGGTTGGCTGGAGCTTCCTCCCTGCGTGGAGGTTGCCGGTTCGATTCCCCAGTCAGGGCACATACCGACGGAAGCAGTTCCATGTTTCTGTCTCTCTCTCTATCTGAATGAATGAATGAATGAATAAATAAATAATGAAGAGAATGTGATGTTTAGATTAATGGAAGAAAATATGAACTAAAGAAGATCACATAGAGAATTTTGTTGGAACTCAAGTGCAGATACCCCCCAGTTCAGACTGCTCCTTTTCCTTCGCCTGGGTCATCTCCCCAGAGGAGAAACCGGGGGTATGCCTCTTAGGATGGCTCAGAGCCTCAGCCTCATGCTGTAGCCTTATTTGAGTGATTCAAACCAAAAACACCCAGGCGTTGTCCAGGTAGGTCTCTCTGGCTGTATTGATTTGTCCAGAGGCAGCGCCATCCACGGAGAAACATTAGGTAGACACATGGCTTAACTTGTAGTTACTTCCGTTTCACCTTAAGCGCACCCTTACATCACCGGAACTCGTGAATTTTCTAATTACAATGGGTATTTCATATTAATTCTATTTGACAGATCAACAAACGAAAACCAGGAATCCCTTTATGGAAAACCAGCCAGTTTCTGCTGTTTCCCTGCCGCTGGGAGAGCATAGGGGGCTGAACGACCCCTTTTCTTTGCACATCATCTCCTTTTATCCCAGCATGTCCAGTGCCCCCACCACCACTCACGAGAGGTGTGCAGGGAAGTGAATCCGCTCACACCCACAGCAACCTCCACGTGCACTGTGCCGACTGCTTCAGCAGGGCCCCGAAGGCACGCACACGCGAGATCAGTCACTCAGCACCGGCCGGAACAGCACCGTTAGGCTGCCCTGTGCCCGCCACGCTCTCCCGTGCAAGGTTTTGGTCCCAGGAAATATTCAACCTCAGCTGAGGTATCATATTGGACTATTTTTATAACGACCAAATAATTTTTAAAATCATCATTTTATATGGCTTCATGAGGGACCTTGGGAAATCGAGTTCATATTTCTTACAGGTTAAAAGAATACTATTTATTTGACATGGTAAAAATTAACCTTCATTTCTTTGTTTTAAAAATTCCTATTATTTGACAAAAATAGGATCACCGTGCAGTTTGCTTTTACCAGTTAATGGGTTTTAAACATCTTTCCACGTCAGGATGCATTTCATTCCCTTAACATCTCCCTACCCTCTTATTGTTTGCATATATCTTAATTTATTTAAGTGAATTCATGGTGGGAGTTCATGTTGGTTTAGTTTTTATCTAAAACCACGAGTAGGTTAGCTAGTATTTTTACGCATTTTTATATTGAAGTTAAATCAATTAAATAAATTCCTAGAACTGGAATTTCTGGATATAAAATTATGCACATTTTAAACTTTGATCCTTTTGACATCATTGTCCTCTAAAAATGTACCCGTTTACATTCCAGCACAGACACATGATTAACACATGCATAAAAGGCATCTGGACAACGCACACCAACACCCACCTGCATATTACAAAAGCTTTTATGTGCGAGGTGGGATTGCGGGACACTTTAAGTATTATACCAGAAAAAAAAAAAGTCTTGTTTACTATTTGAAAATCCCTTCACCCCCATACTCCACTGAATTCTACAAGCATTTGTTAACAACCCTCTTAGTGCAAAGCACAGAACCCAGGGCTTTGGGGCGGTTCGTGGTCACAGAGGATCCAGCCTTGCTTGGTCAGGGCAATCCTCACTAACCATGCATAGTACACAACTAACCACTGTGCAATATTAATCACAAGTGCACCCACACTGATGGGGACAATCTCCTAGACTACTGACGTGAGAAGTCTATGAACTCCTATCTCTGCGAATGTTTCCTCATATAGCAGAGTAAAAAGGTTCATATTTCATTTTACTGGTTTTTTTTTTTGTATTATATAAAATATGGCATCTATGATAGTTTCAATCTTAGGGGTAAAACAAAAGAAATCTGAAAAAATTAAAATTTCTTAAGGCCCAACAGCTATGACTAGAAACAAATATTAAATGCCTATTTAGAAAGACAGAATAGTAAAATGCCTATGGGTCTTCTGTACTCTGAGTATGTGGACGGTTAGCATAACTTTTCTTTTTTTTTTTTAAAGCTGTGCGTATATTTCTTGAAGCTAGATTCAAATCATATGGCAAGAGGGTTTGAAACCCGAGGAACGCATGTCGGGGCTAGGGCTACCCTGGCACAGGCTCGGCCCACTGCGGGACCGCTGCTTGGCAGACCAGCACACCGTTTCTCCCCGCAGCGCGTGTTCCAGGGCCCTGGCACGGCCCTGCCACTCGCCCAGCACCGTTCTGGGCCAGCGGGCAGCCATGAAGGCACAACCCGGCACAGCTGAGCAACAGGGGCTGCTGGGACCGCAGCTGGTGCCCACTGCCTGGCACACACCCACCCTTCCCCTTCCTCCTCACGGAGCACGGCAGACAGAGGTTGCAGGTTTCTCAAACACATACAGATGCCAGGACAGTGGGCTTATCCAGTTCCTAAGCTGTTTATTTTCTTCCAATTGAAAATTTAATTATCTCTGTGCGAAAGGGAAAGGCAGATATTTTCAGCGCCCGTTTTCCCCAAGGACAACAGTACACACACATTCTCAGAGACACACTTTGAAGGTACATCAAAGTGTTCCTGGGTGTGGGAAAAGAAGAACAAGTTCAGAACAAAGAGAAAATATTTACTATTAATAGCGGTTAACTTATTCCGAGGAGACATTTCTCAGCAAGGCTATGGGGGTCTGGAAGGTTCTGTCTATGGAACAATGCACGCCCAAACACATACGCTCACACATATATTCTTAGCTGTCTTTTTTTTTTTTTAACTTGCTGGGAATGTTTATTACAAGTAAACAGACCCATTTAAAATTCAGATGATTTACAGAGACATCCTAACGTGTTCAAAACAAACAGATTCTGGACCTTTGCTCCTTCAAGAGATGAATCTCACCCCAATTTTTCTTCTTCTTCTAACCTCATGTGGATTCCCAGTGACCTAATTCTGCTCGGCTGTAATGCAGCAGGGGGCGGGGGCGGGCAAGTTGAGAATGTGCCTCACTGGTCTCGGGGACTGTAGAGCCGCAAGTCCTTCTCCAGCGGAGGGAACCCTGTGGCCGGCTCTAACAGCACTTGCCAGCCCTCTGTCAGCTTGCTGGAGAAAGCATCTTTGCCTCCTGTCAAGCAGTAACCGACAAAGTTTAATTTGGTTTACATTTTCAAGGTCAACATGGGTACAACGCTATTTATTTCGGCCTAAGAGAAAAAGAAAATTGCTTGCTCTCAGTCTTCGGTTTCTGTTTCTGTCCCCAGTCCCATCCCCCACAGGCTTGGTTCCTCTGCGTGCATTCAAGGCTCCCCTGGGGCTGTGGTTTTTCTATGGTATCTCCAAGTTTTCATTCTTGCCCTCAGAACAGGTGCCCAGTTGGCTGCTCGGTTTTTATATTAAATAATGAGCAAAGCAAAATACGTATTCCTGTTCCCTACCTAAGGAACCATGAAGCTCTGAACTAGGAATTTATTGACGTTCCCAAACTGACACTATTTCATGATCAGAATAAAATGCATACAATAAAATCCTGGTCAATTTGCATACCCCATTCTTTCACACTCACATTTAAAAAGCTAACTATTTTTAACCTATGATTGTGACACGTATTTAACTATTTTTAACCTACAACTGTGACATGCATTTGTCTTAGCCTTATATAACCACATATTCAAGGTCTTTATCATTCACGGTACATGAAGGTTGTGCATTTAAACTTCACCATGGTTGTGGGAGATATGATTCACAGAGTAGGGAATAGATAAAAATAAGCATGTATCAGCATGGTGCCGAATCATCGGAACTCAACATCTTATCAACAAATAGAAGTCATTCTTCTTTATTTCTTGAGCAAAGCAGTTTTATAAAAGATAAATAGCTTTCAGTCAGAATAGCCTAACATGCAATATGCATCTTTTTGACATGTATATTCTAATAGTACTTTAGACCGTAAGATTAAAATAAGAAAAATCCCTCTGTCGTGTGTTGACAGCGAACACTAGTTGAATCTGCATTTTTTTCCATTTTTCATCTCCCGGAATTTAGTGCTGTGCATGTGTACTGGGACATCCCTGGCTACTACTAAATGATCAACTTCAAGTGACCTTCAAGTACCATTTTCTAAAGTTTTATAAGGGAAATAGTTTGAGAGATTTGCACTTTTCTACAGCAAACATTAAATTTCACATCATGCATTAGAGATACTGTGTTTCATTTTCTTTGTGTGTGTGTGTGTGTGTGTGACAGAGAGAAAGACAGAGAGAAGGACAGATAGGGACAGACTGACAGATGAGAAGTACCAATTCTTCGTTGCGGCACCTTAGTTGTTCATTGATTGCTTTCTCATATGTGCCTTAACGGGGGGGGGGGGGTGTGTGGTACAGCAGAGTGAGTGACCCCTTGCTCAAGCCAGCAACCTCGGGCTTCAAGTCAGCAACCTTTGGCTTCAAGCCAGTGACCGCAAGGTCATGTCTATGATCCTACACTCCATCTAGGAACCCCGTGCTCAAGCTGGTGACCTTGGGGTTTCAAACCTGGCTCCTCTGTGTCCCAGTTCAATGCTCTGTCCACTGTGCCACTGCTTGGTCAGGCCTGTGTTTTGTTTTCAAAGATTAGGTTATAATAGTATCTGTTTCCAATACCTAGATTTAGGAGACTAGGTTCTAGATATGTGACCTTGAGAGAGACACTTTCCTGCTCTAGGCTGAGTTTCTCCATATCGCAAAGGAACAATTTGAGTCAGATGGTTTCTAAAAATTATACCTAACTCTAATATGACATCATTTATAGATGTTTATTTTGGTTGTTTTGTTGCTCACATAGAAAGTAGATGGGTGAAGAGGAAGTTGGAATGAAAGAAATCAAGTGAACACCTTATGTGGTTCCAGCCTTTGGCACTGGACCGACCTTCCTTGTGTGGGTCTCTGCTGAACACTGTTTAAGCAGAGAGCCTGCTCACCTAGGCTCTGTGGCCTTTTCTGATCTCAGATCCTGCTGCAATGTTTGCATAGCTGCCTTCCACCTGTCAGGGAGTCAGGTGGTGCAAGGCTTCCAATCTCACTTCAGTACTAACCTCCACTTTGTGAGTTGCAAACGTGAACCTAAGCTGCTGAGAAAAACTGGAAAAGTAGCAGAGAGTTTAAATTTTCTAATATTTATTTTTCTTTTTTCCATATGTGCCAGTTTGCATGTGTGGAAGAAAGAATTTGGGTTTTATAGCAAACTGCCTTTGATTAAAACTCCAGCTTGACTATTTATCTAGCTGTTTGACCTCTGAAATTTATCTCTGAGCTATTTTCTTATCTTCAAGATGGAACAAATGCCGACACAGCTGGTACTGTAGAAGAAAAGCAATTATGTGCAAGTGTTCACAAAATACTCAGTCTTCTCCCTCCCTCTACTTCAATGTCAAATTACTTTGTAGAGAATTGACAATGCTACTGAACATTATCAATTACAAAATATCTACAGAATCAATATTTTTTTAGCCTAACATTGCTTAGTGAGGAGACATATTTTGTAATACAAGATATAACAACAACAACAACAAAAATTGCCTCATTTCCCTGAAAGATATTGCTACCTGAATTTAATCTGATCAGTTTTGTTTGGGCTTGTACTGTTGAGTACAATGGATACTTAAATTTGATCTCGGTCTGCGTCTGTGGCCCCACCCCTCTCTTGGTCATGTCTCAACCTCCACAACTTCAAAGAATACACACAGACACCTAGACCTAAGAATGGAATCAATTCCGCAGGTGTCAAACTTTATCCTACATATGAAAGCTTTTTGCAAGAGATGAAGATCTATGCAAGCTCAAGACAGCAAGTTAAAAAAAAGGCAACATACAGTTTCTAAAAAATGAAAGTAATTTCTACTACATAAAAGACCAGTATATATAAACTCGGTTGTGCCACTATGACCCTGTTGTGGGGCATATGAGAGAGACTATAGGGAAGCCCACAAAGGGACATTCAGGAGGCCTGGGTCATAAATGCAACTTGCCTCCTTACTCTCCATCTGGGCTGTTATTTGGAGAGTTAGGAAGTATGGTATTGCATCACAAACACTGGTTCTAGTTCTCCAAGTCACTAGGTACGTGAGCTTGGACAAGTTACTTACCTTCCACATTTCTCATTATAAAAATGGGGAGTGTACTACCTAACCCACAGAACTGTAGACAGCACTAAAGAGGGGAATAAATGTGAAGAAAGTGGCTCAAAGTTTAGCTCTGGGAACATGTTCAAAAAAGTAATCAGTGATTATTATTACTTTTGAAAGGGGAAATTGAATTAGATGATCTAAGTTCTTCTTTATCTTTAAAAGTAGACACTTCTCCTTTTGTTAAAAATACTCCTTGCAGAGCTTGGAACTCCCTAAAACTCAGAACAGATTTAATCAGAAGAGTGGTCAGACTGGGCAAAAGCTATCCTATCTTTATAAACACAGTTGGTGAAGCCAGTATTCTGTCAGAAGCCACTCTGCACATATTCCTCCATCTCCAGTTTATACTTACAAATACACAGAGCCATCTCAGATAATAAAATTGAGTGCTGAATATTTTTGCAAGCCATTATAACATTTTGAAAGAATATTATAAACACATTCAAGATGTGACTAGATGGTAATGAAATGAATTTGCTTGTGTGGCAGCCAGGCTTTGTGCTGTTCTACAGAAGGCGCGTATGACATTTTTCACTAATGTCTCATGCTGTCACTAAATATTTGTCTCTCTCTCTCCCTCTCTCTCAGTTTGTGGGAATGCAGACATGCACTTGTGTGTAAATTAATAGCTCTGTAGAATATACATGAGGGACTCAGAAAAGTCCTTTTGTTTTCTGAGTCCAATAAAGCAATAAAGGTCTTCTTCTTAATTATATATGTGACCAGAGTTGTTGGTTGCAAGTATATAAAAAAATACTGATTTTACAGGAAACATTATGATTCTTGGCAAATTAAATAGGGACTCTGTTTTAAGTGATTTTTACTACTGACATTGAACTGTGATTATCAGCTAGGGAGAAGGGTAGGTGAGCACACTTACTTTCTTCACCAAGGAGACTTTCGGCAGCTGATAGTAACCTCATCCTGTCTTCTGGGTTTTTGATGTTTAATTCAATGAGATGACTCTCTGTTATGTCCTTTAAATCCTCTGAGGTCTCATAACCGTTGAGCAAAAGTGTTGATGTGTATTCCTACGTGAGAGAAAAATATTTATAATATAAGCTAGTCTGATTCAAATACTTTACTTTTAGTTCTTTGTAGATTTCAAGAAAGTGTAGAAATGCATCTAGAAACCAAAGATGCCAATAAAATTTTGCTGAACTTTATTTTCCTTGTACTAGTTTTTCACATATGAACTCTAGGGCATTTAAAAGAGTACACTGTATAATTCTGACCTTATGGAAGGACAAACATTAAGAAGAGATAATTACTGTAAGCTACACAATGCTAAATAATAGATCAATTAAATAGCTGGATCATTCATTCTATTTGGTGCTTTTTCATCTCTCAAAGTGCTAAATTGACAAAGCTAGAGTGTCCTTAAATCTATTGACAAAATGCTTCTAATAGAGTCTGTTATAATAATATTGTTTAATCTACATCTCTTGTTTGTTTGATTGCAAAAATGGCTACCCTCATTCATTTCATGGGATAGGTTAAACAGTGAATTTGAGTCAGAAACAAATAAAAAAAGACTCAGGATTTCAGTTATAAACCAAAGGAATTCAAGACTTTCTATTTAATTAAAAGTTTTTTGTTTTTTTTTATTAAACTTTACAAAAGCACTGCAGTCAGGAGAAGCACTGTTTCCTTTTCTCACCACATATATATTCCATCATTTGCCTCAAGTTATGTTAGTTTAACATTCGTAGGCTTCTGATTCCAAAGTCTGTATTTTATTTCTGTAACCTCTGTTCTCTCTAACAACATAAAAATTCAAAATGAACGTGAATGCTTTTCAACTTCCTCAGAAATTTTTTCCCATTTTACTTAATCATTATTGCAATATTTTTTTCAGTCATTAAGATTGAATAAGAGGAAGTATAGAAGTTTTAAATAATCAGGAAGAACTTAATACCAACCCTTTGTGGACATACAATGAAAAGAAAAGAGTAGCAATTCTTTTAAAAGTATCCAGGAAGGAACACTGAAGTAGAAGAAAACCAGAATTCTCATTCTGTAGAATATAAAGTAAGTATATTCTACAGAATGAGAATGAGTAAGTATATAGAATATCTGTAAGTATAAAACCAGAATTCTCATTCTGACATAACCATCTAACAGCGGGTTCTTGACTAAGTTATTTCACTTCCTCCAACTTTGCTTTTCTCACTGGTCATGGGACAGACAAGCGGTGGAGGCAGGATTCAAATTTGTACTTCTTACAAGGAGTGCCCCATGTAGGGGTACCAGTAGTAATGTAGGAAGACCTAGATAGTGCATCTACAGACAATAACATAACTAGGTAATTCAGGACAAACAATTAAGGAAAGTTTAATTGGCTATTGCCTTAAAGAATTTTGAAAACTATCAGAGTATTACTGTGTTCATTTTTAAAATGGATTGTGAAACAGAAAATTGAGTGAGTGTAGGTATGCTGTATGTACACACCACACCATTTAACAAGATAGTTTGCTAATACAATAAGAGAATAACTGAATTGTGAATATAGACAACACAGTTTTCTTAACACAATTGTTATGCAGGCTTAATGGTCACTGTTTCCTAGCAAATTACCTTGAAAACAATTATATTTAGTTATTTTCACTTGACTTACTTTTGCTCTCCACTCTGTAGAAAATGCAATTTTCAATTCTCTGGATTTTTATCCTCACTCTTCATACTCTATTTATTGTTCTCATTTACATGATTTCTCTGGGCTATTTATCCTCCTAGGTATTTTTCATTTTTCACTGCGCTTTCTCAACATTAATCTCTACTGTCATTGATAAGTACCATTAGAGTTTGGTTCAAAGGATGTTATATCAAGACCTGTCTTTGAATAATAAAAGTGATAAAGAAAAAATAAGAACTATTCTTGGAAAACAGGTTTTCCTTTGCTGTAAGTCATGTATTTTTTTTAACAATTCTGTACAAACACTGATCTATTCTCCTAAATTATTCTGTTTATATGCCACAAAAATTAAATAGTCCACAGGTTTGCTAACCTGAAGATGAATCATCTCCAAGAATTCCTTCAGAGTCTTAGATTTTTCTCTTCCACTCTTTCGGTGTGCCTTGATTTTCTTGGCGGCTGCTTCCTCTTCTGAGATGACATCCACATAAATGAATTTAAAGTTTCCCACCTTATTGTTTAGCATTCCTGTCCACATCCCCATTGGTGTTTTGCAGATAATGTCTATGATGTCTCCTTTCTAAGGACAAAGAAATATTCAGAGGAGATTTCAGAGAAGTCTGGTGTTGTGACAGTTGGCAGAAAGAATGGAATCATAGAAAAGAGAGTCATGAGAACATTATGCTAAGGGGATTCGGAGATAAAAGAAACAAATCTAAGAGAAAATTTATTGTAAAAGTCTGAAGAAACTATTTACTTGTAATAATAAAGAAGACAGCATGCTTGAAGAAAAGCTCCCACATGCACTAGATGACATGCTTTGCCTTTGGTATCATATCAATTCATCACCTTTTATTTGTAGAGCACAGTGTAATTCACAAAACATGTTTGCAAACCTAGAGCCATTTCATGGCCACAATACACCTTTTAGGCGTATGTGGAAAGGTATCATTATTATTCTAAATATTACAGAAAAAAAAACCCACAAATGTTAAATTACTTCCCAAGAGCCTGTAAAAGTAAATGGCAGAATCAGAACTCAAGCCTAAGTCATCTGAACTCAAAAGTGATGCTCTTTTCATTCACCGTGTAATATATATAGACATATATATATATATATATATATATATATATATATATATATATACTATTTATATATATGTACATATATTTATGAGAAAAGGGAGAAGTCTGTGACTCTATGCTTTTAGTTTATCTGAAAAATTCATCTGCAATATAAAATAAACACATCTAAGTTATCTTATTCATCTAACATAATGAAAATGTTCAGAACTTCGTACATACCAAATAGGGGATAAAAGTATGTGTACACTAAGAGAAAATTATGCTGCTTGATCATTGCAGAGAAGAGAATTCTCAGATTGAGCTCCATAACAAAGTTTAGGTAGACATATGAATGAAGCCCAAATGCATGAACAAACCACTTGGTCCTTTTCTTTATTCACACCTGAGACTCTACTTGGCTACAGGCTGCCAGTTATTGGCAAGAGTTGAAGGGGTAATTATTTGTAAAGAAAACTGATATACATACAAATATCGTGTCTACCTTTAAGAGACATAGTTACTCCCTTGAGACTTATAACTTTCTATGTCTTCCCCAGGGAAGACATGATAGTTTCTGATAGTTTTGCCATATTAAGGGTCTACCCTCAAACAAAGCATTAAGTTGGCTACTACAAATACTTTTTTTCTACTGGCTCTGTAAGTGTATATTCTAACATCTAAAACACAAATCGTGTTTGTAATAAAATTCATTATGATTAAAAGATCTGGTTTTTCCAATTTGTAATCACCTGCCTGTCTGACCCAATGAGCTGTTTGTCTAGATCTTCTCTGCCTTTAACTACAGGGCATCAAACTTGGGCTTTCTGGGATCAGCTAAGCAGACCCAGAAAATGCCCAGAAGTACTAGAAGAAGTTTCTAAGCACAGCAGCCCTCGGCTGTCTCCTTCCTGTCATCCTTTAAACTTATGATAAGTGGACATTCCGGAGAAGGTCACCAAGCAAAGATGCAACTTCATTCTGCATAAGACCCTTTATGGAAACATGAGTATCCCGTTTTCAGTGGTTACTGTGGGATTCACACAGTGCCTTACACGAGCTCCACAAGCATCACTGTGGGTGGCAGCAACAGAGGCCATGAACCAGCCTGAGACTGCAGGAGAGGCAGAAAGCTACCCTGAATCAAACTGTGTTCAGTTCACTCCCTTCTCCCACCCCCTTCCATGATGTTAACCAGGCATCTAGCATCCTTTTCCCAAGATAGGGTCTAAGGGCTAACTATCAGGAATAATGTTTTCCTTAAACTGCAGCTGAGCTGACTCTGATGTGACCATAGAATGGATAAGGAGAAGAGCCGAGTGGCTCGAATGCTAAAGAATAGCATCGATACCTCATAACTTATTATAATTGTTGCTGAACATTGGCTTGGTGTTGACAATAAAAAAATAATTCATAAATTTTATCCTTTTAGCTATATAGCACTGTGTGATACTAAAAGGAATAATTTAATGTCAATAAAATATACTGCTGGGATGTTTTACAGCTTCGTATTCATTTTGAAATATCCCTTCATTTTTGTGCGCAGTGTATTTTAGCACCTTCTACGTGTACGATTGTAAGCAGCTCCTGCCCATGAGCGTGGGCGGGACGCGCTAAACAACGGGTTTCCCACCTGTGATGAGGGCGTGGGATATGACAGAAGGGACCATGCAGCTGTGATGAATAGTCCAGATGAGTTAATTTTGTAATTATCTGGGTGTTTCTGACTTAATCGGGTAGGAGCTCTTAGAAATAAACAGATGTGAAGCCTGAGTGAGCTTGTCTCCTGCAGGCTTTGCCGGGACAGATGGCCATGGTTCAGGGGGAATCACAGCTGGCACCCCTCAGGGGCTGCAAAGAACCCCTACTTGATACCCAGCAGGAAGGACTGAGCTTCACTCTCGCAACCAGAAGGAACTGAATTCTGCCCACAGCCAGCGAGCTGGCAAGATGACCTTGAGCCTGAGGGGAGACCACAGCTCCTGTTGACACCTTGATTTTAGCTCAGTGAGACTTTAAACAGATGAGCCGTGACCAAATAGTGGCCTACAGAACTATGAGATAATGATGAATTTGGGTTGTTGGAAGCCCCAGAGTTACTGAGAATTTGCTACACAGCAACAGAGAATGAATACAGAGGAGAAGGGGAAGAAGAAGAAATTCAGGAGGGAATAGCACTGGTAGCAAGATGTTCAGTTATGCAGGGTAACCAATTTAGGTAAGGAACCTGCCCGGGCCAAGTCTGGTTCCGAAGGCCGTTGCTCTGCTGGACTCTTGCCTGATAGGTCCCCCTTCTCTCCCTCTCCTTGGTTTTGTTATATTCACTTCAGCAATGATCAGGCAGAGCTAGGCTCCTGCATTCAGAAAGATGTAGATAATCTCTTCTTTCCCGCTAGGCTTTGATGCTGCGTTATCTATAGAACAGCAACGTATGCTGACGGCCTCAGCAGACTGATCCCCTGACCCCACCTGGCATGTTTTATTTAAATGCTTGCCACAGTAAACCAGTCCTCAGTCCTGTTGGGGAGTATGCGCTCACATCTCCTCTCCCCCAGTGCTCACTGCTTGGAATTCTGACACAGACCATGCAACCAGCGCTAGACAGACCACACAGAATGCAGCTGTGGTGTGTTCGCACCTTGATTTTCAGGGAGTCACTGTCATAGGGGCTTGGCGTGAAATCAGTGTGCACTCTGGCACGGCCACAGAATGGTCCAGAGTAGGGGACGTCGTCATCAAGTCGGAAGCTATCCCGGTTACTGGTACCATCTGAGCAGCTCGTGATTCCACCTGAAGAAGGAGAAGCAGGGGTTAACAGTATTCATTAAACGTTCATAACACTCCGAACCATCACCTGGACACAGCGAGGGAGGGACGAGGTGGAAGCATTGGCTGCATCCTCCTGAGGGGGTTCTAAAGGACCCATCTGTTTCTGCCTGCCACTCAGCACCTTCTGTCCTCTGAGCCACTTTTGACCTTTCTCCAGCCCATCTACCACTCCTCCCTCACCCCTAACTCAGATACTCTGTGGCTTGGGTCTTGGGGATTTGTGATCTGATACAGTAGGACCACGTTTTCAGTACTGGATACTTGTTAAGGAAGCAGACAGTATAGACTAGATTCCCTGTACAAGCCAGATGATTAAGTTTGTCCATGTGGTTTTGAAAAGTGTTCTAAACGGGAATTTTTAAGTTGTTCCACATCCTTGTTCTTTGGTCCTCTTCTTTTCTGACTTTGAGCCTCAGGGGAAAAAGAAGACAGTGACTCCATTTTGCTGCCGGTCTAGGGGCAGGAATGGTTCCCAGTGGAAGCAGCTCTCAGTTTCCCCGTCACTCTCAATTGCCACTTCACTTTCTCCCACGGTGTGGCCATTAGATTCTCCCTTCAATGAAGTAACAGCCTTGGTTTCTCTACCATGCATTACAAGTACTGTAGAAACAAGGTGAGGATCCTTAGAGACGCTCCACATGGTATATGAATGGGTGTAAAAGAAAAGTGAGTTTCTTCAAATTCCAGAAAGTAAGTTGTATGTAGTAGCTAAGTGGGCTCCTTTCTCTTCATACCCTTTGTTCCATGACCACCCAGGTCCTGGCCTTTCGTGATACATTCTAGTTAATAAAGTTCTTTCACATTTAGCATCACAATTTAGAATTTTAAAACTTCTAGCAGAAATGAATACTAATGATATTTGAATTTCTCATATGCAAATATGTAGACTTCAAATGTTTCTGCAGTAGCTCCACCCCCTCCCCCCCCCCCCCCACACAAAATAACTATTCAGTGGCTAATAAGAAAACAAGAATACAATTCAGGATATTTGAAATATCTGGTCTTTGTTATCTAACTTCAAATAAGAGAAGCAGCTGATTTAAAAGAAAATTAAAAAAATAAACTTAGTAAAAGAAAAACTTAAGAGCCCTTCAAGAGTCAGAGAGATGTACAGAAATGTACACATAAAAGGCTGTAAGGCACCTGCAATAACAGTAGCTTCATCTAAACATTGTAGCAGGATATCTGGCTGAATCCTGGGTGGTATTCTTCTTAGGAAACTATCAGTGTTTTTAAGAAACACTTGTTGAACATGTGCTGGTTACTTCTGGTCACCAAATTGGTAATATTCCTATTTTTTAATATTTACGTATTACTTCATCCTTTACTCACTAATGCTGAATGGAAACTGAAAAGGTAGATGTTGGAATTGATGTGTATGTCCTACTCTTTTCATAATTTTTTTAAGGAAAGAAAGAGTGAGAGAGGGAAGGAGAAGAGAAGAGGTAGAAAAGGGAAGGGCCAAGAGAAAGAAAGAAAGAAAGAAAGAAAGAAAGAAAGAAAGAAAGAAAGAAAGAAAGAAAGAAAGAAAGAGGGGAGGGAGGGAAGGAGGGAGGAAGGGAGGAAGGAAGGAAGGGAGGAAGGGAGGAAGGGAGAGAGGGAGGGAGGGAGGAAAAAGGAAAGAAGTGAGAGACAGAGAAAGAAGGAAAGAAGAGACAGAGAAAAAGAATTTATTTATCTGACTACTGTAAGTCATTTTAAAAATGTTTACTCAAGATAATGCTAGCTCTCCCCAGGATACATTGTTATTTTCAGGATGCAGATTTAATTACTCACCATAATCATTTGAGGCATATTCTCAAGATTCCTGCTGACCACAGTGTTAGAAGTTTCAAAATACATAATATGAAACTTTATCCAATATATTAGGTACCGTTTTAAAAAATAGCAACTCTTTCAATTCAACACATCATACATTTTCACTATTTATCTTATCAGGGAGCTGGAAGCTTGTTGCTAATTAGACAAACTAGTCCCGAAGAAGCAAATCTGTTTATCTTAGTCAACTTAACCTGGACCTCCCATCTAAGATCTTGTTCCCCAATCTATCGCCTTACTTGATGAGCTCTGCCCACTGTAGAGACTATCCAAAGAATCACTAGCCTTGAGGGAGAGCTTCTCCGTGTGGGTCCCAATCATGGGGTCACTGTTTCGATATGGGAGAACATCCTCCCCATCTTCCACATCCTTCAGAAAAACAGATTAGAGGTTAAGGTCACATAACTGATCTCCATGGAGACATTCACTGTGTGCACTGATTCAACAAACAAGATCTAGTTTAGTAACAAAATTCTTAGGAATACATCAACATGACATGAGAGTCATTAATCTCAGGTTCAATGTCTAGCAAGACATTTTATACTTGGAATAATTCTTTAGAAAGAACAATCTATGTAATGGGATTCTATTAAAATTGTAATGGTTCTTTTTGTAAATTAGGATGGATATTGTATCAAGACTATTTAACCAGAAATGTTAGGTTTATTAACATCTATGCTCTTTCTGTAAAAGCACTTTAATTTCATCATGTTCTCTTTATCACCTATTTACCAGCTTTACTAATCTTTTGAGATTTGATATTACATGTCTAAACTCTCCATAGTTGTTTCATGTTAGCTATTTGCAACCCACGTGATCACTAGATATGAATAAAACATGCACGCTTTGCAATTCTAAAGCACAGCTTATCTGAGAAGCTTTACAAATCCCATACCATGCTTGCCACCTAGCCAAGTGAAAAGCAAATCTTACATAAAATTAGAAAGACAGACAATTTCAAAGCAAATTACCTGTGCTTGAAAACATCTAAATGTTTTCCATATTTAGCTAGTTTGGATAAAACCTATGAATTTCTTAATATTCATCCAAGTGTAATTTTACATTTCTTGTTTTTTAGCATTTCTAAACATTAGCAAACTTCAGAATATATATTTGATTTACATAGTTTGGTTCTCTGTTTTTATCCATTCCTTTACTCATGTGTTCAGTCACTCAACACAATTTATAGAACACTTTCTAAGTACCTAGCACCATTTTGAGAAGTAGGGATACCATGGTGAACAAGATAACAGGGTCCTTGCTCTAATGAGGTATATTTCAGTGTGATGGCTTGTGTATGTATGTGAATGTATGTGTTTTGTTTGAGGGGGTGTGTAGAAACAAAATAAGCAAGACCATGTCAGAAGATAATAAGTGGTGTAAAGAACATAAAACTTGGTGATGTGAGGGGATTAGCTGCTGCGATTAATGTTGAAAGAAGTTTGGCTAATTTTGATGGAGTAGCTTCCAGAGACCTCCTTCATAAGGTATTATATACTTTACATTCTTGACCGGAGCAATGAGAAGATATAATTTATGTGAAGCTTTGGACAGAGATCTCCATGCAAAAAGAAATAACATGATCAGAATAACTAGACTCAGAATTAACTTGGGTTATGCAGGGGAAAGGAATAAAAAAGAAGAGTGTTACGGTATGCTAAAAGAAGTAGAAGAAAGCCAGATCACTAAGAGCTTTATAGACCACGTGTGGTGGCCATAGAAATGTGCCGCTCAGCTCTCTTGCTGGGGGTCCTTTCTTTACTGACAGCCCCAGCTACCGCCCCTCTGTGTCCACAAGTATGTTTGCACGGGAACTGTGCTCCCTGACCTTCACTAAACAGTGATGGTACCAGTAGAGTGCTAGTTGCGTCCATTCTGGTGGGATGTGAGGACCCTCTAATGGAAAACGAAAGTTTAAGAACTCCCATCAATCTGGCCAAAGCTTTCTCAGAACAATGTTGAAGTCTGAGACTATAATCAATTCTTCTTCCTTCCTCCTGTGATTTTACTGGTATCAGACTTTCCCTGTCTATTTCTTCTTTCTCTTCTTCATCTTCACAGGCATTTTTCTCCCCAAATCTTTGACATGTATGTTCTCATCTTTCGATCTACTTCTCAGAGGACCGGAATGAACACACCATAGTAGAGAATGCATTGTGAAGGTACCATAGAATTTTAACCAGGGGAATGATGTGTTCTGAATTTTACTTTTCCAGAGATCATTCTGGCTTTCGTGTGTAGGATGGCAGAAAGAGCAGAAAAAGGAAATTAATTAGGTAATTGTTATGGTAATCTAGGCAAAAGAGGTTGTTTATTTAGTTTAAAGGGCAAATAGTTTACATGAAGAAATTAGAGCTTTAGGTAAACTTCGGGGTTATAACCAAGGAAATATGCTAACAATTGGTGTGAAAAGTGGAAGAAAAAAGAAATTTGGGATAATTCCTAGGTTTTCTTCCTTTCTCCTTTTCTTCCTCTTCCTCTCTTTTTTCAATTCATCCCTTTGTCTGTCTGTTCTTTCTGGGACTAGAGTTATAACAGTGTTGTGTATTGACACTGGGAAAACGGGACAAAAACAATTTTTTATGTAGCATAAGGAATCAACAATTCAGTTTTGGACAGAATAGGTGCCAGGTCTATTATACATTCACAAATGACATTAAACACGCAATTTGTGGTATAAGTATAACAGATAACAAGTCATAGCTAAAGATGTAATTGTAAGAAACAAACTCATGAAACTGAACGAGAGAGAGTAGAAGAAGAGAAGAGATGGAGCAGAGCATCCAGGAGCAAGTTCCAGGAAGGCTCAGCATTTAGAGGAACAGGATAGAAAGCGGAGCTAAGAATGGAAACCACGAAAAATAAGGAAAGCCAGAAGAATGCCTAAAGGAAAGATTGTGTTTCATATGTAATGAAATCATCATTTGTGTGAAATACAGCGGAAAAGTAATGTAAGAAGAAAGAAAAGCGGTTACTGGATTGGACAACACAGACGTCAGTAGTGACTGTGACAGCTGTTTGAATGGAGTGTTAGGGATGGAAGTCCTATGAAAGTGGGTTCCAAAAAGAATGAATATTAAATATATACTGTTCAATAGATTAGAATTTAGAGTCCAGAAATAAACCCATATATTTATGATCAATTGGTTTTCAACAAGATTGCCAAGACAATAAATATAACGGGGAAAGAATGGTCCTTCTAACATCGTGTTGGGACATCTGCATATCCACATTCAAAAGAACAAAGTTGGATTCCTACCACATGCCCTCTAGAAAAATGAATGAGTCACACACTAAAATTTAAGAACTACAACTATAAAATGTCTAGAAAAAAACATGGGAGTGAATCTTTTAAAACATAAGCTAAGCAATAGTTTTTGAGATACAATTCTAAGAGCACAAGTGACGAAAGAAAAAATAGATACATTGCAGTACATCAAAATCCTAAACATTTGTGCTGCAAATCATACCATCAAGAAAGTGAAAATAAAACCCACAGAATAGGAGATAATGTATGCTATTGCAAATCATACATGTGATGAAGGACTTGTATCCAGAATATATTTTTTAAATGCTTAAAAGTCAACAATAAAAAGACAAGCCCACATAAAAAGTAGGCAGAAAATTTTAATAAACCTTCTTCCAAAGAAGAGAATACAAATAGCTGAGAAGTACATGAAAAGATTTTCAACATTATTAGTCTTCAGGAAAGTGCAAATCAAAACCACATTGAGATTCTACTTCAAACTCATTAAGGTAGCTAGCATCAAAAAGACACATGTTGGCAAGCATGTGAGAAATTGGAAACCTTACACTTTGCTAGTGGGAATGTAAAGTGATGCAATTGCTTTGGAGAACAGTTTGTCAGTTCTTCAAAATATCAGTTACCATATAACTAAGGAAATAAAAAAATATTACTATTCAAAAAATTTGTACAAAAATATTTATATCAGCATTATTTATAACAATTAAAGAGTGGAGATAATCAAAATGCCCATCAACTGATGAAAAGAGAAATAAAATGTGAGATTTATCTATAAAATGAAATATTTGGTGGCAATAAAAAAAGAATGAAATACTGATGTTTTCTGCAATATAAATGACATATGTTCTTCACATACTACATAAGTGATCTTTTGAATCTCATTTCCCTCTATTAAAATAGGAATACATTATATATATATAAAGAAATTTTACTTTTCACGACAGCATGGATGGACCTGGAGATTATTATGTTAACAGAGGCAGGGTCACAAGGAACAGATGGGCAGCTGTTAGACGTAAGGGGGAAGAGGTGATAAGATCAAGGAAGGTGAAAGGATTAGCCAAAATCATACACACACACACACACACACACACACACACACACACACACCACATAGATACAGACAACAGGGTAGCAATAGCCAAAAGGGAAGAAAGTGGTAGAGGGGGAGGGGGTAAAGGGTGTAATGGGGTTGGAAAGAGACTTTCATGGGACATGGGGGGACATGAAGTAGTGTGTAGAGGGTGTTATATTGAGTGAGACATTTGAAATCATGTCAACCCAATAAACTAAAAATTAAAAAAAGGAATAATAATACAATAATAATACTTTCACTCAACTTTTGGGCACAATTATTGAGGGAGAAGGAGGTATTGAAGTCGTTCACAAAGCACAAGCATTTCTATGTTAAATATTTTAAGAAAATTGAATAGAAAAATCCAAGTGATTAACAGAGTACACTCACTTACCTTTTCCTCAGAAAGGGATTTGATGTACTTTTTACCCACTTTTTTCTTCATTGTCCAGGAAATGGCTCTCATTTTTTTACCTAAACTTCCTCTGTGACTTGAATTTTTGTTTTGTTCTCCACTGTCATTTATGGGCTCTCCCTCATACACCTAGTTAGAATTATTTATGAAAGACAAGATAATAAGGCAATAAAAAGCATGAATCTTAACATTCTTCTATAACATAACATAAAATAACGTGACAATATAATTAATATAATATATGTGATGAAGTTACATTATGCAAAGTGTATATGAAATAGAAAATATTCACCACCCCACTCTCAGCTTCTTCTCCCATTTCCCCTGCTCATCATAACAGGGTTTCTCAAAACGTGGTCCCAAGACCAGCAACATCGGCATCACTTGGGGACGATTAATAAAGTCTTCAAGTGATTTTGAGACACACTAAAATTTGGAAACAATTGTCATGCTAGTCCCCTTGCTGCTTCTCTTCATGTTCACACCAAGGTTCACACTTGCTTTTGCCACTGGCTTCCTGGAGTCCACAAATGTATTCCTCCCTTCACCTTGTTCCCAATCGCATGCTGAGGAATAGGAGAGGCATTTTCCGATTGATCACCCCATTTTCCGATAGCTCACACTTGTCCATACTCCCTGCATGTTGACCCTCATTTATTCTTCTTCTAAACACTTAACGGTACCTGATAACATAGTTCTTTGTTCCTTTGATTACTGCCTGAATCACCCACTATGATGTATGCTGCATGAGACTAGAGACGTTATCTTTTGTATTTGTTCTGTTTAGAATACTTTTAGGAATATCATGGACCCACAATATATTTTGAATAAACAAAACTTTTCATGTAAAACTTTAGAGTAATTTTTTCCTTGGAGGATATATTTGGGTTACATCTCCTTAATACCTCAGGTTGGTAAGAAAAGACCATGAAGGTTCTCTAGTCTAGTAATACCACCATTTCAAACACGTGAGCAGCTAGTCATTCCCTGAATATAAAAAAATTGTGAGAAACTTTGTCTTTAGTAAACTTGAATATTTTAATATGAAGGTTTAACTGCATAGTTAACATCATTATTAATCAATACTATGTTTTGCTTCATGTCTTACCCCAAATTGCCTATGATAAATATGAATGGACAGTCAATTTAAGCCCTCATTGTACTTTGTTAATTTCTACATTCAAGGTTATAAAAACAAATATTTTTTGCTTAATTCAAAAACCCCTGAATAAAATATAATGTAAATATAGTTTAAAATTTTAGACTTAGCCTTTTTCTTTTCTCTGATATTTAATTAAACTTCATGTAAAATTATAAATTAAATAAGGAAGCATTTTTTTATTATTACCTTTGTTAATTTACCGTTGCCTAAACTTCACAAATTTCTACAGACATTTCTAATTTCAGATATATTCTGTTACTCTGCTCAGAAGCTTTAAAGAAACTACTTCAGCATATTTTTAATTTTAGCACTTTTTTGTGTTATTTTCTTTCATAGCCTGAATCATGGTTTTATTTAAAATTTTATTTATTTTGTTATTGTTTTAATCTATCTCTCTCCAGACTCCAGGATTCCTGAAGTAAAAGTTTTCATCTGTTATGTAGCAGTACTTTCTGATGCTCAATGGAAATCCAGTCATAGAATGACTATTTTTTAAGTGAATGACAAATACCATACGGCCTGGCTTATATGTGGAATCTAATGAACACAATAAACTGAACAAAATAGTAACAGAGGCATGGATACATGGGACAGATGGGCTGCTGTCAGAGAGAAAGGGAGTGATGAGTCTGGATGAAAGAAGGTGAAGGGATTGGCCAAAAAATGTATATAGAGAACACACAGGTACAGACAACAGGGTGGGGACGACCAGATGGAAAAGGGGGTGGAGGTCGGAGGAGGAAGACTAAGGGGGGAGATAAGGACAGAAAGAGACTTTGCTTGGGGTGCAGGATGCACGATGACGTGTGTAGATGTTGTTCTATTGAGTTGTACACCTGAAACCTGTATGGTTTCATGAACCATGTCATCCTAATAAATTAAAAATACATTAATTAAAAAAAATGAATTAATAAATATCTGTGAAATGGATGAATGAATGCTAGATTAATGAAAAATGTGCAAACTACTTTATCAGGTCCACTAAACTTTCACAGATACCAGATGACTATTACTCATCAACGAACTTGAATGAGCCTGAGAAACTTTATAGGTTAGTTCTACAATTGCAAACTAAATAACAATAGAATATATCTATGCATGATCATGGAAAGTTAAAGATTTATAAAATTCTACAAGGCTTCTCACTGTTTATATACATATATTGCATTATAATATTTACAATTATGTCAGTGTTTATAAACAAGTTTATTCATAAGCATATGTATATAATATTTAGATGGATAAGGGATATATGTAATATATGTCATAAAGGGCATGTTATACACACATGCATATATAGTACTACTGGAGATATTTATAAAGTAATAATAAATGTTATTCTATTTTTACTCTTTTGTCTAGAATATTTATTATTGAAATTCACATATTTAAAAACATTAGAGATAGATGTCTATAAGAATCTGAAAAGTATTTGAAGAAATTAGATCCAATAAAGGCAGAGGTTCTTTACAAAAAAATATTAAAATATGCTAACTAGAATCAATAACTAAGTAAATAAAGTCTGAGACCTATTCCTCTAAAATAAAAATACTACGTGCAATACACATAAGGAGCTTTTCTTAAGTTACATTCGAAGTGTTCGTGGTTTGCGAATGCTATGGCGTGGTCACCACAGAGATGCTTCAAGGCAGATGGTAGATGTGTCAGAGTGCAATCGAGTAGCCAAATGCTTCCTTAAGAAATATACTACTAAGCTATTTAATCATCTCCTAAATTAAAGCAATTACAACTGAAGTCAAATTTAATCTATTTATAATTATAGATTAAATGCTCAGAAAGTCTGGGATTGTGTGCATTACATTTAGTTGTTATTCTTTTTTTCCGTTCCTGTCCTGCCTTTCCCAACATCTGCTGGGCTTTTGGGGTAGCTTTTTCCTCCCAGCCTGGTGCCAGGTACTAGAGAATTGTTTGTTTATTTATGACAAAAATATATGCAAGGCTGTGATTTTTAAACACATTTATTCTTTACTACACTTTTAAAAGGTTGATATTGGCTTTATAATTTTTCACGGGTTTGCATTATAGTCATAAGAACATAGTAAATACTAACCTCTGTCGAGTCATCTGGTTTTGATGTGGAATTGTTCCTAAAACGATCAAAATTCCCAAAACTGCTGCTGCGCTATAAAATAAGAAAGGAAGGAGAACAACAGGAAGTTTAGAACTGATGTCTTGGTTGTTAAAAGTGCAAAACAGAATAGGGTTCAATAAGCATCAGTCGTGCAAGTACAGTATAAAAAATTTTCTGTCTGGAATAGCTAAAGGTTCTGAAGGAATAACTATTATTATTATTATTATTAAGACTTTATTCATTAGAAAGGAGAGAGAGAGAGAGAGAGAGAGACAGAGAGAGAAGGGGGAGGAGCAGGAAGCATCCACTCCCATATGTGCCTTGACCAGGCAAGCCTGGGGTTTCAACCTGGTGACCTCAGCATTCCAGATTGATGCTTTACCCACTGTGCCACCACAGGTCAGGTTCTTTTCTTTTTGAGAGAAACAGGGAGGGAGACAGGAACATGGAGCTGCTCCTGTATATGGCCTGACCGGGGAATTGAACCGGCAACCTCTGTGCTCCAGGATGACGCTCCAACTGATGGAACAATTCGGCCAGGGTTTAATTTCTTTTTCTTTTCTTTTTTTAATTTCCAGAGAGACAGGGAGGATGGGAAAGGGGCGTGGGGAAGGGAAGTGTTCATTTGTGGTCCCACTCAGTCATGCACTCATTGGCTGCTTCCGGTGTGTGTCCTGTCTGGGAATCCAATCGGCAACCTTGTTTATGGACCAAGCTCTTAATTGCTAAGCTAGCCAGCTAGGTCCGTATAACTATTATTAATGTTTTAATTTTACAGTTGATAAAGTGTCTTCATATTATTTATGTTATAATGTTAAACATCTTGAAAAAATCTATTATTATTTTTTATAGTGTTACTTTTGCTTTTGCTCATGTGAATAGCATGTATTACTAACCCACCAACCAATTAATAAACAAACAACAAAACAAAAAAATAGCATCTGGGTAGATACAACATTATGGCTCATAAAGATCATATTTGACAAAAAACAAAAGTGAACACAAATACATTTTCCACTGCTAACTCTTGGCAATCTGAAATTCTCTACTTGATGTCAGAAAGAGAAGAAATATACACAGACATATTGATAATTTGAAAACAGCATTTAGGTGTGCACAGTCCAAAGTTGGGAATAAAACTAAATTTTTCCACATTTAACATGGAGTTACAATGAGACCTTGGATCAGTTTTGTTCACTGATTTTGAGAATAAAATTCAATGTGTTAATAGAAGACTTGTTTTCTTGGTTACTTTTTGTCCTGCAAAGCTAAATGTTTATTCATGTGCATCTCATTCTAGGCAGGTAATTATAAACAATTTCTGATATGCTATAAAGTAAATGATCCTCCTAAACACATTTTCAAGAATTTTTAGTCATTGAGTAAAAAAATAATTAACTTTTCCTCACCTTCTATTTGATTTTATACATTGTTTGGGTAGATTAGTATTCGATATTACATCCTTTAAATACCCACAAATCCCAAGAATATGTTCTATCTTATGAACTTCATCTCATTTCAAGCTTATATTTTCAAAATAAGCTTGTGGTATGGAAAAATAACCTAGTGATTAGAAAAGTTAATAAAAGGAGCCAGTCATTTATAAAACTTTGTATTATCCTTTCAGATAGCACAGGCCACTTCAAGTCAAATGAGTGTCAAAGACTCTTAGTCCTTGCAAGGACTCATTCATACTCATCTTTTGCCAACAGCTATCTTTAAAGCCCTTTGTTTCTCTTTGAAATAAGCTGCAATAGAGAACTGCATAATTTCATACATAGGTGGGACATAAAAATGAGACTATGAGACATGAACAAGAGTGTGGTGGTTATGGGGTGGGGGGAGGGAGGAGAGGGAAGAAGAGGGGGAGAGGGAGAGGTACAAAGAAAATCAGATAGAAGGTGACAAAGGACAATTTGACTTTGGGTGATGGGTATGCAACATAATTGAAGGATAAGGTAACCTGGAGATGTTTTCTTCGAACATATGTACCCTGATTTATTAATGTCACCGCATTAAAATTAATAAAAAAAATAAGAAAAAGAAAGTCCCTGACATGTGGCAGTAGCTTGGCTGAATAGATAGTGTGATACGGAATATACACCCTACGGATGATGGCTATGTTAGACACAATTAACGCCTTTTGCTTGACTTGCTACCTCTGCTGAACAAGCCCTTCAGCTTGCCTCGAGAGGAGATAGAGAAAAAGGCTGAAACTGGGAATCACTCTGGAAAATACAAAGTCTTTTCATGCAGAGTTTACTAACCTAGAGTGACTTCCCAAAGCAGTCATCATGCCAGCGTGCTTAATAGGCGTTTCCACCAGAGCCATCATTGCCCAGAGATTACAAAAGGGACTCAAATGTATTGCTGTACTGCTTATATATGAAACTAGCTGAACACAGGGAACTATGTTACTCTTTTATACACTTAAAACACTCATATAGACTATTGGGGTCTACACTTAAGGCAAATTTGTAGCTTATGTCCAGCCTGCATCCTGTCTATTAAATATTAATGTGGGTTACAGCATGACTTCCACCATGGGATGATGAGGTCACGTGGCCCGGGAGGGTGCAGAATATTTTGCTTCAGCATTTCTCTACACTATTTTCTGCCATTAAGTAATCAATAGCCACCACCTTATAAAATTAATTCCCCCTCATTCTATCAATAAAGTTTAGGAGCAGTGGTTTAAGAAGCTTCAGGACTATTACTTTGGATTTGTCGGTCATGGTCATCTCATTATGAATCACTCAGCAGTTTTAAGCCAGGGGGGTATAATAGCAGTCTGTGCTAAGACACCCTTAAGAAGTAAGTCCATGTATTTAAAATGACATTTAAAATTTTCCATTATTCTCTAAGTCTAAAAGTTAGCGACGGTCTGAGATGGTTTCTTAATGTGCGGGTTATGACTTATGATGAAAAAGGGTTGATATCTACTATGAGAAATGGACAATGAACAAATTTATAGTTTTCATTCCTGTTAAGTTTTTAATGAAAAGGTAAATTATGTGGAAGTGAGTTGGCTTTCTAGATAATATTTTTTTACAAATGAGAATGTATTGGCATATGGATAATTCTGCATGTCATAGTTACAATGTATTAGATTTAGCAAATATTATCTTGGGGCAGAAATTCCCATCAGGATGGAACAATTATAGCTATCAACAGAAGAGGAACTTAATTAAAAATGAAATTCAGATTATAGACAAATCTTTCTTTCTATTGATATTAGATTATATTTAGTCTTTAAGTTGACTCTATATAAATCTATATAGTCTTTCACTGTCCAATTAAACAGGCTTGTCAAATGGCACAACACCTGTGGAAGGTAATTTGGTAAAGCTAGTAAAATTACCTTTGTATTTGCCCTTTGGCCAAGCAATTCCATTTCTAGACATCTATACCAGAGATACCCTTGTATATAAATTGACTTACACATCCACATTCATTATAAAACTTTATATTATCAAAATGCTGTAAGCCTCAATATTCATTAAAAAGAGACTAATTGACTTACACATGGTAAAAGAAAGAAACTGTGTGCTGCTGTAAGAAATTGAAATAGATCTTTTTATACTGTTCCGGAATAATCCCCAGGATATGGTGTAAGTGAACAAAGCCCAGTGAAGAAAAGCATATGTCTCAGGCTGCAATTTTTCTAAAGGTGGAAATGTACAAGTATGTTTTATTAAAGATATGTATTAAATATGTATTTTTCTTCTTAGAGAAATGGGCAAAATAAACTAAGTAAAAGGGATTGGGAAGAAAACAGACCTTTCTGAATATATTTGTTTCTGAAAATTTGACTTTAAAACCATGCACCTGTTTCATATATTATATTTAATCATTTATAAACAAAATTAAATAGAAACCATCCTTAAAATTCCACATTAAAATGAAACAAATGGGCGTAAGTCCATATTTAGAGAAAGAAATTATTTTAAGTGACTTAAGAAAGAAAAACAGTAATTTGACTAGCCAAGGGACAAATAAAACAATGACAAACTAAATTGTAACCTGTTTTTAGTAGACACATTATTATTAATATTATTGGCATATACAAATCAAATGTTGAGGGACAATGAAAACAAGTAATGATGTCAATGGCATTTCGAGTCAGATTTTCAGTCAGAATTCTCACAGTTCTCACCTTGTCATACCACAAAGCAAGTAAACCTTAAAGACTACTGGAGCCAAAAGAATGCAGTGAGCATACTGAAAATATTTTCACTAGAGTAGATTGTATCCAAAGATGGGATCATTTTATTATCATTAAGAATAATACCTGGCCTATACTAAAATACATCTAACATATCAAAATTCATGAGTTCATGATATTAAAAAGAGAAAATCCAATAGTTACCTTTGAAAATATTACAGTTATATTTTTAGAGCTGACTAGTAAAGGGAAAGACTTAAACATTTAATCTGCCCTTGTATGAAATATATTTCAGAGTAATTACATTGATATGAGAAATTATTTCTTTCTATATGTGTGTGTGCGTGTGTGTGTGTGTGTATTCTAGCTAATCAATTAAGGAAGATGAAAATTTAAAATTACCATTTTGAAAACTCCTAATGCAATACTGGGTCCAGGAAATGATTATCAATGACTACTAAAATCACAAGAGGAAAGAAACCAGAATATATACTTCATAGTAGAATTACCTAATAACATGAATGAAATATTCTTAAAATAACTGCATCAAGCTTCTGCATCTCATTATCAGATTAAATACAGAGACAGAGGAGCATGTTTAATGACACTAAGAGAATGCAATCTATCATAAAAATCTAGATAGGACAAATAACCTGATTTTTAAGCTAATCAATAAAAATATAGAAAAGAGAATAAGGAAACTATAGATTAAGAACCTGTAAGAGTAGAATCAACCAAATACAGTCCATGGATCTTGTTTAGCTATAGATCCAATAAACTACTGTGACTGAAACATTCAGAAAACAACTGAAGAAAATGTAAAGGAATGACTATTTTTTCTTTTTAATTCAAAATAATCTAGTAAGGGACAGCAAGTATGTGAAATGCATGGGCATAAAGAAGAAACATGACTGATCATTATTTAAAGATCAACTGAGAGGGATATATAGAGTAGATTATACTATTTTCTACTTTTACATATGTTTGAAATTTTTCATAATAAAATGTTGGGTTATAAAAAAAGAAATGTACTTATATAATAGCTAAAAAAATAATTGACAAGGAGTTAATGATGTGTGGGAATAAAATATATGGAAAACTCTGTAACTTCCCAATTTTCTTGTGAGCCTAAAAGCTGTTCTGAAAAGCAATAAAAATAAGACTTAATCCAGGTGTCTCCACCAAAAACAAAAAACAAACTAATAAAAGGAGAGAGAGAGAGAGTTGATGGTAGCTTAAATTTCTCAGAAACCAGTTTGTGAAAATATCATTAGTACGGCTTAGGTCAGGGGTGCTTAATACATCAATCGCGATCTACTGGTTGATCGCAAAGGAAGTGTGGGTAGATCGCAGGACATTAAAAAGACATTTATCTTTTGATTGGCATACAGGGTAGCCAATCTGACGTCTGAACTTTCGACACCCTAGGCATGCGCGTTAAACCGCGCTAACTTGTTCAGTTACATGGCTGCGTAGTTAGCCTTCCATTTATTTAAACTAAATACAACAAAGGGTATAAAAATGAGTGCTGTAGCTGGTCCGAGTAAGAAACCTAAAACCTACCACTTTCATACAGAATGGGAGGGGATTTTTTCACTATGTCATATTCTAAGTGCGTTTGCCTCATCTGTCTGTGTGCCATTGCTATTCCAAAGAAGGGAAATGTGGAGCGGCTTTTTCGGACTGTTCATAAAAACTATGACATTGACTTTCCTCCGAAAAGAGAGCTGAGAAGGAGAAAGGTGAAAGAAGAATACACAATATTAAATAGTACTAATAGTAACTTAAATAATGGTAATATAGAAGAAATAAATTTATGTTTTGCATTTTTATTGTAGGTAGATCATTTTGACTTGGTCATCTTATAAGTAGCTCGCAAGCTGAAAAAGTGTGGGTACCCGTAGCTTAGGTCATAGTTGTTTAGAAGTACTGACATATTTAAGGAGAGAATAAAGTGTTGCTTTCTAAATTTGTTTTAGCACAACTCACTTTCTGATATAAATGTATGCTATTGGATTGTTTCTTGAAGACTACCTAGTGAAGATTATCATCTTTCATATAGTTAACTTGGTTTCCACAAGAATAGGGCTAAACAAGTCATTTAGAATGTTTAAATGCTCTGTGTGCATGCGTGTCCGTGTATGTGTCTGTGTCCCTACACAATGCAATGAATGTATAATTAAAAGAACTTAGGAGAATTTGTTTTTTGTTAGTTACTTTCTTCTCTAGTTTTGTAACAATTCTAATTGTTACTGATGATATGCAGCTGGCAGTATTCTTAGAAATAACCTAGTCCTTCCCAACAAGAGAACTATTATAGGAACTAGCACTTGCAAAAAAAAAAAAAAATCCTTTTTTCTTCAATTTTCCACCCGATGTACTCTCCACCATGCCATTCTATCACAAAATTTTGATCCTTCTATTTTTAAAGCAGCTGCTATCTGAACAGGATGGAAAGTGTGGAACATTGGCTTGAAAGAAAGAATGGAACTGAATAAGCTTCTTAGAACAATTACCAGCCTGAAGTTACAACATGAAGGAGAATTAGAAAGTCTCTTTTTGGAAATGTAAATCATCCTTTTGACCTAAACAAACAAACAAACAAACTTGATTTTTATTTTTATTTCTTAACCATCCACCAACTTTGGGGTACTCAAATAGGGTCTTGCATTAAATACAACTTAATATTTGGGTAGGGCACTGGTGGAAGAGTTTCACAGCCCATTTTATATAAAAAACTTGCATATGTGAGTCAGACATCCACAGTATTTTGAAAATACTGGCTAATTAAAAATTGCACACACTCTGCCGGTGTGTTCTCACATCATTTCAATATTGCACAAAGAGCATTGGTTAGGAATAGGCTCCAGAGAGATAGAAATTCGGTTTCTGTATGTTTTTGTATGAATGTTCTATAACAATAGTATTTTAAATCTCAATAAGTTTGTCAGCCGTTATCCAAATACATTCAAGGATTTAATTGTTCTAACAAACTCAGCCAGCCTGACCAGGCAGTGGCACAGTGCATAGAGCGTCGGACTGGGATGCAGAAGGACATCGGTTCAAGACCCTGAGCTTGCCAGGTTGAGCGCAGGTTCATCAGGTTTGAGCAAAAGCTCACTGGCTTGAACCCAGGGTCGCTGGCTCCAGCAAGGGGTTACTCAGTTTGCTGAAAGCCTGCGGTCAAGGCACATATGAGAAAGCAATCAATGAACAACTAAGATGTCCCAACGGCAAAAAAACCTGATGATTGATGCTTCTCATCTCTCTCCGTTTCTGTTTGTCTGTCCCTATCTATCCCTCTCTCTGACTCTCTCTCTGTCTCTGTAACATAAATAAATAAACTTAAAAAAAACAACAACAAAAACTCAGCCACCAAAATGTTTTGAAAAGTGTGAAACGAATTCAACTCACTTGAAATAGTCTGTTAGGATTACCTCAGTGTCAAATAATTACATTATTGTGTGGTGACAATGGAAGACAAGGGTGTGTGGGACGTCAATGGCAAAAAACAACCAGAACTGAAACATGGCATTCAGCATACTTTAACCTTTGGTGAAGGCAACCCAATGCTAAATATATATCAGCCCTGTAAATATTTTAATGTGCATCTGGATTCTTAGAACAAGTTAGTTACTTGATCTGTCTGGTTAAGTACTATTTCTTTTTTTTAAATTTTATTTAGAAAATTAAATTTAACAGGGTGACATTGATCAACAAGAGTACACAGGTTTCAGGTAAGCATTTCTATGGCATTGGAACTGTTGATTATGTTGTGAACCCATCACCCAAAGTCAAATCATTTCCATCACCTTATATTTGTCCTTCTTTATATCCTTTCCCCCAAACCCTCCCCTCTATCATTTCTATCAGTTACAAAATATCTAGAGGAAGTACAGATTCAGACTCCACCTTAGTATTTTTAAATTGTGTCAAAATTTCCATGTTAAAGCTTTACTTTCAGAAGTTAATGTGTCACTGCAAATTGAAACTGTCTCAAAGAAAATTACCCAAAGCAAAGAAACTAGAGCTAAAAAAAAAAAAAAAAAAAAAATCAATGGAGAATGATCCATAGCCTGTAGAAGTGGAAAAGTGGTTATTCATATCAGCCTATTTAATGTAACAAAAACAAGTTTTATGAGTAAAACAGACTCAAATAATTAAAATCCTCAATTGTCCCTCTGTGTGATTTATTACAGTATCTCATGATTTACATTCCTTCCATAGACTGTAAATCATGCTGCAGTTGTAGGAACCGAATAGAAATGAAGATATTCATTTTTAGTTAAGGAGTTTTTACAATAAGTAGTATTGATATGTCTTAAAATTTTTTTTTCTTTTTCAGGTAAAATACATAATGTGGCAAAAGTTTAGTCACTTGATATCACTGATTCTTACAGAATCTTCTAGAATGTAAAGGAAATAAAAGTTTTTAAAAACATGACCATGATCAGGCAAAAATCTATCCTGGAGAAATTTACAGTTTATTGGTGCCATCCACCAAATAACTATAATAAATAAGAGCTAAACAGAGCTATATTCAAATGAATGGTATACAAACATAGAAGCTATTGCTAAAAGCACATTATATTTATACAGAAAATAATGAAGGTAATTATGTATAATAGATGTCAATTTAGAAATTTATATTCTTCCATTTAAAAATACTAATTTGTATTGACTACTTAGTACATGAACGATATTTTGTGTTTGTATGCCTATACCTACATAATTTATTGTCGATTTAAAGAAAGGCTCATTAAAATGATCACAGATTTTGGAAGTGAAATTAATTAAAATCAATACAATTTGCTTACCCATCTTCAAAGATTATTTGCTCTAAAAGGTTGTGAAGTGATTGACTGAGGGACTCTAGAAACCACCAAATCCAAAGATGGTGATTGCTAAAATAATGGCCAAGTAGAAAAAGATAATGCACCATACACTATATATTAAAAGGAGCACTGGATTACAGAAATGGGTCTGATATAATTATCTCTTGAACTCTTTAAGGGAGAGAAAGAAAGATCATCTCTAGTGAACATAATCATTTTTTTTGTGTGTGTATTTGGTACAACAATATTTCACAAGGATTATCTATGTATTGTATAGGTCCGTGATGGCGAACCTATGACACACGTAGCCATTTTTGATGACACGGGGCCACATGCGGCCACATACCAGAGAAGTATGGGGCCGCATGCCAAGAAGGACTTTTCATCCTCGGCTTGGGCACGGCCAGGTGCAGGAGCAGAGGATAAAACATTTGGGGTAGTGTAGACACTCTGTGACGGAGGTCTGTAGGCCAGAACAACAGAACTCCGGCACAGAGCGTCTAGTTCTGGGACTTCTGGTTAGGCTGTTTTTCTCTAAGTGACACACCACCCAAGTTATGCTCAGGTTTTTGGTGAATTTTGACACACCAAGCTCAAAAGATTGCCCATCACTGGTCTAGATGGTCTAGTTCTCAAATCCAAAACTGGCAAGAAGTTCTCAGTTCTTGCACGACATGGCTAATTTGTTAACACCTTCATGGAGAGCTATGTAGGAAAGTATTGTGAAAGCACTTCCAGGCCGAGAGTTAAATAGGTCATTATTAACTGCATCCATCATGGTTACAGAAGATAGTGTGTGTTTTAGGGGAGGTAGTGGAGAGAGGAGTGAGATATTTTAAGTAAACATAGTTCAAGAATTTACTACCTAAGATATGTTATTTCCCTGAGCAAAGTTTTATTACAATTTTGTTTTCTAGACACTTTGATAAAGAAAATGCAGTACCAAAGATGAATAATTAAAATTTCCACTTACAAGAAATATGTATTATCTTCCCATGGATTTAGAAATTAACTCTTTATTGTGTGCATGTTAGATTTGTTCCAGCTTATAACCAAATATTAAATACTTTTTAACTGTGGTCACATTATTATCAATTATTTTATTTTATGTTTTAAATTTTTTCATTGATTTAAGAGGGGAGAAGAGGAGGAGAGGGATGAGAAGAGAGAGCGAGAGAGAGAGAGAGAGAATCATCAATCAATTGTCACAATTATTTGTTCAATTTAGTTGTGCGCTCATTGGTTGCTTCTCATAGGTGCCCTGACCAGGGATCAAACCTGCCACCTTGGCACACTAGGATGACCTTCTACCCACTGAGCCACCCATCTGGGGCCTACCAGCTATTTTAATCCTATAACTAAACTTCAAAAACAATAATTAATTCTGCATAAATAATTAACTAAAGAAGATAATATTAAACATTATGGTAAAAGAAAACAATAGCAATTTAGAAGTACTGATGGCAACAGGCCTTGCTATGTTGACCATAATCTCAGTCTCAAATATTCTGATTTTCTTAATAAAGTCCTGATTCTACTATTTGTTCTACCTAATAATAAATTATATCATCTGTATATGTATAGTATCTTTAATCTAAAAGACAAACTAGTAAAAATATAAAAGAGAAATTATGTCTATTCAATTTTATCAAAGGGATTTTTAAAAAGCAAGAGGAACTTATTATCACATAAATTAAACTGAATAGTCTCTTTAAGTATCTTAGACTGAGGCCTTTTTTCCTTCTCAGGAATCAGAGGGCGTAAGTCTTGAGAATTTTTCATTAGCTAACGCATGATGGAATAGAGTACTTTTTAATTCCTTAAGTTACTTTTTAATATATTTACTAGTTAAAACATCTTAACAAATGTACCAGTCAAATGTTTATACAATTAAATCCAATTGCACTGCTTTTAAAAATAAAAAATTAAATTATCACCAAGGAGCAAACATCCATAGTACTCGCTGCTTGGAAATCTTGGTTATAAATAAGGGAGTAAAAGTAAAGTATAAAAAATTGAATCCATTTAATAAACTTTCCCTTCCAATTTTCTAAAAAAACCTCCACCTCCGTTGCCTTCATTTGTCTTAAACGTCCTCTGCATTCCCTCAGCCTCTGGGTCCATAATCACCTTTCTAAAGTTCTCCCTAAGGGATACTTTAGCCATGGAGTCATCTCCTTGAAAACAAGTAATGACAAACAATAAGCTAATTCTCAAAAAGTTTTTTTTTTAAGTCATTTTTACTACTTTTAAATGAGTGTGTTTGATGCATGATTTGGCGCCCCTGATTAATGGTCCCGGGCAGCCCAGTGTCTGGACGGGTGATGTGTCCGTGCGCTTTCCTCCAGCGGAGCTCGACCATTAATCCAGCGGCATGTGGCAGCCCAGCGGAGCAAGGTCACACTTTTGCTTCAAGGGGAACCTTTTTAGAAATAATAAAACTGACAGAAAGTTCTTTTTTTGCATGCTTTATGCCACCTGAGGTGAGTGCTGCAGTTAATATCATAAAGCTTATAAACATTCCCATCTCAGGCAGGACCCGCTGCCACGATGCTTGGGAATTTCAAGGGTTTTTTCTTAGTGAGAACCGACATGTTTATGTGGGGCAAATAGACGATATGTAATCCCAACCAGGGAAGGACCAGGTGGAGGGAAACTGTGGGGAGTTCGTGGTAGGATATTCAAAAGAGACGTGTGGGTTCTCTAGCTTCTTTACTCTTGATTACATTTCTTTTCCTTTCATTAAATTTGGATTGGGCAATTAGGAGTATTTCAATCTATTGAGGGCTTACGAGTGATAGTAAAATGTAATCGTAGTAATAGAGATGAACTCAATTTATGACAATTCCTACCCAAACCACATAATCTCCAATAACTGTAGAATATTTATCATTGAAGGAATTGTATGTTTAAAATCATAAACATTCTTTTATTTGGCTGCTATAAAATTGATAAATACTTATAGTGAGAGAGTCATAATCTTTAAGTAATTTGAATTTGTAGATGGCCTAATTTAGAAAAGAGGACAGTGGGTTTATAATAACTAACAATATAAAGAATATATAGGTGTAAGAATTACAAACTTTATGTCATTTTATTTAATTTGTGTAATTATGTGTTTATTTATTACTTTTACTTAATTTAAAAAAATCAGCGTTGCATAGCTATTATCATGTGCAATAGTCAGGAAAAAATTTAACCAGATATCCAGACTGTCATATCACTATGAATTATAAAATAAAATTTGAAATGAGGTAAATCTAGCTTAAATCTTATTCCAAGAATTTAAATTATTATGAAAAAATGTAGAGGAGAAAGTTTATTATTATTATTTGGCTTCATAGTCTGCATATACAGAAAACATGGAGAATTGGTGACTCAGGATGGTCCTTCTAAGAAACTAGGTCTTTGACCTGGTCTTCATGTCCAATGTCTGGCCCTCATTTTGACAAGTATAGAAATTCTCTTCTTCACATTTGTAGAAATAAACAAACTTAGGGAGAGACTGATTCATGAACAACTGATAAGATACCAAAGGTGACATTACCAGGTATTGATTAGGTATGAGAAATTTACCTGCCAAGAAAAATATGTATTCTTGTTGACAAATCAGAGATTTGTCTGCCCTGGAAGAAATGCATACTACACGGGACACAAAGCCATTGTTAGGCATTTGCTATATTTAGAACAGTGAAGCCACTGGAGAGTGAATTATGTGATATTAAGGGCTACTAAGACAAAGTTAAAATAGCCCAAAGTACCTATCTCACTGAAGTGAGCAGGTCTGCTGAGCCAAATGGAATATTTGCTTCTGCTGAGCCAATGGTTCTTCAGATACAGTGACAAATTCATCCTCTTCCACTCCTTTTGAGGCTTCACGAGGGTAACGCCCTGGCACATGCCTTTCCCCTCCCTTCAGGCAGATTACATTACAAATTTTGATTATTATATTGTTTCATTTTATTCTGACTCTAAGAATGGTTACTTCGCTTTATGTGGGTGTTTTCCAGGTCGTTATCAGTGACCCACTTAAAAATTGTCTTGAAGTAAATAGATTACTTCTTTAAGGTGACTAATATTGTCCACTAGTCATTCCACACTTATGGTACATATATTGAGAAGTCACGACAGTGTTCCGTATTACAAATGGTTTTGGCGGTAAGCAAAGTCTAATAGAAAGCGCATGGAGTCTGAAAGCCAGAGGTCAATTCCCCTTGTTTCTCAACAAAAAATTACAGGGATACAAATATGAATAAGATGCATCCCCTGTTCTTGATGATTAGTCTAATTGGAAGGGCGTATTGGGAATAAGCTATGGTAAAAGAAGCAATACAAGTGTGGATCAAGGGTTACTGCAAATAGAAAGGAGGAAGAGATTATTAATCAAATGTGAACTATGTGCAGGGAAATGTTCACATGGTCATTCACTTCGTTCTCAATCAATCCTATGTGACATGCTTTCACATAGTTCCTTCTTGAGACAAGCACAGCAAACCTTAATGGAGGTTTAATAAAATGTTCAACATTCTCCTTGTTAGAACGTACCAAAATAGGATCTTAAAACCATGTGTGCAAGACTCTCGTTCATGTTCTGTACTGCACTGCCTTGGCTAACTACTGGACACTTTCTGGAGGGAATGAGAGTCCAGCAAGGTATTAGAAGGTAGATATGAGTTCATGAGTTGGAGAAAAGGGTAAAAGGCATTCTACGCTATGGGAAACACAGACAGGAAAGATGAAAGTGGTCAGAGCCATGCACAGATGAGATCTGGGTTCAGAGAGAGAGGCACCAGGAGCACTCACAGCACAGAGGACCAGCCAAGCAAAGAGGCAGCAAGTGGTGCCCATCTGCAAACCCAGGAGAGAAGCCTGGCAAATATCTGTCCCCTACGGCTCTCAGGGGGAACCAACCCTGCCAGCACCTTGACCTTGGACTTTGAACCTTCAGACCTTTGATAAATTAAAGTTCTGCTCTTTAAGCCACCCAGTCTGTGGTATTCTGTTACAGAAGCAGAAAAATAATACAGACTAGGTAAAATAATCCCAATGATCTTAAGAAGAAAAGGGACATCACCAGCTGAGTTGACAAATGGTCTTATCTGTAAAAGAATCACTCCATCCACACCACCAGAGATAGCTTAAAACCCTCTTCTATCCTTATTAATCAATTCTTAATGGAAGACATTTTTGTTCTCTACTAAGAAGTTTATTATGAAATGCCTTGTTTCTAGAAGTTCACCTAAATCCTTAACACTCAAAAGAAGAAAAACGAATCGGTTTGGTAATGCTATGTTTGGAAACTTAGATGTGTAGTGTATGGACTTAATTATATATATATATATATATATATATATATATATATATATATATATATATATATATATATATATATATATCTGCAGGGATAATGAAGCCATTCATCTCCAAGGCAAGGCAAGCAAAGATTAAGAAGATACGTGTCATTAAACAGGTTTTTAGCAAATCCAGTGTACAGGTGGTCAGAGTAGTGACTTTACATTCTTCCTACAGGATATATTACTCAAATTTCTGAATGAGAGTGTATACACTTACGTCATTTCTTTCAATCATTTCTTTCCTGAAAATTTTGTATATCGTGTGGCACTGTGTTTTTTCAAGGTTAACCGATCTATTTGGCCCCCAACATTTTGCTACTTGCTTGCAAAAGAATCTTGACTACAGATTCGTATTCTGCACAATGGGAAGGATAAAATAAATTTGTGATTTTTCATTGGAGAGAAGCTTTCAAGGTTAAGATTATTTAACTTTCCAATAATTAAACAGTGAAAGGAAAATATTATTAGTTCATCTCTTCTGATTTGAGGTGCCCTAGAAGTGAACATTTAATCCAACAAAAAACTGTATTTTGAAGAAAGGAGCAGAAACCTTTAGGAAGTGGCATGTCATTTTGGCAGTGAATTTCTGCTGGTATTCCTCTTTGGAATGTGGGCACGAACTGGTAGCAAGGACTGTACAGGACAGTGGCAGCCTTCCTATTTACCACCTTTCAAGAACGGCAATATGTACAAAAACATCCCAAATTTAACTTCTCTCAACATTCACCTGCCACTCCCCTTGTCTCAGCCGCCATCACTTCTTTCCTAGTTTCTGTGATAGTCTCCTAATGGGTCTCATCTCCCAGCTTCCTCCCTCACTCCCTTTAGTGTATTCAGAAAATGAAAAACAGAATGAACTCTCCAAAATGTAATCCAGAGCCTTCTCATCTCTTCTCAAAATCTTTCAATACTAGCTGAAATCCTTATAATGACCCAGAAGGCCTTCCATGATCTAGCTCTTTGTCACTGACTCACTGACTGCTCTTCCCCTTGTGTGCTCTGCTACATGATAGTCACACACACCTGGGACACGCCCACCTCAAGGCTTTTGGACTTGCGCTTCTTTCTGGAATAAGATTTCCTCAGCCAGTTTCATAGTCAGCTCCTCCACTTCCTTCCAGTCTTTTTTCAGATATCCCAGTCTCACCAAATCTTCCTTGGTCCATCGTATTTTATATCCCTCCCTCCCTTCTTAGCATTTATCATTATCTAGCATGCTATGTAGTTAACATATTTATCTTGTTTATTGTCTGGCATCCCCAGTAAATGTAAATCCTCTGAGGGCCAGGATCTTTGTTGTATTAACCACTGTATTCCCAGCCTATGATCTGTACTGTAAATAAGCACTCAATAGATATGTGCTACTTTGAAGAATGAATGGATAGATGGATGCATTAATGAATTAACTTCTAAGTCTTCTGAAAAGATCAGTAGTAAAAAGCATAGCTCCAGATTGGGAAGCTTGAAAAATCCCTGGTGCTGAGCCATATTTTCTGTGAGGAGAATATCCATTCAATCAGGATGTTTGAAGATGGAACCCAGTCATCAGTATTTAATGCTCTTCGGAAACTCACATGTGCAACCTACATTGAGAACCATCAATATGAACATTATTTCCGCACTTCAGGGTGCTCACAGAACGCCTGAGTATCTTGTTACAAACATATATTGTGATTTAATAGGCCAGGGTTAGACCCGAAGATCTGCATTTCTAACAAACTCCCTGTGTGAACCGATGCTGCTGGTCTGTAGGACCCCACTGAGGGACAAGTCCTTCCACCTCCACTTAACTGTACCTCGATGGTCCTGTGACACCTTTTTTTTTAAAAAAAACTTCTTTTTATTTTATTTTATTCATTTTAGAGAGGAGACATAGAGTGAGAGAGAGAGAGAGAGAGAGAAAGAGAGAGAGAGAAAGAAAGAGAGAAAGGGGGGAGGAGCTGGAAGCATCAACTCCCATATGTGTCTTGACCAGACTAGTGCAGGGTTTTGAACTGGCGACCTCAGTGCTCCCAGGTCAATGCTTTATCCACTGCGCCACCACAGGTCAGGCCCTGTGACACCTTTTTTATTACGCCTTAGACTTTGTTTTCTTCCGAGTTGTCTTATTTAGCTTTAGGTTTGCATTATAATTAACTTTAAATATTTCTTGGAGAACAAGTACGACATAAATACCGACTGAATACATAAATAAAGAGAGCCTCTGGAGAGAGATTTTTGGCTGCAGAGAGGGATTCATAAACAAAAGTAAAAATAAACTTTTATTTATACCCACCGTTTTTTTTGAATGGGAAAAGTGAATTTAAAAGAGCACCTCCATTGTACATCACATATCTTATTTGAGATCACTTTGTTGAAAAACCCAAAGCATTCCACTGAATTCTTATCCGTTAAAGTCTGAAAAGTATATATTCTTCGAGGAAGCCAAAAGAAGTAGTAGGGTAGAAACCCACAGTTTTAGAAGAAGAAAGACTGTCCCACACAATCCCATATCAATTTATTTTTACTAGCCATGATATCTTGGGCAAAATATTTCTCACGTACAGGACTGCTTTCTTTCCCGTAAATTCGAGGGGACAGCTACAGCCATGCGCCCCCGTGTCAGTGCCTTCCCTAAAGGAAGCACTGGGCTGCGTACACTACTCTTGGTTAGGTAAGGGTTAAAATGTATCTTAGCAGTCTTGATAGGAAAAGCCATGCAAAAAGCTCTTTAATGTCACAACTCTGTGTCATCCTTGTCTAGGAGCATAAATTCGCACAGCGGGCAGTGCGGTGAGAACAGCTCATAATCAACTCATCGCCTCTTATCAGGGCTAGGATCAAATGCAAATGGGGAGGAATGCCACTTCAGTCATTGCTGGTGAAAATTAGCATCTGTGACACTAATGGTGTCTCATTTACTATGCACTTTGGATTTTTTTAAATGGTAAAAATAAAGAAGCTATTTCCAGAACTACCATCCTTTCAGTGTTTTCTTTTAAAATAGCAGTGGTATTTGAATCTCTTTTACTCAAAGAAAAACCTCAGCTAAAATTTATTAATACAAATATTTAATCCCAGCTAAATAAAGGCCAGTTGATTCAGTGGCAGAGTTTTATTTGTGGGATCTATTTCTTTTTTATTTTTGAGGTTTTGTCCATATTCTCTGACCTGGAACAAAGGTCTACTGTTATGTAATGATGGGCCTTTTGTACAAAAGTAGTGGTATTAGTGTTCTTTTTAAAATAAAACTTAAGCCTGACCAGGCGGTGGCACAGTGGATAGAGCATTGTCCTGAGATGCTGAGGATCCAGGTTTGAAACCCTGAGGTCGCGGGCTTGAGTGTAGGAGCAGTGTAGGATCATAGACATGACCCCATTGTTGCTGGCTTGAGCCCCAAATCACTGGCTTGAGCAAGGCGTCCCTGGCTTGGCTGGAGCTGCCTCCCCCCTTGTCAGGACACATGTGAGAAAGCAAATAATTGAGCAACTAAAGTGCCGCAACTATGAGTTGATGCTTCTCATCTCTCTCCCTTCCTGTCTGTCTGTCCCCCACTCTTAAAAATAAAACTTTAAAATAAATTAGTTATATTTGCACATATACATATAATCTCTCTTATGTATATACTAACAGACTTGCTACCAAGAATAATGAAAGTATTTAACACTAGTGAACATTTGTACTAGAACCAAGCTACATACAGTAGGTCAAGAATCTGAATTTAGTTAACAAATATTTATTAAGACTCTACTACACTGAAGGCCACCTGAAATAGAACCCATAAGAGTTAACATGAACTAGATGATTAAATGGTATTTCTGTTATTTTTAGTGTTGCTCATTACCTACTTTAGTATTTACAATAAAACGAGAACACCTGTCTCAAAAATTCTGAAATAGTATAGCACAAGTTGTGCATGATTTTGAGTCAGGAGATGTGAACAATTGTTTGGTATGTGGTTAATCAGTGTAGATAGCGAGTCCCTATATTTCAGACTATTTGATAGTTTCTTATGGATTTTGGTCTTTTTCCATATAATACACAAAGAAAATTACCCATGAAAATACTGTTCTTAAGGCACAATTATAATATTTGGAAAAATATTACTTCCATACTGAAAGGAAAGGATACAGTTGTGTTGGAATGTAAGAAAAACATATTTACACATCACATATATACTCATAAAACTTGAAATTCATACAGAATGGAGAAAGAAGGTGTGGTGCGTATATACAAAGAAATATTACTCAGGCATAAAAAGAATGAGATCTCATCATTTGTGACAATGTGAGTGGACCTAGAGGTATTATGCTAAAAGAAAAATACCATATGATTTCACTTATATGTGGAATCCAAAAAAACGAAATAAATGAACAAACAGAACAGAAGCAAAGCCATCGATACAGAGAAGAAACTGATGGTCACTGGCAGGGAGGGGAGTAGAGAGATGGGTAAAAAAAGGTGAAAGAAAGGGTTAAAAAGTAAAAATAGTCAGTAATGAAAATAGTCCCAGTAAACTGAAGTACCACGTAAGGAATACAGTCAGTAATATTGTAATAACTATGTATGATGCCAGATGGGTACTGGAATTATTGAGATGATCATTTCATAAGATATATAAATATCACTATGTTGTACATCTGACACATAATATTCTGTATCAATTGTAATTGAAAAATAAATCAATTTTAAAAATTTAAATAGAGTAAAACCATTTATCTCAAGAAAATGGAAGTTCAGTTACAACAAAAATTAATGTTTTCAAGATGATTATATTCTGTGATATATTTTGTTCTCAGATTTGTCTTTATTCAGTATATTTTTACTTTTATAAATAAGGAAGTCAGTAAGATGAACAATACTCCATTTGTATTACAATAATTCCAGCTATTAAGGCAAACAACAATAGACTAAGGTATCATTTTGAAAATATTTTGATGACATAGTTACTCACTACATATTACAGTTGTTATGAGATATTCTAACTTTAGATTTTAAATACTTGGAGGAAAACTACCACTTTACATTAACTTTTGTGATCTTCCTAAATCTATTATAACAAACTAAATATTATTGAATGTAATCAAGTAAATTTTATATAAAATTTATCTTAAATAGAAAAGTAAATAATGCTTTTAGAAACTTTTTTGTACTTTCTGGGAAAATGTTACCTTGAATTTTTATTGCATTAGATAAAAACACAGAAGTCATTATATGTTATTCAGCTGTTTTTCAGTAAAGACGCTTGTCTATCCGTTATCAGATCTTTGTGCCAGAAAAAATTAATATTTTATTCTTGGTTTCCAAAGATTGAAATAATTTATTTATAGTTTTTTTTAGAGAGGTTATGTGTAACTTGCAAAGGGATTTAAAATATTGACAATTGTTCAATTCCACATCAATTCAAAAGTTCACAGTCAATTTCCAGTTCCTTTCACTGAGAATGGTTGTCAATATCAAGCATATAAAGATTAATAATAAGTAATAAATCAGTCCTTTAAAAAGACATTTGAACTTATCTGTCGTTTATTCACAAACAGATTTAAAATGTTACTATGTAAGAAATTTAAGAATGTATAAGTATTAGAAAAAGTCTCTTCACCAGTATTTCAGGAATCAATAACTAGTTTAGATGTTTACAATAGAATCTAAACTTTGCTATCTCATGCCCTAGGTTTCTAAAGTGATAATTACTCTCAAGACAAAGAATAGAACAACATGCTAAATACAACTAATTTCACAAATATATTAGTTTAGAGGGTTTGATGCTTCCCCAAATACAACCCAATCCTCTCCTTAGTTCAAGAGACAGAATAGAAAAATAATCTACAACAAGCTGTCATATTTTAATATTATCAAAGAAAAAGAATCAAATATTTAACCAAAATATCTATTTTAAAAGCTTCTCATAATTAAATGTACTATGAAGAATAGAGCACTTAATTGCATTCAATAGATTGTTAAACAGACATTGACTTTATTGCCATTAAAAGTGTGCAAGAACTTTTTATAATATCAACCTTTCAGGGACCACCAAATTGATTTCCATCAAGTTGGTAATCTGAGCTCAAAGTTGTTACAGATGTAAATGATCAAATACCCATTATAAGATAAAATTACAAAGACAATAATTGTCAAGTATTATTTAACACCTGACTTTGTAATTTGATTTTTTTCCACATTTACCAAGAGGCATTCAGCCCTATGATTGAATTTATTTATGACTGACAGATAAGAACTCTGTGTGTGTGTGTATGCTATTAAATGGCTTACTTTTGTCTGACTATGTGCAAATTGTCTTACCTTTGGCTTTTGGTGTTTCTCCTTCTCTGAAACATTGGATGGTTTTCTCTTCAGCATTTTGAATTGAGACTGCTCCAGGTGAGTGCACTTTCTGTCGTTACAGAAACAGTAGAGACAGCAGTGTGCTGTCTATGATATACATCAGTAACAGAGCTGGAGTCCTGTGACCCGCCGCTTCCTCCTTTGGTCAGGATATGACTTCATCTTTACACGGGTGAAATTTTTTGGCCTTTTATTATTTTTTTTTACATTTATTCTTTGGTAACTCTCTAATATTCCCAATGTTCTGTTTCTTATATAGTCTGTGATGTAAATTCCTAAATTTCACATTTTGACATGCCTACCATTATAAGAATCATAAGATTTCAAAATAAAACTCACATTTTAAGTGTACATAAAATAAAAATCTGTATCACCATCGCTGGGTAGAGGGAAGAGAACATCTGAGCCAATCAATCAAACTGGAGATGTGGGCTATTTTGTTTATGAAAAATTAATAAGAAAGACGTTTTTACATTTCTAAGTAAACAAGGTTTGAGGATAAAATAAATTAGACTTTATACAATACTAATCCTATTTATGGTGTGTATGAATGTGTTTAAAAAATAGAGTATGTATGAAATTTGTAGAAGTATGAAAGGGAATCTGACTCTAGAAGTAAATGATTATGCGTATTGTTACGTATGCATATTGGTTGGTATGGAAATCAATGAGACAGAGCTCTCAATAGCTAGATGTCTTTCTGCTACAAACTAGATATCAAGAACTGAATTATATTTTCCAGAATTATCAGGCTGGTATTTGCAAATTAATGACCAAAGAGGTAACATTAAAAAAAATCTCAGGGCTTTGAGGTTGGGTAATTTCCTAAAAGTATACTTTCTTTCAAACTCTCTGTTTGGGTTTAGGTTAAGTCAGTGGTCTAAGTAAATTTTTTGTTTCAACTTCAGAAATTGAAAGTCATGAAGAAATATATTTCTTAACTGAAATATCTGTACCTTCTGTGTCCCCCATTTCTTCATCTGTAAATAGCAATTTAATTTAAATGTGAGTTCAATAATAATATGAAAATGATAATGCACTTATTACATGAGAGGGTTTTGGTGAGAATAAAATACCAATAAAACATGTACTTATTATATGACATTTAAATAATGTTTTATGTCAAGAAATGGGTGTAGATCTTAAAGAAACGTGAAATTTAAATAGTTATGTTTGGATTGGTGTTTGCTATAGATTATATTTCTATAATGATAACTAAAAAATAGAGACTGTAACTGGACTATATGCAGTTTTTAAAAATGTTACACTGAAGAATTTTTTAATAAAATCTCAATTTATGATTTTAGGAACTTTATTATCATTTACACTTAAAGAATATTGAAAATATAAACAAAACTGGAATCTTTTCTTTCAGAATTACAGATGAGAGAAGAATGTTCCAATCTTCTACTCAAGAGGAATATTTTCTGGAGATTAAAAAACATGTAACATTTGAGGTCTTATTACATTCTGTATTTAAACATCTCAGTCCTCAAAGAATCTCACATGACACGGTTTTTAATCAACTGTCTATTTTATGGGATTGTGAGTCCACCAGGATACTTCAGTAAGTGACCTATAGTGATCAAGCAAATTCAAAAGACTAAAGCAGACAATATGAGTGGGGTAGACAGTACTGAGAACACTTAACTTTGTATCATGATTCAACCACTAAGCCACATGTTGCTTAAGACACGCTCTGAAACATGGAAATTGCGAGAGCACAGAGTCTCAGTGCGTTGCTGAAGGTCCTATCACCTAGGCAGAGTGAAACAAGGTTGGGACTTAGTGACGTACATGTTGGCTACTATTTCTGTGTCATACAGGATGAGTCAACACTTCAAAGAAATTGCAGTTAAATGATAGTTATTGAACATGTCTTATGATAAAGTAAAATGAGATATAAGAGTTGTTTCAGCAGTCTAACAAATATTTACTGGTAGATTGCTAAAACAAATAATCAAATTCAAATCATAGGTATCAGGAAAGGATAGTTATAAGAAAATTCTGCCTGATGTCTTTGATTCTGATGTTTGGATGATTGCCTGATGATATCTATCTATATCTCTGCTTTCTGCCATCAAGTTGAATAACAAATTTAGAAAACAATGTTTGGGTTAATCCTAATCTATGTGTTATTTCAAGAAACATTTGTTCAATGGATGGAGCATTTTCAAATCATGCCTTTAAAAATGAGATTAAGATCTCCACACTGCCTTAATTTCTATTTTTGAGAGAGGAGAGAGTGGGAGAGAGAGAGAGACAGGAGCATGGAGTTGCTCCTGTATGTGCTCTGACCAGGGACTTGAACCAGCAACCTCCACACTTCAGGACAATGCTCCAACCAACCTATCCAGCAAGGGCTTACTTTTTATTGGTTTTCAGAGAGACAAAAAGAGAAAGAGAGAGAAAAGGAAGGGGAAGGGGAAAGATTTGTTGTTCTACTCCTTCCTGCATTGTTTGATTGCTTCCTGTGTGCGCCATAACTGGGAATTGAACTTGCAACTTTGCTGTGTTTGGACAATGCTCTTAACCGACTGAGCTAACTGTCCCTGGCCCATACTGCCTTAATTTTTATATCTTCTCCAATAGGTAGACTTGGCCACAATACATCTAATCCTCCCGTATATTTCTGGGACAGCCATAATGAAAAGTCTATTTTAGTAACTGCAAACCTAAAACACTTCTGATGTCACCTCAAATACATTGTTGGAGAAGGAAAACAGAAAGGCATCTTTCAAGAACTTGAAAAATAAGAGAAATAATATTGTTATCATGGAATACAATTTTAAAAGTGACATCTAATGTAAGACAGAATAATTACCTTGGAGGAAAAGAATAGATTGTATTTCATTCAGACCTACAGATTTAGTCAGTTATGATAAAGAAAAGAGAGAGTAAGTTGTAAAAGCAACTTATCCTTGGTAATTCCTCTTTCCTGTCTGGCCCCTCTGCTCAGGCTTCTTTCTACACAGCAGGAAAGGAGATTCTCAGTGGGGGGCATCACATTGTTGCCTGCTTTAACCTTACTCCAGATTTCTAGAAGCAAATGTACACTGGTGTCTAATAAAATTCTATGTTGTTCTTTACTCAACAATGCCAATATATTTTAACATATTAAATATCTTAATAAATAATAAATAAAAATGTAAAAATAATAAGTAAAGTAAAACTAAAAAAATGAATAATATCTTAAGATTAAAATTGTCAAGTTATTAAATATCTTAAATGAATTTCTATGAAGATTAAATAAGATGCTCTTATATAAAAAGTACATGGTATATATACTAAACACTAAGAACAAAATAATTAGATAAAATGTGTTCTTTTTCTGAGGTTATTAGTTCTCACTTTATAATTTTCCCTCTGTCCCTTTATTGCCCTTGTCTCTTTCTGATAGTTTTTTTTTTCCTGTTTGTTTTGATCTCTTTCATTCTTGAGGCTTTCTTCAAATGTCTAGTGATTGTTGTCTGTTGATGCATCAGCTAGAGCACAGGATGGCAATCCTGATGGCAAGCTCTATGCAAACGGGTAGGCTTGTCGGGTCCTCAGCCACAAGAAACTTGTTCTGTGAACAGACCCTCCAATGGCAGTTTCTGGAGGTCTATTCTCTGAGACTTCTCATTCAGGTTCTGCGGATCACAACACCCCCATGCCTGTGCAGCCATGAAATGCTGAAGTTCGCAGGGAATCTGTGCTCCACACTGACTCACTTCACTGTAGCATACTTTCCTGCGGGTCTTAAAATTGTCCCTTTCCCCGGTCCTCCATTCTCCTTCCATCATCCCAAACCCTAGCTGGCATCTCTTCTCCGGTCCTTTCATCATGTGTCTTTTGCTCTGTGGGTTTGCGTCTGGTAAGTGTATTGTATGGCAAACGTACAATATTTAAACAAAGGCTAGTTAGCCCAGCTGGAGTTCTTTACATTTTTATCATCTCTGACTCCCTTCTTCCACCCTGCCCTTTAAAATATTTGCGTCTCTCTTCATCTTATTTGCTGAAGTCTTAGTTATGTACATGGAACGTGTAGCTAATTACATAAAGGTGATCTCTGCCACCACTGTTTCTACCTTAGAATTTTTAAGATGGCGACAGGACATGACTCCTGGCCTGACACAGGAGAGAGAAGGCAGGACACAAGCATGAAGCGTTTTTATGGAATCTTATTCTCACATTTAAGTAAGGGTGCTCTCTCCACATTTTCACATTCTTCTCACAAGCCTGGAAATACAGTCTCCTGTGAAATAGTTTGCCTTTTCATTTTTTAATAGATGGTATAAAATAATAATAAAAAAAAACTTACCTTTGTATTAAAAATCTTCAAGATACTTTTTAAAATTAAGAATGCAGCTCAATGTCACCTGAACCGTGCATGAATCCTGTTTCATTAGGCGGAAAGAAAATTCCTACCATAGTACAAAACCGACGAAACAAATTGAACTAACTTTGCACAAAAAGGTCTTTTTCAGTTAGCTATTCTCTGAACACAGTCTGCTTCATATGTACTATTAAAACCCCCTGCTTAATTCATACCTATTTTCCCAGAAACAGAGGAGGAAGACAGACTGTGCTGATGAATAGACCGCGATCCCTACCTTTGCCTACTGAAGAAAAATTAATTACTAACATTCTGCTAAAGAGCTATGCATGAACCCTCTTTCCTCAGAAACGCTATTCTTAACACAGAAAAACAAAATTACTTCTATTTCCTTTCTACCTTCACTCATCAGAAAAATGTATAGCACATTCAAGAGTGACCAAGTGATTTCTCAGACCTTTGCATTTGAAAATATGCTAATGGCGAAAAGCTATAAGGGATAGTAATTGGAAAGTCCATTGATTTAAACAATCAAAGCCTTTATGTTATCTTCACCCCTTCAACTTTGACTACAATACAATTATAAAATGAAATACTCTAACGGTGTATCAGTTTAATGACTTGAAGCAATAGCCAAAGAGATGAATAGAATATTATTGGGGCAGGTTTTTAATGTAAAAATGTTTACCACAGAAAAATAGAATTTAATTATGTGATACACACACACACCCTTCTCACATCTATGCATGTATGTGTGCATACATATACATGTGTGTTCATGCATATGTTGTATGTTTGTGTTTATTCAGACGGAATGCCATCTTTCTCTTTTCATACAAGGGGCAGTGGAGAGCATCTCAGAGTTTGGGTCTGCTGAAAATAGGGTCGCATTGCCCTCCCCAACCCAATACGCACAAAGGGAGGTTGCCACATAAAGCATGAAGCCATAGGGAGGCACCGCTCCTCAAAAACACTCATGTATTCTAATTTGGAAACAGCTGTGTCATTTCTGGGAAGGGAAAACTCAGGTGATCACTTACATCATTGTACAAGTATGTTGCCTGCAGCTCAATTCTGTTTTCCTCTCTAATAAAAAAAACATTCTTAGAACTTTTGCAGCTCCGCCACAAGAATGAAAGAAAAGCCAGTTCTTCTTTGTCAATCCAGTCGTGTGGTGAACCAAATAGCCGTGTTTAAATCAGTCTCCAGAAGCTCAAAGAAACCGATTCCCTGAAAGCTAATATCTAGTAGGAGAGAAATCAAATTTCCTCTCTCATTTTTAAGGGCATGGAATTCTAACTACCCAAAGTAGTTCCCACAGCAGTGAATGCATTCTGGTGACTAGTGCCCTGCTGAGCAAGCCTGACATGGGGTCTCCTTTTCCTCCTGCCACCCATCCTTGGAGGCCCTGTAGTGGGATTAGAGTGTGAGGACTTTGGAGGGCTGACATAAGTTTGAGTTCAGTCAAGCTGTGTAAACATAGCTCTAACATTTGACCTCTCTGGCTTTGAATTTCCTCATTGGTGAGAGGGGAAGTAATACTGCCTCATACGATTGCTGGTGGGAATAAATGAGACCCTGTGTAAAATGTTTCTAACACAGAGAAGGTCTTAACCAACGCTGGTTTCACCCACTCTCCCTCAAGTACAAAGGTAGAAAAGTCTGAGGTTCCCAGGGATCAAGCAAAACCCACTCTTATTTAAGATAAGGTCATAGTGCAGCCCAACTTCCTGGTAGCCTGTCCAGGCCCTGATTTCCAAGGCGTGTGCATAGAGCACTGTCATAATTTATAATGATATTTGAATATGCTGTTTGTTCCCCAGACATCAGCTAGGGGAAATTTCTACGGGGAAATTCAGTTCTGCTTTCACCCAGATTCAGTGATCAGCATTTAACTGTGGATTTGCAACTGCCCTTAAGACAAACTCCATGCTCTTTCCTCTTTCCCATGACCAGGAGGCCCAAGCCTCTGGCCTTTGCCGGTCTTGCCCTCTCTTCCTCTCTTTCTCCGCTCTGAGCCCGCTGGTCTTTTCTTGGTATTTGGAGACCATTCAGTGTTTTCCTGTCCCGGGCTTTTGGCAAAGCTCTCTCTTCCACTTGAAGTGCTCTTCTTTTTACTTTTCACATGGACAGCTCCATGTCCCCCTTCAAGCGGCAGCCTCCCTGCCACCTGCACAGAGCGCCTTCTCCAACTAAATACGCAGAGGTGCTTGACAGTCCTTCCTGCTTGTGTCTGGCTGGCTGGCGTGGTGACTTGGGAGGAGGAGGCCAGGCCTATTGCTGGCACTGCCATAGACCGGGGCATAAAGAAAAACCCAGAAAGCGTTGGTTGAATGGAGGAATAAATTCAGCTCTATAGGTTTGCACACCATCTCCTTGAGTTAAAAAGCATCAGGATCAAAAATCTTAGAATTCATAACCCTCAGAACCGGAAGGGATATGGCAGGCAGGATGAATGATTAACTAGACACTATCAAAAAAAAAAACAACTTAAAAAAATTTTGAGATACCATAAACCACTTTTAAAAAAATACTTTTTTTATGGAGAAATCCATGAGATATATCCACATATGTTCCTAATGATGATAATGATCTCGTATTTATACAACATTCTTTCTCAAGGTGTTGAACATCTTTTAACATAAATTATTTACCCTAACAACTTTCTATGAGGGATTTACCGTGATTTTACGCATATGGGAAACTATCTGAATTTACTCTGCCAATTTGGGTCCTGATTCCAGGACTTCTAATTCTAAGCCTGTGAGCTTTCTTTGCAAATCGGTCATGGAAATATCTCCTCTCCCACTGAAGGAAATTATCGGTCCCTTCTCCCCTGAAACCCTGGCCCTATAATTCTCTGAGTGTCAGAGCTCGACTTGAACTTTCCAGCTCATCTATTTGAAGATGGCACTTGAGAACACAAACACTTCTCCTTTGCAAGGGAAAAGAAACTTTCTTTGCAAAAAGATAAATACTTAGGGGAATAACGTGGATTTTTTTTTTTTTGGTAGTTCTTGGTAAAATCTGTAAGAATGTCATATGCTTCATGCAAAGCTGGTTTCTTTATTTCAGCCAGCAAAGGTCATGCCTCTGCTGGCATTTAGTAGGTAAGACAGAATCCACTCCCTATCCTCTTGAAAAGGAACTGATTTGGAAACTGTAGAATTCTGTTGCTGGTCATCACAGCTCTGGCACCAGATTGGGAAACGTTCAAATGCTTTAAGACTTTTCCTGTGACTGTTTTGCACTGGTGAGGGGGACTTGGCAGAATCTCTCTATTAGTCACACCGAGGGAAGAGACTTGAACGCCCACACAGGCACAAGATACTGTTTCTGGGCTCCTCTCCTCATTCTGGTAATAGTCCAATATATGGAGAAGGAGCCCTCGCTTATTTGTTTAACAAACACTAATTAACCTTCTACTGTGGGCCTCTCATTCTACCAGGTATCCAAACATGGAAAGGCAGGGGTCATACCTTCTGAGAGTTAATAACTAAGTGGGAAGACAGGCAAATCCCAGACAATAAGAATCTGGTGTGATGTGCTCCGTATCAATCCAAGGTGCATGAGCAGCAAAGGAATAGAGGGTAAACTGATGATTTGTCTGGAAAATTATTTAAAGATGTGATAAAGGAGGCTATGCTTGAGGTAGTCGTGAGCCAGGTGGAAGTTCACCGGGCAGATGAGAGAAAAGATCGGGACATTCCGGCCATGAGAAGAGTTTATAATAAGATTGGAGGCCTGAGAGTGTGGGAGTGAGGAGTAATTTCTGACAGCAAGTGTGTATGTAAAAAGGAGATAGAGGGCCGGGATGACAGCTGGGTTAAGGCCAGACTGTGAGGAATTTGGAGGCCACATGTAAGGGTTGAAAGTCTTCACCTGTTATTACCTCAGAATGTGACCTTATTTGGAAATAAAGCTGTTGCAGATGTAATTAGTTAAGATAAGATTATCCTGGAGTGGGATGAGTCCTAACTCCAATAGGACTGGTATCCTTAATTAAAGAAAATTTGGGCCCACACATGCGCAGAGTGGAAGACTAGAAACTCCCAGGGAGATAACCATGTGAAGATGGTGGAAGAAATTTGAGTCATGCTGTCAGAAGCCAAGATAAACCTGGAGCTCCCAGAAACTGGTAAAACCAAGGAAGAATCTTTTTCAAAAAGCTTCAGCTATAGTATGGCCCTGCAAACACTTTGATTTTGGACTTCTAACTCCAGAACTATGAGATATTCAATATCTGTTGTTTAAGCCTTCTAGTTTATATGCTCTATTATGGTTGTCCTAGTAAACAAATACACCCCACTAAGTAGAGTGAATTTAAATGTAATGGGAGTAGACATTTGTATGGGATGGGGACTATGGAAGGACAGTTGCCAGAGCAAGAGAGCAGCAAGAACAGCTTGACCAGACAGTGGTGCAGTGGATAGAGCTTTGGACTGGGATGCAGAGAACCCAGGTTTAAAACCCCAATGTCGTCAGCTTGAGCGCGGGCTCATCTGATTTGAGCACAGCTCACCAGCTTGAACCCAAGGTCACTGGCTTGAGCAAGGGGTCACTTACTCTGCTGTAGTCCCCTGGGCAAGGCACATATGATAAAGCAATCAATGAACAACTAAGGTGCTGCAACAAAGAATTGACGCTCCTCTCTCTTCCTGTCTCTCCCTCTCTCTGTCTCTGTCACAAAAGAAAAAAGAAAAAAAGCAGCAAGACCAGATTGGCGTGTTAGATAAAAGGCTATGGCTGGAGATGGGGAGTGGGGAGAATTTGCAAAACTTCCAAGACTCACTGCCCACTCTGCTTCCTCAGTCTCTCCTCATCTATGAAACAAACAAAAAGGATGGAGAAAAGATCACCCATCCCTTCCTCTCAGTTTGGTCCAGAACATTTTATCAGAGTTCTCCTGTCTGAATGTTACCTGGATAAAGAAGGGGCAGACCTTTACATTTTAATCTTGCCAGACTACCTTATTTAGTGATGGGAATGTAAAAAAAAAAAAAAAAAAAATGGCAGTACTAATAAGATACAAGCAATTTAAATGTTTTTGATATTGATATTCTGATATTAATTAAGAAAAATAAATTGAAAGTCTCATAGGCATGAAATGAATAAAATTAATTTTTCAGTAGCAAACCATTTGAGTTCCCAGAATATTTTCCTTGATCTTTTTATCTTAATTGAAAAAACTGGTTTATATCTGTATCTTGAAATGTCTATTCCCAGACAAGTGAAAAACTTGTTAAGCAACACACTATTACTTTGATCAATACTAAGGATGCAAGTGGACAGCTGTTACTTTTGTTAAGTGTATTTCCTAGAAATGTCATGAATTGTGATGATAATTGGCAGATTTCATCCAGGCAAATGGCTTCTTTCTAATTAGGGTAGGCAGTATTCAAACCCCTGACACTCTAAGGCTATAGACTCTTTGGATGTTTCTAATCTTGAATAGTTTAAACAGATCCTATTATATATACAGAAGATGAGTATGTTTTCAGTATTTCAAGCAACATAAATGCACACACTTTACAAGTGATGTATCTTTACTAAAGTGACAGAATTCACTACGGAGCAAGAAGACACCATTCAGACATCGGCTTCCTATGCTGCATTGCATCATAACCTCCTGACACACATGTGTTTGCATGTGTGAGCAAATAATTTAATGAACGTGAAACATGCCTCTATCTCTTTCATCTAATTTACTGAAAATCGTAACTGACAATGTTACAAAAATGTTAATTTTATGGCATAACTGAAAGTGTGATGTTTCTAAAATCATATTAGGTTGAAGAAGAAATTAAAATGACTCCTCTTTGTTTTAAACATAAAGTACACAGTATACCAAATTTAAAAATCGATGAGCTTATTAAATTAAGATTATTCCTACATAAAGAGGAAACACTTGTGTCTACAACTTAGTATTCAGATGTCTCAGACACAGATATGTAAGGTCTTAACATTGATTTGAAAAAGTTAAGGCTCAGAGAGTTGAAGAGGCTTGATTTAAGAAAGCTGAGATGCTAAGGGCAGCCCGGAGGAGAGCCAACATCCCTTCGTCTGTGTGCACGGGTAGCACCGCACTGTTGTCGTGGGAACTTCTTCCACGGTGATTAAACCGCGGTTACACACCCAACCAGGGTTCTGTACTTAAGTGATTCCTACAAAGTGACCCGGAAGAGGCCTTAATCAGCATTGTATGGTCATTTTTATCCTGCAAAACATATTTTTTTTCAAGGAAGAACAGGTATAAAATATTTGGGAGAGTTCATGGACATGGATATTGATAGAGGGGCACCTTGTCTCTCTTCAGCTCACATTTGTGTATCAGTAATGGCAGAACTTTCAAAATAGGAAAAGACTGAACAAGTAATATAGGCACAATGTAGAATAATAGCAAAAATAAACCGAAGAGCGCCGTGTCCACACCGGATGGCTGAGTTAGGGATACTACCGATTGGCATATTCACTGTCCCACTCTTTCTTCCACACACTGTCTTACGGTTTTACTAGGTGCCTGGCGTTGAACAATATCTCCATGTAAAACATGTCTGATGTGCAGTAACTACCTGGACTTCAGAAGGAAGAAGGGGGCTAGCTCTAAACCCATGCAATCAGTTTCAAATCAGATAACCTAAGAGAAGAACTCAGATATTTCCAAAACCCTGATGCAAGGAGGAGTTATATGGATACATAGACAGAGAACCTAGCTTATAAGTTAAGAAGTCACCACTGCCCACACTCACATCCTCAGTCTAGTTCACTAGTATAGAGTGGGACAAGAGGAGCGATCTCTTGGAAGAGGAAAATGAGCAAACATTTATTGATAACTTTCTATAGATCACTGCATCTCACTTAATTCCCTTAACAGTTGAATAAAATGCGACTGCCTCTTGTTCTACAAGGAGGAAATAGAGGCACAAAACAGCTCTGTTTGTCTGAAGTGAGAAAACTAACAAGTTGTCAAGATTTGAGCCCAGACCTGTCTGACTCAACTGTACCATGTGATCAAACCCTCTGTGCAGAGTAAAACTCACAAGCAAATTAGGCAGAGAACTGCAAACCAAAAGCACTCTCACTATTTTTCTTCTTTTAGCAGTCAGCTGTATATATAAATTTTTGATCACTAGAGAATACACCACCTTCCCACCATCTTCCCCTCCTATTCTGTTGGTTTCTTCCCCCTACACACACACTTTCTAGGTATTTTGTCATTCTTTTCCAAGGCCTCAGTACATGTCACATCCTCCTAAGACCCCCAACAAGAGGCTTTTTCAGTAGCAGTCAGATAAGGAAACTGAAGGCAGAGGAGGGTAACTCAGAACTAACCCTGGAGAGGTTGTAGCAAACACACACTTCCCAGACAGGGTGCAGACTTTGAAGAAGTTTGAAAGCCACTGGAGAGGTAATTGAAACTGAGTGGAAACGAGGGCAAGGAAAACAGAAAGGGCACACCAGAGGGCCTGTAAAGAGGAGAAGAAAGCACATTTTGATTTGTGACTAACATACAGAACTTCTCAAAGGGGTATGGAAAATATCTATTCTCATTACTCTACTGGTAATGATATTTAGGAGCTATACTAAGAATTTTAGAGACAGTCTTAAGGTTCAGAAAGCAAGTCAATTAGCTCAATAAAATGCTTCATTTACATTCGACTCTGGAAGTGCCATGTGGGTTTTGAGATGCAGCTTTCTAAAATATGAGTGTTTCTTTCTTTTTAACATTGGTTCTTGGGGTTCCTGGCCACCAGCTCTATGTGCCCGGTGGAGAGCTAAGTAACTTTCATAAAAGATATACCCTCCTAACACCAAGGCTAGGAGAAAGGCTGTTTTCCCTGCCACACAGAGAAAGCAAACGTGGATCAGACAATAACGTGACTATGTATCCCATGAATTCCAAATTTAAACTCGGGGTTTTCTTCCTTAAAAGTCCAATGGCCTTCTCCTTATACCATGCTCCATAAACTTAGAAATACCAGGATAAGCGCAATGCTAGCCACATTAAAAATGCAATAATGTTCTGTGAAGACTAGGGGTTTACTATATATTTGCAGTTGGTCACTATATATTGGTAATGGGTAATTTTTCACAATTTCAAAAGGCAAGCCAATGCACTGTGTCTCTTTGCCAGGGGGTTGGGAGAGTGACAGGTGTGTAGACAATGGGAAGAAAAGAGACATGTCAGAGTTTATGTACTTCCAAGTTCACATATGCAGATTGACTTTCTCGTTAGTTCTGTTTTGTGACTGGTGAAGACTGAACCTTCCCTTTCAAACAGTTTTCCCAGGTACACAGGCCAGGCTGGTGTTTTGGTTGACAAGGGCGGTAACCACATTTGTACTGCAGTTTCCACGACTGAATTTAAATTCAGTTGGGTTTTATTTAAGGGAGACTCTTCACCACTTTCATCTGAACTAAGTTTATGCACAATAAACGCAGCCATCAAATTTCCCGGCTGTGGCGAATAAGGACATCCCAGGTTTGCAGATTGTTAGGAAGAGCACATTGCAGGAGGTAACTACACCATTTCCAAAAGCCTAATTTTAACAAAAATACTTCAAAATCATCAGTTTTCTTCCTTTTATTTTTATTTGTTTGTTTTTTATTTTTATTTATTTATTTTTTACCATTTAACACCAGTGATCTTTATTTCCCACAACCTATTCTGATAAAGGAATACTTTTAAAAATCTATTTTATTATATATGGCTACCACCACATAAAGCCACCTAAAAATTACTGGTTTAGAATAAAGATAGAGGAAGTTTGGCCATGGAAAATTAAATGAAAATTTTTTGCATTTTTTTGAGTTATGCTAATGTTATCTGATTTAAAGAAATGTGTGTGCACGCACACACACACTCACATTACTTTGAGACCCCTTTCAAACACATGAGTTTGGCTCAAATATGTTAAGATACAGTGTTTATGACCGTGGAACTCTTGGAAACTCTTACTAAAGTAATTGGGCTGCATAATTATCAAACCTGTGCATTTTCATCGACTCTTTGACAGAACGGTCGTCTTTTGCTCCTCAGTGATTGGGTAGAACACTGTATTAGGGGCCTGAGCTCACACAGAGTGTTGTCAGGGAGGTCCATGGCTTCTAGAACTACAGGAAGACAATTCAGTAAACTATCCTTACTAATAAAGAGTTAGCAAAAGAGAACGTTGAAAAATGATCCCATAGACAATAAATGAGGCACCCATAAATTGGAGAAAGTTGAACAAATGAGTCAGATGAATGGATTTTAATCCAGCTTGGATGTTAAGTTTGAAAGCACTCAACAATGGCCCACAAAAGAAAATCAGATTCCATTTCCACAGTTACTATAAAAAATAATGATTATGTTATTATTATCATAGGAGCTATTTATATTCAAACACACTTGGGAAAGTCTGGAAGATATATGGAAAATGGTCTAGCAGTTTGTCTGGGGATTTTTCTAGTCCATAATTTATCAAAAGCCCCAAGCACTCTGTGGTGGGCGTTTCTACCAAGTCAGGTTGGAGAGCACAAAACTACCTCTGGGGATTTATCCTCAGCAGCTCCCATCAGCGGCTCTGCCCACTGTCACATAGGCTGATGGTAAGGGTCGGGAGTGCTGAGAATTCCCGAGGGCTGCCCAGGGCATCCCCTTGCTGTGTGATCAGTGTGAGGTCCCTCAGGTGACTTGACTGTCTTGTCAAAATGAAATTCACAAGACTTTGACTAAAATCCCAGCTTGGCCCTAACACAGGGCTTGGGCAGTTTTATCAATCCTCAAAGCCTGTGGCTACATTTGGAAAACTGAATTATCTACTTTATATGGTTGCTGTATTTGTTGGATTAAATAACTTGTAAAAGTGATACATATACAGTGTGTCTGTAAAGTCATGGAGCACTTTTGACAGTATATACATGTATGTATGTGTGTGTGTGTGTGTGTGTGTGTGTGTATCACTTTCACAAGTTATTTAATATCAGAGGTTCTCAAGAAGACTTCTGTATAAGTGGAGGTAAAATTGAAAAATCAGGGAATAATGAATTGTTTCCTTTGGCTCACAGGTGATTCTCAAACTTTAGTGAGCATAAAAATATCACCTAAGGAGCTTATAAAAGAGTGTCTTTTCTAGAAATTCTGATTTGGTATGTCGAGCAGGCAGACCTTAGTAACAAGTGCCTTAGATGATCCTGTTGAAGTTAGCTCGTGGAACCCACACATTGACAAGTGCAGTTTTAGATCATAATATTCTAACAAAATTGTGAAACAAAGGTTGTTTTATCTGGGGTCATCAGATGTGTTGTAATTCCGTCTTCCAATGTCATTACTTTTCTTCAAATTTACAGGCTTCTAAAGGCCTCTGACTCTCATCTAGAGTGAATGAACTCCTCAGTTATTCCTCATAAATAGAACCATGTCAACTTTGCACACCGAAGCAGCATTGCGCTTTGGTAAGTGTGCAATGACAAGACACCCAGTCAGAACACGGCACATTGCCTCTCGTCTAATTATGATAAAGGCAGTGTTGGTCAAATAAGTTTGTAAAATATGATTTTGCTCCCTTACAGTTTGCATTGGGGGCTGGGCAGGGCCAGATATATGTGGTCTGTGAAAGTGCACATTACTTTCCTGCTTGGGAAGGGCCATCGTTTTGCTAATGTTTGCTGGAGGAGAGGTTTTCATGCCAGAAAACTTGGAAAAGAGAGAAGAGAAGAAAAAAGAAGCCATGTTTTGCAGGGAGAGCAGAGAGAATGCAGGGTGCTGAAGAAGAAGCCAGTTTGGGCAGAGAAGGGAGAAGGTGTGCGGATGGGGAACCAGATGGGCTTTGTGAGCCCCACTGAGGTTTTGGGGGCTTTAGAATCTAGGAGAAACTGGAGAGGATTCTCCTGGCTGTGGAAGCGGAGAATGTGTCAGTGGCTTTGGGAGCCCTGTGTGTTTGCTCATCGGCCAATGCGAGACTTTAATAAAGGAATGGCCCACCCTTTTTTGGCTCCACTGTTTCTTTACCGTCTGCCTGAATCCAGTGAGAACCTGAACCTGCATATGCATGGCCACGATGGCGGTGGCCCCTGGCCTTACAAGCAGGTAATGAAAGGTGTTCACCATTTTACATTTTTAAAATATAAGGCTCTGAGTTTGGAAATGTTTTCACGGGAATCGGGTCCTCCTATCCCTCCAGAAGATGGCTTAATATAATCCGCAACTGCTATTTATTCCTTCTCACTTGAATATTTATCCCTGAAAAGGGTCTTATGATCATCTAGTCTTATCTACTTATTCTACAGCTAAGGGAATTTAACCTACACCATCTGATTTGTCCTCTAACCCAGCATCTTCAGAAATAAAAAAGTTTTCCATCCATGGGAAACCCCATTGAGAGCCAAGTCTACACTCAAAAAAATTTCCGCACTGAATCAGGCTCTGCTATCCAGTGTCTAAAATTATAATAATACTATCTTCATGTAAAAAGGATGCAGATCATTTGAGCTAACTTACTTCAGAGTGTCAAACTCATAAAATAAGTAGCAGACTCATGGATTTATTCTACAAAGGAATACAGTCCCCCAACAATACAAAATTAACCACAATTCTTTATACTTCGTGTTAAATGTCTATCATTAAGAATTACCTTCTCTGAAAAGATTCTTTGCCACATTCTATTGAGAAATTGGAATGCTTTTTGGGTAATTGCTGCTTTGGGTTATTTCTTCATTTCCTTCCAAGTATAGAGAAAGTTTAGAGCTGACAGTGTGTTTTTCATCTTAACCTTCATCTGCTGTGTTCATTTTGCACTTTTCAGAACGTTAACTGGGCCCACACAGCTAGCAAAGCACCCTGGAACTCTTGCCTCTAATTTTCCTCTTCAATCCTATAAAGCTTTGGAAGGTTATTGATTCAGCAAATGTGAAAACTTAACTTACCAAAAATAGCACACATAAAATGAGAACTGGCCAAAGAAACTCAAAGAATATTGTTTTAACTAGAAGTTCTACCATTAACTGCTACAGCATACTGTATTCCTGTATGGCTCTTTGTGAGATATATATATATATATATATATATATATATATATATATATATATATATATATATATATATATATATATATATATATATATATATATATATCACTGTGTGGAAACAGTGTCATCCACTCCATACGGAGAGCCGTAGGAGCTCCCAGTGGCCTCAAAATATGATGCCCCTTGCCACAAACAACTGATCTAAATGTCTTGCAGGTGGCGGGCCGATCTTATTTTCTAAAAGGAAATAACCCTACTCTAAAAGTCAAATGTGTTTTTAAAGCTGCGGTGTCTTTAACCACTTCTTTTTCTAGTTTTTCAGTTGACACCTTGTCATGACAGGCAGTGGGTTGCATCAATCACTCTGGGTTCTTAGAGAAAATATTTCATGGTGGTGACTACCACATGCAAGAAATGAAGTGCCCTTTGCGGATGACTGCGTGGGTACCTCTGATTTCTTGCCAAATCATTCAGAATGCCGCAAATCCATTAAATCTCTCCACGGGGAGGAAAAGATTCCCGCATCCTAGAGAGAGAATTTATGAGTTCATTTCAATCATCACAAATGAAAGCCACCCTTAATATTCATTAGAGATTTTTATGGAGGCAATATGCATTATCTATTCGTATCCCCTCTGAAAGGCCAATTTCCTCTGAAACCTTGCGTGGCTCCAGGCCACTCTTTGTAGAAACAGTGGCCTATGTCCAAGTGGAGTCAGGGGAGGCAAATGGATGACATGTCCTTATCCATTGGTAATGATTCCATTAAGCCACTGTGGGGGCTTTGAGTTTCTAAATTTTAAAAATTAAAGGACAGACCTGGAATGTGAAGTCAGGTCATTGTGTCACTTTCTGCTGCCATCTGTGACTATATGTCTTAAAGAGAATGGGACTTTTTTGGTTTGCATCTCAAAAGATGACTTTCAAAACTGACATTTATTTCATTTGAGGAAATGTATATGTTGAAGACAGAAGACTCTGAGCCTCAGAGGTTTTAATTAATTTATTCTACTTTCTCCTACCATACTTCAAGCTGCCTTGCATCTATTTGTCCCCTCTGATCTAGTCTTGTCCCTGTATGGAAAATGAGCTTTTGAAAACTTAAATGTAAGCATGTATTAAATACCCTCATCAAACAAAAACCGAACAAAAACCCAAGCCATTGGCTCACAACAATTATATAGCTTCCCGTTGCTTTCAGGAGACACACAACGCAACTCTGCATTACCTATGAAGCCACAGTGGTCTGACTCCTTCCTCAGACTTCCCTTATAGCTCACCTCCTTGCATTCTCCTCCTGCCATTCTGACCTAGTTCTTGGCTACTTACTTCTACTTTCTTCATCAGACTTGAGCTCAATCATCCTCACACCTGAAAGTGTTTCCTGGCTCCTTACTAAATCAGATCTGCCTACTATAGGCCCTCACAGAACCAAGTAGCTCTCATAGCTCTTATTAAAGTATCGTTTTATGTTTGTGTGATCATTTCTATCTTTGTCCCTCATTGGGCTATGAGATTCACAGTCTTAGTTTCTGCCCAATATTTTATCCTCCTTAACTGGAACATTGTAAACTTCCCAAAACAAATTGTTGAGTGAATGAATAAATGAGTTCCTGAATTTAATTCATTTTGTGCCTTGGCTAAAAATCTTTTTCTTTGGGTGAGATGTGGTCTTCAGTTTGACGTGGGCTTGTGGTGAGCCGCAGTAAGGTATATTACTAATTCAGTTATTCATTGGTGTGATTGGTTGTATTTAACAGCGGGGCACTGTGAAATGCATAAAGACCTTATACTGAATATTCATAAGTGGGTTTTTTTGGGAAATCCAACCAGTTGCTTTATTACTTCCCAGGTAGGAGAGGGAACGTGAATTTCTTTCTTTAATATTTTTGTTCTCTTCTGAAAAGGCTGTGTTATGCCTGAGAGTTATACTCTGACTATGAAATAAAATATTATAAAATTAATATTTGATATGTCTGTGATGAAATATATGAAAGGAGTTTTAAAAAGCTAAAATCATTTTACCCATGTAAGACTCTGCTAGCTTGGGAAGTGATCACTATAATAAATGGGAAGCTTACAGAGGACGATGGGGAGCCCAGCACACAGTCCTCTAGTCCCACCTTCTTTCTCTCCGCATGGCTCAGAGATGCACAGGTGTGAGGGCACTAGCACACATCAAGAAAGCTAAGAGCAGGATCCTATCCTACCCTAACTATGAACATTTGAACTAGCTAGTTCTGATTTTTTTTTAATCTCCAGGAAGAAAATTAGGCAGCCTATATTTTTAAATTCTTAAAAATTTGTGAAAACCAGTAATGTGCATTTAATGCAATATCTCAGATGATACAGAGATGCTGAGAATTGTTGTTGGGGACACCCTAATGACAAGTAGGTGTCTTGATTATCATTTTGGCCCTCAGAGCCCAGCACCACACCTGATATACTGTAGACACTATGCTGTTGTTCATTGAATGAGGGTTAAGTCATGATAAATTGTAATTCAATAGTAATCTTGCTACCGGAAACAGTAGCTCTTCTCCATTAAGTTCCAACTGGGTGTTGGTTAGATACTTTATATCCAATTCTTACAAGAACTCCACAATAGAATCTTTATTATGTCCATCTTGTAGGCAAGGAACTGAAACTCAAAAAAATCGAGTAATCCAATACTCACTCAGACAGTAAGCAGTGAGGCTACCATTGAAGATCGGGCTCATTTGGTTCCAACACTCACGTAGTTTCTACCTTGAATCCCACTTCTTTACTGTGGTGTTTGTTTATCTTTTTTGGTGAAAATTTTAAAGACACCTCAGTGATAGAAAAACGTCTGGACAAAGAGTTAGGAGGCTTATGTTGAGTACCATCTCTGCCATCATCTGCGGTGAGACCTCAGGAATTAAGTGACGTCTTACACCACTTAATCTTAATATGCCTCAATTTCTCCGTTTTTAAAATGTCAGTAATGTTCTGACCAAGTTACCGAGCTAATATAAGATAAAATGTGAGACAAGATACATTGCACCGAAAAGTCAGGGACTTTATTTATTGAACTATTGAGCCTGTATCTTGAGCTGACACTGTCACAGGCATCATTTCATTTTGCATTTCAAATTAGAAACTGAATGTCTTTACTTTTACAGATAAGAAAAGTACAGATACGCTACTCGCCTAGTCTCACAAGTGACAAAGCTATGATTTTTACAAGAAAACTCTGGACTCATAGATTTGGACTTAAAAAACTAGCTTGCTACTTATGTTGCATAAATTACACTGGGGAACTTTTTTTTTTTCATTTTCTGTTGCATGAGGTTTTAGAACTGTTCCTATATATTTCTGCATCACTAATTCCAAATATGAAATCTGATTTTTAGAGCATGCTCTAGTTGTTATGCAATTTTAATTTATTTTGTTACAGTTAATGGCATGCATTGGTTTTTAAATTGGAGGTAAAGGGAAATGACTCTTGGATTGAACATAACCACAAGGCAATTCATGTTTTACAAACATCACTTTTACATAATTGTACTTGTTTTTAAGTGTAAAAAATTATTATCTGATAAAAACACCCACTTATTTTGTTTTAAGATTGAATCATGGCTTCTTCGAGCAGGCGTAAATGTAAAAATAGTCCTGATACCTTCTGTTATATATGTGACTGTTACACACTTCAAAGTCAAAGGTGCAATATTTCATCATTTGTGACATGTGCATATATTGCCAATTTTCAAGTTCCCCTTGGCGATCAAGACAAGAATTGAGCTCCTCATATTGTGTGTCATAATTGTGAGGAAATGCTTCATGTCTGGACAAAAGGAAAACGCAAAGGAATGCCTTTTGGTATTCCCATGGTTTGGCATGAACCCAAGGACCACAGCAGTGACTCTTGTTTCTTTCTGATCCATACAAAAGGCATCGGCAAGAAAAAATGGTACATGATCGCATATCCTAATATTCCTTCAGCAATACGACCTATCCCACACTCTGAGACACTCCCTGTTCCAGTTTTCAATGGTTTGATTTCTTCTAAGGATGAAGAAAGTAAACATGGTGATCAAGTGTATTTTGATAAGATGCATGAGGAAATGGTTGTAGAATCTGAAGGGTCTTCTTTTGATGCCAAGCAGTCATTAACTCCTGAGCAGTTTAATCAACCAGAATTGAATGACTTAGTGAGAGATTTGGGCCTTTCAAAGAAAGCAGCTAAGTTATTAGCCTCCAGGCTTCAAGAAAAGAATGTATCTCACCGGTCAGCTAAAGTATCCCATTTCAGGAAGTGTGAACAAATTTTTGTGGACTTTTTTCCGAAGACAAACACATTGTGTACTGTCATGATATCAGTAGTCTTCTCAGTCAGCTAGGTGTTACCACTTACAGTCCAACAAAATGGCGGCTATTTCTTGACAGCTCTAAATGGAGTCTGAAATGTGTTCTCCTACACAACGGTAATGTTTATGCAGCGGTTCCAATTGGTTATTCAACTCATCTGCGAGAAGATTATAATGACCTAAAAATTGTCCTCGACTTTCTTAAGTATGAGGAGCATAACTGGATCATTTGTGTGGATCTTAAAATGGTAAATTTCCTGCTCGGATAACAGAGAGGTTTCACAAAGTATCCTTGCTTTCTGTGTTTGTGGGACAGCCAAGCTTGAGAGAAACACTGGACACAGAAGGAGTGGCCAAAACGGAAGTTCTGGAAGTAGGGATGCAAAATATTGTCAATGAACCTGTAGTTAATCGAGACAGGATCATTTTCACCCATTTCACATCAAACTTGGCTTAATGAAGCAGTTTGTTCAGGCTTTGAATAGAGAAAGTGAATGCTTTCAACATATTATTTCTGCTTTTCCTGCCTTGTCTTTTAAGAAGATAAAAGCAGATGTATCTGATGGATGTCAAAATCAAACCATCATATGTGACAAAGAATTTGCCAGGAAGATAAATAAGAAGGAGAAAGCAGCATGGCAGTCTTTTGTGGCAGTTACAAAGAATTTCCTTGGCAAAAACATAGCAGAAAACTATAAACTTCTGGTTCAAAGGATGCTGTTGGCTTTCCGCAACATTGGATGTAACATAAGCATTAAGATTCACTTTCTGAACAGTCACCTTTAAGTTTCCTGAAAATCTTGGAGCTGTTAGTGATGAGCAGGGAAAACACTTTCATCAAGATCTGAAGATGATAGAAGAGCATTATAAGGGCGATGGTACAGAAACATGATGGCAGACTACTGCTGGAGCATCAAACGAGATTGTCCTCAACAAGGACACAAACGCAAGAGCTACAGATGCAAATTTTTGCCTGAATAGAATTTAAATAAGTTTTGTGCAAATTTTATGATTAAAATAAGTATTTTAATATGTTATATTTCAAAATTGCAGATAGATTCTGATGTAATAGTATCTTTTAGTGTATTAGTGTATTTACCACATTATATAAATTATTATATTTTCACAAAGATGATGCGCAAGAAGACATTCTACTTCATTATGTTAAACTAAATGTTGAAAATTTTACAATAAAATGAAAACCTAAAATATTTAATTGTAAAATAAACTGTAGCTTACAGAGAAAAACAAATGTCAGATTTGAGATCAGCACACTTGAATTAGGTAAGAACAAGTGTTTTTGTGGATGCAACAAAAAATTTGTTCCCCAGTGTTATGTAACCTCTTAGAGCTTCAGATTTTTATCAAAATGAGGAAAGTTAATGCTACCTTTCTGAATCATAGCACAAAGGCAGTAACTAAAATAGAGCTAGTTTTAAGTCAAAGAAGGCCATGATTATCATTATATCAGCATCTCTGCATGATCAGAACAAGATGCCAAAGGTTTGAATCATTCAGGGTGGCACCTAGTGTGTGTCTGTGGTGGGTGACAGCAGCAAGAGAGGAGGTGTCCCTCCAACCCAGAACTCTTTACACACCTTATCCTCTCTTCTCCTGCCTTCTACAATCTTAAACTTCACCCACCCATTTTGCAAAGCAAAATTTAGTCCTCTGAAATGGCATTCAAATGATTTTTAAGTAGCTCTTTTTGAGTGACAGGAAATTTCTTAGCTCCTGTGATAGGAATTAGAAATCTTTTGATTCAAGGGGAAATATTTTATGGCCCAGAGGACCTAGCTGTATTCAAAGCCAAACTGTATCTATCTATATCATTGCTGATTCAGAACACGAGGAAGAAAGAAAGTAGTCAGGATAGAGGAAGTGTAATTGGTCAGGAAAAAAACAAACCCCAAACCTAAAAATAGCTTATGTAAAGAAAGTAATGAAGAATAAGGTCAACAATGGTGAACTGAAGAGTGAGAAAAGAGGTGCTTTGAAAATGCTGAAAGAAAATCTTTATGTATTATCTTTTATTTGCTCATGGAATTTTTCTTCCTTGGTGTGTTTTTATAGCCCAAAGTATTGAAGATAAAAAGAACCTTAAATATCATTGGTAGCTGTCCCTCATTCTAAAGATGAGGCGACAAAAGACTGGAGATTAAGAAACCAGACCCGAAGAGATCTTAAAAAGTGACAGTTGAGCTCACACTTGACTCTCCTGGCTCTGATTGATGCTCCTTTGTTGTATAACCCAACCTCTGACACACCATACTACACACTCAAATATGATTTTGTTTTTAACACACTTAGCATTACTTGAATTACGAGCTATTTTTCTGCCACCAAAATAAAATTTTTACCAACACTTGGTGTCTTCTCTAAGCCTCAATACACAAAATATTGTAACATTCAAAATCCTCTCTTTCCAAAGGTCAATGTCCAGTTTTGGTGATTGGCTTTATTTTGTAGAACCACGCAAAAGAGTCAGGCTTTAAGTCAGTAGAAGCTTTAGGTCTCCCAGAAACCCCTTTCAGATTGACGTTCATTGTCTTTCTCCTTCCATTGAAAGACCCAGTGAGACAAATTTCAACTTCCTTGTGCAAGCCAAAATGTAGTCATAATTGATTAGCCTGAGTCTTATCATTATCATTAGAACTATTCTAAATAACAAGTATTTATGATGACTTTAGAAGGATTTTGTTGTAGAGTACTAATTCAATGTCCCCCTTAATTTGATGTCCTTGAATAAACAAGTACAGATAAAACAAAAAGTACGGAGAGAAGAGGAGCAAAACGCTCAGGACAATTCACAAAGGCAAGGGATTCTTAGTTTCTATAGCAATTCTAGAACTAGATCACAATCTATTATTCTCACTGAGATACATATGATTTCTGTAATTAGGAGAAGTCAAACACCAACCAAAGTATTAAAATGGTTTGCATTCTACCTTGTTCTGCCTCAAAAGTCTAATTGAATAATACCCTTTAATCCTAGGCTTTCAGAATACTAATTTACACAAAGCAATTACATTTCTTTCATTTTATCTTTATAAGATTTTATTAGGAAGTATATTTAAACATTTTATACACATTTACAACTTCCTTTCTTCATGCTTATCCTAAGCAATTTCCAAAAATCATATTTTACACTAATATCTCTTATAATTGTTTCTTCTATAAGCTTTCTTTTTAACTATAAAATACTTTTGTATATCTGGCCAGATCTTTTCTTGGGTTATTTTGTATACAAGTGCAATGCGTTTTTTATCCTAATAAAATTTTATACTAAGAGTTGGTTATTTGTTTTTTCTATATTTTCTTTTTAATAAGACCCCATAAATTCTCATTATAAATGTAAAATGGTAGGTTGTCTATCTCCTCACACACATACCTACAAGCTCCCACAATAGTAGATTGAGTGGTTCATGTGGCACTGGACATGAATTTGCTAATGAGCTGATGAATGAGTGAATGAAAGAATGAATGAATTATTGCAGCATCTGCTATTTTCAAATTCTTCTATTGCATCAATGTTAATTCTTCTTCTGTCAAACTTATTGGATAAAATTAAATACTTGTCACATAAAATATTCATAATTGTTCTTATTCAGGTTCTTAAAATCATCTTTAGAATCTTATTTTCTCCTGACCAGGTGCTGGCGCAGTGGATAGAGTGTCGGACTGGGATGCGGAAGGACCCAGGTTCGAGACCTGGAGATCGCCAGCTTGAGTGTGGGCCCATCTTGCTTGAGCAAAAGCTCGCCAGCTTGGACCCAAGGTCACTGGCTCCAGCAAGGGGTTACTTGGTCTGCTGAAGGCCCATGGTCAAGGCACATATGAGAAAGCAATCAATGAACAACTAAGGTGTCACAACGAAAAACTGATGATTGATGCTTCTCATCTCTCTCTGTTCCTGTCTGTCTGTCCCTATATATCCCTCTCTCTGATTCTCTCTGTCCCTGTAAAAAATAAATAAATAGAATATTATTCTGAAGTTCACTAATTTCAGTACAGAGTTTAGTAAGTAGAGATTTATTTTGATATTTTTCTATCCCGTTTTCATTTTCTTTTTTGAATTTCTCAGTCCAGATTATCATTCACTCTGCCTTTCTTTTCACAAGTTGTCCAAATCTATTAATTCAAACTTGTTTTCTTTCTATCTCACCATAATTCCAATGTAAGTAGATAAAAGTTTAACCTCTTCTATCAAATGGATTTTGTTGTCTAAGTTGAATATGAACATGTTAAATTACAAAGAATTATTGACTGATGGTTCACAGCACAACTTCCTTTGGGTGGATATGTAATAGTCATCTTGGTATGTCTTATTCAGTAGGCCAGAAATAAATACCTCGATCAATGGGACCACAGTAGTTTCTTAGCAGGTGTATAACATCACCAATGTACAAAGAAAATGACAATTCAATCTATGAAATTAATTTTGTTCTTTTTTCTAAATCATGTGTCTTCTTACTCTCTTTTCACTGGTTCTCTCAATCCTCATTTCTTTCATGTATTTTTTAAAAGTGTCTAGTATGAATTCTTATTCATTTGTCTACACTTTTAAATTCTCATCCATCATATACCTAGAGAAAAAAAAAAGGTTAAAATGAGGAAACAGTGAAAACAAAGCGATGAAAGTGGGAGAAACTCACCATGTTTGGCAAAAGAATGGTATGATTTTGCCAATAGCGGAGTGTGTGTAAAAGAGACTTGGGGGCATCTATGTAGCAAGAGGACAGATGATGTGAGCGTGTGCATTTGATGCTGTAAGTGATGGGGAGACATTGAAAAGGTTTGTGAGCAGAGTAGTAACATTATTAGGTTTGAGCTTCAAAATCATTAATCAAGCAGCATTATTCAGGTAGATTAGTCAAGTAAATTAATATGGAAGCTTAATTTGATAACGATGTGTCATGTTGATTGAAGGACATAGACGAGGGTCAGAGAGTCTGGGAGAAATTGCCAAGGTTGACAATAAAGTCACAAAGTAGAAGACAGGCACGTATAGCTTATCCTGGTTTTGCCATCTCTCTCCCATAGATCAGTGGTTTTCCTGGGCAGAGATAAAATTCTTATACCACTTAGAAGTGGGTCTACTTGTCCCAAGAGCATTTTCTTATGTCAACAATTAGAGCATCAACTACTCCCCATTTGCATTGACAAATTGTAAAATATTTGTTCTTTTATTTCTTGGTTGACACTAGCACATATCCTGCCTCTCTCACTGAAATAGTTCCATAAAGAAAACTTCCATTATTCACACTTTGTCTTTGGGCACAATTTTGACAGGTTCATGTAATCCTTCAATAAGACCTTCAATTTGCACTCTTAGCATCCTCATCTTATGCACTTTAAAATGCGTTAAGTGGAGCTTTGTTTATTTTCTCACTTTGAGATTCATTTGTTTTTCTTTGATTTTTAAATGTAATTTGGTTTCTTATTCTCATCAATTTTCTATCTCTCCTGCAATTGAATTCTTTTCTTTTATAATTTTAATGGGGTGACACCAATAAATCAGGGTACATATATTCAAAAAAAACATCTCCAGTTTATCTTATCATTCAATTATGTTGCATACCCATCACCCAAAGTCAAATTGTCCTCTGTCACCTTCTATCTGGTTTTCCCTGTGTCCCTCCCCTCCTCCCTATCCCACCCTTTCCTCCCTCCCCCACCCCGTAACCACCACTCTCTTGTCCATGTCTCATAGTCTCACTTTTATGTCCCACCTATGTATGAAATCATGCTGTTCTCAGTTTTTTTCTGTTTTACTTATTTCACTTCGTATAATGTTATCAAGGTCCATTCATTTTGTTGTAAATGATCCGATGTCATCATTTCTTATGGCTAAGTAGTATTCCATAGTATATGTGTACCATAGCTTTTGAATTCTTATACGCTTGGGTCTCTGTTTTGTTCTCTCAGGCCTTTGATTTTTCATCTTCCTAAAAGACTTTTGTTATTATCACTTTATAAACATTTCACTATTTTTACAAAATAGATTTCAAAATATTCTAGACATATAAAGGGAGAAATGGATGTTTATTTTTTTCTTGCATGCCAAGATTGCTTGTACTTTTTAACATTATAAAAATAATTTGTTTATCCTATTTACAAATCTGAAAAATTGTTCTAGATTTTGAAAAATATGTTTATCATCATATTATATCATGATATTGTATTAAAGGAAGGCCTCATATTCTGTGCAACTCACGAACTGTTTTCATTCTTGCCTTTATTCCCAAATGAACTTGTAGATCACTTTCTTCTCTCTGTTAAGGTGTTTCAAGCTCTTAGCATTCAGAGCTTCGTAAGTACACTTGAATTACTCTTCTTGTAAATTGATTTAACTTGGCTTCAAATATTATTTTTTGTTACCTTCAATGTTACCTTTTCTTAAGGATGCATCTGAAATCCCCTCTCAACACCACTCAACAGACATTAGAAAAGACCCCTGTCCTTAAGTAGTTTTTCCTCTCACATTTCTGTTGTGGAGTATATACTTTCATAAATCTCATTTTCTACTTTTTCAATTTGTATCATTTCCACGGCCACATGTCTTTCCCCACTCTCTAAACCCCATAGACCTTTTAAACAACTAAACCACACATTAAACATCTGTGTGTGTCTCGTTCTTCCCCTGTTGACTTCTGTGAAGAACCCTTCACAAATAAATCATTTCTCCGTCTGGATTCAGTTAGTTTATGGTGTATCTCAAGTGAATAAAATATCACTTCTTTCTAAGCCCAGCACAAGCCTCTGGATTCTTTGATTTTAGTATAATTATTAAGTGCTACCGAGTGAGTCCTGACCCCCTTTTATTTAATTTTCCCAACAGCCCTACATGGTAGGTATTGAGAACCTTTTTACATATGCAGTGTTTTCAGTATACAAAGTCATTCAGAGGAAAAAGGAAGAGTAGGGTGTGAAACCCATGTGCAGAATTGGAATTAGTGGGTTAAAGAGGGTGAAGAGATTGCTCAAGTGGGTTCTGCTGGTAATGTCAGAGCTGGTGTTAGTGTAGCTCACTCAGGACCAGGCTTGAGAGTGCGAGTCCATGGTGGGCTCAGCATGCAGTCATATCTACGCAAGTGAGGACTTTCTTGAAGACAGGTCAGTTTCAGAACTCTGATCTGACAATGGGGTTAAAGGCACTACCATTGCTGAATTCTTACCATTGCTGAAATTCCTGATGCCAAGGAGAAATGAGTGTGGCTATGGATTGGTTTTATTTCCCTGACATGTGGGTTTTCAGACCAGCTCCAACATATCTGCATATGTTGGTACATTTTTTTTAAACAGTCTAGTCACACTTTTACCCTTTAAAATGAGAAAAACATCACATCTGACTACCTGTCATTGACAGTCAGTAACGCTCACTTAGAAGCACTTTTCCCCTCAACATTATGTGCCCTCTCTACCTTCTTTAAAATGAAAGCTAAAGTATAACCCAAGTAATAGCTCTGCAATTACCACACACACATACAAACACACAATTATGCTAAAAGTGAAACTGGATATTTTCACTTATCATTATAGAACATATGTGTAGAATATAAAAATAATTATTTGTACTTACTCAACTATTTTCACTCAATGTTTCAAATCCCTCAGTGTAAGTGGCCTCATGATGTTTACCAAACCAACTTAACTCTAACATGCTCTTGAATCCTCTCTTCAAATCCACTAAGGTTTTTCAGTCACGGACGCTGAACATTATCATCTGAAATTCTTTGCATTCTGCAGATATGTTTGACCATCTGCAGAAAAAGCCCACTTAATTATCGAGTTATATATTAAAGTAGACAAAACTACCTAAAGAAAAGCATTACTATTGTATAGATTCCTAAATCTACACATGCAAGACAAACACATACACATAATAACTGAGTTTATGTAGAATTGGATTAATATAAGAACAGTTAGAAGGATGACATGAAATGTTTTATCTAGGCCTATGAAAACAAAATCTATCGATTTTTAAAATTCCATTCCTTTTGTCAGCAGATGTTACTCAAATATTTATGAAAAACCCTTAACGTTCTAGGGATTATAGAGGATATGAAGATACATTACTCATGGCAAATAAACAAATGCTCAACTCATTCAATTACAAGGTGAAGTATGCCAGGCCCCGTGAAGACAGGGACAGCGTGTGTACTGTCTAACTCTGTATCCCCCGTGCCTAATATAAAGAGAGAATCATGCCCTTAAGTGGTCAAGAAGTTCAAAGGAAGGAGATATTACTGCTCTCTGGCATGACCCAGGAAGGCTTCCTGGGTGCAACATACATGATCTGAGTCTCAAGAAATAGGGTATTGGTATTAAAGGAGAGAAGAAGGTACCAGGCAGAGGCCAACACAGAAACACACAGAGAGGCAGAAAAGTGCAAGACAGTCATTAGGAAGAGCAAGTCTTTCAGTTTTGCAGTCCAGCAAAGGAAATCTACAAGAACAAGTAGTGAATTAAGTGGAAAAGTAAGAATGAGACCAGACTGCTGAAATCCAGACGTGCTCAGTCAAGGAGCCCAGAATTTTATTCTCGAAATAAGCTATAAGTATTTGTGTTTAGATTGTTACACACCCTCTTTGCCACTTTCCAAGTAGTCATTCACCCCGATCCTGATCCTTAAGCCATCAGTGAGAGTCCTCAGTAGTTCCTAATTACATTAGCAGCTGCTGTCTACGAACCTGCCCCAAGAAGCTGCGAAGCCCACAGCCCCAGAAGAGAAGATGACACTAGGAAGTGGGGAGGAAATGTTTCTAAAAATAATGGATGTCAGACAGTTTCATCAGTGCCCGCCACTGTGTGTGTGTGTGTGTGTGTGTGTGTGTGTGTGTGTGTTTGTATGACAGAGAAAGAGAGAGAAACAGAAAGAGGGACAGATAGGAACAGATAGACAGGAAGGGAGAGAGATGAGAAGCATCAATTCTTCGTTGTGGCACCTTAGTTGTTCATTGATTGCCTTCTCATATGTGCCTTGACCAGGGGGTGCTACAGCAGAGTGAGTGACCCCTTGCTCAAGCCAGCAACCTTGAGCTTCAAACCAGCTACCCTTGGGCTCAAGCCAGCGACCGTGGGGTCATATTTATGATCCCACGCTCAAGCCAGATGAGCCCGCACTCAAGCCTGTGACCTCTTCAGTAGTTCCTAATTACATTAGCAGCTGCTGTCTACAAACCTGCCCCAAGAAGCTGCGAAGGCCGCAGCCCCAGAAGAGAAGATGACATTAAGGAAGTAGGAGGTGACATTTCTAAAAATACTGGATGTCAGACCGTTTCATCAGTGCCAGGGCTGCTACTAAATACCTACTACCTTCAGTGTGGCACTGTGAACACAGATTCCCTTATCTCTGGTCTGCAAAGACCTAACTTAGGACACAAATCTTAAAACAACTCCAAGAGAGAATAAGCCTCTTCAGAGATCTCAAATGCACCAAGAAACACAGCCTTTGTCTAATGAGACGTTGATTCTTAAAGCAAAATGGTGTGGAGTCGGGTTCCTGGATACACAGGGTTGTTCCATTTATTATGGTAACCACAAACACAAAAGATCATAGACTGTAGAAAATATAAAGGTACAATGCAGACTTTCAGTAACTGACAAGCTAAAATAATAATTAAGCAGGCAAGTCCCAGAATAGTTGTATTCTTTCATTTTAGTTTCTAAATTACCTTGTGAGTTTAATATCCCTATTTCCATTTTATGATTGAGAAAATTTAGATGGAAAGGTTTCAGTAGCATAGTTTGGACAAAACCTAAATTTGTTTAACTTTAGAGTTCATACTCTTTCTCTTGTACCATCATGGCCGTAGGGCCCAGCTTAGTATATGGGAAGCAGTATAATGTGTTAGCTAAAAGTAAGGTTCCTAGCATAAGACTGTCTGGGTCCTAAAGCTTGGCTTCACCTCCTGTGAGTTCTGTAACCTCGTGCCTATTATTAACATTTCTGTGCCCCATTTTTTCTTAATTGTAAAACAGGGGGAAATTAATATTAGAAGAACACTACGTACCTGACTGGGTTGTGAGATTTAAATGATTAAAGTGCTTAAAAGACTGGCAGCCCAAAGAAAATGCCCATTTAAATTAGTAATTATAAAAAAAAAGTAAATAAATTAATAATTATTTGTTAGTGAAACATCATGACAACAGCAGTAATTTAGACAATTCAATGCATTTTATAAAAAAAAAAAAATATCTGAATCAGCATCCAAAGTCGTCCTTCAATTAAAAACAAACATTGTTGGGAAATATGAGGCAGTAGTTTCTTGGAACACAAAGGATTATATGCAATAATAACATGACAGCAAACATCACAAGAGCGGCATTGCTGTTTGCAGAGACAACTCTAGCTCTGCGAGCTTTCCTGACACTGATACATTTGACTGATTAGCACTTTCCTTATCTGTTTCTTTCCTGCCAGTACAGACCTCCAGATAAGACGGTACATTTCCGTGGTTTACGACTTACCCACGAATGGGGGAGATCCATATCTATAGGAGAAGAGTTGAGGTGTGGGTGGTGATTACAGTGAAAACACTTGTCCCAGGGTCCAACTTGGGCGATTTCAAAATCAACACATGTCCAGACTGTGTTTTCTGGAAGAGGTTTCCAACTGCTATACATTTGAACTTCACCCTCATTGTGAGACCACGTTTCTGCCAACGTGCATCCAGTTGAAGTATTGTCTCTAACCAGTGATGCAGAAAGAGAATCCAGTCTAACCTCCATTCCCTCCTTCTTCCTTGTGCGAACATTAATGACTTTCTTTTCTTGAGATTTGACTAATTTCATACAAGAAATCAATGTTGTATCTTCATCTTCTGTGTGATAAAGAAAAGTAAGTTAAAAAATAAGCCTGTAAAAATTTTGTATTTGTAGGAATTATACATAGTATACTTTCTTTTATATAACCCTTTGAATAGTGAGGGTTTTTTTTTTTCTGTGCATGCTGACCCATGTGAGTGACTTTTTTCTTTTTAAGAAATTGAATTAGTTTCAGTTTCATTTGTATGAACTTAAAATCATGTTTGTTTGATAACCACTTTATGGAAACAAGAATAATATATGTTTGCCTTTTTTTAATGTTGCCTTGCACATGTACGATCGTACTCTTGATGGTCAGGAGGCACGAGGACATCCATGAATGTTCACTGTTCAAAATAAATGAACACCAGGGGAAAAACCAGAAAGTTATTTAATTCAAGAAAATAATTTACAACCATATCTTTTAAAGAGTAAATTTTTTGTATAGTAAATGAATTGTTTTGTAAAAATAGATTTACCTAAAAGTTTTAAACCATATATTTTTTAAGATTTTATTTATTGATGGAGAAAGAGGGGGGAGGGGGAGGGAGAAAGGAAGGCAGGAATGGTGAGGTGAAGCGGGAAGCATCAACGCATCATTACTTCTTGTATGTGCCTTGACCAGACAAGCCTGGGGTTTTGAACCAGTGACCTCAGCATTCCAGGTTGACACTTTATCTACTGTGCCATCACAGGTCAGGGTTTCAACCATATTTAATGATTAAAGTAAGTTCGATTAGTATAACTGAAAGCCACATGCAAATAGTATGCTGAATGATATTTGAGAAACTTTACAGTTTCAAAAATTCCCTACATCTTTTAAGCATGATATGGTGTGCTTCTGTTCTTAAATATTTTTATTTTTGGAGGTCATGTGTGAAAAACAGCAACATAAAGAAGCAAATGAAATCTTTTTCTTAATTAAAAGAATAAAATCTCAGTGGCTATAGATTGAAATTCTATGGTATTCTCAAATTTTCTATTTTAGTATTAATCTGCAAAGAGATTTATGCATGCGGTATGTCTCACAATGAAATATTTTGGCAAAGTAAGAACAAGACTGAGAAAACAAAAGGAAAAGATATTTCTTTAATGCTATAAAGTTGATTAATGAGACCTATATTTACATGTGGTGAAAGGTCTTATGAAAATTCTAGTAACATGTAAAACAGTTACAGGAAATAAAAATATATATTACCCAGAGTGCATTGCACCATGTCATTCATTTCTTTTTATATTCAAATGTTTAACTAGTGTAAACTAAAGATTATGATTAATAGGGAATTATTAATAAATTAAAATCAAAGGTGAGTATCATGATATTTCAATTTGCTCCACTAACATAAAAACAGAAAAATACTGTTTTCTTTGGCCAAGGACTAGACAGAGTGGTCACTGCTGAGCCACGTGTGCATCTGATCAGCACCCATGGCTTTCTCTCTCTATCCCTCTGGTCCGAAGGGAAGGAGAAATGGGGTAGGGTATAGGTATAAGGTGAAATTCAGGAATAGGATGATGTACCTTTCATGTATAACATGACCATTAAAAGTAAACTCAATGTTTAATGGTTATCTTAAGGCCTTATAATAATGACCTTCATTAATAGATGCTACCCCAGTTCTTCCCCAAAGAACATCTAGCAGCTCATTGAAAGTTTGCTTACGGAGATTTAATAATGGAGGTTTCATCACATCCAGACTCCGAACTCTGGGTTTTCTGGTCTGAACCAGTTTTTGGAGTCTTTTTAATGTTCCCATTGATTCCGCAGGGTCACCACTTGAGTTTATGACCTAGTCCAAACACAGCACAAGGTAAAGACAAACTATTTTTCACAAAAGATTAAATGTAAAAGGGTTAGAGGTCATAAATAGGGGGAAGTTGATCATGTACCCTTAAAACCTGTACCCTCAGGTAATTTAAACAATATCTTGAAGGCATACCACATTTTGGGGAATTCAGACTTATAAAATAGATTACAACTTGCCAGTCATATTAAGGCTGGGAAGTTTTCACCACTATTTTCTTTACTGCAAAATGGGTTTAATGAATGCCACACCATCTATAAATAACCTACCCCTGTGCGCTGTGAAATAGTAGAAAGAAATAACAGCACAAGGTTTTATTTTTCAATCTATTTTAATTACGTAGCCACTTACCTTCTAAAAGATACACGGTGAGTAACACAAGATGCAGCCACAGTTATATTTTAGTTATAAGTGTCACTGGTTTTCTATGGCATAAATCATATAGAATGAACATTGCATTAAGGAGTCAGTTTCTTGGAAAATTTAGAACTATTTTTCACTAGTTTAATGTTGGCAAGTTTGTATGTATATTGACGTTACTTCTTATTTTTAAATGGAATTTATTGGGCTGACACTGGTTAACATAATTCTATAGGTTTCAGGTGCCTGATTCTACAACACATCTCTGTACAGCGTACTGTGTATTCTCTCCCATCCCTGTCAAATCTTCGTTCATTACCACGTAAATATACCACAGCTTTTTTATCTACTCATCTACTGATGGGCACTTGGGCTGCCTTCAGACCTTGACTATTATAAATATCGCTGCACTGTTGGTGGAATGCAGACTGCTGCAGCCATTGTGCGAAGCAGTATGGAGGTACCTCAGAAAGAAAAAAAAAGAAAAGAAAAAGAAAAAAAACCCCACGAAGCTGCCTTTTGACTCAGCAACACCGCTTCTGAGAATATATCCTAAGCATCCCAAAACACTAACTCAAAAAACTATATGCACCCTTACGTTCATTACAGTGTTATTTACTTACTATTTTAAAAACATCTTAATGATTTCAAAATAGTTTGGAAGGTGATATTTTATGCGTTAAATTTTATACTAATTAGTGAAAATAGTTGTATTCTGTTGTATGTGAAGTAACACAGAGGGAATGCTTCTTTTTCAGCCAGAAAGCTCTGGACACAAATATTTCTCCACCTGCTTCTGCCTCATTCTTTCTGCTGAACAGCTGACAAATAGCATCTAGATGGACATAGCGATTTTCAAAAAGCAAATGATCTGTTTCCTCATTAATGTTTGAGTGAGAACTGTTTACAGCAGTGTTTTACAGTCCTGGAAGGGAACCTATTCGCCCAAAGAAATGTTTGGGGAGAAAAAGATCTCTGGTGTGCAGACATTTCCAATCATTGTTTCCAGCTCTTAGTCCTGGTCTTGAGGCAGGACTTGGAGGGACCAATATAGACCTGATGTTCTATCTCTCCGTAATAGCCTGTAAGTAGGAAATGTGAGGTTTTGTCAGAGCAAGCCATGCCTGTTTGCATTAAGTAAATGAGAAAATGTTGAGATCACTTTAATCTTTCAGAGAGGACCATGATAAGATATTTCTAAATATGCAAAATTTTCTTTCCTTTTCCAAAGGTCATGCTAGGTTCAATACAATTTCTATTGCTGTTTATTTCTGTATTATTTTCTCCAGCATTCCTTTTCAGTGCTTTCTGAGTAACTTGGTTTTATACATCCCTTAAGCTCAGGAAAAGCTATTTTCTAATCTTTAGTGCCTTCCTGAAAGAATAAGCTGACATTGCATAATCATTGAAGACAATATTTTTTTTTCTGCTATGCCTCTTTCCTTAGGACAACCTCCTCTTGTTACAGTAAAAACTTAACTGCTTTATTGAAGCACTGGCACAAAATATAGCCTTCTCTTTCTCTGTTTTTTAATGAAGAAGACTCTCACTTGATTTAAGGAAAGGGGTTATAGTCCAGGCAACTGACCTTCATATTAATGATTTATTTCTAGGAGAGATAGAAGCACTTGTATACTGTTTAAATACAGATGAGTGGGACCTGATGTCCCAGAGATGTTCAAACAAACTGACCCCTCATTATTTGTTTAAACTCTATAATAGCTTTTTTTAAAGCACAGTATCGTTAACTTTTGAATTTTTGTTCACTTTCTCTGGATTCATAGAGATCAGTCTACTGTATTTTATTAATTTTCGAATCCCGTATGTCTAATGGTAAGGCATAGCTTAATAGATGTTTGCTGAATGTGAACACAGTCTGGATTTCACACATGGGTTTTATTTACTAAGTGGGATATTAACAGTTAACTTTGATACTAGATTGGCTACTTTCTAGGTAATCTTCTCTTGCTATTAGGTAGTATTTACCAGGGATGGTAGAGGTAAATATTATTACAAGAGATATAAAATCATTATCTATTAAAGAAAACTCCTCCAGAATATTTTAAAATAATAATTTTATTTACAATTTGTTACTTGTGTATTTGTATTGAATTCGATTTATAATAATGTCCCTTTTCATGTCTAGATCAAGAGGTGAATGTCTACATATTCAGTAGTCTTCTTGGAAAGAAGAGTGACATATAAACTAAGCTTATAACTCAACCAAGCAACGAACTTTTACTGAGCATCTACTATATGCCAATCACTCTCCAACATTCTGGGGAAATGGCCTTGGTAAGTAAAATGAGATTTCTGCTTCCCTAGCGTCTACATTCTAGAGGGAATTAACATATCACAAACATATAAACAAGTACATAAATAAGAAAATGAGACATGAGAAGTGCTATGCTAAGAATCAGCAGGGTGAGTGGGTAAAAATGTGGGGGTGATGTTACTAATTTGCTGAGTGTGATCACGGGTATCACTGAGGATACTGAAACTGAGGACGGAATGATTAGAAGGAACCAAACATGTGGACATTAGGAGGTGGTTTTGGATTCGGTATATGGTTGGTGAGGAAGAACATTCCATCTGGGACAGGAATGTCAGAAAAGAGTTATCCAGGGGATAGCAGAGGGAAAAAAGTCCCTGGAAGAAGACAGGGCTTGTACAAAAGTTGTAAAGCAGGCTAAGGAATATGCATTTTATTCCAATCAGGAGAATGACTCAACTTGCTCTATATTCTTATTTATCTTCCTTCTTTATTTAATTTTTTTTTCTTAGCGAGAGAACGAGACAGACAGACAGAGAGAGGGAAAGACCGGCAGGAAGGGAGAGAGATGAGAAGCATCAATTCTTCATTGCGGCCTCCTTAGTTTAGTGATTGCTTTCTCATATGTGCCTTGATAGGGGGTGGGGGCACAGCAGAGTGAGTGTCCCCCTGCTCAAGCCAACAACCTTTAGGATCAAGCCAGTGACCGTGGGGTCATGTCTATGATCCCACACTCAAGCCAGCAACCTTGCGCTCAAGCTGGCGAGCCTGCACTCAAGCCAACAACCTTGGGGTTTCGAAGCTGGGTCCTGTGCATCCCAGTCTGATGCTCTCTCCACTGTGCCACCACCTGGTTAGGCTTTATAGCATTTTGATCATCTTCCTTTTTAAAAGACTTTTCCCAATAGCATTCGTCAAGCTCTAATCTCATCCATCTTCTCCACCATTTTATTTACCACTCTTTCTATTCCCTTTCCCAAGCATGAGTCTCTAAAAAGTTAACTCTATAGTATGCTCTTTTTAATTTAATTCCTTCAATTTCTCATCCTTTCAACCCACCTCATTTACTCATCAATCAGCTTTTGTCTCTACTATTCTGTTTAAATTGCTTTTGTGGCCCATTGAACCATTTCCAAACTCCATTATCACCTGGTATTTAGCAATACTGACCATGATGACCTTCAGGAAACTTCTTTTTCTTGGCTTCTGTGATGCCACGTTCCTGGTTTTCCTGTCGTCTTTTATGACTGTTTTTCTCTAACTCCTATATGCTGACTGATGCCTCTCTCTCTCCAAGTTGAACGTTTAAATTCCTATAGGACTAGCTGTGGGCCCTCGTCTAATATCACCATAGTTCTCTTCTCATCTCCACACAGTATCTCACCCACACACACACACACTCACTTTAATATCACTTAGATGATGATGATTGCTAATTTATTTATCCAAGGCTCTCTTCAGAGCTTCAAATTTACATATCCAACTTTGTATTTAAAATGATTTAGAGGGACCATCAAGCCTGAACTCAGAGCTTGCCCATTAGCTCAGTTGGTTAAGAGTGTTGTCCAGAAATGACAAGGTTGCGGTTAGATCTGGTCTGGACATACAAGGGAAGGAACCAATGAATGTATGACAGAGTGGAACAACAAATGAATGCTTCCCTTCTTCTCCTCTCCCTTTCTTCCCCCCTCTAGTCCTAAAGATGAAATAAAAATAAGCTCTGATTTGATAGCTCAGGTGGTTTGAACATCGTCCCAGAGCACAGAGGTTGCTGGTTCGAGCCCTGGTCAAGCCACATACAAGAACAGCTTGATGTTCCTGTCTCTCTCAAAATAAGAGAGAGACTAAATAAAAAATGATTCTCATCTGGTCTTCTTCAACTCATGAATGCCATCTTCCTGCCCCCAATGCTCAACCCATAAATTAGATTATCACCTTTGCCGCCTACCTCTCCTTGGTTTACTTATATTTATGCCATTATTGAGTTGGGCTTATTCTCCAAAGTGTATTTTCAGTCGATCTCTGTTTCTCTTTCTCTATTTCCATTATTATCACCTTAACTTTTCTCTCGTTGAAAGTATTGCCAAGTCTCTTTTTTATTGGTTTTCTTTTCCCTTTGCTCTTCTTCAGTTGATTGACAATATATTGTCAGAATTTTCTTTAAAAGATGTAAGCCTGGTGATGTGACTCTTTCCCTTAAGCTGCTGCAAAATTTCCCTGTGTTCTTTAAGTAAAATCCAAACTACGTAGCTGGGTCTATGGGGCTCTCCTCAGGCTCACAAGGTGCAGACTTTTAGATTCCCAATTTCTGGAGATCTTTCCTTTCTCAGTGGCTTTGTGTATGCTATTCCCCTGCTTGGAACCCTTATTCTCATTTTCCAACCTGGTTAATTCCTACATGACCCTGGAGCTTTAACATGAATGTTGTTATTTTTTCAGAGAGATTACTTTGTGACTCCCAAGTTCAAATTAGGTCCTTCTTCTTTGCCTTTTTGGCTTTCACTGCAATTTCAGATTGATATCTCTATGGCATCATTGGTTAATGTCCTTCTTCTATAATAGGTGTCATGATCACCTACAACATTGTTAATATCTGGTACTCCATATCAATTACTTGAAATTGTGATATGTAATTAATATATGAATAAATAGATGAGCAATTGATTTGGTAAAAGTCTTTCTAATCTTTGAAATGTGATAATGCAAAAAAAATTGAGATTAGAAATTGAGAAATGAGATGGGATAACATTATTGTATTTAGAATACTTTTCTCCATAAAAATAATTTTATAATATGTGAATACAAATTAAATATTTTGTGTCTGTAATATATATTTACTATATATTTTATATATACCTATACATATCTTTTAGTTTATTTTGCTTGCATTCCTTAAATAATATAATTTTTTTTTGAAAATGTTAGATTAAATACATTTTATGTTCTGACACTTTGCTTGACTATTAAGGTAATAGAATAATTTTTGGAAAATAGTATCAATGAATTATTAAACTAGATTAGTCCTACAATCATATTTTATGTGCTGGGATAAAACTTACTGGACATCTAGTCTACTAACCTATTATAAAAATGAAAAAACCCAGAGAAGCTAAGTGGCTCATTCAAGAAAAGAAAATTCATTAATAACAGAGCTAAGATGAGAATCAAGTATTCTGACTATTAATCCAATTCAATGTTTTTTTTCTCATAAGATTTCTAGAAGCCAGCATAATTACTAGTTATCTTCAATTGTCAGTAATATTAAGACCAATCAAACTCAGGGTTTTGGCTTGTAACTTAAATATGGTTCTTACTAGAGAAGATAGGCATTAGGTAGATATGCTCAGATTCATAGGAATATGTCTGTGTGTGTATGCCTTCTGTTATATTATTTTATATATATTTTCTTTATATCTAAATTATATATATATATTATTGCAAGGGAATTTAAATCTCTTTCAGTTTTATTCTTTTCCTTTACATGGGGAAAACTTAGGCTGTGGAAACTAAATTCAGATTACCTAATTTTTGTATTGTGTTCTTTTTCTCCCACTAATGAAATGGAAATTGGCAAGTAATGTGATATAGTAAAATAATTTCCCCTTTTTTGGTTCCTGATTTCCGATTTAGAAAAGTTTCTTCTCTGGTGACCTTTTAACAAGTACTCAAATAGGAAAAGCATGATCACCTGATGCATATTTACATCATTTCTTCAACAGAGGAAATGAAGATTTTTAAAAAATTAGTACCTTGGTTTATTTTAAAAGAAGGCTATCATGAACACCATTAAGTGAAACTTCAGATAGTTTCATGTGATTTGCACTGATAGTTTTCTCTGAGCTCCCTCATTTTATGGTTCTTCAGTTAGTTACTGAAGATTTACCAATTCTTAGGGCTTTAGAAATATATTTTTATGCTCAAAATACACTATCAAGTGAAAATCAGAGCATAAGTTTATAAAATATGTAAACATCACTCTTAAGTTTTCTTGAATTTCTGTGCATTCTCTGTGCATTTTACAAGTTTTCTACAATGAAGATATATTATTCTTATAATTGGGAGAAATTCTATAACTTAAAAAAAATGTTTAAAATGCAGGTGGTTGTTTGCAAATCGATTTCTGGCAAACAGGACCAATGTATCCAGTGTTTCTACTGTGAATTGGTTTAAATAAAAAGTCTCCTAGAGACTGTATAAAATAGAGAAACTTATTTTCAGGGTTAAAACAAAAATGAAGAATTAGCTCTAAATGGTGAGATGAAACCTCCCAAACTGCATTTTCATTCTCTTCCATGTAAGAGACTACTCGCTACTTATGACCTGAAATGTACTCTAAAAAGGTAATTTAGGAGGTCACAAGGATCAATTAACATTTAGTAACTCAATGGACAGTAGTAAAACCAAGAGGATTATGAACCAGAACCAATCAATGAGAAGACATAAAAAAAAAAAAAGGCTTTATGTCAGAAGTTTCTTGTATGGTTTCCTTGGAACTGCAACTAAAAAGACAGTTTGAAAGTAACCCACTTACGAAAATAAAATATTGATTGTAGAAATAATCGGTGAAAAATCTCTGTGTTGTTATTAGATATTTTTATATATAATTACAAATTTTCTTTTCAGTGATAGAAACGGAAAGTTAACTAAGGCTGGACCTGCACTTAAAATAGGGCTGCGCAAAATAAAACAGTTATGAAATGAATAGGCAATTGAGTGAATTAATTAATGGAATAGAATATATTCTCCTAGAAGACTTATATTTATTTATTTATTTATTCAACTTCCATTTCAGCAGCAACTAATTTGTGGGAGATGCAAAAAGAATAAGATGCTTTATCTGCCTTGTAGTGATACTCATTGTTTAATACAAATGATTAAAATAAATAGTAATCTTGCCTGACCAGGCAGTTGCTCAGTGGATAGAGCATCTGACTGGGATGTGGAGACCCCAGGTTCAAAACCCTGAGGTTGCCAGCTTGAGCACAGGCTCATCCAGTTTAAGCATGGGCTCACCAGCTTGAGGGTGGGGTCACTGGCTTGACCGTGGATCATAGTCAAGGTCATTGGCTTGAGCAAGGGGTCACTCACTCTGCTGTAGCTTCCCGGTCAAGGCACGTATGAGAAAGCAATCAGTGAACAACTAAAGAGCCGCAACGAAGACTTCATGCTTCTCACCTCTCTCCCTTCTTGCCTGTCTGTCCCTATCTGTCCCTCTCTCTGTCTCTGTTGCAAAAAAATTAAATAAATAAATAAATAAATAAATAGAACTTTGGCCCTGGCCATTTGGTTCAGTAGATAAAGCATCGGTCCAGTGTGCAGACGTCCTAGGTTTGATCCCTGGTCAGGGCACACATGGGAAGCGACCATCTGATTCTCTCCCCCTCCCACTCCCCTTCTGTCTCCTTTCCCCTTCCTTACCAGTGGCTAAATTGGTCCCTGAGTCAGCCCAGGCACTGAGGATAGCTCAGTCAATTCAAACATGGGCCCCAGACGGGTATTGCCAGGTGGATCCCAGTCGGGGTGCATGCAGGAGTCAGTCTCTCTTATCTCCTTTCCTCTAATTAACAACAAAAAAATGAGCTCTTTGGGCTTTCAGTGGTGTTTTGCACATTGCAAACCTGTTCTCTATTATACTTAATAAATACATGTGATCTGTACAGTTGGTCAAAAATACATCTAACGGAAAAGGTTAACATATGTTATATATAAGAAGTACAAATAAAATATTATTCACATGAGAGAAAGACTGCATCAGGTAAGGTGAGGAAAGAAAATGCACCCACCCAGGGGCCTAGCAGGCATTTGAACAGCAATGTAGTATGATGTAGCATGTCTAACAAAGCTCGTTATGACAGTTTTATCCCACTGTACAAATACAAGTCACCAACTCAAGTCCTGTTACAAGTTGTAGCTCTTTCTTCTTCTTCTCAAGCAGATTTTGGAATATATAATTCTGGTCTTGAAACAACATGCCACACAAGGTCTATTTTCTACAGCACAAGAGCTTGCAAGTCAGTAACCATCTCTCTCCACTTCTGTATGGAGAGCCAAGAACGTTCTTTGCTCATTGGTGCTAATAGATTGGGGCCAGTCCTTTAAGGTCGAGACACTGCCAGACCAGTCGGAAGCTGCCACAATGACACATCAGAGATGCAAACGGAACCGTGTTGGTTTAAGGTTAAAGGCCACAGAAGCAACATCATTCTTACTTCTTGTGTGAAATCTTTGACTCTGAATTTTTGAGGTTTATAGAACCAGTTAGAACGTTTCTTTCTGGGTACACTTCCAGCTGACCAAAACATTAAACAATAGGAACTTGAAGAGTCAGTTTAAAAAAATCAACTTTTATGAAGTACCTATTAGATTCCTAGTAATACAAGAAACTATGGGTATAGGAAATTACACAGAAAAATGTACAACCATTGTATCTTGGAGTGATAATTTAATATACACAAGAAATCAACCAAAAGTGTCAGGAACACCTGGTTTAATAAACCCAGCCCTAGTCTGCAGGCAGGAAAGACAAAGGACAAAGCTTTCTCCTCATAATTCTTTGTGTTTTCTTTCAGTTTGGTCTTTGTTTTCAGAGGAGAAAGTCCCCACTAGACATTTCTGACACTTTATTGGTCAGAACTGACTCTCATGACCACCCCAAACGACAGGAGAGGCTGAGAATTCAAATACTTAAATGACAGTTCCCACAGAAAAGAGCACCAAAAGAGAAATTGGTTGAAATGGGTGTGAAGTGATTTAATCCTTAGGACTTTAATATCTGCCATAGAAGGGAACCTAGGCTTATTTTGTATGTATGTATGTATATATTTATGAGGATATATATATATATATATATATATATATATATATATATATACGCATGTGTGTATACTATATGTAATATATATAAGTATATAAAAATACACACACACACACACACACACACACACACATATATATATATATATATATATATTTTAATTGTCACTCTGCAACACTTCTGTCCACTGGGAGGAGGACACTCGGAGAGAAACCATTGCGTGCAGCTGTGGGTGGGCGTTTGACAGCGCTCAGTACCACCAGCACTGAGAGTAATAAATGTTATCCCTCTTTTCTCTTATGAATATGGATGATGCTCTGAAGGCTGAATGCAACCTAAAAATTTACGTGAGAAATGAGGCATGAACCGCTTTTGAAAATACATCAGTGCAAAGTCTGTATGACTGCATATTTTATACCCTTTTCAAGATGCTGCACAAGGTCTGAGTCATCAGCCAAGTGCCGCCAGGGAGAACAAACACGAACAAGGATACAGAAATCAGTGCTGAGCGTCCAGTTACCCCGTGACGCTCTGTGTGGTCCGTATGATGATTGCGGTACCCGCAATCTGCTTTGCTCCAAGCTCCCCCCATCAGCCCTTTTCCCGTAAGCCTGGTTTTCCACAAGATTATTCCTGGATAAGGAGTCAGAAATACCCATGGAGCAAAGCTGGTATGTGAGAAAGCATCCCACCAACATCTCCTGCTGCCTCTGCCTCTGTGTCCCCATACCTTCTCCTGTGCCCAAGATCTTTCTTCCCATTTGGGAACATGAAGGAAACAGGTTGAGTGTTTCTCAGTGGGAATTGAATCAATAACTAATTTTTTTATGCTAAATGTTTTTATTATGCCAAACATGTTTTGTAGGTATGGTCACATGACAATTATTAATGTTTTCCATCTTAGGAACTTTACTCCATGTTAATAATATTCAGTACAATGGTCAGCCATGTGAAAATATTTACTGTCATTATGTTTTTCTTTATTTTAACTCTTTCTACCTTCACACTGTTCAATAAAAGTTCAATAAGGAATGAACATCATTCCCACGATATGGAACAAACATCAACTTCAGTTTTTCCAGGAGGCTGTTGTCTTTCCAGAACAGACCAGAGACATATCAGGCTTGTCAAGTGAGACGCAGGGGGTGTCGTGTCTGTAGACAAAAGTCCACTAAACGTCTGATCCCAGATAGTCTCATGGTTCCTACAACTTAGCATATCCTGGAAACTTTTACAACAATACCAGTTCCTGGGCTGCAATCATGAAAACTGAGTTGGACAAAAGTGTGGCTCAGAAGTCTGCATTTTTGACACACCTTCCAATGGATTTTCATACAGTAGGTGCCCAGGCCACACCTAGGGAGACGCTGCTCTGATGAGTCTTGCGCTCGCTTGGTGAGCGAGGCCCCAGTGATGTGCAGGTCTGCTGTGATGCGACCAACAAGCCCGCTCCCCGTTCCCATCGGAGTTGCTCCTCTGAGCAGTGATTCCCTCCATGCCCCACCTCTCCAGGGGTTCTCTGCTTCTACTTTTCCTCAGCCACAGGGAGTTAATAAGTTAATAATTTGTGTAACACTTCCTATTACTTAATAACACTGTTAAACCCCAAGTATTCTGTCCTACAGAAAAAGTTTTTTTTAAAGTAGCTAAGTTCAACTGAATGCCTCCCATGAATAAAAAGAGAAGAAATTAAAGATAGATGAAAGCACCCCCTACTTCCAAATAAAGATTTCCAGATTAGAGAGCTCCTGTTTATCTGTCACCGAGTATGAACTTCTTCAGCTCGTCTTTAGTGACAAACTACATAGCACAATTGAATGGTTACTATTCTAGAAGGATCATGCCTTGGCCAATCAAAATGTCCAGAAAGACTGGTGTTAGAGGCAAGAGTGGTCTTTAATTCTTTTCGTCTAAGAACTTTCCACATTTTTTTTCTTATTTTTAAGAGATTCCTTTATTTTTCTACTGAAAACCTATAGAAGGATTTCTCTTGGTAAAACATATGTCTGGGGAGCTCTTACTATAAACCAGCTGTTATTTTTCCCTGCCTATCAGACAGTGTTTCGCTGAGATAGTATATCTGAGGCCTCATCTAAGTTTAAGAAAAGGAGACTGCATATTTCCGAGGTAATTTGCCAGCTGTATTTGAGAAAGTGTCACAAGCCCTTGCAAAGAGTTAAGAGAGGGAAGAAGGGGAAGGGGAGGGGAAGAGAAGAGAGAACAATTGATTTTTTCCAATTTAGTTTTAATTTATTGGATGACCTGGTTTGCCAAACTATAAGGTTTCTGGTGCACAACTCAATGTAACACCATCTACACACTGCATCGTGCAGCTTCTGCCCCAAGCAGTCTCTATTTTGCCACCATGTCTTCCCTTTACCTTCCTCCCGTCTCTCCTTCCCTTCCCCTCCTCCCTTCTCTCCTTCCCTTCCCCTCCTCCCTTTTCTCATTCCCTTCCCCTCCTCCCTTCTCTCCTTCCCTTCCCCTCCTCCCCCCTTTCCCTTTGGCTAGTGCCGTCCTGTTGTCTGTGCCTTCACGTTATGTATAAATGTGTCTGGCTAACCCCTCCACCTTCTATCCTCCAGCCCCCCTCCCCTCTGACAGCCGTCTGTCTACTCCATGTGTCCGTGCCTCAGTTTCCACTTCATCAGTTTATTGTGTTCATTAGATTCCACGTATAGGTGAGATCTCGTGGTATTTTTCTTTCTCTGACTGGCTTATTTCACTAGCATAATGCTGTCCAGATCCATCCATGCTGTCACAAAGGGTGAGATTTCCTTCTTTTTTTACAGCCAAGTAATATTCCATTGTGTAAATGTACCACAGTTTTGTGGGGTTTTTTTATTTTAAATCCACCCATCTACTGATGGGCACTTGGGTTATTTCTAGATCTTGGCTATTGTAAATAACACTGCAATGAACATGGAGGGGGGTGGGGGTGCATATATTCTTTTGAATTAGTGTACAATTGAATTTTTTAAAATGTTTCTTCAATGCTGACTGCTTTAAATCAAGAATCTCCCTTAGTTTTCGTGACAGTCAAGAGACGTACATTCATCATAGGCTGGTTTTAGAGCTGATGTTAACTGAGGCAGAGAGAGACAAAGGAAATTGCCCAAAGCCACATAGCTACTAAGGGGCAAGCTAAGGTTCAGATGGAGCTGTCTGTTCACAGAGTTCTGAACCGTGCTCAGCCAGAGAAGCCCCCAGCTGCAGTGATCAGGGAATATCAGCCAGTTGTAGCCAGCTGCAAAGGCCTGTCCTGTCACTCCTGATGCTGCAGGACAGCCAGCAGAAACTGGGTGGATCAAAAGTTGTGGTCCACTATTTAATTCATGGGGGGGGTCTTTGACAGCCTCAGAGATCAGGCCGCATTGAGCTCCCTTCCCCGCCTCATCAGCCCCTCACAATTCATTCACTATATACTCTATCTGTTAACCCGTGTACGGCACCAGTGAAGGTCAATTCGCTATATAGTCTATCTGTTAACCCGTGTACGGCACCAGTGAAGGTCAATTCGCTATATAGTCTATCTGTTAACCCGTGTACGGCACCAGTGAAGGTCAATTCGCTATATACTCTATCTGTTAACCCGTGTACGGCACCAGTGAAGGTCAATTCGCTATATACTCTATCTGTTAACCCGTGTATGGCACCAGTGAAGGTCAGTTCTAAATTTTCCAATAAAACCATCAGAATGATTAAAGAGAACTCTATAGGTGTCAGAAAAATATCAAAAATCAGTATAATGCCTGAGTTGAGCCTACACTATATTTTGTTGCAGGGTGAACAGGAACTATTTGGCTATTAATGTGATGTTGCTATTGTTTTTTTTATTGTTTATTTTTCTTAGGGAGACCCAAGGTTCAGACATTCCTAATTGCTTGAACTTCTGGGCCAGTTAAGGCAATTTTAAAGGGAATATGTCAGAAATCACACTGTATGTTTTCATATGCCACCCCACCCCCCAAATTTCCAGATAGCTCTAAAGCACTTAGCATAGGTCTTGTCAGAGAAAATCCCAGTGTATGGATCTAACAGGCTCAGTATTACTTATCAAAAGGCTATCTCGTGGGATGTTTTGCATAATCAAAATGGTTTACTAACTCAAGTCATCATATGATTGTTTCATTTATATTCCAATTCACAGGGACACAAGCATGTCAATTACATAAGAACCCAGTCACTAAATACAAAAGAGGTACAAGATTGCGTAAGTACTATTGTACACAACTCTAGCATATGACACAGCTCAATAGAAAGATGGCTTTCACAAAACACCATGTAAATGTTGATGATTCACATTACCTCATAGGAAATGCCTTGTAGTTTTTCTCCTTGAAGAGTATGTATATTGTTACTCAAAAGCAAATCATCTTCATTTAGATCTAAAACAGATTAATGTTATATATGGATTATAAGAAATTATAGGATTGAAGAAGTATGAGTGTAAGTTAATATTCATAGCCTATTAAGATACTCTATTGGCTAGATCGCAAGTGTTCATTTTCTTTAAAATGTCATTCTTGCAAATAATTGTAAAATAGAAATTAAACAAAATAAAAATGAAGGACACCACTGATCAGCTGTGTACCTACCATAGCCAAGAAACCTCTCTGGGACTCAGTTTCCCTGTAGATAGTAAAAGAGTAGCACATACATAATAAAGTCTCTTCTAACTGCAAAATGCTATCATTCCCTGAAGTTACCACCTCACCACTTTCTGTTAAATGACCCTTCCAACCCCTTGCCTTTTGAACTTTGCTGGTTCATGTCTTCTCAGCATGAGTTATGCATACTGAAGTTTGTTCCATCTGTGCCCCAGTCAGAGCTTTGGGGTGTGGCATCCAGTTACCTGCAGCTAAATGAAAACTTTCACAAGGTAGTAGCATAGCCCTTGCAAGCCCTGCGAAAGGGGCTCCATGTATTTAAGTCTGGAAGGCAGAGAGTGCTCAAAGAGGGTGGGGCTGGAAGGGTCACTTAATCCACGCTACAGAGTCCACAGGTGAGGAAACCCAGACCCACAGGCCATCGACTTCCCCTTTCACCTTGACAACTTTTTACTTGCAGTTGTTATTTCAGTTTTTCACTATTCCTTATTCTCACACCCTGTCGGGGAGGAAGAGGTAGGTAAAGTCTACCCTTCATGTCCAGTAAAAAAAATAAGTGCTAGTTTTTCTCCAAATCCCCATCATAGCTAATGGTTAAAAGATATGTTAAGACCCTGTCCGGTTGACCCTGGCCAGGGCACATGGGAGAAGCGCCCAACTGCTTCTCCACCCTTCCCCCTCTCATTTCTCTCTGTCTCTCTCTTCCTCTCCTACAGCCAAGGCTCCACTGGAGCAAAGTTGACCTGGGTGCTGAGGACGGCTCCATGGCCTCCACCTCAGGCGCGGTTGCCATGAAGCAACACCCCAGAGGGGTAGAGCATCACCCCCTGGTGGGCATACTGGGTGGATCCTGGTTGGGCGCATGAGGAAGTCTGTCTGTCTGTCACCCCCTGCCCTGTCCCCGTCTCACTTCGGAATACAAAAAAGATAAAGATAAGTTAAATCCACAGCTCAGCCTCAGAGCTATTTACATTAATTACTTAATATTTAAAAACAGAGCAACCCCATTAAAAATTCTAAAAAATAATTAAATGTTAAAATGAGCTAGCTTTGTGACCTGGCTCTTTGAAGTAATAACTTCCATCACAGGGACAGGATGATAGAAGCAGAGTTTTATAAATTTATTATTATTATTTACTATATTCCAAAAAATATTATTTCCTTTATTTCTTTATTCCTTTCCATCTCTTTTCCTTTTTGATTCCTTGAATATGAGTCTTAGAGAGCTTCCTCTCTAATTATTCTTTTGGGCACCAGAAAAAAAATCAGTAAAGTGGTCACCTCTTCCCTAGAATCTGGAAGCAGATGAGAAATATGCGCAATGCATTCATGCCAGGTACACAACAAAACGAGGCAGTGAAATGCGGAATTCAGGTGTTATTGTGGGAAGGGGTCACTATGACCCAGAGTACCAGTGGAAGAGTCAGGACTTGATCAATGGACACTTGAAAAATGGATATGATTGCCAAAGGTAGGAGAAAAATAAAGGTACACATAATGCCAGCGCCATGATCAGTGGCCTCTGGTGTGGAATTAGTGGAATGTGTTTAATTAAGTTTAGAGATGGAGGTGGGTCTGCAGTAGGCAATTCGGAACGTAGCGTAGGAGGGGCTAGGGCTGGAAGAGGAAGGAAAGCCAAATATTAATGGGCCTTGAGTTCTAGGTGAAATTTGGACATAACCCGCTAAACCAATGTGGGGAATCTTGTCAGGGAGACTAGGAGAGGCAGGTGGCGAGGTGAAAGACAGCCACTGCAAAGGGCAGCCCGGCTTCTGGCTCTTTCTCTCCTGACATCACCTCAGACTTTGAGTCTAGGACTGTCCATATTCCTCTTGCTTCTTTTTTTCCCAAAAGAGTGTAAATATATGTATTTTAGTGTAGAATTTCCTAATTTTTAAAATATGAATGGGCTAAATAAGCTTTTTCTGAGAATAGATTCCATTATAAAGCTACTAATTTTAGGCATCTTCTATAACAAGTGAAGAAGCTTTGAGGGTTTTGGACTAAGGAAGGGCCACCAGGAAAATGACATTTTACAAAGATTAGCAACTTATTTTCTGCTCTTATAACATTTTTATTAATTTGTAGTCTCCCAAATATTATCTTACAAGAGAACATTTGTAAAGGCAGAAACAATTTGGTACCAAGTATCAACCAAATTGGAGTGTTGAATTAGATAATATGCAACAGTACTTTTCAAAGATGTCCCACACCCCGTATTCTGCAATGTGACCTTGGCACTCTTCCATCAAGAAATGGAGTTCAACTCTCCTCTTACTACATCGAGCTGGCCTTAATGACTCACTGGTCACAGGAGAAGTTGTGAACTCCAAGTCTCGGTGACACGAAACCTTCAGCTTCCCTGTGATGTTTTGGGGTCGTTTTCTTCAGCCACCTCCCCATGTGATGTGTGAGGCTCCCTCACATCTCCCTTCCTCTTCAAACCTAGCCTTCAGCCTGAGGGAAGTTTAAGTCAAATGGAGAAGGGACATGTTCTCCAGTGGTCAGTCCTAGCTGAGCATAGCCTTTAATTTTCCCAGAACGGGTACGACACATGTAGGTGAAGAAACCTCTAGGTGATCCCAGCCACCAGACACTGAAGTCCTCAGTCATTCAAGTCTTCCCAAAGGAAGCCACAGACATCACGAAGCACTGCCCTGTTTGAATTCCCGATGCCCCACATTCACGAGAGGAGTAAAATGTTGTTGGATGTCATTAGGTTTGGGGGTGGTTTGCTTATAGCGATAGATGGTCAGAATGGTCACAAATAAGAGTGGACATCCAAATATACCACGTAACAGAGACATTCAGACTCTGACTGCCCTTCGAAAGCAGATGCAGGAAAGAATAAAATTAAGTAAACAAAACCCCCAAAAAAACACATCCACACACAAAAAACAATATTTCTAAGCAGCTTCTAGGTTATTCTAACAGAGATACTTCTGACCATACCCAGGTGACTATATTTCTAGTAAGGATGCCCCTAATGAATGGAACTAATCCCAAGATTCATTTGTATGAAACACTAGAGCTCTCAAGTGTCCTCATTCGATTATCGAAAGCTTCCCCTGGAGCTTAAAAGAGGCCTGCTCAGAGGCTGCCTCTGTCCAGGGGGTTCATTCTCAGGTCAGGAGCAGACTTCAGATGTGAAACAGGACTCCTCTCTGCCATCCCTCACGTTAGCCAGTCTAACCAGATGTAAGTCATGTGCTCTTGGGGAACAATTATTAAAATAAAGCAGAATAGTAAATGAACTTGTAAATTTATATACATCAGTCATCTTGAAAGTGAGGATGCAAATCCAATAATGTAAAAGAATAATGTCTGGAAAAATTTAGTCCAAACATGTGTATACTTTGATGAGGTGAGCCAAATAATAATATTGACTAGAATACAGGAAAGAAGGCTTCGAACCAGTGACACTTTAAACATTGAACAGGAAGATCCTAACAACTTTTCCCCTCTACTAGTGTATTATAATGAATCTCATCAAAACCTTGTGTAAAGAAGATTTATTTTGCAGTAGTATGGCTGAAGTTAATACTTTTCTCATTACTAACATGTTTCCTGACCTCATTCAGACCCTGTCGCCTTCATAACAGGTTGATGCTTTTGCATATTTTATGTTTTATGAATAGTCTATTGCAGTCACGTTGTTTGAAGAATCTCTCAATCTCCAAACATGTTCTGTTTCCTTTTTAAATTTTTTTAAAATTTTGCTTTTATTTCCTTGTATTTTCTGTTATAAAATACGAAAACTCTGTTTTTAAAGCTATGTTTACCTAAATCATAACTTGATATTAGGAATATTCCAATTTACAGGCTTCAAAGACTGTTCAGGCTTTTATTTTCCATAAAACAAAGGCCAAAATAAATCTAAATATTTTTAAATTGATTTTAATTTACTAAGATGAATATTGTGCATATTTTCCTGCTTAGATGCTGAAAATACAATGAATATGAATTACAGATTAATTTCCCTTAAATCTTAAATTGTGAAAATTTTCCACTTATAAATTCTAAAACACACAATTTACCTTATATTTATTTGACATATGTAGTCTTTTCTGATAGTAAAGATATAATTTGAGATAAAAATGTTTAGAAGGAAATGGACTACATGAACTACAAATGTTATGCATCTGACAATCAACCTGTTCTGATGAATTTTGTCTTATCTGATAAACCCAGTCATGTTGCCAAACTACGTGAATTTCTTCATTACTTTTTCTTTTTTTAGAGAGGGGGGGGGATAGATAGGGACAGACAGACAGGAACGAAGAGAGATGAGAAGCACCAATTATCAGTTTTTTTGTTGCGGCACCTTAGTTGTTCAATGATTGCTTTATCATATGTGCCTTGACTGTGGGGCTACAGCAGACCAAGTAACCCCTTGCTGGAGCCAGAGACCTTGGGCTCAAGCTGGGGAGCCTTGCTCAAACCACATGAGCCCGCGCTCAAGCCGGTGACCTTGGGGTCTTAAACCTGGGTCCTGTGCATCCCAGTTTGATGCTCTATCCACTGGGCCACTGCCTGGCCAGGCAATTTCTTCATTAATTAAAACACCTAAGTACAAATGCTTGTCTAAGCATAGCCTGTGGAAATTTCTTTCATCAGGCTACAGTATTCTTTAGGAGCCCAATGTTGTTAATATAATATGCATCGTGTGGAGATACCATTTTGAATTTGAAATGGAAAGAAATATTTTGTTTTGTTTTTTGTTTTTGTTTTTGTTTTTCTTTTGGTCTCAGACATTGCAACAGATTCCTTAGGAGTATATGTCACTCCTTCCATTCATTCCCCTATATATGGGGGGTGGATGACAGCAATAATGCTCCTTCAGCCCTTCATCTCACTGAACTTCATAGACTGCCTATCCTCAGGCATAGAAAACCACTCTTAAGAAACTACGCAATTAACAGTTAAAAAAACAGCGTTTAAAATGAGAAAGAAATATTGTGGGCTGATATGTAGGGCACTAATTGCTTAGAAATACTCTGAGCTTTCCAAATAAAGCTATTACACCCATAAAATTCAAGTCCACTACGTGTAGCCTTCCCTCCCTTACTGAATGTCTCCCTATAATTTACAATGGCATCAGCAGCTTGGGTCTCGAGCCATCGACTCTTCCTAGCATAGCATTAATCCTTAGGAAATGTCCTGTGACTCAGCTGCTACTGCTGGAATGTCAGAAACACACACACACACACACACACACACACACACACACACACACACACACACACCCCAAACACATGGTCACTCAAGAATCTGAGAAACACTAAAGCTGAAAAAGATTCTGTAAAGACTCTCTTCTTTGTTAAAACAGAGGCTCCAGATCCTAAACGCCTCACCTGAGGTTCAAGATTTTACACCACTTTATCAGAGTACTTATAATAGAATTACTTGCTTATTATGTATAACTTTTTAAAAATAGTCCATAGAAAAGCAGTTTTAGAAATTAGAGTCCTCGAAGAAATTTGTCACCAAACTTATAACTAAAAATAATCTATAATACATGATACATCCTTTATCCATAGATCAATATACAATAATCTAAAACTAATGTGTTTATTAAAGGAATGGATGGACGGATGTCTGCCTCACTTACTGAGGGTGTGAGTGAAGACAGCTGACACACATGAGGAGAAGGTAGAGTCAAATTAAAACATGACCTTATTAGAACATTTCCCATATTGTAATAAAAAAGTATCTGAAACAGTTCTCAAGTGTTTCACTATTTATTGTTATAATAGTGAAAATTATAACTATTTTAAAATTCAGTTAAAACTATTCATCAACATATTATATAATCTAAGATAAAATAGAAATATTTCAAGGGAAAATGATTATTTTAATAAGTAATCTGTAAAGCGAAGAGGTCTGCCAAAAAAAAAACCCCAACAAAAAACAACCAAACAGGAGGCAAAATATGAACAGATATAAATATATACCATAATTCCCTTTGTCCCAAGATATTAAAATACCTTTCTTGGTTAAAATTCAGAAACTCTTAAATATTCAATAACTGATATAAACAATTATTTCTTGTTTGAGTAAAATTGAAGAGAAACTACTAATTAAATCAACTTCTTATTTTGTTGTTCATCTTTGTGAACTCTTAAAACTTTTTATTTTTTACCTTCCCAAAGTTAAGTAATTTTAATTTTAAAGTCATTTGTTATGAACGAATATGTTACACCTGCTTGCTAATTTGCTTTGGGAAAACTTAATATTATAAAATGGTATATAATTTTGCATTAGTGATCAATGTTATTTCTCTCAAATGTTTAAAGAAAATCAAACTATAACAACTTTAATATACATGTTATTTTTAGAGCCTTTTTCTCTTTAACACATTTTTAAATTATTTTAGACATTAAAGACTTTCAAATATTATTTGCATTTGAGTCTTTGTCTCCACGGGTAACTTAACTAGATTCCACTTTCTTTCTGTATGTCTATGTATCTACACATACACATATACACCCTATCAATAATATATAATTCTATCTATTTGTCTTTCTTTTTTAAGTAGACCACAATACCCTACTCATTTTAATGGAGAAAGATGTAAATTTTCTTACCTGCCCTTTAAACTACTTTGGGAAAATGCAAAGTCAGCAGAACTAAATTTAGCAATTACCTTTTAGCTGACAGAGCCTTCTGATGTGGGAATCAGTCTCAAGCTTGCTGGATTCGTGCCAGGTTGTGTCATTGACTGTTTTCCTTTCTAAAGCAAAGTAGAAGATTGGTTAGCAGAATTCACAGTAAGTGTAAGAAATTTGAAATCAAAGCAAATTCGGCACATTGTTGTAACTTGGTGATATGATATGGGAGGTCTATAGTTCATTCCAGGAAGTTCTAGTCCCTGGTGAACAACACCCCCAGGTGTCCTCTGGGCTCCCACTTATTTGCATAAACTACATAAGCAGCCAAGTATATATGGCAGAGTGATGCTACTGGAAGAAATTTGGATAGCTTACAACTACCTTATTCTTTGGAGTATTTTTCTTGAATCAATAAACATTTATTTTTATGCAAAAGTTTAAGTATCCTTACCCTCCATTTCCACATTCCTTATTGTTTTTAACAATATGATTGTGTTGAAAAAACATGGAGCTTTGATAGGTTCAAGACCCTTAAATGGAAGAGCCAGGGTTTGCTCTGTTTTGTCTCCCCAACACCCAACGTACGCCCTGGACATGTGGTGAAGAACTGAACTGCACAGAAATGAAAAATTTGGTTTCACTTCCAACCTGCTTAAGCGAAGACTAATCATTTCACATGTATCATAATATTGATAAGTAAATTTTAAATAATGCAATCAAATTATCAAAGGGAAACAAACAGCGTGTTGTGCTATTTTTAAAGTTACTATTTAGTCTATTTGATTACAGAAAAAGTAGCTGATCATCTATACCATTCAGTGCAGAGGCTGAATAGCATGTTATAAGAATGGACCTAGATGGAAAATAAAATGCTGCCTTAGTTCTTTAGGAGTACACACTGTTCAAATCAGGGCTGGTACTTAAAATATTTAACAAGTAATTTCCCACAGGTCCTTCACTAATGAGATTGGACCCAGCCCTTGTCAATATCACCACTGGCAGAATATCAGACCCAACTACATGCAGACGCCTTGGAAGATGCCTCAATTGCTAATCATCACCTTGCTCTAAATAAGCTTTTCAGCAATATCTTGGAAACCGGTTTTTAAAAGAAGGGCAATAATTTGAACCTCTGGCTCCTAAGCTCTGTATGGCAGAAAGAAAGGAAAAAGGATATCCCCAAGTTTGACAAACTACATAAAAAAATGAATTATTGACTAAATAATTTAGATGTTTTTCTATGAATGTTTTATAATTACTGTCACTTTATATTCTGTAAGAGAAGGTTAGACATCCATTAGCTTTCAAATGTGTTTAGTATGATTAGAGATTTACTTCAGATTTAAAATACAAATCAACTGCCTTTATTACTACTATGGATACTGTAATTACAAAAACTTAAACTATACTGCAGAGCCATAATAATCAAAATGGCATGGTACTGACATTAAAACAGACACATATATCAATGAAAAAGAATACAGAGCCCAGAAATAAACCCACATATATATGGACAATTAATATTTGAAAAAGAAGGCAAAAACATACAATGAGATTCAGACAGTCTACTTAATAAATGGTGCTGGGAAAATTGAACAAATATGTACAAAAAAATGAAAGTATACATCCTTACACCTTATACAAGAATAAACTCAAATGGATTAAAGACTTAAAGGTAAGACTTGAAACCATAATTATCTTAGGGAAAATAAAAACATAGGCAGTAAAATCTTAGACATTTCTTGAAGCAACATTTTTTTCTGATATGTCTGCTCAAGCAAGGGAAACAAAAAAAAAATAGAAAAGATTACATCAAAGAAAAAAGTATTTTCACAGCAAAGAAAACCATCAAAAACATGCAGATAACCTACTAACTTAGAGAACATACATATGTGCCAATGATATATCTGAAAAGGAGTTAATATCCAAAATTTATTAAGAATTCATACTATACAACACCAAAAACCAAACAATGTAATTTAAAAATGAGCAGAGGATGTGAATAGACACTTCTCCAAACATAACATATGGAAGGTAGCCTGAGCTGTGGTGGCGCAGTGCATAACATATGGAAGGCCAATAGACATATGAAACGATCTTCAACGTTGCTCATTGTCAGAGAAATGCAAATTAAGCCAAAATAAGTTTATCATCTCACACCTGTCAGAATGACTATCATCAATAAATTTACAAAAAACAAATGTTGGGGAGAGTGTAGAGAAAGAGGAACCCTCATGCCCTGTTGGTGGGAATGCAGATTTGTACAGCCACTGTGGAAAGCAGTATAGAGTTTCCTCAAAAGAGTAATAATGGGCCAGTCTTACAACTCAGTGATTCCACTTCAAGGAATTTATCCAAAGAAACCCAAAATTCTAATTTGAAATAATACAGACATCCCTATGTTTACTGCAGCATTATTTACAATAACAACCCAAGTGCCCATCCATAGATAAGTGGATAATAAAGCTGTCATCCATTTACACAAGGGAATATTTCTCGGCCATAAAAATGAACAAAATCTTAACGTGCAATAGCATGGATAGATCGATAGATCTAGAAAGGATTTTGCTTAGTGTAATAAGTCAGTCAAAAAAAGACAAATACCATGTAGTTTCACTTACATGTGAGATCTAAAGAAAAAAATGAACAAAATTTAAACAGACTTATAGATCCAGAGAGCAAACTGGCCATTGCCAGAGGGGAGAGGGGTGGGGGCAGTGGATGAAAGAGGTGAAGGAAGTACGAAGCACAAATTGGTAGTGACAACATAGACACTTAAAAGTGAGTTAAGCATAAAAAATATAGTCAAATATTTTGATGACTATGTATGGCAGGGTCCCCAAACTACAGTCCGCAGGTCGCATGCGCCCCCCCCCAGGCCATTTATCCGGCCCCCACTGCACTTTCGGAAGGGGTACCTCTTTCATTGGTGATCAGTGAGAGGAGCAGAGGATGCATCCGCACCCATAGTTCCCATTGAAATACTGGTCAGTTTGTTGATTTAAATTTACTTGTTCTTTATTTTAAATATTGTATTTGTTCCCATTTTGTTTTTTTACTTTAAAATAAGATATGTGCAGTGTGCATAGGGATTTGTTCATAGTTTTTTTTTATAGTCCAGCCCTCTAACGGTCTGAGGGACAGTGAACTAGCCCCCTGTGTAAAATGTTTGGGGACCCCTGATGTATGGTGTCAGTTGGGGCACTGGAAATACCAAGGGAAACACTATGTAAATGATATAATTATCTAATCACTAAGCTGTACACCTGAAACCAAGACATAATTTTAAAAAAAGAAAAGTGGTTTTTTTTGATATTTGAAATGCTCTATAAGAGTCTTTCATAATTTAAGTAGTTTTTAGTTCTTTTTTACTCATTCATAGACTCAAAAATCTAAAAAGATATCTAAGAAGTCATCTTGACCATGATCAACCAATCTACGGTTGGGAACCACCAAAGAGAATGATATTTTAATATAAAAAAAATTATTCTGAATAAATCAGTAATTTATTTGCTTAGCCATTTAAAGTTAGTATGGAATTACATTCCCCTTTCAAGATTTTTTTCTATAAAATTCAAAAACGAAACTCAATTTAATTTTCATGCATCACTTATTGTTGCTTATGGCAGAACATGAGAAAAGAACTTCCATGGAAATAGATTATATCATCTGCATTAATAATCTTATAAATTACTAACCGAATCCTTTGTTTTCAGATATAGATCTCCGGATTGACCTAGAAGAATAAAATAAACAGATATTTAAGTCTATAGTTAATAAATAGTAGTATTTTAATAAAACAGAAACTAAATCATTTAGACACGTGCAAAATCTTTAAGAAGAGAAATAAATTCCAATTCGGAATTGACCTCTAACTAAGGTCTACATATGGTCCTGTATATTTCTGACCTGAATTGAAAAAGTTCAGTTAATACAAGTTTAATCTTGGCTTGGAAATTTCTGTGCTATGTGAAGAAACTAACATTCATTAAACACTTCTCTCTCCCGCAAAATGGGCCATTTCTGCATGAATGTATCTCAAGATAATCAAATAGTTAGGGAAAGCTCTTCTTCAACTAATTATGTTCAATAAATACAGATTGATGCAAATTTAATACAACTGTTACACAGTAGATCTAGACAAAAAAAATCACCAATTTATATTAAAGCTTTTAACTGAAAAGCTGATGTGTGACTTTGTGCCAAATGATTCAACCTGATACCATCACCTGAACCCACTAAGCAATTTCAGTCATAAAAATAGAGACGACCAGATACGCGGGCTTTCAGTGTAATGCAACAGGAAGTACATAGTCACTGATGACCTATTTATATAGACATGTAAACTTGAATCTTATCAAGCCCTGAGATCTAACTAAAACTTTACAGGAAATGGAGAGACTAAAAGAACACACTTTAAAAAGAATACAGGAATGCAATCAGCACAATTTTAAAACACAAAAAATTAATCAGAACAAACGACCCAGTTTCCAATAAACAGAAAAAGAGATATGCAGATTAAGAAACATGAACCAAACACAATGCATGTAACTTGTTTGGATTTTGATTCAAATTAACTATAAAAAATTACTTGAGGCTATCAGAGAAATTTTAACATTGATTTTTGGTGATATGATGTAATTTTTCTTATTTTGTGTTAGTGTAGTTAGTTGTATTGTGGCCACGTTTTTTTTTAAAAAAAAATTGTTTTTTAAAGATATATATTGAAACCTAAAAATATATGTCTGGGATCTGCTTTTAAAAAACCTAGTGTGGGCTGGGGAGTGGGGAGTCAAAGGGGTAGAGGTGGAGTAAGATTGACTATAAATTGATATGTCTTCAAGTTTGGCGATGTGAGTTCAGAGTGATCTCCTCTGTGTAACACTGAAGTTTTCCATAATGAAAGGTCTAAAACCCAGAGAACAGGACTATGCTGGCTTGACTATGTTGATCAATTTAGCTGTTGGGTGAACACCCATATCTCCTGTACCTATAACTAACTTTGTTATAGATTAAATGTTTTCTATTATTTTTATAGTCTTAGTAGTCATTAAGTTAAAACCAAGCTCATTTTTTTTAATCTTTTTAAGTTCAGGGTTGCCAGCAAACCCCTGCATATATAATGTCTATTCTTTTCTTAATCATTTTATTTGGATTAAAAAATAATTTAATGCAAAATGTTTAGGATCTTTCTTGGCCAATAACACGTGTTCTCAAAAAAAGCTATTTATAACATTATAAAGCGAGGTGGGTGCATAACAACATGAGATGGTTATTCCCTTCAAGGGAGTATTGAGCATAAAAAGAATGAGAAACTCAAAAGAATCCATTTTCTAAAATTAGTTGAAATCTGGAACATTAATGAATTTGGTTTGTATATAAAAAAAAACAACCCTAATTCAGTCAGCATTCGGTACTTTCCCTTTCATTCACTCTCATCTGCCTCTCCATGTGTTGGTATTCTTGAGTCTGTAGAAACATCAACCATAAACCAATAGCTGTGAGTTTTGTTGAAGCTCTTGATTGGGAATTAGTGAGTTCCTTATCTGTTGACAGAATAAACAGCTACATAGTTGGTGTGCTTTTTAAGACTGAAAAGAGCCCTGTGTTGGGGTGGGTGGTGGGTGGTGGGTGGAGCATAATTCTTTTAATCCAGCTCTTGTTTAAAATGCCACTGTAGTTTCAGGAGTTAACTGTGGCTGAAAATACAACTACCTTTGCCTGGCAGGTGCTCCAAGACGTTAATCACACAGTTACCAATTTACTATGGATGCATTTTACATCCTTACTGGGATATAGAAAGCTTTGAGCAGGAAAAGGAGGAAAGAATTATTGGGGGGGGCAAGGAAGCAAGGGCTGTAGGGGAAGGTAGGGGGTTTGGGGAGGGGTGGCTGGCAGCATTCAAAGAGCACTTCACATATTAACAACTTGGTCCCAGACCAATCTAGAGGGTGAGGAAGCCGTTCTTCCATATCATCAGCACCCACGCTGGAAATTTCCCCATAAACCAACGTTTTGCCCCTGTGTATTTCCGGCTGACCATTTAAAATCCCATTACCTTCGGCAACATGTGTGGGTCACGTCCTCTGAGAGCCCCATCTGCAGGAACGGAAAGCCAAGGCTGACCTAAATAACCCAAATCTCTTTGCAAACACATTTTTATTTGGATTAGAAGAACTCTTCAGAAGATTAATAGGTCACTGATAAAACCCACGTTTCCAAGTAGGCTCCCACTTTAATCTGAGCCCCATTGAAACACAGTTCTTTTTCAGAAAATTTGACTTGTACAACTTTTACATCCTGGTCTACGGAAATGTCACAACACAGGTTTCTTATGCATGGGCATAAACGGATAAAGGGTAACAGGGTAAAACATTCCTAGATTTATACATGACTATTTAAAAAAAAAAACACTTTGACAGAAAAAGCACTAAAATGTTCCTTTCAACATTATAGAATGAAGAGAACATAAACATTGCAAAGCAATTTGTACTTACTTTCTTTTTGGTGTTGCATTCTCCAAATTAGAAACTTCCTGTAAAAGAAAATAAAAAGTAATAAAACAATACTACCTCAAAAGAGTGGGAAAGGAATTCTAGTTTAGTTCATCTTCAAATATATAATCCAAATGTAGTTTGTTGTGCCTCCTCTTAGTAAAATGTCAGGTGTTTCTCCCTTGTATTCTAGTAATAGGTCATAGAATCTTGGCTCAAGTTTTTATTTTTTTCTCCTTTTCTCTTTGTAATGGTGGGAACTATAGAATGCTTCTTTCATTCGCTAGGGTTTTGCTTTATTCTAAGTCCTGGCCAGTTAATAAAATAAGTCTTTTAAATTAAAAAAAATGCAATTAAATCCTCATAATCACAACTTTCCAACTCCCATCAACCCATCAAAATCAAAGGGAGAGATACATATCAAATAAATTAATTACATTATATAGTACCTTTCTTTGAGGAAGACGGAATATCATAATACCCCAGATGTGTTAAAATATACCAGTGATTCTTCTGGTCTTTTATTCAGAGCACTGACCGTTGCATAAAATAACCTATACGTTTGGGGGCAGAATATGTCACCTCTCTAACCATCTTTAAAATAACTTACACTCTTCTTGGCACCTTTAAAAGCTTTAGATTCTCCAGTTATCATTCATTTACTCCTTCATTTAAAAACCTCTTCTGTTTTTGATTTTCTAAGTGCTTTTTGAACATCCACCATATGATAGTCAACATGTTCTAGAAAGTTTATTGGCATGGTAGGAATTTTTGTTGTAAAAAATATTGAGGTCAATATTCTGCATAGGGAGAGAAACATACTGTAAAGCCTGGGAGGAATGGTGAATGAAAATTATAAAAAAAGAAAATTGATTTTATTATTCTAATGTTTTACAGTATTAGCCTTGTTAAACTGAGGATAACTTTTCTTTTATATGACAATGGACAGGGTCATTTCTCTCACCTGCATGGTGTTTTTTTAATCAAGGTTTGACTCTCAAGGACAATTTGAATTACCTAGTTCAAGAGCATCACTGAAAACCCCAGATGCTGAAACAATCAATTCTAGGACTTGAGAAATCACCTTTGTAAAAGTAAAATGCCTGTGGACCACCTGCTTCCAGCAAGAGAAAAGGAGGAGGCAGGCATATGAGATGCTTGTCTGAAGTGTGACTAAATGGAGGGAAAGGATTACTCAAATGGCAACACTGATTTAAGTAGAATAATAGGTCGGCTCCTTAGGCGTTGCCAAGTAGTAGATTACTACTGAACTGGTTAAGCAATTTTTAGTACTCTTTATACCAGAATTAAAGTACCTGCTTTTAAATTTTGACTTCTGCTTCCATAAGTAGAGTAGCAGGTTGTTTAGACTTTAGACCCTAAGTTATTTGTTTATAGGGCAGGGCGCAAGTCAAAGAAAGACTATATGTAGCTTCTTCTTTAGGACTACATCTGTGTGTGTGTGTGTGTGGGTGTGGGTGTGTGTGTGTGTGTGTGTGTGCACTATTCTGAACTCCAAAAAGAAGGTTCCCATTTGAAAAAGGCAATAAAATAATTCTGTCTAGTCCATTAACTTGACACTTGCCATAAATACCAGGCAAAATTTGCTCCTGTTAGCCTTCATTTCATTATCTCCTAAATCAAGCACTAATCATTGGTCTTACCTTTCATTCACTAGGGAGTTGGTGACTTAATTTAATTTTAACCCTGGCAATTATTAGCAAAATAAAAAATGAAATGTAGGCAAATTATTATGAATGGGCTGATAGAAACTAATGCGTATGTCCAACCTGTGTTACTTTTCAAGTAGATAAGACTAAGCTCTAGGAACAAAGCATTTTCACATAATCATGGAACAAGGTCAAATTAAAAAGCAATTAGAAACAAAGAAAGAAGATGACATTTAAATAAGAGAGCAGTGTTGGATGCTAAATGTCACATGTCCCTTTTCATGCAGTGGTTGCAGTCGACTCTCCTTTGGGATTGAGTCTAATACGTACCTGTGTCTTGCATTATTGGTTTCTTTTTTTAAAATTAATCAATTAACGTAAAATTTTTATTGAATTTACTGCAGGGACATTGGTTAATAAAATTATATCGGTTTCAGATATACAATTCTCTAATACATCATCTGTATAATATATGATGTGTTCACCACCTCAATGCGTTATTGGTTTTTAAATCTTACTTTCCAATCACAAAGTCAAAAGGAAAAATGAAGTGAACATGTCAGACATTGTTGTTGCCTCACTAATGAAAACTTGAAAGGTATTTCTGTACCAGAGAAAATTGATTGGCAGAAAATTATGCTGTAAATCCCATGGTGAATTTTTAAGACAGTAGAACACATGGGATCTGACCTTTGAGTTGCAAATGAATAAACCAAGGTCCCAAATAGTAAACTGACTTGTCTAGAGTCACGTATAGAGTGCTTTACTAAATGCTAGTCATTTTATTCATTATAATCTATTCCTTCGGAATTATATAATTCATTCTTTCATGCACTCACAGTTCATTCAACAAAGATTTGCTGAGTATCTACTACTAAGACACTGTTTCACATACAAAGAAAAACCACAAGCAACCTTTCTCTCAAGTATCTATCATCAATGACTGCTGATCTTAGGATCCTGCTGGTCTCCGTTAGTTTCTTAACTTTGAAGATAAAATGAGCTTTATAAAATCCTTATGTGATTCCAAACACATTGAAGATAATAAGAGATGGCATTTTTCATTTGATTATTTTTTATTCATTAATAGTACATAGAATTCTGATATTGAATTCTATTTATTTGCAAGAATAAAGATTTTTTTCATAACTAAAATGGTATTACTAATATTAAAATACACTTGTTCTAAGAATGCCACATCCAAGCTGAATGAGTCTATGCTCAACATTTCTTAGATTCTTATGCTTCAATAAGGTCCCCCTGCCCCAGATATCTGAAAAAGACATAGGAATTAAGTTTCTTTTATAAAACAGTTGTAATGGACATCTGGCAAGGACATTGATTATCGTGTTTTAAAGTTAATAAAGTAGACTCAATTTTCAGTGTACCTAAAGCCACCAGAGAGATGAAAAGTTATGCACACACCTATCAGCTGTGCACTGAAAACATGGAGGAAGTTTGTGTGACTGGATAATGAACCATCACCCTTGAAAAAGAGTCCCACCACCCATGAATTCTACCCTGCCCCTACACCTTGTTGTGTGGAAGAAAAAGCCTATGAATAAGTCTCCTAAGTTATCAAACAGATCACATAGCAAAAAGGAATATTAATAAGTATAGCTAGTCTGAGCCCAACTGATTAAAGCAAGTTGCTAAAAATGAGAAGACTTTAAATCTTACAGGGAAGCAGAGAGACAGACTCCTGCATTTGCTCCACCTGGGCTCCATCCAGCAAGCCCACTAGAGGGCAATGCTCTGCCCATTTGATGTGTTGCTCCATTGTAACTGGAGCCATTCTAGCACCTGAGGTGGAGGCCATGGAGCCATCTTCAGCACCCAGGCCAACTTTGCTCCACTGAGCCTTGGCTGCAGGAGGGGAAGAGAGAGATAGAGAAACAGAGAGAAAGGAGAGGGAAGAGAGTGAAGAAGCAAATGGTTGCTACTCCTGTGTGCCCTAACAGGGAATCGAACCCAGGATATCCACACACTGGGCCAATGCTCTACCACTGAACCAATGAGCCAGGGCACAGCTTTTCTACTTTTTTGACTGAACACATTTGCACAGTAACAATGACAAAGTATTCTGGCATTATCAAACACAGTTTTAAGTTCTTTGCATGTACTAAATAATTCAAACCTCACAACAATTCTGTAAGATTGATAATTACAGTCACCCTTAACTTTCAGATGAGAACACCATGTCACAGACCATCAAGATTCTTGCCTAAAGTCTTATTACTAGTGAATGGTCACATTGGACTTTTAGCCTGAGATCTTAACCAGTACAGAACACTCCTTCTATACTTGATAACAGAGGCGCAGAAAAAATCTGTCTTCTGGGTCAGAGATCTCACGTGTGAACCCTCTTGGCCAGAAGACAGAGTGGCTACAAACGTGCAGAGCAAGTGTAATACAGTATGCCGTTGCTAACCAGACAACTCAGAAAGCGCACCCTGATCAAAGCACTAATACTAACAACTTACCATTGTTTGAAGACAAGTGTATATCAGCACATTGCTGTTTTTTAAAATTGTTAATCATTTTGTGGATGCCATCAGCGTCATCAAAGCTTACCCAGTAATTTATGAAAGCCAATTTAATTAGAATGGGCACTTCAAGAATCATTGAATTTAGATGACAGCCTGCACATTGGAAGACCCTCGTATATTATAGTAATGATGCTATGGTTCTCAGGGAAAACAGATTTTATCCCCCCTCTCCCATGAGAATGCAGCAAAGAAGATGAAGCAACATTGATTGACTCATCCCGATGGGAAAGGTAGACCCTCTGGCCAGCCTGCCCAGCTCCTGTCAAAGAGTAACAGCCCTATACAGCTAATGCATTCTGGTCTCCGCAAGAGAAGCAGGTGGTTTTGGCATCCCTACATGCCTCATCATCTCATGGCAGATTGTATTGCTTGTAAGCGCCTGGAAAAGGCACAGAAACTGTATCTAATCCATCAGGGTCAGAGCTGGTAAACAGTGTGTAACTTTGCCATTTGACTACGAGTAGACTGAGCTTTCTATCAATCCTAAACTACCACACTCTTTTCACAACACTATAAATATCCAGGATGACAAAATAAGTTACCCAGGGGATGTCTATTTGCACTGTAAAAGATTCTTCCTTTTCAAAAATGTTCCTTCCAGATTTCTTGAAATAGAGAGCTTTCTTAAACATCCTTAAGTGTGTTGTGATTTATTAAATTACATTTACACCAGGCTTTAGAAAGGGGAATGACAACTAATGTTTATTAAATTTCATGTTTCCTGCCACTCATATCATTATGTTACTTAATCCTCATAGCTACAAATGGAGCACGAGCCAAACAGACTTGCAAGAAGCACGATAGGAAATTAGATGGGTAAAAACATGAAATTCCAACCTTACAATGAAACATCACTGAACTGGCACTCCAGAAACTGGCTTGCTTTCCCAAGTCTGCGACGAAAACTGGGCAGGATCCAAGAACCGTCTCAGAACCTCACTCTCTACATTTATAGAATAAAGGTTGTTGAACAAATACCTTACACTCTCTTCCAGTAGAAACAGTCAGTGGTTCCTTTACTACAATATGTCAATCCAAAGTCCGTAGGAATGACGATAGCTTTCAAGAGAAGATTCAAATGGGAATGGGCTGGTGGGCTTTACAGCTTTTTCTTTAAAATGTGATGAAAGAGATAACCATGGCTTTCATTAGGGTCAGTGAGTAAGTGTGTCATAAGTTTAGGAAATAACTAAGACAATGGGACAAACCTTAATCTATTGATTTCATTTTACTTTAACGTGCATCTTTATTTATGGGAGGAAACTAATTAAGACCACCAGAGAATGTTTACATATGACTTGGTGGCAGAAGAACAGGTATGAGTGATCATGGCTCTAATGGGTAAAATGGAAAAAAGAAAAAAAGAATGAAAGGAAAGCACAGTCCTTTTAATGAAGGTAATCTACGTTTTATACGTCAGCTTGTTATGAGACATTTTACAATCTAGAAGTCAAGGTAAAGATTATCCGCACTGTTTTGACACTGACTCTTATAGTTCATTGTTTGATAAAGACCTAGCTGATGGGGTGCCATGGTTAATCTCTTTTTCTCCCTTTAGTGTCTCTGTTATTAATGCCTATGTCAATGCTGACGCGAATGTGGAGACAGAACAAAAAAAAAAATCCCAATTTTAATAGTGTGGAGACATGTAAGAATTATAGGTGGATGGTTAGAATATCAACCTGGGAGCCCCCTGCCTTGCCTTTTTTTATTACTCAACTATTCTAAGATGACTTGTCACCTTTCAATGTACTCATTTATCCATTTATAAGACATTTGACTCTAAGTGCTTTTTAAGGGCTTTTGTGAAAGATGCTAGGACAGTGTGCAATGCAAATATCTCTACTTCTTCCTCTTCAAGACCAGCCTAAATCTTATTTTTTTCCATGGAACTTACACCATTAACCCACAAACCAGTTACGTTCTTAGAAGAACACCTATTATGATTGTTCATTTTGTGTTAGTCATTGTCCTAATAATGTTAATTACATTGTCACTTTTTATTCTCAAATAATAAAGAAGAGTAACAAACAATTTTTGGGGTTTTTTTTATAGGAGAAGAGATAACAGCTGGAAGAGTTTGAGGAAATTGTCCAAAATCACATCACTGGTAAATTTCAAAGCTGGAATTTTTATAGTGTTCCCGACAAGTACACTATTGTTTTGAAATTTCTCCTGAGAATTCTTATGGAGGTTGGGGTTGATACTTATAATATAATATTTAATTTTATAGTTACCTATGTTACTCTGTACACATTTTGGGCATTCATATTTCTTGCTGTACCCAACATCTGTAATTTACTGGTCATAAAATGAATGTTTAGAAGAAGGGAGAAAGAGAAGCACAAAGAAAGAAAGGAAAGAGAGTAAGGAAAAGGGTAGAGAAGAAAAGGGAAGGGGAAAAGAGGGGGAAAGGAGGGGAGGGGAGGGGAAGGAAGGGGGAGGGGAGGGAAGAGAAAGAACAAAGAAGGAGGGAAGAAAAAAGGAGGGAAAGGAGTAGGGAAGGAAGAAAGGAAGGAAGGAAAGCGGAAGGAAGGAAGGAAGGAAGGAAGGAAGGAAGGAAGGAAGGAAGGAAGGAAGGGGAGAGAAGAGGAGAGGAGAGGAGAGGAGAGGAAAGGAAAGGAAAGGAAAGGAAAGGAAAGGAAAGGAAAGGAAAGGAAAGGGAAGGGAAGAGAGAGAGCTGGACTTTCCTTGTTACTAGAATAAGATGTGTGGTTTAGGTCCTACCCATCACATGTACCAACTGAAGACACTGATACAAAACCTACTCATCTATGGGAAAAGCAAGGGATGGAGTATCCATGTTTTAATGTAACAAATCTCAGCAGAGACCGTGTGGTTCTGGAATCTGTTGTTCTGATGATGGCTTATAGACTTGGCCACTCCCTGAGTGTGATAGAAGCAGCAGCTCTCCGGGTGCAAGTCCTGTAGTGTGCTTTCTCAGAGCGATTCCTGCAAACTCAGCTACAGTATCTGACTTCATCCTCACAACAACTCTGAATTCTATTTAACCTGTAATATATTCCTTTCTGCTTAAATTAGCAAGCATGGATTTGGTTACCTGCAGATAGCCCAATCAATAACTTGTCAAATTAATTTTAGTTCCTAGATTAGTTAGTTATCTGTTGCTGTGCAACAAATTACTCCAAGATGTAATATCTTAAAACAATACACGTTTATTATCTCACAGTTACTGTGGGTCAAGCGTACGGGCAGGACTTAGATGAGTCTCTCACAGGGTTGCAATCAAGTTGTTGGTGGAAGGTGTGCGGCCCCATCCACAGGCTTAGCTAGGGAGAGGGTCCCCATCAGAGCTCAGTCAGTGACTCTTAGTAGAAGTGTTCTGCAGGCTGTGGGAATGAAGGCCTCAGATCCTTGCTGTCTGTTAGCTGAAAGCTGCTCTCTGTTCTCTGCCACACGGACTTGTCTAGATGGGCTCTTGTTCCATCATGATGTTCAAGCCAGGAAGACAACGGAGAGACTATGTGAGCAAGACAGAAGTCACAGGCTTTTGTAGCCTAATTACGGAAGTCACTTTCTACCACTTCTGCCAAATCCTACAGGAACCAAGTGACACACAAAGCTGGGAATTGCACAAGGACATAAATACCAGGTGGCTGATGTGATAGCTAGATTTGTGTCAACTTAGCTAGGCCACAGTACCCAGATATTTGGTCAAAGAGCAGCCTAGATGTGACTGTAAAGGTATTTTTGAGATTAACACTTACATTAGTAGATTCTGAGTGGAGCAGATTGCCATCCATAATGGGGATGGCTTCATCCCATCAGTTGAAGGTCTTAAAACAAAAAGACTGGAGTCTCCCAGAGAGAGGGAACACTGCCTTTAGACTACTTTTGGACTCTAGTTACAACATCACCTCTTCCCTGGGTCTCCAGACTGCTGGCGTGCCCTGCAAGCTTCAGACATCCTAGCCTCATCACCACGTGAGCACATTCCTTTAATTCCTTTCTATATAGATCCGCAGCTTCTTAGTTCCATCTCTCTAAAGAACCCTGACTAGCAGAGCATGGTTCACGAGAAGCCATCCGACAAGACTGTCTTCCGTAACTCAGAAAGGGATAATAATATTCGTGTACGTTAGACAACATTCCCATGTCAAACAACTTAAAACATATTCACGGAACCATCTAAGAGACCATCTCATCTAACCCTGTTGTCTCAGAGAGGTGGAAACTGAGGTACAGACCGGTGTAGTTGCTTAGTACTGTTTAGGAACAAAGCCAGGGAAGACACTCAGTTGTTGCTCTTACCACTGCCCCACGAGTTATCCTAAGTTGAAAGCTGAGAATTGCACTGGTGGGCCGAAGTGTGCTTGTAGCAAAGGAACCACTGGAGAGCAGGGCTGCCCTTCCCTGGAGTTGCTCTTCCTACCATGGGTAATAGCTTTGTGTGGGTGCCTCCTTCTCCTCCAGCCCAGATTCCGTAATGATCAAGGGCAGGCAGGACCGAGACAGTGGGCTAGGGTCACGGCCGCCACCAGTGGCAGTGGAACACAGCAAACATAACTGGCCATAAAGAGATTAAACCCCTGACTTCGGCCTCATTAGTACTGAGCTCAAACCGACTGTGAGACACATATAGGATCACTTGTCTTTACAGCTATGCTTGGATCTGCTATCTTACTCTCTCGTCACATCTGGTAGCTGGAAACAATTTAATTGATTTCTCCGGTGCTTCTAATCAGTGTAGAAGGTCCATGAGTGAGTATATAAAATAATTAAACAAGTGTTTTAAGACAGTTTCAGTTAAATTGGACCCAGAAAATACCCTCAAGCATAAATTGGGCAAATAAGAACCACTGTGGTAGATTTTCTTGTTTACTGCTATCTATACATGGCGGGAGTATAGGGCTAATGTCAAAAATTGTGCTCAACCGGGGTGTTCATGATTTCAGGCAATTTGTGTAGATTAACACCTTGAGTTTCTGAATGCACATCAACAATAAATCTCGTTACTTCTTCTTGTCCAACCCAATAAAAGCAATGGTTTTAGGTAAGGAACGTTGCTTACAAAATTATTTTGAGCAGTGATTTAAAAACTACATCCAAGCTCCATGAGCATTTGACGTAAAGTCATTTAATGAAGGCTATTAAATTAAAGGACCAGTCTGCTCTGGTGTGATAGGTTGCAGAAGGCAGCAAAGTCAACATTAACATGTCTTATGCCAGGTACTTAACTTGTGTGATAACATTCGATCCTCACGACAAACCAAGAGACAGACATTTCTCTCCCTATTCTAGGTCTCAGAAAACTTAGGGTCAGAGACGTTCAGTCACATCAAGAACACACAGTCCTCAGCTGCCTGGGGAACAGGACATAAGACTCAAGTCTATGAAGTTCATTGCCCATCTCTGTAGCGCTTTCTACTGTGTCCCCTGTATCAGCAGATTGTATTTTAGCATATCTGTTATAAAGACAAAATCTTTATTCTCAGTGTTTCCCTCCTCTTAACTTCTCATCTCTGAATAAATGCACTTCTGTCCAACTCTCTTGAACTCTTATGTACACACACATGCACACAACACACAAACGTACACGTGCTATGGCAGAGAGGCAAACAACAGCAACAACAACCAAGAAGCCAGGTTGCATTTGGGAAACCAGATCTCCAGCCTTGACTCCTTCTGACTCCTCTGATGTGTCACTAATCTCAGCTTCCTCATTGGTTAAGACATTGTTCCCTATGGCCTTGTTTCTCTCTAAAAGTATGCAACTATATGTTTATCAGGTATTTTTATGCTTTAATAGCTATACTTCCATGGAAAGTGCAGTATAATGTTATCTGGTTTGCTGATGGCTCCACCTCACAGGTAACCCTGAGCCTCTCATCCTACAAGGTCCAGCACAGAATCCTTCACTAGCCCTTCCGTGGCTATTTAACAGCTGGCATATGGCTGGTGTCACCAAGGAACTAAATTTTAATTTAATTTAATCAAAACCTCAAGTTGAGTAAAACAATACAGTTTTTATTGTTTCACTAAGACTGCTTTTTACTTTAATCACTGAAATTTTAGCATCTAAATTGAGATGTATGCAACCCACAGCAGGTTTCAAAATCTTTGTTTAAAAACAAAAATATATTTTAAAAGACAAATGTCTCTTTTTTATTTTTAATTTTTATTTTATTCATTTTAGTGAGGAGACACAGAGTGAGAGAGAGAGAGAGAGAGAGGGAAAGAGAGAGAGAAATGGGGGAGGAGCTGGAAGCTCAACTCCCATATGAGCCTTGACCAGACCAGTGGAGGGCTTTGAACTGACGACCTCAGTGTTCCCAGGTCGACACTTTATCCACTGCGCCACCACAGGTCAGGCAACAACAAAAATATATTTTAAAAATCTAATATCTCCTTGATGTTTTATATGCATTATATGTCGATATGATAATATTCTGGATGAATTGGCTTAAATGCAAGATGTTATTAAAAATCATTTTACCTGTTTCTCTTTTATAAGCATTTCTTTGTGATCACTAGAAAATGTGTAATTGCACCTGTGGCTGGCATTATATTTCTACGGGACAGGGATACCTTAGCTCCTCCTTGCTGAGGGAGGAGGTCCACAGTGGGTCTGGACGTCTGTATCTTCAGGAGATCCTCAAGTCCAGCCACTTTTGAGAATGACTGTCAGAGATTACAGCAAGGTCTTTTTATAACAACCTGTTTGCATGTGATTCACTTTCTAACTAACAGTATGTCTTATGAATTTCTTTTTTGTCATTTGTCTCCATCTCAACTGGAAAAAAAAAATAAAAGTTTTTATTTATCACCACTTTATAAGGCCCAAATATTGCAGAAAACTTCTTATAGTAAACTCATTTTACATATTCTTTGTTGTTTAATTGTTTTTTGAGTTTTAGAAAGAGAAACAGGAAGGAAGGGGGGAGGAAAGAGATAAGAAACATCATCTCATAGTTGCTTCACTTTAGTTGTGTGTTGATTGCTTCTTATATGTGCCTTGACGGGGCGGGGGGGGGGAAGTGACTCCATACTCAAGCCAGTGACCTTGGGACCATGTCGATGATTCAGCAGTCAAGCCGGCGACCCTGTACTCAAGCTGCCAAGCTCTAATTCAAACAGACAAGCCACGCTCTAGTTGGTGACCTCAGGATTTCCTACTGTGGGCCCTCTGCGTCCTCCCTGGGTGGATGCGTTATCCACTACGCCACCACCAGTCAGGTTAACTCGGTTTAAATGCTACCATAAAACTGTAAGCCTGAGGTCGAGTTGATACAAATGATTTTCTATAGAGACAAAGAGGGGCCACCTTCGGAAAGCCAGCCCGCCTCTCCGATCACTATAGAAAAACTCCGAGATGCAAAGCTGCTACTCTCTCTCTCTCTCTCCTCTTTTCTTTTTTCTAGAAAAAAGTGACACCATGGGTGAAAAGACCCTGAGAGAAAAGGATGGTGGACATCGCAGATGAACACTTAACATCTCCTCATTTCTTCTTGGTCTGCCACTCTCTATCGGAGGCCAGAAGGCTGAAAACCACCTTCCCCCCCGGTATCCTGAAGCCTGGATAACAGACACATTTTAGGTTAGAAGAACATAGGCCTCCACACGACATTTCAAGGCCACAGTCTAGTCCATGTTTAAGGGCGGAATAAAATTTCATTTAAACTAATCCCTCTCAAATATTACTACTTAAACAAATAATATAAAAATATTTATGTATCTGTTTTATACTCTTTTATTCACACCAAGTCCTTTAGAATATAGCTCATATTTTACCCTTATTGCCACCTGCGTTTTGATGGTCACTTTTCAAGAATTTGACTGGCACCTTTGTGTGACACAGCTTAGGGCAGGGGTCAAGAAACATTTTCTGTGAAAAGCCAGATGAAAATATTTCAGGCTCTGCGGGTCACCTACAGTTTCTATGGCACTGTATGTTTACTTTTGTTTTTGTTTTTAAACAAGTTTTTTAAGTGCAAAAGTTGTAGTGAGCTGGTCTGACCTCTTTGGCTGGACATATACAGGCCTCCTCAGGCTGTAGGCTAGAATCTCAGCACCAGTGTGATACACTATCCTTCCGTGGGTTCGTAAGTTCCGTGCTAAATCCTCCCTGCCTGGGCTAGCAAGACGACAGTCTCTCCCCTGCCATCGAACCTGGCTGAACTTACGCAAAGGACCGTTCTCCCCGTTCCTCAGGGAAGGACACTAAGGTCTAGAGAATTTGAGCAAATTTCCCAGGTCAAATAGCTGGTAAGTGGCAGAGCTAAAATGAGAATTCATATCTAAAGCTCAATTCCAGAGCTCATGCTTTTAGACATCACATCATACATTCTCTGTTTCCTTAGCTTGATTAAGGAACCTTCACTGGTCCATTCACTAGCTTACAAATATTTATTGAATAAATGTTTGTGTGATATTATAAATCATATGCGCAACACATACGTATTAAGGGCATTGTCCATACCCACATTTCAGCTCATTTTTGAAAAGACTCAACTTTCTTATCTGTTTAATTTATGAGACACAAAATGAAGTGGAAAACTGACAATTATTTGCTTGCTTCAATCAATATAGATGACAGACCAGATCATTCAGGAATGATCTAGTTAACCCCAAATTAGCACAGGTACAAAGAGTTTATGTTCTCACTCTATTTCAAAGTCAAGATCTTTTATGAGCTTCAGCCATTATAAAGAGGTACTAATACAGATGTAGAACCAAGTAATAACAGCCTACATTTTAATAATACAATAAGGAAGCAGCCAATTCTTGGTTAGGCCAGTATATTAGTACATTTTCTTTCAGCATATTTGTTTACTTGTGAGATTATTCACTCTATAAAACGTTTACCCTTATTTTCTTTTTTGGCTTTTGGTTCTAGTCCTCCAAAATTCTCTGGCTTTGCTATATACTACGAGTGGGTCACTTATTATTCCTCTTTACAAAATGTGAACAAGTCTTGTATTTTAAATTGATTTCTCTTTGGACCTGTCTTCCATTACCTGCCTTCCTAGAACTGCAGTTAAAAAGCAAGTTCGGTGTTTCTGATGTTTCTTATTTAAAATACTCCAATAAACTTTCCGTCAATACCTCTTCTGCCTTTGATTGTGCCCGTTGGTCTACACTGAGTCAGCCTATGCTTATCTATGTGAGTTCCCTCCTTGCTTAGAAGAGTGTGTTTCATACAGTAAACTCCTCAAAGTATGCATAAATAAAGTATCTTTAAGGGACGCAAGACACCTAAGACACTTTCCTCATTTTGATTTTTCTTTTCAATGCCTGTGGCAAATGACATTGTTTTCAGTATGCAGTGTAATTTCCAGTGTAACAACTGGATATGCTGTCAGACTGATTCCAAAGAGTTTGGGATTGAGAGCACTTCTCCGCTAAGGGAAGGTTATAAGTACTTCTGGGTGGAGGACTGAGATGACAAGGCATAATTTTGTTAACTCTAAGGGTCTTTTATAGTATTTCTACAATATGAATCTAAAAAAAATAAGTATTTTCTGATATGGTAAAAACTGGTCCAAAACATTCTATCTTTGAATTAGAAATAAAGAAAAGTAAGAATACTCAGGAAAAAAAAGCATTCATTCTTCAAAACTTAGAGGGAAAGTCAGAAAAGTTCTAAATCAATAAATTTCATTATTAAAAGACAGAATTTATTTTATCCAAACTGTAAAATCACTTTATTTAATAATAAAATAAGTACCATAACACGATAAGAATGACATAATTAAAAAATTAAACAGTGGAATTGTGGTTGAAGTAATTATATATTTATATATAAATCATAGATACAGAGAACAGACTGACAGCTCTGAGAGAGGATGGGAGGCTGGGTGAAAAAGGTGAAGAGATAAAATAAAAACCAAAAATATACACACACATGCATTTATGTTGTATATATGCATAGATTTTTAAAATTAAATATTGAGACATCTATATACATGAGATATACAATGAGGTATGTAGACTGAAATATATATATATATATATATATATAGATAGATAGATAGATAGATATAGATAGATAGATAGATATAGAGAGAAAGATAGGTGTAGCAATTTAAATTATGTTTTTTATTATTCTCATCTACTTTTGCAATATCAGTGTAGTCTGATGAAAATTCTAGCAGACTAGTTGGCCATGAATTTATTTATGTTTCATTATTAAACTCACACATTTAGAGAACTATCTTCAGGCTCTTCAGTTTATTCAATTTTTCTCTTTAATTATAGACTAAAAATGCTTATAAATATTTTGCAATGTCAATTGACAGTCTCCATGTAAATGAATGTTCTCTATCCCACATTAATATGTAAAATAGGTTATTGCTTTCTCTTTAGCGTTTCTGTCAACATCAACATATTAATGGATATTGAAAAGGGTATCATGTTAAGGAAAGACTTTCTAATGCACTAAAGATCTTTTGAGATTAGTTTTCCTTACTGAGACTTATGATTGAACTCGTTTTCTAACATTACATTGCTTTTTAGTTTATCTAACTTTCTGGGAAACAGAAATGTTCTTTAAGCTATGTAAATAAGAAGTGTTGAAAGCCCCCAAAGAGTAAAATCGGTAGGTATGAGGTAGGTATAGAACTCAAAGATATATTACTATAACCCTTTCTCTGGATTAAAAAAAAAAAGATGCAGGTTTAAATCTAAGTCTTTTTACTTAACTGGAAATTACCCTACCTTAACCTTTTTTAATATTTAAAATCTTTCTTTTTGGATTTTTCTGAAGTGAGAAGCGGGAGAAAGAGAGACTACCACATGCGCCCGACCCAGATCCACCCAGCAAGCCCATTAGGGGTCAATGCCCTGCCCTTCTGAGGGGTTACTCCGTTGCAACCAGAGCCATTCTAGTGCCTGAGGCAGACACTGAGGCATGGCACATTCTAGTGCCATGGAGCCATCCTCAGTGCCCTGGCCAACTTTCCTCCTTTGGAGCATTGGCTGTGGGAGGGGAAGAAAGAGATAGAGAGAAAGGAGAGGGGGAAGGGTGGAGAAGAAGATGGTTACCTCTCTTGTGTGTTCTGGCTGGGAATCAAACCCGGGACTCCCACAGGCTAGGCTGTCGCTCTACCACTGAGCCAACCAGCCAGGGAAATATTTTTAAATCTTTATAAAGTTCTTATAAAGATCAGCACAAATGATTTCATAAATAGCATCACCTAGTACAGTGCCTTACAAAAATAAACACTGAATAAATGATAATCAATATTCATTTTTGTGCTGTTATTAAGGCAGTGTGATTAGAAGGGTAGAAGCTGACATCTAAATTTATAAGTATAGAGAAATTCATTATTTGCAACAGACGTAGGATGCCTTGAATTTTCCTAACCACAATCAAAGCAAAATAAGTTATTAGTATGAGGTTAATTTAAGTACAGCACAACTGACTGAGAAGGCAGCAAGTACTGTTAAATAAGGACAAGGCCAATTTTGCAAAGCATGGAGAACTCTACCTCTAGTAATTATAAAGATAATTTACAAAAACTATTTTCATTTTTGCCTTCTAGCAACACTCATTGTTGATTGTGTGTGTTCATAAGTTTAGTAAGCAGCTTAGTAAATGGTTAGCACAGACTTTAAAGCAGCTAGTGGTGTGCTGTAGTCAGCACTGGAGATTATGAACAATTAAATATTCAGGTGTTGTAAGCCTGCTATTAAATCAGTGGTAGCTTGAAATTGACCATGGTAGGAGCATTTATACCACAGCAGTTGGCAAATGCTACAAATCCCAGGTAGTACCCACCCCAAAGACTTGGCTTGACAATAAACTACTAATAAACTATTGATGCAGATATATACATATATTTACTTACCAGCCTTAACACTCAGTAGCTTATATCCTTTAGAAAGTTATTTTGCTTTTCTCTCCTGCAATTCCCTCATCAAGAAAATATTATAATTATTTCTTTGTAATATCATTGCTTTGAAGATTGAGTTATCTTATATAATTACCTAACGCATACTCTATACACAGTAGTTTATATCAATAAGCCAAATTAATGAAAAAGACAATGAAGAGAAAATCAGAAACAAAAAGTAAATAAAGACTTGCTAAGAACAATGAATTTTTGCTGTATTAACAGCTATCACTAAGCAAGTGATTCTAAATCTATAATAGACAAGGTGAGCCCCTCAACCCAGCTTCACTCACCATGAAAGGATTGTCGTGTGCTCTTCCACTCTCTTTAAACGACGAGATGAACAAGCCAGTTCTACCAGAGCTGCTTTCTTGGTTAGCATGTTGCTCTGGGACTGGCTCATACAAGCTGTCCATAGAGCCCTCCTGCAAGAAAGCAACATATGAGTCAAGAACTAACAAAATTATAATTTTCCTTGACAACTCATTTAACCTATCAACTCACCTTTATATAGTACCTAATCCGAGTTATCCAAGGCATAGAGATAAAGAGTTGATGGCATGTCACTTTTCAACAGTGAACAAGACAGTGAAGAAAGGCATTCTCAACACTTATTTCAGAGCCAGGAATTCAAAACAGACCCTTAAGTGTTGGAGAGTCATACACAAAATGAGGCAATTTCTCAAGAAGCATAATGAAGACATCAAGTTTAAGATACCGAATAAAGGTCTATGTGGATACCAATTGTGTTGGGTGTCAGGTCTCAGATACATCAATCCTTCTAGCTAGTACTACGCCCTTCTATGAGAAACACACTCCGTGTACTTAGCAGTTTCTCACCCAACAGAGGAACTGTCAGGGTCAGATGAGCACAGTAGGTGGAACACTTGAAACAGCGAGTGTTCCACAAGTCCACGAAAGGCATTAACATTAAGGTTTACACTTTTCATATTAAATATAATGCTGTTTATTTGTTTTTTATCTTTTATGAAACATTGAATTTTTAAATGTTTTTAAAACCATTGTGAAGTATATTGTGAATCGTTGTATTGGGAAAGCAAAATTATTAACTGAATTAAATTGTTAAGTTTTATTGTTTTGAGATGAAAATTACGGCATCATCTAGAAACAGCCTTAAGGGAGAGACGTATGTACTAAGTATATAGGAAGCTTCTAGGTATGGTAACTGGTGATGCTGATAATGCTGTCATCAGTACAAATGCTTCTTGGATTATGAAAAAGTGTTCTTGCTTGAAACAATGACTACAAATACTATAGTGCTGCACTGAAATGGTCTCATCTTTTAAAAGTATATCCTAAGATACAAAGTGAAGATTAATTGCTTTCGCATTGTCTACCTTCAGAACTTTCAACGAATATGCTCTACAATTAGCAATCTTAAGTAACTTGCTCCAGACACATGGCAAATTATTAAGACAATTAAAAAAAACCCAATTAAGACCTAAAACATGTGCGTTCTAAAATATATAAATATATAGAGAACCCAAAAACCTAACAAAAAGTGGTGAATGAAGGTGAGCTTTGGACCTGTTAAACGCCCTTTCTCAAACAGGCAACGTGAACCCGACTGGGGTCCAGTGGGGTAACACGCATTAGATGCATTTGCTCCACATAAAACAAACTTCCTGCTGAATTCCAGGGGCTACAACAGCACTCATGATGAAAGGACGCTGATAAAAAGCTCCCTCCAATAATTGTTGAGGCCCTTGTTTTTAAGAAACCGCAGACCAGAAAAGCAAAATTCAACAGCTCAGCCAGCACATCAGAATCTGAAACGAACTCAGCTGGTTCCATTATTGTATGAGTAAGACACCAAATATCCCCTTGGGGTGAGCTCCCTGGACCAGCAGTACAAGCCTTGATTCTAAATTGGGGCCACAGGCAGACCTGAGCTTTTGCCTCCCAACTGGATGGAGGAACAAGAAGAGGTCAGAAGGTAAAGAAAAAGAGAGCGAGAGAGAGTGGAGCTTGGGGGAAGAGAGGGAAAGGAGGGTCAGAGACACCAGGAGAGAGTCAGAAAGAGAGAGAAGAGAAAAATCGCTATCGCGCAACATTAGCCAAGGCACATGAAAGGATCAGATGAAAGAATGAGAGCCAGCAGAACTGACAGTCTAAAAATGAACCATTTTATTCCAGATGAAGTTAAAATCCTCAAGTGGATGGAGAAATACTTTAAGAAAGAATATTTATCTTCACAGAGCCAAATGAAAAACAAACTCCAATTAAAAATAAATCATCTATAATGAAAACAGAATAAGCAAAAATAGAACAAGAACCATTAAATTTTAACAAAAAACAAACAATGTAAAAAGTCTTAAAAATGAACAAAATGAACTTTAAAAATGCGGAACAGACTCATGGATACAGAGAGCAGACTGACAGCTGAAGGGGTTGGGGGTGGAGGGCTGGGTAAATGGGTGAAGAGATTAAACAAAGGACAAAAGAGCTCACTGACACAGACTACAGCAGCGTGATTATAGGAGGGAAAAGGGGTGAGGGAGGTAGAAGAGGGCAACGGGAATAGATGGTGATGGACGGAGACCTGACTTGGGGTGGTGAACACTCAGTGCCTTGTCCCGATGGTGTATTATGGAATGTGCTACACCAGACACCTACGTAATTTTCTTAATGTCACTTCAATAAAAAAATTGATAGAAATAATCAAAACCTGGGATAAACTGTAGACTTCTCAAAAGAATTAGAAAATGTTGAGTTCCCATTACAGAAGTGGAATAGAAGGATAGTAAATAGAAAACAAATGAAACATTCAGGTAAAAGTGTGGAGGGCATATGAAAATACTAAACATAGGATTATGAGAAATTCTAGAAAAATGAAATGACAGAATTTTCTTGACAGTTCAAGAAAACTATAGACCAAATTTACTTAAAATACAATTTTAAAATATCCTAAATATAATGGTAACAAAATTAAATTTAATAGTGTATGTCAAAAATATACCATGGTCAATCAGTATTTTATCTATGGATATAGAGATACTTCAACAGTTAAATGCACATTAAAATATAAGAGAGAAAGTTTAATGTTTAAATACATAGTCTAAGGCAGTGGTCGGCAAACCGGGGCTGGTAAGCCACACACTCACTCAACTTGTGTGTGAATCGTCCAAGCCTCCCCCACACTGCTTATCTTGCAAGGCGCCTCCTGTGGCCTGACCCACCTACACCCTAGCCCATACCTGCGCACCTGCAGGCATGTGGTATTTTGTGGTAGAGCCACACCCAAAGGGCCAAAGAGCCACATGTGGCTCACCAGCCTGGGTTTGCCAACCACTGGCCTAGGGAAAGAAACAGAAGGTATTTTGTGGTTTCCAACCTCTATGGGCCTTGTTTTCCCCACCTGAAAAATGAAGAATGTGAAAGCTGAGGCTGTGATTACCTTGGAAAGGAGAGAAGAAAGGGGAAGAGAAAGGGGAGAGGGAGGGTAGGGGAGAAGAGGAAAGGGAAAGGGGGGAGGGGTAGGGGAGGGGGGAAGGGGAAAAGGGAAAGGGAAGAAAAAGGGGGGAGGAGAAAGGGGGGAGGGGGAGGGGAAAGGGGAGCCATGTGCTCACTCAACTCCTGCATGAATCACCCACGCCTCCTACACCCCTGTGCTACCTGAACTCCCCATGTAGTATTTTGTGGAAGAGCCACACTCAATGGGCCAAAGAGCTGCATGTGGCTCGCGAGTCACGGTTTGCCAACCACTGGTCTAAGGCATCTAAAAAATTTATTGTTTATGATAAAAATCTTAGTAAATTGCAAAGACAGAATTTCCTTAACCTCAGTAGATTTATTTATCAAAAACCTCTGGGTCTGACCTGTGGTGACACAGTGGATAAAACATCAACATGGAACACTGAGGTCGTCAGTTCAAAACCCTGGGTTTGCCGGGTCAAGGCACATATGGGAGTTAATGCTTTCTGCTCCTCCCTCCCTGATCTCTCTCTCTCTCTCTCTCTCTCTCTCTCTCTCTCTCTTTCTCTCTCTCTCCCCTCTCTCAAATAAATAAATAAAATCTAAAAAATTATATTAGAAATATAAAAACCTTTAGAAGGCTCAAGCAGAAGTGATTACAGGGACTTTAGAAACAAGACTAGGGCACCTGCCAATATCGTATTCTTTTATCAATGTTATAGAACAGAGGGAGAAGTTGAAAAGCTGCTAAGAAGAGTAAAACTTAACAGATTATCTGCAACTAAAAACTAAAAAACAAACAAAAAACCACTGACACCAGCATTCTTAAAATTCTGTAAAACTACTTACAATACCAATATCTGAATAGTAATAATGTATCTTTAAGTCTGCAAAACTAAGAAAACAATAATCACTATAGTCACTAAAATTCTTAGACCCACCCTACCGATAAAGTTAGCAAAAGGTGTGCAAAAATTGTATAGAGAACATTATAAAAACATCACTAAACGCCATGAAAAATATTAACTGAAGAGCTACACATGTTTGAGATAGAAGAACTACACCCCATGATGAAACCGATTTTCAGTAAAGAAGATGTAAAATATCAAATCTGTCTTAATCAAAATCCCATCAAAGATTTTCCCGTCACCTGACAAGATAATCCTAAATTTGCATAAAACACTTGAACAGTCCAAATATTGAAGAAGGACAAGGAGAGGTATTCTTCTGAGTGAGGCATCTACTTGGTATTAAAATGATCATAATAGGTATGTAAAAAAGCAGCTATGAGGACAGGGGTAGAGCTAAACCAGTGGGATAGTGATAGAGAGTTCAGATAAAGATAGAGGCAGCATTGCAAATTGCTGAAGAAATGGTGCAGAGATAATTGATTGGTAACCTTCAACTCAATAACGATATGGTGATCTCAACAAGAAATTCCTCTTGCTTCTAATGAACAGGCTTTCTAAAAGCCTTGTAATTAGAGTATCACAATGTAATACTCTAAGAATAATTCTGGAGTCAAAATGGCATACATAAAAGGACAGTCTTGCTTCCCTTTCGAAAGATAGTGCCCATTTTGAGTTTATAGATCCAAAATAATAGCAATCACTTTTAATAGATTATTTATAGGGTTCTTGGTTCAGAATGAGTAGTTCATTAAGTTTGCCTTATATTTCTCTTAAAAACCCCATTTACTAAAAGATTTACAATCCCTTTCTACACTTAAATAGGAGAATATTCAACTCTTTCTCTGGCTTTCCTTAGTGATAATCTTTACGTGACACTTAATATCTAAAATCACCTCCTTCCTGGAGATGAAAAGGTCAATATATTTATATATACAGTACCTCCACTTTATAGTTCCACAATCCTTCTTTCCACTCACTAAATCAATGATTTTTAATCTCTTTTTAAAAATGCAGTCCCACATATTTTCACATTCATCCAGGCAAAAATAAAACATGCTTTGGATTATGCACAATTTCTGGCAAAAGCTATAATCCCACCCTCTTTACACAGAGGGGTGTCATAACACCCTGGCTGAGAACCTGTGCACCAAATAACTTTATTTATTTAGTCTACAAGAAGGAATAAATAGCACCCAAGATGGTTATTTTTTAAAGTACTTTGTAGACGTTTTCTTATTTAAAAAAATGTAATGTGGCTAATATATATATATTGGAATGCTTGAACAAACGAATTCGGTGCTCAAATGGTCTAGTCCAATCCAATACATTTCTGAGCAAGCAATTTTTTTAAGGATAACTTTAAAAGAAAGGAAAGAGTTACAGTCAAATTAAGTCTACGAGGCATGGCTTTGAAGCAATCCTTTTTTGAGTATTCGTTCCTGTCCTTCTATTACAAAGTCAGCCATGCTCATTATATGGTTATATGTCTTTGGTAGCAGGATTATAAATGTATGCCACGCTGTGGGGAGCTGTGCTCTGTTATAGAAACATTAGCATACTGATTACAGTACCGTTCAGAGAGACTTCAGGACACCCCCCCCCCGCCTCTGCTGCTACCCTGCCTATTTCCATGGGAAGTACATTCATATACAACCCCATACAGCGCTTTTAGATCAACTAGAAAAGAATGCACAATACCACTAGAATCACCTCCAATGGGATTTCTCCAGGCGGATGTGTCTGGCACAAAGCAAAGGGAAGCACTGACAGTTGTTTAGTAAAGTGGGGCATTAGAGGCACCCCGAGCTCGATTCAGCCTGCCACCATTCACAATTGCATGTTTTCCTTCTTCAGATTGCGCTAAGACTGAATCCCTCCGCTTGGCTTAAAATGCCTCCTGTTTAGGCATTACAGCCCATGTCAGCACCACCTCTAGCCCTTCATGTTAATCTTGTTTGCAATTTGGGAAGAAAACGAACATTCACTTCAACCATTTTATTTCCCCAAATAACAGGGATCTTCCACCCACATCTTGAAAAACCCGATGAAGAGGCATAAGGCCCCGCTGTAAACACAGATAGAGATGAATAAAATTATTTTTGAAACCCATTTTCAGCTTTTAGCAGATGGTCATAATGGCGGGTTAGTGTTATAAAGTATCTCCAGGTCTGACTCCCGGCTAACTCTCACTGATCGACTTCAGGCTAAATGGGGGGAAAAATAAAAGAGTGATAATGTAAAAAATGTAAAATAGTTGAGAGGTGCTTCTGCCCTTGAGTGAGCACATCTGCGGAACTGGAGAAATCTGTTGTATCTTGCACTGACAGCGTTGTGAAACTCAGACAGCTGCCTCCACGGTAGTTTAAGCAAGCCAGCATTGAATGGAATTCATTACTCAAATAATAAAGAAGAAATTTTGATTCTTAAGATACCTCAAAGCAAGGCATGCAACCCAAATGCAGCATATTTTGCAACAATTTTTCTCATAGTCATAACAAATAAAATACTCAAAAACACTGTTTTCTTATGATACTTACAAATCCAGCATCAAACTGTTAAACAACCAGTAATTGTTGTAGATAAATATGATATTTTCTTTTTGTAAATTACTTGCCTGTACACAGTATTGGCTTATGCACTTTTATCCTTTTTCCTTTTTCTTCTTTTGGACTTTCTTATCAGACCCTGAATGTATTAATATCACCACATAGGAAGTTGAAGATATGCCCTAATTTTGTTCCTTTTCGTTGACACAATATTTTTAGCGGCATAAGTGACTGAAGAACGCTATACTTTAAAACTGTCCTGATTTACTTCTACACAGGCATATGCATGACGGGAAGTAGGGGCTGCAATCCTTTATAAGATTTAATCTATTCAAGTAATTAAGAGTTTTAAAAATATGAGGCTATAAATGGTGCATGTAAGAAAACTTACCAGTGAAAAGCAAAAGAGATTCATTTTGGTCGGCTTCTGTCTCTTGCTGCTTTAAAAAATACGATTGCCTCCCGTAGCTCTCCCTGGTTTTCACAGCTGTCTGGACAGTTCTACTGGGAGATTATTACAAAGTAAAATCCCCACCATAATCCGGGAGATTCCAAGACCATTATCGAATGAGGTCGGTCTTCACTGAACAGTTTCCTAAATCATTGAGAAACCCTGACTAATAAAACGAAAGAATGAGACTTACCATGATCTATGGAGATAGATTTCAAAGTTGGTGAAAATATCCCCAAAATCTGGAGGGAAAATATGGTGAGAACAGCTGTAGGCTTAGCTAACTAAATCAGAAATATAAAGCAAACCATATATATATCACAAAAATTAATGAATATTTCAAAATAAATATAAAGTAATGAAAAAAAAAGCATTTCTTTTTTATTAAAAAGAACATTAGAAAAGCAAATGACAAGTCAAAGAAAGTTGTTTTATTATGCAAATGAGATGCAAAACCAACTTTCATTGGTGAAAATGCACTATACAAAAAGCTGAAAGTACTGGCGTATCTGCACGTGAGCAGTGTGTGTGTGTGTGTGTGTGTGTGTGTGTGTGTGTGTGTGTGTGTGTGTAATCGTTCCTTTCAAAGGTGGTCAGTCAAGTCTCTGTCTCATCCCTGATTTCTCTTCCTTTAATTAAGAAAAAGGTTGCAGCAATTCCAGTGCTGGGGATTTACATGAAGAATCCCAAAACACTCATTTGAAAGAATAAATGCAGAGTTATTTACAATAGCCAAGATTTGGAAGCAACCCAAGTGCCTGCCCACAGGTAGGTAAATGGGTGGAGGAGGGTGTGGGGAGAGAAACAGTGATGGGTGAAGATTTGACTTGGGGACAGGGGAGAACACACAATACAGTGCACAGAGACGTGCTGTAGAAACGGACACCTGGAACCTGCACAATTGTGTTCACCAGTGTCGCCCCAATAAATTCAATAGAAAGGGAGACAAAGAAAGGAAAATGTTGAATCTTTTATATGGCAAGATACTGTAAAATAAGCACATTTTTATGGTGGTAAAGTATATGTAACATAAAATTTAACCATTTAACCATTTTTAAGTATACAATTTTGTGGCATTAAGTGTATTTATACTGTTGCACCGCCATCACTACCATCCATCTCCAGAACTTTTCATCTTGCAAAACTGAAACTTTTTATTCTTCCCTTCCCCAACCCCTGGCAACAACCACTATACTTTCTGTCTCTCTGAATCTCACTATTATAGCTACTTCATTTAAATGGAATCATATTATACTTGTCCTTTGGTGATTAGCTTATTTTACTTAACATAATGTCTTCACCCATGTTACAGAATGTGTTAGAATTTCCTTCTGTTTAAAGCTGAATGATATTTATTGTATGTATAAATACTGCATTTTGTTTCTTTTTGTTTATCTATTCATGTGATGGAAACATTTGGGTTTCTTCTGCCTTTTTGCTATTTTGACTAATGCTGCCATGAGTATGTGTATACAAATAATCTATTTGTGTCCCTGCTCTTCTTTTGAGTACATATCTCGAAGTGGAGTTGCTGGAAAGTTAAACTTAGATCTTGCAAATATGTTTCTCCTTCAGCCTGTCCTGGTTTTATTTTTCCTTTAAAAAACATTAATTTCCATTTCCCTTGGAAAAGGCATCTACAGTTGTCCTTTGTTCTTTAATTATATATTCTACTTCTGGGAATACAGCCAAAGAAAGCCAGAATAATAATTCGAAAGATTGGATGTACCCCTCCGTTCACTGCAGCATTATTTACAATAGCCAGAGTTTGACGCAGCCCAGTGTCCATCAGTAGATGAATGGATTAAAAAAAAAAAAGCTGTGATATATTTACATAATGGAATACTACTCAGTCATAAAAAAGAAAGAGTTCTTACCCTTTGTGATAGCATGGACAGACCTGGGGAGCATTATTCTAAGTGAAATAAGCTAGTCAGAGAAAGACGAGTACCATACGATTTCACTCATATGTGAAATCTAATAAACAAAATCAATTAACAAACAAAATAAAAACAGACTTATAGATACAGAGAACAGACTGACAGCTGTTGGGGCATGGGTTTGGGGGTCTGGGTAAAAACGGTGAAGGAATTAAACAAAAAAGAAAACTCATAGACACAGACAAGAGTAGGATGATTAGCAGAAGGAAAGGGGGTAAAAGTAGAAGAAAATAAAGGAGGGATAAATGGTGATGGAAGGAGACTTGACTTGGGGTGGTGAATGTACTATACAATGTACAGAAGATGTGTTATAGAATTGTACACCTGAAACCTATATAATTTTATTAACCAATATCACCCTAATAAATTCAATACACATTAAAAAAATAAAAAATAATAATTGTTAAAAACCTGGAGAACCTGACCAGGCGGTGGTGCAGTGAATAGAGTGTCAGACTGGGATGCGGAAGACCCAGGTTCGAGACCCCGAGCTCGCCAACTTGAGCGCGGGCCCATCTGGCTTGAGCAAAAGCTCTCCAGCTTGGACCCAAGGTCGCTGGCTCCAGCAAGGGGTTACTCGGTCTGCTGAAGGCCCGCAGTCAAGGCACATGTGAGAAAGCAGTCAATGAACAACTAAGGTGTCGCAACAAAAAACTGATGACTGATGCTTCTTCATCTCTCCATTCCTGTCTGTCCCTATCTATCCCTCTCTCTGACTCGTTCTCTGTCTCTGTAAAAACACAAACAAACAAACAAAAAAACCTGGAGAGTTACAGAAACAACTTCTGCTTTTGGAATGTCCTCAGTTAAGACTGCTTTGGTTTCCAGGTAACAGGCGAGACTGCGAGTGTTTACTGGAGAAGAGTTCTCACGTAAGAATTTGGTTTGTGGGCTGATGGTTGTTTGCATCGATGCAGAGCGCGGATGAAGTCAGAGTCACGGTCACTGTCTGCAGTGACCTTCCCTTCCCTCCGTGGTCAGAAGATGGGCTCAGAGGCTCAAAGCCTTAGGTTCTCACCCAGTTGCTTTAAGATGAAAGAAAGACCAATGTCATGACTGATGTCACACAGCCCTCATATTTGCTTGCCTTTTACTGCCCTGTAACTTCCTCTATTTCTGCATACTTCCCCAAGTTAGTACTTTTTTTTAATTATTATTTTTTATTTATTCATTTTATAGAAGAGAGACAGAAAGAGATAGAGAGAGAGAGAGAGAGAGAGAGAAGGTGGGAGGAGCAGGAAGCATCAACTCCCATATGTGCCTTAATAGGGCAAGCCCAGGGTTTTGAACCAGTGACCTCAGCGTTCCAGGTCGACGCTTGACCCAGCACGCCACCACAGGTCAGGCCCAAGTTAGTACTTTTAGGGACTATTATTTAAGATATATTTTGAAAAGATGTAATATTAAAACTTGATCAAAATCAAAACCGGATGAACTAGAACTTCAAGTCCCTTCCTCATAATCTTTCTTAGAAGCTATATTATTGCTTTAAATTCTAATATTTTTTAAAAATCAAGTATAAATTTTTACACATACTCAAAAATAGAATCCATAATCCCTCCACATTACCATCGCCTGTATTGAAACGTTATCAAGATATTGCACAGTTTACTCCATCTACCTCATTTTATCTTTATTTTTCTTTACTACTTAAGGACTTTAAGCCCTAGATATCATAACACTTCTCTCTTACACGCTTCACCTTTTATCTCTAACATTTTTCACATTTGCTTAGATAACCAGTGTCATTGCTACAGTTATAATTAATTCCTTCATAACTTCAAATACCCCCCTTCCCTCCCCTAAGGGAGACAGAGACAAGCCTGCAGTCCCCAGAAGGGGAACAGAAGCTGTGACTACACTGGTGGATGGACTATGGCAGAAGTATTATCATGGTAGATGCAGGACTAGCCTCTCAGAGAACTGGCAGCTTCTACAGTGTGTCCGTAAAGTCATGGTGCACTTTTGACTTTTGACGGGTCCAAAGTGCACCATGACTTTAAGGATACACTGTATTTCCTCCTACTTGGAATCCAACCATCCCGTTGTGAAGAAGCCCAAACAGCACATGAAAAGACCTAATGAAAAACATCTGAGGGCTCCCAGGACAGTGCCAGCTGCTCCCCACGTCGACGGCCAGCACCACCAGTGTGTCCACTTGAGTGAGGCCATCACAGAAATCAATCCTCAGGTCTCAGGCGAGCCACCCTGGTTATGCTGACGGAGCAGAGTGCTGTCCCCAAGAGGCCTGGCCTCACTGCAAAATTCTGAAAAAATAAACTATTGTTGTTTTAAGGGACTAAGTTCTGGAGTGCTTTGTTATGTGAGAAGATAAAATAGTTAAAGAACTTTCCGTAATTAAATTCCTCAATGATCTTTATAAAAAAGTGTCTTTTTATTTGCTCCATTTGAATCAAGAGCTAAAGAAAAAGCGACATGTCACATTAGGTTACTATGTCTCTTAAGTCTTTTAATCTAGAACTTTCTCTCTCCTATCTCTCTTTCGTTTTCTTCCTTGCCACTAACTTGTTGCAGATATTAAATCCTGTAGAGTGTATCACATTCAGAATTTTCAGTGGCATCTTTTGGTGTTGTTTAACTTATTCTTCTATGTCTGGTGTTTGCTATAAATGGAAATCAGCTTTTCTTCTACAAATGAAAATTGGTTAGATTCTGAAGCAACTTTTTACAAGAACATTTTATCGGTGATGCTGGATACTCTGTTGTATGCTGTCAGGGGGCAGTCAATATTTCTCACTTTTGATGATATTAAGATAGTTTCATCTATTGATTACTTAAACTAAATATTATTTCATTAGAAGCTACAAGATCATTTTTTAACAGTAGGTCATTCCACATTAATTAGTAAGAGAATTTTTAAAAGTAAACGTTTTTCTCATCAAGTAGTGCTATGGTTAACCTAAGACACAGTACACAGAGGAAGAGACAGGAAGACATGACAATCTCAGAGCGAGGAGTTAGTGCTCTCCTTAGTTTTCAATGGTATCTAATGAATTACCATTTTCCTTTCCACTCCTCCTTCTCTTTCCCTTCTTATTCCTCTTCTTCTTCTTTCTCTTTTTTATGACATTATAAGTTCATAGATTTTTAAATATACAATGTGCTTTGGTGAATTCTTTCATATTCTTTTCGAAGCATAATGTGTCCTGTCTTGGCTATTGAGAGATTGAGAGACTTTCAGTAAATGTGTTCTAGCAAAGAACAGGTCATTGTCCTCTGAGCTGTTGGAATTCTAGCACAACAGGATGTCCGTGTCTCATCTGGTGCATTTTCCTCCTCGGATCCAGAATCAGCCATTCATCTACGGAAACCCAACTTATTTCAATTGTTTCTGAAAGGCCAGATCTATGGGTCATGGTATTCTACTGCTCTTTCTCATTTGCGTGTTTTAGGAAAGCAGTTATTTCTTGCATCTCCAGCCCCATGTATATGTAATGATTAAAGAACTTACTTCTCCGAACCACCTACCGTAGTCCAATTGGGGTCAGGGATACTTTTGTTACAAGGACTCCTGCCATTAGGGAGGAGGTGACTACTGGGGGGAATCTAAAGAAAATACTCAGTATCTAACTTTAAAATCCTTGTAAAAATGTGTTTTTATTCTTCACCACGTAGGTTTTCTGACTCCTGTGCCTGGTAGAAGGAATATAACAAGCAAATATCCTAAGATTCTTTTTTGTAAAGGTCTCTGAGGGGTTTTAAATTACACCAAGACACCCACTCCTCCAAGCCTTTGCTAATACAAAGAGAACAGGTTCTGGCCGGCACAGAGAATTTCCCAAGGGTCTCCCTTCATTTGCTTCTCTTCTCAAATGCTGAGAATGAGCTATCGTTTTTTCTATTTCTTCTGCAGACAGAATTTCTGTACATTGTAAGCTGACCACTACTTGTCATTCCAATAAGTAGTTATTATGCTAGTGTGCAAAGAGCACACACTTTGAGCCAGGGCGACCTGCATTTTAATTAAACAATTTACTATGAAATTTTTGACAAGTCACTTAACATTTATGCATGCCAATTTCTACTTTTATACAAAAAAAGGTGATGATTGAATCTATGTTAAAGGCATTTTATGCCCTAGCTGGTGGCTCAATGGATGCAGTGTCAGCCTGGTATATGGACATTCTGGGTTTGGTTCCCAGTCAGGACACACAGGAGAAGTGACCATTTGCTTCTCCCTCCCCACCTTGTTCTCTCTCTTCTCTCCCACTTTCCCACCTTTATCCAGTAGCTCAATTGGTTTGAGCATGGCTCCAGGTGCTGAGGGTAGCTCAGTTGGAGCACATCAGCCTCAGGCACTAAAAATAGTTTGATGCTCAAGCATCAGCCTCAGACAGGGTTGCTGGGTAGAATCTGGTCAGGGTGCATATGGGAGTCTGCTTCACTATCTCTCCTCCTCTCACTTAGAAACAAAAATAAAACAAAAGACTTTTTATTTAAATTGATACCAATGTACATAAAAAATAATTGCAGGGAGAATTTAGCAAACTATTATAAATTAGTTTGGTCATTTGTTCCAATTAAAGTGCACACCAAGAGCAACCACTAAATTTTACTGTCTGTCTTAAAAAGAAGGAAGGAAGTGTGTCATGGCCAAAGTGCATCAGAATAAAAGTCACAAGGTCTGGATCCTATACCTAGCCTTAGAACTAAGCAACGTTCAAACTCAGAAGGTTTTCAGTTTCTTCATCTCCATAACAAGAAAGATAGAACAAGTCTTTCTCAGCAGTTTTCATACAGCAGCATAAAAAATACCAATGGAATTTGTTTCCTTGAAGCCCTTCCAAGTTTCCCTTCCTCCTTTAAGCTCCAAGGAGATGATATAACCATTCCTTGCATATAAGAATGCCACCATGCACCACATGGGAAGTTCTAGTCTGGAAGATATCTAAAATCCTCTAGTAGCTCATGATACTTGTAATGGATACCTCAGAGCCCAGAAAATGGAATTAGGGTTGCGGAGAGGAAAAGCCTTTTAAGTTAGCTAGAGGTAAATTTAAGTTTTTTAAATTTAAATTTTATTTTATTTTTTTAGGTGAGAGAAGGGGAGATAGTGAGGCAGACTCTCATATGCGCCCTGACCAGGATCCTCCTGGTGACCTTATCTGGGGCTGATGCTCGAGTACCGACCTATTTTTAGCATCTGAGGCTGACCTGCTCGGACCAACCAAGCTCTCCTCAGCACCTTGAGCCACACTTTAACTCATCAAGCCACTGGCTGTGGGAAGAGGAAGACATAGTGAAGGGGGAGAAGGTAGGAAAAAGAAGCAGATGGTTGCTTCCCCTGAGTGCCCTGATGGAGAATCCAACCCAGGATGCCCATATGCCAGGCCAAGACTCTATCCACTGAGCCACCAGCCAGTGCTAACTCTTATTTCAAATTAATATATTCTCCATGTTTTATTCTAGAAGCTCAATTGATTTAGCTGTCATATGGAAGGTCTGTGAGTCATCTCAAATTAATTTCTGTGTTTGGTGTAAGGTAGGAGACAAGGATTTTTTTTTTTTTATCTATCTATCCAATGGATCCAGCACTACTTATTGAGAAGACCACTGATTCTCTTCCAAAGTGGCAGCCCTACACATCCAGGCAGTTTCAGTGTGGATGGGTTTCTGGAATCTCTACCATATCTCACCAGCATATCTCTGTGCCAGGATTATACTTCTTTAATTACTACAACTTGAGTGCAAGCCTTGCTGTCTGGTGGTGGACGCACTCCAGCTTTGCTCTTTGTCCGTAATGGCTATTCTAGGTCCTTCAGGATGTGCATTTTTACAAACATGAGACTGAACACCTGGGGAGAAAATTGTCTCATGCTAGTGCTGGCTAAATAAGACCTTGTGAAAGACGTTTGATTCCCCTCTCTCCATTCCTCATTTGTAAAATATGCCGGGCTTGGAGGAGATAGACCCGAAGATTTCACATTTGAGATTTTTCTATCCCAAATCAAACAGGGAGGGAATGCCATTCATGTTCATAAATAAAGCCCAGAAAACCTCCCTGGGAGGATGGTGGCTAAATGCAGCCAAATTTCCCCTCCACAAATATTATTTTAGATTTAAAATAATGTAATTGTGAGTTTAGACACCATTTATTTCATATACTATTAAGGCTTTACTAATTCATTAAGTTTCTAACTTTATTTAAGAACAACACAACAAAATGCTTAGCTTTTATTAAAAATAACATTTGGATGATATTAGAAACGTTGACTCATATGAACATTTCTATTTGGTAAAAATATAAAAGTCTACAGTCACTGACCAATGTCACCCCAATATTTTTTTTTAAATTCATAGCAGCTGACACCACTTTTCTTCTCTAAACAGACCCTACAATCTAAAACACACCTTCTCCATGTATAAGACTAGTACCACAGTGTTATACTTCATTTTGTTCCTGGGTATTTTACTATGTAATTCTCCACATTCAAAATATTCTCCTGCTCTCTTTCTGCCAATTTTATGTGTTTCTTTAAGAGACATTATTCTGCTCATCGTCCACCAGTAACTCTATTTCATACTCTTCACCTTTTCACTTTGTACTCAGTGGCCTGCCCTGCGTTTCATATTTTATCCATAGACACACATTTTATTAAACACTTTATTCTCATCTCTCTAATTAGAGTCTAAGCTGCTTTTATTTTGAATTGTCAAGTGAGGCGTATTGTGCTTAGTGTTAGGCAACCCCAACCAGGTCTCCCGGAAGATGGCTCAGGTTGTGAGTTTCTTCCCCTCTGTGCCAGTCCTATTGTTATCTAGTGTCACGATGACCCAGAGAGGTGGTCAGTATCCCTCTCATTTTATCAGTGAGGAAGCCATGTTTATAACACTCTCAGTGTCACTTAGAGTGTCTGAGTCTCTTCTTCCACCGGGGAGATGGAGATGGGACAAATTGGCTTAGGGGCATAGCTGTTTCCTAGAAGGTGATGGGGTGGGTCCTAAGAGGCACAGAGTAGGAATAAGGTGGTCTTCTCACCAGACAAGAGACTCCGGGGCTAAAGAGAAGACAGGAGAGAAGTGATAAGATCTGATCAAGGTTTAGGCCGACAGAGCCAAGATGGCTATCTACACCAGAGGAGCAGAATTTGAAACAGAGAAAAGATGGAGCACAGTCTGGTTTGAAACAGGACTGGGGCTGCTAAGGGAGGGTGTGAAACAGCAGGGAAGAGAGCCGGTGTTTGATAAGCTTTGGCTGAATACATAAATTAATAAATAAATGAGTGGCTTGTTAGAATAAATGAGTGAAAGCCATCAAAAACTTATTTGGAGATTTGAAACCCAAATTACTGGCAAAACATTAGTACTATTTAATAAAGTTCGAGAAGTCAGGAGAAAAATGAAAGCTTAGGTGGTGCATGTTGAGATGGATTTGGACATGGGGCATCCATGAGAATGTCCAATAGGCAACTGAAAATGTGTAGAGCTCATTGGAGTCTGCAGCTTACAAAATGCTTTACCTGCTTCATCTTATCCTCCCCAAAAGAAGAAAAAAAACCCCACTAAGTGATAAAGAAATTGGGCTTACGAGGAGGTAAGTGACTTACCCGAAGTGATACAACTAAAGGGTAGATGATCTAGAATTTGAACTCAAGTCTTCAATTATAAAATTCAGTACTCATTTTATTACATCATACTTCCTCCTTAGATAAGAATGAGCAGATATCCAAAACAAACAGAAAATTTCGGATAATATTACTCTTTCCGGGCCATAAACATGATAATAGTGTAAGCTAACACGCATGGCATAGGTGACAAAAACCAGAGATTTATCAAGCACAGCAAGCAGACTTCCCCCTAGGTTAAAGCTTCTTTAAAACTTCTTTCCAAGAGTGACTTGCCCACTGTAACCTGCCTGCTGTTATGGACAGAGCCGAAGAGCTGAGAGATGCCCCGCTTGCCAAAAAATTCTGCTGGAAGCTCTTAAGTGGATTAAAATTTCGTGGCACAAAGTAAAAGCCCAACAGCATAGTAAAAAATTCCACTTCAGCTGAAGACCTTCCTAAAAACTCAAAAACAGAAGTGGAAACAACACGTTCAGGAAGCTTCGTGAGGAAGAAGATGTAAAAGAAATGACACAAGATACAAGCAAAGAAAGAAAATATTTGAAAATCTACCAAGCAGCTGGAACAGGAGTTGAGGGAGAAAGCAAATCTCTGAGTACTACTGATTTTCTAGAAAACTCTTGAGAGCTTTTTATTTTTTTTTAAGATTTTATTTATTGATTTTACAAAGGGAGGTGGTGGGGATGGGGAGTGAGAAGTATCCGCTCATAGCTGCTGCACGTTAGTTGTTCACTGACTGCTTGTCATATGTGCCTTGACCCAGCAAGCCCAGGGCTTTGAACTGACCACCTCAGCATTCCAGGTCAACGTTTTATCCACTGCGCCACCACAGGTCAGGTGAGAGAGTGTTGTGTTTCCTTTTCTAAGTGAAATAACATAAATTATTTATTAGTTATCTATTGCCGCAGGACCGGCACCCTGATGTCTCCTGCATTCTATCAGCCAAACGAGGTCACCATGAAAGCCCAGATTCAAGGGGTGAGGAAGTCCATGCTGGCTTTTAATAAGAGAAGCTTCAAAGTCACTTTGCAGTGGCTACAGACACAGTGGCAAGTACGGTTGTAACTATTTCTTTAATGGTAACCAGTATGACTTTAGGCAATTCACTTCACCTCTCTTGACCAGCTATTTCCTAAGATTCTTTCCAATTCACTTCCGTGAATGCAATGACTTCCAAAGCTGCCTTTCAGGCAACATTGGAGGGATTTTAGTTAACTCAAGAAAAAGGAATTTCCAAGAAAATGGCATGTAGTTGCTTAGCTAAGTATAAAGTCACTTTTTAAAGGGCAAAGATGCTATATAGAATACTGGAGGGAAAGAGGATGTCATAAAATTAAACATTGTAGTATTGCAAGTCAGAAAAGATTGAAAATGGCTAGTTTAGCCATTTGACAACACTAATATAAGCCATCCGGAGAGATTAAAAATACAAATGTTAGCAACTGAACTGTCCATTTTATGTCCTAAATGACCCAGCATGGTGTTGGCTCATCACCAACATTCTACTTTATAGATCTGTCTTCATCAATAATTCAGGGTGTGAAAGTGCCCAATGTCAGAATTACTTGGACTGACTGTTAACATAGTTTAAATTAAGTGGTTAATTGCTTCATCTTCTATTTCACTTGGACCATAAAGATTCAATTGATTCTATCAAGACCAAACTTTAGCCAAGCAGATTCTAAGAAAAGAAGTCAGTCAACCAGTCAGAGGTGCTTCCTGTCTCAATAGGCAGAGAAGTAGCACACTCATGTTAGAACCCCTGACTGCAGACTGATGAGGAAACAATGGCTAAAATACAAAGTGCTATTGCCCAGAAATAAGAACAAGTCTTCTATGAAAGCTAAAAAAAAATGAGAGGAGCTTTTTTCTATTGGTTCTGTTCACAAATTCAGTAAGCTTTGTTTGTGTGTGTTCTTTTTTTTACTATAGAATACACAGTTGAAATGTCCAACTACTAGAATCTGAAGATTCTTTGATTAGATCTTGCCTCGCTAGAAGCAGGCTAATGAACGTAACCCTAACTACCCCCATTGGTAAGAAAACATGTCTGAATTTAGCACATGTTGAAGCTTATGAAGTTCCACAGTCAGACAAGAATAAAGAAATGCTCAGATCTAAATTGGGCTGTGGCGTGAGAAAACCATTTCCTTGAGGTTTGCATGTTCATCGTCTTAGTTCTCAGAACTCAGACAGCTGTCTCTTGGACGTTAGGAAATTAGACACCAAAAAAGAAGATCTGAAAACCTAAAACCTGCTAAGTTTGTACATAGCAGACAGAGGTCAGCCAGAGCTATTTTTAGGATTGGTATCAAGAGCTGTGGGGGTTTTTGTTTTTGTTTTTCTGCAGAGAAGGGGCCAATGTTAGACCGGTCAATGGACACATCTTAGGTAAGACTTAGAGATGTTAGTAAATTGGTGTAAAGAAGTAACAATCTGCTTCACCGAAACCCGGAGCATTTATTGACTTGTTTACTGCTAGGAGGATGAGTAGTTATCCACACACATGACGCAGTCTTTATATTTTCAAAATAGAAACCCACACAATTTAGATGCCGTTGGCAAGGGGAAACTGCGAAACAAAATAAAAATTGCGTTTTAGAAAATAAGCTCGTTTTCTTTGCGTTCTTTTACCCGTTGCTTCCTAAAATGCTTGAAAACCATTAGCAGCATAAACTTTAGAGAAGCACTTCCCAAATTGGCTCCCCCGCCCCATTTTCCTCACTACCAGTCTTCGGTTATATTTCCCACCTTCCTCTGCTGGGACACACTGAGAGCTGAGAGCCAGGGTTGCATCTGTAGCAAATGCCCTGACTTTCTTACGAACCTTAATTTTCAGGAATGCCTCTCACAACAGAGAAAAAAAGAATTGGATACTACATCCTTCTTCCCAGCTTCCTGACTTCCTTCACCCCTTCATTTTTCTGGTATAGGAAGAATTTCTCTTTAACCTGACAATGTAAGGATCAACTCCTGGCTTTGCTCATGATTTCACCCACTGCCAGCATCTCTTGTAGAGCCATGACCTTACACTACAAACTGATGCATGTCCAGCCACTTCACGCTACATGAGTGGTGGTCAATCCTGCCTTTAGAAATGCACTCCAGAAGCACAAATTCAAAAGAATATATACACCCATACATTCACTGCAGCATTATTCACAATAGCCAGCATTTGGAAACAGCAGAAGGTGCCATCAGTAGATGAGTGGATAAAAAAGCTGTGGTACATCTACACAATGGAATACTACTTGGCCATAAAAAGAAGAAAACCTTACCTTTTGCAACAGCATGGATGGATCTGGAAAACATTATTCTAAGTGAAATAAGCCAGTCAGCGATAGCAAGTTCCATACGTTTCCTTTATATGTAGAAGCTAATGAACAAAATAAATGAAAAAACAAAATAGAAACAGTCATAGATTCAGAGAACAGACTGGCAGTAGTCAGAGGGGATGGGGATGGGGATGGGGGGATGGGTGAAAAAGGTAAAAGGATTAAGCAAAGAAAAAACCTTCTAGACAGACAACAGTGTGGGGATTGCAGGGGAGAATAGGGTAGGGGGAGATGGAGAAGGGTAAAGGGGTGAGGAGACGGATGGTGATTTGGGATGGTGAACACACAATACAATATACAGATCATGTATTGTAGAGTTGTGCACCTTAAACCTGCATAATTTTATTAATCAATGTCACCCCAATAAATTCAATTAAAAAATAAATAAATAAATAAGAGCAGCCTCTCTCTATCTTTAAGTCTGATTTCCACTCACCATTACTTTCTTTTTCTTTCTTTCACAGTTAAGTTCTTCCAAAGATTTGTTTATAATCACTTGGTCCCTTCATCTTTTTTTCTTCTATCTGCCACAGTCAGAATTTTGTTTGTTGCTGAGCTTTGCATGTTCTTTATATATGTTGGATATTAACCCCTTATCGGAGCTGTTGCTTGCAAATATCATCTCCCATTTAGTTGGCTGCCTATTTGTTTCATTGCCAGTTTCTTTTGTTGTGCAGAAGCTTTTTAGTTTGATATAGTCCCATTCATTTACTTTTGCCTTTACATTTCTTGCCTTTGGGGTCAAATTCCTAAATTGTTCTCTATGGCCAAAATTTTCTAAACAAAATTTAAAAATTAAAAAAATATATATAGTATATTGATATAATGATAAAAAAAGAAGAATTTTGTCCCCATCATTCTAAAGAAAGTGTGGAAGGTTATTCATGATTCAGAATTTCCCAATCCAATAGCCATGGCGATGTCACGTTTCTGTGGCTGTTGCCACAGTTGATGGCTGTCGCCCTGCGAGAATGGATAACTCCTTCTCCTGGTCTGCAGCTCTTCCTCTTGAACTCCTTCTTTGCACTCCATAGCGTGGTGCTCTAGCTTACATTTCCCCGGGAGCTGACCCACATCGCTTAGTTGGGAGGATAAGGAATAGTGAACAGTAAGGGAGGGAGTGGGCAACTGATACAGACACAGGAGGACGAGGTGACTGGAGCTTAATCCTACTGGGATACTCGGGGAAATGCCACAAAACTGGTATCTTATTCCACAGGAAGGGACAGTGTGCTGGTGTGTGTGTGTGTGTGTGTGTGTGTGTGTGTGTGTGTGTGTGTCTGCTGTGTGTCCACTCGGTCTGCTCCTGGGAGGTAGGGGTGGTCTCACTCCCCTTGGCACTTCAGGCCTGTCTGCTGCAAGTGGCCAGAATGACCTACAAATTCTCTGAGGCTCCTGGGCACACCCCGAAGTTGGCACTGGAGCACAGTGAAGTAGTGAAGATACTGGCGATGTGGGTGAGATTCTGACAGCATCTGCTACAAATGGCACACAGATGCCATTTGCTCTCTTTACTGCACAGCTTTCTTCCACCCTAGCTTCTGTGGTTTCCCGCCTGGCCGTTCTCTTGAACGTAAGGCTCACACCATTATGGAAAACTTTGATCTTGTGTATTATATGTTGTGTGCTTCAGATCTGGGTCCCTCTGGAATGCCTTTCTCCTCTTTGCTGGTGATTTATGCCAATCCGGACACTCCCACAGGTAATAACCAATCCTTCCCTTGAATCCGCACTGTGAACTGGACGCCGATGGATCCTACAACCTTGAACACCTTGCTTCAGGGTACACACTTGTCTATGCTACTAAACAAGCTGTGTGAGCCAGAGGAGCAAATTCAGGTCACACCACCACAAATGTAAAGCAATTGATTTTAAGTGAATAATGCCTTCCATAATTATGTGTAAGAAAGTTGTCTGCTGTACAGATGTACCTTATTGAACAAAGTGAGCGCCAGCATATACGAGTAAAATCCAAAGGTATGAAAGCCAAGCGCTGGGCTTATGAGACATTATGAGAAGAGTTTCATTGAAAGAGTTAATTTTGTAGAACTTCAAATTATAACTTTGTCTTTTGGAAGCGCTCACTTTTATAAACATACTAAGGAAACTGCAACAATAGAAGATGTTGAAAATAACTAGCCAGCCCCCTCCCACACACACACACACATTGCTACAACACGATAGTAATGGCTCAAATGGGACTCATGAGTCCTGGGCAGCACCACATACTGGGGGCTGACCGTAGTCCTTCACTGATGATGGCAGCAGTCTGTATTTGTCAAGAGGAAGGCGGATTAGGGGCATCCTGCTGAATGTCTGAGAGTGAAGGTTCTGCAAACATTGAATGCCACAACAGCAAGGTGCTCTGGGATCGTATTAAGCAAGAGTCTCTGAAAGTGATAAACTTGTCCACTTATTACTACTGTCCGAGCACAGGGGTCAGCATCACCTCTGGAAGCCAAAGCCATCAATTTGACATAAACGGGCCCATGAAGTAAAAATACTTATTTTCAAAGAGTGACCTCATTTGCATGTTGGGAGGGCATCGTTTGAGCTAATGTTTTGGACTCCCAGGCCTTTTGAGGGTAACAGAAAGGACATAAAACCTGCAGTAGAAGACCTTGGCACCCACTTGGCTGGCATCTCTTATCAATAAATACTATCATACCCGCTGTTCTAGGAACCGGCCAAGATCTTAATTTTAACTTGTATTTAATCAGTCTCCTGTCTCCATGCCAACTAGATCAAATACTGGACATTGGCTAGGGAGAATATTGATATTGCACAGGGAGAGTGCAGAGCGGTGCTACAGGGCCCTCTCTGTGCCTTAGTATGACCCGGGGGGGGGGGAGAGGTAAAGCCAGAGAGGCTCGAACCCCGCCAAGACTAATTAAAACAGATTGGACCCAAGAAGTTTGAAATCTCTTCCAAGTGATTCCAATGTGCCTCTGGGTCTGAAAAGCACTGACCAGCAGCGTTGGCATCACCTGAAAACTTGTTTAAAATGCAAATCCTCTCACCACTCTAGACCTAATTAAAACTGAAATCCCAGAAATTTGGATTTCAACAGACCCTCCAAATGACTCTAATGCCGGCAAAAGTTTTAGAACCACTGTTCATTACTACTGATTTTTATTTTATCCTCAGAGTTTCTTGTTAAGCTGGGATCTATTCTGCCACAGAAACAACATCACACAAAATACTGCTCCTAAACTTATACTCGTCCTGAAGTCTGATAGAGGAGCCATTCATGGAAAAGGGAAGGAAAAGCCATTTCAAAGCACATGGATTTATAATTCAGACACAGATTCCAAACCGGTATTGCACACTCACTACAGGCTTGACAATGAGTAGCTGCTGACATTCTCCAAGATTTTGTTTCCTCAACTTTAAACAGACATCTCACTGGATCTCGGGGGCCCTGCTCAGATCCCTGCTCCAACACATGAGCAACTCATCCAAGACCATTTCCATTCAGTCTCTCTTTCTGCCAGCGAAGACCTCTGTTCCCATCTTGAAGCACAATTCACAGAGAACGAAGTGAATCACAGAAAGAGGACTGGAAAGACTATCAGAGCTCCTAAAATCCATCTATCTATCCATCTATCTATCTATCTATCTATCTATCCATCTATCATCTATTTTTTTTCAGATAAAAAAACTCAATGAGCCTGACCTGTGGTGGCGCAGTGGATAAAGCGTCGACCTGGGAACACTGAGGTCGCCAGTTCAAAACCCTGCACTGGTCTGGTCAAGGCACATATGGGAATTGATGCTTCCAGCTCTTTTCCCTTTCTCTCTTTCTCTCTCTCTCTTTCTCTCTCTCTGTGTGTGTGTGTGTGTGTGTGTGTGTGTGTCTCCTCTCTAAAATGAATAAAATAAAAATAAATTAAAATTTAAAAAAAATGATCTACCTCCAATAAAAATGTAAAACATAAATTAAAAAAAAAAAAAACTCAATGAGAGTTTAAGGAGCTTGATTCAGCCACATAATTTATTTGGTATTAGAGCCACAGAGTAAACCCATTTCTCTCTTGACTATGAGCTTAGCATTCTCCTTTGTGTCCATCTTATTAGAGGAGTTTTGACAGAAGAGCAGAGGCAGGGAGACCCTTAAAGAAACATCAGGACACAGCTTTGCCCACCAGTTCTGCCAAGGCATCCTAGGCTGGCTTAAGCAAGTCACCTTCCAAAACTTTCTGACTGCGACAGCTAAACATTTTAAATAAATTATTTAGAATAATTTGATTGATAAGAAAATGTGTTTCTATTGAAAGTAGCTAAAAGTGACCAAAGTAAAAACTCAGTCCTCAGGTTTCACAGGTTGAAGAAAGATTATAGGAATACATGACTGTTCACTCTCTTTGTTGTTATAATTTGCCACGGGGAATTCTGGAAGCCTTCCTGGCTTACTTACTCTTACATCTCAGTGGGGAGTATGTGGAGACAGGCCCCTCCTACCCTGCCGAGCCTGAGAATCAGGGTAGCCAGCTTGCAAAAAGGGCCAATCCCTGACTGCAAGCCCCAGAGGGGGCTGAACCAGCCCCTCCTGAATCTGAGAGAGGCAACCTCACATACTGCTCACAATAAAAATATAAATACTGCCCTGGCCTGATAGCTGGGCTGGTTAGAGCATTGTCCAAACCACAGAGTGTCATCAGTTTGATTCCTGGTCTGGGCACATACAGGAACAGATTAATGTTCTTGTCTCTCTCTCTTACACACACACATACACAATTCAATACATAAAAATGAAAGAAAAAAAAACCTGTTAAATCTGTCTAAATAAAATTTTTAAAAATTGAAGAAAAAATAAAATAATAACATTTTTAAAAATTAAGAAAACATTATATATATATATATATATATATATATATATATATATATATATATATATATATATATATATGTAAATACTAGCCTAGATCCATCTGTCATCTTTTTCATGATGTTACCCACACTCCTCACTCACTCCCATACACACCTCACAGAGCTCTCTTCCAAGTGCTCTCTAACTCACATGCAACCGGGAACCCTTCAGCAGTATAACTTTTATTTTCTTAGTGAGAATCATCCCACAACTTCCGAGCAGGCGTCTGATCATGCCATCCTAGCTCTCTCAAGTATCGGCTAGTTTTGCTGTTCGGAGTTGTGTTAGAGAAATGTTGAAAGGCCCAATTTGACATTTTCAGCACAATGAAAAATCTTTGGCCTCTTGGAATAGGGAGTCAGTCAATACATCTTTAAGTCTGTAATTCACTTGTTTCCAAATATCTGAAATGAGCACAGCGATCTCAGAGTGAGGCTCACGCCCCGAGAAACAGGGTGACCGCAGAACAACCACATGGCTTGTGCAGGTCATCGAGGGCAGGCTTCCAACAAAGGGTTGCATGAGGTCAGCCTGGGACAAGTCAGAACAGAAGTGGCTCTTCCACATGCCCACAGATCCACATTTGGGCCAAAATTCTTCCTATTGAAAGGAAGAGCCTCCTGGGCTCCCGCCTCTGCTCTCACTGGACCTTGCGCCAGTACACCTGGCTCTCTCCTCAAGAACTAGATTGTGGCCGAGGCCCCAGCAAGGTTGTTGTGCAGAACGCCATCATTGACGATGTGGTTTTTGTTTGATTGTTTGCTTGCTTGCCTTGGAAACACTTGTTAAAGAAAATGAGTTAGGTGGTCGATTTATCATCAGTAAGTCACTAAGAGAGACTGAGAAAATGGCACTACCCTAGGAATTGCACAATACAAATAAATCACAAGAAAAGCGATAACTTCTGGAAGCTTATTCTGAAAAGAATATAACAAACACACGGGCTACCTATGAGGATGTAAGAGTCTACCACATATGTCAACACAGAGCCAGGTGATCACTGGGTGGATGGAAGACCGGAGAGTTGTGATTTACTCCTTATCTTACGCCCTCAGGCTGTCCCGGCCAGGACCTGACGCACGTGAACCACCTCCTACGTACTCAGAGGGGTCGCTTGAGTTGTTATTGCAAGGGAGACATGTTAAAACTTGAAATAAAAACTTGAAGAAATAGAAAAAGGCAAAGATTAATCTGTGAACAAAGCAATACAGTCGGCCCCAGCTGGAGCTTGTAGAGCAGGAGCATGGGGTTTACTGGTATGTAGAATGCAACCAGTGATCAGCTGACATTGATAAGCTTTGCACTGAGATAATGATGGGGGGGGGCAGTTCTCCTTTCCTTAAGCAGCTTATAAACTATTGGTGGAGAAGAGGAAACCACAGCCGCACAGGAATTAAAGATAGTATCAGGAACAGGTGCACACACAAAACAGAAGGCAGTCGCTATAAAGTCCTAAAAATTAAACAGAGGTTGGACAGAAGTCAGTGACCCAGTTTAGTGGGAAGGGGTGTGAGTGAGGACAGGAAGAAATGTCCCAGGAGGACATAAGGAGGGAAGGGCGAGGGCAGAGGTCGCGTCCGCTACGGGAGGGAGGAGAGCACAGTGCGAAACGGAACAGGACGACAAGGTACAGGACGGACGGAAGGGAGGCTCAGGACATTTCATTTTGAAGCAAATTAAAACAAGGAGTTCTTTTTAAAGTTATTTAAAGAGAGTGACATAATCAAAAAATTATTGCAGAAGACCATTCCTGCCACTTTCAACTAGAGAAAGAAAATTAAAAAACAAAACAACAGTTGAGGTCTAACGACCTTTTTAATTACCCCATTAAATTTAAAGCATCCATGGAGAACAAACTTACATCAAAAATTTGAAAGATGTTTACAACGTTTTATCAGATGCCCAAGAGTTCTTGGCAGGAAACGTGAGGCCCCCTGCGCACAAGACCATGTCGCCTGATTTAAAGACACCCACAAAGAAGAGAAAAGGAAAAAGTCTTCCTCCGTAGGAACAAATAATGTGTTCTACTTCTGCCAAGGTCATTCTACATATACAGATGGCTTCGCAGGCTCAGTGTGGTTAACTCCTTTGGCAGAGAAACACAGATTTCCATCAAATCCTTTCCCTGCTCGCTGATTCTGGCCCCCAGCCTTGCTTCATCCTGACACTTACAAAAATAAAAGATAAATAAATAAACTGTGCTACATTGTTCGTTGTCATTTCCATTTTGCTTTCTGGAATTCGAATATTTTCTGCAGCAGTTATTAGTGGCAACGTACAGATGACGCCGGTTCGGTGTTATCTCAAAGAAGCAGGGTAACCGCATCTTAGTCCCAACCTGCTCAAGTTCTGTGGTCGAGGAAAGTCTGTTAACACAGCTCGCCTTGGCGAGGATTCACCCCAGTGGTTGTCATTTTTCTGAAGACCCATCGAGCAGCCTGGCCTGGGTTTGAATTTATGCAAAAAAGCCTCTTACCCAGGTGAGTTGCACATTGTTTCCAGCTCATTAGAGATGTTTTGGACAACTTTTTAAATGAGGTTTGACATCTGACTACCACCGTGTATGTGACTTTCTCCACCATGTCACCCTCCCCCCACCTCTGCTTCCTTTTCTCTTACTCATTTCTGGGACTGAATCATCTGATCTTGTCCCTTATATGACGATGCTCTACTTTGATTAATCTCTCCCATCAACCCTCCTTCCTGAATCCTCTGATTAAATCTGGTCTTCTTCCCCCCCAAACCTTCCCCTGCCCTCCATAATGCATGGGACCTGTTAGCAGCTATTAATTATTAAAAAAAAAATGTTACTTTCTGTCATGCTTAAGTTAGTCACTACAGTTTTCTGTCGACCATGTGGCTTCTATTAAAAATTATTGAACCTAATTAAGAAAAGCTTTCAAACACCAAATTCTAAAAGCTATAAAAATATTCTTTTTCTATTACAGTGACAAACTTGCTAGGTGGGAGGAGGAAACAGACACAATATCCTGACCAAAATGCATCGTTTCATCCTATTCGAAATGCCTTATGGCACTCAGCACCAGAATGAAGAAATGGGATTTAAATCGACACTAGAAAGAGATTGTAAAAGTGCTCGTCGTTATTTTCAAGAAGGGGTTCTTCTCACGGGTATTTCTGACCCTCGCAGTCAAAATTCTGGTGTCATTCCGCCTATGTCAGACCTTTCCACAGTATTATTATTTTCATGAACAGTTAAGCACAATTATTATTGGAAAGTGACACACACACACAAAATAATCAGTTGTTTGATTCAAAATAAAAAATAAATAAAAGCCCAACAACTGAGTGGACTGACTTCTCACCAATGTGACTGAATCCATGGGGAATCTGGTCACGGTACAAGTACCCTCTTGAGGGAATCTGCTCTCTAATGCATTTTCTGATGCCTGTGAATTAGCTGACACCGCCTAAAATAAGGCATGACCTTTATAAGCTGAAGTAGCCAGTGGGTCTAAATAGGATAAAGTAAGACCAGAGTGCCAGGTGCAGCTCACATCCATTAGGTAAGAAAATAGAAAATACACAGACAGAGCTAGACTGACGTGTCTAGGCCAGGAAAGCATTTGAGGTCACAGCTGACCCCTCCGGAAACCTGGCATGGTAGCTAAGAGAAGTACAATTTTTAGTTGTATTACTAGAAGGACAGCATGTCAGGAAACATGAAGAAATCTGCATTAATAGTTACCAAGCAGAGCTGACTTGCAGCTAGTAAGCACCAGAGTGATGTATGGGTAAAAATGATCATGCCAACTGGTTAAAGCCCTTCAGTGTTAAATATTTAACACTTTGTAAAGCTGTGTTTATTGAGGGTACTATTTTGACAGTGATTAAAGGGAGAGAATGATTATTTTATAGTCATACAGGCCTCCGAAGTGCTAGTTGTAACTAGGCTAGGGTCCTTTGTTCTGATTCCAAGAGTTAGACTAAATAATATTGATGATCACTTCTGGCTCTGAAATTCTGACACTCGGGAACTTTGTCTCTGAATTTTTCAAACTAAATAATTTCATATCTCAATTAAACTATGAAATAAGGTGTACGACATTTATACAAGACTTGTGTCTAAAATAATTCCAAATTTAAATATTTAAGAATATTTTATTTCTGCCTGACCAGGTGGTGGCATAGTGAATAGAGCGTTGGACTGGGATGTGGAGGACCCAGGTTCGAGACCCCAAGGTCGCCAGCTTGAGCGCGGGCCCATCTGATTTGAGCAAGCCTCACCAGCTTGAGCCCAAGGTCACTGGCTTGAGCAAGAGGTCACCCGGTCTGCTGTAGCCCTTGGTCAAAGCACATATGAGAAAGCAATCAATGAACAACTAAGGAGCCGCAACGAAGAATTGATGTTTCTCATCTCTCTCCCTTCCTGTCTGTCCCTCTCTGTCCTTCTCTCTGACTCTCTCTGTCTCTGCCACAAAAAAAGAATATTTTATTTCTTATATTATTTCTATGTGTATATGTGTGTGAATGATATGCCTCTCCATAACAAGAAAGAGGTTTATAAGTAAAATAAAAATAAAACTTATTGTCATTTAATAAACCAAGAATTGTTTGGGAGCACTAATGTGGACATGTACTTTTCCTTTCTATCAATCAATATTTATTTGTTTCATTGAAGACGTAGTATGCTCCGGGAGCAGTGAAGAATGTATATACTGGGTGAAGAAAGCGAAAGTCACCCAGAGTGACATTGACAGAAAAAAAAGAATTGTCTCTACTTTCTTCCTGCCTAAGCGAGCATTCCTCATAGTCCTCTGACTACCTCTCACTCAATTATAAGGGAAGAGATGTGAGGCTGATGCAAAACTTGAGCAGATTTTCACCAGAAGCTTTCCTGCACACGCCACGCGACACCTTATTATTAGTGTAGAACTAATGGAAAGTGCGTAGAACAGATTTAGAATGGTCAGTAAGCCCTCCGCAGGATGTTCCTTTAGCGTCGCTCATCTGAGAAGCAGAGTAAAAATCCTAGTTAAATACTCTCTCAGGCATCGTCTGAGCAGTGCCTCAGAGGTGTGTTGATTACAGAAGGTTTATTAGGCTAATGCCTTTATTTATTAATATCTTTTTAATATTTTGAATTTATTTTTAATTGCTTGGGATGACACGGCTCACCAAACCATACGGGTTTCACGTGTACAATTCAATATAACACCATCTACACACCGCGTCGTGTACCCTGCACCCCGAACAAAGTCTGCTTCTACCTCTATTTCCTCCCTTTGCCCCCCTTTCCCGACCTCCACCCCTGTTCCCTCCTGGCCTTCACCACCCTGTTGTCTGTGTCTATGTGTTGTGTATATAAGTTTTTAGCTAATCTCTTTGCCTTTTTTCATCCAGTCTCCTCACTCCCCTCCTCCCTGACAGCTGTCTATCTGCTCTATGTGTCCGTTTGTCTGCTTCTACTTTGTTCACCAGTTTATTGAGCTTCTTTTTAAAAAGCATATACACTAGTATAAAAAATGGAGAGTTAAAAAAAAGGAAAGAAATGGGGAGTGAAGTCTCTATGTCGCTATGTTTCTACGGTAAACCTCGGGCAAGTAAACTAATTCTCTTGAAGTTATTCAACCATTACATAAAACACACACACACACACACAATGTGATGAAGAATACCAATACCAAGTAGAAAGCAACAAAATTAATTCTGGTTAGTAAAAATTCACATTTCTTTGAGACGCTTTTCTTTTTTGAGATTAGAAAAGGTGAATGTGGGGAGGCATAAGACATTTTTTTCCTTAAGAACACAGAACTACTGAACAGGGGGGATTTATTTAATGTGGAAAGTCACATTATTGAGATTAGACATCTCCTTTCCAAGGTGCTTCGGGGAGATAATGGCTTTATACCTATAACTCAGGGAAGGCATTGGTTTCGCCTGGTAACAAAAATGAGCCTGAAGACTGCAGTTAACACCTTCATCTCTACTTAGTGCATGATAATTTTAAGAATAACTCTAAAAAATTTTTTTTTACATTACCCTCATTTCTAATTTTCTCTCACAGAGTTGACTCTGTATGAACATAGTTGCTTAAAAATATAGTAAATTTTAAGAAAAACAAAGCATAGAAAATATTTTCTCCATTCCATTAAAGAATAACACAGAATACCATTTTTGTACTAATAACTACAATCAAGGCAGAAGATAATGAGAGCCCTGCATTAAATGGACAGAAATGTTGGAAAGCAATTCTTCATCTGTATAATAGGTATGATGTCATACCTTAGTTTAAAATAAGAAAGCAAGGGATGTTTAACATTCATTTTGACCACGCTCTGTATGCTCATTCTAAGGAGGAGTGGAAAGAGAGAAATGTAGATACTCAAAAAGTAGAGGTTGAGCGTATTCATCTCACCTTTGAATAAGCCATGACCTCATCAGCAAAGTTCTCAGACTCTGCCCCTACCCTTCCTGTTAAAGTTAGAACATTACAATCTCATTTCTAACCTCCATTGCACTATAATCACAACCAAATTTGAATCTCCTCAATCTGATGTCTTCATGGTCAGGGAGAGAAGTCATAGGTGCTCTTAGCCCTGGACCAGAACCCAGGAGCCTGAAGCCTAATATGGTGTGATCAGGACACCTGTCCGGGGCAGACCAGCACAATGGGCACTGCCTTATCTTAAGACAGTGAGTGGGTTGTTCAAAGTCTACTCCTTTCTCCAGATTCAATTCTAATCCCACTTACTCCAAAAAGCTTTCCCAGATTTCTCCAGCTTAGAATGGCTGCCTCCCCTGAATTCACAATACTATAGAACCTGTCCATGTGAAAAATTTATATTGCCTTTTGTTATCTAGCAGGTGATATTTTATACCATTATATGTGTTTTACATTTCAGCCTTGCAATTAGATTTCTGATTATTACAGTTGCCATTTTTTGAGTGCCTATTATGTGTTAAGGAGCATTTATGTGTTTAAAATTTTACATCAAACCTACATAGTAGTCACTCTCCTTGTTTTACAGATGAGTAAATGAGGCACAAAGGTTACATTTCTTACTTGAGGCTATATAAATACTATGTACCATAATGGACTTGGAATCTTACATATTTAGAAGACGGAGATTATTGTTGAAATTCTTGCATATCCCCTGGGCTACCTTTACAGTACTTTACATATTAGATAAATAAAACATTATTTTCTAATCTGATTGGTTTTAATCACTGACTTAGAACTTCCCAGTTTATCATAAGTAACATTCTACAGCATCAACCAAACTAGAATTTATTGCTGTGTTATACAGGGCACAGAGCAGACTGGCAGTAGGCCAGGACAATCAGTAGATGATAAGAAATGTAATTCTTGAGAAGGAAAACAAATACAGTTCATATGCTATAGAAATTGATTTGGGCCAAGACTATCTCATTGAAATGTGAAAGAATGGAAGTATTTCAGTAAGAAACATGAAAGAATATGAGAACTTTCTCTTTAGATTCCAGCAGTAAGGTTCCAGGACATCTGAAATCAAGAAGTTGATCAATAACAATGGTTATAAAGAGGATACTATGAAAATATTTAACAGGTAGGAGATGTATCTGATGGATATGTGTCATTCAGAACAAAGAAAACAAGCATTAGAATGAATAAGAACCGTGGACAACTGGCCCAGCCATCCTAGTACACGTTGCCTGAGCATCAGTCATGACTTTGAGGTAAGGATTGGCTAGAACACTGACTGAACAAATACCTCTTTCATCCCTCAGCATGGATCAAGTTTAGTCTGCTAGGATTGTCATATTCTGACATTCTCAGGCCCTACCACCAGCATGCTTAAACCACTGTGATTCATTCAGCAGACACTTAGTGTGACATGCACTGTATTAAACACTTAATAGGCAAAGACAAATCAGACACCATTCTTGCCAGGAGTGCACAATCTGGGAGAGAAAGATCTTCGCCAAAGTTATCCTTGGTCCAACTCTGGAAACTATTCAACCAATGAAAGGATGAAGATAACATGCTTTCATAAGAAGTCCATGGTGTAATTAGGTTTGTGTTCTCTCTAAAAGTAGACCTTAAGGCAAGGGTTACATGCAAACTTAGAGAGAGTCATCACCAACAACTCACCAATAAATCTCTCATATTTAGATACTTGGAGCAAAATCAAATTCTATCACCTGCTTGTAAAAACATTACAACTAAATCATGGCCATGATCGTGCATGTCTGAGGAATGTCATTTTTGTGTATAACCTGCCCCTTTTCGGAGGGAGGTAGAGAGATGATAGAAAAAAGGCTACCAATAAAGGGTGCATTATTAGGCCAGTTGCTACAGTGGATGACTAAAATTTAACCCCTGAGACACACAGAATTCCCCTGGCCAGTCAGTCTTCGATGTTCGCTAGTTATCAGTTAAAGGCTGCCTCTGCAATCATTTCCCAAGGGCAGTTCTACAGCAAAGACGTTAATGGTGTGATTTAGCAGTTGGCCTGCCTTCTGTTGAAATGAAAAGGTGATCCAAGAAAAAATGGATGATGCCCCAACAATCTCTCTACTGCAGCATTTTATCTGACAGTTACTAATCCTTACAAAATTAACACATTAGATACAGCTCTTGTCAAACAACACACATTGGAGATCTGCTTTTATTACGGCAATGTGATAGAGACCCAGAGACAACAAAGAGTTAGATGGAATAGAGAGTTTATTTCTTTCCCTTTTACATTACTGAGCATTAGCCCCCAATATGACGAATGTTTGCCTTCCAGAAATTGACAGTCTAATTTTATGAGACAAGTTGTAAACACACTTAGCATCTATGATAATGTGAGGTATAATTAGCAATTTTTTTACTTGCAGGCAACAGAATTTCATTCTATGTAATTCATTCAAACAATTAAACTAGATTTGTTTAATGTTGACTTTTGGTTTCCCAAAAAGACTACCAGAAAAACATGTTGATCAAACAAAGCTGTTTATTAGACCTACTGTGCTAGAGAAGGTCTACATTTATAGGATTTTAAGGCCCGGATATAGGGATTGTAAAGCAAGTTAGCAAGGCAGAAAACTATTTGGGCAAGATTTATAGCATAATAGTTTAGATGAAGTCAGCACAGTGAAGCACGGGCTTTGAAATGAATCTTGATGAGTAAAATGTTAGTCCTGAATTTCATTGGTTCACAATCTTATCTTCAGGCCTAGTATATCCCAGAACAGGTAGTAGGCCACATTGGCTGGCTCTCCAAATTGCCTAGCACTGGGACAGGGAATTAATTGTGTTAGCTTTAGTTCTCATTAAAGTGTTCACGGATTCAAAGGAACAGCCACATCTCAGAAGGATAAGACCCAGAGTATCTTAGAGGACGTGATGGCATTAATGCATACTGAGTACCCCCAGGCACACATTGCTGTCTGAAGACTTGGTCCCTACCAGCTTTCACTCCTGAGTGTTTCATAGGAAGAGTCGAATTCCCAATAGAGTACGAATAATTGGTCTAGTGTGGGACATGTGCCATCACTGTGGTCAAGAGGGACGGGGTCTGAAGTTTTGTTCCATGAAAAGTCACATGGAGAAAAGATCAAGTAACTTCCCAGAGGAAAATAAATTAAGCAGACAGGAATTAGATGTTCACTGCAAAAGTTAACTCTCTGTCAAACCTCTTTCTCTTCGTGAGTATTTCATTTTGACTAACACTGTTCATCTTTGTTGTTCAAAGTTTAACAATTTTTGCTATCTAAAAGTTTTGTTGTTCAAAGTACTAAATGTATATATTTTAAAGTCATTTCTTTCCTCTGCCCTGATTGCTTCCCTACAACCAACCACTTTTGTCAAGTTTCCTCAATTCCATGTCTGTACCATGTTTTTCTTGCCCACCCCTTCCTTTCCATCTACCTATCATTGACCTAATTCATTTTAAATTACATTCTTCAAAAAATTCCTGTAATAGCCTCTAACATACTTTTCTTCCTTTACAGGATCTCTTGTCTACTTCTAGATGAATAATCTTCATACTCCACAGTCATAACTCTTTCATTCGCAGCTTTTCTTGGTTCAGTCATTCCCCAATGACTGTCACATAAGTGTCATACACTTTGTTCTCACTTTGAAGGTTACTTACCATAGCCACCAGCTCCCCATTTGGGCTTACTTTTACTACTCACATTCATGTACAATTTGCACTAAGCAAACACATAGCAACATTCCCAGGGTACTCTCCCTCAACATAATGTATGCCTTATTCACCTTCCTATGCCCCAATTGCTTAGCACAGTCCTTCAGGGTGCAATTTGAGTGACTACTCTGATGCACTGAAAATGATTGTCTTACGTGCTACTTTGAAAAAGATCATGAGGCTGAGTTAAGAATGAGTGGGGGCTCTGGCCATTTGGCTCAGTGGTAGAGCATCAGCCTAATGTGTGGAAGTCCCAGGTTCAATTCTCAGTCATGGCACACAGGAAATGTGACCATCTTCTCTCTCCCATAGCCATAGCTTGATTGATTCAAGCGCATTGGCCCTGGTCACTGAGGATGGCTCTGTGGAGCCTCCATCTCTGATGCTAAAAAAAATAGCAGCCCCAGACAGGGGTTTCCAGGTAGATCCCAGTCAGGGCACATGTGGGAGTCTGTCTCACCTACTCTCATTAAAAGAAAAAATGAGTGGGAAGGAATGTTGTGATTGATTATTAACATCTGCCATGCATAGTGTGTGGCAATTACAGTATATTTGCCTGACACATTCCCTTTTTGCTGCATGTTTAATTAATATATTTTGAATAAATTTCTTCAAGAATTTAGATTAAAAAGATACCAGGAGCAGCCTCTCTTATTCTCCTTGTTCTGAAAAGTAAGACCACCTCTTATAACAGAGCCTAGTAATTATTATTGCAAACTGAAGCTATCCATATTAATGTAAGTTAGCTATCTATTGCAGGAAACTTTTGCCTAAGCGGGTAAAATTACAAATCAGTAAATAACTTTACTGTTTGCTTTAGAAAGCATCCTGCAGACCAACCTGTCTGGGCAAATACATTGCTCTCTTTTCAGGACAATAAATAGCTCATGTGGGCAAACACCTCACTTATCAAACCAGTTTATTTATAAAGATTCACTAAAAGACCCTGCCCTCTTAAGTCCACCAGTATTATTGTGTCATAAATGTTGCACAGACCTAATCAGTTTCCTCACCTTGAAGCACTGGCCTTAAGCTCCCCTAAAACCCAGGCTCCAAACCCTATAAATATTCTCTTCTAACATTTGCCTTCCTGATGTACTAGTAAAACGCACTAAAGTAGTGTTCTCCCTTACTCTATTAGGTGAATAAACTTAGCTTTGTTTGTCAACATATTTTCTATTTGTTTTTTAGGAGCTGATACTTGATAGCTGACTTAAGGACGATGACAAAAATATGGGGACAAATTTATAATATTAAGAACCCTATGGTAAGAGCTAAGTTGCACCTCTCTAGTCCTTGAAAAGTTTTCGTGAACATAACTTGAGAACAGGTGAAAAGTGGTCTGATATTTTGTAAAGCAACATACACTCTCTGCACATAACAATGCAAAGAAAGGAAGATCGTCAGCCTCAGACCCTGCCAATCACACAAGGCCAGCTGATTCTGGAGTCAATCACGTAAAGGTTTTTAAATGACGACGTACATAAGGATCCTGTTTGAAACTTGATGAACACCCAACATCCAGCTACTCTGATTCAGGAGTCTGTGGCAGGGCTCCGGCATCTCCACAACATATAGGTTGGCAAGTGGTTCTCAGGCAAGAGGGTCTCTGACCATGCTCTTAGAATCCAGGTCAGTCTCCAAAGTCCAGTTACCTAAAGCCAGTTCTGCCACTGGTCAATTTCTTCCATAACTACTGGATCTAAAATTCAACTTCTTTTGATCCTTTTTGTATTACTTTGGCTGTTCTTTTCCTCTCCATCTCTTTGATACTTTGAGGATTTCAAAAAGAATGGAGAGAAAGAGGGAGAGAGAGAGACAGGAAGGGAGGAAAGAAAAACAGATAGGACAGGCAGACAGAAAGGGAGAGAGATGAGAAGCATCAAGTCTTCATTGCAGCTCCTTAGTTGTTCATTGATTGCTTTCTCATATGTGCCTTGATGGGGCAAGGGTAGCTGCAGCCAAGCTAGTGACCCCTTGCTCAAGCCAGTGGCCTTGAGCTCAAGCCAGTGACTTTTGGGCTCAAGCTAGTGACCATGGGGTTGTATCTATGTTCCCATGCTCAAGCCAGTGAGCCTGCATTCAAGCTGGGTGAGTCTGCACTCAAGCCAGCAACCTTGGGGTTTTGAATCAGGTTCCTGAGCATCCTTGGCTGATGCTTTATTCACTGTACCACCGCCTGGTCGGGCTGTTATCACATTTTCTGTATTTTACCAATGACGATGTTTTATTTTCATCTTGCATATTGATTTTTTGGTGTTTGCATTGAATACTTGTTTTAACCTGGTTTTTGGCAGATTTCTTACACTATTAACTTACTGATAATATATAAAGCAAACTGCCATCCACCATTACACGATGGGCATAAGTATCTCTGAAGGAAATGTAGTAGATTTGTCAAGTATTAATCTCATTTTAGGAGATGCTGTGTGTTAACTAGCTTATTATATGGATGCTGTTAGAAATAGCTTTTTGTCCCCCTTATAATAAACCTCTGATTTCACATAAAAAATAAAGGAGAGTAGACCCCTTACCCCAGCTATGCCCTGAAAGCTAGAATGAATAGAAGGAATGAGAAGGGAAAAGGTGGGAGGGATTGCAGGTGAGTGAACAATAAATTTTCCTTCTTGACAGTCTGCCTGGGGCCAGCTGCAAAGCCGCAAGCCCTGTTTGAACTCAGCTCTTAAAAGCAGTTCTGGACGAATGACAAGGGATGGCGAAATAACTCCAGGAACATTGCAGGCAAACAAACAAAACCACACACACATATGACGGAAGCAGCGGCTAACAACTTTTTTCTTGCAAAAGCTAATGCCTTAACTTAATCATCCTAACGAATACAAAAGAAAATATTTACACATCAAAGAGAGATCCTTCCTTTCTTGCAAAGCAATGTGTTTCTCCAAAAACTTCTTTTAACCCTTTTGGATACAATTCTATTATGAAGCTTGTTGGACACCAGCCTGCCGGGGGCACATCCCATTTTATTCATTCAGCAGAAACCGTACCAAGAAAAACTTCAATACAACGTTTTGCATCATGGTTGGATTTGGTGACTGGTTTTGAAATACATTTTTTTCTAGCTTTTGTAACATAGAAGCCAGAAGAATTATTAATGCTTTGGAACCCTCTGGGCTCTCTGAATAGTGGAGCCTTCTGTGTTATCCCTGATAAAGTTGAGGATCCAGAAACAGTTTTAATCCCCTTTTTATACCAGTCTAGTCTGTCTGCGGAACAAGTTCAGGGACTTTCTATAGAGTGGGAACAGAGCCGCGGGCTTAATTTTCCAAGCCAAGTAATAATAATGTGGTCACATATTTTTAATCTATTTAGAATAAAAAATAACTAATTAAAGGCGATCCACATAAACTGTTCTACCGAAACAAGTGAGAGTGTTTTTATAGGTTGAATTCAAGCCAGACGAAATTTTCACTTGTTTGCATCGTTGTTGTGGCAAGTTGTTTTAACATTTAGTAAAACGTTAATCTTTCATTTAAAATAAACCACCATTTTTATACAAGAAGAGACAATGATAAACATAGCCAGAGCCAATTATTTAATTATACCTTAAAGTGTCCTGTTGCCTGTACATAATGTCTTCAGCTTTGTTCTTCAGACAGTGGGTTACTCTGCTGAAGGCTCTAAAAGGCTCTCAGCCTTGGGTGTCTAGCTCACCTCAGGACCATTTAGAGCCCCCTTCTGATGAACACACATTATTTAAGGCATAATTGATCCCATGGAGCCTTTTCATTTGGGATCTCAGGTTAAAGACCATGCGAGGCTTCTCTGGTTTCATGGCTTCACATCCCTTCCTTCGGGATATCCTCTCCCACAAGCATCCGTTCTAGGGTGCTGCTTGCATGTCTTTGAATATGAATGTATCCTTGTAAAACACAGTGCTATATGTGTGAATAGTCTTCTTATATATGTGGCAGTGTGCTATTAAAAGATGTAGAACGAGGTATTTCTGAGATGGAAATGCTATTAAATCACCCTCCAGGTCTTTATCTTACTGTTGTAAATAGTTTCTCTCGGTTTTTATTTTCTTACGCTTTTGTGGAGTTGTACATCTATGTGGCTGCAGATCCTTTTAAAATCACCTTGAGGCATGGTGTTTACATACTAGTCATGCACAGTAAGATTAGCTACCTGTGCCATTAGACCCCACTCTCAGAAAACGGAAGGCTTCTGGGAGGGCACAATGACAAGTCTGCCCTACATAACCCGTTGGCAATGTTCATAGAAACAAAGCATCACTCAAAGAAAACATTTTCTCTTTGCCATGTGGATGGATGGAATTCAGAAGCATTCCTTATGTAAAGGATATAGAAAGGCAAATAAATATTCCTACCCACACCATCCCCAATCTCACCCCAAGTTACCTGCCCAGTGTTTAATCCTGCAGAGACCTGAGCAATAATTCATTTGATAACTTCTGGTCACTTTGCTCTTCACTTTCTGGTGTTTTTTTTTAAAGCCAGTGTTGCAGCACAACATCACGTGGAATTGTTAGCAATACATCTCTCCTTGAGATGAGTTCCATTTCAAACCTACTGAATCAGAATCTGAATTTTAACAAAATCACCTGACTCCTATAAGAACATTAACATTTGAGAAGCTCTAAATTAAACCTCCATTAAGCCTTAATATGACTAGCTACCCTCTAATTAAATACTCTAATTAGAAATACAGAGAAAGACTTCCTCATAATCACGTACATTTTGTTAATTCTGAGATCTGACCTCACCTTTTCTGACTGTTGTGTCTCAACAATCCAAGATTATCATTACTGCCTTCTCCTGACATGGGCAAATTTTTCCCCCCACAAATGCATGCCTCTTCTACAATGATGAGAATTTTGGACACCAGTAAGAACAGGGACAGGGGACAATTTTGAAGTTATTCCTTAAATCATATCATGTAAGCAATAATTATCAAAGCCACCTATATGTAACAAAAGTCTTGTTCATATTTACTTTTCTCATAAAAGAAAATAAAGTAGTCACAACTCAACACCAATTCTCATGTTACTGGTGAGTCTAACAGTACATTTCAGGATCACTTCTCTATCTAGATTTTCATTGAGGCCTGGGTCTTTCTCTATTTTCTGTTGACTCTAAAATTATTAATTAAATTTTTGCCTATATTCTTAAACCAAACAGAGCCCTGATCTTCAGAAGGCCACTGGTTGTGACAAGTAATTATTTATTACACCAGTGAAAGTAATTCTGCCAAAAACAGTTAGTTCACTCTCACTTTGCCTAAGATGAATGAATATAGGCAACACTACAATCTTCCTCTGCCTTAGACCACCCTGAGAATATTCCTTCTCTTTTCCTCTTTTCCATTCCCATCATCGCTGACATAGTCTTTGTTTTCATTATTTCTGATGTCGACTATTGCCATATGCTAATTAGTCTCTCTGATTCTAGTTGTAATCATTAATCCTCACTCCCCACACTTTCTAAAATATACATCTGATGATAGCTCATTCTGCTTAAAAATTTTCAATGACTTCCATTGCCTAGTCAATGATATACAACAGACCCGTTAGTAAGCCATGCAAGGATTTGTCCATGATCCGTTCTGCATAACACCAAAAATAAGTTAATTTGTACGACCTTTTATACCTCAATTTCTTCATCTAGAGAATGCTCTTAAATGTCTCCATACTCATTCATCAAGTCTCAATTTAAACATTGCTTCTTTGAAGCCACTCTTGATATATTCCCGAAAAATTTAACATTTCTATTGTACTTTAAATATCCTTCATATATATACTAGTGAACTAGACTATAAATGCCCTGGGGACAAGAAAATTATCTTTTCATTCTTTAATTTTAACTTCCTGGCAAAGGAAATAGTTGTAGAGCTCAATACGTATTACAGATTGACTGAATGGAATGCATGTATATAAGAATTAGCAGATTGAAGGTAATAGATTTTTAGGCATTGAGAAATGGAGGTTGAAATACATAATTTCTATCTGCAGATCTCTGGTTTACAAGCATATCCTAGTGGGTGTAGAGAGAATGCTAAGCTTGATGCTAGGCAGGACACCTAAAGTCATTCAACATACCCTATTTAGTGCATGTCAGCACTCTCTGGTCATTTGGGACACATTGTTGAGAAATATAATCCCTATCCTACATTGCCTGTATGCTATTGAACACAAGACTTCATTAAACCAGCCTCTGATCAACTGTGCCTTAATTAATCTGAACTCAAATTAAAAATATAAAGGAGGACTCCTCCAGTGCATTTGGCTTTCAGTAGTTTATTATAGTGCTTCTCAAACCTCCCTGTGCTTGGGAATGCAGATGCTGATTCATTACATTTAATGTGCACCTGAGATCTTGCTTTTCTGAGAGACTCTCAAGTGATGCCCATGTTACTAGTCCATGGGCCAGAGTTTTTTGGGTTTTTTTAAACAATGGTTAAAAGTTCAAGAATAATCTTGAAACTTCTTAGGAAGAAATATCTCTCATATTACCAAAGTTCCAGAGTGTCCTCTTTGTGTTCTTCAAAACCATGTGTCAGAGTGGGGTAAACATGAAGCAAAGCTAACCAAGGGGGCGGCTGTGTTAGGGAGGTCTACAGTGCTGTCAAAGAAGTTCTCAGGGTCCATCTACTCCTAATTGGAGGCAAGGAAGCCATAGGGTTCAGAACGAGTCACCCCAAGATGTCCCTGTGGTGTGCTGAGCATATTGAGATAAAGACAACCAAGATCTGCTCAAGATGCTGTGGGCTCAAGAAAAACTCTGCCCCTCCCCTTCAACTACCTAGAGGAAATTGAATTAGAAGAATTTGAAGTAGTAAGAGATTAACAGAGATTACTTTTTTTTTTTTTTTACTTAATCTATATGGCAGGGCAAGCAATTAATTACGGAACATCTGCTCTTCTTGGGGTCCTGCAATGATCATCTGAAGCCGAAGGTGCCTCACCTCATCCTTAGCTCAGAATGTCATACATACCTTATTTTCTCTTTTGTCTTCATATCTTTTATGTCTATAGAGTCTCCAACTTTCTCATGTATGCAGAATTCCCATGTGCACAAAATTAAACTTTATTTTCTCTTGTTAATCTGTAGACTTGCTTATTCAATCATCCCACCCCCAAAATAACAGACAAATGATGGGGGGTTCCCTTTCTTCCACAAAACATATAAGGAAAGGTAGTTGGATAATATTGGGAGTTCTTTCAGAAAGCTGCAGTAGTTGCTGTCCAGAAAGTAAGGCAGGTCCCAACTTAGCTTAAGTGGTGAAAGAGTCAATGCCCCTGGGTAGCAACAAACTTATTTTGAATAGATGTGTCCTTGCTTAGCTGCTGCAGAACAGCACTTTATACAAAATCCCTTTGCACATCTCACAACATCAAAGATGGCGGCTCTATACAGAAGTTAAATATATGCGGAATGAATGAATGAATGAACAAATAAATTTTCTTTATTTTACAGTGTAATTTGAAGCTTTCAGAATTTAAAGTGACTTGTCTGATATATTAGTTATGAAAGATAGTTTGAGCTTTACTGAAATGCTATTGTTAAGCACTGAATTGTACTGGCTTATGTAGGATAGAATAATTCAAGAAGAGTACACATCACATAAACTGCCTTTTAACTGAGTAGGATGGCTGGCATTTAAGCACTATGATTTTTATGTTCTGGGCCACTTGTCTGCCAGAGTCTAGCTGAGGCTTAACATTTAATAATGGTAAGTATGTAAATTTTGGGGAAAATTTACATTTATATTTCATATGGTTTATAACCCAAAGAGAATCAAGTGTCTGCCTTTTTCTTTTTTTTTTTTTTTTTTTGTGTCTTATTTTGTTCATTATTCCGGACACATTTGTCCCATTCTATAGAAATGAGCAGCTTACCTTCCACTTTGGTGAAATGACTTAATTATTCTCTAATGTCTGCATTATCCTATTTAAAGCATTCCTTTGTGGTTCTACCATTCCTTCTGCTCTCTAATTCAATAGTAGAAATGAGGTGCAAACAAGCAAATAGAGAGAATCATAGGTTTTTTTCTTTGAATCACTATTGTAAGCCTCATCAGCAACATTAAAGTTTCTCAAACTATTATTTAAAGTCAAATAAATCTGTAGGCAAAGCATCCAAACCAATGGGCTTGAAATCTGTCCAAGTGAAGATATAAGCCTGACATAAAATAGAAGATGACCCACCCCACCACACCTAGATTTAATCTTGACCAATAGAACATGAATCTTAAAATTTGATCATGGTGAAAAAACACATTGAAACATGAGGTACATAATGGAAAGAGAAAATGAATATAATTTCCTAAGACTTATGTTCCTCTGGCTATCCATACTAACCTTAGATGTAAAGGATTACATGTCTCACCTTGACTAGTAGGGTTCAGTGGATAGAATGTTGACCTGGGACACTGAGGTCGCAGGTTGGAAACCTCAAGGTCACTGGCTTGAGCATAGGCTCGTCCCACTTGAGCGCGATCTTGCCAGCTTACGTGAGGGATCATCGCCATGATCCTAAGGTCACTGGCTTGAGCCCAAAGGTTGCTGGCTTGAAGTCCAAGATCGCTGGCTTGAGTCCCAGGTCGCTGGCCTCAGCAAGGAGCCACTGGCTGGGCCTGAGTCCTATGGGTCAGGCACATATGAAAGCATTAATGAACAACTAAGGTGCTGCAACTACAAGTTGATGCTTCTCATCTCTCTCCCTTCTTGTCTCTCTTTCACACTCATGCAAAATAAATTTACATGCCTCTACATAGTAGTTGCGTGAGCAAATAGATCAATACATATTGCCAAATATCTGAATGGAGTATGGAAACTTCAAATCAGTTAGCAGATATTTTTAAAATATCTGGATATTTGGTACTACATAAGTAAAATATCCAGATATGTAACTAGAGCTCATTATTCTCATGTACGTTTTTCATACTTTGTACACAAATACCTGAATATGTATTTTATCTGGCTTTCTGGGATTATATAGTATACAACACTGTACATTTACAATTATGTCATATCTTCTTCCAAAATGAATGTTACAACTTCCCTGATTGGTAAACTAAATAAAAGTGTTCACGTCCACACTGACCCCGCTTACATGTTAAACTAGGACTAACTAATAAGAGTTCACTGGGGCTAGGGAAGGAGGCAGATGGAAATACTAACTGAGTATACATCTTATTTGTTCATTTTCTTTCTAACCACCCTCTGAGATATTCAATAGAGAAAATATGCAAGGATAATAATGAAACAGGAAGCCGAATACCCAAATTATCAATACTGCACCACATTTAAAACCTGAAATAAAACTTTTTTTCTAATAAGCAATTTTTTCACCTTAATAAGGAATAATACATTTTTATGCCACCATCCTGAATTCTCCCTTTTCATTCTGTGTGACTAGGATCCTTAAAGTAATGTCACACTGTGGTTATGCTCGACGGGGTGTGAGTAGGAAGTTAGAGTATTCCTTATCTCCTCCTCCTTGCCTTGTGGGAAGTCACAGAAGAATTTCAAAGAACGTCACATGCACCATGCCATGCCATGCCTCTGTCTATGAGACAACCCACTTGATTAACATCATAGGAAAACGTGAGCCAAACATGGCATATACCACTGCTAATTTCCATAGTCACTGGGTATTCAGCACAAATACAGGACATGTGCATAAACTAAATACCTCTTAATCTCTGATGATATCCTTAACGTTAATATTCTTTTTAAAGCTACAGCACCATTGACATAAACTTTTATATACCTGCTCTTATTTCTACTGAAGTCTTTCATAGACACCCCTTTTCTATAATTGATGCTTCATTATAAAAGTCAAATCTCTTGGCTGTCAGGGAAAAACTGAGCGCAGGAAGCTAGGAACTAGTTCTTTGACATACTGAGATGGCATATCCGCCTGGAGGTGTAGCGCTCAGAACAGAATGTTGGAATTATAGATACCACCCACGTTCATTCTCAAATAGAAAAAAATGATGGTTCAGAACAGTAATTTTTCAAGTCAGGGTGCAAAAGACCCAAAATAGTATTTTAACTTTAAAAAATTGATTTATGACTCAATGTATCAAAATTCACCAGGACTCATATCCTTCTTTTATTGCAAATTAACATCACACTTCTCTTATTGTTAAAAAAAACAGAAATATTATTAATTTATAAAATGAAATATGGGCCTTGGCCAGTGGCTCAGTGGTCAGGCGTATGGACATTCTGGGTTTGATTCCAGGTCAGCTCACACAGAAGAAGTAACTTCTGCTTCTCTTCCCCTCTCTCTCCCCCTTCTCTTTCTTTTCCCTTCTTGCAGCCAGTGGCTCAGTTGGTTGCAGCATCTGTCCAGGCACTGAGGATAGCTCAGTTGATTCGAACATCAGCCCCAGACAGGGGTTGCTGGGTGGATCCCGGTTGGGGTGCATGTGGGTGTCTTTCTCACTATCTCTCTTCCTCTCAGTTAAAAAAACAAAACAAACAAACAACACATTAAAATAAATCAAAATAGTATTATCAGAAATAGTCAAGTAACTTACAGAAAGGCAACTAAAGAGAAACAGGAGTGTGAGAAACAAAAGAAAGAAGCAGAAAAATAAACAATGTGGCAGACTTACAACCTACCACATAAAAAATTAACCTTCAATGTAAATTATCTAAATATGCAAATTAAAAGATAAAATTGGCAAAGTAGATATTTATAAAGCCCAACGATATGCTATCTACAAGAAACACACTTCAGAAACAACACGGATGGAAAGTAAAATGAGTCAGTGAAAAATAGCTCATATGATTTCACTCAAATGTGGGATACAACACTGGAAACTTCTAGACACAAACAAGAGGATGACGGTTACCAGAGAGAAGGGGGTAGAGGCACACAATGTGACATACAGATCATGTATCATGAAAAGGTATATATGAAACCTATATGATCTTATAAACCAGTGTGCCTTAATACACTTAATAAAAAATAAGGTAAATGAATGAAAAATATAACATGCTAAGGTGAATTTTTAGAAATTTAGAGGGAACTCTTTGTAACTTTATTAAAACACTCATGATGCTCCAATACTCTGATACATGGAGGGATTCAGTCTTTGTGAAATTGATTAATGACTACAGACTTGTTGAGTTTCTTATCACTTCCTAAACCAGATTACTCAAGTGTTAAGTCAAGATCTTACTAATATTAAAAAAGAGAGAGAGAGAGTACTAACTAGCAAACCATCTAGACAAGCAGACTGATCTGATGAAATTGCTGGTAGAAAGAGCAGCCAGAGCTAAACACACACATACACACACACACACACACACACACACACACACACACACACACGAGATCAGTTAGATAAATGTGGGCCTGGCTCTATATTTTTCATTTGAAGAAAATTTTCATGCACTATTACAAAAATAGCAACAAAGGAGAGACGAATGGAAAGGTGATTTTTATCCTTAGTTCATGGTGTGGTTTGTGGCTCTTCTTTCGACATCTGTGTCTCCATCAATGTGTGTCTGTAAAAAAAAAAAAAAAAAAAAAATTCAGGCAGTTATTATTTGAAGGTTATAAAATGGTCCACTCAGTGAAATTCACCTTTCCAGTTTTCAGTTGACAGCTAGGTTAGTAAGTTAGATCCTAATAACGTTAGTCTTGAGTAAGATGGTCTCTCTCATATTACTGTTATAAACCACCCAGTGCATACACTTCTTTGGAGAACCAGGATCCTTCCCCAAATGGATTAGGAAAAACTGTTGACCAGACTTGACAGCCACAGTCTACCAAAATGCTGGAGGTCCTGGAGAGAAAAAATAAATTCTTGCCCCTTGCCTTCTCTCTCTCTTTCATAGGCCACTGTAGAAAAATAAAGTTGTTTTTTGTTTTTAATATGAATGAAAATACACTAGACTTTCTATACCTCAATCAACTTTAGGATGTCCTGTGTGACCTACCGCCATTAAGCTCTATCCTCAACCTACAGAGAAATCTAGTGATTGCCCCAAACTTACTTGTAAACTATCGTAAAAACTGCCATACACCTATAAATGACTCTGAACTAGGCCCTCTATAATTTGATAAGAGATCCACCAAAGAGCTGAGTATGACATTAAAATGGAAGTAAAGCATGATCCCCCTACAACCCTCATGTAATCTTTCATGGCCAAGGTTCTGGCCAGTGACTCAGTGGACAGTCAACTGCTGTATAAATGCCACAGGTTCAATTCCTGGTCAGGGCACACAGGAGAAGAGACCATCTGCTTCCCCCCCCCTTTCCACACCCCCTCCTGTAGCCAGTAGCTCCATTGGTTTGAGCAACAGTCCCAGGAGTTGAGGATAGCTCCATTGAAGCGCATTAGCCTCAGGCACTAAAAGTAGCTCCATACTTGAGCATTGGCCCTAGATGGGGTTGGTGGGTGGATACTGGTTGGGGTGCATGTGGGAATCTGCCTCATTATCTCCCCTTCTCTCACCTAAAAAGAACTCTTTTATGGTCAAGCATCATCCTTGTTATCAATACGAATTTAAATATGTAGTCTGAGTGCAACTGCTTATCTCTTAACCACATTCTCTCCCTAGCTAGGATCAGTCAAAAGGCATGCTCAGGAAACACAATGATAAGTAAATTGATTTCGTATTTCTAACACCAGATAATATTATGCCCTAATGAGAGGTGGTGGGATAAGGATGATGGGCTTGGGTCGTCTTTCCCAGGATTTTTTCATTTCCTTTCTTCAATTCAGCACAATTCTATTCAATTCAGTTTGACAAAAATTTACTAAACACTTGACGTGGCAGGCACTCCACAGTGCCAACAAACCAGGGGAAGACGAGAAGTAGTTGTCGGTATCCTGAAAGAGTAAATTAAATACATCACAGCATCACAGGGTAAATCCCTCCCTCTTTTTCTTTTGTCCTCTTCCTGTCTTCCTAACCTTTCTTCCTTCTTTTCTTTTACTATAACTGATGCAGAATCTGTGATTTAAGTCACGTGACGTGGTGTGCTGATGCCCGTATTCGGCGTGAAATGCTTACCGCAATAGGGTTGGTGGCACACCCACCACCTCACAGAACTACCCTTTTGCACATGTGTGTGCTGAGAACCATGCTCCCTGAGGCATCGCCACCCCTAAGACAAGTATCGCTTTCCACCTATCATTTCCCTTTACTCACCAATTCAAGGCATTCATATCCTCTCGTAGTAGCGTAGGCTGTAAAAGCAGTCACCTGCTTTGCATGACCCAGAGAGCAAAGAGGACTTTCTCAAGGTCACCTTTCACTTACCGCAGCGCACAAAGCAAGCGCCGCATCTCGGCTCTCTGCAAGGGGCCTCTCTGACGCTGCCGTTTCCTGTCGTCAACCGTAATGCAGTGCCGGCGATTTCCATCTCCTTCTGTATGAAAACATGATAGAATGCACTCTTCCCTGGGCTATTTCCATAGCTCCTGTATTTATTATATTAATGTTTATCCCTTGGATGTCATTTAATGAATGTCGGCGGGGGGGAGGAGTAGGGAGGGAGGAGATAGAATGTTCACTGAAGGAAACTGTGCTATTAATTCAAAAAGGGCCTTACAGACAAGTGTGCGCATTTGCGTGGCCATAGGGTTTTTTTTTTTTTAAGGCGCCGAGGCAGTTAATTTTGTTTTAAAGGCACGGGCACAGATAAAAATAGATCTTTTTGACTTTGTTGAGAATTGAAATTGTAAAGCATGCTAGGCTTCAGATCCAAATGTGATATGTTCTCCCCTCCAACTGGATCTGAAGGGTGTGATGCCCTTACAACCGCCCCCTTCTTGAACCCTCTCCAATTTCAGATATTTCCTATCTCTTTTAATACCTCCTTGCTTTTACATCAATTACAGCCTGACCGAAAGCTGCGCTGGAAGTGGAAGTGATCTATGGTGGAATCCATTTAAATGAATTTCTGATGAAAGAATAAAACTGTTCAAGGAATAAATTTACTGCACACCAATTTGTTCAAATCTCAGATATGCTGTGGAGTCTTCTTCAGTGAAAAGCTGATGAAAGAAAACAATGTTAAATCAATTAAAAATCCACCAAACTGATGAGATACAATGATGATTTGACATCCTAAATGGATGTCCAAAATGAAGGCATAAATTTGGAGGGCTCCATGTGTGTCAGCTTCAAATGTGTGGTGAGCCAGGATCATACGAAAATGGCTCTCACTATCAAAGGAACACGTTTTTGTTGTTGTGGTTGAACCAGCCATTACTTAGGGACACTTGTGTCGGTTCTTTGCTTGATTAGGAAGACAAAATATTGTTTCTCGTACAAGTTAATATTGGGCATAACCCCTCCTTTTTTCCTATCCCTCTATCACTTGAACTCGCTAGGTTAGATATTCGTTTGCATATAGGTGAATAAAATTTGGTACCCTCTCGCAGCCATTTCTACCCTCTGGAAGAGGTCCTTACTAAAACAGAACACATATCTTGCTCACAGAATATACCTTTGCCAAAGGCTAATATTACTATATAAATTTTCAATGAGACACAGAGAGTTAGCCAGGCAATTCTATTAAGAATAACTACTATGCTCATGTAATTCTCAATTTAACATTAAAAAAAAAAGCAACTCTGTTGTAAAGTTCTTAGCAGTTAAAATATGTTTGCAAACTAGTTTTTGCCCAGAAGAATGAAAGGTTCCAACTCAGTTTAGAGCACAGGTGATATGTGTTTTTTTGGTAATACACAAACCTTGATCACTCAAAAATTATAGTCCCTAATTAGGCACATAAGGAACTGTTTAATTATTGCCAGGGAAAACAAATTTTCAACTGTTCTATGGAAAAGTTCACCCGGCTGTCCTCTGACTTCTCGTCCTGATCCCCATAGGCAACTCTGGTTGTGACCAAATTTCTGGGCATATGGCCAAATGCATGGGGCCATTAAGTCACATGTATCTACTGACCATCAAATGAAACATAACTTGTCTTAAAGGACAAAGAGGGATGGAGGGGGTATGTCAATTTGGTCTGACCAATTCTAAGCCTGCTTCTAGGGAGGAATAGAAAGTTGCTTCTAGGGAGGAATAGAAAGGTGCTTCCAGTGAGCTTCGGAAGTTTTCATCAACCCTAGATATTTTGGGGGTGGGGTGGGGTGGGGTGGATGGTGGGAAGGTTGTCCTAAGCTTCATGGGAACCCCTAAGAAGGCAGGAATGCCAACGGATTGTTGGAAAGGATCCAGGGTGGTCTGCGGTGGTAGAGGGTAGAGGGCGTAGCCTTGGCCACTGCAGCACCTCTTCAAACACTGTTGATGTGATTTGTTTACTGTAGTAGTTGCCCCAACGGCTTCTAAATGCCCCAAGAGCAGGAACTGAGTCTTGGCTGTCTCTGCAGTTCTATGGAAATCCATAGCACTCAATTAATGTTCGTGGAATTAAACTGAAACAGCACATAGCAATTTCACTCTAGCTAAAGTCATAAGTAAACAAGACTTGGGGCTTTAGCACCCCCTGGGGGATGCCTCATGTAGTTGGCTTTCCTTGTATGTTTTTCATTCTTCCAGAATATTTATGAAGTGCCTAATGAGATGAAGTGCCTAGCATCTAATGAGATGCTAGGTACTGGGCATAGAATGCCTATCTTTAAGAAGCAGTGACCCAGAGAGCAAAGAGGACTTTCTGACAGATAGTGTCAGAAATGCTGAAAGGTCCTGACTCATTGTTGTCCAGTGATTATTTATAGAGCAACAACTATCACCAGGGCCTGTGCGAGGCACAGAGGTACAGCAGTAAGCAAGGTATAGTTCTGGTCCAATGGAGCACTGATGAAGAAAGAGGCAGTTATGATTGAGTATGAAAAATGTTCTGAGAGGGGTAAGTAGGGAATGGAATAGAGGAAATACTATCTCAACCGAAATGTGAAGGATGAACATAGAAGCTAAATAGGTAAAAGGGCTGTATAAATAAGAGGGAAGCTACACCTACCAGCTGATTCATTTTGTGGTTCCATCTGTTCCAGTATTTGAATTTATATATGGGTTCTTCATTAGCATACAGACGTTTTCTTTTTTTAAAATAAGTAATTAGAAAGAATATTTAACTTTACCAAGTGTTTGATACTTTTGAATAGCTGATTGGTATCCATAGCTCATTCTTATCATTTCTTTTGGTACATATATTTGCCAAAGAGGTCAGGTGTTATCATGTAAAATCAAATACTTATTGGTATTACTGTTATCACTAATGTCTTAGGGCTTAAAGACTTCTAGTATTTATTAGAGCCAGAGTGAAAAAGAATTCCAATATCACTCAGTTAAGTCTAGTGGAAGTACACTAAATTGCTGAGAATTAAAAAAAATAAGTATATTCTTTTAATTGTAACTAAAACATGAATAAAAACTGTCATTATTTTTAGAGATATTAATTGAAATGAGGATTTATCTTCATTTAATTTAAAATCTAACAACTAGAATTATAGAATATAATTTAAATAAAAATAATATACATAAACTAGTTGTTAACACCAACATGAAAGACAAGTAAGAACATCTAAAAAGTTGTTTTAAATATTTACCTGACCAGGCGGTGGCGCACTGGATAGAGTGTTGGACTGGGACATGGAGGACCCAGATTTGAGTGCAGGCTCATCCGGTTTGAACAAGGCTCACCAGCTTGAGCCCAGGGTCGTTGGCTTAAGCAGAGGGTCACTCAGTCTGCTGTAGCCCCCGGTCAAGGCACATATGAGAAAGCAATCGATGAACAACTGTGGTGCCTCAATGAAGAAGTGATGCTTCTCATCTCTCTCCCTTCCTGTCTGTCTGTCTCTGTTACAAAACAAAAACAAAACAAAACAAAAAACAAAAAACGCATTGTAGAGACTTTTTCTCAAATCATCTTTCTTCAATTTCTAATTTAAATATATTAGGCACTAGAAAACATCATGTATCTCAAATTACACGTTACAGATGAAACCACTGAACTTCTGCTCTTGTATGCACTTAATTCTTTCTAGACTGAAACGTGGTACAGAGTGAGGTGAGAAGCATTGTGAACATCTGGTTTACCCGATGCTGACTCAGACGTCTCAAGTTTATACGAGCTCTCCCTGATCCGTGTTTGGAACTACCCACTGGGGAGCACGTACAAAGCAGCTTCTAGAAGAGTAAGCCTCTGATCACCTGGAGACCTTGGATTTTCACAATACCTGATTCGTGCCCCATGCTAAGTCTGTTGGATCAGAACTTGGGCAAGGAAGGCTTGAAAAACTCACGTTTTAACAACAAAACATTAACACACATAACGTTTATGTGTACTTCAGTTTTTCAAATGGTGAAACATGATGGAAGATAAATCTTCAAATCGTGAAACTGTGAAGTGGAGCTCAGAAACGCAGTGTCCCTGTGGACTGGGATGCTGACCAAGAATAACAGAAGAATTAGAAAGAAAAAACAATGTCCCTGGTAACATCTAAAGGGGATCACATTGATTACAGGAAGGAAGGGAGATTCTTCCTGACTAATATACGGCAGTGCTCAGGGAGAACCACAGCTCCCCAAAAGACGCACTAAACAGACTATACAAGATCATCAGGGAGATCAGCAGGAAAGGGCTAAACCCTGGAGTTCTGGCAGGTGTCACTCGAGCCTTGGGGCAGGTACCAACACGGGTCTGCAACAAATTTTTGTGAGGTGGGTGGAGGGAGGGAAGGATGGAAATTCTTGAGCCTCCTTTTTAGTATGTTAGTCTATTGGGAATGACAATTGCAGAAATTCCAAGAAAATGAAATTTTATGTATTTTAATCACAAAGGTATTCTGAAAATGGAATTGTAAATTACTGTTAAAATGCTTACAAGTATAACGTACTGGGCTTCTCATAGGGTGTTACTCAGGATACCCATAGGAGTCACAACAAGTAATATAGTTACCAGGATCAATCTACAGCAAGATTGCCAAGTATAAATGGACCATTGTGATTAAGTCGCATTTTTTGACAGTAAAGTTTTACAGCATGGATCAGACAGGCATCATTTCATCTACAGATTCATCTAGGACGTAGTATGTGGGTCAAGACTATAATTTCAGTTGGAAATTCAAAACAGGCAACATATAATTTCACTGGCAAAATGTTAAAATTAAAATGCACTTGACCTAGAAATCTGGAGAACAAGATCATGGCACTACTTCTGCCACAAATTCACTGTGCAAACTTGGACAGGTTATTGTATACTGATTAATAAAATAAGGAAATAAGACTACAATTCCCAAGGCCTAATCCATGTGTAATCTGGAATGTGCTGGGAGTTAACATCGGCATCTCTGAGGGGGAAAAGCCCTTATATGTAGCATTACAAAACATACATGGACTAAATACTCCCATTGTAGCTGATTTCAAGCTACCAAGATGATGTCACAGAGTTAGGAAGAGATGCACACAGTTCTTGCAAGCTAGTTGGCGACAATATTCAGTGGTACCAAAACGCTATTTTATGTAACTATGTCCCACTCTGAGTATTTGCTCTGTTTTCCAGTTTTGTTTTCCATCAATATTTAGATTCCTAAAATTAAAATTTCTGATTCAAAGATAAATGTAAACATTTATGAGGTTCTTGATAAATACCACTAAATTAGGTCCAGAAAAATCATATTAATTTATGTATTCACAAACAATGAGGAATGAATGTTTCACCAAACAATTGTCAACAAAAGGCATTATTTAAAAAAACAGCTTTTTAAATTTGCCAGCCTATTTTCTGAATATATATTTCTTAACTGGATAAACATGTAAGTATACTAGTTAATAATTTATATTTCTTTCTTTGAAAAAATGTCTGTTCATGAGCTTTGTCATGTGTCCATTTTTTCTGAATAGGTTTTTCAAATTAACACTTATGTTTAATCTGTAGCAAATGTATATGATTCTAAAGTTGTTTAATGTCCAGAAAAACTAAATCTTTAATAATTACATCTGTGGATTCTTCTCCCATTCCTTCTCCAACTTTTCTGGCTTATTTTACACTTAATCATTTAAACCACCTTAATTTACTTTGAATATAGTATGAGGAAAGGATCTTGATTTTTCTTTCTCCCCAAATTTAGCCAATTTCTTCCTATCTCTTTTTCAAAAAAAAAAATCTCTCTTTCCAATTTATTTTAACACCATCATCTTCATCAAATGTTAAATTTTAATATATGTAGGCATCTGTTCTTGCTCATATTATCCGTATCTATTGATCTCTTTACTCTCATGTAAGTACCTTATGATGATAGATACCACATTGCAACCAATTTCGGTGTCCACCAAGGTTATTCCCTGCTAACTCTTTTACTTTTCTAAGTTATCTTAACATTTTTAGATGCCAGTTCTTCCAGATAATGTTGGAATGATTTTAGCATGTTTTAAAACAGCTCAGTTGGCTTTTTGTGTCTATTGTATTAAACATATATAATTATGTCTTTTAGTATAAAACTATTTGTCTTTTGTCTATATTTTCTAGTAAATCCTGTGGTTTTCTTTATGTATCTCACTGAAATTATTAGTAGACATGTAATGTTTTTATGATATTATAAACAGAATCTATTTCCACGTAGATATGTTACAATCTACACATTTTGTAACGAGTATTACTTCTGAGTACAAAAGTCATTGTTGTATGTATTTGCCACTAAGACTTAGTCACAGTAATTTTTAAATTAATCTTAGAGAGTTATAGTTATACTATCTATAAATGATGATTTGTTTGTTTTTAGTTTTACATCTTACCGTGTTGGCTAGGAATTTCAGAACAATAATAATGCTAATGGTGAATGTCCTTGTTTTATTTTTTCTTTCTGATTTAGATAAGGTTGTCTATTATACGCAATAGGGAAATCCATCTATGTGCGCGCCTTTACATAATTTGTTAGCTCTCTGTCTGAGATATATGTTCTTTTGAGGATGGAAGGACCGGAAGGGATTTAAAAAATAACAACCCACAGCCATGCAGTACCTTTATCTGCTTCCTGGAACAAATGGTCAGAACCTCCCCCTCACCACGCTCCTCCCCTCCTGGAGACGAGCAACACGTAGGACTACACACAAGGGGAACATGTGCCTTTCACATGAAAGCTGTGAGAGCTATATAAGACTCAACAAAGCTAACTTCGGGGAGCTCATGTCTTGGTGCCTATTGGGGCCACATTGCTCCACTGGCAAATAAATCCTCTTCCTCTAACATGTTTTCTGAGCGTCTTTGTCCTCTGAGTCACTCCTTTGTTCCTGCAACACTTTGAGTGAAGAAGTGTACTTCTATTTCTAATACTTCAGAATATTTTTGTTGTTCTATTTTTAAATTGTTTGTTTTTGATTCATTGATAAGTAACACATTTTACCAGATAGATTTTTGGCATTTATGGGAATCACTCATATGGGTTTTTATATAACCAACTAATTTTTGCTAGCAGAATGTTTTCTATTTAATTCTCCTTAGATTACTGGTATACATTTTTCTTGAACATAAAGAATTGACCCTTGATACCATTAAATTTGATTTGCTAATATTAGTTTATAAGTTTTATATTTATGTGTATTAGTTTGTCCATTTCATGCTAGAAATTTTATTAAAATTTTAATGTAAAATATCTAAGATTTCAAAAGTACATTGGGTAGTTTTAGAATTTTCTGGTAGAGCCACTGTAGATAAAATGACAATGTTCTTTTCTTATGAAATTCAAAGAATGCATCTATAAAAACTAGATGAAGAGTTTTATAGTGAAGAAATTCTTTGATTACATGTTTGCTTCTTTTATCTAATTGATATCTGTAAAGTAAGTTTCAGTCATTAAAATTTTATAAAACTAAATAACAATTAAGCACTATTTCTTATTCAATTAGCATAAAATGAGTAGTATTTTATCATAATTTTTTTTACATTTTAATCTGTGGATTAAATAATGAATTTACATTTTCAACACTCTGCAATTGCTAATGAAATGGACTGTTTTGGGTATGGATGGCTCTCTTTGTCCTTGCTTAGATTTACCAGGAGTTTGTTGTCGATTGTTATTCACTTCATAGTTCTTCTCTTTATCTCTGTCTTATTCAATAATTTCTATTTTTACTTTAATTACTTATTGCCTTTTTTTTTTTACAGAGACAGAGAGAGAGTCAGAGAGAGGGATAGATAGGGACAGACAGACAGGTACGGAGAGAGGTGAGAAGCATCAATCATCAGTTTTTTGTTGCCATTGTGACATCTTAGTTGTTCATTGATTGCTTTCTCACATGTGCCTTGACCGCAGGCCTTCAGCAGACTGAGTAACCCCTTGCTGGAGCCAGCGACCTTGGGTCCAAGTTGGAGAGCTTTTTGCTCAAACCAGATGAACCCGCGCTCAAGCTGGCGACCTCAGGGTCTCAAACCTGGGTCCTTCCGCATCCCAGTCCGACGCTCTATCCACTGTGCCACCGCCTAGTCAGCCATCATTTGTTTTAATTATCTTTATATTAAATAGGGTTAGTGTCTACTGCATATAACGTGTTAACAAAAAATGGGATAGATACCTTAAACAAAACCAAAGTTTTTTTCTCAGAAAAGTTAAAAAGAAAATCCATATGTATGTGGGCAGCTATTGGTTGCTTCTAGAGAGGGTCCCCAAACTTGTCAGTGTCCCTGACTCCCTCCATCTAACAGCTCTTTCAGCTTTCTGTTTGTAATCCACAGTAGTCTCTCAGCTCCTGCCATATGCGAACATCCTGTTGATGCTATAACTACACAAATAGGGTTTTCTGAGAGTTTTTAAAAATGTTGCAATTTGTATGTTCCTGGTGGAATATATCTTAAGTTTGAAAAGACCTTAATTGAAAAAAATTTAAAGCTACGTTTTGTAGATAAATTACTAGTGCTAACAGTACAGCATTGCTCTTATTCGATTGCCTTCTGGGTAACGTGAGGTAAACAAAGGAGGAAAATAAGTGATGTTTCATTGCTAGCATCTCCAGTATCACGAAGGAGTGAGATTTCCCATGTGGGAGAAAGGAAATAAATAAGTGGGGTAGGATAGGTTAAGTATCATCCTGCAGCTCTGACTTTGAATTAGAATTAAGAGTATGAATTCTTAAAGCATTTTGTCTTTAGAATATATATACTTAATAGCTCCGTCCACTGCGATGACAGAGAAACAACAGCCATACTGGTAGCAATAAATACCTCTATTATAGTCCCCAGGTACCATTTTCCCTGGGCTTATTACAGAGCCATGCATAAAAAATCCAGGAAGAGCCTGGCTACCTTATCACACCATAAAGCAAGGAAACACTTTTATATTCCTGGGTGCAGATCAAAAGGACACGGGAGCTGATTTAGCAAGGCTCTCCCAGGCCAAAGATGGTTAATTAACCATGAGTAGGAATATAATTACAGTGGTAGAAATACAACAAACATCTTTATTCACGACTTTGTAATGATGCCCAAACATGTACACACAGAGGAAGACAGCAAAAACACCTATCTAATGGATCATAGGGAACCAGGGAAACAATTTATTGTTTTGGAAATTGGTAAATAAAGAGAAAATATTAAGCATTTATTTTATTTTATTATTATGAACTATAAAACTGGATACTCAAAAGATTAAGACATATTTCTCTGTATAAAAAATTTCTAGGCAATAAATAAAAAATGAAAGATAAATTAGAATTTCATCATTTTGCCAACTCTAAAGAACTAATGAAATAAGACATTCACCACCAAGTATTAATTTACAGGATGTGCAGAAGACCAAAACATGTTAAATATATCACAGGATAGCCATCAACCAAGTATACATCCCAGTAAACTCTATCTGCAAGTAATCTAGTTATTTTAAACAAATAAACTATAAGAATTATAATGCATGGAAAGCAAATATATAGATTTTAAAAAAACTTAAAACACAACTAATCAAATTGTACACTTTTAGCAGGTGCAACTTATCACAAAGAATATATACATCAATAAAATTGTTATAAAAAAGAGAGACTTACAAATAGATATCAAAACATCTAATGTGTAAATCTTATTTGAGTCCTGGTCTTTGAAACATACAACGAAAAAAGAACCCACAAATGTCATTCAGAAATGTCATCAGAAATTTCAACACTGGGTATTTGATTAGATTAAGAAATTACTAATTTTAGGTAAGATGTTAATATTGTGGTACTGTTAAATGAGTCTCTATCAGCAAATGATATAATATATATTCCTGAATAAAGTAATATGATCCCTGGAATTTCCTTCATAATAATCAGGGAGGGGGGAATGAAAAGACATGCAGAAGGCCCTGAGCTTGGTGCTTATTGGGACTGAGTGCCTGAATTCTACCGTCTATTTCTTTGTATGATTACAAGTCTCCGTGTTGAAGAATAAATGTGGGTATGATGGTGACTTTCGTAGACTATCCAATGAACATAACAAAAGTTGTTTGTAATGTTAATTAGAAAAACAATAAGATGTTACAATTTGTTCAAAGGAAATGTCAAAGAACTAAACCTTTATAAGTAGTAAATAATGCTGAAATAAATGTATAAAACTGGCTTATTCCATTGGGAATGTGGTGGTGGTAATGGTGGGGAGAAGTATACGTATTTCCACTGGACAAAATGCATTTACATGTCAATATCCAAGATTCCTCTGCCAGCCATCGGTTGTCTACAATTTATAGGGTTGTTTAAAAGTTTAAAGGCAATGAAAATTGAGAAAATGTCATAGATTCAGATGACCCAAAAGAATGTGTTTAGGCAATACTTAGGTTTTAAAGAAGAAAGCTGGTAATCTTTTTGGATCATTTCAAAGTTTTTCATACTTTAGTCTCTGTGGTAGGCAGAATAATGACCCCACCTCTCCGAAATGTTCATGTCCCAATCCCCAGAGCTAATAAATACGTTACCTTACATATAAAACATTGGGTTTATCTGATTACATTGAGGATCTTGCAGGTGGGAGATTAGCCTGGATTATCCAGGTGGGTTGAATGTAATCACAACTATCCTTATAATGAAAGACCCAGGCAGGAGAATCAAAGTTAGAGAATGTGATGCAGGAGTTCAAGACCAGGTTATGTCCACCTCTCTCACAGATATTATAAGAAAACACCAGGAGAACCAACAGAGTAAAAATAGCCTTTATTACTTACCTACAGGGAGGCCCAATGGCAGCCAGTCCAGCAAGCAAAATCCACAACAGGCCATGTGGATAGTCGGGCTTAGAAAGCAGTTCGACAATAACGGCACAAAGTCAAGGGCAGGAAATGCCTGTGCTGGGAGTCAGGGAACAGATACCTCCTTCAAGGTATGCTTGTTCCTTGGCAGAAGATGACACACATACAAGAGTAGATGGGCCCGGACCGTGAGCTGTCTGCCAGGAGATGTGGAAGGTCCATGTCCAGTATTAACCTTACAAAGAAGGACATGTGATGATGGTAGCAGAGGCTGACCTAATGCAATTGATTGCATTGAAAATAGAGAAAGGCCATGAGCCAAGAAATGCAAGCAGCCTCTAGAAACCATAAAAAGCAAGAGAGCAGATTCTCCCATAGGACCTCCAGTAGAAATGCAGGTCTGCTGACATTTCTGTCTTCGTCTGGTGGGACCTGTTTCTGACTTCTGATCTCAAAATGGTAGGGTAATAAATTTATATTGTTTTAAGCCACTAAGTTTGTAATTTCTTTTTCTTACAGAAGCAATAGGACATTAATTTGGTCTTTATTCATCCCCCACTTAAAGATCATAATTATTTTAAAGAAGGCTTATTCTTGACCACTGACAAGGCTGGTCCCATGATTTTTGGCCTGTTTATTTCCATGGGTGCAGCAAGGATGTTGATAAGTCTGAGTAGTTTTGCAAATCTAGAGCTGTACAGTTTCAAACAAACACCAAAGCCTTTAATTTCCCTTCTTTCTCAGAATTTCCATCAGGAATCTCATATAGGACCCTTATTAAATATCTTATTTGTTTTCCTTAAACTAGAAAACCCAGTCTAAGGAAATATGAACTACATATTTCATCTGTAGTATCTTATAAATTTGAGTGAATTCCTGTACTCTAAGGGTTCCCACACTTTTAAGGCTTCTACCGTATAAGAGAGGGATTATCTTACAAGACTGGGACCCCACATACCAATATTTCTGGGAGGGGTTGTAGCCATTGACTCCATATATAAAATCAACTTTAGTTCTGTAAATGTGTATTATTTTCTTTCTTTCTCTCTCTCTCTCCCTCCACCCCCCCCTCTCCTTCCTTCCTTCCTTCCTTTCTTCTTTCTTTCTTTTTTTCTTTCTTTCCTCTTTTTAAATGAGAGTAGAGGATATAGTGAGGTAGACTCCCACATGCATCCTGATCAGGATCCAACCAGCAACCCCATCTTGGACCAATGCTATGAGTACTGAGCTATTTTTAGCACCTGAGAATGATGCTTTCAAAAGGAGCTATCTTCAGTATCTGGGGCCATGCTCAAACCAATCAAGACACTGGCTTCAGGAGGAGAAGGGAGAGAGAAGGGGGAGAGGGAAGGGGAGAAAAGAAGATGGTAGCCTGACCAGGTGGTGGTGCACTGGATAGAGCGTCGGACTGGGATGCGGAAGACCCAGGTTCGAGACCCCGAGATCACCAGCTTGAGCATGGGCCTATCTGGCTTAAGCAAAAGCTTGTCAGCTTGGGCCTAAGGTCGCTGGCTCCAGCAAGGGGTTGCTGAGTCTGCTGAAGGCTCGCAGTCAAGGCACATGTGAGAAAGCAATCAATGAACAACTAAGGTGTTGCGACGGCAACGAAAAACTAATGATTGATGCTTCTCACCTCTCTCCGTTCCTGTCTGTCTGTCCCTATCAATCCCTCTCTCTGACTCTCTCTCTCTATCCCTGTAAAAAATAAAATGAAAGAAAGAAAGAAAGAGAGAGAGAGAGAGAGAGAGAGAGAAAGAAAGAAAGAAAGAAAGAAAGAAAGAAAGAAAGAAAGAAAGAAAGAAAGAAGATGGTCACTTCTTTTGTATGCCCTAACCAGAATCAAACCTGAGATGTCCATATGTTGGGCTGATGCTCTACCCATTGAGCCACCAGCCAGGGCCAAATGTATATTGTTTTCAAAAGTGACATTTTAAGCAAGGCATTGGTTACATAACTGACTTGTTTAATTATAACCTCATAAGAAGACATATTCCTATTGAACATATACAAACAACTATATTACCTTCAAGAGTGAAGACACTAAGAACTTTGGAATTCTGGGAAGTCAGTGAGAATCAGTTATCATTTTAAAATATATCATTTAGTTTACAAAAGCAGTATTTACTAAATTGTTCTGAATTACAAAATGCTTTTTTAAAACGTAGAACATCCTCATATGTCCAGAAAACAGAAAAGATAAAACAACAATAGTCCAAAAATATTAACTATAATAAAAATGTCCTTGCTCACTCAGTTAGACCTATTTACTTATTACTTTGTTAGATATTGGGTTAGCAGTTTCCAAAGGCACTTATTTTTTAAACTAAAAACAGTCAGGAAAATCTAGACCCATTTAGTGGTATAGTCTGAGAGCAATTTTTTTCTGTAAACATTTTAAGATCTTCAAGTCAGATCTGCTACAACTATACATCTCAACCATAGTACCAAAAAATCATTCAGAGACAACATGGAAATAATTGGACATGAGTGTGTTCCAATAACATTTGATTTACAAACAGGCAAGAGATATTTTTGGTCAGAAGACCATAGTATTTTGACTTTTGCTCTAAGCAACGTAAGATTAGCCTTGATATGTCAACAGTTTGAAGTGGAGTTTTTTCATTGATGCTTTGAAAATCTTCTTCTTTGTTGAACACACAACTCTTCCCTGTAGCTTATAGCAAAGCCCCCATGAAAGCATCAGAGTAAAACAAATAGTATCTGAAGGTGACAGAGAATCAATGGTTGTGGTTAATATATTACTAATAATTTTGAAATGTGAAAAATTGATGAGGTTTCTATCTTTCATTCAAGATTGTAAATGTGGTACTTGTATCATCCCACAACCACATCAATATTACAACTAAACTACAGAATAACCATCATTCAGAACCCCCTGAAATCTAACTGAACAGAAGTCCGATAATTAAGGATATAAAGAAGTCACATGGAGACTGGCAGGAGGGGTGGAGACTCAGAATTAGGTGGATCCCACACCCATGTGTGGTGGTTACAATTAAGAGGGATACCTTAGCTGTAGAGGTAGCCTCCTTAGGAGCGAGGAGTCCCAGCCCCACCCTAGGTCAGCCCAGCCCCACATTCCACTGCCGGAATGAGAAGTCCCCATAACTTCTGGCTATAAAAACCAGTGGGGATTATGGCTGAGAGAGATGGAAGGCTGCTGGAGTTCCGTGCGCTCTTCCTAAAAAGGTCATCTGCACAAATCTACTTGGACTCACTCCTTCTGAGCTCCAGCAATGCGGCAGCAGCTCAAAAGGTGCCAGGAACATACCAGCAGGTACTGAAATGTCTAACTTTAGGACAAGAGCTGGTGAGGCAGCTCTCTCTGAGACAGAAACACTGGCAGAGGTCATTGTTTCTTGGCTGAGCCCACCCCTTAGAGAGCTCACAAGCAGGAACCATATCTGAGCCTCCATTACCTGGCTCACACTATTTGCCCTGTCCTGGTGATTCCCTGAGACCCTGCCCCACCCAACTTTTAGGCCCACCCTCACCATTTCAGTGGCCTTTCCATATAAGGTCTGTTGTGGCTCTTGCTGTGGAATTTTCTAAAATCTCTCCAAGGTTCACAAACCCAAAACATGTCGCATTTGGCCATGGTTGTAACCCATACATCTTCCTAAGTGGCCCCAGGCCCAGCACAAGAGGCAGCTGAGCTCAGTTCACATCTTGGCCTCTTCCTGGACACCTCCAAGCACATGATAAGTAGCAACCACCTATAGATTGCTCTTTAGCTCATGCCAGGTGTCCTCAGGTGGAGCACAGATGTTGGTTGATCTTGGACTGCACCTCCCAGGTGGCCCCAGAAACCGTGCACCCAGTTTTAAGCTTCAGACCATCTTGTAGCACCACTCTACCACCTCCTGAGTGACACACTCAAGAGGCAGACTGAAGCAAGTCCTTCTTGGTGAGTTCAGCTCTTACATAGAAGCTCCTCCACTGTAGTCTCCACCAATTCTTGCAGCCAGTTGGCATTGGGGTAAATTCTTCCCATTTACTGGTCAGTAATCAAGGCTCCATTACAACAAAAGGGTGCACATAACTCACACTGGGGGTGTACCTGGAGCTCCATGACTGGGGAAGTTTGGCACTGGGCCCTATAGGACACCTACTACATAAGGCTCCTTTATTAAAACTGAGAGATGTAGCCTGACCTGTGGTAGCACAGTGGATAAAGCGTCGACCTGGGAACACTGAGGTCGCCAGTTCAAAACCCTACACTGGTCTGGTCAAGGCACATATGGGAGTTGATGCTTCCAGCTCCTCCCCCTCTCTCTCTTTCTCTCTCTCTCACTCTGTGTCTCCTCTCTAAAATGAATAAATAAAAAGAAATTAAAACTGAGAGATGTAGCAGCTCTCCCTAAAATATAAACAAAAACAGAGAGAGGCAGCCAAAATGAGGAGACAGATAAACATTTCCCAAATGAAAGAAGAGAACAAAACTCTAGAAAAAGAACTAAATAAAATAGAGACAATCTACTATATGCAGGGTTCAAAAACACTGGCTATAAAGATGCTCAATAAATTTAGAAAAAGAGTACATAAACTTATTGCGAACTTCAACAAGGAGATATAAAACATAAAAATTGAGATAGAAAGCATAAAAAAGGGCCAGTCAGAAATAAAGAGTAAAACAACTAAAATGATATACAATGTGTCCATAAAGTCACATTGACTGGTCAAAAGTGCACCATGACTTTACGGGCTCACTGTATATATACATACATGTATTTATTTATTACAGGGAATCAACAGTAGATTAAATGAAGCAGAGGATCGAATCAGTGATTTGAAAGATAAGAAAACAGAAAATACCCAATTAGAATAGCAAAGAGAAAAATGAATCCAAAAAAATTAACATAGTTTAAGGAACCTGTGGGACAATTGCAAGCATACCAACATTCACATGATATGGGTACCACAAAGAGAAAAGAGAGAGCAAGAAATTAAAAATCTATTTGGGAAAAAAAAAAAAGTAATGATATGCCTTTTTAACCTGCCAAAGAAAACAGACATACAAGCTTGAAAAGTGCAAAGAGTCACAAACAAGATCAAACTAAAGAGGCCAACAACAAGAAACATCAAAATTAAAATGCCAAAGTTTAAAGACAAAGAGAGAATCTTAAAAGTGGAAAGAAAAAAGCGGTTAGTTACCTACAAGGGAGCTCCTGAAGTATTTTCAACTTATTTCTCAACAGAAATTTTGTAGGCCAGAAGAGACTGGCATGAAATATTCAGAGTGATAAAAATCATGAGTTTACAACCAAGATTAAAGACAATCTTAACATACTTAAACCCAGCAGAACTATCATTTGGAATCAAAGAACAAATAAAAACTTCCCAGGCAAGAAAAAGCTAAAAGAGTTCATCACCAGCAAACCAGTATTACAAAAAATGTTAAAGGGTCTTCCTTAAGAAGAAAAAAATTAAAAATATGAGTAATAAAATGACAATAAATATATATCTATCAACAGTTACTTTAAATGCAAATGGATTAAATACTCAAATCAAAAGAAATACGGGATTGAACATAAAGAACAACAGCCATACATATACTGTTTACAAGAGACTCACTTCCGAGCAAAAGACATACACAGACCGAAAGCAAAGAGACAGAAAAAGACGTTTCATGAACAAAATAAGCTTGGTTAGCAATACTTATACCAGAAAAACTACAAGAGACAACAAAGGAACCAGCAACTCTACTGTGTATTTATCCAAAGAAATCCAAAACACTAAATCAAAAAGACATAGTCATCCATATGTTCATTGCAGCATTATTTACAATAGCCAAGATATAAAAGCAGCTAAAGTTTCCATCAACAGACAACTGGATAAAGAAGAAGTGATACATATATACAATGAAATGTGACTCAACCACAAAAAAAGAGAATAAAATCTTGCCATCTACAACAACATGGATAAACCTAGAGGATGCTGTGCTGAGTGAAATGAATCAGACAGAGAAAGACAAATATATGATTTCACTTAGATTTGGAATCTAAGAAGCAAAATAAATGACTGAGCAGCCAAGAAACACTCATAAATACAGAGAACATTTTGACAGTTGCCAGATGGGAGGAAGGTTGAGGGTATGGATGAAAAAAGTTGAAGGGATTAAGAAGTACAAACTGGTAGTTACAGAATAGTTATGAGGATGTAAAGTACAGCATAGGGAATAGAGTCAATAATACTACAATAACTACAGGAGTGGGTGAAAGTAGGTTTAGAGTTGTAATACAAATAAATAATAATACAAGAATAAACTCTATTTCATGTATGCACAACTATAAGCCTACTTTTGCTCACTCCTCTATGTAAGGTGTCAGACGGGTACTAGATTTGTTAGAGTGACCACTTCACCACTTCATAGGTTACATAAATGTCTAGCCCCTGCATTGCACATGAAACTAACATAATAGTTACATCAACTGTAACTGAAAAAAAATATTAAAATTGAAATGCAAAGTAAAAAAGGACAATGTGGTATTGATGAAAGAACACACAAATAATCAATGGAATAAGAATAGAGAGCCCAGAAATGAACTCTCATAAATGTAGTCAACTGATCTTTGACAAGTAAGCAAAGGAAATACAATAAGGCAAAGCTAGTCTCTTTGACAAATGGTACTAGAATAATTGAACATCCCCTTGTAAAAAAAAAAAAAGAAAAAAAGAAAGAATTCTAGAAACAACATTATATCCTTCTCAAAGATTAACTCAAAATAGGTAAGTGAAAGAAGCTCATATGAAAAGGCTGTATGCTATATGATTCCAGCCATATGACATTCTAACTAAGGCAAAAATTGAGACAACAAAAAGACTGTGGTTCCCAGAAAGAGATGATTAGAAGGAGAACAGAAGACTTATGGGGCAGTGGAAATACTCTGTAATTATAATGAAGCATATATGTCATTATAAATTTGACCTAACCTGTAGAATATACTCTACCAGAAATGAACACTAAGGTAAATGTTAACTTTCAATGATTATGAAGTGTCAATGCAGGTTCATCCTAAGTAAAAAATAAAATAAAAATAAATTAATAAGCCCTGGTCAGTTTGTTCAGTGGTAGAACATCAGCCCACCATGTGGATGTCCCAGGTTTGATTCCCAGTCAGAGCACATAGGAGAAATACCCACCTGCTTCTCCATCCCTCCCCCTCTCCTCTCTTTCTCTCTCTCTCTCTCTCTCCCTCCCTATCTCTCTCTTCTTGGCCCTTCCCGCAACCATGGCTCAATTGAAGCTAGTTGGCCCCAGGTGCTAAGGATGACTACATGGCCTCCACCTCAGGTGTTAAAATGGTTCTGGTTGCAATGGAGCAAGGGCCCCGGATGGGCAAAGCATTGCCCCCTAGTGGGCTTTCTGGGTGGATCCCAGTAGGGCACATGCAGGAGTTTGTCTCTGCCTCCCCTCCTCTCAATTAATTAATTAGTTAGGATAAAAAATTAATTAGGATTCTAATATGAATAATGCAATCAACAGCAGGATATAATTGTTGTGACTTTAAACACAAAAGTAACAGAGCCTTTTCGAAAAAAAGTGCCTATGAATAATAAAGTCTATTTTCAAAGATGTCATTGAATGTTATACCTGATTTATAACAATGGAAGAACAATTTCAAAAGAATAAATTCTGAGAAAAAGCATACAATAATTCTGAGAGATTATGTACATAACATAACCATAAATGCACCTAAACCAGGGGTCGGGAACCGATGGTTCACGAGCCAGATGTGGCTCTTGTGATGGCTGCATCTGGCTCACAGACAAATCTTTAACAAAAAAAATAATGTTAAAAATATAAAACATTCTCATGTATTACAAGCCATTCATTTCCTACCGCTCATGTTCATGGTTGTGGGTTGCTGGAGCCAATCACAGCTGTCCTCCGGGAAAACAACAAATTTTTATTGTATAATGCGTAATGTATACCGGTTGTTGTGAGGTCAGGAACTAAACTTCTCTCCTTTTAATCAAGTAGTCAGCTAGCTAATTGCAGAAACCCTTTTGATGAAGAAGATGGCTAAAAGAACAAAAGATGAGGAGTATCGTACTTTTCAGCAGGAATGGACAGAGGAATTCACCTTTGTGGAGAGAGCAGGTTCTGCAGTGTGTCTAATATGCAATGGTAAAACTGCATCAATGAAACGGTCCAATATAAAGCGGCACTTCGACACACGCCATACTATATTTGCATCAAAACATCCAGCAGGGGTGCCTGATCTGTGGTGGCGCAGTGGTAAAAGCATCGACCTGGGAACACTGAGGTCACCAGTTCAAAACCCTGCACTGGTCTGGTCAAGGCACATATGGGAGTTGATGCTTCTAGCTCCTCCCCCCTTTCTCTCTCTCTCTCTCTCTCTCTCTTTCTCACTCTGTGTCTCCTCTATAAAATGAATAAATAAAAAGAAATTTAAATATCCAGCAGGGGACAGCAGGGAGAAAGCACATCAAGAGCTATTGTGCAGAGTGCAAGCTAGTCAGCAGCAACTCCTTGTTTGGACCCAACAAGGTGACTGGAATTCAGCTAGCTTTGCTGGTGCTTTAGCAATTGTGAGAAACAAAAAGCCATTCACAGATGGGGAGTATGCCAAAACATTCATGCTTGGTGTTGCCAGTGAACTTTTTGATGACTTTTCAGATAAAGACAAGATAATCAAATAAATAAAAGACATGCCTCTGTCGGCAAGAACTATTCACGATCGTACCGTCATCATGGCAAATCAAATTAAGACAACACAATGAAGGACATAAATGCAGCATCATTCTTTTCTCTCCCTTTGGATGAGTCAACGGATATTAGCCATTTATCCCAGTTCAGCATGATTGCAAGATATGCTGTCAATGACACACTACCTGAGAAAAGTCTTGCTGTTTTGCCTATGAAAAAGATAACAGGAGGGGAGAATTTATTCAAGTCTTTCACTGAATTTGCTAAAGAAAAATATCTACCGATGGATAAACTTATTTTGGTGTGTACTGATGGTGCTCCGTGCATGGTGGGGGAAAACAGAGGATTCTTAGCGCTTCTTCGTGAACATGAAGAGACCCATCCTAAGTTTTCACTGCATCCTACATCAGGAGGCACTTTGTGCTCAGATGTGGGGCGAGCAGCTTGGTAAGGTGATGTCGCTGGTCATTTGGGTGATCAACTTTATTGTTGCCTGAGCTTTAAATGATAGGCAGTTTGAAACACTGCTGGATGAAGTTGGGAATAATTATCTTGGTCTGCTTCTGCACAGCAATATGCGTTGGTTGTCAAGAGGGAAGGTGCTCAGCCGTTTTGTGGCTTGTCTGAGCAAAATCTGAACTTTTCTTAAAATGAAAACCGTCAAGCATCCTGAGTTAGCCACTGAGTGGCTCCTGAAGTTCTACTATCTCGTGGACATGACTGAACATCTGAACCAGCTCAATGTGAAAATGCAAGGCATTGGAAATACAGTCTCGTCCCTTCAACAAGGAGTGTTTGCATTTGAAAATAAGCTGGAACTCTTCATCGCCAACATTGAAACAGGTCATTTACTACACTTTGAAAAACTGGGAGAGTTTAAAGATGCATGCACAGCAAGTGACCCTGCTCAACATCTTGATCTCCAGCAGCTAGCGGGCTTCACATCTAATCTCCTACAGTCATTCAAAGTGCGCTTTGGAGAATTTCATGAGTGCGCTCATCTTTTAAGTTCCATCCACACAAGTGTGCAGTGGACAGTGTCAACCTGAGTTACATCTCTGATGTCTCCGTCAGAGATTTTGAGCTACCAGCTACTGACCTGAAGGCCTCAGACATGTAGGTGAATAAGTTCAAGTCACTGAATGAAGATTTGCAAAGACTTGCACGACAGCAAGCAGAGTTGACAAGCAAACACAAGTGGGGAGAAATGAAAAAACTTCAACCCACAGACCGGCTGATTGTCAAAAGTTGGAACACACTTCCCGTCACATACCACACACTGCAGTGTGTGAGTATTGCTATACTGACAATGTTTGGCTCTACGTATCCATGTGAGCAGTCTTTCTCACATTTAAAGAGCGTTAAGACCAACCTACGATCATGTTTAACAGATGGAAGTCTCAACGCCTGCATGAAGCTTAACCTCACCACTTATCAACCAGACTACAAAGCCATCAGCAAAACCATGCAGCACCAGAAGTCGCATTAATGGTAAGAAGTACTTTAGTCATCACTGCTTAACAACAACATGGCAACGTTATTAAAAATAATTCAGAGACTTATTGTACTTTAAAAGTGTTGGTCTTACATAAAATGCACACATTTACTTGTATTTAATGTTAAACATATTGTATGGCTCTTAAGGAATTACATTTTAAAATATGTCGTGTTCATGGCTCTCTCAGCCAAAAAGTTTCCCGATTCCTGACCTAGAATATTAAGAAATTCAGGACATCTTGAGTAAGGCCTAAACATGTGTAAAACTCCTTGGCTAAGTCTGACATTCATCTCCGTTTGAGAACCACTGGCTTAGAAAATGCTAATTTTTGTTGTGTGTGAGATTTGATTTTATTCTACTGACAAGCTACTGAGTTACCCGATTACTGTTTTATGGGTGCTTGCAGAAGATGGGAGACTCCTTGGTCAGAGACAAAGGACTTGTTACATCACAGCAAGTAGCATGAGCATAAACAGTCGCATTAGTTTCCTTTAACCCCAAGTTCCACAGTGGTGACAGAGGCCAGATTAATGCGTGAATGCAGAGGGTGTACGTCAAAGCCTGAGGAGCACTGAGTTTGGGGGAATCCACTGCTTCTGCAGCTAGCAGCAAGCAAGGCTAATCTTGATCTGAGAGGGAGATATTGCCTCTTTCCTCAAATTTACTTATGAGCACACAGCCCTGAGACTTGACCCAGGTGAAAAAGCAGGCAAGACCTTGAAATCTTTGCCTTCCCAGTAGGAGAACGTGAGAAGCCCAGGAGGGCTTTCTCTTTTTACATACTCTAATGAAAACAGCAAGGTTGTGGCAAGGTAAACTCTTTAGGTAATAACTGAAATTGTGACAGATAATGCTATATTGTTGTTGCTTAACATCATCACATAAAGCACTCTAGCACTCTGATTAATATCCAAAACCTGACAGACTATGTCATAAGACTTTTGATCTGTTTCACCAAAGGTTAAAATATATTATGGAAAGCAAGGCATTTGACAAATCTCTGGGGACTTCATATAAATTATACAGTTTCTGAAATATTTTATATTAATAACATTTTATCTTCACAAACTTAACCTAGGGGAGACTGTCTCATCTAATCTTACAACTCTTATAATAATAGCATACCACAGAAAACTAATTGATTCTAGCATCTCTTTTTATCAGCAAAAGAACCATTTTTTTGTGTGTGTTTTTTTTTTAAAAGGCCCTCTTGAAAATCTTAGGCAGTTTAGGAATAAAATATATGCTAAAATTTTATTCTATTTTTTTCTATATTTAGGACTTGAATTTGGAAAGGCAAAAATCAAGACATTTGAAGAGGAGATTTGGAACATAATTAAGATAAAAACCACAAATCCTGAAAAATACTTAGTTACTTGTTTATGTGGAGTGACAATAAAATATTTAAAAATAAACATTGGAAGTAGCATAATGGTAGTGTTGCAGGAACAAAGTGAGCAACTACCGAAGCATAAAGACGCTCAGACAACGTGATAGAGCAAGAAGATTTATTAGCTAGCGCAGCAGCCTGACTTCATAGGCACCGAGTCATGAGCTCTTCAAAGTGAGCTTTTCTGAGTCTTATATAACGTTATGGCTTTAGCATTCACGTGGAAATTTAACTCCTGATTTCTTTAACTTCTTTGTCTGCAGACCTATGTGACTTTTGCGTCTCCGGGAGGGGAAAGGGTATGAGAGGAGGTTTGAACAGTTCATCCTTGACTATTTGACTATTCACATATCCTGTTTTGCTTGCTTGTGTGGCAAGTTCTTTCAGGGAGCTGATAAAGGAACTGCACAGCTGGGGTTTGTTACTTTTCTCTTTTTTTTTTTTTTTTTTTTTACAGAGACAGAGAGAGAGTCAGAGAGAGGGATAGATAGGGACAGACAGACAGGAACAGAGAGAGGTGAGAAGCATCAATCATTAGTTTTTCGTTGCCATTGCGACACCTTAGTTGTTCATTGATTGCTTTATCACATGTGCCTTGACCGCGGGCCTTCAGCAGACCAAGCCACCCCTTGCTGGAGCCGGCAACCTTGGGTCCAAGCTGGCGAGCTTCTGCTCAAGCCAGATGGGCCCGCGCTCAAGCTGGCAACTTAGGGGTGTCGAACCTGGGTCTTCTGCATCCCAGTCCGACGCTCTATCCACTGTGCCACCGCCTGGTCAGGCTACTTTTCAAACTAACTCAAATCAGCCCTTTGAGCCCTTCCTCTCTCAGTAGAAACTTTAGCTCTTCTATAAATAAGAAACCTTTGGGGTTTTTATTGTTTTGGTTTGGGTTTTTGTTTTGTTTTTTGTTTGTTTGTTTGTTTTAGCATGATGAAGTAATTTAGTCAGTGAAAAGTACAGAAAATTATTTTGGTAAAATACAGAATCTCTGCTATCCATGTAGATTATACAGAAGGGAAGGAATAATCTTATAGAATGTAAGTTGAGGCAAGCAGTAAACTAAGGAAGCATTCAGAAAGATTGCATAAGCTTTGCTACAATTTTATCATTTCATAACTTTATTTTTTAGGCATAGTATTATAAACCAAGGCAAAAAGGTTACTTTCCAAACTTCAACTTTCTTTATGTACAGTGTGTCCATAAAGTCATGGTGCGCTTTTGACCAGGGACCAGTCAAAAGTGCACCATGACTTTACGGACACACTGTATTTGTTTTTGTATTATGGAACAAACTAGCGTTTTACATGAGGACAGTCCTCAGGAAGCTTGTACGTTAATAATGTATCATAAAAATACTAGATGTTATTTGGGTTTTCATGCAATGCATTCATCACTGCTATCTCAAAAGAATTAATGAATATTTTTAAAATTTCTTTTGTAATTTCTATTTTTAATATAGTAAATATTGATAACTCAACATAAGCAAAAGCTCTTTGAAATCCTCAATGAGTCTTAAGAATATGAGTGTATTGCATTCCAGAGAGTTAAAAGAAAAGCCTGAGAACTGCTACTTTAAAACAAAACGTTCTTCTAAAGTACATGTAAAGGTGCATTTCTCTGCTCCCAGCGCTGTTTCAATCACTCATATTGATTACAATGATTAATAAACAGTCATAGGGAAAACTGGGGTGAGGGTGGCTCATTAATAAGAACTGCCTCAAATACAAGCATTTTAGCAGATGAGTCAAGCTCGTGGACACAAACGGCACAATGTGATACTGCCACAAGAACAGCTTTTGCACCTTTTTAAAGTGGCAAAAAATAAAAGTATTTTTTTAATGGGCACCAAAGATATAGCTTCTTAATATCATGAAACTTAAATATAACTTATTTATATTGCTTAACAATGATAAATCAGGGAAGACATTGTTGATTTATTAAGCCAAAATTATTAAGCTAGACTTAAAAGATTTAACTTTTCACAAAAACTTCAATTCTTAAAATATATTCAGGTTAGTTTTTATAAGTATTTTTTAAGTCAACTGCATTCAAAGTATTAGAAGCTTGATATCTATTATCTCTCTAAGAATTTTAGAATATTCAGCTTATGTGTTAACAATTTAATCAGCTCACTGAAGGGAAATTGTAGTCTAATCCTGGGGAGATACTTTATAGTAACATGTGAGGAAAAAGCCTTTCCGAACCGCAGAAATATAGACACACAGACTCATAAAGCGCTTATAACTTCAATTTTTAAAATTAATTAATTTATTTATGTATTAGATATTACTTATTCCTCTTTAGAGAAAGAGGAGAGAGAGAGAAGGGGGGAGGAGCAGGAAGCATCAACTCCCATATGTGCCTTGACCAGGCAAGCCCGGGGTTTCAGACTGGTGATCTCAGCATTCCAGGTTAATGCTTTAGCCACTGTGCCACCACAGGTCAGGCATATCTTCAAATTTAAAACTTCAGTCACATGTCAATTGTAAGTAAAGAAACATAAAAATCTCAACAGTCCAGGTATCAAAAACTATACTTCTCAATGGGCATAAAATTCTTAAGTAATTTGAGCTGAACAACAAACTCAAAGATTAACAAGCCAGACTCTCACTTGTCTCTTACTCAGTGGAGAACAGGTCTCTACCATCTACAGAGATCACAAATACCCAGATCACAAAACCAAATTCCCAATGACTGCTGCCACCACTGGTATATAACTCACATTGGCCATGTGCGAACCAGAAGCAGAAACAAAACATATTATCACACCTGACTTATGGTGGTGCAGTGATTAAAACCTTGAACTGGAATGCAGAGGTTGCCAGTTCGAAACCCTGAGCTTGCCTGGTCAAGGCACACGGAGTTGATGCTTCCTGCTCTTCCCCTCTTCCTGCTCTTCTCTCTCTCTCTTTTCTAAAATGAATAAATAAAATTTTAAAAACACACATTGGGACATAAAAGTGAGACTATGAGACATGGACAAGAGTGTGGTCGTTACGGGGTGGGGGGAGGGAGGAGAGGGTGGGAGAGGGGGGAGGGGAGGGGCACAGGGAAAACCAGATAGAAGGTGACAGAGGACAATTTAACTTTGGGTGATGGCTATGCAACATAATTGAATGATAAGATAACCTGGAGATGTCTTCTTTGAACATATGTACCCTGATTTAGTAATGTCATCCCATTAAAATTAATTTAAAAAAACACACGTAAAATCACTATTAAGAAAGAAAACTACAGAAAAAGAAAATAAGTTATAGTTCTATTGCCCTTCGCATTCACTGCTGGGGGTCAAGTGAGAGTCCTCTGGTCTTAGGCTGCTTATAAGATGCACCTGTCTGGCGATGCAGGTTACCGACTACGGCAGGTGAACCATTGGGTTTCTTGCTGGGACCTCCACAACTGTTACAGGGGAATTTTTAAAAGATGACACAGTCGTAACTCTCACACAAATATAAAATGAACACATATAAAATTGTATTTAATTCATCAGTTGATGAGAGAACCAGGATGATGTTATGACTGGTTCAACAAATTAGTCAAAAACACCACGCAGATAAAAAGCAGTATTGCTGAAATAAATTTATAAATAGACAGAAAACTGGGTAATTCTGTGGGAGGGACGAATGTAGCGAGGGAGATCAGTTGCATTTGCACCTGGCAAAATTCATTTTTATAGCATGGACAAGAATCACTTACGTTGCTATTAGTTATCTACAGCTGAAAGAATTATAAAATAACTCAAAGACAACAAAAGGCACGTAGAATCTGTGGAATCATAAACTAGGATAACCCAGAAGGATGTGCTTTTAGATATAATCTTTTTGGACCATTTTTAAGTCTTTCATGATTTCTTCATATATCCACATGAAAAAGATCTAAAAGTATCATTTATGTATAAGTTTGTTATATTTTAGAAGCCAAAATGATCTAGAGACTACAAAAAAATATTGACAAAGGAGTCCTCTGAGTGATAAGAATCTGTAAGATTTCTGAGAAACAGAAATCAAAACTCTCAAGTGAGTGATAAGCTCCCTTTTCTGTAAATGATATCCATCTCCTACTTCTTTTAAAATGCGGTGTACTAATGATTTGTTTTAACTCAACTGTAGGAAGACCCAATGAAAGTCATAGTAACCAAAAGATTCTAAAAGCTAGTTGATCATATAAATAACCTAAAACAAAATAAATGAATTTGAATAACTTATTTGGCTACTATATTCTGACAGGAATGCTGTCTGCTCTAACCAACACCCCGATCTCAGTGATTACAAAATGGAGTTTATTTCTTGCTCATTGAAAGTCCTTGTGCTTTGGGTGGTGTCACAGCTATCTTCTCCTTATGTGATGACTCGGGAGTTACTTCCATGATGGGGTTCCGCCATTTTGGAATCTTTCACAGAGCAAGCAGATAAAGGATATCACAGGAGATCTAAGGAACTAAACCTCAAGCTGACCTTTTATTCACATTGTCTTTGTCTGAAATAGGTGCACGGCCCTAGATCAGCCGCAAGGAATTCTGAGAAATGTCTTTATCTTGCGTGCGTAAGAAAAAAACCAGAACATCACCAAGTTTCTGAGTAGCTAAAAAGCCAGTCACTGCCATAATCGTTATGACTGATTTAATTAATTTCCAGTTAAGAGTAATTATAAACCATAACAATTGATTTTATTTCTTTCCCTTAAACTCTTTTAAGTTCTTATCTCTATTACTTTAGAGTCGATGAAAAATTGTCCAGCTCCTTGACTCCCGGCCACTCCGCAAACCCAATACAGAAGAAGAATACTAACAGAGCAAAACCTGCCTTGCACTCAGAAGAGGACAACCACATGGAAATAGATGAGCAACAAAGCCAAACGGGGTATCAACGTGTCTTTCGGGGCTTTGTGCACAATCAGCTGCTCATTTCAACGTTCTGTGTGTCATCAGCACTTTGTCGGACAGCCCCATTTGTTCACTTCTCATACTTCTTTTGAGTAAACAGTATGCCTAATAGTTGCCTTTTAGAACAGCACATTAATCTTCCCTTGTTAAGGGATGACTTGTCCTCACACTTATCATCACACCTCTCTTGTGATATGACATCATCTCCTCATTTGCTGAGATAAATGTCAAGCAACAACAACAAAAAAATCATACGGGCATTTGAATTTCTACATTTATCTATTTGACTTTCAGCACAAGTTAGAAACGTAAGGGAAGGGGGAAACCAGTCGTAAATAAAGGTATTCTTTTTTCTTGGCATTTTTATATTTTCTACATGGTTTGTACTCAATATTAAGAGACGCTAACAGACCTAAGCCAATTAAGTGGATTGCCCAGTAGGTCAAAAGAAGCCATGCCAGAAAAGCCAAACACGCACGCATCCGTAGCACAGTGGAGTGGAGGCAGATCTTCCTGGACATTCAGCATCCATGAGGATCCTGTCTTCTGGATCACTCAGTAACAACAGCCATAGCCAATGGCTGTATTTAAAGCAGTTCTGGAAGTTTCCTTACAGAAAATTGAGCCGTGAAGATTGTGATTCACTTATAAATAACGTGAGTTAAATCCTGTCCAGAAAATGATGCAGAGAGATGACACAATAGCAGTGAGCATGTGTTTAGAAAGGATATTCGGTAGCCATCTTTCACTAGAAATTTAGCAATATCAGAGGGATGGCTGGGTCAAAGGGCAGTTCCATTTCTAATTTTTTGAGGAATCTCCATACTGTTTTCCACAGTGGCTGCACCAGTCTGCATTCCCACCAGCAGTGCAGGAGGGTTCCCCTTTCTCCACATCCTCACCAGCACCTATAATGTGTTGTTTTGTTAATAGGAGCCATTCTGACTGGTGTGAGGTGATATCTCATTGTGGTTTTAATTTGCATTTCTCTAATGATTAGTGATGTTGAACATTTTTTCATCTGTCTATTGGCCATCTGTATGTCCTCTTTGGAAAAGTGTCTATTCATTTCTTGTGCCCATTTTTTCATTGGATTATTTGTCTTCCTTGTGTTGAGTTTTACAAGTTCTTTATAAATTTTGGTTATTAACCCCTTATCAGATGTGCTGTCGAATATGTTCTCCCATTGTGTGGTTTGTCTTTTTATTCTGTTCCTATTGTCTTTAGCTGTGCAAAAGCTTTTTAGTTTGCTATAGTCCCATTTGTTTATCCTGCCTTTTATTTCATATGCCCGTGGAGATAAATCAGCAAGTACATTGCTGCTACAGATGTCAGAGAGCTTGCTGCCTATGTTTTCTTCTAAGATGCTTATGGTTTCACAGCTTACATTTAAGTCTTTTATCCATTTTGAGTTTGTTTTTGTGAATGGTGTAAGTTGGTGGTTTAGTTTCATTTTTTGCAGGTAGCTGTCCAGTTTTCCCGACACCATTTGTTAAAGAGACTGTCTTTACTCCACTGTATGCTTTTACCTCCTTTGTCAAATATCAGTTGTCCATAAAGCTGTGGGTTTATTTCTGGGTTCTCTGTTCTGTTCCATTGATCTATGTGTCTGTTCTTATGCCAGTACCAAACTGCTTTGAGTACATTGGCCTTGTAGTATAACTTGATACCAGGAAGTGTGATACCTCCCACTTATAGGAATATATCCCTAGGACACCATATCACTGACTGAAAAAAAGAAGTGCACCCTCATGTTTATGGCAGCATTGTTCACAATAGCAAAGATCTGGAAACAGCCCAAGTGTCCATCAGTGGACGAGTGAATTAAAAAACAGTGGTACAATATACAATGGAATACTATGGGCCATGAAAAAGAAGGGAATATTACCTTTTGCAACAATATGGAGGGACCTGGAAACTATTATGTTGAGTGAAATAAACCAGGCAGAGAAAGAAAAAATATCATATGACCTCACTCATTTGAGAAATCCAAGGAACAATGAGAACTGAGGAAAGGAACTGAGACAGAGGAGGGATCAAAGGGACCAGAGGAAAAGAGGACAGAGGGAAAGGGGAGGATAGGATGGGATAAATCTGAAGGGAAGGGGGAGGGCATTGTAAGGAGCGAGGTAAGGGAGATGTTCTGGGGAATATGGGGTAGGGGGATGCATTTGGGATGACCCTAGAATCTATGTAAACACAATTAATTAAATAAAAAAGAAAGAAATTTAGCAACATTATTAAATTCTCATCAAATTCTCTTTGAACCTTAATTTATTGTAATGGCTTTGAAATTTTCACCTCTACTACAGCTCTCACCGTTCTTGTTTGTGAGCTTAATTTGAAATTTGATTACTGGAACAAAAGAGAAAACTTGCTGAATTTCACATTATAACATCTCACTAGGAACATATAATTAACCAAATGAACTATTTTCCATACAAGATGGTAATATGATGATGACTTTTGACTTTTAATAAAAATCATAATGTGTATTACTACCTTTCACCTATAAGACATTACGGGGTTTAAAGACTTAATAAAAAATATTTTAGGAAACCTAAATATTCATAAATAAGAGAATGAATAAATTTTGCTGTGTTCAAACAAGGAAATACTATATAGCAGAGAAAAAGAAAAACTACAGCTGCACCTATCAATGTAGAGGATTCTCATCAACTTAAAAGTTGAAAGGAAAAAGCAAGTACATAAAGAACACATTTTTATAAGATTATTTGTATAAACTTCAAAAACATACAAAAAAAGTATTATATATTGCTTTGGGGTTTATGGAGTTAACGTGTTGGAAGTGTATTGTAAGATGAATACCAGTGACTCCCTCTAGAGGCAGGAAAGAAATGGGATATGATCAGAGAGGAGAACACAGGGGATTTCACATGCACAGATACTGTTTCATTTAAGCTGCATGGTGGGTATATGCATTCTCTTTGTCTTCCTTTATGTAAACAAAATTTAATAAAACAATGTGTGTAGTGATCCTCGCCCTTAGAAACTTAAGTATGTAGTGTAATAATAAGAAATATATGTTTGATCTTTATCCCCAGTCCCTGACACAGATTTTCTAAAATCCTTAGAACATTCTAAGGGATAGGAATAAAGAGGGCATCTTTTGTAATTCACAAAACGCCCCTTTCAAGCATATCTGAATTTATGCTAATAAGGTGACTCTAGGTGAGCTCTTGGATAGCTACATGATGGAGGCTGATTGCCAGAAAAACTAACCACATCATTAGAGAGTTGGAATTTTCATCCCCAGGAAGAGGGTCTATATGTTGAGTAGTATAAAAGATTCCTTAAATACCCTCAGACTAAGGACCGGTCAATTTCCAGAAAATGTACTAGATTAGAATGTTCAAGCAAGATGAAGTGACTCCAACAAAGGTGGTTGAGATTGAAGATAAGGATCCAGGAAAGCACAGGAAGAGATTTGCAGGGAAGAAACATGATTGACATGTTCAATCAGGAAGAAATATGCAAGGACACAACTAAATGTTAGAATGCATAAAGAGATCTAGGAAGTAAATTATCTCAAGCAATAAGAGATAGACAAACCAAGAAAAATTAACACTTCGGAAGTCAAAGAAAAGTGAAAACATCTACCCAGCTCACACAAATTACTCTTAAAAGATTTGTTGAATGTAGAAATACAGTAAATGAATAAACAAATTAATAAAAATAATAAATGAGCAGATTGAGATTGACAACAGTTACATTCTGTTCCACTTCAAATTAACATAGCTAAATAGTGTCCATTCTTAATCTAAAATTTCCACTCTTTAAACTATGCATGAATTGTCCCACACATACATGCAAATTTCTCAAGACAAGAATTATTTTATAAAAGCAATCATTTTTCTCCTGGAAAATTAAATAGAATCAGTGGATGCCATTGATGAAAGGCACTTGCAAACACTAAAAATTAGTTTTCTTCCACTGCTGCCCTATTTCTCAATGTCCTCTCTTAGTAGCAAAGGTATTAATCTGTTTAGTTTTAGCCTAGAACTATATTTTTACATTTAATTAAAGATATAACACATGTACTAAGCATAACCTCACTAAGGGCATGCCTTAATAAAGACAGTACAACATGCTTTTGTAACCTAGCAAGGTCAATCTATGAAAAATATAAATTAAAAGATCATTGAATAACTACTAGAATAATATGAGAAGATAGAAAAGTCATGTCCAGAGGGAAAAAAAAGATAGAAAAAGAAATGTAAGTTGATGAGGTCATAAGGTATATCTTCAATTTAATAAAATGATAAGAAGGACTAAATTTTGAATCAGGAGACAAATATTTGTATTTTGTGACTCACTTTGCCCTCTAGGACAAAACAATGTCTTTGTGCTTGAGTTTCCCAGTTCTTACTTCCATTATTTGCCTTCTTCATTTGCTATGCAGCAGCCATAGAGATCTTTTAAAAAACATAAATCAAGCTTATTACTTCCTTGCTTGAAACCCTCTAATCTTATCTTGTTAACATTGGAATAAAATCTAACCTGTTTCCCATGACCTTCATTGCTATACATGAACGGAACCCTGCCTATCTCTCTAAATTTATATCCTTCCATCGTTCCCTTCATTTACTGTTCATACGGTGTTTTATTTCCTCAACCCTTACAAAGCTCACATTTGCTGTTTGTCTCTAGAATTCTGAGCCTCAGGTCCACCTGTGGTTGGCTATTTCTTGTCAGTAAGGTGTTAGTTCAGATGACACCTCTTCAGAGATAGCATTTGAATTTTTTGTTAGACAACAGTCACCCCACATTTATCCATTGTTCTCTATCATATAACTATGACTCTTCTTTTCTTCTTTATAAAACTTACCACTATTGAAAATCATTCTTTTTTACTCTTTGTGTGTGTGTGTGTGTGTAATTTGTGTCCCCTCCTATAAAATTATCTCTTTGCCTATCTTATTCATCATTGACACCTCTGGATCTGCAAGTATTTGTAGAAGAAAAGGAAGAAGTAAGGGAAGAAAGGAAGAAAAGAGAGAGGAAAAAGGAAAAGCAGGAAGAAATTAAATAAATAAAATACTGGACAATAAAATGAGAAAAAATGGAAAAATATATTGGAAATAACTGTCAAGCCATTATTTAGATACAACAAAAAGCTTTCATTTAAATACCACATATTTTCTATGATGTAAAGGAATTTTATACACTATTGTTTACAATTTCCTGGTATATCATTGAGACGTCAACAATGAAAAGATCTTTGTGCACACAGTACATATGTGGGGAAATGGATGTGGGTATGTGTCTAAATATTCATGCTTTATTTGGGTGAATGTGAGGTGTAAGAAAACATAAGAGACACCCTCAGAGCACACTCAAGATGTCAGCGTTCACATACCCATGTGCTCCCCTCTAAATTACACCCTCCAGCTGGCTTGGTTAATTTTGAAGTGGATAAGCTAACAGTGCCACATCACACCCAAGCAGTATAAAACAGTATGAGCACACAATAAAACAGTGATAAACAATGGATTGTTTCAGTGGCATATGGCAGATATAGTCAAGCCAGCCTCAAATAAAACCTTTGGATTCTGTTTAAAAATCTGCCTGAGTTATACATTTAGCATTCATGGCACATCTTATATATGAGCAGTAAGCAATTACTCCAGAGGAGAAAGGGGAGGGTCACATAAAAGAGAAAAAGAAAACTCAGTGGTCACTGGGAAAGGAAGATGAACTAGAATAAGTGAGTACTGCATGCATGGCAGTCTCTAGGCAATGATATAAAATGCATAAAAGCGTTCAACAGGAAGAGACAGCAATAAGTATACTGATAAGTATAAAGGAAAATAAACATATAAAGGAATATTGAGGGGAAGGAGAGAAAAGAAGAAACAAACAAACACAATAAAAAATATAATCCCCACTATACTGACTATTTGGTTATAAAAGCACATTTTTTCCCCACTGAAACGATGACCAAATCCCATGTTGCAAACTAACGGGTTAAAAATATGTTGCTAAAATTTTGTCTATACGATTTCTAAGGAGAAATCCCCTCTCCAGAACTCATTTTCCCCATTACCTCGATCCCCAACCATCTTAGGTTGGGAAAGGAATGCTTCATAACAAACCACTAGTCACTCTCAATTGCTGGAGTTAAAGCTTCCAAATGAAGAGCCTAAAGTGCAGCCCAATTTTCACCTTCTAATATCCTATTTATTAACTGCATTTCAATGTCAACAAAACATTCCCGTTCAATTAAAAAATTGAAATTAAAAAAAAATTCTTGGTATCAAGTGAGAGCTTACACAGTTAGACGTTAATAATCAATGATAAGGTATTTTTTTCCAGAAGGAGTAAATTCTTGACAGGTTGATGCCAATGGCTACTCATGTGTTTTCAAGCCAGAGTCTTATTGATGAATATTTCCCGGATGACACGGCAATCTGAATAAAGTTAATTCTTAATATATTGAGACAATTAAAAAATAATGTGTAATGAGAGAAATGTCAGCAATATAAACCCAGCTCTTGTTTATCCACAGAAATACAAATTACAATGATAGATGGAAAAGACCTTTATGAGCATTCCAGAAGCCAGTTAAGAAATGCAGTGCCCTGGGTGAAGATAGCAGCACTGAGCCAGAGAAGAAGAACAATTTCACTATCCCTACATCAACCTCTCTACCAAACCAGCACAACCTGATGCCACAAGAGCCCAGCTTTTGACTGTTCATTCAGGGGAAGTTAAGAGTGCAGCAAGCCTCCATTGTTCTGAATTTTTGGGAGAACCATTTGAAGAACTGGTCTATTCACCCCACTTGGAGAACTAACAACACCAGTATACCTAACATACCTGGGGGTCTCTGAAAACAAAGAGAAGTGGTGGGCGGCTTGTTGAAACCAGCAGAGCTCAGGACAATTGGGAGAAGTAGCACAACCTAAGAGGGACGAAGAGAAGTCGAACATGTATCTGGCATTCATCTTTTGTGATAACAGCCCAAGGGACTGGTTTCTGTCTTGCCTTTAGGTGAAGCATAGACAGAACAAACATAGCTTGGATGTCCTGAAACTGTTCAGAACATTGGAAAGTAATGGGTGGCTTTCTTTGACTAACACAACACAACATGATCAAGAGAAGATGCACAACTTCTCTTAAGAGGGAGGGGAAAGTGTGGAATCTGTGTCCTGGTTCCGGTTTTTCAGAGGGCTTCCTGAGGGACTGGTATCTGACTCAGGGCACTGACAAGGAGTTGATGTATTTCTAGATGCCTAGTGGTCATGAAAAATAAGGGAGAGCTGTGTAGCTTGCTTCTGCAGAACTTGAAGGCTGGATCATAGATAAACACCAGAGGGAGCAAAAGATTAAAAGTTTCCCAAAAACAAAATAAAGCAAAAGAAAAAAACAGCAATTGAGAAATTGCACACACACAAACAGGCCCAAAGAAGTCACAATGCCCACCTAAAAGGTGGCAGAGGAAATCATAAATTCTAGCCAGGTTTACTGGTGAGGGTTTTTCCTGGTATAAAGCCAGACTCTAAAGACTGGGAGAGATGGCTGCTTTTTTTTAAATGCAAAAATTCCAAAAGAAAGCTACAAAGCACATAAAGAAAAAAATGAAAACAAAGTCCAATCAAAGAACAAAAATACTTTAAAAAACAAACTTAAAGAAACAAGGATACATAAATTATCTAAAAAAGAATTAAAAATAATTATCATAAAGAAGCTCAATCAGCCTGACCAGGCAGTAGCGCAGTGAATAGAGCATCGGACTGGGATACGGAAGACCAAGGTTCGAGACCCGGAGCTCGCCAGCTTGAGCGCGGGCTCATCTGGCTTGAGCAAAAGCTCTCCAGCTTGGATCCAAGGTCGCTGGCCCCAGCAAGGGGTTGCTCAGTCTGCTGAAGGCCTGCAGTCAAGGCACATGTGAGAAAGCAATCAATGAACAACTAAGGTGTCATAATGGCAATGAAAAACTAATGATTGACGCTTCTCACCTCTCCCCACTCCTGTCTGTCTGTCCCTATCTATCCCTCTCTCTGACTCTCTCTCTCTCTCTCTGTCCCTATAAAAATAAATTTAAAAGAAAAAGCTCAATGAGCTCAATAAAACAATACATGAACAAAAAGAGAGTATCAACACAAAGATATAAAAAAATTGCTTTGGGAACGGAAGAATACAATAATTGTAGCAAAAAAATTCACTAGAGGTATTCAATATCAAATTTAATCAATCAGAAGACAGTATAAGGAAAATTGAAGATAGGTGATTTGAAATTAACCAATCAGAGAAATGAAAAGAGAACAGAATAAGAAAGAAGATGAAAGAAAGAAAGAAAGAAAGAAAGAAAGAAAGAAAGAAAGAAAGAAAGAAAGAAAATTCAAAGAATTTATAGGATACCATCAAATACACCAGTATTCTCATTTTGGGAATTCTAGAAGGAGAAAACAGATAAAAATGTTCAGAAAGTTATTTAAACAAATAATAGCTGAAAATATCCCAAGTTTATATCAGAAGAGGAACTGAGCATTGAAACTTAAGAAGAACATGTGGTCTGTCATTGACTGAAACTTTGTTATGTGGTGTATGGCTGTATATAAATGGAGCCACTTACATGACCACCTAAAATAGTCAAACTGAAAAACAGAAAGTAGAATGTTGGTTGATAGGGGCTGGTGGCAGAAGAAAATGGGGAACTGCTGTTCATTGGGTTTAGAGTTTCAGTCATGCAAGATGAAAAACTTTTACAGATCTACCGTGTAAAATTTTTCTTATAGCAAATGATACAATGTTAAACTTAAAATTTTGTAAATAGGGTAGATATTGTTACCTGTTTTTTACCATAATTAAAAAATAATATTTTGTGACATTCACCAAATAAAGTTTCCTTACTTTATTTATAGCTGTGATAGAACATTTCAATCTACAATTTATTTTATATTTATATATATAGTTCAATAACAAAAAGTAATCACTGTAAAATTAAATTACCTTGGTAAGTGTAGCTATTTACAGTAGGAAATATGTATCATCCCATATTAACTTTAAAAAAAGATCTCATAATCTCAAGTCCCTGCTCTCTAATAAAAATACAAAATTGCAAATTAAAACATTCAATTCTTAGCTGAAGCATGCAATTCCCTAGTCACTATATGGGGGAAGGGTGAATATGTGCTTGAGACTGAGATTCATATTTTATCTTCCTGAAGGAGCTTCTGTCCTCAAAGAGAGATCCCACAAAAATATAAATCATAATACAATGATCCTTGGAGTCTTTTACAGATTAATGACATTCATTGCATTACCTCTAAATTGTCCTAGCCCAATGGACAACAGCCCAAAAGTGTATGTGCACCACAGATCATTACACTTAAAAAGGCGACTGTATTCCTTCATACATTAAAATGTTGCTATTGGCCCACCCAACATGAGTTCCATTGTCCACTTCTCTTACTGAGCCTTTCACACCACATAAAATCTCCAGTGATGGCATCAGTAGAGTCTTCCCAACAAATAGAAGTGTGACTTTTTCATCCCTACCTTTCCCGTATGCCCACGTGATCATTCGGGAAATGAGATATGGGTAAATAAACGGTGATCCCAATTCACCAATGGACTCTTAATAAAATTGTGAAGAGGCTAGCATCTGTGGTTCACGAAGATAACTGGGAAAGAGCTGAAGGTTAGGCTGATAAACATATTCATTCATTCATTCATTCACCTTTACAAGGTCAGGAAACCCTGCCATCCTGATATTCACTAAGTCCCCAGTGCTCTGCAAGTGTTCAATAAAAATTATTTGAATGAATGAGGGAGGGATGGTCCAAGGTTATATGGATCCTGTCTGGAAAAACGTAATTAAGCATAAGTACTTGCTTTGACGCTATATTAAAATACTAAGCAGACAGCTCTTTTATTGCTTCTGTGAATTCTATATTTCTGTGATGTTTAATATTATGAAATCCACATATTCAAAGTCAGTCTCAGTTTATAAAATCTATTTAAGTATACTTAAATATACTATTTATCCACTTTTTATTTCATAAAAGGCATTGACTTGTTAGCTGAATCATATAATTAAGGACAATTCCTTTTTCCCTAATTATACCCAAATGAAAAAAAAAAAGCCCCATTGTACAATGCTATAGCTAGTAATATAATATTAAGACAGAATCTTAAAGTTCATGGAGAAAAATTTTAGCAACATGTGGGTAATAGTCAAACAAATTTATATTCGAGTTTTAAGCTTAAACCCTGATGTTATCAAAGATTAAGTGTATTCAGTGGTCTAGTGGTTTGTGTTCTATAAATCATTTTTCAAATAATCTCAAACAAATAAAGGAATTCTTGCAATTCATGCATTGTTTTCGCCTTAAGTAAATAACTATATGTATTCATCCCAGTAGCCATTACAAGCCTTTACCATTCTTCCTTAAATCACTTAGCTGGATGCACCCACTCATTTGTAACAGATGGCCTAGCCTCCTACCTCACAGAGAAAATAGCAACCATCAGTCACAAAGTCCACCTCCTGTGTCATCTGCATGTCCCACAGTTTCCCTACTTCCCTTCTGTCCCAGAGGATGCCTTGTATTTTTTCTAAAGATAACACCTTTATCTATATCCTTGATTTCATCTTCCTCTCCCTTTCTTTCTTTCTTCCTCACATGTTCCTTCAATGAATGTTTATCAGGTTCCTTCCAATGCCAGGATCCTCTGAGCCTGGAGACACAGTGTTGAACAAGACAGATGAAGCCTCTGTCCTCATGGATTTTCCATTCAATTCTATGTCCTTCCAGGCCTGTTTAATGTTTATCTCCTTTTTGTTTTATCTTCACTAGATCTCTTGGTGGCTCTTTGTAAGTTTTCAGCTTACAGACTTGTTTAATTCCTTCTCACGCTCAAAATGCAGCTGCTCAATTTCCTGAGCCCCAATCGTAGAACTCGCCACACCTGCTGCTTCCACTTTCTCTACCTTCATTTCCCTCCTCCCTGCACAAGTTTACCTTCATTCTCTGTGCACTAGCGAAACATTACTTTTTCTCAGTCGTTGACATAGTCTTCCTTCCTTTGAATTCTTGTGAATTCCCAGAAATAATATAGTTCATTCCCTTGACCACACGTTAGGCTGATACTTCTTCCTCCACCTGCTCCCTTACTACTGATTCCCCAAGATTGCTACTAGTTCTACCTGTCACTCTGCCTTCCTTTCTCATTCCATCCATCTTCCCCAAAACATTCTCCCCACACCCATGCTTTCAACTACTACCTATATGTTAATGACTCCAAAATTCTGAATATGCTGACCCTTCTGAATTCCTCACCTACTTTTTCAAATACCCAAAAGACATCTTCTTTAAATGCCCCACTAGCATCTTGTGCTAATGAGATGCTGTTTTATTGCCACAGAGTAGCGTAGAGAAGTGTTACCAGCTATGGTCATAGAAGGCTCTGTGGTTGAATGAAATAGAAGTTTTCTCGCTCATATTAGATCCGGTTGGCGGGGTGGTGGTGGTGTAGTGTTGTGTAGGTGAAGGTGCTTTTGAGATCAAGGTTTGTGGATACTGTCTTTTTTATTATGTGGCTTCTAAGTTCATCCAGTCAAAGAAAAAAACAAACAAAGAGAAAGCGTTCATTGGGTGGTGTGGAAGATATTTATGCACCAAATTCTGGAAGTGGATACTTCACATTTACCCATATTCCATTGAACAGAATTAAGTTCTATGGCTCCGTGTAGGCGAACAGGGGTGGGAAAGTTAGCCTGTGAGTGAGCAGCCCCTTCACAGCAACCTCCCCACTGTGCAGGATGATGTAAATCTTCAGCAAGGAGCTGGGATCCTCTGCCACCGAAATCGTGACAGATATCTGCAGAGACAGACTTCTGTTTTAAGTCTGCAGAGTAAGGATTGAGAAGTATAAAAGCAGAGACTGTAGGAGTGTCTCTCTTTCTGGAAGCACAACTGTAGCATATAGTTGATAAATTAATGTTCATAGAACCCAAACTCGGCTATTCAGGGAAAGAAAATGCTTGGGAAGCCACTGATCTCTCTGCCTTCTATCTTGATTTCCTTTCATCCAAAGAGCACATGATGACCAGAACGTTGTATGTTTCTTTCTTTCCTTTTGTTCCTTAATTTTTCTTCTTTAAATTAATAAAGTTAGTTTTCTGGTAATAGAAGATTATTCTGTTTAAACCCCAGTTAATCACTTTATTCCTTGCATTAATATATTCAATGATTTCTCCAGGGATTGTAAGATAAAGTGTATATGCAAACAAGCCTTAGGATAACACTCCAGACGACCTCTCCCATCTCTCACTGAGCTCACTTGCTCCCGTTAATTCAGCATTGTTCTAGCCTCTCGCTAATAACAAAGAGAATGCTGGAAATACCCTTCTCCTTGGGGTTTTTGGTTGAGTCTACCACTGAAAGGGCTCTCAGAAGATTTGAAAATTAAAAGGAAAAAGACGGTGTTATTTCCCAGGTATTGCAAGTAGATGCTCGTTTGGTCATTAGACTTGAAGCACCTTCTGAGTAGCTTCTTGAGTATTACCGCGATATTCTACCGGGAGGCAAGCTTTATTTTTCAACCAGTTTAAGTTTTTAATTCCCTGTTAAACATTTTGAACCTACGATATGTAGAGTGACTGAGGTTTTCCTGAACAAATACTATACTATAATACTCCCTCATGTGGACACACACACACACACACACACACACACACACACACCTTATGCTCCATCCAAAGTAAAATTCCTGCCATTATCAAAACCCAATCCATTGCTTTGATACAAGTTGCTCTCTCCGAATGGCATGCCCTTTCCCTGACATTTCTGCCTGAAATGTCACTTAAATGTAAATATGACCTTCTAACCGAGGTTTTTCCTAATTCTCCCAATTACTGCCACACTCTCCTTGGGGAGCCCATAACATCCTACTTACAGATTTTACGTGGTATTTACAGCATTATTTACCTGCCCTTGCGCTGTCAAGAGGAATCGTGGTTTATTACACGTTATGGCCTCAGTTCCTAGTGCAAATGTTGCCATGGCGTAGACAAATAATCCCTTTTGAAATGAAGCATCATTAACACAACTGAACGTTTTCTCCACAGCACCCTCTGAAAATGGGGAGAGGAAGCTCGTGTGTTAGGAGCGCTCCTTCCTCCTGGGCTCCCGGAGTCCTCCCGGTGCCCCCCCCCCCCGCCCCGGGAGTCCCTCCTCCTCCAGGAATGCAGACCGGAGCAGGAAGAGGCAGATCCATAGGCAAAGGTAAGGGTTCACATGGTCCTGCGTCTCCCTTGTCTTTCTCCTCGGTCACACATCCCCTTACTCCATACACTGGCATCCCTGGAAGCACGTTTTCTCTCCATTGCTGATGCTGCTATCCGGGCACATGCCTGGAGACCTGCCGGAGAGGAGAGGGCTCCTCCACACTGTCACGCTAACGGCTCGGTGTGGCTGGCTGACCTTCCCGCAGGAGCTGCCCAGACCCATGGCACCACCCGCTGTCACCGCAGCAGCCTGGGCGCCATGGAACATGCCCCTGCCACCTTTGTAAGCCAGCAGCAGCGCAGCCTGGAGAGGAGCCCCAGCTGCAGGCGACATCCGCTCTCCCTCATTAACACGGGGTCAGAATGGCTCTGGTTGCTAGAATGGCTCCTCTTTAATTAAATTTGCGCCAGCTTCCGTCCCAGGGACATCCAGCTTGTAACTTAAATCAAAGACAGAAAATAACAATAATAATAATAATAATAATCAGATCAGACCTTTGTCTTGGATATTCATTTCCATGAGAAGCTTCATTCGAATCAAATACTGTTAAATAAAAGTTCCTGACAACCACAGTCAGTTGATTCATTCAGCAAATACACGAATGGCATTTATCGGGCATTGACTTGTCCAGGGTTGTGCTGGGGACCTGGAATACACAGATGAAATGAGTTGGGCATGTTCTCTGAGCTCTTGGAGCTTAAGCTTAGGGTGTGCAGTTCATTGTGGGTGGGGAGGAAATAAATATAAAATAAATATGCAACATACTGTAAGAGTAAGTGCTATAAAGAAAATCAGAGCGGAGCAAAAGGGGTGAGAGGACCAGTGGGGGAACAGGGGGCACACTCCTGGCCCGTGTGGTCAAAGAACTCCACTGTGACGCGGAGTCTTCTCTGACTAGATCTGAACTGAGTGAGCCGTGGAAGTATCTATGAGAACAGCATTCCACAGTGAGGACGGGAAGGTCCTGGGGTAGTGGTGACTTGGGGGAGTGTTCAAAGAACAGCAAGAGGATCCACGTGGCTTCATCTCATAGGGAGAAGGTGAACAGGAGAGGTGGCCAGGAGCCAGATCAGTGAGAGACTTCCACCTGGAGTGGGGACTTCAGTGAAGGTCAAAATTACTGTGACACATGTGACAGGAGGTGTGAAAATAAATTAGCCCATCTAAAAAGAGTAACACCAGAAAGTTATTTTTGGTGCCAACTGTTCTATTATTTGTTATGCTCTTTTCTGGAGAAACAAAACAAAACAAAAAACAAAACATGTTAAACATTTCATTTATTTACACCCAAAGGACTTTGCAGAAACTGAAGTTAAATGGGTGTGAGTGCTTTTCCAACGTTGAAGGAAATTATTTTTCCCAGCCTGAATGTGGTTGGGGAAGATTTTGCCGATGCCCTTGTGAAATCCTTTCAATTTCTGGGGAATGCTATCATGTGTTCAGACCTCTTAGAATAAACTTTGGAGATGATCTATGATCTATTGTTTCACGCATGAGAACACTGTGACTTTTGCAAAAGTCACTCTGGTGGCAGGTCCAATCAGATTTCAACGGCAGCTCCGTATGTCGAGTGGGCTTTGGAGTTAGACACGCAGACTCACAACCGATCCAGGATCTGTTACTCTGAGCCTCGGTTACCTTGAATTGGTTTATATTAGAATAAAGCACAAACATCTAGCCTACTACTTTAACATGCACGTCACGTGTACGTTAAACTAGTATTTCTGCCTTTTGGAACCAGTTGTTATATTTCACAGAGCTGGTGGAGAAAACATATTGCTGTACCCCTCAGGGCCATGCATATTTTGTCTCCTCCGTTCACTTTTCCTTTCTCTTACCACATCACTCAAAGATTAAGTCAGCCTGAGAAAAGTCCTCCCTTCCGCCCAAACATAACAACCTTCCAACTGGGAGGCACCCCTGATGGAAGGAGGAACTAAGCCACATCAACAAAATGACAAAAGAAATGAATCACAAACCTCTCAGGCTGGGCTTTAATATCTATTTTGGGCCCTTCTGTTTTATCTCACAGACCCACGGGCTGCTACACTGTGATTTGAAAGATGTTCCCAACCATGTACATTTGTTCCGATTGATGGATCAACCACTCAGTCTCAAAACAGGGTGCATGAGTGCTACCTAATTCCAGCATCCGCGACAGCAGTTTGTAACAGGAAGAAAATACACAGTAGCCTCCGGCAGGAATTTGCCTCTGACTTCTTATGGGACAATAGTTTCTGTGACTTTTGGGGTTACTTCAAGCTTCTAAGTCTCCAAGGAGGCATCTTTGACCACAAACAAAACCAAAAAAACGACAGACATGCTGATGTAAGGAAACATTCTTGGGGTTGTTATTCTAGAATCCAAGAAGCATTAGGACCTGAGGTAAATACAGAGTTTATCAATTGGAAATTTTGTTCATTTGTTTCCAATTCGTTGTCACCATTCTATGAAAATAACCTAATCTACACAGGAAATAGACCGATCAGCCTATTTTGTTACAAACTATCCCAGACAGCTAGAGTCTCAGCCCTTGGCAGGGCTGCATAGTAACTTCTGGCACTTCTCCAACAGCTATTCTTGCCACAAACTCATATTATAAATCATCTCCAGTTTTTGAAACCCAAAATACATATGCAAAAAAATTAAGTATTAAAACTGCATGTAGACACTAGAAATTCCTTAACCATCTCAATGTGCAACACCCAGTTGCCCTCTCCCATGGCCTCCGCTGCTCTTTCCTTCTGAGCAGAAATTCTCAGGGGAGACGTACAGGCCAGGGCAAAAGCAGGCCTACCATGTTCATATGGAAAATAATACGGTAATTCATAAATAGTAATACAAGAATGAACTCTGTGTGTTGCATGTACCCACAACTGTAAACCTACTTTTCCCTGCCCTGTATTCGAGAGTCAGATTTTCTGGACTTCCAAGGACTCCAGGTAGAATATCGGAGGTCCAGAGGAATATATTTTCCCCAGCTGGGTTCTAAGAAGCTAGCAGACTTGCTGGAGCAATACTGAAGAAAACGAGTGACAGGAGAGGATAAGAAATCCATTGTGATATCACTGAGGAACGGAAAAGGAACCTCTTTCACTGACTTGGAGGTCTTCCTGGTGGAGACTGCACGTCGTCATGATGGGTGACAGGCACAGACAGGCACAGGGTAGCTCTTTTCATAGCTTCCTAACCCTGTTTTGGAAGCAGATTCTTCCCCAGCCCAGCTGACACCTAGAGATCAGGATTTGTGAGGTGCCTCGTTGAGAGGACCTAGCTGAGCCAGGCTGTGCCCCGATTCGGACTTCATGGGCTATGAGATAGTCAGTGAGTGTTGTTTCATCTGTTAACTTCATGGTGACTGTTAACAATAACAACAGCAAACAAATACTGGGTGCTAACTTAAACTGTTGGCACAGTCGTCACACATTTTGCAATGAACTTACTATTTTTGACAGCTGAATAGTGAGATAATAGTCAAACCTGAGGTCTTCACTCAGTTTTTGTAATACTCAGTATATCTCTGGACTATCCCTTTGGCTTCCTAAAGGTAATCATTTCTTTTGAGAATTTGTCTTGGGGACACTCACTTTCCTTGCAGGCTAGACAGCAGCATCTAATAGTCACTCACCTATCAATCTCTGGAAACCATGTAGAAAGAGGTGCCTGTCTCTTTTCCTTGTTCTCCTCCTTCAGAGAACTCTTTCTGTGTAACGGAACCTTAGTTCACAAAATTCAGAAAAGAGCCACGAGTGGCTTCATTGCCATATCTCAGCAGACTTTAATTTGTGATATATTGTCAAACCACTGCGCGTAAAGGAAAATAGCCTTTCGAATGTGGCTTCTGTTCAGCCAGTTTTCACCTGGCAGGCAGTTAACACTTTCTATTTGAGGCAAGCATGCTGGAGGTTCCTCCTAAGCTTATAAACACCACACACGGAGTGAGGTCTCTGGGCCCTTGATGAATCAGGCTAACCTGGAGGCTTGAAGACTTAGCCAGCATTACTGTAACAAACTACCACAGACTTGGTAACTTAAAAACAGGAATTTTTTCCACATAATTCTGGAGGCCCACATCTGCAGGTCTCTCTCTTTGGCTTGTCGATGGCCGTGCTCTCCTGGTGTCTTCATACGATTTTCCCTCTGTGTGTTGTCTGTTCTAATCGACTCTTCTTACAAGAACTTCAGTCCTTTTGGATTAGGGTCCACTCCAATGACCTCATTTAACCTTCATAACCATTTTAAAGACCCTATCTCCAAATACAGTACACTTTGAAGTACTAGGAATTATGGCCTCAACAAATGAATTCTGGGTGGACATAATTGAGTCCATGACTGGTGACATCAAATAACTTACTTCAGGAGTACAGCTTCATCTATTCATGGCTACCAGTGGTTCTTTCAGACGGTGTACTAGAAACTTTCTCACTGTTGTCACGGGGTGCCAAAGAGGTTTATCTCCCCTATAATGAAATGGAGGGTAATAGGTCTAGCTGCAAAAATAGGTGATAAAAATATAGAGCCACGACAAAGCAAAGCCTTCTCATACAAAGCCCAGGGATCTTTCTACGGCACTACCATTCATACCAATTTACAGCAGAAAGCTTCTCAAGAAAACAAATTTATTCTTTTAGAGTTAAAACACATTCCATTAAATTAGAAAATTGTTAGCATTTACCCGTTCAACTGTTTACCTCTCTTACATTCCATGTTTCCAAAAATATTCATACAATGGAAATTATAAATTTATTCAATTTGATGTATTTCTTCCACTGAACATAAAGGCTAATTAAAATAATCCTTGACATGTATTGAGCCCAAATGAGGAATATGCTGTACTAATTTACATACATTATCTCATTAAACTCACAGTAATCATATGAACTAAATACTATGATAATCCCAATGTTGCAGAAAGTGAACTGAGTTTTGTAGTTTTAATGACTTGCCAAAAGTCACATGGTCACTATGTAACAAAGCCAGATCTATCAAGGTCTACCCAACTTCCTCTTTAATGGCTATTAGCTTCAGAATACGATAGGCTAAACTTTTATCATAGAATCAAGAAAAGTAGCATAATTATTCATGAGTTCCCATTTATAATGCAAAAATACACTGACAAAAAGTTATTCACTCATTGTATTGCTATAGAACATAATCTCTGGCTGTCAACCTGGCGTTACAAAATTGTGGTGCTTCTGTGTGTAAAACATCCTATCGGTTTTTAGAGGTGGGAAAACCCCTTTCTATGTCCTACTAAATTATAAAACTCTCTATAATTAAAGCATTACCTTCACATATCTAAAACTAATTTAATAATAGGCTATAATCTTCAGGCAAATGACAAACTACTCTGGTAGTTGGGTCAAAATTATTACAATAATGGCTATGGCTACCACCTTCTGAGACGGTATTTTTAAAGAATGGACATTTTCAAGAGGAAAAACATGGACATCAAGTACTTATTGCCTTGGAGAGGATAAACAGACCTACATAGAAAACAAACCTATTTGAATTCTTTCCCAGGAATTAAAATTAAGTCATAATTCACATTAGAAAATTTCTTGCTAGAAAAAAAAAATCAATATTTGAATGACACCACAAATTTTTATTGACTTATTCCAAATAAATTATTACCACTTCTTAGTAACACTTTTATTTATCTAGTATTTATATGGCAGTCTGTAGAGAGCAGCTGTTCTTTTCTTGTGAAGCCTTGAATTGAAACAAACCCTTCTACAAATCCAGCGCCTTGACCAGAACAGCAACTTCATTGAGATCCAGGAGGTCTGTCCGAAGTGTCTCTATAGCCAAGCTCACCTCAAACTGACAAGTGGCACAGCGCCCTCTGCTGGTTAAAAGCCTGGGGCCACAGCACAAAAACCCTTCAAAAGGTGGAAGGAATAAAGGATTCCAGATACAAACATAACGCTCAAAAATTTTTCCACAGGTGGGTCTACACTAAATGAAATATTAAAGAACATTTTGGAGGAACAGGAAAATTATACTGGATGGATATTTGAATCTACACAAAAGGAGAAAGAGCCTCAAAACAGCAAATATTGTAAATGAATAAATATTAAAAAAATGTTCTCATCTTTAAGTTACTAAAAGATAACTGACCCTCTGATCCTTCTTGTTTCAAAGTAGTCATATGTTGTCCCACAATGCTAGCAGACTGTTTCTTGTGGCAGAGACAGAGAGATGAGAGATGAACAGGTAGGGACAGACAGACAGGAAGGGAGAGATGAAAAGCATCAATTCTTCATTGTGGCACCTTAGTTGTTCATTGATTGATTTCTCATATATACCTTGACTGGGGGGGCTACAGCAGAGTGTGTGACTCCTTGCTCAAGCCAGTGACCTTGGGCTCAAGCTGGTGAGCCTTGCTCAAACCAGATGCGTCCGTGCTCAAGCTGGCGACCTCAGGACCTCGAACCTGGGTGCTCTGCATCCCAGTCCAACACTCTATCCACTGCACCACCACGTGATCAGGCAATGCCAGCAGATTTTTAAGACATATTTAAGATCAGAGTAAATAGATTCGTCTGTATTGATTCCTGGATGTCAATAGCTGCTTTAATTTCATCAAAGAGGATACTGTCATCATTAATGATTACTTCATTGAATAAACAACATTCTCTACATGTTTTAATATGATTTTAACATATGGCAACTTCAGTGGTATTTTCAAAGCTGAGAACCTGAAGCTTTTCAACAATGGGAAGACCATCTCTTTTTATCCAGAAGCAAGATGCACCCAACAACAGATAGAATGATGCTAGTACTGAATATGTTAGAATCCACTGGGCCTTGGGCTTACTTGAAGGGTGGAGCCAAAAGGGTCATCATCTCTGCCCTTTCTTCTGATGCACACGTGTTTGTGATACTCCTCAATACAGTGTCCATTAGATTCCCTGAACCATTAGAAGTGTGACGGCATCCTCAAGATTGTTAGCAATACTCTCTACACAACCAACTGCTTTGTCCCGCTCCCCTGACAAAAGTCATCCAAGATTACTTTGACATCATGAAGGCACTACAGCACATGTGATCACTGACATGCAGATGATGGCCCTTCTGGGAAAATAACATGACAGCATGGGTTACTCAGAACATCCTCCTTGCACATAACGAAGCTGCCAACATATAAGAAAGGTCATCCTTAAGTTCAATGGGAAGGTCACTGGCATGACTTTCTGTGTCTCCACCCCCAATGTGTTGGTCATGGGTTTTACCTATCATCTGGAGAAAGCTGCCAAGTATGATGACATCAAGATGGTAGCAAAGCAGGTGGCAGGGAGCCATCTCAAGGGCATCATAGGCTGCATTGAGAAACAGCATCTCTCCTATGACTTTAACAATGACACCTGCTCTTCTACCTTTGGTGCTGAGGCTGTTATTGCCCTCAGTGACCACTCTGTCAAACTTATTTCATAATATGATGATGAATTTGGTTACAAAACAGGGCGAGGTACCTTATAGTCCATATGGCCTCCAAGCAGTATGTGTTCCCTGGACCACCAGTTTCAGCACGAGCAAAGGAGGAAGAGAGAGATTTCAGCTGCTGAGGAGTCCATGCCCCAGCTTAGTCTTCTAAGACACTAAGAATTTCCAATCCCCATCCCAGTTTCCATCTCAGATTTCCTAAAGAAGGGGAATGGCTTATAAAACCTTGTGTTGTCACATGCTATCAATATATAATGCCATACTTCACACACACACACACACACACAAAGATAATTGACTGTTTAAAGCAAAAATAAAAACAACATGCTGCCATGGCATGATCTGTGATCATGACATCAATAGTACCAAGAACAGTAGAAAGAAGTGGCAATATACTGTCATAAACTAGATAAGCAGATAAGCAATATATTGTAATATAACCTGGAAGTAAACTTTGATAATTAAATATATATATAAACATATATGACCTAGACATAAAGAAATCCTTAAAAAATAGTTGATTATTAGTTAAACGGAGATGAAACGATATTAAAAAATACTCAACTTATTCAACAAGAAAAAATTAAAAGAAAACAACAACAAAACCCTGATACAAATAGAAAACACAGAGAAAGATCAAAGATTTGACCCAATCTCTCTGATAGTTATAACAAAGGTAAGTGGGAAAATTGGTCTTTTAAAAAAACTCAGTAAGAACCACACTTTAAATGTGAAAGCACTGATAAGTCCAAATAAAAGGATGAAGAAAAAGATATATTATGCACTCACTAAGTATAAAAGAGTTAGTTATATTATCAAAGTAGACTTCAGAACAAGGAATATCATTAGAGGAACAAAGGAACTTCACATGATGAAAAAGTGGTCAGTCATGAACAAAGCGTAACAACCTTAAATAGACATGTACCCAAAAACATAGGTCAGAAAAACCCTAAGCAGAAGTAGAATTGAAAGAAGAAATAGAAATTTCTGCAATTATAGCTGGAGATTTTTAGTTTCTTTCTAAGTAATTCATAAAACAACGAGACAGATGATCAGTAAGATTACAGAAGACTTAAGTAACATTCTCAACAAACTAGACCTAATTAATAGTTACCAAGCATCCTCTCCAACAACAGCAGAATATACATTGAGACTGAAAAAATTACTATAAATCAAGTGGACTGAGACAAGTTACATCTCAATAATTCTAATAAACAGTTTCAAAACATATTATACACAGTAATAAAGCTAATATTTTTATTGTGGTAAATATACATAATGTAAAATTTACCATTTTGAATATATAATTCAGTGGCATTAAGTATATTCATAATGTCTAAATTTTAAAATAGTAAAGTAAATCAACATATGATCTTTGACTACAATGGATTTAAATAAAACATCAATAACAAAAAGATATCCAGAAAGTCCCTCAATCTAGGAAATTAAAAAAAAAAACAAAAAACACTTCAACATAAGTAACAGGTCACAAGGAAATTTAGAAAATATTTGAACTAAAAGCAATGAAAGTATAACTTATTAAAACATTAGTTGTAGCCAAAGCAGTTCCTAGAGGGAAATCTATAGCTTTAAAATACTTATATAGAAAAGAAAATCTAATACCCATGGTCAGGGCTTCTGTCTTAAAAAGCTGGGGAAAAAAAGAGAAAATTAAACCAATGTACCTTCAGATGTACAATGGCTTGACTGCCTCCTTAGAAGAAAGCAAGGTTACCTTTCATGGTTGCTGGAATTTCAGATCATTCATCATGTCCTTCCTGTCATCTTTTACTCTTTATCTATTTCAGCCTTTCATGTGTTCACACTAGAAGTCTTACCACAAACCTTGGCATTATATTTTAAGGAAGCTTGCAACTTGGCAGTAGATTAAGAACTGATAAACAGGAAGTAAGAATTGATTTAGTTTCCAAACAGGTAAATAATAAAAGTCATATTTAATAAGGGCACTTTGCCAGAGATCAGAATTTTCCAAGAACTCAATTTGATAAGGCTCCTAAATAACTATTTATTTTCATATTATGTCTTTTTAAAAAAGAGGAAAAAATAGAAGAAAAAGCAGAGTCAAGTATATCACCTGTTGTTGTCATATAGATCTTTCTGAGAAATAATAATGGTTATACATCCTCCTATTTAAATGTTTGGTACTTCCCCAATTGTATAAATCAAAGCCTGAATGCAAATGTCTGACATTTAAGGCTTTTTATACTCTCACCTGAGTCCATTCCTTCCATGTGTCTTCTGTTGCATTAAAATGTAAATGCTTGTGTCTGACTGGTAGTGGTGCAGTGAACAAAGCATGGACCCGGGACACTGAGGTCTAAGGTTTGAAACTCTGAGGTCACCAGCTTGATTGCTGGGTCACCAGCTTGAGTGTGGGATCATTGACATGACCCCATGATTGCTGGCTTGAGCAAGGGGTCACTGGATCAGCTGGAGCCCCTTTACTCCCCATCAAGGCACATATGAGAAGCAATCGGTGAACAAATAAAAAAAAAAGTGCCACAACTACAAGCTGATTCTTCACATCTCTCTCCCTTCCTGTCTGTCTGGATCTCTCTCTCTCTCTCTCTCTCACACACACACACACACACACACACAAACACACACACACACACACAAAGAAAAAAATAAATAAATAATAAAATTCTAATTGTTTCTCATAAACATCCATTTATTTCCATTTCTGACATTTTGGAAATGTCTGATCTTCTGGAATGTCTTTTTCTAAAATCAAACCTCCTAACAAACCCATCCCTTCCCTTCTTCTTTCCTTCCAGGTCCAATTCAAATGTCACTTCCAGATGACTCTGACTTCCTACTACCTCCTGAAACCAGAAGCTTGTACTATTTCCTCAGAATTCCCACAACCCTTTGTATATTTTCTGCTTCAAAATCCAAGAGTTTGTCTCCTTTTTAAAATATCTTCCTAGTTCTCATGGGAATAATAGTTGATGGAGGTATGAGTAAATGAAGATGCCATGGTTCTCCCAAATAGGCACTTGACTGAGAACTTCTCCATGTCAAGCCCTTACGAAAGATTGTCATGCAACACACTTTATTTTTTTTAACTTAAGTTGCTCACCACCATCCAGCCTATAGATTATCTTTTTTATATAGAGAGAAAAACATACACATTTATGGATATTTTTTACAGCTGAAAGTGCTATTCCTAATTACTTTCATACGTGTGAAATAAGTGGTGCTGAAAGTCCCTTCTCTCCAGGAAGTGCAAGGAGACCATCTGTTCCACAGTTCACAGGCATGGCATGTGTCCACACGGTTCATCACAGGACATGATCATTTCACAGTTTATATAGTGTATTAATCATCTTTGGTTATGCAAACAAACAACTCTAAATTTTAAATATTTTGCAACAATAAATACGCATTTCTTACTCCCAGGTCCGGGAGTGGCTGCACCTCTGCTTAGCTCAGCTGCATGTAGCTTCTTACTCTTAGACCCAGGCTGATGGAGGACATTTCCGCTCCTGTACAAATAAAGTCACACTGCCAAGCTTCACAGTGACACAGGAAGTATATCCTGCTAGTAGAAGGCAGTCACATGGCAAAAGGAATAGATGTACACCGCTTGAGGAGGGAACACGTGGTTGAGAAGAACAATAAAAATTCACCACATGTGGTTAGCTTAGCTGGAAATGTAGCCCCATTCTTCAGAGCCAGGCTGTGCTCTCTCCAGATTCTCTTCTCAAACCATCAACAGCATAAGGCACTAGAAAGAGCGCTCATTGCTCCCTTGATATAGTTGTGCAAACACTTAAGTTCAACTCCAAAATGCAGACTCACCTATATATGGAAAGACATAATAAAGCAGCTTCTCGAAAAGGACCTTGGGGTTGCAGATTGCCCGCCATTCATCAGATGCCCAGAATCAATTACACAGCAAGCCTGAATGACAAAAAAAAGAAAATCCAGTTGAATCAGGAAGAAAGCCTAAATACGTTTTTATTCATCTATTCTGAGTAAAAAGTATACACAATTCAAATGAAATAAAATTCCTTCTGCCAGCCAAGTGTGATAACTTGATAAACCACTGATTGATATGTTAAACTTAATATTTCACCAAGTCTTCAAATATTATTATACATGTCAACAGGTCACACAGATAACCCAACTTTGACCTTCCTTAAACAGTTTATTGGAAACTATCCCAGTTTTAGCCAAGAGCTAAATTCTTTGTTCACAGGAGTGAGCTAGGGAGTCCTAAATTGCAAAGGAACTGTTTTAAAGCCCAGCCTTGGACACAGATGAATAACTCTGTAAAGATGAACTCTAAAGGGAAAATGGCATAAAAGGAATGCTAGTACCTTATGCAACTTGCTTTACAGAGAACCTTGAAGGGTTGGCCGAACAGGCTAAATGCTTTATGGGAAAAGCTAAGGGAAAAAATAATCAAATGTCTGCTTAGACTAAGACCTTTTGTCTTTTGTATTAACTAATCAGTAAAAAAAACTTTATTGAGCGTATTGGCTACTGTTACAGAAATCATTACCCAAGGTAGGGGATATAGCCCTTAATGCCTTAGTAACAAGGAAGGGTAGCCGTGCTATCCTTTTCAGAAAGTAAGGAGAACCACTTTACTCCAGTAAAGTAACCAGTCTCCAAAATGGCTCCAATGATTCCTTCCTCCTGCTATGGACAACCCTGTAAAGTCCCCTCTTCCTTCGGAACCAGAGTTGGACTGTATGACTGATAGGGTACAGTAGATGAGATTGTGTGTCATTTCCAAGGTTAGGTTATAAAGCACTGTGGCCTCTGCCTTGGACCCTTATTCTCTTGAGTTACTCACTAGGGAAAGCCGGGTTCTATGTAGTGAACTGCCCTACAGACAGGCCACAATGACCTCTTGGCCAACAGCCAAGACAGAAAGGAGGACTTCAGTGCAACAGACTGAGAGGAAGTGAAGCCTTCCCACAACCCAGTGAATGAGATTGAAAGCAAACTCTACATTAGGAGACCACAGCCCTGGCTGACAGTTTGACTACAACTACACGGGAGACCTTAATTCAGACCATCCAGCTAAACTACTTCCAGATTCGGACTCACAAAGCCTAGGAAAGAATCAATGCTTATTCTTTTAAACTGCTTAGTTCTAGAGAAATTTGTTATGTAGCAATAGATATTTAATGTACCCTGACTGTTCAAGTTCCGTCTGTTGGATCTTACTCTTTGAAAGACAAAAGAAAAAAAATGAATTTTTTATTTTGTTTCTCACTTGTTTCTAATTTTTTCTTAGCATTAAATTAATATTAATATTTTTATAATATATACAATCCAATTTTTAAAAGCATTAGAAACCTTAAGTTATATATCTATCTATACCTATATCTATATCTATATCTATATCTATCTATCTATACATACATACACATTAAAATATAAGGGTCAATGTCATCAGTGTAAAACTTTTTACAGCAGGAGGTTAAAATTCTACTTCTAGTGATATATAATTCACTATGCTGGCAATAAACTATATAACATGAAATGCTAAAGATCGTGTTCCTATTTTTTCTATTAGACTAACACAACAGGCACCAGGTTATTCCAATTCTTTTTTAACAATTGTAATAAAGAAAAATCTAGTGTGATATTTATATATCATAATATATATTACTTATCAGCTTTATTTCTATCAGTACTGATCACATTGATAGCTTTTTAAAGAAAAAGCTTTTATTAAATACATTTCATTGAGCGATCCTTATATAAAAGATAAAAATAGTGTGAAAGTATAATGAAAAAGAAATGGCAAAACAATATTTGTTGTCACTAAGACATGCTAAAATTTTAGTTATAACCTTGGCAAAACACAATTTTGATGTTACTAAAATTTGAGAAGTAAGCTTTATGTATACACTAAACACTAGTTTGAATATTTTTACTTTGGCTATATTTACTTTGACTCAATTAGCCAACTGCCGAACTTTATCAAATCGTTTGATCAGTAATAAGTAAGATCTGACATACACTGGATATTTTTAATGCATCAAGTTTGTGCACTAGACACATTTGAGCTTAGATTTTACTACTAGAAACTGGAGGAAGCTAAAGCTTTGACAATTATAGCTCAATTGCCCATGGTTCCACTGTTGGTAAGGCAGAGGACCTGCACCCAGGCTTGATCTAAAATCCCTGGTTTTCCCAATGCACTGCATGGTGGTCTTTGATCAAGTGGCTGACGATCTGCTTCCTCATTCCTTATTAAGTGTTCTGTCATCTAAATTCCTACAGCTCTAAATACAGTCTCTTCCAGATAACATAGAACATAAAATGATGCTGCTGACAGTGATGATAGCTTCACATAATGAGTCTTCAGTGCGTTCTTAATACTTACTACTGGCTTTCCAAGTATTTATTCAGTCCATCCTCACAGTGATTATGATAAAGTCATATTTATGAATCACTAAAATAACATAATTTTTTTATTTATAAAGCAGGGATATAATTTGGTTGAACAAATGTTTTCATTTTATTAACCCGTACAAATATGTCTTATCTCATCGTAAGCGTCTTGAAATCTAAAGCTATATTTAATATATGTTTTTTTATTACCTACAAAAGTAAAACGAATATAACAAATATTATGGAATGTTGATGAACTTTAACTTAAAATGGAACAATAATGCTAATATCCCAATTAGAAGCCTGTATCAATCACATTCTAATTCCCCTTTTCTGATGTTCTTGAACACTTCAGTGTCTCCTATAATATCTCAACTTTTATGAACAGTATTTTTTTTTCACCATAGTAATGCGTCTTCACTGATCTCTTGCTATATATAATATCAAGGTCCAAAGCATGTATGTCATTTTCTATTAAAAGCCTGTAGTCTATTCAAATGGGATTTTTGTTCCTAAGTACTCAATGATTTTCATGATTATTTCTGTAATTTTGTGTCAACATGTTGTTGTTGTTTTTAATTATCAAAGCCAAATTCTGGATCCAGAACAATCTATTAGACAGTTTAGTAGAGTAAATGATTAAGGGCTTTTCTAAATGGCAAATAAACAATGCTAAAAAATAAACTGCTAGTGTCAATCTGCAATATAATTTAATAACAGTTAAGCTTAATTAGAAAAAGGTCCATCCTTCTAAATCAAAATAAGTTTAACACGATAAACAATAAACCAATTACTAGATATATGTCAAGAACATAAATCTATACAAGTGATTATATATTTAGCAACAATGTCAAAAAGTCAAAGTCACCCAACATGGCAAAGACTAATTATAAGTTTCAAAGGTAAATTATATATAGCTTAAAAAGTGAAAATTATATTTTTATGATTGTTTAGATACTTATTGATCGAAGCCTTTCAAAGCATCTTTTTTTGTGTAGCATCATGGCATGTATCTCTGAGTAATAACCAGGATCAAAAGAAAGATAAAAATTTCTGTCTTTATAGAAAGTCCTCAATAAAGAATGACTAATCTTGAAAAGATGATGAAAACTATTTCATTAATAATTTTAGAAACAACAGTAACAAGTGTTTTAAATATCTGTTTAAAAGGTAATAAGATGGCCTGACCCAGCTGTGGCACAGTGGATAGAGCATCAAACTGGGACACAGAGAACCCAGGTGCAAGGTCCTCAGGTCACTGACTTGAGCATGGGCCCATCTGGCTTGAGCACAGGCTCACAAGCTTGAGCGTGGAGTCGCTGGCTTGAGAGTGGGTTCATAGACGAGAGCCCATGGTAGCTGGCTTGAGCCCAAGGTCGCTGGCTTGAGCAAGGGGTCACTCAATCTGCTGTAGTCCCCTGGTCAAGGCACATAAGAGAAAGCAATCAATGAACAACTAAGGTGCCGTAATGAAGAATTGATGTTTCTCATCTCTCTCCTTTCCTGTCTGTCTGTCCTTATCTGTCCCTCTCACACACACAAAAAAAGAAAGATACATATCTTGAAGACTCTTTGCAATTCTCTAAACTTTTCAGATTGCAAGTGAGTATGAGGATTTTCCACTGAGAACCAGGTAATGGATGTCAGATTTTGCTGTCTTTTTTTTTTTCTTTTTTTCTTTTCAGGAATGGTGGGTACTGGGAAGTGGGGGAAAATGTTTATATTGATTGAGTCAAATAAAACAATATAGTTGGAAAATATTGTCTCAAATGACCTAAGAAGAGCATCCATAATCTGTTTAAGAGTAGAATTATAAAGAATAGTAGACCTCATCCAAATTCATTTCCCAGTGAAGAAAGCAGCTTGATAAAAATCTATGGAGTTTTTCTTGGGATCCCTCCAAATTTTTGTGAAGTTAAAAGGAAATTCTTCTCTGAAAAACTCAGACATCACTTTTTCCATTTTTTAATTCAGAAGTAAGATTTAATGGGGTGACACATTGATCAATAAGAGTACATATGTTTCAAATGAACATCTTTATGGCATTTGAGCTGTTGATTGCATTGTGTGCACATCACCCAAAGTCAATCCATTTTCTGTCACCATATATCTGTCCTCCCTTACCCGCCCCCGTAACTACTTCAGTTTTCTCTATGCCCACGAGTCTTAGTTTTATATCCCACCTGTGTGTGAAATCATATAGTTAACTTTTTCTGATTTACTTGTTTCAGTTAGTATAATGTTCTCAAGGTCCATCCATGTTGTTGTAAATGGCAATATATCATCATTTCTTATGGCTGAGTAGTATTCCATTTTATATATGTACCACATCTTCTTTATCCAATCCTCTTTTAAGGGACACTTTGATTGTTTCCATGTCTTGGCCACCATGAATAATGCTGTGGTGAACATGGCAGTGCATGTGTCTTTGTGTACAGTGGTTTTGAGTAAGACATCACTTTCTAATGTCTAATTCTGGCTAAGCAAACAGATAAAGCACCTTGCCAAGGAGAGCCTAAAGTGTAAATAAACACACAGGGTGTTTCTCAGGGACTATATGTCTGGATCAGGGCTTTCCCAAATAGTTCATGTAGTGGCCCTGGGATGTTTGCCATGTCCCATGTGAAGCCAGCATGCTCCCTTGGGTTTACTATACTAACTGTGACATATAATTTCAGTTTTCTGCTGCAAAAGAAAATTACAACAAAAAAGCAAATGAAATACTCTAATGTTTTAAATAAGTATAATACTAACGTATTTATGGAGCATCCCTGACAATAATATTGTTGAGAAGAGAGAAAACACATAAATAAAATCATAAATTTACTGTGGCCTAATCTTTTTGAGCTATGTTCAACAATAAGGAGCACTTGGAAGGTAGAGTTCTTCTTAGGTGAACCCACTATTGTTTGAATTGCCTACTATTTCATTGTTGTTCTTATGTCCAGAGATAGATAGATGGTTTTATGATCCTGGGGTGTGTGTGTGTGTGTGTGTGTGTGTGTGTGTGTGTGTGTGTGAGAGAGAGAGAAAGAGAGAGTTTGTGTGTGTAGGCAGTGAGTGGGAGGGAGACAGAATGAGAAAGAAATAAGTTTGAAGAATCCACTAGCAGGAGTGAGGTAGAAAATTGTGTAGTATTAAGATTCCTGTGCATGGTGTTTTGTATGTTGTGTGCACATTCACATATTTGTGTCTGTTGACAGAACATGGGGAGTTAAGGGTACATATATCATTTTATGATATACATATTAATTATACTTTCTTATTGTGTTTCGTGTTTCATCTTCATCTACAAGAATAAGTAATAATGTAAACTTTTCTTTGAATTGTAAAACTATAGTTTTGAAGCAGACATTTTTGTTGTCAAAGGAATAAGGAGGCAAAACATTTTTTAAAACAGTTGCATTTAGGCCTGACCTGTGGTGGCGCAGTGGATAAAGCATCGACCTGGGCACACTGAGGTCGCCAGTTCAAAACCCTGCACTGGTCTGGTCAAGGCACATATGGGAGTTGATGCTTCTAGCTCCTCCCCCCTTTCTCTCTTTCTCTCTCTCTCTCTCTCACTCTGTGTCTCCTCTCTAAAATGAATAAAATAAAAAAATTCAAAAAAAACAGTTGCATTTAATGTTTAAAATGAAATTTTGGAAGTTGAATGCCTGGCTGGTGAGCAGAGGTTTAAGGAACACATCTTAATTGATTATAATATCTAGCTTCAAATGCATACCCATGTATTTGGACAGTCTATCTGTTGGATAAAATAATTGACAGGACTGACTCAACAATCAGACTACCCAGACTAATTGGTCACTTCACCACTTTCTAGCTGCGAGGTTAGACCAGCTTCTTAGTTTCTCTGTATCTCACTTTTCTTCTCTATAAAATGATACCAATAACAGTAAGTGCCTGTTAGGGTTATTATCAATTACTTTATAAGTAATACATATAAAGCACTTTGAACAGTTCTTGGCACACAGCAAACATTCAATAAATGTTGGCCAATATATTCTGTAATGTTCTAACAAAAAAGTTAAACTTTGTTACTAGGTAAAACATTTATATGTGGATAGTGTAAAGATGGATATTTTTAAAGTCACATACAAGGGAAACGGTTGATAACCAAAAAAGAGAATATGCTAACGAATTTGCAAAAATAAAAATATCTCATAGAACTATTCCAGTTGTGTATGTTTAAAGTTTTGTAGACGATTTATTTTTTCCATCGTACAATAATTCTACAACTCAAAAAGGTATTTATGTATGTGTATTCTCTAAGCGGTAGACCATGTAGGATTACAAATAGCTTTTGCCACTTTTCATTTGCGGACTATTAATGAGCAACAACTTCAAATGTTATTTATTTATGTTTAAAATTTAATGACAATATGAATTATTTAAAATTTTTGCTATGCATAGATAAAGGAATATTAAATTTGTGGTATTATCTAGTCATTCATCTTCTAGAGGTATATCAGATGACATTTATCCCAGAACATGTTAAAAATGTGAAGGAACGTGAATAATGAGTATTAGGAGTTGTCATTCCCTATTATAACCATCATTATCACAAAGATGATAGAGTCGTTATTTTTCTTTTCATAAATCTTACTGAGGCGTCCAGCCTTCCTATGAAGTGACAGTAACGAATTGTTTATTGCCTATATGAAAATTTTCCCCAACTGTTGACAAACCAATCACAAACAAGGGTATGCAGTAGGGGTGAGACCATTTCTTCTACTAATATTGTAGGCGATTTCTCCTATATATCTTGGCAGAAAGCCTGTAACAGATTGAAAGAGCTGTGCACACTAAGTACCTTTGCCCCACGCATCTTATGAAACACAATATTGCACCCCTGGTGAGCGGTGCTACCAAGTGTCATGTTAACATTAGGATCACCAGGGGCCACTAATTCACTAGTCCAATTACATTTTTCAGCTCAGCGGCATTTAGATCACGATCTAGGGAATGATCTTCCTATCACCAAATATAGGTGAAATTTTTTATTTTATTTTATTTTATTTTTTTATTATTGTTATTTTTTACAGGGACAGAGAGAGGGATAGATAGGGACAGACAGACAAGAATGGAGAGAGATGAGAAGCATCAATCATTAGTTTTTCGTTGCCGTTGTGACACCATAGTTGTTCATTGATTGCTTTCTCACATGTGCCTTCACCACGGGCCTTCAGCAGACTGAGCAACCCCTTGCTGGAGCCAGCGACCTTGTGTCCAAGCTGGCGAGCTTGGGGTCTCAAACCTGGGTCTTCTGCATCCCAGTCTGACGCTATAGCCACTGCGCCACTGCCTGGTCAGGCTATAGGTTAAATTTTAATAAGTACTCTCCAGGTATGTTAGACCCAGGTTAATAACGTCTGCTTCTCAGCTGGTCCTCAAAAGCATTAAGCACCCTGATATATGAAGTAGAGAGCCTATCAGGGAGGTTAAGTCTTTTGCATACCAGCATAAAATTTCTGGTGGACTGGCAGTTGAAAACCACTATTCTATAATATACTTAATTACTAATTTGCTAAAAGATGAGACTTCTATTTAAATGCAACACATTATATATATGTGTGTGTGAGTGTGTGTGTGTGAGTGTATTTCTGCATGTGTGAACATAGTCTTCATAATACTCTGCTTTGTGAGAAGATCACTTCCTTTCAGAGAATTAAGAAAAGTCTTCCAGTATTTGGTTCCACCTTCTCATTACGTGTCTATTGCCAGACACACATTTCCCTTGGCCTCTAGTGCTCATTCCGCAGTGGTATTTCCCATGTTAAAGTCTACGCTTGGAATGTCCTTAGTATCTCAGATAAAGCCTGCCAGCAGCCACTTCCTTCTCTGCCCTGCTCCTCTTGAAGATGTACCCTGTGGATGAACCGTGGATGAATTATCCCCAATAACAAGCAGGCATCGCAACTTCCTCTAATCTCCCGTGCTAAACACTCTCGATTGACCCTTGGTTCACAAAATGCAGGTATCTTGTGTTTCATGAATAAATACAAGCATTTTTTCAATATACATTTAAAAATATGGTTGTTTGTTTTTCTGTCCCTGATTATAAAGCAAACACTACCAAGCTTTCTGCCTGACTTGGCATAGAATCTAGATCATTACCACATACCAAGAGGCATTTAATAAGAAATGTGCAGATCACTGTAGACATGGTTTGATAAGTGTAAATAGCCAACTTGGCTAAACAAAATACTGAAAAGTTGTGTTTGTCAGCATCAGTGATTTCTTCAGCTCAATGACCTGACTTCCCTACTGTCTTCCTTTGCCTGAGACACATCCCTAATTGATAGGTCAGCAATCCTTTATCTTTCAATGATGAAATCAAATGAACTACCCGACAACCTGAGCAATAAAGGCAAAAATTGATCTTTAAAGCTGATCAGAATACCAAATCAACAAAATAAAGATCAATTTAGTCATTAACTATGGACAAGTTCATCACATGCAAGTCAAAATTCAACTACATTTGCTCTAACAATCAAGAGGTCATTTTTGTTTTCCTTCTGTTATTTGTTAAATTCTATTCACCCAGGCTCTCTTAACTCAATTTTTAAAATTATTTTAAGCCTGACCCGTGGTGGTACAGTGGATAAAGTGTTGACCTGCAACACCGAGGTTGCTGGTTCAAAACCCTGGGCTTGCCCAGTCAAGGCGCATATGGGAAGCAACTACTATTGCTTCCTGCTCCTCTCCTCTTTGTCTCTTCTCTTGTTTCTTTCCTCTCTCTAAAAATCAATCAATAAAAAAGAATTAAAATTAATTTAAGGCAATTACAATAATTACACAGTATTTATCAGCTTGGAAAATAATTCTGATTTAGAAAATACAACACGACACATTTTTACTGGTTTTGTTTTTAATAGACAGTGGGCTAAAATATAAAATCACATTTTGCAAGTGTAAACTCCTCATATTCTGAGCAACATCACAAAAGAAAATACTGTCTTTTGATTTGCCAAAAGACAGCATTAAGGGAGAAGGCAAATAAAGTTATTTGAACAAGCAAGCATCTGAGCTCATCATTAAATAGAATCCATAAGGACAATAGATCATATACTATGACGGTTATTTTTGGAGAGATGAACATAGCAATAATGTAAGATGAGTCTTATTCAGATTCTCTGACTAATGGTTCAGAGAAAGGCCAGAACAAAGCAAGGCTTGGGAAAACTTCTCAAAAGTTAGGTACTCTGGGAATATTGTGGCAACTGCAACTTTTTAAATATATACACACACACACTAAAATGTTTTCAAAGACCCAGTAATGAAAGATTTAAAAAATACATGAAAGTGCAAATAACTGTTTGCTTTTTGGCTCTCAAAATATTCAAAATTAGGCAGAACAATCCAATCAAAGCCCAGAGAAAATACATGGCTTGAAGCCTGTGTTATAAACATAACAACTGAGGGTTGACTTTGAAGCCAGTTTGCCTGAGGTCAAATTATAGCTCTAGCACCTTCTGGCTGAATGATGATGGACGGTCTTGTCTCCTTTTTCTCAAGTGATAAATAAGGACAGAAAATAGTACCTACCTCAAAGGTTTCTCTGTGAATGTAGTTCTAGCTCTCAGAACAGTGCTGGGCACAAAGAAAGTATTGTATGCGGTGATGATGATTGTGATGATGACTATAAGCTTTCATGTCACTAGTGCATTTTCTGAAGATGCCACCAAATTATTTTGTGTTTGTTTCTTTCATTTGAGGTTCTTTTGCCCAAAAGAGGTAAGTAGCCGCTTGCTTTCCTGTATGTCTAGTGGTATAAAACATACCCAATGAAGCATTCTTTTCAGAGAAGTTGTTGAAAATTCCCCAAGATAATGAGTCCTCCGAGGATGAAAAATATGGTCTCCAAGTGAAAATTGATTTTAAAAATAAATTTGAAAATATTAAAAGTACAATAACAATTTTGAAAATTAAAATAATTGCAAAAGATAAAGATGTCAACTTCTAATATAGCAAATATTGTTTAAAATGAGGGCTAATCAGCCTGACCAGGCAGGCCGTGGTGCTGTGGATAGAGTGTCGGACTGGGACGCAGAGGATCAAAGTTAGAAACCTTGAGGTCACCAGCTTGAGTGCAGTCTCATTTGAGCAAGATAGATATGACCCCATAGTCGCTGGCTTGAGCCCAAAGGTCACTGGCTGGAAGCCCAAGGTCTCTGGTATGAGCAAGGGGTCACTCGCTCTGCTGTAGCCCCCTGGTCAAGGCACATATGAGAAAGCAGTCAATGAACAACAAGGAACTCAAACAAAAAATTGATGCTTCTCTTCTCTCATCCTTCCTGCTTGTTTGTCCCATCTGTCCCTCTCTCTGTCTAAATAAATAAATAAATAAAGTGAGTGCTGATCAAGTCACAGGAACCTACTCTGTTATACATTACTAATTAAGGTAAATAAGGATGACAATAATTGTACACAAATTGTGTAAAGAGAACATAATGCAAATAAATATATTTCTATAGCTTTGTTATATCCATCTTACTGCTGCATGTCTAATGAACAAGGTAGTCTAGTCTTTATTATTAACCTACAGATTTTGCATTTGCTTTACAAAGCAATTGTCAATAGAAGAGAGAAAAACTCCCATTTCACTATTACTACTGACACATGAATTTAAAAATTGCCCAGCATAGAATCAAAAACCTTTAGAACTGTATTTTAAACACTCTAGACATGAGATGTCGAATGATCAACTGAAGAATGTCCTGGCAGCAAATGCATTTTGAACAGGAAGACATTTCACAACCATTTCTGTTGTGTTCTAATAATATTTCAAGCACTTTGCCCAAATATTCCTGCCGTGGAAGTACTCTCCCATTGGGATGTACTGGTCAAGAATATTTCAAAAGAGTTGTATTGGTTTCTAAGGAGCCCACTCTTATTGGCCCCTAATCTCACAAGCTTTTCTTTCAAAGATTGTAACAAGGTAGCTACTATCAACATTGGCTATGTTTGCCCGTATTTAATGTTAGAGAATATAATGATAATATGCTGAACATTCTATCATCGTGTTGATTTTCCATCCTTTTCTGGAGGCGCGATTGCCACTGGGGACCATTAGTTGGCAAAATTCACGGGACCCTGTAGCACCGCCTGTGCCGCAGCTTTCTAGAAATACTGAGGGCTGCAAGCCTCCTAGGGGTGAAAACAGTGTTGCAGACATGGGCGAGAGCTTCCTCGCTGCCTTTCAACTTAACAGTCCTCAACAGAACCGCTTCTTCACTGATGAGTTCTGACGCTATTCCGTTTTGAAATGATTTATCTGACCAACATTTATGTTGAAAACCATAACAAAAACAGGACGACGCTCCCCGTCCCCACAACGCACCATGTAACAGCATTTCCTCTGAGGCACAGGACAATCACTTTTCCCTATGGCACATTCTTCTTTTGAAAAATTTAGATATGTAGAGGCACTGGCCCCTCCAATTAAGTTCGACAACATGTCTTTGAAGATAACTACGTTGGTGTTATGAGGATCACTGTATTAGATTTGGAAGGAATTTTGGAATCCTACTTGGAAGAGAAATTCCCTAGATGTGAACAATATGGCCAGGATCAGTCAAGCTAAATGGAAAAGTGAAGTGATTATTTCCTACGGGCAGCATTTAATAGAAACCACCCATGGTTAAATATCCAGATAATGTAGATAAAAATAATGTTTGGAGCCCTGACTAGATAGCTCAGTTGGTTAGAGCACTGTCCTGAAGTACAGAGGTTGTTGGTTTGATCCCGGTCATGGCACATACAGGAACAGATCTATGTTCCTCTCTCTCTCTCTCTCTCTCTTTCCCTGGCTCTCACTAAAATCAACAAATAAAAAATTAATGTTTGGAATTTGATTTAATTAGAAAACCTTCACCTTTCTTTCAGCTGTTTAATTTTACAGATTTGAACTTCGGTAACAGCAGAAATACAAATCTCAAGTAAATAAAACCAAATTAAGACATTAACATCCAGTATTTTCAATTCTAATGGCTTCTTGGGTAACTAGATTTTATTTCACTTTCTCTGATGTTAAGAAAAATAATTATTAGTGATATATTAATACATTATCTTTAAAATTATGTATTTGAAAATTTAAGGTAACATTTATATTATATAAGTTCACATTTTACTGCATTTTCAATAATTTATAAACCATGTTGACACTTTCAAGAAAAAATGTCATATTATCTAAGTCCAAATTTTACTGTTTTATTATTTCTATTATGTGTTTTGGAAATGAAACTCTTTTGACCTTAAAATAACCAGATAATAAAATAAAATGGAAGAAATTGAAAAGTTATGCATCTGACTCTTTATTTGAAACCATTAAGATGAAAGTCAGAAAAAAAAATGATGACTTCCATCCATAACCCATAGAGAAAGGAAGAAAACCTTCTTTATCCTGAAAGTAGTTAACTAGATCAATATGAATAAAAATGGATAAGTTCTGGTGAGTCAATACAACGAGCAGTAAGTGATGTGCTGACATTTTTAATAGCTTAACCCAGACAGCGCTACCTTTCTTTGTCTGTTTTATGTTAGCTATTTACTCAACTTATTTTCCAAAGAGTGCTTATGTTTTTTAAAAAAAACTACATTACACTGTATCAAAGAAGAATAGGAAAGAATAATGACCCCACCTGTGGAATCTCAATAAGTCTAATGTTAACAGCGATCTGCTTTTCCCTATATCAATGGTAACACAAGTATTGAAGAATCCTGTTTGACAGAAATTCAACAGGCAGCTGAAGCAACATGCCAGGAGTATGCTAAACACACCCTGAAAAAAACCTACAGTAAGAAGTGTAAGAATCCTTTATACAATACATTCTTAGCGTTTTAACAGAAGGCTGTGTTATTGACACGCTCAACATTCCAACAATTAGCATGCTGTCTGCAAATCATTGCTTACTAACTAAAATTCCTAAGGACATAAGTGATAGCCACTCTGATAAAAACATATAGTTAAGAATTTTAAAAGTATTAAGATCTTTAGCTCAAAATTTCTTGTTATATAACAAATACAATGAAATAGAATACCAATCCTGAGAAGTAACTACTTAAATATATAAAAATATCACAGTCAGTCTGACCAGGCGGTGGTGCAGTGGATAGAGCATTGGACTGGGATGCAGAGGTCCAAGGTTCAAAACCCCGAGGTTGTCGGCTTGAGCGTGGGCTCATCTGGTTTCAGCAAGGCTTACCATCTTGAGCTCAAGGTCACTTACTTGAGCAAAGAGTCACTCGGTCTGCTGCAGCCCCACAGTCAAGGCACATATGAGAAAGCAATCAGTGAACAACTAAGATGCCGCAACAAAGAATTAATGCTTCTCATCTCTCTCTCTCTTCCTGTCTGTCTCTCCCTATATGTCCCTCTCTCTGTCTCTCTCTGTCTCTGTCACAAAAAAATAAAATAAAAATATCACATTCAAATGTACTTCTGCTTTGTGCTCTAATTCCTCCAGCTCCATTCCAGGTACCAGTTCATGCTGATTTAAACACATCAAACATTTCAGGGTTGGAACAGACAATGGTACTATGAAACTTACCTGTTACGCTTTTCAAACTACTCCCTGACCTGGCTTCAGACAGACCTCAAGGGCAAGAGGGTGCCGTCACAGGAGGACTCTCTGGACCTACCCTCTTCAAAGTCTATCTCCCCGCAGTGACCACACCACCAAAGAAATGCTGTGTCCCTGAGACTCTCACTTAGCCTTTGTGTTGGACCCTAGAGCACTACTGGTATCTACTCCAAGTTACAATCCGAATCCCACCCCTACCCTGTACTGGTGTCCGTAATTACGTCGATGACATGCTATTCTTCCAAACTTACGTTTATTGGGGAAATATGAAGTCTTTACCCATAAAGGGGACCAAACTCCTAAGCTCAATATATTTTTATCTTCCATGTATTTATGGTTAAAGATTGGCCTTGAAAGATTGAAGACTCAAAGGAGGCAAAACATCAACAAAATATATTGCAGTTCTATTTAGGATTTACTTTAGGAGATCACAAAGACTGTCACTTAAGAGAGTACTTCTGCCTCTCAGAAAACCAAAGTGCATTTTCTCTGATGATTTCCTTAACTTAAGTAAAAAGTCATGTGGATCGTTTCTTAAACATACCAAAGCAGCAAGTAAATCAAGTCCATCAGCCAGAAGGAGTAAAACACGCATTAATGTAATTGATATTAACCATATTCACGGCAAATATGTAAATGCAGCTTAGAATGCGAGGTATCTTTTTAGTAGGCTACTACTGGTGCTTTCAGGGAACATAGAAAATTCTAAGCTCAAAGGCACTAAGGATGCCGGAAAGGGGTTGAAGCTGGCCCTCAGCTGTGTTCCCTGCTGACTTAGGTATTACGGACTGAAGAGCCACGCTGTCCTAGCTCACAAATAAAGCTGTGGCCGACTCCATCCTGATCCTCCGGTTAAGTGCAATTAGATAAACAAGCATCCTTTACCCGTCACATCACCATAACAGCCGATGAACAGAGCTTCTTCATCTGCACGTAGGAGCGTGAGCAGAACAGAACTGCCGAACTGTCCTTCAGAATGTGCAGCCCTGACATCCACCTCTGTAGATGAGCCCTTTAAGACACCCTCAGGATAAGGGCTCAGATTATCAAAACAAAACGCCACAGTCTACGGCAAAGGAAAAGTTAGACTGCGGGAATGAGATCAAACAACAGCCCCCGGAGGTTAAGAGAATGCTTTGAAACTAGGATAAGGAAATTGTGTCTCTGTCACATGTTATAAAAATATGACTTCAGGAACACCCGTCTCTGTTTCTGTTTTCGCAAGTTTAAGTTTTAATCAGAAACTATTGCTCAGCCCTATCTTTCTCCCTTCCTATCGCAGAAATTTATCTCGTGTGATGTAACTAGATGCAGGCGGCGAGGGCAGCCGCTCAGAATAAAAGGTCCCTGAAAAGCAATAGTTTCAACCGGAGCGAGTGCTCCCTGTGGAGCCGTAGTCAGACACATGAGCCAGACTCGTATCAGGTCTCCTTCCTCTGGTACAAATGAAAAGCAAACCACCGGGGAAATGACAGTAAGATCAACATGAGGCCTGTCAAGGCAACTAAACAATTTCAGCGCAAATGACTTCACTTTACGTAACGGGTTCCCCCCCAAATGACGTGTTCCGATACAGTGACCATCTTTCCTAACAGATATGTTATTTAACTTATGGCTTATCTTCCATGAAGTATATATGGTTATTTAATATCACGTGTTTTAGACAATAAATGGACTCCAGGAGAAAGACAAGCATCAAAATATACAACCTGCTGGGTCTTCTGATCAGAGGCAGCTCTGCCGTGAGGAGCTCCAGGAAGCCACCGGGTACTCCACGGATGAGGTGTTAGTTGATACAGTCAATTTTCCTCTCGCCTGACACTATTTAGAATAAAATTTAGTTTTCCAATGTGTGCTAAAACAAATATTTTACTTTCTTCTTTTAGAATTTTAAATAAGATAAACAGGTTTATAAGCCAACCAAGAGATTTATGACGTCAAGAAATGACACTTGCTAAGAGTTTCACTAACTTTAGACCTACCTTTATTTCAAATGAATGATATTTGAGAAAAATGATTAATCTTAAACCAAACACAGACACACACACACACACACGCACATCTTGACACTGTCACCAAAGTTATGAAGCTCAGTTCAGAATGCTGCCATTATATTTCATTCACCAAATTCTTTATGACTGAATCCATTCCGTAATGTCACATGTAAAAATGATGGCAAATGGCTTGAAAAAAGCCCAGAAAGCCCAAATCACTCATATGTATTTCAAACCAAAGCTCTCGTTCCTGAGAATCTGTCCTATGGAAATAACATGAAAAAACGACAGCACTGAAATCAGCATGTGCACAAACATACTCAATGCCCTGCTATTTTAAGGGAAATATACTTCTCTGTGCTTGCTAAATTATTCTTTAGTCATTGTACAGCATATTATGTAGCTATGAAAACTATGGAAAAGGCCCTGGCTGGTTGGCTCAATGGTAGAGCATCGGCCTGGCATGTGAATGTCCTGAGTTCAATTTCCGGTCAGGGCACACAGGAGAAGTGACCATCTGCTTCTCCATCCCTCCCCCTCTTGCTTCTCTCTCTCTCTCTCTCTTCCTTCCCTCATGCCGCCATGGCTCGATTGGAGTGAGTTGGCCCCAGGTGCTGAGGGTGGCTCCATGGCCTTTACCTCAGGTACTAAAAAAAATGGCTCAGTTGCTGAGCAAAGGAGCAAGGACCACAGATGGGCAGAGCATCGCCCCCTAGTGGGCTTGCAGGGTGGATCCCACTTGCGGCACAAGCAGGAATCTGTCTCTGCCTCCCTGCCTCTGATTAAAAAGAAATATCTATATCTATCTATCTATCTATCTATCTATCTATCTATCTATCTATATACACACATACATATATATATGTATATATATATATATATGTATATATATATATGTATATGGAAAGTTGTGTATTGTAATATGCAGTAAGTAATTGCTGCATATGTTTGCTCACGTCTCTGTGCTGTCTCATGTTCTCTCCCGCCATTCTTGTGAACTGCTGGCACTCTGGCCACCAAGAATTTCCTAACTGTTCAATTCTGGGCCACTGTTAACCTGTTATTTTGGTTGACTCCACAAGAAGCAAAACAAACTCAACCTTCTCTGCCAACACCTTCCATTCCTCCACTCCCTTCTTACCACATAGACTTGGCTCCATTTCTTGTATTGTCTACTGGAAAGTTGGGAGTGTCTTCGCTTAGCGCCTAAGACTGTCCCCTGTATAACTGCTGAAACCTCGTGTTCCTCTATCTCCTGCACCATGCTGTCTTAGTTCCGGACCTCACGATCCCTTCTATAAACTCCTGCAGTTGCCTTTCTGTTTCTCTCTCTGCCTCTGGGGCTCCCCCAGCCTGACTCACTCTCTGCCTTCCTAAATGTGCTCTTTCAGGGATGTATCTCTCATGGTGTCACTCTCTGCTTAAAATCATGCACTTCTTCAAAGAATCATAAGCTCGAATGCATGTATCGCATACAAGAACATTCTTGCATCCGTCCTTTTCTCAAGATCGTCATTTCTCATGGCAAGGAGCGATCCCAGTGCTCACATGTGCACTGAGCTAGCTGCGTCTTGCCTGGATGCTAGTTAGCAATGCTCCCGCTGCTCACAGGATCGGTAGCTTCTGTATATACTAGTGCAAAATTAGTAGAATTTTTTTGAGAAAAATTGAAAGCCAACTATATTTCCTATATAAAGGATGATATTCAAATTATTAGACCCTTGGATATTTTTTTCTCATTTAAAATGTATAGGCAATTTCTTTTTTAAAATGTTTTTATTTAGCAAGCAAGAGAGAGAGAAATTAGAAGCATCAACTCATAGTTGCATCACTTCTGTTGTTCACTGATTGCTTTCTCACATGTGCCTTGACCGAGAGGCTCAAGCTGACCCAGTGACCCCTTGCTCAAGCCAGTGACCTTGAGGTCAAGCCAGCAACCTTGTACAGACAATTTCCAAAAAGGTTAGCTTAAAGTTCCCATCCTAAGTAGTCACCTTTGCAAGTTTATATATGCAGTTCTGTCTATGCAGAATATGAAATTGCAAATGGGAATGAAACCCTCATCAATCAAACTTCAAATACTAACAGAATCCAGGAAATACTTTGCATTTCCAATTATTATATATCTTTGCACAAATCCCAAGCTTTTATAAGCTTCCTCGCAGAAAAAACAAGTTCTTGTGAAAGAGAATAAAATATAGTGCTTGCTTCTTAGATTTTATATATATCTTATATATAAAGTAGAGAATAGCAAGAATGTGTTAACGGATATATTCCTGTTTTACATTTTTACAGAATTTATTGGGGTGACATTGATTAATAAAATTATAAAAGTTTCAAGTATACAAGTCTATAATACATCATCTGTATACTGTACTGTGTGTTCACCACCCCTAGTTTCACCTCCTTCCATCACCATTTATCCCTCTTCACCCTCTTCTAACTGCCCTACCCCTTTTCCTCTGGTGTACACAATACTGTTGTCTGTGTCTATCAGGCTGTTTGGTTTCTTTTTGTTTTGTGTGTGTGTTTATTTAATCCTGTCCCCTTTCACTAGCTTGAAAGCTCTACTCTAGTCCTGCCTCAAAATAGAATGACTAGATTTGAAAAAAAGAAAAAGGCCTCTGATATAAAATGATGTGTGACCATGGAAGTTGTAACTGTTATTTCACACACCCCCATACTATGAATTCTTTTGAGAGTCTACAATGTGCTAGTTTCATTTTTAACCAAATTATGATGAGTAAATATTTGATATGCTACAAAGCATGAGCCTAACTTGACTCAATATGTACTTATTGAATTAGTGTACCCCAGAGAAACAGAACCAATAGGACACAGGTAGATAAACAGATGGACATATATGCCACTAAAGTAAAGAAGTCTCTGATAAGGAACTAGTTCATGTGATTAGAGAAGCTGAGAAGTTGAGGTTGCTAAGCTGGAGACTCAGGAGAGCTGAAGGTATAGTTGATGATGTAGTTTCAGTCTGGAAGAATCAGGTCCAAGACCCAAGAGCCAGTGTTGTAGTCCCAGTCAAAGGCCAGAAAAGACTGGTGTGTCATCTCAAAGCAATCAGGCAAGAGGGGCTCCATTTTACTAGAGGGAAAATTAGCCTTTTCGTTCTATTCAGGCATTCGATTGGTTGGGTGAGGTCCACCCACATGAGGGAGGGTAATCTGCTCTACTCAGTCTACTGCTTCAAATGTTACTCTCATCCAAAAACATCCTCCGAGACATACCCAAAATAATGTTTGACTAACGTTATTGGGTACTTGGTAGCCTAGTCAAATTGACACATAGAATTAACCACCATACCCATTATGTTTCTAGACTGAATAATCCTTCAAAGCCAGTGATCATTCTGCTCCTCCTTTTCATAGTTATTTCACTGATATAGAGGGTAATCCTTTGCTCTCAAAGATGGCAGTTCTAGGAATGACTGCAATACATATGTGCCCTATATCCTAAATAGGCGATGAGTAATCAATACCTACTAATATGTGCAATGACTCCAGTGTCTAACCCTAGTGACATTTTGCAGAACCTAAATTTGATTTGATCTCTCAAAATAAGCCAACCAAATTTCTTTGAAACTACTGCTACTTCTATTACAAGTCTATAAGAGTTGTAATTTTTTTCCCCACAAAGTGGTGCTTCACTGGGTATTTCAAGTCACATGATGATAATCCCACTTGAAAATTCCATGAAATAGTCACTTTGTTATAATGTCCATACCAACCTAGTCACAAGTGTGATTTGTTAGACTTGTAACTCATAAAACCGTTGCAATGTGTCATTCTACCTTTGTTACTTTATTTCTAGCATTATTGCTGGCACAGATGAAAGGACCCAGAAGTGGAACATAATAGTTACAGAAGATGAATAATTCTTAGAAGCCCTGTTATGTCTCTAGCATAGAAAATATACTTTTATTTTGTTCAGTTTGGCCCATAATTGAATGCCATCTTAAAGACAAAATATATGTATTTCCTAGTGAACAAATGGGCATCTTGATTTATTTTACTTATGGAATATGAATGAATGGCATATGCTTCAGTGAACTGTTATCATGGATCTGGGGGATAAAATATAACCTTAGGTACTGGGGAAGGGATTTGAAAATAGTCAGCTATGTCCATAAGCATAGATAAGTTATCCCAAGTCTTTTCCATCATAAGCACTCAGGTAATTGTAGATCCTTGAGACCATTGTTAGAATCAGCAGGTAGAAGTCAACACCTTTCGGTTAATATTACGGAAAGGCATTGACATAGAAGAATGTACAAGGAAAAATACTCTCTTTATTGTTGAGATTACTTGTGTTATCATCACCAACAACAGAAGTTATAAGTGATGGGAAAAGTGTGAAGAGTTTAGCTAAGTAGAACTGTGTAGCTATCCATAGAGATTTCCTGTTGCTTATAAAAAGTCCACTTCCCCCCAAAATCTAGATTAGACACCGTAGGTCCAGTGCCTAGGGCCCTCAGTACATGTAGAGACCCGTGAAAATGTCTTAATGTTTTAAAATCAGAAGGAAATAATAAAATTAATGTCAAATGAAAATTTCTATAATAATATTCTAGCCCTGGCCAATTGACTCAGTGGTAGAGCATCCACCTGGCATGTGGAAGTCCCAGGTTTGATTCCCAGTCAGGGCGCACAGAAGAAGCAACCATTTGCTTCTCTAACCCTCCCCCTCTCCCTTTCCCTTTTTTCTATCTCTCACTCTTCCCCTCCCACAGCCATGGCTTGATTAGTTCAAGTGCACTGGCCTGGGCTCTGAGGATGGCTCTCTGGAACTTTCACTGTAGGCACTAAAAATAGCTCAGTTGTGAGCCTTGCCTCAGATGGGCAGAGCATTGGCCCCAGATAGGGATTTCTGGGTGAATTCCAGTGGAGGTACATGCAGGAGTCTGTCTCCCTGTCTCCTTCCCTCTCACTTGGAAAAGAAGAAAAATAATAATAATAATATTCTTTATATGAATATAATGATAAATAATTTTTAATAATGTTTTATGGATGATAGTGCTCACAAAGACAGAAGTGCCTAACGTGTGTAGAAGTCACAATGCAGCCCTGTTCCCAAAGCCGTGTTCACACCATGTATACCTGCTTCCCTGGATGTGGTCGATGGAGATATGGATAGACACCTGGCCTGCATCAGGCCTCATCAGATTGTCTCCTATGAGTGTGAAGTTGAGCTGTAAATGACCAGTAAGCAGTCACTAGCTTGTGAGGACCTGTGCCCTTGCAGGCTGTGGTGCACAGATGTGTGTGAAAAGGGAGAGTGAGCAGGCGAGCCAGTTTGTGAAGAGAACAAGGATCCCTGGAGACGCCCCTCTGTGTGCCCAGTGCTCTCCAGCTTCCGGTGCTGAAGGCCGGCCGTACAAGCTTTCCTGGGTTACACAAGATGTCCCGCGACCTTCCTTAAATTCCACGGTTTGGCGACACCGTCTGAAATGACTTTCTGCTAATTTTAATGAAAGAGTACTATACTAGTTTGCTAGGGCTGTTAAAACAAAGCATCACAAACTGTGGCGGTGGGGAAGAACTGGGGGGGGGGGGGACTTCAACAACAGAAATGAGTCATCTCACAGTTCTGGAGACCAGAAGTCTAAAATAACGTTGTCGGCATGGTTGGTTTCTTCTGAGGGACTGCTATGTTCCACACCTCTTCCTTTGGCTTGCAAATAGCTATATTCTCTGTAGATCTCTGCCTATCGTCTTCTCTCAATGTATGTCTGTATCCAAAGTTTGTCTGTTTACAAGTACAACAGCCCTACTAGATTAGGGGCCACCTTAATAAACTCGTTTTAACTTGGTCGCCTCTATAAAGACCTTGTGTCCAAATAAGGTTACATTCCGAAGTACTCAGGGTTAGAACTTTGACATATGAATTTGTAGAAGGATACAGTTCAACCAACAACAAGCACTAAAACAATAGGATAAATGTAGATTGTATGGTAGAGTACCCATGAATTATTTTCATTGATATTTTTGGGTGTATTTCTTCTTTTTATTAAAGTTGAATTTTAAAAAGTGCTCCATATGTTTCCTCCTCCTTCTCTTAAACTTGACTCCCATAAACTGAATTTTCCCCATAAATTACCAAAGCGTGATACAATATTCCATAATGTCCAACAAGAACATGGGTCCTAGAATCAGACTGTCTGAGTTCAAAGCCTGCCCCTGCCTCTGCCACTAGAGCACCATTTGTAGGCAAATCATTTTATCTTTTTGTGTCTAGTTTCCACAATTACAAGGTAAAGATGGAAAGATTACCATACTCTTAAGGATGTTATAAAGATTATAATCAACTGATATCTGTAAAGTGCTTGGCGTCGAGCGAGTGCTGACTAGGGCTTGCCATTATTATTGTAGGGACTGAACCCTCACTTAGGTGCTGGCCTTTGTAAATGAACTTTGCCCTGTAAAGTGGTCGTGCACCAAGCCTTAGCTTCAGGCTCAGGCTGCCTCCTTTGGGTAGCCATTAGGAGAACAGACTTACCTTGAGGCCAGATTGCCTGGGTTCAGACCTGCCACTTGCTTCTCCAGGACCACCATGCATACTACTTCCCTTTCGTCACCTACGGAATGGGGATAATGATGATACCTACCAGGAGCAGTTCGTTGTCATAACTGCATGAGTTAAAGTTGTTCAGTGCACAAGTAGGGTACACCTATGCTAGTTCACCTCATTACCATTCAGTGAATTAACCAGGTGGCAATCCCCGACACTAACCAGAGCCACCAGTGAGTGACATAGCCCCGACCCTATTAAAGCTCATGAGCAGAACGCTGCAGGACCCCAGAGAACCTTGTGAATTTTCAAATGCTCTCTACTTTATTGGAATTTATAGTCAAAATCAAAACCCTAATTTCAGTAGCTTTGTCCCATGTATAAACATCATTTAGCCTTTTGTTTTGTTTTAAGATTATTATTTATTATTATTATTATTATTATTATTATTATTATTAAGTGAGAAGTGGCAAGGCAGAGAGACAGACTCTCACGTGCACCCTTACTATGATCCACCTGGAAAGCCCCCTACCAGGGTGATGCTCTGCCCATCTGGGGCTGCTGCTCCGTTGCTCAGTAACCAAGCTATTTTAGTGCCTGAGCCAAGGCCATGGAGCCATCCTCAGTGCCCAGGGCCAATTTTGCTCAAACCATTCGAGCCATGGCTGCAGGATGAGGAGAGGAGGGGGGCAGAAGCATTGCCTGTGTGCCCTCCAGGCCGAGGCTCTAACACTGAGCCAACTGGCCAGGGCCAAGATTATTTTTTTAACATTAAAAAGTCAATGTTTGAGAAACATAAACCTTAAACTTGTCATTTTAGTTGTAAGTGAAAAGACAATATAACCTTCATGCAAAGTGTCTATAACCACGTCATGCAGTTAAATAATTCTGAACTACTGTTTCCAAAGGGGTGAAAATAATGTACAAAATGCTCATTGATGTTTATACATTATATAAATACTTGAAATTTGTTGGCTTTCCTTTGTGGAAGAGAATCTAATTCCTCACTAATTAAAAGAAAAGTAATTTCCCTCAAGTCATCAATAGAATTTATAAGTATTTGATAACTACTTTCTTTAAAGTTTCCATATATGTGACATAAATAAATCAACAATTAGATGGAAAACATGCAAAACAAGATCTTATTTTATTTGCATTTCAGAGCAAGCAAATTTGCAGTGCAATATTACTTTGCTGGAATGATAGTGCAAGCAAGAAATTTAGTCACACTTCTGATACAAGAGATCTTTGGAATTCTATACTTGTATAACTGGGAAGTCTAACACACAGAAGTACATTTCCCATAATGGTGCTAATTACTGCTCAGTCTCCTTAACCTTTAGAACAGTGAGATTAATTCAAACAAAAATAACAGATGGTGTTTCAGGAAAACAAGCTTCTATATTGCCTTTTTTTCCCCCCCTTTTCATATGCAACTGTCAGAGAAAGCATTGTTGGAAGTTCATTGAGACCTAATCATGTATTATGTTCTATCCTGCATTCTGCATGATTTATTTTGAAAACGATGTATCTAAATAAATTTTAGCTTAAAAATAAAAAATATTATTCTGATTAAATATCAGAGTGGAAAACACATTCTATTTATCTTGGCAAAAGTTCCACTCAGTGGATAAAGGGAAAAGAACAAGCTTTTCCAATGGTGTAAATTGTACTTTTTAGGTCATGATTTATCATTTCATGCTCTAGGCTTGCTTTTGCCAGTTGACCATTCTGGGAGAATTCTGATTAGGGAAGAACAAGTGGCATCTTTTTACATCAGTTTACACATTTTTTTTTGTAAGCAAACAGACATAACCTGGGTAAATTTACAAAAATATTTGAGAGACTTCCAAAAAGATACACAGGTAGGGGATCTCTTAAGGGGGTGGCATCATGATTTATAACAAGCTTATTAAATTTAGATTATATTTCTCTTGAGCATGACAGCTTTTTGTACTGAGTTTTACAAAACCTGCTGACTTGGCTCTGGTTTCTAGCCCCTTCCCTCAGATGATGAAGGAGACAAGTTTCACCATCCCATCTAAGTAGCTGTTGTCATCTAAACAGGACTAAGCAGTCCCATTCCTGATCCAAATCTCAGCTTGACAACTGCCGCCATAACCTGTCCTGTGTACCTGTCTTTGCATCAACTATTGGACTGCTGCTTTTCCTCCTCTACTTCTTTGAATATTCACTTACTCCAACCAGATGAATTGAAAAACAATTCATCAGTCACTGAGTTCAATAGCTCAATCCCCAATTTTGGAAAAAGACGAAAGTCAAATTTTACTATGTGATATTTGGAGCTTAATATATAGCAGACCAAAATAAGATGACCTACATGGTATGAGTATTATTTGTATTGCTACTTCTGCCTAACTTACTCTTCAGAGAGAGTCCAATAAAATAAATAGCTGGATTCATTTTAACCATCCGTCCCTTATGGTACAGACTGTGTGAACTGGCTGCCTAAATTTTGCTACTTGTATAGCCAGTATTAGAGAAGATATTCCACTTTGATTTATTACAACATGATCAATGATCATTATTCTTTAAAGTTCAATCCCCAAACTTGGAGATATCTCTCTGGATTGATTCAGATATGGTCCTGGTAGAAAATGAGCTGTCTGGATTCTCCCTTGCATTACTATTCTGTGTCTCTACTGACAATAATTCATGATCACATACTCTGTGGTCTCATCAGCAAGACTGCATTATAACTGAGTTAATATCTTTCTTGGTCATTTGGACAAAATGTAAAGCAGTCTAAAATGAAATGATCTTTATGTTACTGCTATGTTACTCAGAAGTATACCAGTGTATAGCATCAGACCTAATGCAAATATATGAAGATCTGACCTTAGTTGTGACCACCCCTCTTTGATATTATTATTCTTAGATTCTTACAAATAAGCTTAGGAGTTAGATTATTCCTCGTATCAGAATATATGGGGCCAGAATTTGGCTCATGTGATTAGACTGAAGATGAAATTTTCACTAAACCATAAGCTCTATACTCCAAACATGAACTCCAAAATGAATCACGTCATGAAAGCCATTGGTCCACTCACCCACATCAGTATAAATTCTCACTGAGTCTAGAGATTTATGTCTTCAGTTTGGCCGTCCTTTTCATTACTAGAGAGCTTTAATTTCTTAGCATTCCTTGGGATTCTCTCATTTTCTTTCCCTACTTTCAATGTTCTGCATATATTACACACCTGTATTTGTCTTTGATAATGGGGAAAAAGACCCATCACTTTCAATACTCAGTTGGCATACCTTCATTATCTTGGGACTATCTTCACCAAAATGTATTAAAATGTCACTAGAGAAAAATGAATGCGTATAGAATGTATGAATATTGCTGGGCTAGATATATATCTCTAGCTCATTAGTCAGCATGCAGCCTCCTGGCTGAATGCCTACGTTTCAAAGCCAGCATAAAAAAACAAACAAATAGATTTGAGAACATCACGCACAAATAGAAAGGGTTCTTTCTCTGATTGTATTAATGTTCTACCAGATATTTATCAGTTTGTGTCTTTCTCTCAGTCAATTTTTTTTTTTTTGCATTAGAGTCAAATAAGTTTCATTTGTTCTTTCACTCAGCAGATATTTATTGTGTACCTTGTATGTTTCAGGAGCTACACAGCAGGTATGGGAAACAAAGATGGGACAAAACCAGCAACCTCTACTTTCATAAAGTTTACATCTTAGTAGAAGACGACAGGCAATAAACAACTAAACACACAGTATGTCAAGTGAGCAGTAAGAACTATGAAGAAGAAAAACTATAAGACACGTGAGAGTTAGAATGTAGCCTGCAGACAGTTGGGATGCTATTTTATCTAGGTGATCTGTGAGTGGAGACTTACAGGAACATAAAGAAGCAAGTCACCTGTGCATCTGAGAAAAGTGCATCCCTGGCAGAAAATGGAATGCAGAATAAAGTCCTCTGTAATCTGAACTGATCGGGACTGGCTTAGAGGAAACATCTACACCCAAGTAATGAGCAGGTCCAAATGACAAAACCTTTAAACTACTGTGTCACGTTTTGTTTTCTTATAAATTTTGCAGAGGTCTTCTGAATGTATTTGTTCACTTAACCCTTACTCATACTTTCTAAACTCTCACAAGTTTGTATTACAAAATCAATTCCTCTTAGACTAAACTTCAGCTCCGTAAGGATGGTTTCCGTTTTTTAGTCAATGGAGAGTATGTTAGTGAGGTGTTACTGTACTGTATCATTGATTGGTTTCTTGCTAGGAAAATCTTCTGCAAGTCTCCAGACTCTGGGGAGTAGAGGGAGCATAAGGAGTATGATCAGATGTCCTCCTTCTTATTTAAGAGCTTAGATTTCAAGAGACAATTGTATATTTTTTAATATAGACTGACGCTGTTCATAGTAGTGTGAATGTTTTCTACAAGATGCTGTAATCACTGAAAACAAATGCAAATCCCTATGCTTACAGGCGGCCTCTAGAGGCAGTCCGATAAATGCATTTGGATGCTTGAACATAAGCAGGAGGAGAAGTGTACTTACCCAATGGAGTGGAATACCAAATGAATAGAGGGCGAGCAAGCTATTTTATTCTTGAGAGGAATGAAATGCCGCCTTTCTATTCTTTCCAGTGTCTGTACCTATGAAATGATTCCATTGATGTTTGTCATTGAGACAATAAACATTATACCCCTCTCTTCTTTGACCATAAGACAAGCAGGAAGTTGAGGGGAAAAGCAAAGATTTCTAGACGTTTAAACTGATAGTGAGCAAATGAGAGATGCCACTTCCATCTCTGGGTTTATGCTGCCGGTTAACCTGACAAAGTCTCAGCTTGCACATTGATTTTTCCCTAAAAGTAAATAAGTTATCTGGGGGAACAGCAGATGGATTCACAGACTGCAGCAATAATTTAAGATGCTGATTCCCTAAGGTTTGTCCTGCGACTAAGAAATATTGACCAAGAACAATAGGAAAATTTCTATCCCCAAATAATGTGAGCAGTTTGACATTGTATTTTTGTTTCGTCATTATTCTCATTATCTCCTGTAAAGAGCTTAGTGGTCACCCTTTGTCATTTATTACCTCAACATTTACATGTATAAGACAGTAAAAAGAAAAATCACTTTTAGTGACTAAAACCAAAATGGGTTTAGATAAAAGTTTTAAAAGCTAAGTGGACTATTGAAGCAATTAAGCAAATAGTTTATGCAAAAAAATCATCAATGTGCTTATTTGGAGTGAACATTGTTTTTGTTCAGCGTTAGGCCTAGGTGTTATAGATTACTCACCTTGATTCCTTCTTTACTCTTCACGGAGAAACACAGGCTGAGTAACCTATGTAACATATATTATCTATATGCTGCCTTCAGTACTATTACCTGTTTAATCAACATTTATGCTTAGTTGACTTTTCTTAATTAAAAAAGGAAGATTGACTTAGCCATTAATTTATGATGTAGAAGTATAAGCCTCCACCTTGCCAAACAAATAGCTAGCAAATGACGGTGTGATTCCACTTCACTGATTTTTAGTAACAACATGAAATAGTGACTTTAAAAAAGATAACATAGGGGGAGGGGAGATAGAAGAAGGTACAAAGGGGACAATGGTGATGGAAGAAGACTTGAGTTAGGGTGACAAACACACAAGATACTATACAGGTGATTTATAGAATCATACACCTGAAACCTTTATCTTTTTATTAACCAATGTCACCCCAATAAGTTCAATAAAAAAATTAATAAATAAAAGTCTAACAATACATAAATAAAAAGGATAACATGACAGTATTGTAGTTTAAAGACTTATCAAAAATATTTAAGTGAAAAAGAATAGAACACAACATTGTATCTCTGCTTTTATTAAAACCAAGTTACAAGTAAGAGGAGGAATGAATGGAAACAAAGAAAATAATAAGGGGTTCATTTGTTGCCATCGTGAGTAGCTGGATTCAGCCACATTTAGATTCAACTGAAATTTCCTCTACACCACTATGAAACAAGCATTGTGTCATGTTCTTTTGTCCTTCTTTATCTCATTCTCTCTCTTCAGTCCTATAAAAGTATTATTATCCTCGTTTTACTAAGGAAAAAATATTTTAAAGAAGAGACTATAAAATATACAACTTTGTAAGAAACTGGGTGTAAACTACGGTTTCTGAGGTCTTTGTTTTTCCTACAACATGTAATGGTTTTGATGTAGTAGGCAGTTAGACAGACATGAGCACAATAGAAATAATATGCCAGATACTGAAGGTCATCAGGTTGGAAAGACCCAGGTACATAGCAATGGGCAGAACTGGGATGGGACCTTGTCCTCAGGATGACCTTTCTTCCCCTGGAATGTCACTAGTCATGTGGTAGATCTGGGATGGGACCTTGTCCCCAGGATGACCTTTCTTCCCCTGGAATGTCACTAGTCATGTGGTAGATCGACCTAGAGGAGGAACAAGGGGCTAAAAAATAACCTCATATGACCCCCACACAAGCCTCTGCATGACCACTCCCTTAAGCACTAAGCCCCAGAGATAACATCTAGGCCTCGGTTGTGTTTCAGCTGCAGGCTCAGAAAAGCAGCAAGGCCAGATTGGGGGGAGGGGGGCAATGCCATGGCTGACATCAGGACCAGCTGTGATAACTAATGACCTTGCTTCCCTAGAGCCAATCGATTGGTGAAGACCACGACCTTGAGAGGACACCTGAAAACTGATGAATATTCTATTAGGATCCTCCCCGTCATCTCCAGATAAAAATCCTCAAGACAAAGGACTCAGCAGCTCGCTCGCTCTCTCTCTCTCTCTCTCTCTCTCTCACAGCCTGAGCCCTTCCACTTCTCCTTCCCCCAAGCATGTTTTCTTTGTCTCTCTTCTCCTAAGCTCCAATGACCCTTCTCTTGCTTCTATAACTTGTTTCTTCTATCTCTGTAACTGTCTAAAAAACTTTTGCGTGTATGTGAGTTCTTCGCCTCTGAATTCTTTCCCAGCTGAACTCAGGAACTAGGGTTGCAGAATAGAGGTCTGTAACATCTGGTGCCATTCACCATTAACCGTTTTTCAACATAATAAATATCCAAAACTGTAGAGAATTTTTGTAATAGTTTATGTGAGTCAAACTGACTACAATTGCTGGGAAGCAAGATACCCAATGCTCTAGAAAATGACAGTTTTGCTGTTTCTGTATGTTGGGCAGATAAAATATATTATGCTCACTTAAAGATGGCACTGCCCACGTGCAAGTTTTAAGAGTAAGTTTTTCCCCACACCCTTGACTGATTTGATGATGTAGGGTGGTGCACTCTCATGAGGAATCCTCCCAGCATGTCTCAGATAAGTGACTTTGTATCAGAGACTTCCTTGTTTGTAGATTGGATTAAGGGTTTTGAATCTACACTATAAAGTGGGACAGACCGGGAGCTTGTTCTCTCTCAGTTCCTAAGGTTAGCATTAGAGAGAAGAGCAGAGAAAGGCCGCGTGGAGGAGAAGAGAAGCAGCCAAGATGGCGGAGTGCTGAGGGAGAAGCCAGTTTGTGCAGAGTTTGTGTAGAGAGAAGGAGATGGGAAACAGAGGTGAATAAGGCTGGTGAGCTAGAAACCTTTTGATTCTAGGAAACTCGGATAAGTCAGTAGCTTTGTGAGCACTGAATGAATGGGTTTTGGAGCCCAGTGTGTGTTTTTGCTTGCTCGCCAGGTACAAGCTAGAATTAAAGCTGATGGCTCACCAGTTCTTGGCTCTGTTGTTTCATTACCAACTGTCCAAATCCAATGCGAACCTGCACGGGCCAGGCAGCTGAGATAGTGACGGTGGCTCCTGGCTTTACACTGTGGAATTGAGGAGGAGGGAACATAAGAAAGAGGAGATGAAAGCGGGAGAAAGCAAGGCAGGATTGAATTACACAATAGTTTGCATAATTATGTGTTCTCTTGAGGGTGGTTAAGCTTCTGAGATGTCTGAAAAAGAAACATTTCCAAGGTATGTTAAACTAGATGCACAGAAATGATGAACAAGGTTTGTTGAGGCAAAGATAAACCTTTCACTAAAGAAGTTACATGCCCCAGGGTTGTTACCCACCATGACTTGCCCAGTTAAAAATTTATAATCAGATCACTCTGTGAGTTTACTTTAAGTTAAATTATAGTGCCTCTTTCTCATAAAGGTTTGGGGTGGGTTTCAAATATTCACAAAATACATTTTAAAAACCTAACTAAGTCAACTATCCAGTGGTTTCAGAAACATACAATGTATGCCATGTTTAATATACTAGGCCTCACTGTCATTAGGAATGAGGCTTTCAGAAATTATCTTGCATTTTGGAGCAGGAAAATCACACAAGTTAAGGTGGTTAGTAGTTGCCATACAATTGCGGTGAAGAGATCCAGGACATAGCCCTGTGAAGAATCCTTTTTGGAACTCCCTTATCAGCTCGAAAGCAGAACCCCCCAATAATTCAGCTGTCATAAATCTCTTCTTCTGGGGAGTTTTATGGCCATGAAGATGGGAAAAGACTGTGTGACTTTGCGAAAACATTGTCCCAAACTTTCTTATGTCCTGTTTGTTCCTCTAAGAACCCCTTCATTTTTCCTAAAGAAACCATTTTTTCTTCCTCTTTTAAATTAGATACATAAGCCCCTAACTTCCAACGTTTAGTGAACCATGCTTCTTCTGTGTGTTCCACATTCATGCGAATAAACTCGGTGGGGTTATTTTCTCTTGCCGATCTGTCCTTTGTCAGTTTAATTCATAGTCTCTAGTCACTGAACCTGAGTGTTTAGAGAAAAGCTTTCTCCTCCCTGACATTTGGTGATGGGGATGGAGTTGTTGGGAGTCCTTAATCATTCTGGCGGCTGTGGCTGAGATCTCAAGACATCTAACCAAGCAAGCAGAGGTGGATCTCCTTACCCATCAGACTGCTGGGTCTCTATGCAAGCGTCTGGTAGAGCAAGGACAGTGAGAGTCTCCCCCATCTTTTCTTTCCAAGATTTATATTATCAGAAGAGAACATTTGAAGGAACTTGTTCTTTAGATATTGTGACTTATGGTTTGAGCGCACTTGTTATAGGTCCTTTCCCTCTCGTGGATCACCACAATGTCCTGTTTGTCTTGTTTTGTGTCCTGAGAGCCTGGCTTGGATCCAGCAAGAACATTCTCTCCTTGGTTTTTTACCTACTGGATCTGTGAGCAGAGGTGGCCAACTGTCAGGTTAGGGGGAGGGAACCCAAGAATTTATAGTTGACTGGACAGAAACGTGGGTAGCCTGAACATCCCATTTTTCTGTTGGTGTCCTACAGAGCATGGTCAGCTCTCAAAGAGTTTATCTAAGGCTCCCTCTTGCTCTTTGGTTAACTCTGGAAGTTACTCTGGACCATGGAAACTACATCTTTGGTATCCTTTTGGGAGATGCCTGTTGTATTCATGGCTAAGTTGTAAAAAGTCTTCTTGGTGTTGAGTCACATTTATGGAAGAGTTGTACCTTTGGAAATCCTGAATGGTCAATGTCCTGATGATAGATCATTTGATTTGGAAATGCTTTCATATTGAAAAGAAATTTTTAGAAAGCTCTCATCCTAAGCAAATCTCTTATTAGTACGTATAGGAGGATCAAATTGAAAAGACAACTGTGTTATAGTTTACTTAAAATACTCAATGGACAAAATCAGCCTGACCTGTGGTGGCGCAGTGGATAAAGCATCGATCTGGGAACACTGAGGTCGCCAGTTCAAAACCCTGCACTGGTCTGGTCAAGGCACATATGGGAGTTGATGCTTCCAGCTCCTCCCCCCTTTCTCTCTTTCTCTATCTCTCTCTCTCACTCTGTGTCTCCTCTCTAAAATGAATAAATAAATAAATAAATTTTTAAAAAAATCAAAGAGCAGAAATCAGATTTAGAACAAAAATTGAAGTCCAAAACCCACCGTAAACGCTCTCAGCCACAATTGTGCTGTAGTCATTCAATAAGCCAGGACCCCTGGAAAAACTCTTCAAAATAACTAATGGTCAAACCCTCATCCATGCTCTCCTGTAAATAATTATAAGTGGACCCCACTGGAGGCCAATATTCAGAGCCTGATAGTAGCTATTTTATAAGTCTTCCCTCCAAAGTCTTTCCACTGGGCTAAAGTAGAACTATGTACTATTCAGATAAACTATATCCTAAAGGCTTTATGAAACAATTAATGCAGACATTCCAAAGGCACACAGCTCTAAATCCAAGAGCCCTAGAACATAGAAATCTTGACTTCTGCCTTAGTTGGAAATCTTCCTGATGTTAAAAAAATATAAACAATTTCCAAATAATGTGGTTACATGGGTGGGTCAGTTTTTAGTGTTCTCATTGAGGCTGCCACTAGTTCTTGAAAAATAGCTTGCAAGAGAGCAATAAAAAGTAGAAATTAAAATGAATAATTTTCACCTTAGAAATAGAGTCTTTGCAGAAATGGAAATATAACTCTAGGACTAACAAAACCCAACCATTTTTCTTATCAACCACAAAGCCTTTTCTATTCATCTCAAGACACTTGCAGATATTGTGAAAAGCCAGGGCCCTGAAAAAGAACTGTTTGGCACTAGGAGAAGGGAAAGTGGCAGTTTCCTTAAGTCTTAGCCTCCTTGGGCTCCTCTGAGCTTTCTTCTCAACTACGTCTCAACCTGGGCTTGTAAAAACTGCAGACTCCCAGCACAAAGCATTTCTTCTTCCTTCCCCCATGCCTGTCAAAAAAATAAATCACTATTTATAAATTAACTATATTTTGAAACTCTCAGAAATACAGAAACTAAACCAGATGTCTTTCAAGTCCATATACTTTGGAAAAATCTTTGGTAACAAAAACTAGATTGGTAGTATTGGTTAATAAAAATAGATTGTTTTTAGAGTTGTCAACACTAAATTTAATGTGAACATACAATTTTTAATCTACCTGGTTTTACTAGCTGTTCTGCCAGTAGCCACTGCCACCATCACAGTCGCCTGGCCCATGCAGGTTTGCATTAGATTCAGACAGACGGTAATGAAACAATGGAGCCAAGAACTGATGGGTCATTAGCTTTAATCCTAGCTTGCACCTGGTGGGAAAGTAAAAACACACTCTGGGCTCCAAAATCTACTAATTCAGTGCTCACAATGCTACTGACTTATCAGAGTTTCCTAGAACCAAAGGTTTCTAACTCACTAGCCTTATTCACCTCTGTTCCCATTTCCTTCTCTCTCACAACAAACTCTGCACAAGCTGGCTTCTCTCTCAGCACTCCACCATCTTGGCTGCTTCTCCTGGTCTCTTCCATGTGGCCTTTCTCTGCTCTCCACTCTAATGCTAATCTCAGGAACCAAGAGAGAGCAAGCTCTCGATCCACCCCACTTTATAGTGTAGATTCAAAACCTTTAATCCAATATACAAACAAGGAAGTCTCTGATACAAAGTCACTTATCTGAGGCATAATGGGACTCCTCATGAGAATGCACCACCCTACATCAGAAAGGGTGGGAAAGGCTTAGTCTTAAAACTAAGCCTTAGGCTATAAGAATCCTGCCTGCTTACAGCCTTACCCCCAATACACATTAATATAATCATGCCCATCCCAAGCAACAAGGGCAACTAATATCACTTGGGTGATGGGCTTCCACATGGGCAGTGCCATTTTTAACAAAGTGAGCCCAACACTAGTCAAGTAACCTTATGATAGATCTATGAGATACTTAAAATTATAAAACCTATAAATATGACTTCAATTGAGTTGAGTCTTTGTTGTGGCAGACTTTATTTCAAGAATAAATGTTTTTTATAATATATATTCTTAGAAGTGATTTCCAGTTGAAACCTTAAAGCTACGCTCAGTTAAGTGATAACTACTCACTGAATATCTACATTTCCAAATAACATAAAATACTGATATATTAACTGCTAAACATAAACTTTCTACTTTTGGTTTCTTACTTTGATAGAGAAACTAAAGATATTTGGACTTGTTAATGAATATGTTTTCTTTTGCCACAATAAGATATTGTACTATAAAGAAGCTTCTGTGTCTAGAAAATATAAAATGGTGTATTCGTAGCTTGCTAATTCACTACAGAATACAGACTTATAACAGACATTTCACGTTTTTTATTTCCTAAGATTACTAAGGATCAAGAATTTTAATATATGTTAATTAAACTCCTAGAAAAAATAAAGAGTGAAGGGAAAAAAAACCCTAAGTGTTCAAAAAACATAAGATGTGTTTGATGAGGAGAAAATGAGAGTAAATTGTGTAAAGTAATGGTATAGAGGTGGTTTAAAGGTCATTCCTTTAAACGATGAAGAAATATACCTGAATGGATAGAGAAAGCTATAAAGGTTTGACAGAAAAGAAATATGGAGAAAAGGAATGTTACCTCGTGCAGTCGAACTGGCTGAGATTGAATGAATTCATTACAAGGTTCTAAGATAAGCTTTAATATCAATAGTGTACCAATGTACAAACTAGTTTTTCTTTTCTTCTTCTGTTAAAAGGACAAAGTTTTCCTGGACTTTTGGCCTTTTCTTAATAAGAGATTGTTAAAGGTCCTTTTCTTTTTTTAACCCTTTAAGTAATCCAACCAGGAAACAAAGATTGTGTCTTATTAGAATGACCTACTGTGTTCTCTGTTGTCTTTAACATGTCCTCAATTACTGAAGAGCACTGAGTCTTCTAGAGCTCTCTCGATGTCAAAAGAACTAACGTTTTTAAAAATCATGTTACCCCTATATTTACTTTTTAAATATTTTATCACTTTGGTTGAATAGATAATTAAGTACAGTTTCATAGTGATCTGTGATCCTATTAGATCAGTTTTTGAAACCTCATGACATCTTTTACTGCTTTCCAAAATCAAGTTCTAAATAAAGTCTTTTTGACATCAAATCAACTTTGAAATTTCAAGAGAGATCCCAGAAGATTTGTTCTTAAAGAATTTGTCCTTTCACCTTGTAAAAACATAGATCTTAAACTAATTATGTTTCTTTGGTATGCTAACTTGCATGGGAAGCATCTTCAAATAAGTAATGATACTTAACTTTCCTTGGTTATATTTATATGTATACACGTTTTTAATATAAATATTTCCGAAAGTTCTATGAAGTTTCCAGACATTTGAAAGTGTCCTTGCTGTCCATGCTATATCTTGATATAATACTATCAGTCATCATTTTATTTATTAACTTAAAATGTTGTCTGTGACAAAGACAACCAAATTCCCTTTTCAATTGTGTTATAATGAACCTTCATCAAATGTTTAACCATGGCATTTTAAGCTGCTTTTTGCCATTCACAGTTATTGTTTTATTCTGATGCTTTTCTAAAAGCTTGTGCCTGGTCTCCAACAGAAGGGACTGTCTCAGAGACTCATGAAAGGACTGTGGCAGGTACTCTGATGGTGCTGAGGAAATAAGGTAAGGTGCTGGACTCAGTAAGGATTTCCACAACGAATGCAGAAGCTGGTGGGTTTGTAAAACCACTAACCCAAGGTCAAGCAGAACAAGAATGAACTGTGTGGGGCTCAATGCACTGATTAAAAGTGATGATCATTTCTTATGACTTTTTTTTTCCTCACAATATTGGTGGATCTTTAATGTTTTATTTCCTTGAGGTAAGGAACCCTTTTCTCTTAAACTGTGCATACAAAACAATTTAGTAGACTATATCTTTGTAAACAAAAATGAAACACTTATCTTTTTCTCATTATCTGACCCTTCCAGAGTTTGGAAATTGTTAGTGAGAGTTCTTATTTTCATGGCAATACAATTATTGGCTGTAAAGCCAGTAGTCGCGGCCACCATCACAGCAGCCTGACCCGTGCAGGTTCACATTAGATTCGGACAGTCGGTAATGAAACACGGGAGCCAAGAACTGGTGAGCCATCAGCTTTAATTCTAGCTTGCACCCGGCGGGCAAGCAAAAACACACACTGGGCTCCAAAACCCACACATTCAGTGCTCACAAAGCTACTGACTTATCCGAGTTTCCTAGAATCAAAGGTTTCTAGCTCACCAGACTTATTCACCTCTGTTTCCCATCTCCTCCTGCACAAACTCTTCCTCAGCACTCTGCCATCTTGGCTGCTTCCTCTCCTCCATGTGGCCTTACTCTGCTCTCCTCTCTAATACTAATCTCAGGAACCCAGGAACCAAGAGAGAGCAAGCTCCCGGACTGCCCCAGTTTATAGCATAGAAAATCCAAATCCTTAATCCAATCTATAGACAAGAAAGTCTCTGATACAAAGCCACCCACCCATCTGAGGCATAATGGGATTCCTCAGGAGAGTGCACCACCCTACATCATCCAATCAGTCAAGGGTGTGGGGAAAAGCTTACTCTTAAACTAAGCCTTAGGCTATAACGACCTGGCCTGCCCACAGCCTGTTCCAGAACACACATTAATATCAACAAACTTCCATGTGGGCAGCGCCATCTTTAACAAAGTGAGCATAATATATTTTATCTGCCCAACATTGGCCTTTGTTCATTAAGACCTTATTCTCCCTGTAACAGGGCCTACATGGAGATATTGGCCATACGATATTACTAAGGTTTTGGCTGGAATGTCGTGTTTGAGTAGGACGTGCATAGAGTCAGATAGATACAACCAGTTTTAAGGAACTTAGGTTAACTTTATGGAGCCAATGCTTACAATGCCCTCCTGGAATAACGGGTCTTACCCCGGGTTTATAGGATCCCAAGGCTTACCCATGAATAAGGAAGGTCACTTCCTGACATGCTTAAGAGACTTGGGAGTTTGTGGCGACCTCGAGAAAAAAAGAAATTCACCCAAATCTCTAGGTACAACAGTGACGTCCGATGACAAATCCTTGGCTTGATCTCCTATCCTCAAAGGGCCTTTAAGAGTCCAGTCTGAGATTTCTGATAAAAGTTCCAGCAAAGCAACCTTTAAATGGCTTCCATGGCCAATGCACCTTCTTTCTGCAATTAAGTAAATGATTAGGCCAAGTTTAATGAGAATGGAACTATTTTGTAAACAAGAGTAATCTTAAATTATCTTTTACCAATATAAGAGTAATACAGAGAAATACTTTATGTTTTCATGAAAATTTATAACCTGCCTGTAAAACCAGTAGCCAGGGCCACCATCACAGTCGTTTGGCCAATGTAGGTTCTCATTAGATTCGTACAGTCGGTAATGAAACAACGGAGCCAAGAACTGGTGAGCCATCAGCTTTAATTCTAGCTTGCACCCGGTGGGCAAGCAAAAACACACACTGGGCTCCAAAACCCACTCATTCAGTGCTCACAAAGCTACTGACTTATCCGAGTTTCCTAGCATCAAAGGTTTCTAGCTCACCAGACTTATTCACCTCTGTTCCCCGTCTCCTTCTCCAGCACAAACTCTGCACAAACTGGCTTCTCCCTCAGCACTCCTCCATCTAGGCTGCTTCTCCTCTCCATGTGGCCTTAATCTGCTCTCCTCTCTAATACTAACCTCAGGAATTGAGAGAGAGAACAAGCTCCCCGTCTGCCCCACTTTATAGCATAGATTCAAAACCTTTAATCCAATCTACAAACAAGGAAGTCTCTGATAGAAAGTCACTTATCTGAGGCCTGACCTGTGGTGGCGCAGTGGATAAAGCGTCGACCTGGGAACACTGATGTCGCTAGTTCAAAACCCTGCACTGGTCTGGTCAAGGCACATATGGGAGTTGATGCTTCCAGCTCCTCCCCCCCCCTCTCTTCTCTCTCTCTCTCTCTCTCTCTCTCTCTCTCTCTCTCTCTCTCTCACTCTGTGTCTCCTCTCTAAAATGAATAAATAAAAAGAATTTTAAAAAAAAAAAAGAGAAAGTCACTTCTCTGAGACATACTGGGTGGATTCCTCATGAGAGTGCACCACCCCACATCATCCAATCAGTCAAGGGTGTGGGGGAAAGCTTACTCTTAAAAGTTGCACATGGGCAGCACCATCTTTAACAAAGTGAGCATAATATATTTCATCTGCCCAACACTGCCCTTGTGGGTGATCAGATTCTAGTTCTGTTCATTGTCTTTGAGCTATTTTCACTTCTTTGTAAACTCGATTCTGCCATATTGCCTATTTTACCAGTAATTAACATTTCTAAATCTTCTCCGACCTTCCTAAATTGGCAACATTGAGGACTCCAAAACCGCCATCTCACTAAAGCTCTCTAAGATGAAGCTCTGTAATATAATTACAAAGCATTCATCACCACAACGTGGGCCGCTCAGAAAGTTGGTTAGAACACCCGCATTTCCCAGGCTCCGCTCTGGGAAGCAAGCAGGACTCTTAACACCGCCCCTACCATTTCGTGCTCCACCATCTCAAGACACTGCAGATGGACTTTAAAAAAACCACTGGACTTAGAGTTCATTCCAATCATTCATCTTTTCTTTTTTTCCATAGAAATGTCCCTGGTGAAATGCCTGATCGCTTGCACCACGTAGAGGACTATAACTTCAGCGGGTGCCCGGCCCCTGCCTCCACACCGGCCTCCTGAAATGAGACACATTGTTTAACTCCGTCTTGACCTATTCCCAGGCTGACGGTGGTTCAATGGGATATAAGACAATCAACTCAGCTTCTTTTTATTTAGTTTTTATTTTTTTAATTGATTGATTTTAGCAAGAGAGCAGGGAGAGGGAGAGAGAGAGAGAGAGAGAGAGAGAGAGAGAGAGAGAGAGAGGGAGGGAGGGAGGGAGAGAGAGAGAGAGAGAGAGAAACATTGATATGCTGCTGCATGTGCCGTAACCAGAGATCAAACCGGCAACCTCTGAGTTTCGGGGCGATGCTCCAACCAATAGAACTAGCCGGTCAGGGCAAACAACTCAGCTTCTTATTTGTGAAACTTAAAAAAAAGTTTAAGACAGAAGAAATTAAGGCATCCAGAATATACCACTGTGAAGAATGTTTTTCTGAATTCCCCTTATCTGCCCAAAGGCAGAGTTTCCCCAAAGGATTCAATCATCATAAATCCCTTTTCTGTAGTTTTATGGCTATGAAGAAGGTGAAAAAAAAAACAAAAACATTTGCACCTGCATAAACATACATTGTTGCAAATTCTCTTATCTCTATTTGTTTCCTTTAAAAAAACATTTATCTTTCCCAAAGACACTTATTTATACTTTCCAGAGATGCTTGTTCTCCCCTCCCCTTTCCTCTTTTAAGATAGGTATGTAAGTCCCTAGTGTAGGCATTTATCTAAGTGGAATAGAAGAAAAGTTTTCCCACACCCCAGTGGTTAAACATTTAGTTCTACAGAAAGGAATGGGAGCAGGAGAATCAAATGTGGTAGATAAATAAGGATGCATGCTAGGACAAAGGGACAAATAAACAGAAGGAGAATGTAGAAAAGGCAAAAGGTCAAACCAAACACTCTTTTATTGATATTAAAACAAGCCTACAGACCAACAATTACATAAATAAATGTGACACGGTAAGGCTCAGTAAACGAAAATAAATTTGTATCCCACATAGACCATTAAAAAGTAAGCATTGCAGTGAGAATTTATGTCAGCCAAAACAGTACTTAGGAAATAGGGTTCTTATCTAACGGCTGTATTTAATACCTTCGAGAGAGTTAAATGAGAAAAGTCATAAATGTTCCTTACTGTTCCAATACTATCAGGATGAAATTTCACATACTAGAATTTCCTGATTTCATGCTCAAAATACATCTCGTATGGAGATGACAATGACCTCTTAGGAAGAACATTGATCTTAGAATAAAAAGCCTTGGTCCTCATTTTCATGGTATTTGTTTTACTCATTTGTAGATGTCTATGTTGTTTTTTTTTTAGAGAGAGAAAGAGGAGAGAGAAGTAGGAAGCATCAGCTCACAGTACTTGCTTCCCATATGTGCCTTGAACAGGCAAGCCCATGGGTTTGAACTGCCGACCTCAATATTCCAGGTCAACACTTTGTCTCCCGTGCCACCACAGGTCAGGTTCTAATGCATCTTGCCAGTATGAATGGCTTTCTAGACCCAGCCTAGGAAAGCAGACACCTTGGGTTTCCAAACCTGATACATCAAAATCCTTAAAACAAAAGCAACTGTTATGACCTAGAAGTCACACATGAGAGTTCCACACAGTCCTCCACCACCAACACTACCACCACATCTACACACACACACAGATCACACGGGTTGTATCATTTCCTAAAGTGGGAAGACAGGCCAGTCTACCCATAGACCAAGGAGCAGCATGTAATCTGAAAAAATTCTTCTAAGGTCTTTTCCTCCAAAATGTTACCCCGACATTGACATTCCAGCTGCTTCTCTGTGAAAGCTATTGGGGGGGGGGAGGGTGTCAAAAAGTTTCTGCAAATTAAACAATGAAATCAATGTGAAAGCATCTATCCTTGTGCTAGTCACACAGCACAGCCTCAGTAAATGTTTACTGAAAGAAAGAAAAAAAATGAAGAGCTATGCCTCCAATTAAGTGCCCTAAATAATCACCGAGTTGCCTTGCGTGATCACTGCATAACCAGGTTGGCTGGAGAGTTTCCTTCCCTTTTCCCTTGTCCTGTTCCACTACCTCGTAAAAACTGTTCCATCATGTTCCTATGTTTATCCTGTATTTTCAACCACTTGTTCTGTACTGGAGTTTTCTCTTAGGCCATAATTATGGTCAAGTCTCTCACATACAGAAATGATTCACATTGGGACCCACCTGATCTTTTAATAACTACACTATCTTTATTCTTCAGGTCAGTGTATCTTTTTATTATTATTATTATTACAGGGACAGAGAGAGAGTCAGAGAGAGGGATAGATAGGGACAGACAGACAGGAGCGGGGAGAGGTGAGAAGCGTCAATCATTAGTTTTTCGTTGCCGTTGCAACACTTTAGTTGTTCATTGATTGCTTTCTCACATGTGCCCTGACCGCGGGCCTTCAGCAGACCGAGCAACCCCTTGCTGGAGCCAGCGACCTTGGGTCCAAGCTGGCGAGCTCGGGGTCTCGAACCTGGGTCTTCCACATCCCAGTCCGACGCTCTATCCACTGCGCCACCGCCTGGTCAGGCTAGGTCAGTGTATCTTTTTTAAACACAAGTTTGTACACAGAATCCTCCTTTTCTGAGCAACTCTCTTTTAACACATTTTAATCTGGCTTAACATCACCACAAACTTTTTATAGTTTTAAAAAACAATTTTTAATTGAACTTATTGAGGTGACATTGGTTAATAAGATTAGGGTTTTTCTTCACCCAGCTCCCAACTCCTAACCCCTCTGACAGCTGTCCCTCTGCTTATTGTTTGTTTGTTTGTTTGTTTAAAGAGTGTGAGGGGAGAGGGGAAAGCAGGGTTGTTGCAGGAAGTCAGAGATAAGAGAGAAACTGACCGCACACACTTCTTAGTTGGTAACTTTAGAAGGTAGTGTTCAAAACTCATAGTCTTCTATTTCATGTTTGTTTAAGGACACCCACCTTCCTAAAACTCACTTAGCTTCCCCAGAGGAAATCCCCTCAGTTTCCCTCTCCTTCTGATCTCCCTTTTCCAATCTGCTCTTCTAGCTGTTTTAAGCTTCACCCTTCAATGTTGATGTTTTTCATGGTTTTTTTGCTTGACTCCCTCCTCTTCTTAGTCTGCGTACTGTCATTGCTGCTCTCAACCGTCATTAGTTTTGATTTCACCTATGTTCTCACATTCTCTCTCCAGCACTAGCTACCCTCCTAACTTCTCTTCCTATAAAATATTTACAGCTGCTTCTTGACAGGAGCTCCATAGAAACTTCAAAGTCAACAATTGTTCAATAAGAAGCATTTATCCGAACATTTCGCCTCCACAGGGAATTTAAATAATATCCATTACCACGCAACTCCTATGATTTGTCCATTCTAAGTTGTAAATAGTCTTGAATAGTTCTCTTCTCCTCTGTTTCCATCATTCTCTTTCAGCTCTTGTCTTAGACAACTATGATACTCTAAAATTTCTTCTGTTTTCTTCTCAACTCATCCTTTTCCCTGACCATGCTGCTGTTAGCAACAGGAAAAAAATATCTACCTTGCTCCTAGATTCCTGACCCACAGAAACTGTGAGAGACTAAAGGTATGTTGTTTTAAGCCATGAAGTTATGGGTAACTTCTTAAGCCGCAGTAAATCGCTAAGACGCTGTTTTTGTTTGTTTCATCTCTGATGTTGGAGATAATAACAGACGACTAGAAAAAATGTAATAATAACAATGATATTAATATGGGCTCTTCTGAATTTGGGTGACAGAAAAAGATAGGTCTTTAAACTTTTAGACATATGTCTTTTCCCCCGAACTATTCTTCCGTTTGTTTATTTTCCTTTTCAATCGTTTTTCTTGGCTTGTCACACACACAAAATCACCTAAGCTCACTGAGCTAGAGAATTCAGCTTATTTGAAAGTATGAATATAGATGTACTGCGGTCAACTAATGATACTGCAATATTGGCACAAAGACATGCATGCAATAAACAAAGGAAAATCAGAGTGAATCATTCAAGCATGGTATGTTTTGAAATCTGGTCCTTAAAGGCCAGTCAGAATCAGAAGAAAGGAATATTTATGTAATATTAATCACTTCCTATCTCCAAGATCAAAAAAAAAGTTTTTTAAAATGAATAATCTATTAAGATATTTTAAAGAAGATATGTACTTAATAAAAGGAAATCATAGTAAACAACACACTATTAGAAGAAAAAGCCATTCTGCACCTGCACTTATCAATTCAAATATGTTTCCGTAAGAAATGTATAATTCTGTAAAAAGCTCCATTATATCAGATCCCAAAGCTTGTGTTATGATTAGAAAGAACTTTTTAAACCCATATGATGTTGCTCTCCCATGTATTCCAGAGTTTAACACTTCCTTCAGTTCCAAAGCTTAGGACTTTATTTGCAGTCATTTTGAAAGGTCAAGAATGAAAACAATGTAGTTGTTATATGTGAAAGAAATCAATTTGAGTTGCAGCTTGAAATCAATTGGAAAGCAGTCCAGTCTCCAGAGGGTAGCTGTAATGTGCTTCACATAGCTAACCACTCAGGCATCAAATGGAACTAAAAATTCAGCACACTAAATGAAGCTCTTCCATTGCCCAAGAGAATCATTTCCCAAGAATGACAATTTCTGTAATACAAGACACAGCTGAGCTGTGCCAAAGCTAATCAAAACAATCCCAGGCAACATTGTTTATTACGTTAGTACCCGGTAACCACTGAGTACTTTGTCAATAATCAGGAATCAGGGCTTTTATACAATTTAGGGCTGAAATCTCAACTTTAAAATCTTGGAGGTTTAGTAGAATGAAGCTGCAGAAAATCTTGATCCCCAGCCTCAGTTTTCTTACCTCTAAAATGGGAAGTCTGCAATTGCTTCATAACAAAACACTCTAAACTTAGTGGCTGAAGACAACCTCTTACTCCTTTCTGGCAACCAATGAGTTGGCTGATCTCAGCTAGGTTCACTCAGGCCTCCGCTGTCAGTTGGCTAGTCAGCTGTGCTTAGCTGATCTTGCTAATATCATTGGTAAAAACCCCGTTCTCCTGAGCTGGACTCCTCTGGCCTGGCCTGCAGGCTAGGCTGTGCATGGTCTCATGGCCATGCTAGGGTTCCACAAAAGTAAGCAGAAATGCTAACGTGAGTTTCAAGTTTCTGCTTGCAATGAGTCAACTATCAGCCCATCTGCTAAAGCAAATCACACAGCCAAGTTAGGATCAGGGTGGGAGGTGACTGATGAAGGGCAGGGGACAATTATCCATCAAAAGTTGTGATTTCATACATAGGTGGGACATAAAAGTGAGACTATGAGACATGGACAAGAGAGTGGTGGTTACGGGGTGGGGGAGGGAGGAGGGGGTGGGGGAGGGAGGAGAAGGTGGGATAGGGAGGAGGGGAGGGGCACAGGGAAAACCAGACAGAAGGTGACAGAGGACAATTTGACTTTGGATGACGGGTATGCAACATAATTGAATGATAAGATAACCTGGAGATGTTTTCGTTGTACATATGTACCCTGATTTATTGGTGTCACCCCACTAAAATTAATAATAATAAAAAAAAGTTGTAGGCAAACAATTTATTATCATTCTTAAGGTCTCTTCTCAGCATATCATTGATTGAATATAGGGTTGTTTGTCTTTAAGAGACTTCCAGAACAATCTATAGGAACATAAAGAGGAAGGAAAAACTGCTACCTCTTCTTAACAATAAGGCTGTGTGATTAGATATGAATAACCTATACCTGAAAAAAGATTAGACACATTTTAATTAAAAGTTAGTGCCATACAATGAACTGATCTACCTTTGATTCATTTTCTTCTTAATGTATAACTGTCAGTTTTCTTTCAAATCAATATAGTAACTAAGTAAAAAAAATTCAAAGGATAGCAATGTTCAATGGATGCATGATTACATACATTCACTTCTCATTTCCATTCACAGATTTAAAAAAAAGAGCAGAAAAAGAAATAAAAGAAAGGGGAAAGTAATACAGCACTTTTTTAAAAGAAAGAATAGAGGGGGTTTTATTTTTGCACATTACCTTTAATGCTCATTGGAGGCATCTTACAGTATCAAAGAGCATCTTTTTCTTGGGGCAGTTGTTCTGGTACACATTGAGGAGTAATTTGAACCAAGTAAGTTGCACCCTGATGTCATTCCTAGGAATTGTTTTATAAACCACACCCATGTAAAAGAATTCTTCCTTTATGGACCTCTTCTTTTATTGACCTCTTTCTTTAGGACTTGGGAGGGGGGGAAATCTATTAAATTTCAGGCTCAAATTACGTTCATAGACGGTCTTAAAATCCAAGGGTATAAGTCATAATCTTGGCCACTGGTTAAATCATTCAGTAATGAAAATGCAGTTCTTCCCTGTTTTGAAGGCTAACCCTGAGAGCTAAGGTGTGGTAGAGGACAAAGCTTTGTAAGCACATATAAATCACAGTTCTGTGTTAGTAAGAGTTGTGACATCTCTGCTTCTAACCCCTCTTTATTTTTTCTCTCAGTCTGATTTAAAGACTTTGAACAAATACACTCACAGTGGTGTTTATACTTTTACCCATACACATGGGTTAAAGCAATGAATTATTCCACTCTAGAATCCTAATTTTCTAAGAACTCCTCAATTGGGTCAAAAGTTGTGACCAATTTTACTGATGCATGAAAAGTTAGGTGGCATCAATCAGCTCTTATAACAAGATCTGGTAGTTTGGCTTCCAGAGCATTTACTAACACACCTGGGGGTGGAGGGTGGGGGGCCAATCTATAATGGCCTTTGCATGTTCATTTCCTGAAGGCTCATGTTTTGTCTTAAATCATTTCAATTTTATTATCTACTTTATAACATGGTTCTGTTACAATAGCCTAAAAGTAAAAGGTGGGTTTACGACTGTTCGTATGGAAAGTAATACAATGAATAATAAGTATAACTGTAAACCTACTTTGGCCACACCCATTATTGAAATGTTTGGCCAGTTCAATTGCTTATCTTCTGTTATGACGAATCCCTCTGTAAACTGGCACAACAGGACGAAGCTGTAGGCTCATCCTGTGGCTCAGTAACCTCTGTCCCACTGCCATGAGTTCCAGTTTGGGAAACATGGTGTGATCGGTATTGTCCTGATCAGTCAAGTTTCATTTTCTCTAAGTTAGAACAAAATGCTAATACCATTCTGGGCATTGAATATGGATCCTGAAGTTACTGACTTCAGTCATCACAGCTATCTTGCTTGCCTCCTCTGTCAGGACCCAATTCTTATTTGAAAAATCACATTAGGTCCATTTCAATGTTTCTGTGGAGTTCACTTAGATAGCAGAAAATGCCACCATTTTTACCTTCTGATTTACTGTCTGATTAATTGTTCTACCCTACCTTTAAAATTAGTGTGCCTCTGTTTATAAACTGGACCCCACAAAGGAGATAGAAGAGGTAAAACTTTATGCCAATCAGAAAGCATCAAAGGAAGTTTGGAATATATTCCAAAATGGGTCAGAATCTGCCTACTAGTTCCGAAGGCCTTTCACACTCTCAAATTCCTCGGAAAATGCAACAGTCTTTTAAACTGTCATATTACATGTTCATTCATACCTGTCATATTACTATTCAAGCCCAGCATTTCAGAAATTGCTTCCCAAATGGTTCAAGTGAAATCAAGTTTCCTTAATTGCCATTTAAATGATCAAATCAGAATATGCTTCTTTGCTCTTAATTTAATTTTAATTTATGTCTGGTGTAAAGCCATCATCCAAACACCCCCTGGGCAGTTTTCAAAGATAGCATTTGAATTGGATGTGGGGGAAGGGGCAGTAATGTCCAACTCAGTCCACAGGGGTCACAGGTTACACGTCTTGAGAAAGAATAATGAGAGAAAAAGAAGTGGCACAGAGGAATACATTGAAGAAAAGAAAAACATGTTTTGTTGAGAGTTCATTCCTTATTTATAAAACTAGAGATTAAACTATATATTCAGCCTACCTCTTCATTTAAGGGAGAAAGGAACAAACCCAAAAGAAGCCCCCTGTTGGTCATTCTAATTTCTACCTCATTTGCTCCTTAAAAAAAAAAAGAAAGAAAAAAATCTTTATGTATATTTAAGACATAATTTAACATTCTATCATTATTCTATGTATTATATCTCTCTTTAATTGAAATAACTGCACATATAACCACATAAATTTCTAAAGGCAATTTAGTAACTTGTCCTTCCATAATTAGAAGACAATAATCAGCCCTGGCCTGATGGCTCAGGTGGTTAGAGCATCTTTCTGAAGCACAGAGGTTGCTGGTTCAATCCCCAGTCAGGGCACATACAGGAGCAGCTTGCTATTCTTCTCTCTCTATCTCTCTTTCTCCCTATCCTTCCTCACTAAAATTGATAAATAAAACTTTTTAAAAACAATTTAAAAATAAAGCAATAATCAGTGCTGTAAGAAGCATATGTTTCATTAAAAAAACAAAGTTGCATGTAAAATTATATCATTAGTTGATTAAGGTATAAATAACCAAGAGAAAGTTTGTGTTGATTATCTCAAACTTATGGAGGTCTTTAAAAATAAAGTAATAAATCAGAATTTTATTCAAAATGACTTAAAATAACTTTTTTGTATTATTCTAGAAAATTAATAGTACCATGCACAACAAAAATCCAGAGGCTGTATTTCTCCCATGCAATGACTTGAATTTCTGATGAAGTCATTCCATAGACTTACTCTTCAGAAAAGAAAACTCCGTAGGGCAACCTGACCCAAGCTGCACAAAAATGTCAACAAAACTGACCCAGTATTCCTCTCTTTACATAAAACAGATATTTTACTACATTGCATACTACAATAATCATTCTCATGTGCAGTACAGTAATACAGTGTGTCCGTAAAGTCATGATGCACTTTTGACCGTGTGACCTGTCAAAAGTGCACCATGACTTTACGGACACACTTTATTTACAACTATAAAATGCGATTAAATACTCAAAGCCTATTAGTAAAGCAAAAGCAGCAGCTGAAATGACAACTAACGTTTAGTTACATGCTCAAAAGAAAGCGTGATTAGTGAAACAGAAGGCTTCTCCTGGGGAGTCTGCACCCTGTGAGAGTCAGAGTTATATCAGAACAGACTTCATGCGACATTCGTCTTCACTTTGCTCCAGTGTATTCTGCGTGGAATGTTTGGGGATGTGTGAACAGTGCAGAGACACTGACCGCTTCTTGGGTATTGATTTGACCTTTCTCCAGACTTTCTCTTACACGACTGACCCCTTCCTTATCCATGCCGTTGTTGGCTCTGAGCAAGTGCATGGTTGGGCCATTTGACATCCTGTCTGTTAGACCAGGGATGAGTTGGCTACTCACAGCCAGGTTCATGAGTCAGTGTTAAGAACGTTACTATTCTAAATGGTCCCCTTGACCTCTCCGAGTTGGTGTGAGCATAAAGGTTGCCTGGAAAGGCTAAGCTTTTCCTGAGACAGAGTCCAGTGAATAACTTTATGGCAGTCCTTTTGGACTAAGCTTTTGCTTAATACTTACAAGTTGGTCATGAGACAGTCAGGGGATTAGAAATGTATCACTTGACAAAGTTTTCACATTGATAACGAGGGAGTAAACAACTTTGTCATCCAGGAGGTTCCAAAGTTCAGGGTCCATTTGGGGTGACTGCAGTAGTTCCCCTTCCTAAGTCCAGGAATTCTACCAACAAGAGCCCAGGAAGGGGCAGCTTCCCAAGGTTAAGCCTAGAAGAATATAGCCTGCCCAGCTAAAAGCCAAATGAACAGGCAGGGTTGCCCAAGAGTCATGAGACAGTTGGAAAAGTCCCTGCAGTTGGCTCACACCCTAACAGAAAGTGCCTCATGGCCATGTGGAAATGACATCAAGGAAAAATGTGGGGTCAAGCCAGACTCTGCACATTAAATCAGGGAGGATTTGTTTGGGCCTCCTGTTTACATAGAGAACAAGGATTCCTCTTTTGTTTCTGTTGTTTTGTCATTTCGTTTGCAAAAGAAATAGCAGTTCTCTCTAGCCTGACAGCATCTTGCTCTTGAAATTGCCGGATGGTAACGGAAGCCTTCCATTGCAGAAATGTTCCTGTTGGGGGCGATATTAACCCTGGTCAGGGGACAGACTGCTCCCCTCTGGCTGTGACTTCCCAGTGCAGACACCATGGCCTTCACATTCACAGACCGAAGAACTTCATTGTTCTTAGGAGACACTAAAGTAGTTAGTCCCTGAGAAGAGAGATTAGCAGAAGGAAACAAGAGGGCATTTTTTAAGCAGTTTTCGTGTTGCAAGTTATCAGCTGAAACCAAACTCTATTCTGAATCAACCTGCCCTAAAGTGATGCACGATCGTAATATCTGTTTAATTAATCAAAATATTCAGTAATAAGTAATACATTTTATTTGTGTTCTAGAGCGTATATATGCAGAGCATACTCATAAATATTTGAATATAGGCAGTATGCTTGGCAGATAAATACAAACTTTTCAGAAGTCTTTATTATCCGAAAAGTTTGGAAAGGGAAATAAAATTTTAATGAAACATCTTTTTTACTTGATCATAGAAAAAGCAAAGAAAATGGGTTTCTAAATTCAGAAGGAGCAATACACATAAATACTATGTTACAGACTGTAAATGTCTTTCTCACTTCAGACCTCCATTTTATGACAGCATGGGCCGTGTCATATCCGTAATCTTGAGAAATGGCCCATATATATCCATATACAGGTGCTGGCTTAGGCCGCTGGTTGGGTACTGAGAAAACTGGCTAAGCCAGATTCGGTCGGGGGAACGACAGTTTCACAGAAACCCCAGGGTTGCCTGCCAAGGAGCTCAACGCCCCTCTGTCCCTCGGAGTGGGGAGGAAGAACCCGTTTTCCAATCACCGCGGGGAACAACAGGTGCGGGGCGTGGGGTATAAACAGTGAGGGAAAAAGGCCTTTTCTGGGCGCATGCGCAATAGAAGCTAAGCCGGCACAGGGCGGGGGCTTTAAGGGTATGCACAGCAGAAGCCAAATAATGAGCCAAAACTATAGTATCAGACATGCACTACAGGAGCCAAAATGCTGACATAAAGGGGAGGAGTTTGGCCTGGGAAGATCTGGGGGGAAAACCCAATAGGATAAAGGCACAAACCCCCAGGAGATCAGCAAAAGGACTGGATAGTTGAGAAGAAAGTCTATTCTCATCTAAGCTCAAGGACTTACAAGCGAAGTTTAGCAAAGGCCTGAGGAGCTCCGTCTCACTCCTGTAGCAGAGCCCCGGCAGAAGCGCAGCAGTGATCACCCGCCGGGTGCGTACAGAGACTGTGTTGCATTACTGGAGCCTTGGATGCTGGAATAATGACACTGCAGCTCTGGGACCTGGCCCTTCTCCTGGGCTTGGTGGGGACCAGTGCGGGCCTGCAGCCTCAGAGGCTGGACCCTTTTCTGCCGCCAGACAGAGCTGAACCGCCTGGCCATGGACGGGACATCAGCCATGGTGTATCTGGGGGCAGCCTTTTGGTTTCGCTCCAATGAAGGAAGCCGCTATACCTCGCATGCTCCTATGTGTGCATCCCTGCAATGCACTTCCTGCAGTACTGTGGAAGCAGCTCATCTCCTAGGCAACCTAAGAGTGGGCAAAAGTGGGCTTTTAGTTGTATGTACATGAAACACAGTTCATCCTCATGCAGTCGTGTATTTATTAATTATTGTATTATTCCCTATTATCATCAACCCCCTTCCACCCACCCCTGTCTGTAAAAATAGAGAGAGAAGCTAATAAATCTAGATGAGTATCTGTGTTTTAATACTGGTTGGAAGAGATTAAAAGTTTGTGTTAATAGGAAGGACATTTTGATTTTCCAAAATTTTATAATAACTATATATGTACATATACCTATACACATAAATAGTTGGAATGTCATGTGACCACAACAGAGGCAGAGATTGGAATAATACAGCTGCAGATCAAAGAAGACTAACGATGGTCCGCGGAGCCCCAGGACCTGAAGATAGGCAAGGAGGGGCCTCCAATAGGAGGCAGAGGGAGCACGGTCTTGCCGACACCTGGACTCCAAGCCTCTGGTCTCCAGAACCGTGAGACAGTCAGCATCTGTTGTTGTAAGCCATCTAGATTACGGGACTGTGTCACTGCAGCCCTGGGAACAAATGCGGATACTACTGACCACATCTTTAGCCTTTTCTTACCACATTCTCTTAAAATACTCTCAGCTACAGCCTTCCACTCAACATAGTGTTTCGGAAGACCTGTTACTCATTTCACAGGACTCCTCACTGTCCCGCGTACTCTGATGTCCCCTGAGAGACCTCAGGCAATTCTATAGTATCAACTATCACTGACATGGCAGGTCCTCTCAAGGTCATATCCACAGTTTGAACTGCTCCAAAGCTCCATGAGCCAACCAACTGCAACACACCAAACTCCATCGTATTCAGAAGATTCCCTCGTCCTTTCAAATTCCATCATTCTTGCAGCCATGTCCCTAAAGCTTGTGGTCCCCTGGGAGTTCCGCAATGAGGTGTGACTCTCCCAGTTTTATACAGTATCCTTAAGGACAAGAAATACGTCCCTGTGAACCCTGTCCTAAAGGTAAGTTGGCAAAGTCTTGAAAACTCCGATTGGTGTGGCATGTTCCCCTTCTCCTCTCCTATCTCACTGCCTGCAGGGAAGCGTGACATCTCCTACCCCCTGGCATTGCTTCCAGAAATGCTTCAATATAGAAACAAGGTGGTGTCCCTTCCTCTGTGGCCCCAGGTAAGGGGCAGGAAACCCGTCAGACAATGTCACCTATGGAAAGGCTCCAGATCACACTGAGATGAGGAAACCAGAGTAAGGCAGGGAGCATTTGCCCTTGAGGCCACCAGGAAGGGGTCCTTTTAAGCCGTGCCAACAACCCTTCTCCATCTTAGTGCATAATTTTTACATTCACGCTGTAATTTGTGGTCCAGTAACCGAGATGGCATCTTGATTGCTCCCCCCACCCCAACAAGAACCTGTCGTTCTTGTCATGAACAAGAATCGCAGCGTCTGCACGCTGGTTCCGGGAGGCAGAGTCCTCTCCGACCTCCTCCGTCTCCTTTGACAAGGAGATAGATTCTAGCCTGTCCAAGAAAAGAGAAAAGATAACCCCTGCTGTTCGGTGCCTGGAAGAAAAAACACACCCTCCTTCCTGGGAAACATTGAAAGGAAAGCTGAGTACCAAAGGGTACGCAAAGAGTCTTCATTTTCCCGTGGTCTCCCTTTCATTTTTAGGCCAAGTAGAGACTTGTCTTGAACGATTGTGGCAACAGGCTGAATTTCCCCTTCTTGCTTAGACAATCACTTATTTTGACAAGAGCCGCTTTTCAGTAATAAGAAATCAATTCCACTTTCCTCCGTTTACATAACAAAAAGATGGGCTGCTTGTTGATAGGATTGTCACATAGTTTTAGATCCAGAACTGCTGCAGTTTGGCGAATAGAGAAAGAGCTTATCTAAAAAAACAAAAATAAATAGCGGTGATGCAGCTACCCGAACTTGAATAGAACAAAGCCAATCCTTGTACTACTTACTTGTTCCTGACATACCTGAGTTCCCACAGTCCTGGGGAAGCGTGAGAGACAAGAAAACTTTGTGATCGTTTTAGAACTTCAAACCCATTGCACAGAGTTGACTTTCAACAACAGAGAGGTCCTCGTGGAAGAGGGTGTGAGGACATCTTAAGCCAGTTACCAGTTGCATGGCCAAACTTTTAAGAAAGTTAAGAATGGGAACTTATTTTAGCTCCTCAAAGGAAGGAGCTCTTGGTATGTGTATATATATATATATATATACACACACACACATACATACATACATACAGTATGCTTGGCAGATAAAAACAAACTTTTCAGAAGTCTTTATTATCCGAAAAGTTTGGAAAGGAAAATAAAATTTTATATATATATATATATATATATATATATATATATATATATATATATATTAAATGTCATGAAAATGTCAATTTGTGAGTAAATAAGACAATTTCAGTTATTGAGACTTTAAATTTTTATTAATAGTCTCAACTAAGAATATAGAAAATATATGTGTAGGTTTGTAATAAATAATGTATATACAAGCTAGAAGAAGGTAATCTCTGCACTGTCTCTATGTGTTTTTTTAATTGAATATGACATTTTATATTTATTCAAATTATTTTCTATTTAATCTTCAGTGAAGAAAAGAATGTATTTTTCCTCCTGGGGAAGCAGAGATTTCACAGTGGCTTCAATAAAATCAATCCGTCTCACCACTCGAGAGATAGAATTTCCCTAAGGGCCGCAGAAAGCTCCAGTTGATTTGTCTTCGTCAACAGCCAAACCGTGAAATGAAAGAATCACATGCGAACACGTCTCACTAACTGCACGGAGAGAGAGGGATGAATGAAGCAAACTTCACACACAGACACATGCATCCCACTGCTCCACGTCAAACTCTTGCTCCGCCTTCCCCCATCACTGAGAAGCAACTCAGCTCTACTGATGGATAGAGACACTTGAAATGAAATTTTAAATGGGCAAATATATGACGGCTCAATTACTTTGCAAATCATGTTGATACCTGAAGACCAGGCGGTGTTTTGGTCCCCCCTCTCTCTGTGTCACATCCTCTGCCACTACCATATGCCTGGCTCTCTGCCACACAGACTGACCCAGCACGGTTTGCATATGGATCCCTTGCGGGGATTTCTTACTTAAAGCTATTTCCTCCTCACACCGGAAAGAGTGAAGGACCTGGACCCCTTCAATGAATGATCATCTCCTGACATGTGAAATAAACAGTCTGGGAAAGCAATTGAAATCAATAGAAGGAATCTGCAAAAACTCAATAGTAAGTGGACAAGAGGTGGGTGTCAAGGAAGAAACTTTATTTTAATCACTTCCTCATTGCAAAAGCAGAAGTGGGAATTGTGCACGCATGGAAACATCCAGTGTTAAGAGCCCCAGGTTCACACTTCGTCCCCAATAAATGCAGACGCAAATACTTTATTCTGGATACCAAATTCAAACTTTCTATGATAAATCTTACTGTATTTTCTGAACAATTATTTTTTCTCTCTCTCTTCCTTAAGGCTCAGCCCTATGGGTAAGTAGAGAACTTGTAAGACTGGTTCCACTAGCACACTATAAAGACTTCATGCCCTATTTACTATATTAGAAGAAAGCAACGTTCTCCTTTTTTCTCATTCTTGTTTTAGCCTGAACACAGGGCTTTCTCTGAAGCTATGCCAGGTTCAGACCAGACACTATTAGGGTGATGACTGTAGGTTACCGCACACACTATCTCCATGGTTTATCCTGTGAAGTCCCTTTCAAGTGTCTTTCTGGCCCTGTGCTCATGCGAATGTGTATGCATGAGCCTTGCTGGAGGACGTGCATCGTATCCTCAACAAATGGTGGTGGTGTTTGTCCCTCTATTTCTCTGGATTCCATCATGCAAGACTGTTGAGATGACTAGCTAAGATAAAGATCTGAGCGGCAAGTGTTAAAGAGAAAAGACACAGTTTGAATGGAAAAGACTTCAAGAGAAAACGCAGAGGTTACTTCGTGCAATGTGTGTCCAGGACGACTGTTATCCGGTGCTTATCCTACAACCCTTGCTAAATGCTCTGATTCCCTGCAATTAATACCAAATGAAATGCAAAGAATTGAGAATTCATTAGCTGGTGGTGTCCAGTGAGTTCAGAATACTCAATAAAAAAGTTTTATGTAATAAAAAAGGGATTGAGGGTTCGATATTTTTTTTAACGTTTTTATTCCACGCTCATTTCTAAAAAAAGTGTAAATATCTCTAGCACAACACTGGCCTTCACACTGCCTCTTCCACCCTTAACCTACGCCCTTTTATACTTTTCTCCTAACTTTCCCCCTCCCTCCATCAAGTCTTTGATGGAGAGAGGGAATAAGGTTAGGGCTACATGATTTCCTGTCTCATCACCAACCCCGGCTTGAATGCTCTCAGAGTTTCTTCTAGTAAAATCAGGCAGCCGTCCATATTTTTTTTTAATTTTATTTTATTCATTTTAGAGTGGAGACACAGAGTGAGAGAGAGAGAGAAAGAGAGAAAGGGGGGAGGAGCTGGAAGCATCAACTCCCATATGTGCCTTGACCAGACCAGTGCAGGGATTTGAACTGGCGACCTCAGTGTTCCCAGGTCGACACTTTATCCACTACGCCACCACAGGTCAGGCCCGTCCATATTTTTGAGGTAGGCTAAACTGTGGAGGTAAATGTCTCTGAAAATGTAATGGTTGAAATAAAACAGAAGTGGATTTCACTCTCAAGTAACAATCAAGACGAGAGATTTGGGTCACTCTGTGTGTGGTGGGGGGTGGGGGCTGTTGTGCTATAGTCAGTCATTTAGAAACCCAACCCAGAATGAGGGGCATACTTCCCTCTTTAGCATGTGACCTCCATGGGAAGGAAGGAAGAGCTGCAGGACTGAGCACGCAAGTAAGGCCTGAATGACATCTATTGCTTTTGCTCACATGTGACCAGAAAGAGCTTGGTCCTACGGTCACGACTAGTTGCCGAAGGAGGGGGAAATAGAGTGCTCAGCTGGGCAGCTTTGTCCTGGTTATGACTATCTTACAGTGGGAGCAGTGGAACACAGATCTTTGTAGACAACTTGCAATCTCCGCCATGCCCTCCAAGCCCTTTCATGGTCTCAAAGGAACATGAGGGTAAGATGGAGGTTCAAAGATCAATTGTCCTGGGTCCTTTGTGGAATAAACTATTCCTATGGTGGTTTACATTTGCCTAGTGAAGTGTTAAGGTCTTCTTATGAATTATTATATTATATACTCCTATTTCACAGAAGTATTGAGGATAAAATAAGAAAATATGTATGAAAGCCATTTGGAAAAATTAAAAGTATTATATAGTTCTATAGTGTTAGAAGTTACATTGAATCATTCCTTCATGGTTCAGATCTAAGAAAAAGTTAGTTTGGGCTAATGAAGGCAGTGCCCAACATTTCCATGCTTAAATAACATGCAATGACTGCCAGGCGAACTGAAACAGCAGTCAACCCTCAAGTGGAGTCCAAACAGGGAGTAAACACGAACAAGGATAAAATCTATGCTGTTGGTAAGCCAGCATTCTTTTGTCGGAAACGGGTCACAAAAACCAAGCAGAGTTAGCAATGCAGAGAGCACATTTTGTTCGGTCATTCAGTGTCACAGCTCAGCGAACATCTAAACTACTGCTCTGGCGGCATCACTGAGGCTTTGAGGATCCATGAAGTTTAAGCGCAAAACATAGTGCGGAAGTCTGGAGAGGGTGAAGACCCTCGGTGAGTGAACCCTGGGTACAGAGTGCTCAGAAAAAGACTTCGGTAGACGAACCAAAGTAAGAGGAAAAACAAGAGACAAAGCAAGACCACTTCAGAAGGATCGCACAAAAAGTGCAGGTCACTGCAGAATATAATACATTGGCTAGACCCCGGTTTTTAAGAACACTAAAATAAGGATATAGAACTTGATGCCCAATCCTGCAGAACAACTCTGATCAATACTCCGCTCTGTCATGTAAAGAGGCCAGCAAAGGTTAGGAAATGGGGGTCCCTTGACCCACTGACCTTCTTAGGGCATGAGAGGGTCAACATTTTGCCATTAAATGTCAGATCAATTCCCAATGATTCAAACATTACCCAGAAGTCTCCAGCTTCCTGGAATCTTTAATGATAATAATAATAGTTAAACCAGCTTCAAACACTTCTAGTTTCAAGAGTATGAGAAATGACTGTTTACTACATTAGCTAAATCTCTCCTGCTTGCTCAATTTTTAATGTTCTTATCTCATTGGTTTCCGATGTTTATGAAGAATACTGTGTTTTTAAAAGATCTATATTATTATTGTTGTTGATGATGCATGCTTATATCTATATTTTTATGTTCAAGAAATAACTTTTATCTCTGGAATTCTTATAAATAACTTACCATAGAGTGACCATTTTCTCATCCAGCTCTTACCAGAATTACCCCTAAACTACAATTACCTATGAAAGGTTTTTCTTCATTTACATCAAAGATGGCTCGTGCTTAATTTAGCTTTTACCTCGTATGATATCTTGCATTTGGTAGACATTTTATACATCAATTAGGATAAATTTTGGCTCAACTGTATCTCCCTCAACTCGAGGAGTGGGGAGGTAAAAGGGAGGCCCATCCCATGTGGCAACCATAAATTTGTAGGGAAACTTTTAAATTGTTCTTTCAGAAAAGTGGGCCAGTCTCTCTGGCCTCCCACAAGGAGAAGCAAATCCGGCTTTCGGTACCCCACTAACTAGCATGACTTCGGTGGGCGTGCCCTCAGTCTAACAGCCCTGGAGAAACAGGCATTTAGCAGTAATCATTCCTAACTTGTTCTTTTTTATCTCAGGGATTACCAAGACATTCCTGTGTCCACCGACTGACCTCCCTTTCCGATGGGCATGTTGCATGTTATTTGAATGACCAATTAAATAAATACATAAGCCAACAATTGTCCTTACCAACTACCAACACATTTCCAACTGCCATCTGGCTGCTTGACTGTGTGACAAGTTGGATCTAAAATAACACCAAATTTAGGTCCGCGCTCGCTTTCAGAGCTCCATGGGAGAAAGGGGGAGCAGATAACAGGTCCCTGCACTCCGAGCCGCCCACGTCCATTGTCCTGGCTCTGCAGTTGCTGCTGCCAGCCTGCCCAGGTTCCAGGAAGGGCTCTGAAGCTCCTGGCTCTTGCCCGCATATGCTACTAAATATAATCACCAAAGATGACTTATTCTTGCCAGTTGGGTGCATCCAACCAAAAGAATAATATCAGACAAATACATGGGGATCTATTTTATCTAACTGTAGAAAGGGAGGAAACAGAGGAGAGGAGCTTTTTGCTGGTGTGATTTGCTGGAAGATTTTTGTTTGTTTGTTTGTTTTTATTTTTCTTTTTAGTTTTATTGTCAATTTAAATATGCATGCCAAAAGAGGTCATGTTGCCAGGGAGGACAGACAACTTCAGAGATGCCATCAGTCCTGGACTCTTCTGGAGGCAAGGAACTGGCTTGCTAGCTTGCTAGCCAAGCTGGGGCTGTGGCTGTGTTATCAGAGTCAGCAAAGGCCTCTTCCTGCAGCTGCTCTGCCACCTACCTTGGGTGGGGCGGGGCAGCTCAGACACGAGGTGAGGGGTGTGGCTGCCCTTTGTGTCACTCAGAAGCTCCCACCTCCAGGAGGATTACTGGGCCCGACTTGAGGGGCATCCTCACTGCAGACAGTTCACATACTGAATGATTTGGCCCCAGCTCTCTGGGATGGGCATAGCTCTGTTCTTCCATTGCCTTAAGGCACAAAGGCTTAAAACAAAAATAAGTGAATCTAAAAAAAAAAAAAAAAACAGAATTATTATCATTACCCTGCATTGAGCCACTCAGAATTTGCTTTAGCCCATCACTAAGAATAGTGGCATAAACTTTTTTAGTTTTTAATTTATTTTTCAAGAAAAACGTATCTTACTTGCATTGTAATGTTTTCCATCTAGAGGTCGCTGGCAGACACCCAGTCCTCTCTTAACCTCCATTATAGATGCTGACAAAGGTAAGTGCCAGTGAGGCAATATGACTTGTTTTATGATGACAGTTATGCTCTCCTTGGTGGCCTGTGACCTCCCTCCTGAGAGGATTATAAGGTTCATGTGAATGTAGGGTGGACATCTACAATGAGAGGAATGTAGTCAAGACTAGAAAATGTGGGAGGAATTCAGTGAATGAATAGGGCTCTTAGAGCAGAGGGGGAAAAAATGGGTAATTTTGCCCACCAAAAGCCCAGACCAACAGTTACTGTGGACCACTGGCCTGTAACTTCTTAGCGCGCTCAGACATATTTACGTTAGTGCAGTCCTTTGCTCAAACAGTCCTTGCCTGCCTCCCCGGCCCTCGAAGGAGGAAGGAGGAACAGAGGAGACTGTGAAGGAGAAGGAAATCAGTTCAACGCAGCTGAGCGTGTTGGAGGAAATGGGCTGGGAAACATCTGTGAGGCTGTGGGAGATGAATACGATTGTTGGCCCTTTGACCAGGCAGTGACCCTGGGTCCTCCACTTCCAGGACAAGCAGAGAGGCCTCCAACCAGACAGCCATTGTCTCCTTCCTCCCCTCCAGCTGGCTGTCACTTCATGAGGACCCTAGAGCCCCCTCTCTCTCATGTTGGGGAGCAGGAAAGGAGAGCAGCATCATTCACCCTGGTCCAAACTTGCCTTAGCTCAGAGCTCAGCATCAGCCTTATGCTTTGCGGTCACACCAGGAGGGTCTCTTTTCTACATAAAAAAAGAACAGAAGGTTGGAAGGAAACTCTCCTTGACAGATGGGAATGAGGGTGGTGTGAGTAACTAACAGGAGGCAATAAAGGTGTTAGCAAACAGCGGGAGGAAAGAGTGGGCCCACCGCGGACGGACAAGCTCTCCTACTTGCTGTGTGTTGCACCAGAGCCAGTGACAGCTGCCTATCGAAGCTGCGGTATTAACAGCATGTGCCTCTGGCAGATTCACCATGTACTTGTTGGCTTTCTCAGAATCACAAGGATTGGCTGGGTCCCCATGCAATGGAGGGGGCTACCATTTCTTCATCACCCTCCTTCCCAAGCCCTTTCTGCTGGTCATTTGTCCTGATTTTTATATTCTTCTCCTCCTGGTCCTTATGACTCCGCCTCTTTTCTTCGGGGTCCCTATCTTTTCTTAAAGTAAGAAGAGCCTCATTTATCAGCATCAAGCCCAGGGTGATATAACCAGTTACCCTAAAATCACAGCCATCTAGCCCTATCCTCCACGCTAAGAAAACACAGCTGTTGCTGAGACTTGTATACAGTAATACCTTGGTCTTCATTGACTTCGGTTACCGTCGGTTTCGGTTTTCCTCGATTTTTTCCACAAAACAATTTGTCCCAGTTTTCGTGAGCGTGCCCACGTGACCTTGCTGCTAATTTTGCAAAAAGAGAGGGTGACCCACGTGTCCTCCTGCTCAGTGTGGTGCAGTTTCTCGTTGTGTGAGCATCACCCCACATGTCTAGCCAGACAGTTCCACTGCTTCCCGGTGTTCTTGCGCTTTTTATATTGATTGTGAGTGCTAATACCACAATGACATGTAAGTGATCACTGCGTACAGTAATTGGATTTACATTGATTCATATGGAAATAATTTCCTTGGTTTAATTCGGTCTGGATTTCACCAATTCTTTTCGGATGGATTATTGACGAAAACCGAGGCTTCACTCTATACAGTGGTTAAACATGAATCGCAGGACTCCTTAAGGCAAGAGTACCCCTGGACAAAAAAAATGCTGTAACAGAAAGTTGTAGATGCCTACTACCGCCTCCCAACTACATTCTATTTTGCAAATCATGGCTTGGAAAAGTTAAATGAGAGCTTAAAGTTATACAGCCAATTGTGTGAAGGCGTCCCTTACGACCCAAACTCTTGACTCCCTAGCCAGTGATGTTTTGCACTTTATGAATTTTAATGTAAGTAAAAGCCACAGATCTTCTAGACCCCTATACAGTACTACATAGGGAAATATATATTTCTTAGCCCTAATCGTGTTTGAATCCCTCTGCTTCTACAACAAATGCAAGTAATGAATCAGGGAGGTTCTTTTGTTCTACTAATTGACCTTAAGTAAGTCACTCAGCTCCCTGGTTCTTGGGATTCTCTTTCACAACTGAGGAGGCTGGAAGGGTCATGTGGGGTTAATTCTTCTAGCTCCAAAATTCAATGATGCTTTAAGCTTAACTTCTTTCACAGGAATACCTGTCATTTCTAGGTAACTAGTGTTCTCAGTTCTTTAAGTTAAAAAAGGTTAAGTAAATAAAAAGGAAAGATTGGGCTATGCTTTTAGCCTAAATTATAACTTTGTGACCAGAGATAAAAGAAGCTAATAGCAATAAGAAAGCTTCCAGGGTCTACCATTTACAATTTAAATACTTTACTTGAAAGGTTAAAAGTTCAAAGTTGAGTCATAGTCTGAGGTGGCTCTGCTCTTTCTTTTTAATTATCTGAGGTCAGGAAGTTAATAATACCAGAAATCCCCAGTGGGGACCTCTTGTGCACTGTGTGAACTTTAAACTTGCTCTTTTTTTTTTTTAAGGGTAAAAAGTTCAGCAGAAACACAGTGGACTTTTCCTCTTAGCCTCTACCCATTCATCCCCCAAGGTCAAAAGTTGAACTGTAAAACAGGAACCCTTGTTCTCTGATCCACATTTAAACAGATCACTTATAAAAAGATAAACATTCCCAAAGCAAGCCGAGATCCGAAGTGAATCTGTTCAATAAATGTGAAAATAATGCAATAAAATGAGCCTTTGATCTTTATCACTTGCCTTGCAGTTGAATATCCGAATTTATTTTATTTTTTGAATCTCAGAGACAGGGCTGTCATAAAAACTTTTTCCTCACCTAACTCTGCCCTGAAATTGGCATATCTGAAAAATATAAACCCTAAGTGTTTTTAAATAGTTGTGTTTACAGTGTGAAACTGTCGTATGTTAAGGCAGTTTCTACAAAGGAGCCGAAGGACCACAAAATGTGATTTAAATCAGAGTGTATTAAAGGCTGTGGAATTAAGAGGTGTCTACTGAAAACGGTGAGGGTATGAAGAAGGAAAAAAATGGAAGAATGGACCCAGTGTAACTCATGAGAATAGGAATGGACTATATTTGAGATCTTCAAATTGTGAAAGCTAAAACATGAAGCCAGAAGGGCAGAGGTAGAGCTCTAAGTATGTGTTCAATAAGGACAATAATTAGCTTTCTTAAAGTGACAGTGGCAAAGATAAGAAGTATGGAAAAGCCATAAACTAAACAATACCTAATCCAATCATCTTTGCTTAGAAAAACTCACTGGGCCACCATCATAAGAAGCTATTATTGCATGCAACCCCAAGCGTCCTTTCCTAATAAAGTAAATGACATATGTGTCCTTTTTTTTTTTTCTTCAGTTCATACCTACTGAGAATGCTTCCACTTGCTAAGGAAGAAGTCCTACCTATGAGCCAACATTTTTCCCAAGAACTTTCCAAAAATTACCTTTGTCACAATTTATCTATCCAAATGAAGATAATACCACCTGTTTTCACACCTTAACAATTTTTGAACAAGTTAATGAGAAAACAACAACAAACACATTCATAATCAATGCTCTTCACTGATGTCAGTTTTGACAGTGTCAGTTGAGTTTTCAGGCTTCCTGATTAATTTGAACACAACTCAAAGCTAGACAGTTCAGCTCTGAAGAATTTGTGACCTAGAACCGTTTACGCTGTAAGTAATTTTTCATGACAACCTCTGGGACTGCTGGATGCAGCTGGATGACCCAGACCCAGGAATGCCATAGCCAGGAAGGAAATGAGGAGCTCCTGCTAGGCCAGTTCCTCTTGCTGGGACTCTCCTCCCAACAGCTGTAAGGAAGTGTGGAAATTCCTTATGAGTCAAAGTGATGACTTCAAAGTCAGAGAAGAAATCCAAGAGGACGGATCATTGATGAAGACATTGACTGAAAGAAAGTCACTGTGTCCAGGATAGCATTCAGGGAAAATCAGGTATTGAATCAGATTACTACGAGGTAAAAGGGGATTTGGACACATATTTTGGCTGGTATTACATTCATGAGAAAAAAAAAAATGTCTGGTTTCAATTTATCTTGTGAATATATTTCCATGAATATTTATGAGTCATTTTTATTTTTAAGTGACCTCATTGTATGTGCACTAGTTGTTTTTAACTTCTGTCTGATTAAATTCTCAATCAAAAACATTGTGTGTGTTTTTTTTCCTCCAAACCACTTCAGTTTATGGGAGGCTATTCGGTAATAATATGCATTGCCTTCTGGACAGACCTGTCCTCAGTTTCCTCATCAGAGAGAAACAGAACTGGACCCACAGAAAGTCAGCCATAGACAACAACCTTAGGACTGGACTATAAGTGCTATGAACAAAGTGTCACGAGAACCCTGGGTCTTGGCCATGTTTTCTTCATGCCCCTTTGCTTTACACATTCTGATCCCTCATCCTGGAATAACCCTCTTGTCCTAGCTCCCTGGGACCCTGTCCTCTGCCTCAGTACTGCTCTTACTGCACACCTCTCCTCCCCTTTGCTCTCTGAATGCAGGTATCCCTTCCACAGCAATGTGTGCAAGGAGTAACTCAAAAAAACTGCCCCCATCAGATCGTAATGTTTAATTTTCTGCCTCCGACACTAAATTATCATCAAATTGAGGGAGAGAACACTCATGCAAATCTGTGAGGGGTCCTTCTTCAACAATAAGGGATGAGACCTGACAAAAATGAGATTCAGGATGCACCTTAACAAATGGCAATGGTACATAACACTCAGTAGGGTGATATGATAGAGTGAACTCACGCACGCACGCCTTCCGGCTTTTCCGAAGACCACCAGCACAGCAGTGCTCAGCTTTGTGTACTCTGGTATCCCTGGGGGAGCTTTAAAATATCCTTGATGTCTGGGTCCCAGCCCTAGAAAATTGTAATTAATTGGACTGAGGTAGATCGGGGTTTCCAAATGCTCCCGGGTAATGCCTGCGACAATGGGAGCATGAGGATAAGGACCGCAGCACAGGAAAATGCTGTTACATGGGCGTGGCTTCTCGCAGTCATTACGGAGAGTGGGAGTCACAAATGGACTGTCCATATAAGGACACCTTCTATGTCATCAGTTTCTTAAGGAATCAGTTCCACTCCCTTTCGAACTGATTTAACAACACTCTCTCATCCTCATGATAAAATCAAACAGGTTGGCCAGCCAACATACTACATCAGCCTCTCCAAGAAATGGCCCCATTTTCTTCTTCCTTATCTTCCTTCTGTGGCTTGAGTCACACAAAACTGCTTGCTATGGCTTGGTGTGCTGCGAAAACCCTTCTCATATCTCCCTATGTGTCTGCTTCTAGGAATGCCATTCTTCTTATTCCTCCAGAAAGTTCATACTCATATTTCCAGATCCAAATCAGGTTTGTTCTGTGAATGCCAGTGAATTTGCAAGGTGTTCCTGTTCTGCAAACGGTTAACTGCTCAATCGTAGCAGTTGATACATTGGCTAAAGCTGGTCTAGCTCTCTGTCTGCCGCGTACATTGGGTTGTTTGAGATTCCCTAGGGCAGAAAGCGTGTCCTTTTCCTTTCAACCTTTTCATTCTCCAGCACAGCGTTTGACATATGGTAGGAGCTAAGTGACTGGCTATTGAACAAATGGGTGGAAGAATGAATAGAGGGACAAATAGAAAGACGATTACATCAATTAACTCATTCATCTATTTAACATCTGGGGAGACTCTCATGATACTCATCATTGAGGAGAGGGAATAATAACTTCCCGGTAAATTTATTCCATATTTATCTTCTAGAGGTAGGATACCTACGAGCCTGAACCAATTATAGTCATAAGGGACTCTAAGCCACAGCAGGAGGCCTCGGAAAAAAGGATCGTTATCATGACATCCTTGGTTATGTCAGAATTTTCCAGATAAAGAGATAAAAGCAAAAACATTTTCATCATGTGTTTTTGTTTTGTTTTTCTAATGTGAATTTTCTAGATGGCTGTTAAGCCCTTAGACACATCATTTTCCATTTATTTTTCCTTGCCTTTATACTGACCTTGGGTTCTTCTTTATAACCATGTTCAGTAGAAGCGTTTTTTTACTCCTTCCCCACTGCGGGTTCCCAGCTGAAAATAAATGATAGATAGGGTTTATTGTTTGTTACAGCTGAAGAGAATGGTAGGCGTCATCTCATCGAAACACCCCATTTTGCAGACCTAGAAGCCCATAGGAGAAGTTGAAGGAATGCCATCTGTGGCCTTTGGTTGCCTGTGTAACTGGATGACTGGATGTTATGAACCTCATCAGTGTGGGAGGACCAATGAGGTCACAGCAACCTATCAAAACATCCAAATCCTCTACAGTGGTCAGCAAACGTCCGCGGGTGAATCCTGCGGTGTGCCTCCGGTGGCCTGACCAACACCCCCGCAGGTACCTGCGCCCACGCACATGGTACTTTGTGGTAGAGCCACACTCAAGGAGCCAAAGAGCCGCAGGTGGCTCGCCAGCCCCGTTTTGCCAACCACTGGCCTAGGGAAAGGAGCAGAAGGTATTTTGTGGGTTCCAACCTCTCTGGGCCTTGTTTTCCCCACCTGAAAAATAAAGAATGTGAAAGCTGAGGCTGTGATTACCTTGGAAAGGAGAGAAGAAAGGGGAGAAGGGGAGGTGGGAGGGGCAAGGGGAAGGGGAAAGGGAGAGGGGAGGGGAAAGGGAAGCCATGTGCTCACTCAACTGGTGCATGAATTGCCCCAGCCTCCGGTCACCTGACCCACCTACCGACACCCCCGCCCATACCTGCAAGCCTGCACGTGGTATTTTGTGGAAGAGCCGCACTCAAGGGGCCAGATGCTCTAGGAGGATCTTGGGTCCCTTCTCTTAAGGTCTTCTCTGTTTCCAGAAAGTGCCGGGGGAAGGGCTCACTGTGCTCAGAAACAAAGCATTTGGTGTTCTTTGTCGCTAATCCCTCCCTCCATGCTCCTTGCTCATGAGGGTCCCTGCTCAGGGCCCCTCTCTGAGAATAGTCCTCCCTGTATCTGACCATCTTCTGTGAAAGAGCTCCCAGGCTGCTGCACCAAAGTCGTCTTTTTTTGGGGGGGGGGGGAGAAAGTGGGAGAAAGGGATGGGAGTGGGAGAAGAATGAGTGTGGAAAAGCATAAGACAAACTGGCCCCCAGATTTTGAACCACCCTCTGACATTGGCGGCCTGGAGCACTATCACTTGGTGCTCCAAAATTTGGCCCTAAAATTCGTATCTGGATTCCAAACTCGTATCTGCCACTTTGTATCTCTTTGACCTTCAGCAAGATAGGCAACCTTTCCGAACCATATTTTCTATGTTTTTTTTTTCTTTCTTTAACGTGAGAACCATATTTTCTATGTTTTTTTTTTCTTTCTTTAACGTGAGAACAATCATTTCTTCCTTGTAAGATGATTGTGAGGATTAAATGGAATACTGTTTTAATATAGCAGGTGCTTCGCTTAGTGCCAGAAGTTGGTAAGCAGTCAAAAAATGGCATAGTCACTATTGTCATTGTTATCTTCACCATTCCTATCATTGCCACTTTAGTTTTTCATGGAAATCGCTCCTTTGGCTTCTGTTCCTAACCCCTTCTTCAATTGGACCTTAATGGTAGTCCCTCAGGCCAGCCCAGAGGGGTCGGTAATTATCTCCACAACCTCTTCTTTTCCCTGTCACCTCCTTTCCAGGGACCTGTGCACAAAACTTTCCACCACACCAGACAGTGTGATCACTAATCAGTACAAGGAGTTCCTCACAAAATCAAATTTTAATCACATTAGAGCATCAGCTATAACATCTCAGTTTTACCAACAAAGTCAGCCAATACCACCGAAATAATAAAAGTTTTAATTTATTTCCAGTTTTCATTACAGAAAAACGATACATATTTTGGTGCTAGATTTTCCCCCAAAAGCAACTTTGGTCATTAAGCATCCATGGTCACCCTCTTATTATTCACTGAAGAAAAAAAAAACAACCCCAACAATGTCAAGTCAGGAAAACTATGTGATATCGATATCTTTCCTAAGAAATCATTCGTTACCTTTCAACTGCAAATAAATACAGTCTAATTCACCCTTCAAGCAAATTAAGGGTTCTTGTGTCAGAAAAGAAAGCTCTATATTAGAAGACTGAGGAAGATTGCTTCAAAAGTTATTAACCGTGTAGTCCCAACCATAAGGAAGAGAGTTTATTAGCTCAGCTTTGGGGCAAGACTAGACAGTCCCAGCAACTCAGACATCTAAACCAGGGGTAGTCAACCTTTTATACCCACCGCCCACTTTTGTATCTCTGTTAATAGTAAAATTTTCTAACCGCCCACCGGTTCCACAGTAATGGTGATTTATAAAGTAGGGAAGTAACTTTACTTTATAAAATTTATAAAGCAGAGTTACAGCAAGTTAAAGCATATAATAATCATTACTAACCAAGTACTTTATTTTCGCTAAGTTTAGCAAAATAAATCTTTATAAAACAACTTACTATAGTTAAATATATCTTTTTATTTATACTTTGGTTGCTCCGCTACCGCCCACCATGAAAGCTGGAACGCCCACTAGTGGGTGGTAGGGACCAGGTTGACTACCACTGAAAACCAATTGTGAGATTAGCTTAGCTTTATAGCCCAGACTGCCAGCCTAGATTTTAAACATTTTGATTACATTTTTGTTTCTATTTTACTGATTATATATAACTTATGAATCAGAGTTCATAAAATACCTTCATTATGACTGATCCATCCAGAAAATGAGTTCTGAACTCAAATGAATCCGTTTGAGGCAGCTACATATCTCAGAACCCTCTCTCTTACTCTACCCATACTGGGACAAGCTGAACCTTGAAGACTGAGGACCCCAGGTTTCATTTCACCAGAGACCCTGTGCCAATGGGGATTAAGTTAAAAAAAAAAAAGACACAGGTAGCTGTATATGATGGTTTTTGTGTGTGTGAGCTACCAGACCTCCAAGGGGAAAATTTTTTATTTAATTTCAAAATGTTGTATTTGTCTTATCCGAAAGAACTAATTAGAATGAGTTGCCTAGGAGTGCATGGTCACCATGGAGCAGAAGAGAACTGTCCTTGTATCACCCAAATAATTATTTAAGCCTATATATCCTTTTATTCATAGTTTTAATGACGAAATTATTAAAACATATGAGATAAGCTGTCTTTGAAAAACTGACTACCTAAAAGGATTTTAAATAATGCCTTTTCTATGCATTATGTTTCTTGTCGCTTTTTCTAAGTTTATAAACTTCTCCCAAATTTTCTTGATCATGGCTTAGGTTTGGTAATATTGCCAGATATAGCTGATTTCCTATTCATATTTGTATAAAGTGACTTTCTTTTCTCACCATGACATTGTTCTATCCTCCATCTAAGACATCAGGTTTGTGACAGGTGGTATCTGATATTGTGACTAATCGAACATCCACTGGCTCAGGGTAATAACACAGTACTAATAGTTGTTACACACTTCTGATGTGTCAGGAACCTTCTAGGCATATTGTTTATTAACTCATAATGGATAATGTGTATTAATTATCACAACCTTGAGGAAGAGACAATTCTACTCTTCTCACTCGATAAGTAAGGAAACTGAAGCTAAAAAATTCAGCCAGCAGCAGACCACCAAGAAGGAGCAGGGCCAGAACCCAAAACCTTTGACTTGTGACACAAACCTAGTGGTGGCCACTTAACCGAGACTATTTGGAAAGAAGTAATAAAAATACATGAATTGAAATGTTACAGAGTCACAGAAACTGAAGACCAAAGGAAGCTTAGAGGTCCTCTGGCTTTTCCTGTCCAAAGTATCAATCCATAAAATTAATTGGTTGTTCATCCAAAGCAGACAACCAGGAGAAAGAAGGCCAAAATATCTCAAAGAAGACAGCCCCAAAAACAAACAGAAGACTGAACAGAACCACGCCAAAAAAAGAAAGTTAAGGCATTGGTGAATAAAAGACTTCTAAAGCAGAACTCTAGCTTGGCCAGGTAATAGACTAACCAGCATATAAAGTGCCAGATGATGTTGCAGGTGGTCAGGAGGGGAGATTCAGGGTAGAGAAACACAAGCCCAGGGAGGATTTTAGTTTGGTTCTTTGGCAGTACTTGACTCTAGGAAATGATGGGGAAATTCTGATTTCTGAGAACGCTTTTCACGAGAAAGAGAGATTACAGCTTCCAAAGAAGAGGACATGCTGCAATTGAAGAAAGCAAAGTGCAAGGCACTCGGGCCAGATGGCGCTTGGAGGGGAGTTTTGAAGAAAATAAGGTGTGAAACAGCAAAGATTGATGAGGACACATACAATAGTTGCAAAAATAGCAGCTATTCTCTAAGACTGTTCAGTTTCTCACACAGCATCTATTTTGTTTATTTATTTTATTTTTTAAAAGAAACCAGCAGAGAGCCTAGGAATTCAGACCTGTGAACTTAGTTTTGGTGCTAGGATACAGTTTTAGGGGAAGAAATCTGAGGACAGTAGCAAATGAAATCTGGATTAAAATGTAATGGGCTCCCATCAACTCTGCAGTAATGGGACTTTCGTGTCTACCACCTTACCATTGATAATGATTAGTCAGAAGAACGTCATCTACTTGCCTTTTCCAGAGGTTTGAGAATGAAGAAACCCCTTCCTGCTTCAAAGAAAACTAGCTAAGACACTGGAATAATTTAACGAAGATGCTCAGCTCAAAGAAACGAGGTTAGCTACGGCGTCCATCCCTGGCATCTAGTGTTGGAATGAAAATGTAATTACACAAGCATTTTTTAAACTTGAAGGTCTGTGTGAACCCCAAGTAATTAACTGTCACATGTCTGACACTGAGTGTGGCAGCACCTACAGGGAAAATAAAAAAAGAAGATATATAGTCACACGACTGTATGGTCAGCATCTCTAACATTTATTGACTGCTTACCACATGGCAGGTGCCCTGCTTAGTGTTTGACCTCCCTTATCTCAATGATTCTTAGTTCATGCGTGATGGCATAACCTACTTCAGAAATACCGGCTACTTCATAGAGAAAAATGTAAGGATACGACAGGGTATCAGTCATGGTCATGAGTTCCAAAGAAAAGTCATCTAAAATATTCTGAATAAAACATGGTCTCCATTTAGAACCAAGTGAGGCCAAGAGGGTTGTATAGGATACTAGAGAAGGAATCTGTTCTTTGCCCCTTGATCCCTGGGCCAACCAGGAACTCATATTGTTCAAACCTGATAGTTGGGCTGACATTGATTCCAGACTCCATACACATTGCCAGCCCTGAGACTAGACAGTTCTTACTGTTTTGTCTTGTTTTTTTAATTTCCTGGTCCTTAAACCCATTTCCTTACCTAATTCTGTCCCCACCAAATTATAAATGTTTTGTATTTGTTTCCTGTCCCTCTGGCTCAGTGTATTTCCCCATGGCCTTTATCTCTATTGCTCATCTGAGATTTTGGACTCATGTGGGTCTCAAGCGTGGTCTCAAACTCTCCCAGACCTTGGTCTGCAACCTCTCACCACTTGACCTCGTGTTGACAGACAGAATGATCTGGAGCCCATAAAGATTAGAGCTGTTCTATTAGTCAATGACCCTTCCCAATGAAAATATTTAGTCCAGGGTTCTTCACGCAATGCTCAAAGTACTTTCTGTTCAATAGAGACTTGTTGACTGAATTTACAGTGGGTGCTGTAACATGAACTGCAAACCAAAGTCCAAATTACAACACATGACCTCTATGGCGAGAAAGAGTAAAAAATTAAAACAGCCTTGGGCAGATGCCAGGTAATGCTGGACCCGTGGAAAACTCCAGAGAGAGAAAACTGCCACTAAACAGAAATAGTCGTGCACCCACCACTGCCACGCTCTCTGATCATCAAATATGATTGGTCCCCTTTTCAGTATTATAAGCCTGCTGAGGGCAGGGTACTCTGAAGCATCAGGTGCAAGGAGGTGCCTACCTTCCCCATCAGTTTCATCCAACCAGGGAACTTGCTGAAACTAAACTATCATGGTAGCTTTCCTCTTTGGTGACATAATGACAATAGCTTGAGTAGCACAAAGCCCCGCTGAAAAAAGTATAAAGCATTGTCATACCCTCATTACACTCAACAGATCATAATTTGGAAAATAATCTTTCTGCATTTTTCGTCTTACGTGTTAATTTTGCTATATAGGCTCTATCATTTTGTCGTCCCGGTCTGGTTCCTTCCCAGTCTGTCTCTCTCTGGCTCTTGAAGGAGCTGACTTTCCTCCCGGTTTCCCTAGGCAACAGCTTTCCCTATCGCCAGGGGTGGTGATTAGTATTATGGGTCAACTTTGCTAGGCTATGGTACCTAGTTATTCAATCAAATATTAATCTAGGTATTGCTGTGAGAGTGTCCTATAGAGGTGGTTAGCATCTCTGATCAGTTCAGTTTAAGTAAAGGAGGTTATTCTCAACAATCTGGGTGAAACTCATTCAACCAATTGAGTCTGAAGGACAAAAAACTGAGGCTTCCCTGAGGAAGAAACCCTGCCTCCAGACCTCAATATCATTTCCTGCCCGAGGGTTTCCAGCTCGCTGACCTGTCCTTCACTACAGATTCTGAATTCACCAGCCTTCAAAATCACAAAGACCTATTACTAAAATAAATCTCTTCATAGATATTTTACACATATAGAAAATCTCTCCAAATATGTTGTATTGTGTATTATAGGTAAAGGAAATTTCCTCACTTGTAAATTATCAGAATTCCTGAAGCAAAAATAATTTGCCACCAATATTTCAAATGGATACATTTTAGTGAAGGGCCCAGGAATGGGTGTGTGGGCAGGGTTAAGGAAACAGAAGGGAAGACTAGGCACCAGAGACTACCAACAGAGGGTAGCGGTTATGTCTCCTCCAACCCACATGAACCCAGGGCTGCAGGGCAGAGGAGAGTAAAAGGTAGCTTTGCCACAGCCCAGAGCTAAAGCTGAAGTTTGTGGTCAGGAAGGGGGCAGCACTGAAGCCAGAAGGGAGCAGGGAAGAAACGCTCTGACCTCTCTCTCCTCCTCCTCCTCCTATCTAATCTCCTGTTGGGCAAGTCAGTCTCCAGTTGGAAGAAGCCAGCCAGGAAGGGAGTCTGAAGATGATGTTAGTGGGAATCGCACCCTGTGGGGCACAGAGCAAGCAAAGAGTGAAGAATGGGTCTTGGGTTGAGAAGTGACCAAACAAAAAATATCCATCATAGCCTGTTTCTTCTAAGACTCATCCTGGTTCCGAGCTTTCATAAAAGACAATTTCACTTTCTGCCTGCTTAATCTACCATATCTAATTAGGACCCATTATTTTTTTACCCATTATTATTATTTTTCCTGGTCCCAAGTCTTATTTATTATTTACTTACATTTGGAATAATCCAGAATTTAATTGCTCTGCTTGCAATCTCTATCACTTTTATCAAGCCGTCCCTGAACCCCAAAACTCAATTTTTATCAATTAATAAAGATAATCACATCCATTTACAGGAAAACGATAGCCAAAGATGGTTTATAAAAGAATATTTTATGTGTTTAATTGGATAATTTTCTTTTCCTTTTAGGTGTTGATCTTCTTAAGATATGAAAGAGTAGACTTCTCGTGTCTCCCTTATGACTACCGAAGAGAGAAAAGGGCCTACTATTTTGCAAAGACAAGGAGATAACCACAACTGGCACATATGGGATTATCTGTTCAGTCCCCTCATCTGGGAAGTGCCTGTTTTCTTCATCCTATTCATGAGGTTAGCCTAGAAGCTGTGCTAGTGCTACAGTTGACTGGCCCAGTAGTGGACACTAGACTCGTGATGACTTCATCATGTTCCCTACTCCAAACCTCATATTCCTAGCCAAAGCTTATAACTCCCAGCCTGATACCCGATACAAATGGAAAAAATCAGAACCTGTCCTGGAGGACAGTCCACCTAGAACTGACAATCATTCTTTGGGTACCTGAACTATGATGTGTTAAACTAAGAAGTCAACTATCAGTAGTACCATGCAGTGATGTAGAACAGAAAATGCAGAGGGCATTAAAGAGAGTGAGAAATAAAACGAAAGCATACGCCCAGAAAATCAAAGTGGCAACAGAATCCGAATGCTACTCAGGTATTTATTTGCATCTCTGCCTCAAGTCTGGCTGCATTTCTAACCATGGGTCTTCTAGATCTCACACTTTGTTTAAATAAGCTTTGGTTGGATTTTGTTACATGTAAGCCAATGAGTCCTAATGAATAAGATTTCCACCATCTGAACTTATTGTTGAGCCTCAAAGAGACCAATGGATGTGTAGGAAGAAAATTCCAAACATGCTTGTTAATTTTCTACCAATGAATATGACTGACTGATTTTCTATTTCTGTGATGTTGTCTTCAGTGGCAGGAAAGTTTAAAACCCACCATTGCCTGCGGGTTTCACAATAGGAGCAACAATGAACCTTCAAGGATTCTAAAAGATTAGAGTCCTAGGAAGAACAAGAAGAGGATTATATTAAATTCTCATTTTAAAAGCAAAGTGAGCATATTTTCACTAAAACCCTTTGAAATGGAGTGAACACATTATGCAAACCAAAAGAAACCCAGTTACTTAAACAAACTATTACTTAAGCAAAAAAAAAAAAAAGATTAGTATTGTTTACGATACTCACAGCCTTCATAAGGGCAGAGGATTTCTATTAAGCCCAGTTTCCATTTCTCAAATGAGTTTTCTACAATCTATAAAATTTCAATATCACCTCTCTTTAAAGTGACTTAAATATAACAAATAAATATATGAATTCGGAAAAGGACTAACTCATCTTTTTAATTCTTAGCACCTATTAAGAAAAGACCAAAGGACAGAGTACCTAACACAATGGCCACAGATCAGTATGACTTATGGATACAAAATAAGTAAGCCTCCTAAGAAGGGATTGGAGCTTCTTGATACAGAGAGTGGTGTAGTCTTGTGTTTAAGAAGTGTGGTGGTTACGGGGTGGGGGAAGGGAGAAGAGGGAGAGAGAGGGGGGAGGGGAGGGGCACAAAGAAAACCAGATAGTAGGTGACAGAGGACAATTTGACTTTGGGTGATGGGTATGCAACATAATTGAATGATAAGATAACCTGGAGATGTCTTCTTTGAACATATGTACCTTGATTTATTAATGTCACCCCATTAAAATTAATAAAAAAAAAAAAAGAAATTGAGCTCTGAAGCCAGACTGTAAGCTTTCCCATCTACAATCTGCCACTTACCACCTTTGTAACCTTGGGCAAATCACATATCTGTGCCTCAGTTTTGTGATCTCTAAAATGGAAATAAAAATTGGGCCCCCACAAGTGGTAGTTGAGGATAAGAAGTGAGTTAATATACTGCTCACAAAAATTAGGGGATATTTCAAAGTGAATATGAAACCATAAAAAAGAAGCACTTGTTTTTTTTTATTAAACAAGAACATCAGAAAAGCAAACAACAAGTCAAAGAAAGCTGTTCCGTTCTGCAAATGAGATGCAAAACCAACCTTTATTTTACTGGTAAAAATGCACTATACAAAAGGCTGAAAGTACTGGAGTATCTACACCTTCCCTGATCCCCTAATTTTTGTGAGCAGTGTAGATTTACCACACTTGGAACAAATCTGGCAGATATTAAGCATCTAATACATGTTCATCTCTTCTTATTAAGAGACAATGTATCACTTAGTTTTGTAGCTTCAAATAAAGCACACACCTATTGGTTATTTAAATAAAAAACAGAAAACAAATTAATAAAGCACGTTTTAATTAAATTAAGTAATGGCATAAGATAGATCAGTGGGGAAAACTATTTTCTTTCACAAATTATTTCTAACATGGTTTCTTATAAAACAGGGCCTCATTAGATATACATGCCTAAAGAGAACATTAAAATATAGAATACGTAACCGTCCAGTTTGCTTAACAGCTGCTCTTTCACATTATTGTTATTCAAAGTGATTTTATAGTTCAAGAGGACTGCGTGAATGTTTTCCTCAAGGAAATCAATAACCGTATTTGTTCAGACCCATGAGATCACTGGGTCATAGCAGCTACTGGTATTTAGATGTTTGAGGACTGTTCAGGGAAAAGTCAACAGTTGAAGTGTCCTCAAGTATGAAAAGGGCATGTAGAAACAATTCATCATAAACAAGTCATTGAAATTTAAAGTGTACTCTCAAATAGTTTCTTGATTAAGAACAAATGCCTTATTAATCGGGAACATAATGACACGAGAACACAAATAAAGTCTAAGAGAGAGAATAAAGACTGACATGACTTGGAACACGGCGTGCTGTGTGTTCCTTTCTCAAAAGCTCCAGTAAAACAGACTCCATGAAAAGTTGCTAGGGAGAGCGAATTGAGCAGAAAATACAGTGTCACCCAGCGGCGTAAAGGTAAATTTTTAAAAATCCAGATAACAGAAAACATTGTGTACCAGCAGCACTGAAACTTTTTTGCATCCAGACTCAAACTAAGCTCCATTTATCTGAGACTGCAAATAAACCTAAACCTAAAATCTCAAAAGTAAAGATAAATATATATGAGAAATAAAGCATGCAATTTTAAACGAATTTAGTACTCTTCCCCTCTCCCTTAATTCTTACTCCCATCTCCTAAATTTAGTTAAATATGTAAAAAGAAGTAGCACACACACACACACACACACACACACAGAAATCTGAAGAAAAATTTTAACAATAGAATTGGATATGTATATTTGTTGGGTCATACTGACACTGGATTTTTTAAAGGAGCATACAATACTTAGTACATATAAAAATAGGTATTCATCAATATGAGATCTTCATTAAAATAATCACATAATTTTTAAAAACAGATCAGCCATTACACGCGCATTTGAGTATGGCTAGGTAGTTTTTAAAGACTAAATATTGTTTTGGAATAGTCAACTAAAATATATCATGTATTTCTCTGAAAAGCTTCAGATTTCATCTTCTAGGAAATAAGTTCTATGAAAAAAAGGGACTTTTCCCACATCGATAACTACTATCTCCCCAGAACAGTGCTTAGGACATCTTAGAGGCACTCTATGTATTGGATAAATAAATAATTTCAGCAGTGGCTGAAACCATAACTGGGATGTATATGTTGTGATTTGGTATTTTAACAACTGGCCTCAGGACTTTATACTCTACAGTTGGCCCCTTACCCACGCTTTTCCACACCTTCTCTATACCCAGCATGACTTCTTCAGAGATATATTTTTATAATGAAAAGAAAGAAAATATTCATGAAGGACTGCAGTGATTCTAGATTAATATTTTGTACAAGAGGCTTCCTAAATGCCATTTTTTTATAGGGTGGTACAAAAAAATTATTTTTCCAAGACCAGAATAAATTCCTCTGAAGTCAAAATCTGACATAATTTTTAGAGTAAGATTTCAGCTAGAATACTATAATATAGTATACTTTATTCAGACTTCAAGACAAGAGAAAGACACAATTTTTCTAGAAAGATGAAACCATGGCATGAAGGAAAATTAGAGCCTTACCATTCTAAGTAACTCTTATAAGACTTTATTTTTAGCAATATTTAAACACTACCTTTTCCAAAGTTTTAATCTTGAACGCTAGATGGCAAAGCAGAATATGGGCAAAGAGTCAGCACAAGATTTCCTCTTTATTATTGGCACACCGGCTAATGCTCAAATACAACTCATGATAGCCAATGCCCAGGAAAAACAAACAATTCAATTATAGGTACAAGACTAGCAATCAGGAAACATAATTGCATATAGCTGTGCTCTCTTAAGTATTAACTTGTATAGAATAGAATCTAAGTGTTCTAGAATGGAGAAGTGATTCCAGAACCCAGCACAGTGTCCAACACATATTAGACATGTAACAAATACTTGATAGGGAACTGAAAGGTTGAATGAATGAATCAATCAATCAAATCAATCAATCTTTTTAAAGAAGTGAATCTTGCTTAGGATCCTGGAGGACTTGTTTGGTGTCTTCCCTTCATGACATTTCACTTTTCTCTACTTCTCATCTTAATGCACATGACAGAAACTACATCAACATTATGTAGGAAAGATGGAAAGGTAGACAACCCAGTTTTCCTCTTAATGATATTAGTGGTCTTAGAGGCTCAAATGGCGATAACTCACAAGTCCCAGCCAATCAAATTGTCTCTCTTATTCTAAGAGATACAGAGGGCTGTGACCAATGTTTGCATTAGAACCTGAGGCCATCCAAGTTCATGGCCCCGGGACAGCCATCTCAAACCCTGTAAAACATCTGAGCCAGAGAAAGAAAACTAGAATAAAAGTAGGTTAAGAAAAAGAATTCTGAGAAACATGGTCCTTGGAAGGGAGCCGACTTCAGAGAGGAGTAATCTGTTCTGAGAGAAGGGCTGACTTAGTCCTGCAGTTTCAACATTCAGCTTTACCTGGAGACATCCTCTCCTCACTTAACTACTTAGGGCAAGTCTCCATTCCTTATGGTTGAAAGAGCCCAATTCAAACACATACCTTGGAGTAAATTGCTCTTTTTTCCCCATTGCAATTTGTTAATATTGTTTTTCCTGAGCTGTAGACAATACAAACATTGACTTAGGAATTATTTTTTAAAGCCATGTTAACTGCTTGGATATGCTAGTAGAGAAATTCATGTACTTCAGTAAGATTTCACAGCAATTCCAAAAGAAAAGATTAACTTATTGTTCTTGTGTGTTTCTATTTCACTGTAAAATTCAAAATATTTAAATTGTTACAAACCAAACTAAGCATACATGAACACTATAACATTGAAGAGAACGTTTTGGGCACACACCGAAAACATTTATTGAAATGAAATCTATTTCATCAATTTTTATAGAGCTTTAGTTTTGTTTAGCCAATATAAGATTTACACAAGGCCCAAGCACCATTAGAAAATACTAAAAAGAATTAGTTATCCAGTTGACCATGTCCACAATGAAACAAGGTTGAACAGTTCTTTCTCCACACATACTTAATCAAACTGCTCAGTTGATTATTTTTTTAAGTACTTGGTTAAAACAGCTTAAAGGGCTTCACAGTTTGGTCTGAGTTTGGCTGTGGGATGTTTTGTCCTGTTTCACCCCAGGAACAGTGTTTAATGGGCACACCTCAGTGTTCTGGATGAGCTAGGGTTTCTGAAACTGTTTTCTGTAGAATATTCAAACTGTTGTCCCCTCAAAACTAGGGACTCATCCACAGATAAGGCACCTGTAGAAGAAGCCACCCTAACTCCGAGGCCAGGGTATTACTGTATTTCCCCATGTATAAGATGCATTTTTTAAAAAAAATTTGGGGTCTAAAAACTGGGTGTGTCTTATACAGTCGTTGTAGTTTTTTTACTTGCATTTCCTGCTTTCTCACATGTGTTTTTGCACACATTGTTGAAGAGAGTGATTTGTTATCAGACACAGATGAAGACAAGCTAATGGATGGGAGTTTTGACAGTGATGAGGAGTTGTATGAATTTTATGATGAATAAAACTTGAGTTCAATAACTTTATGTAATACTTTTTTTTTCAAATTTTGGGCCCCCAAATTAAGGTGTGTCTTATACATGAGAGTGTCTTATACATGGGGAAATTTGGTAGTTTACTTTTCCCTGAAAAGGGCCTCATTAAGAAAACCTGCCAGGTCTGACCTGTGGTGGCGCAGTGGATAAAGCGTCAACCTGGAATGCTGAGCTCGCTGGTTCAAAACCCTGGGCTTGCCTGATTAAGGCACGAACAGGAGTTGATGCTTCCTGCTCCTCCCTCTTTCTTTCTCTCTCTGTCTCTCTTCTCTAAAATGAATAAATTTAAAAAAATTAAAAAAATAAATTATAGTGGATACAGTGTTGGACTGAGATGCCGGAAGACCCAGGTTCGAAACCCCGAGGTCTCCAGCTTGAGCGCGGGCCCATTTGGTTTGAGCAAAAGCTCGCCAGCTTGGACCCAAGGTAACTGGCTCCAGCAAGGGGTGGCTCGGTCTGCTGAAGGCTCGCGGTCAAGGCACATGTGAGAAAGCAATCAATGAACAACTATGGTGTCTCAACAGCAACAAGACACTAATGATTGATGCTTCTCACCTCTCTCCATTCCTGTCTGTCCCTATCTATCCCTCTCTCTGACTCTCTCTCTGTACTTGTAAAAAATAAATAAATAAATTATAAAAAAATAAGAAAATGTGCCAGGAATATATCTGAACAAATAAACATTGTTCTACCTCTGCTTTGCCATTTCTCAAAAATTAAACGAGAAAGAAACATTTTTGAGCTATATAGCCATTCCATGCCAATAAAATATTTCCCTGGGGAGAAATGGCCTGAGCACACTCTTTCAACAGCTGGAACAGTGTGTCAAGGTTAGCAGACTCAAGGATGCAGAGAGGGTGATGGCCGCCAGAGGGGAGAGGTGTGGGGGGAGGGGTGGGAGAGGTGAAGGGATAAACAAATACAAAAGGCAGTTACAAAATTGCCACGGGACATAGGGTACAGCATAGAGAATACAGTCAATACTATTGTAATCACTACCTATGCTAGGTACTGGAGATATTGGGGGGTTACTTTGTAAAGTATATGTTATAGTAAACAAAATCAAATTCATATAAAATGTAAAAAGGAAACTAAGAGTGATTCAGGTGTAACCAGTTTACGCCCTCTGGGGATAACTCCATGTTTCAACAGCATGTGTGAATTAATGTGATTAATTATATTTTATGTAAAAGCCCACTACGTAAGGCCTGGTTACCAAGGTGTAACGGGTTTACTCCCTTTTCTCATAACTCCATCCATCGGTCAACCTTATCAAGCCAGTGTGTGACTTATGTTTAAAGTGTGATAATGTAACCTTATGATGTGACGAATGGCCAAACCAGATATAAGTAGCTGGGGTGAACATCAAGTCAGTCTCCTGAAATTCCAGAGTAGACTCGATGTCGCTCCCCATGACCGTTTGGCAACTGCCGCAAAGCCCTCTGCCTCTCCAAGCAACTTCATTCGGGGACCCACCTAGGCAAGGACCTAGACTTAGCCAGCCACTCATTGTAAGGTTTGGGGTCAGGGTGCCTTTAAAACCAGAGCCCCCTTTAAAACTCAAATTCTCCTCACCCAGCTCAGCACAGAACATTTCCTCTGCCCCATTGTGAGGCTGTAGTTAATTTGCTTGCTGTTCTCTCACTTAATGGCTTCCTGGCCTTCACTCTGAAATGCAGCAAAACGTTTATCTCTGCTGAAATGCCTGGGAAAGCTTACATTGGGAAAGGGCCTGACAATTAGGGGAGTTTACATCACAATAGTTGTTTGTAAAAGCCTAGCCACAGGCCCAAAGACACTATCTCAGGGCAGTGCAGACCTGTGGCGGGAGGGTGGTCTGGTTTACTTGAAGCCTCAGGGACCTTTTGAACTACCACAGGCCTCCTTTACATAGTAGAGCCCGGAGATAAATGATTTGGAGAAACGGTGGTGCCTCTCAATCCGCATAAGAAAAATATTACCTTGTACCAGTAGAGGCAGTGATGTCAGCAGCTTTTTCCAAGAGCCCTGACTGAACTTGAAAACCCTACTCTAACCTTCCCCTTGACCGACATGGCTTCGGTCTGTCTCCATAGGCTTGCATCCAGGTGTTTGAAATAAACGGTCCTTTGGGAACACATCAACCTCGGGTTTTCCGTTCGTCCTGTGACTTCGATCTTTCACCCATCTTAACCGTGAATGAATTAAAGTCTATGTAATTTAGCTTGCTGTGAATGTCTTTGCCTATTCAGTTGACTCCTAATTATTTTCATTTTGCATCCTGAACTACCTAACAAACCCAAGTTTAACTTAATTATAATGAATTAAATAGTTTACCATGGCAGTATATGGTTGTCCAGCTGCTATGCTATATACCCGTAACTAGTGCAAAATGATATTGAATGTAAACTGTAATTTAAACACTAAGATTGAAAAAGAAAACATGGCAGGATACATGCTCAATGAGGAGATACATCACAGAATCCTTCCTTACACCTAGATTGTCTGGACAAAGACCCAAGACCTCTTGACTGTGTGATCTATGACTAGTCACGTGTAGGAGAGGTACATGCCTAGAGGCGGTGAGATTATACGTGATCTTATGGTGACCTCATTGCCTATGGAAGCCAAAAGGTTTGTATTCTTGATCTTAGAATACTTATTCTATTAAGCGTTAAGGAAACATGTTGACAAGTAGGTGACAAGACTGCGAACAAATCCCCCAAAGGTAAAATAGGTTGAAGTGTTTCTGCCCCAGCTGGAAGGGTACTTAGGCCTTGACAGAGCCCAAATCACATCTATAATGTTCCATACAGCATATCAGCTTCAGCCCAGGAAAAAAGAAAAAGTTACAAAAAAAAAAAACCTGAAAAATTTCAAAACTATTAAAAAGTATTGGACCTGGATTCAAGTCTAATTCCAAACTGAGACTAATGATGTACCCTAGGTTCTGGGCTTCATGTCATACATCCCTGGAAACGAAGACAAGAGATTTTGTAAAAAGCATGTTCTCTTCTCTTAAATATTTGCATATCAGCAGATTTCTAGTTTGTTCTTTTTCCCACTGTATATTGAACCCAATATTCTCTTCCTTTTTTTTTTTCCTTTATGAAACCTCAGGTCTCAGTTTGCAGCTGTAAGGAAGGAATATTATTAATATGTGCTCACAAAGTTACAGGCTTCTCTCTGCCACCTGCTTATAAGACTCTGAATGCACTGAAGCGAGTTTTCTGTCCCCTTCTAGTGTTGAGAAGCCAGCTGGTTGGGCTGGTTGGGACTCTCCTGGCTTTCTGCTATGGCCCGTGGGGCACAGGGTGTCTTCCTATCTTAGGTCACTGACCCTTTAAGAGCCCATTGCCGTATCCAGCACAGGTCCTGGGTCCCCAACGCTGCACAACACTGTGGTGCCATCATGTCACCGTCTTTCCTTCAGTCGTCCCAGCTAGCTGGAAATGGGAGATGTAGTTCTAATTCCTGAATTCATGAGGCTCAGAATTATTTATTGCCCCACCCTGTCCAGGAATGAGCTGCTACATTGAACTCCATGGTTCTTTCATTCTCATTTTCCAAAGTCTTCCCAGGTGTTCAGACACAAACTTCCTGCTCTCTCCTCTCTCTTTCTTCCCTTCTCCAAATACAAATTAGACATGCAAATGCAGGCCTGAGAGGATTGCTGAATCCAAAAAGCTGCTCTCAGGTTAAGCTAAGAAAACACCACAACCTACATCTGAATTTGTTCCTTTTGAACAGCAGCCCACAATAGTTAATAAAGACGAGGTTCAGAGTCTTCCCTGCACTGCAGTCTTTCGTATTTGCACTAACATGGGCGTCCTGGTTCTTCCTAGCTTGCCAAAAGTATTTGAATGAAAATATGCTGAACTAGGGAGAAAACTTTGTACAGGCTAGGTAAAAAAAAAAAAAAAAAAAAAAAAAAAAAAAAAATGACATGTGATATTGTTCACAGGAGGAATAAAATGGCAACCAGAAAGATTTTCCATCTTGTGAAAGAAATGAAATAAGCATGAATAGAAAGAAGAGGGAGAAATGGTAGAATAAGCACCAGATGGGCACTTCACTGTGAGATTTAATAGGTGTTATACATGAAAGAGATGAGTTGAAGTGGTTGATGATTGCAACGAGATGTACTATATTTTACCAGTGTGATGTTATGTCATCTGGTATTATTCACGGTATATAGAGTACAAGCCACTTAAAAGTGGAAAAATGAGATTTCAACAGCGGTGTTGAGTTGGTCCACTGATTCCATTCTGCCACCAAATATGAGATGACTCAGCAGTGACCCAGGACAAGAACTGACTCAACTGAAGAATTGTAAAGTGGGAGCTAAAACAGAGAAGTAGGGAAATAAGATGCTTGAATGAAGGAAGGTCACAATGGCCTAAAAAAAAAAATAAATAAAAAGGAATAATATATATTGAAAAACAGTAATGACTCCCTCGCCTGAAATGAAAAGTTAATTTAGACCAGTGGTAGTCAGCCTGGTCCCTACCGCCCACTAGTGGGCGCTCCAGCTTTCATGGTGGGCCGTAGCGGAGTAACCAAAGTAAAAATAAAAAGATAGATTTAACTATAGTAAGCTGTTTTATAAAAGATTTATTCTGCCAAACTTAGCAAAAATCCGACATAAAGTACTTGGTAAGTAATTATTATTATATGCTTTAACTTGCTGTAACTCTGCTTTATAAATTTTATAAAGTAAATTACTTCCCTACTTTATAAATCACCATGACTGTGGAACCGGTGGGCGGTTGGAAAATTTTATTACTAACAGAGATACAGACGTGGGCAGTAGGTATAAAAAGGTTGACTCCCCCCGGTTTAGAACTTAGTATGTGTGCATTATAAACCGTCAATTATTACAGCAAAGAGGAAAGTAGTTCTAAAACTAAGTATTTTAAAAAATATATTTAGATTCCCTTCAAAAGAAAGACCAATCTCTACTGTAAATGCAAGATCTTCTGATTTCATTCCATTTTTCATCACACTGGAGATGTGAGACACGTAGTACCCTTAGATGCAAAGCTCTGCTCAGTTGAACAGAGATACGACAGACGTCGTGAACACAAACTGGACCATCAGGCCGTATTGCTTTCTCAGGGTCTGAATCAGTGCCATGCTCTTTTTCTGAGTCAACCCCTGGGGCAGGTTTCCAGGCATCACAGTATTATGCTGGCCAGGTGACAGAAGAGAAAGTTTCTTTCTAAATGCCTCGTGTGTGTGCATGCACACAGCAAGCTTACTGGTGGGTAAACTAGCGGCCCCTGGTCTATAAACATTCCCAAGAAAGAAATGCACTATTAGCAAAATTATAAGGCATAAACTAGTATGACTTTTTTAAAAAATCAGAATTTACATATCCAAAAGTTGTAATTTTTATTTTTTAGAAAGACATGAACTGGGGAAGGGGAGAGATGAGGAGCATCAACTCATAGTTGCTTCACTTTAGTGGTTTTTATTGATTGCTTCTCACATGTGCCTTGACCAGTGGGCTCCAGAGAGCCAATGACCCCTCGCTCAAGCCAGTGACCTTGGGCTCCAGCCAGAGACCTTGGGATCATGTTGATGATCCCGCATTCAGGCTAGCAACCTTGCATTCAAGCTGCCACATGGTGCTCAAGCTGGTGACCTTCGGGTTTTGAACTAGGGCCCTCAGAGTCCCAGGCCAAGGCTCTATCCACTGCACCATCACCTGTCAGGCTGTTGTAGCTTTTAAAATGTCCATTTGGGAGGCTGCACACTTACTTAATAAGGTTGTCATCGCTCCAAGCATTTTTTAGAGTTTTTATTGATTGCTTCTCACATGTGTCTTGACCAGGGGGCTCCAGTGGAGCCTATGACCCTTTGCTCAAGCCAGTGTTTGAAAAGGGCGTTCATTTGGTGTGCCACATTTTTTTTTGAATGTCAAAGAGTAATGAATTGTGAATTGATTTAAAGTAACCAGAGGTAAGGTAAATCTTAGACCTGATGGGTGGTGATGCAGTAGACAGTGTCGACTTGAAGTGCCGAGGTTGCTGGTTCTAAACCTAAGGTCACCAGTGTGAGGTGGAAGGGAGCATGGGCCCCAGACAGGGTTGTTGAGTGGATCCCGGTTGGCACACATGAAGAAGTCTGTCTCACTATCTCCCCTCTTCTCATCTCAAAATAAATAAATACATTTGCACATTTTTTTCCTGTGATCTGTATGGGAAATTTTTGATACCAAATGCAGGGAAACAATGTTTTACTTTAAATGTTAGCACTTGAATTTGATACAAAATCATTCTACTGGCCTATTTATATTATATAAATGCAGTCAGGTTTATTTATGCAAAATGTTTCTCCCTCCCACTGTGCTCATTGGCAAAGACTGCTGACTTGGATGTTTTGTAGCTTCTAAAATAATTATTGAATGTGATATTAGGTTAAAGAATGTGGGTGACAAATTCCTGAAGCCTGGAGCGACCCTGGGAGTGACATTCCACCGCCTTTCAAGTTGACCGTGCCGAGGCTTGAGTCTTACGTCTTCCCTAATGGTTTAATTTGTTTTCTAAAATATAGAATATGTGTTTTGAAAGTCAAACCGTATCAGAGCCAAAACCCGCAGGAGAACCGGGAACACGTGCGAGCGGGCAAAGGAGTTCGAGGCTAGCCCGGAAGCAGCCGCGGCCGCAGTTGGTAGTCTCGGGGACTATTCTTCCTTTCACGATCTGATTCCATGTAGTGATTTTGCCAGAAGATAGGAAAGAATATGGTTTCATGAGATGTGGTCACTAGAGCAGGGATGCTCTACTTTGGCATTATCGGCATTTGGGGCTGGATGACTCTCTGGGGGAAGGATGCAGGCTGTGCTGGGCGTTGGAAGATATTTGGTGGCACCCCTGTGTTTTGCCCAAGAGATGCTGTTAACATCCCTACGGCCCATTAAGACACCAAAATGATTCCAGACCTAGATGATCCCCCCCACCCCCTCCACTCCCAGGCCCAAACCCTTCCTCCTACCCTTTTCCTTCTCCTGAGTTGACACCATTCTTTTAGAGTAATCATTTAGAGATGTAGAACAGTTTTCTGACAATAAAATACAGAAAGAGGTTTGCATCCTGTCATTTATAATTTCTGTTACCACTGTGTTTTACTACAAGTAATTAGGATCGAGGCAATATATCCTCACCCGTGTCATATAAATTCTTCTGAACTGTGTTCCCTACGTTCTTACGTTCTTTTTAAACTGGGTATCTGTGTTCTTGCCGTTGGTTGCAATGTTCACAGGTAAGAAGAAACAGTACTAATTATAGATAATAAAAAATGTAGGCCTGACCTGTGGTGGCGCAGTGGATGAAGCGTCGACCTGGGAACACTGAGGTCACCAGTTCAAAACCCTGCACTGGTCTGGTCAAGGCACATATGGGAGTTGATGCTTCTAGCTCCTCCCCCCTTTCTCTCTCTTTCTCTCTCTCTCTCTCTCTCACTCTGTGTCTCCTCTCTAAAATAAATAAATAAAAAGAAATTTTAAAAAAATGTAATTAAAAAAAAATGTAATATGGCCCTATATGGCAGATACTAACACATATCTCAAATATTTGCAACGTTTTACCTTACCGCAACACAATTGCCATAGACTGAGTGGGTCAGAATTACCGCCGGTGAAGTAAGACCCAAAATGCCACTGAACTGGGATGGGTGAGGACAGCGCAAGCAGAGCTCATCAGATTGGACAGGCACCCGTCTGAGGGGACCATAGGATCACCAGTCAGAAAGCACGTGGAAGAAACATACATCTGGTGCGACCGAGGAAGCACACAGTAGGAGTGAAATACTCTGAGAACAAGCCTGATTCTGCATGATGCCCAGCTACACAAAAAAAGATGAACGTCACATTTCACGCTTTCACTCCCAGATGTATCAAGCTTTCTGGAACCTAACACTAACCCAGCAGCAAAGCCAATCTTGAAAAGTAAACAAACCCTGATAGAACGTGAATGAAGCATCCTGGAGTCACCTTCCGGCTTCCTTAGCAACAAGCTAAGCAAGCAGAAAGCATGGGTGAGTTTAAACACTCACGTGCATACACGCTTGATGATCACAAATACCTGACGAATAGATGACAATCGTGCTGAGTGACAAAGTACAGACACACTCACTCTGGCTTTGCAAGTACAAAACCAGTTATGCTACTCATGACATTGTGTTCAGTAGAACTTCCCACATAAAGGGCACAGTGAACTGTGTGAAAGTTCCCAGTGCCTGGGGGGGTGGAAAGTGGGGGGAGATTGGCCTAAATATCACCAGAACCATCCAAATTTGGGACCCCTGACAAACGCTAAGCCCCTGAGAAGATGGCCAAAGGAGAATGCTGTTTTACCAAAGCTTAGAACTATGAAAGTACAGTGCGTGTGGATGTCAGCTATGTGGGTCAGGTTGCCTTCTGCGGGCTGGCCACGCTGAGCTGAGGAAGCACAGCCCGACTGAAGGTGCTTCCATCCCCAGGTGCCCAGATGCCTAAACTGCCCACCCCACACCACCTGAGTCACCATCCCTTCTTATTTGCCACTGAAGCATGGAAACCTCTTCGTGATGGCCTAACACTTCTTTTCCATGTGGTATGCAGTAGTTGCATGTGGTACTACTTTTCTTTTTTTTCTTTCTAATTATTATTGAGTGAGGCATATCTTGTGACCACGTAAGAACACACTGACCCAAAGCCAAACATTATAAGTAGTTATAATCCTGCCCATCCAAAGGCCGGAAGTAAGAGTGGGCTAAAAACAAAGTAGGAGGTGTAAAGAGAGGAAGAGAGAAAAAGAGAGAGGGGGGGAAGTTGGATAAAATGATAAAATAACGAAGAAAAGTATTCATTAATGTGTCACGTAGGAAAGAGAAGCTATTTCCTAGGGCTCTGGGGGAGGTGGATTGCCCACACTAAAGATGGAAGTGGATTGAGAAAGCCATACAGAATGCTCTCCACTCCTTCAGAGATTCTGGGGCGGTAGGTCTTACGTGCAGTGTTAAAGCCACAAACAAGTTCTTTTCCTCATAAGTAAATGACGTTGTTTTGTTATGATGATGTGTGGTTCAAGAGGCAAGTCATTATTTTACCTCCACAAATAAGGGGCAGCTCAGAAAAAAAATAAGAATAATAGTGCACCCAACAGGATGATGTTGCTCTGGGCTTGCATTTAGAATTAAATCCTGAAACACGCCCAAGCCTGCCGAATACGGCACTCCTTTCTTCCATGCTCTGCTAACAACACTGCTCACACACAGGCTTTCCACCCTCCTCTTCCAGGCTCTGGAGCTACCTCCAGGTGAAGAAATTGTAAACAGATGCCTGTGGCCAAAAAGCACAAAGTTTTGCTAATGAATTTTTCTGGAATCACACAAATGGAACCCCAGACGGCAGAAATGTATGTTTTATATTTAGCAGCTACAGTCTTTGAAATCTCAGGTCATACATAAATAATTTTGTGATTAAATCCCAATCTGTTTCTTTTAAAGACCCAAAGAGCCAGCTCAATCTCCCATTACAATTCTACCTTTAAAACGTCATTTTCTTTCTCTAACATCTTTTTTAAAGTAGTAATTTGTTTCCTATCATTAAAATCCTGCCACCGGTTGCTATTTCTCTGACATTTAATATATTTTATTTAGAATTCTTATCATGTATAAATAAATGATATCTTTAAATACTATGTGCAAGCATTTTAGTAAGTTTTTACAACTATCAATAGGAAGCACAGATAAGCATTTTAAGACACAGTTTGAAAATTTGGGTGGCCATTAGATAAGCGACAGCTAGCTCTTGGACTGCAAAGGAGAATGAACAGGCACATATAAGCCTTTCTTTTGTGTTTGCTAAAAGAAAATATTAACATTTCATTTGTAATGTCTTTTTATATTAAATTTCCTAGGGTCTTCAGACTTCAGATGCTCAAAAGGCAGAAGAAACAGAAAGATGAGAACAGCTATGAAACAAATGGTAGTGAAAACATATGGTGTCCATCTTATAGGCGTACGGCTCCCTGATACTACTGCCTGCCACTCTCCCTGTGCTCAGAAAAGCTGGAATAGGCCAGGAGGCAATCTGGTGTCTAGTCAGAAGAGTGCTGGAGGCAGGGGGTGCTGACTTAGCCTTTCCTTTCCCTCACAGCTACTCCTAGGAAATCCTACTCTTCTCCTCATAGCATTGCATTAAAACGCGCTTATTAGATGGAGACCAGGCGTCCTAAAATGACAGTTCTCAAAGAGTTATGCCTAAAATTGTTGATCTTTCCTTCTACATTTTTAAAATTCGGTAATTTTAAAATTAAACAAAAATACATTTTAAGTTCACTTATTTATATCTTAAATATTGTATAAACAAGAAGAGAGAGAGAGACTACGTTCATCACCCCAACAGTTTTCTTCATACCTCCTCCCAAGTTAAACCCCTCCATAAGGATTTTTATCACCGTGGATTATTTCTGCCTGTCCGGGAAATAATGTACTGTCTGCATTCGTTCATATCTGGCTTCTTTTGCTCAATATTATGTTTTCAAGACTAATTCACGTTTGTGTGTATATTACTAGCTCTTCCTCCTCATTGCTGAGTAATATTTCATTATGAATATACCACAATGTGCTTACTCATTTTCCTGAATATAGATACTTAGGTTGTTTCTAGATTTTCTCTGATTCTTTTTTTATTTTTTGTATTTTTCTGAAGTGAGAAGCAGGGAGGCAAAGAGACTGACTTGCACATGTGCCCAACTGGGATCCACCTGGCATGCCCACCAGGGGGCGATGCTCTGGCCATCTGAGGCATTGCTCCATTGCAACCGGAGCCATTCTAGCAGCTGAGGTGGAGGCCATGGAGCCGTCCTCAGTGCTCAGGACAACTTTTTTCCAATGGAGCCTTGGCTGCAGGAGGGGAAGAGAGAGACAGAGAGAAAGGAGAGAAAGAAAAGGGTGGAGAAGCAGATGGGTGCTTCTCCTGTATGCCGTGTCTGGGGATCAAACCCAGGATTTCCACACGCTGGGCCAACACTCTACCACTGAGCCAACCAGCCAGGGTTCTCTGATCATTCTTACACAAGCCTTTTTTTTGGTAGAAAATACGTTTTTATATCACTTGAATAAATAACAAGAGTGGGAATCTTGGTGCATAATAAAATGTTTAACTTTTAAGAAGCTGGCAAAGCATTCTTCAAAATAGCTGCAACATTTTCTACTGCCAACAATGTGCATTTAAGTCGGTCCACATTCTTGCCAATTTTTTGTATTGTCAATTTTTTAGCCATTCCAGTGAGTGTGAAATACTATCTCATTATATTTAAATTGTACTTCCCTGATGACTTATGATATTGAATATCTTTCAGGTGATTATTGGCCTCATTCTTATACGAGATGGCTTCATTCCTACATTTTCTTTAGCAAAGTGCCTGTTCAAGTCTTATTCCTATATTTTATTGGTCTTTTTAATTTTTACTGTTGACTTCATATTCTGGTTATGAGTTATTCATAAAATAGAAATGATAACAATACTTTCCCAGTCTATAGCTTGCCTATTCACTTTATTTTCATGAGCAGAAAGTTTTAATTTTGATGGAATCCAAATATTCTTTTAACAGTGGTATTTTTAAAATTCTGTCTAATAAAACTTTGCATACCACAGGGTGGCAAAGATAATTCTTACTTCGTTTCTTCTGGAAGACTTTTTATTCTAGTTTTTATATTTAAGTTCATGTAGGGGAGGCAAAACTTTAGCTCTATTTATGTTTATCTGCCCTCTTAAGACCTCTGGCTAGGTCTGAGAATTAAACTGACATAACACAGACTAACAGAAGCATACATATTTTTAAATGTGTATGTAAAAGACCCAAATAAGTGGAGAGGCCTAAAGAGTTATATACTAGTACGAATAAAAAAAAAGACAATGTAGAAAAGTAAATATCTGGGAAGACCAAGGAAAAATAAGAGTTAGATTAACAAGATCCAATTCTATAGATTTCTCTTGGCTTCAACTCCCCATCTCTGATGATAGGAATATTTCTTCCCTTCTGGTAGAAGGAGGGCACCTTCCACATAGGTACTTTATATGCTGTTTTCAGAGGAAAAAAGGAGATCAGAGTATTTTTCCTTTTATAGTCTTTTTCTTTTCTTTTATTAAGTGAGACACAGGGAGGCCGAGAGACAGACTCCCACATGTGTCCTCACTGGGATCCACCTGAAAAACTCCCTACAAGGTGATGCTCTGTCCATCTAGGACCACTGATCCATTGCTTGGCAAATGAGCTATTTCAATGCCTAAGGCATGACCATGGAACCATTCTCAGTGCCCAGAACCAACTTGCTCAAACCATTCGAGCCATGGCTATAGGATTTGTTTTTATTTGGGTTCTTTCTCTTTTTTCCTTGATGAGTTTGGTTGAAAATTTGTCAATCTTATTTATCTTTTCAAAGGACTGGGTCTTGGTTTCATTGATCTTTTTGGTTTTTTAATACTTTATTTCATTTGTTTCTGCTCTGATCTTTATTATTTTCTTCTTTATATTCACTTTGGGTTTTGTTTGGTGTTCTTTTTCAAGTTCCTTTAAATGTAAAGTTAGATGGTTTAGTTGATATTTTTTTTGTTTCTTGAGATAGGCTTATAGTGCTATGAATTTACCTTTTAGGACTGCTTTTGCAGTATCCCTTAGATTTTGGGTTGTTGTGCTCCTATTTTTATTTGTTTCAAGGTATCTTGATATCTTCCTTAATTTCATTGTTAACCATGCATTGTTTAATAATATTAGGACATACTTTTATGCTTCTTCTCTAAATATTATTTCTGCAAGAAGTATGTCCTTAATTGATATTTAAATACAGAAAATATTAACTATGTTCTGTTATGAAGTGACAGTTTAATACCTAAGCCACTTTCACAGTCATTTTAATCAATTTATCCATTTTTATTTATTTTTGATCCAGTCTTGGAAGAATGTATATTTCTAGGAATTTAGCATTTTCTTCCAGCATCCAGATTTGTTGGCATATAGTTGTATATAATTTTTTTAAATATTGTTTTGTATATCTTTGGTGTCATTGGTTACTTCTCCTCTTTTATTTCTGACTTTATTTATTTGTATCCTCTCTCTTTTTTTCTTTGCTGAGTCTGGTCAAAGTTTTATCAATCTTGTTTATATTTTCAAAAAAACAGTTGTATTGTTTTTAGATTCTGTTTTGTTTATTTCACCTCTAATTTTTATTCTTTTCTTCTCTCTACTGACTTTCAGCTTTATTTTTATTTTTTTCCTAGTTTCAGTAGAAAACTAGGTTGGATTGTTTACTTGATATATTTTTTTAAGTAAGCCTATATTACTATAAATTTCCTTCTTAGGATTGTTGTTGCTGTGTGCCATACATTTTGGAATGATGCATTTTTATTTTCATCTGTCATGTTTTTAGGCTCCATGTATTTCTGGAATTTTCAGTCTATTTTCTTGTAATTGATTTCTACTTTCATACCATGGTGACCAAAGAAGATGCTTGATATGATTTCAATCTTAAATTTATTGAGAGTTATTCTGTGGCCTAATGTAGGCTTTTGTGGGAAATGTCTGTGTGCACTTGAAAAAAAATGTATTTCTGTTGCTTTGGGGGTAAATGCTCTAAAAATATTAATTAAATCCATCTAATCTTGTGTGTCATTAAAGTCTGCTCTTTCCTTGTTGATTTTTTGTTTGGAATATTTATTCATTAATGTTAATAGAGTTTTAAAATCCTTGACTATAACTGTATAACTGTCACTCTCTCCCTTTATGTCCATCAAGATTTATTTGATATATTTAGGTATTCCTATGTTAAGTGCACACATGTTTATAGCCTCTTGTTGGATTGATTACTTCATTAAAATGAACTGTCTTTCTTTGTCTGTTTTGTCTTATATAAGGATTGCTACACAAGTTTTTATTTGTTTCTATTAGCATGAAATATTTTTTTTCCATCCTTTGACTTTTAGTCTGTGTATATATTTCTATCTGAAGTGGGTGTCTTACAGATAACCTATATATGGGCCTTTTTTTTTTATTCATTATGCTACCATATATCTTTTTATTGGATTATTTATTTATAGGGATTATTGATACATTTATTTATAGGAATATTGATTCATTTATTGCCATTTTTATTTTATTTTATTATTTCTTTTTTGGTATTTTTCGGAAATGAGAAGCAGGGAAGCAGACAGACAGACTCCCGCATGCGTTCAACTGGGATTCACCCAGTATGCCCACCAGGGGCAATGCTCTGTCCATCTGGGCCATTGCTTTGATGTAAGCAGAGCCATTCTGGTGGCTGAGGCAGAGGCCATGGAGCCATCATCAATGCCTGGGTCAACTTTGTTCCACTGGAACCTTGGCTGTGAGAGAAAAAGAGAGAGACAGAAAGGAAAGAGAGGGTGGTGGGGGGAGAAGCAGATGGCTGCTTCTCCTGTGTGCCCTGGCTGAGAATTGAACCGGGGACTTCAACATGCCAGGCTGACATTCTACCACTGCACCAACCGGCCAGGGCGCATTTATTGCCATTTTATTATACATATTAATATTTCTCTCTTTAAAAAAATTTTTTTGTAACATTTCTTATAATGCTGGTTTGGTGGTTTTACACTCTTAGATTTTTCTCATGGAAAGCTTTTTTCTCTCCTTTGATTCTAAATAATAGCTTTCCTAGCTAGATTAATCTTGGTCATTGGTCTTACTTTTCATCACTTGGAATACTATGTGCCAATCCCTTCTAGCCTGCCAAGTTTCTGTCAAGAAATCAATTGACAGTCTTACGGGAGCTCCCTTGTACATAACTGTTTTTACTCATGGCTTTTTAGAGTCTCTTTTTATCTTTTACTGTTGGCATTTTAATTATGATGTCTTTTAGTGTGGTCCTCTTTAGGTTCATCTTGTTTGGAACTCTTTGCACTTCCTGGACTTGTACGTCTATTTCCTTCACCAGATTAAAGGAGTTTTCTATCATTGCTTCAGATTGACTTTTCAATTCTTTGTTCTCTCTCTTCTCCTTTTGTTATCTCTATGATGTAAATATTGGGTATCCTTGATATTTACTAGGGGTCTTTAAACTATCCTCATTTATTATGATTATTATTATTGCTGTTCTGATTAGGTGTTTTCCATTATCTTGTATTTTAAATCATTGATTCAGTTCTATGCTTCAGCTAATCTACTGTTGAGTCCCTCTAATGTATCCTTCATTTCAGTTACTTTATCCGTCATTTTTTCCTGGTTCTTTCTCTATGGTTTCTATCCTTTTTTTGAAGCTTCATTTGACTTTTTTAAAATTTCCATGTCTCTAGTTAAAGTTATTATCTATTCACGCATGTAATCCATTCTTTCTATTTACTGTTTGTTGTTATCTTTAAGTCTTTAACTGGTAATTCCAACACCTACAGGAGCTCTGCTTTTGCTCTTATTGACTATGTTCTCTTTTTAACATGAATTTGTTTTCTTCTTTCATTACTTGTGTCATAATTTTTTTTAAAGGACTTTATTCATTTTAGAGAGGAGAGAAGGAGTTGAGAGAGAAGGGGGGAGGAGCAGGAAGCATCAACTTCCATATGTGCCTTGACCGGGTAATCCCAGGGTTTCGAACCAGCAACCTCAGCGTTCCAAGTTGACGCTTTATCCACTGCACCACCACAGGTCAGGCACTTGTGTCATAATTTTTTATTTTATTCTAGACACAGTGTGTAATAGATGAGTAATGAATAAGGTAAAACTTTATTTTCCCAGATAAAAATCAAGCCCTTTACCTATCAGAATGTAAGTTTGATGAACTGGGTCAACCTCACATAATATCAAGCTATATTTAGACATTTTTACTGGTTTAGTTTGATTTAGCTTACTGTTGGTTGCAAACTAATTGTGAACCAGATCAGGGATTTCCCTTTAGTTTGTTTGGCAATCTTAGCACCAGTGATACTCTGGGGATTTATTTGTGATTTTATCCAGTCTTCAGCTTTTTGAACTATGGGGCATCTTTCTGCCTCTATTCCCTCCACTTCTTTTTATTTATATCCTTGTTACTAGATTTTTGATTCATTGGGGAGTTTGTTTTACTTTTCTGCCAGAATTCCTGAATTTTAACCTTAGACCCACCAGTGACTTATTGTATGACTTGGATGAACTTACTAAACTTTTCATCCCATTGATAAAGCAGAATAAGAATCAGTACTCTCATGTATATTCAGGAGTAATAACATTAAAGGGCTAAAATATATATAAGAGGAGCACAATGTGCTTGTTGCAAATGTCCGATTCAACTGAATGTGAAAGTCAAAATTAAATTTGCTATAGAAAATCAAATATATTTTTTAAATTAATCTTTCTCTGTCATTAATATTTTGAAACTAGTAGTGTTTAATTAATTGCAAACTCAGCAAGTATTTACCTTTTTCTACTACAGGTCCATCTCCTTACAAATAAAAAATCAGTAAATCAGTCTGTTATTAGAAGAGACAGTGGAAACACCTAATCAAATTTAAAACTATATGGACTCCTGAAAAAAATTATTATTTGTAATTTTCTAGTGACCTCCAGAACTTAAGACAATATATTTTAATGCTGAAAGACACACAACATGGATACCCACAACCTGCTGCATAAAAGAAAGAGAAAAGGGAGATCACTATGAAGCTGATATTCAGTATTACTTTATCAGCCATCTGAAAAGGCTTCTCATTGATTACTGTAGGATTATAGGCATGTAGAATAGCTCAGAGAATTTCTGAGCTCTCTGTCTGTAACTGTGGTTTAAAATAAGAAGTTTGCATTATTAAAATTATCCCATATCCACTGCCAAAGAGTACATGATCCAGTGGCTAATGTGTAATGATACTATTTCTGAAAACTGTGTTGTAATTAGATGTCAGAGTCTTGCATATATTTTAAACAACTAGGCACTGAAATCACTTCAGGTCACTGATAGAAAGTTATTGGTCAATGATCCCATTAAGCAGTGAAGGGATGTTCTGTATTCAAAATGATTTCATCTTCTCTAAGGATAAAACCACCACATAATCCCAAAGGATGTTTCCTTATTTTCATATGAACTCCATTAAAAATTAATATCTCAACTAATTATAATAAACTATAAGTAAATTTCATATTTCTTGTGGTTAAACTTTATTATAATGAGAACAGCACTAGAAAAAATATCCTAAAATAGCTGAGTAGAAGGTCAAAATAAATTGAAAGAACATATTTGTCTTATTGTCTCACAACACAACCTAAGAAAATATTTGTGCTTCAAGATTGCTTGTGAGATACAATGCCCTGTACACAGATTTGTAAAGTCCTGTACCGAAGGCCAAATAAACACTTGAAGTGTTTCTCTTAAGTTTGGGACAATAATTTCACTTTTGTAAGTTCTTTTAATATGGATGATTTCTTATAAGATAGACTAAGCATACACGTATCTTCGCTCTCACTCGAAATCACACAAAATAGAAAAGCAGAAATAGTTTCAAAATTATTAAAAGTATTTTTAAAGTATAAAAAGTGGAATCAATATGCCACAAATTTTTGAAATAGCTGAGATATAGGGAGCATATACAATCAGACCCTCAGCCAAACAAAACTGGGAGACTAAAAAGGCTCTCCCACATAGGAGAAAACTGCTGTGGGGTTAAGAGCCGTGAAAGCCTCTAAACCCAGAGTCAATAATTCCAAGAATTAATGGACAAGCTTGAACATTTAGAAGTAGATTTAATAGTAGAGCTTCATTTGAAGCAACCAGCTAGTCAGTTTCTTCCCTTCTTGCTCTTTTGTACTATGTGGGCTTTAACAAGTGGCTAAAGAAAAATATTAGGGTTTGGAGAAGCTTTGTAGTGGTACTGATTACTAGGAGTAATAGGAAATCTTATATTTGGAAGTCAAGTTTCTGTTCCACATGTTTCCTGCATACACTGAGGCAGGGTAGAGAAGTATAGCAGGCACACAAACGGTGATTCTCAAAGTCAGAGCTAAAGGCAACCAAGAAGCACTAAACCATTTAAGAAAGTCAATAATATAGAAGTCAGGCAATAACAAAAAGAAGAATAAAGCTCCCAGGAAAGAGTTAATAAAGTTAACAGAAGACTTAGAATAAGTATAAATATAGTTAGAAAGATTTGGAAAACCATTCTTCTTAGAATAAAAACTAAGCATAAGTGAAATTTTCAATAGGTACACAATAATAGCAGTAATACATACTACATAATGAAATAATAAGTTCAAAATTCAAGCTGAAATAGTCTTACATGTAGCAAACCATATAGACATAAGAGAAAAAATGTTCAGAGTTAAGTGATATGAAGACTTCATCCAGAAATTACAACATCTGATTTACAAAATGAGAGAAAAAAGAAAATGGAAAGACATACACAGTTTGGCCCTTGAAAAACAAAGGTTTGAATTGTGTGGGCCTACTTATATGTGGATTATCTTCAACAAGTATGTGTAGTATTATAAATATAATTTTTCTTCCATATAATTATCTTAATAACATCTTCTTTTCTCTAGCTTACTTTATTGTAAGAGTACCATATATAACACAGAGATACAAAATATATGTTAATTGACGTTATTTATAGAATTCCAGTTAACAGTAGGTTATTCGTAGTTAAGTTTTAGAGATATCAAAAGTTATACACAGATTTTTGATTGTGTAGGATGGGGGGAATGTTCAGGTCCCTAACCGCTTTGTTCTTTAAGGGTCAACTGTACAATCAAATAAATACTAACAAACAAATTCTCAGGTCTGAAGGAAGCATGAATCTCCAAATCAAAATTGTCAACCTAGACTTAGAAAGAGCTAAAGCCACATGCATCGCTGTAAAATTTCAGAATTTCATTGGATAAAATCCTAAGAATTTTTAGAGAAAAACAAAACAGGTAAAAAAAAAATGAAATCAGGAAAATCAACCTGCTAGAAGTTTAACGTCTCATGAGGCTAATTCAGTAAACATTATTATGTTCCAAATTTAAGAAGGGAATTACTTTCATTCTATAATCTATACTCAGCCAAAGTGACATTGATGTAAAAATAATAGAAATATACACTCAAAAAATCAAAGCCCATGAGAGTTTACCAAGCTAAGCAACCTCCAAAAGAATTTGTCAAAAATATGTAACAACAAATAAGTGATCCACCCCAAAAAAGGACACGATGGGGTTTCAACTACAGAAAGAGGAGTAGCAAATTTATGGAAACAAATAATCATTGGTGTGCAATGAGTGCAAAATCCAAAACACAATAAACAGAAGAAGTTGAATGTGAGATTAGGCTCCTATGCTTTTAGGAGAGCAGATGCAGATTTTATTCTTACTAAATACCAATATAAAATATAAAGTTTAAAAAGTGTGGTAAAGTTTAAAGAGTAAGCATTAGAAGAAGAGGCTCTATAGCTTCTCAACACAATGTAAAAATAAATGGATCTTAGAAAAGAAACTGATTTGATAGCATCATACTTTCTCGTTCCTCTTGTACCTTTGAGGTTGATGCCAAATGCAGTTATTTTCTGCCAAGAAGGCACTACCTTTACTGAAATGTTTTCCAGCTATTTGTCAATTAGTATATTATTTTACAATATATGCTACATCGTGTCACAGTGCCAAGAATTCCCTGACAACTTACAATTCTCTGAAGCTAAAGACTATTAGATCTACCCAGGACAAGCTGCCATGTGTCCTCAGCTTTTTTCAAGCTGCAGTGCACTTGGAAAAAATCTCTACAATTTCCCATTCCAGTCATTACTGGGGTACTGGGCTCAAGCACAACCTTCTGGAATTTGCAAACATCTGATTCATGCATTCTGGTACACACTCCAATCTGAAAAACATCCCATGGTTTTGGTAGATGAGGAGTGAATCCTGATATGTAAAAACTAGTCTTCCCTTACGTAATTTAGACACAGAAAAATAAGTTCAGAAAAGAAAAAAATCACAAGTAATTTTATTAGCACCGCATCATAAAAAATGCAGCCTTAAAAAAAAAACAAAACTAAACTAAATTGTGTCTCTTCACTTTCTTCACTTGGTTGAATGAAAGATCCAAGGAACGTGGGGTAAGAACGGACTTGAAGGAAAAACTAGATCCCAGAGGTACCCAGAGCTATTGTTTATTTCAGGACTTGTACCTGGGGTTTTTGTTGACATAATGACAAACTGCAAAGTGTTTTTAATAGGTTTTGGAAATGGTTGCTGTTTCATAGATGTGTGCTTTTGAAGTTATCATCAGACTATTCTTGATTTTAATAAACGTAGCTGATAGTTAAATGAATAGTCACAGATATCATTCATACATGCAATGCAAATGACAAAATTATCTGTTCCAATTTCTCTATAATTTGCATCATTTTAAACACAATCATGTGAAGTAAAAAAAAAATGGAAGCTCCCCAGTCAATGTAATCTAATAAAACTAAGAAATCAGCAGTGACTTGCTAGTTATGTATGTGTTAATGAAATCTACCCAACATTTAGGCCGCATAAGGACTTAAAATTACTTAAATAAGACAGAGAAATGTTTACAAGAATGAGCAAACACCCGGCTTTGTCAAGAAGCACACAGAAACTCCCTGAGACAGGAGATTCTTCATGTATTGAGTTCTGGCTTTGGAAAGAAGAGGTAAGACTAGAAACAGTTATTGACACTCTGGCAAGTCCCTCCTTATCCGCCAAACAATGACTCTCCCAACAATAGCGAAGGATTTCCCCCCAAGACAAGAGCATATACATAGGTAGGTACCGTAGGTAGCGGTGAGGTCTAATCCGCCCGGGTGACGTCGGAAATTGGGCGTGTACTTTCTGTCTGAGAACAACAGGGACTGGGAGACCCCGCGGCACGCCCCATACAACAGCAAACTTGGGGACTTCTTGCCGTGTACAGAAGGAACACAAACCCTCGGTTCAGTAGCACCACATTAAATTCTTGGCAGAGCTTGGTGCTTTGGTTTTTTGGGGTGGGTGGCGTGTTTGTTTGTTTTTAATAAAGCAGAAAAGTTATGTAAGTCCTACTAACTTTTTGGAGTAGACCAGTAGTGCACAGTAAATGTTAACCTTTAAACAGCTGTCTGATGGAAAGGTTAGATGTTTAAACTGAGAAAAAAAAGAATGCTTTTGGGAACCTCTATTTTGGAGGGCTTTGTTTTGTCTCAAACGCTAGATGGGCCATGCGTGTGCGTGCACACACACGTTACAGTGTTGACTCATTAGCACCTATTTGCAGCCTCAATGTATATTGCACAAGTCTGGGTGATGACTCTAAAAATAGCAATTACTTGCATTTTCTTATGTGCCAGACATCCTTCTGAGTGACTTAGATACAGTAACATGATCTTCACAACAACTCTATTATGACTCCATTTGTGTGTGTGTGTGTGCGTGTGTGTGCACAATAAAACAGCGGCTCAGAGAGATTAAGTCACTTATTCAAGTTCACACAACTCGGAGGGGGAAAGCCACACCTTGGACTCAGAAGGTGGCCTCCAGGGTCCGTGGTCTCACCACCGTACTACCCTCTCCTTTGCGAAGCTCCTTGTCAGCAAACCGTGAAATGGCAAAACATGGCCATCCTGATTTTGCTGTCTAAGCAGTGAACAGGAATTCAGACCCGGCGTTTCCCATTGTGGGAACCACTTCAGAGCCCCAACAGTGGCCGTAGTGAGCATCTGCACCTTGTCATGAGACAGGGAGGGGACAGACCAGCAGCACTGTTGTATTGGGACCAAATTCCCATCCTTGACACCAGGTTGCACCACTCAAGCAGGTTCTCCAAATAAAGTGGGTCAGTTCCAAGATTCATGTATGTTCTTATATAGACATTTGACCTAATACTTAAAATCATATCTGTCCTACTGGAATGTTAATTAATTAGCTTAAGAGATTGCTCACATCCCTCCCCCACTTCTTATCTTCTCTTCCTGATCAGCATTCTGCAACTTTATGGTTGAGTGTGGAGAATGAGAGTTGAATACACCTGGCTTCTCTCCCTGGCTTTGCTAGTTCACACCTACGTCAAGGCATTTACCCATTTTCCGCGGTGCCTTTTTCCTCTGTAAGGGGTAAGGATTTTCTCCAGCTCTCAGACTCTGCTATTCTAGCTCACTGCGTCCAGTGTGGACATGTTCACAGACTCCGTGAACAGTCTTAGAGAGTAAGAAAAACTTCTCGAGAACAGAGGCTTTGTTCATCTTAGTCACCACTGCACATGCAGAACTTAGAAGTTACTAAGTGGTCTTTATCAAACGCTTGTTGAATATTTGGAAATGTAAAAATATTTCATATATGTAATAAACCAAACCCCAAACCAAATGGAAAGAAAGAAACCCTGCATTTTGGGTCAGTAAACAGGGACAAGCCAGGAATAGTTAATTCGCAATGTATGCATCTTATGAAAAAAAACTCTGATGGGGTTCAGGACATGCCACCATAAAATATGGCATCTGGGCATACTGACTATCTTAAGCTGAGGGAATTTCAGAAAATGGCAGAAGCAGGAAGGTTACTCTGACCGTCCACTTGCTCTTCTTCTCTGAAATGGTCGTAAAACTCCCCTGTGACAGGTACCCTCCCTGGACCAGAAGGAAGGAGAACATTCCTATCACCTGGGACAGGAATTAGGGGGTCAACAAAACTATACAAACAAGCTATGTTAAACCCTTATCTTCCCAGTTACTACTACTAGTCCAAACCTCTCTGTCTTACCAACTTAAATGTATTGTTTCTGAGTCTAAAAATTATTAAAGCTTCTCCCTCTGGTCACTTCTTTGGGTCTTCATTCCATTGTAAAGTTTTTAATGTATGTGTAAAATTTCAGTAAAATTGGTATGCTTCTCTCCTGTTAATGTCTTTGTCGTTTTAATTTTCAGACACAGTCAGGGACCCAAAAGGGTCAAGGAAAACTTTTCTTCCCCTACAAATGTAATAACAAGCCCCTTTTCTCTTATACTTACCTTCAAAAAAAAAAAAACATTGCAAATACCTTTGCTTCTCCTGAAGTTTCAATTAGTATAGCTTGAGAGTTGCCAATATATCTCATACACATAAAAAAACAGTCTGGTTAAGTTCCTGTATTTAATCTTAGAGCTCAAGTTCACAAAATGCAATGAAAAAGTACGTAAAATGCTATCTAGATTTATGCATTGTCTTTTCAACAAGCATTCTTGTCTCACCAGTATCTACACCTTGAGACACCTCACCCAGCTTGATTTGATTTGCCAACAGTTAACTTAGACACGTGTACAGCCACCCCCCCACACACACACACTTAGCATTATAATGATCTTAGAGGCTCCAAATGGCCAACGATGGAATAATAAAATTTTTAAAGTGTTCTGCAAACTCTCTAGGTCAAATGTAAACAAACACCACCTACTTTGGGGCAGATATTTTAAACTCAAAATTATGAACTTGAGTTAATTTTCTGTTCACAAATTTTGTCCAAAAAAAAATGCTATTGCCACTTAAAGTTTTATTTAGGTTCAGTCAAATTAATTTTAGAAGACTAGCAAAAAAAGAACAATGTACTTTTGTACTGTTATATTTATTATGAACTGTTCATAAACGAAGTCTTACATGAGGAGAGGTCTTCCATCTACTCTTGAGGGAACTTTGTAAGGATTGAAAAGGAATGATGGAATGACTCTTCACACTCAGTAAACTTTAGTTTGAATATAAGATATTGCCTTCTGTGTCACCTGGTAGATGAAACGTTTTTCAGTAATTGAATGTTAATATTCTATGCAGTTGACTTAGATTAAAAACTAGATTTTTATAGTTAGTGCTGCTTATTTTGCTGTTAATGTATATTTACTACCCTTAATTGATAAGGCTTGATAATTTTCATTCAAATCCACTCGTAAATCTCATCTCTGCATTTAATATATATTCAGAAGAAAAAGAAAATATATCTGACTTGCATTCTTGTTGCTACCGTCCTAATGCAAGCAAGGATCTTTTCTTCGTTGGATAACCATAATGACCTCCTAACCCTTGTGTCTGTTTCTACCCTGGCTTTATACCTTATATCGACTTTCAACAGAGCAGGTTAGGGTTAGGTAATCTTGTCAACTGTAAGTCAGGTCATGTTATAACTCTGCTCAAAACCTTTCAATGGCTACTCATTTAAAGGCCAAGTCCTTTAAATGCCCACAGGGTTCAGCACCATCCCCGCACACACTTATACCTACAGCCCCTCTTCCCTTGCTCACTTCCCTTCATCCACACTTGGTCTCCTTGAGGCTCCTCACGCAGACAGGGCTTACCCCTGCCTGGGAATCTTTGCTCTGGCCACACCCAATGTTTCAATTGCTCTTCCGCCAGATAACCACATAACTAAATATCTCCTTTAAGAATCTGTTCAAATGGCATTTTGTCAAACTCCTACTATCCCATATGCAACCACATCTGACCCCCAAATCTGAACTTCCTAATCTATATATCCCAATTTTTTTCTTTATAAATTTAGCATTTTCTAATATTGTCTACAATTTACTTATTTATTATGGCTATTGTTTATTTTCTGTTTCATTTTCCCTATTGGAATGTAAACTCTGTAAGGATGGGAACTTTCATGTTTTATTTACTTACGTATTTTATGCACTATTCCTGGGATATTACAGGTACATCATAGATATTTATTGAATATATGATTGAATTTGAAAATCGTTTTTATTTCACTATTTTTAAAATTGATTTCAGAGAAAGACGAAAGGATAGAAAAAGAGAAAGAGTGAGAGAAACATTCATATGCTGTTCCACTTATTTGTGCACTCATTGGTTGATTCTTGTAACCCTGGATCAAACCCACAACCTTGTAGTATCAGGACAAAGCTCTAACTAGTTGAGCTACCCAGCCAGGGCTGAATCTGAAAATCTAACCATTAGTTAAGCCTGACCTGTGGTAGCACAGTGGATAAAGCATCGACCTGGGAACACTGAGGTCGCCAGTTCAAAACCCTGCACTGGTCTGGTCAAGGCACATATGGGAGTTGATGCTTCTAGCTCCTCCCCCCTTTCTCTCTCTCTCTCTCTCTCTCTCTCTCTCTCTCTCTCTCTCTGTGTGTCTCCTCTCTAAAATAAATAAATAAAAAGAAATTTAAAAAAATCTAACCATTAGTTAAATAAAATATTATCACAAAACCAAACTCTAAAGTAAAGTTGAGGTCATTGGCTTTGTCACTTAAAATGTCCAGAGCTTTGTATCCCTGAGACGGCCTAGGCCTTTTCCTCAACTTGGTTGCCTTGCAGTGACAGTATGGCTGCTGCTCTGTTAGACTTCTTATCTGTGGTTAAGGCAACAACAATGAAAAAAGGTGAAAGGACAGTTCTACCCAAGAACACAGAAGCTTTCTTTCCCTCAATCTTCTCTCTAAACCGCCCCGGCCAGACCTAGGTCATAGGTCAATTTCCGCAGTAGGGAGTCTGAGAAAGGAGAACAGGACTTCCATGATTGATTTTGACCAATTAAGAATCACCAGCCTTAGCCAAGAACATAGTCAGGGAACCCATTCAGTCCTATCTGAGGAGAAAGGATATTGGGAAAGCAATTAAGAGGCCGACACAGTGATGCTCTCGTGAAACTTGCAACCTGCTTGCTGAGCCTAGAGTAACATAGAAAGACAATAAAACTATAGAAGAGAAGACAGGATGTGTTTGTTTCATGGAAGTGTAGAGAAGGGAAACAATTCACAGGAGCTGGCGAGGTAGTAAAGGTGTGATAGAAGAGGTAGTTCTCGAGTGTGTCTTTGGATAGGAGAGGCCGAATCAGAAAGACAGAAGGCTGAGGGTGGGGATGGGGAGTAGACTGTGGGTAAAGGGCAGAATGGTAACTCCTTCCTATACTCTGATAATATACCGTGTTTCCCCATGTAGAAGATGCTCCCATGTAGAAGATGAACCTTAATTTGGGGGCCTTAAATTTGGAAAAATGTATTACAAAAAGTTATTAAGCTCAAGTTTTTATTCATCATAAAATTCATACAACTCCTCATCACTGTCAAAACTCCCATCCATGAGCTTGTCTTCATCTGTGTCTGATGACGAATCACTGTCTTCAACAATGAGTGCAAAAACAAGTGCAAAAAAGCGAGAAATGAAAATAAAAGAAACTACAATGTATAAGACGCATCCGGTTTTTAGACCCCCCAAATTTTTTCTATTAGTTTATTTATTTTTATAAATTTTAATGGGGTGACATTGATAAATCACTGCACATATGTTCAGAGAAAATATTTCCAGGTTATTTTGACATTTGATTATATTGCGTACCCATCACCCAAAGTCAAATTGTCCTCCGTCCCCTTCTATCTGGTTTTATTGGTGCTCCTCCCCTCTCCTTACCCCCTTCCAAACCTTCCCCTCCCCCCGGGTAGTCAGTACACTCCTGTCCCTGTCTCTGAGTCTCATTTTTATGTCCCATCTATGTATGGACTCATAGAGTCCTTAGTTTTTTCTGATTTACTTACTTCACTCAGTATAATGCTATCAAGATCCATCCATGTTGTTACAAATGATCCAATGTCATCATTTCTTATGGCTGAGTAGTATTCCATAATATGTATGTACCAGAGCTTTTTAATCCACTCGTCCTCTGACGGACACTTTACTTGGCTGTTTCCAGATCTTCACTATTGTGAACAATGCTGCTACGAACAAGGGGGCGCATTTCTTCTTTTTGAACAGTGCTATGGTGTTCTTAGGGTATATTCCTATAAGTGGGATAGCTGGGTCAAAAGGCATTACGATCTTTAATTTTTTGAGGAATCTCCATACTGTTTTCCACAGTGGCTGCACCAGTCTGCATTCCCACCAGCAGTGCAGGAGGGTTCCCTTTTCTCCACATCCTCGCCAGCACTTATTCTGTGTTGTTTTGCTGATGAGCGCCATTCTGACTGGTGTGAGGTGATATCTCATTGTGGTTTTAATTTGCATTTCTCTAGTGATTAGTGATGTTGAGCATTTTTTCATATGCCTATTGGCCATCTGTATGTCCTATTTGGAGAAATTTCTATTCATTTCTTTTGCCCATTTTTTGATTGGATTGTTTGTCTTCACGGTGTTGAGTTTTAAAAGTTCTTTATAAATTTTGGTTATTAACCCTTATCAGATGTGCTGTCGAATATGTTCTCCCATTGAGTGGTTTGTCTTTTTATTCTGTTCTTATTGTCTTTAGCTGTGCAAAAACTTTTTAGTTTGATATAGTCCCATTTGCTTATCCTGCCTTTTATTTCACTTGCCTGTGGAGATAAATCAGCAAATATATTGCTGCGACAGATGTCGGAGAGCTTACTGCCTATGTTTTCTTCTAAGATGCTTATGGTTTCACGGCTTACATTTAAGTCTTTTATGCATTTTGAGTTTGTTTTTGTGAATGGTGTAAGTTGATCGTTTAGTTTCATTTTTTGCATGTAGATGTCCAATTTTCCCAACACCATTTGTTAAAGAGGCTGTCTTTACTCCATTGTATGTTCTTTCCTCCTTTGTCAAATATCAGTTGTCCATAAAGCTGTGGGTTTATTTCTGGGTTCTCTGTTCTATTCCATTGATCTATGTGCCTGTTCTTATACAGTACCAGGCTGTCTTGAATACAATGGCCTTGTAGTATACTTTGATATCTGGAAGAGTGATACCTCCTGCTTTATTTTTTCTTTTTAAGATTGCTGAAGCTATTCGTGTTCTTTTTTGGTTCCATATAAATTTTTGGAATATGTGTTCTATATCTTTGAAGTATGTCATTAGTATTTTAATTGGTATTGCATTGAATTTATAAATTGCTTTGGGTAATATAGACATTTTAATGATGTTTATTCTTCCTAACCATGAGCACGGTATATGCTTCCAGTTGTTTGTATCTTCCTTGATTTCTTTTATCAATGTTTTATAATTTTCCGAGTACAAGTTCTTAAACCCCTTGGTTAAATTTACTCCTAGGTACCTTATTATTTTGGTTGCAATAGTGAAGAGGATTGTTTCCTTAATTTCTTTTGCTGACAGTTCATTGTGGGTATATAAAATGCCTCTGATTTCTGAGTATTATTTTATATCCTGCCACCTTGCTGAATTAATTTATTAGGTCCAGTAGTGTTTTGACTGAGACTTTAGGGTTTTCTATATACAATATCATATCATCTGCAAATAGTGACAGTTTTACTTCTTCTTTTCCAATTTGGATACCTTTTATTTCTTCTTCTTGTCTGATTGCTGTGGCTAAGACTTCCAGAACTATGTTGAATAAGAGTGGTGAAAGGGGGCACCCCTGCCTGGTTCCTGATCTTAAGAGGATTGCTTTTAATTTTTGTCCATTTAGTATGATGTTTGCTGTGGGTTTGTCATAGATGGCCTTTATCATGTTAAGGTGTGTTCCCTGTATTTGCACTTTACTGAGAGTTTTGATCATGAATGGATGCTGGATTTTATCAAATGCTTTTTCTGCATCTATTGAAATTATCATGTGGTTTTTGTCCTTCCTTTTGTTTATGTGATGAATCACATTGATTGATTTGCGAATATTGAACCAGCCTTGCCTCTCCAGAATAAATCCCACTTGATCATGGTGTATGATATTTTTCATATATTGCTGGATCCGGTTGGCTAATATTTTGTTGAGAATTTTAGCATCTAAATTCATCAGGGATATTGGCCTATAATTTTCTTTCTTTGTGTTGTCTTTTCCTGGTTTCGGCATCAGAATTATGCTCGCCTCATAAAAGGAGTTTGAAAATCTTCCTTCCTCTTGAATTTTTTGAAATAGCTTGAGAAGGATAGGAGTTAGTTTTTCGAATTTTTGGTAGAATGCACTTGTGAAGCCATCAGGCCCAGAACTTTTCTTTGTTGCGAGTTTTTTGATAACTGTTTCAATCTCATTTGTTGTAATTGGTCTGTCTAGGTGTTCTGATTCTTCCAGATTGATTTTTGGAAGATTATATGTTTCAAGAAATTTGTCCATTTCATGTAAGTCGTCTAATTCTTTGGCAGCCCTTTCTGCATTTTTGCTTTTCCTACCAGTCTCAATGTTGCTTCTTCAGTGTTCCCCAGTTGAAGAGTCCTCTTAGTTTAGTTCAGTGTTGGTTTATCCAGATGATGGTTCTTAAAGTCAAGTTATAATCCACTTTGGTTCTGGGAGTTGGAAGTTGGTACATCTGCCTGCTCCATCGCCATCTTGCCCTCCTCTGGACCCCAAATTTTTGAGAAAGGGTGCGTCTTATACATGGGTAAGTACAGTACAAACTGATCCATTATATAGTCAAGTAAAATTATGGCAATGTTTCATATCAGCCTTTAGGAACTTACATTACACAGAATACAAGACATATATCACCTAGTATTTCCTGATTTTGTGGCTTTTAGGACACAGTTAAATACCTGTGATCTAATTCAGTGTTTTTATTATGAAAACCAAAATTAACTTTAGACTTTACTAAAAACTTAAAAAGCATTTATTTTTAAAAAAACAAAAACAAAAATGGTGCAGCCCAAGAAACACAGATTCAGGTAACAAATTAACACAAAGGGGAAGCTGCCTTTTATAGACAGCGTTCCTGCCCAGGTTCTCAATTTGGTCCATTTTATGTAAATAAGGTATCCAATCTGTCCAGCTCTGATTGGACAGAGCGAGTCTTAGTCTGTTGACAGAAAGACAAAACCAGAGTTTTCCTGCAGTGGTTGCCTCCAAGGCTTAAATAAGTGGGACATAGTACAGGAAGCCGAGAGTTCAAGGTGAGCTTTTTCCCCTTATACAGAACCTGTGAGGAGCCCATGTCAGCACATGGCCTTGAGACTACTCTTGTGTATAAAATGCAGGCCTTTGGTTGACTCCAGGGTGTCCATTTCAGCAGATAAATCCTTTCTTAGGTTTGCCATCAAAAGAATCTTTCTTTTTGGGATTCACAATTATAATAAGGAAACGGAGGCCCAGACATGTTAATTGATAACTTTCTAAGGTTATATGGCAGCTTTAATGGCCAAAACAGGACTGGAACCAAGATCTTTTCATTATACAAAATGTTTCCCAAATTTTATTTTAGCATGAATATCTTCCTTTGGGGGTAAAAACACACAAAAGAGCAATTTGTTATTGTCAAATAACAAGATCTTATTATGTTCATCTTGTCCTTGTTCTTTTCAACCCTAGCTGAGTTGCTAGTAAATCATCAAAGTTTGTTCAAGATTTGGATCCGCCATAGTGAAGAAGAGAGTCTAGACAGGTATCGAGAAAAATCAGGGGGAAATTAAATAAAAAAAGGTCAGCGTTTACACAACTGAGTACAACTTCCACTGTTACTGGGTGGTCGGAAGTTAGTCATGAGCAGAGTAGGAATGATATGTCAGGCACAAAGGGTCCCCAGGGCAGAAAGCCCTGATGCCCAGCAACCAGCAACTGGGAAATGAGGGACCTTGCCCCGAGGTGACCTTTCCGTCCCTTGGCATATTGTTGGGTATGCGAGTTAGACCCCCTGACTTTTCATATCGCTTGGTCATGTGGTTTGGACCCTCCCCCTGACCTTTCCTCCTCTGGCAGGCTGCTAGACATGTGGGTTAGATCCCCTTTGAGGGGAACTAAACATGGGAGCCAGAGAATCGCCTTTAGGGCCCCAGGACAGTGAGGTTCTGATCTGCAGCAAACACATTGTGGCCTCGGTGGTGTGCCAGCTGCAGGCCCAGAGAAGCAGCAAGAGCAGAAGAAAGGATGGTCCTGAGGACCTCAGGGCCCGCTGCACTGAAGAACGACCCCTGCCCTGGCACTAACTAAGCCCTGGAGACCAGGACTCTGGGGGTGGGGGGAATATTCTATTGAGGTCCTACTCTGGGACATCTCCTAACAGCCCCACCAATAAAAGCCCTAGGGCCCTGGCCAGCTAGATCAGTTAGTTCCTCCCCATATGCAAAGGTTGCCAGTTTGATCCTCCTCAGTTAGGCAATCAATGTACAGAAACAGATAGATGTCCTCTCTCCCTAAAAGTACCCTTAGGTCAGAGGACTCAGGGAGGCTCTCTCTAAGGAGTCATCCATGCTTTGCTCCACCCCTCCCCCAGGCACTGTCCCTTGTCTCTCTCCCTCTTTCTCTCTCTCTCATTCTCCTAAGCTCCAAGGGCTCCCCCTTTTGCCTCTGTAACTTGCTCCCTGAGCCCATTTCTTCTATAGCTCTTCCTCTACCTCTGTGACTTTCCAGATAAATGTTTGCTTGTATTTGAGTGTTTTCTCTGAGTCCTTCCTTAGCCAGCACTCAAGTACTGAGGTTGCTGAACTGAGGTCCGCTCCGACTCCATTGGGCTGACCCCTGGTGCTGTTCTGCTGCCAACAGCTGGGCAGCGGTTACAGTTAACGCTTCGTATCCCAGAAAAAAATAGTCAATGATCAAAAGGGCTTCGCTTCCCAGCTGCAGATCGGTAAGATTTTTCTAACATTTAAAACTCAGGACGTTGACTAGAATTCACCAGATATTATGGAACGTCGCCGTTCCTTCACGGACACTGACCCCGTTCTTCCTTATTCAGCTATTCACGCAACTGGACTCCCTGAAGAGAACTGGCCCGTGAATAGTTAAACAGCTCTTGTCAGAGAAGGAGTGAGGCTGCCATAATTAGGCTGGGGAGCTCCACTGGTACAGTCGGAAAACAAACGTTCAGAACCCTGAGCCTCATTTCCCATGCAGCACGCCAGCCCCCAGCAGGTCTGTTACCAACCAGTCTCTGTAAGCTCGTGCTGTTGGTGCAGGAGACATAGAAAGTGCGTTTTGAACTTCCCAAATGAAATTAGTACTAAGCAACCGGGGAGGGGAGGACGGAGGAGCCCTACGTCTGGAGCAATCAGACATAAAGCCAAACCCCATTTGCCTTCCTGACATCTGGCAAGGGATGCACTTTGGAACCCATAATGACCTGCTTATCCGTATCTAGTGTCAAGTGCTATCAGGTTTCCGGTCGCTGAACATGTAGCAAAGCACAGGGAAAGAAGGGCTGAGGTATGGGGGGAAACGAACATATCTCCAATTACATCCTGAAATGTCAGTCTTTTCCAAACAAATGGAAACACTTAGATGCATCTGAATCATTCATTTCAAAAACCCAACAGAGCCCTTCCGGGGCAAGCAGGATGCGTTCAAGCACCAATAGGTCCTGCATTGCTCAACTGGTTGTCTAAACTGAGCTGACACAAGGAACCGGACTTGCTTCCTTTCACCTACAGGAGTTCAAGGGTCCCTCTCCTCACAGTGCCAGAGAACCACCAGAGAACCGCAGCGGAAGGGCCCGAGAAATCCTGCTGGAGGGGAAGCACCCACAGCTGCAAGTTCTGAGCTAGAACCACGAATTTACTGGTATTTATATACAGAATTATATAATTTTCAGGTTGAGCCAATCATCCATCGGCGACTAACTTCACCTTTGACTGTAGCTCACCATCACACTGCTGATAAGCCGGGAAGGTCTTGGCATGCTCGGGGAGGAGTAAGAGAGTTCGATGTACCTGGGAAATAGAATGCAGAGGAAAGGACGAAGGGGAAGGGATAAGGAGGGACCAGGGAGCTGGAGGAAGCAGACCAGTAAGTTAGGTCCCTGTCCAAACTGATTTCCCACTTCCTGGTTTCTCTGCCCAAAGTCATGAGGGTTCCGCCTACCACTCTTCTGAACTTACCTTTGTCAAAGTCCCCAAAGACCTTCTTAGGACGGAATACAAGCGTCACTGTTAGCGCTCATTGAACTTATCATCGAGGCCAGTAGTGTACCAAAAGCTGGGCAGAGAGAGTAGAGTCCATCTTGCGTTCAGTCAATAAGGGGCTACGTTTTATGTAAAGAACTTACTAGCAATAATAAAAACTTACAAAATTTGCTCATTTTTTTATTATTGCAATATCCCACCAGCAGTTTCAAACATTGTATGTATATACTATAAACATTGTAAGTATAAACAATTTTGTTGTTGATCTAAGTTTTATGCAATTGCTCTAGTTATTGTTGCATTTTAAGAAAATATTATTGTTATATAAGTATAGTATAGTATGTTACACATATATGTGAATGAAAAATTCAAGCACACTTTTATTATTTATACTTTAACAAATATTCTAGCTGAAAGTGAATTTTAGGAGTCTGTGGCTATGCAGGTCACCCCAGACCCAGAGGAATCACATACATGTATTCATTTCCAGAGTAGAGTAGACACATAATCATTCAGAATCACTCAGGCTTGCTTTGAGCATGGTTTGTGTCTCCAACACTATGGTACATATATTTCTACATTTATCAGTAGATTCAAAATCAACATGACAACACAAAGGTTGTAAAGACAAAGAAACAGAAAATGATTTATTTTAATTCTGTCATTTCATGTTGCCATATGTGAGGTGTTTTTATTTGTACTTAAAATTGGGAACAGCAAAACAGAGGAGACCCATGAGATGTTATTTGTCTGGTAAATACATATGATAATCTGAACAGAAAATATTTTATTGAGTTTAAATACTATCTTTAAAGCTGAAAATCATTCTTTTAAAATTAAAGAACAAATCACAAAAATGAAGATAGTTATTGATTCTTACATAGTAATGACTGAAAATTAATTTCATTCTATGGAGGAGGGATTCGCCCTGTGTATTAAATCCACTGGATACTGATCAAGGCTGCATTCAGCATTTGTGAGTACACCATCCTTCCTCAAGCACTCTTTTTGTTGTTGTTGTTCTTTTGTTTTTGTTTTAAGTGAGAGGAGGGAAGATAGGGATCCACAGGACAACCCTGTTTGGGCCAATGCTTGAATCAACAGAGCTATCCTCAGAGCCTGAGGCTAATGTTCAGACCAATCGAGCCACTGACTATAAGAGGGGAAGAGAGAAAGAAGGGAGTGAAGGAGGGAAGAGAAGCAGATGGTTGTTTTTTTTGTGTGCTGAGACTAGAGTTTGAACCTGGGATGTCTACCTGCTGGGCAATGCTCTATCCACTGAACAAACCGACCAGGGCCAAGCCTTTTGGCATTCACGATATACCTTCTCCCAGTTTCTTTTACCTACCAGTTCCTTTTGCAGGATTCTCTTCCAACCTCTTAAAACACCATATTTCTGAGTCCTGTCCCAGGTGATCATCTATCTGTTCTTCATTTACGAGGATCCTTGAGCAATGTCTCTAGCTTCAACATCTTCAATCATCAACTGCATACTGACAACTCCCCAATCTATTCCTTTGACCTAAATCTCTCTCCTGAGAGAGATTTGGATAAAATGATTTGTTTATCCATCTGTCTGCTGAACATCTTGTCTTCGACACATGTTCAACAACTTCATTCGTATGAAACTGAGCTCAGTAACTGCACCAGCTACTTGGTGAAATCTGGGAAACTAGGAGTCGTCTTTGATTTATCCCTCTCCTCGTACCCCATGCCACTCAGTGGCCAAGGCTGACAGTTCTGCTTCCTCACTTTCACTGCGTGACCCAGGCCACCATTACCCCTCACCACAATAGCTTCAGGAGCCACCTAGTGTACGGTAGACAGAGAGCTCGTTCTAGAGGGTAAGCTGCACCACATCACTAATGTCCCTTAGTAGCTTTCATTGTCTTTATGTACAAGGGCGTATGAAGAGCTCTTTTTCTTTTACCTCCAGAGCCTTGTCTCTTGTCAGCATGATCTTATTTCAGTATTTTAATATGTTCCGAGTTTTCACCTACTTCCAAACCACCGCTCCCATGATCTCCATCCTCTTAAGTTCCAAGAAATTATTATTTCCTTTGCAAAGCTTGACTGCAGGTCAGGCTTGGGTTAGAGGCTTTCCTATTGCATCTCGTCAGGACACCAACTGGTAACTGCTGTTTTTCTTTGTCCTCTTAGTCTTCAAATTAACTAGACTTTAGATTCCTTTAGAAGAGATACAGCTACGTCTTATTTCTCATTGTATTTCTAGGACCTTACACAATTCTTTACGGAGTGGGCAGTAGTAATTCTTTTGTTAAACAAGTGAATATACTTATGAATCTCTTTTCTCCCCCAGTGAGGGTTTCTCTGCATTGTGGATCACGGCTGCTTCGGCTATGGCTTACAGCAACAGTTATTCCATTCTGACTTATTTCATTCCTAGAAAATGTTTCTTATGCTGTATTATTTATAATCACATGAATGATTTATTTCAGAATATATTGTAGTATAAGAAATGATATCTGTTAAATGAAATTTGGCAGGATTTCTTTTCTACCCTCAGGAAGAAAGTGTGGATAAGTACAGTTAAAAATCCACACATGGGGGTGGAGTGCAGGGCTCTGACCAACCTCAGCATTATCTTTCGGTTTAAAATCCAGGTACCAACAGTGATGATCATTTCAAGTCTCTGTCGGTTCTGAGCTTCAAGGAAGACAATGAAGAGTGGATCTTTACTGATTCTGAAGGAACATAAAAACTACCAAAGTCAAGGCACTTCATTAAAAAAGGAATGATGGCCTGATCAGGCGGTGGCGCAGTGGAACATGGGACTGAGACGCAGAGGACCCAGGTTCTAAGTCCCGAGGTCACTAGTTTGAGCGTGGGCTCACCTGGTTTGAGCAAGGATCACCCGCTTGAGCCCAAGCTTGCTGGCTTGAGCAAGGGGTCACTAGCTCTGCTGTAGTCCCCCTCCCCAGTCAAGGCACATATGAGAAAGTAATCAATGAACAACTAAGGTGCCGCAATGAAGAATTGATGCTTCTCATCTCTCTCCTTTCCTATATGTCTGTCCCTCTCTCTGTCTCTTTCTGTCTCTGTCACAAAAAATAAAAAGAATGATGGGCCCTGCCTAGTTGGCTCAGTGTACTGAGCACTGGCCCAGCGTGCAGACAGACATCCAGAGTTTGATCCCTGGTCAAGGCAAACATGAGAAGCGATGATCTGCTTCTCTCCCCCTCCTTCTCCCTTACTCTCTCTCTTCCCCTCTCACAGCAAGTGGCTTCATTGGTTCAAGCATTAGCCCTGGGTACTGAGGATGGCTCAGTTGGTCCGGTGTCAGCCTTGGGCGCTAAAAATAGCTTGGTTGATTTGAGGATTGGCCCCCGACAGGGGTTGCTGGGTGGATCCCAGTTGGAGGAGTCTGTCTCACTATCTCCCTTCCTCTCACTTTAAAATAAAAAGGACGATGCTTTCATCACTGCAGAGGACCAATGAAAGTCTAATGCCAAGCAAGGACAGGCTCCTCCTCACAGTCCCTAGCTAGCAAGACCTTTCCTTCAGTTTATACCAGCGGCGGTGGTTGCCTCCTGGTCTGGGGTTTGCATAAAGATGAGAGGCGGCTGGGTACTCTGCTCCACGCTGGCCCTAAACAAAGCTGCCCGCAGCAGGTAAGAGGCACCTGGACGGAACTCCCCACAGGCCATCAGGGCTTCTAGACAGCTTTTCTCAGTCGGCAGATTTTGAACAGTGGGTATGTTCCAAATGTGTCAGGGTCTATTTTTCAAACATCTCTGTGAATTCACATGTAATGCCTTGCCTTTTTGTAGACCTTGACAATAAAGGGACATTTTTAACCAAGGAAGGGAAAAGAAGCTAGTGCACACTGATGTTTTATGACGTGCTAGGATCCACAGTGAGATTAACCTATTTTTTTGAGATCTTTGGTGCCCTAATTATCTGTGACTCTGTGTTTGTTTCTTTTCCATAACTGCAGTTATGTCTCTGAAAGATGGAGGCGGGAGGATTCAAACTAGTTTCAAGTTTATGTGCTCTGAATTCTGACATATTTCAAAGTGTGGACCTCGAGGTGGACTGTGAGAAAACACAGGGCTCTGTACTCTGCCCCAGTGTGTGTGTGTGTGTGTGTGTGTGTGTGTGTGTGTGTGTGTGTGTCCCCACATAGAATATAAATACCTCAAGCATGAGAATTTTATCTTTGCTTTCTCCACAGGACACCAAACACTTGATGCTTAACCAATTTTCTCACACATAAAAAAGACAAAGATTTTTAATGGATTTTGGACATGTTTACTGGAACCTGCACCAATCCTCAGGACATATTTGAGGAACAGAATTTGGAGCATTAAATTGGACTCTTTGTAATTTTATTTGTTTCATAAGCAGCAGCAAGTGACGTATAAATGTCCTAGGGCTGCTGTAATAAGTCACCAAACTCAGTGGCTTAAAATAACAGTAACTTATTCTGTCATTGTTCTGGAGACCAAAAGTCCAAAATTAGTTTCATTGGGCAAAAATTAAGGTGTAGCAGGGCCACTGTCCCTTCCAAGTCTGTAAGGGACAGCCTGCTCCTTACTTCTTTCAGCTCCTGGTGGCTGCTGGAACACCTTGGCTTGTGGCTGCATCATTCCAACCTCTGCTTCCATAGTCACATTGGCTTCTCTTCTTCCACCTGCATCAAATCCCTCCTCTGTTTCTCACTTATAAAAATTCATGTGATTGTGCCTGACTAGTGGTGGCGCAGTGGACAGAGTGTCAACCTGAGATACTGAGGTCCTAGGTTTGAAGCCCTGAGGTTGCTGGCTTGAGCACAGGCTCATCCAGCTTGGGTGCCGGCTTGCCAGCTTGAGTGTGGGAACATAGACATGTTTCCATGGTCGCTGGCTTGAGCCCAAAGGTCACTGGCTTGAGCCCAAAAGTTGCTGGCTTGTAGCCCAAGGTCGCTGGCTTGAGCACGAGTTGGGCTCAGCTTGAGTCCCCTGGTCAAGGTATATATAAGAAGCAATCAATGAATAACTAAACTGACGCAACTATGAGTTGATGCTTCTCATCTCTCTCCCTTCCTGTCTCTCTCTCTAAAATAAAAAATAAATAAATAATAAAATTTCTTATGATTGCATTTCATAGCTTTCTAAATAATCTTTGATAAATTTTCTATCTCAAAATCTTAAACACAGTCATATCAGTAAATTCTGTTTTACCATAAAACATTCACAGGTCCAAGGGACTAAGATATGGAGATCCTTTTGGGGGTCATATTCAGCCTACCAGAGGTGGTGAAACATTATCCTACTAAAAAGAAGTTTCCTCTGGGTTACATATCATCCAAAGGAAATCAAAGATAATAAGTATATGCCAGGACAGAAAAAATCATTAATAAAAACTCTTGCCTGACTGGTGGTGATGCAGTGGATAGAGTGTTGACCTGGGGCACAGACGTCCCCATTGCAAAACTCTGAGGTTGCCTGCTAGAGTGCAGGCTTGTCAGCCTGAGTGCGATTGACATGATTTCAAGGTCCTTGGCTTGAGCCCAGAGGTCACTGGCCTAAAGCCCAAGGTCACTGGCTTGAGCCCAAAGGTTGTTGGCTTGAAGCCCAAGGTCACTAGATTGAGCTTAAGGTCGCTGGCTTGAGCAAGGGTTTACTGGCTCTGCTGGAGCCCTGGGGTCAAGGCACATATGATAAACAATCAATAAATAACTAAAGTAAAGCAATTATCATTTGACACTTTTCATCTCTCTCCTCTTCTCTCACTCTCTTCCTGTCTAAAGAAACAAATAATTCATGCTGACTATGATTCAGAAATCAGTGCAAAAAGAGGTCCCTAACTTCAGTAAATGACTGTGCTACAAAATTTTGTGAGGTAGTTGTGTAAAGTTCAGATCTTAAAACATTTTTCTATAGAAATAACAATAATTAAAAAATATAGTAACAATAATTAACATAGTTTTAATTCTAATGAGCTCCATTAAGCTACTTCAATGTAACTGAGGTATAGAAATCATTTGCTTTTATGTCCTAAAAACATACTTTATGGAAATAATCTGGAAAGCAAAACTCAAAATGTGTGTACAAAGATGTTTTGGGCAACATTATGTATCATAGCATTAAAAAAAAAAGGAATAGGAGAGAAAACCTTAAGAAACAAACAAGGAAAGGTTAATATAAATTATAGAATATCCACATAATGGAATTATAGTTAGCAATCTTACGAGGATCTAGAGACCGTTGAAGACATTAGAAAATGTGTACCCAAAATTTAAGTGAAATCAATGATGACAGTATTTATTTTGCTTGTGGATGTGTAATTTGGGCGGGGCTCATTGGGGACAGCTTCTCTCTCCTCCCGTTAGTGTCAGTTGTAGCAGCTCAAAGTCTGTGGTCGTCTGAAGGCTCACTAGCTTCTATGCCCAGTAACTGACCATTTGGTTAGAACCCTTACCCAGAGAGTTCTCCATGTGACCTAGGCTTCCTCCCAGCATGGTGGATGGGCTTCAAGAGCCAGCGTCCTAACGGGAACCGGGCAGAAGCAGTCTCCTGTTTACAATCTGGTCTTAGAGCCACTCACCCTCACTTTCCCCACATCCCGTTCTTCAAGGCAGCTGCCAACCCGAGCCACGTGTACCTGGAGGAAAAATACGACTCGCCCTCTTGATGGAGAGGCAAGGTTTGGGCACCAAAATACATTTTGTGGCCCTTTTCGGAAAATACAGTTCTGTTACACAAGGATACAAGCAAAATCCTGACAACGTTAAACACAAACATTTAATTATTGGCAGATTAGAAGAAAAACAGTGGTAGCATTTTATGTTGATAGAGATAACTAATAACTTGTGGTTGAACTGTGAGTGGTTTTCAATTTTTTTATTTGGGTATTTTTCTGAATCCCCCATAAATTTTATGAGTAAATATAATTGTTATGATTAAAAATATAAATATTCTTTTTGGAAAGGCAATCCATGAATAGCAATTTAAACATTTGCATATGTAATACATCATGTGATCCTTGCAATAATCCAGTAGGAAGAGGGACTCAACTCATTTGCAGACCAAGAAACTGAGATGATGATGGGTTTAGGGTTAGTTTATGGTGGGTCTGGACTTCAAAGTCCAGGATTTTTATCCCAAAGTGTTGTTTTACATTGTACCAAATAGTTCCTGTAGTTTCTCCTGACAAATGGGTTGGAACTTGTGGCCAGTATACTTACTACCCAGGGGCGGGACTCTCTTCTGCCATCTTGCTACTTATTGTCACATTAATAGAAAGATGACTTCTGTGTCCCCTCTATGCCATCAGTTTTGCTCAAAAGCAGGGGTCGGGAACCTTTTTGGCTGAGAGAGCCATGAATGTCAGGTATTTTAAAATGTAATTCTGTGAGAACCATACAATATGTTTAACACTAAATACAGGTAAATGTGTGCATTTTATGTAAGACCAACACTTTTAAAGTACAAGAAGTCTCTGAATTCTTTTTAATAACGTTGTTATGCTGTTGCTAACCAATGATGAATAAAGTACTTCTTACCATTAATGCGACTTCTGGTGCTGCATGGTTTTGCTGATGGCTTTGTAGTCTGGTTGATACATGGTGAGGTTAAGATTCATGCAGGCGTTGAGACTACCATCCGTTAAATGTGGTCGTAGGTTGGTCTTAACCTTCTTTAGATGTGAGAAAGACTGCTCACATGCATATGTAGAGCCAAACATTGTCAGTACAGCAATACTCACACTCTGCAGTGTGTGGTCTGAGATGGGAAGTGCGTGTCATGTAGCAAGAATATGAAATAAACCTTTGTGGTTTTCAGTCACTCAGCGTTTAGGTTGTATGACACTAGAAACATAGCTAACCTATTCAGACCGATACATCCAATGAAACTGATGGGTCTGGAATTGATGTAACCAGCAATTTCTTTTGATGAAACCATTTTAAAAAAGCGTTTTTTGAGCATACAAGTGGTGACAAACCTAAATTACTGGAAGGTAAGCTCTACATTCGGAAAATTCATATCAAAAATAAGTGAGGAAAAGAAAACCCTTATATTCACAAAAAACCTGCATACTATTGTTTATAGCATCACTAGTCATAATTGTCAATGCTGAAGGAATTGTCCATCATTATGTAAACAGACAAACAAATCATGATACATACAATGGCATATTATTCAAAGAGAAGAAGAAATGTGCTTTCAACCTAGAAGAAAGACATGAAAAAACCCAATTACATGTTAAATAGGTATGTGATAGCATGTTGTTGCATTGAGGGTGACTTGGTAGGTTGAACTGTGGAATATTTGATGGGCATAAAGAGTTAAGAATCTGAATATTATCTCAACAGAATGTGAAAAAAAATAAAATGATATTCTTGAAGAACAAAGACTAAATTTAGGTAAATTATGATTAATGGGAGGGAAGAAAAGAATCTTTCGCCTGACCTGTGGTGGCGCAGTGGATAAAACGTCGACCTGGGAACACTGAGGTTGCCAGTTCAAAACCCTGCACCGGTCTGGTCAAGGCACATATGGGAGTTGATGCTTCCAGCTCCTCCCCCCTTTCTCTCTCTCTCTCTCTCTCTCTCTCTCTCTCTCCTCTCTAAAATGAATAAAATAAAAAAAAATTAAAATTATAAAAAAAAAAAAAAAAAAAGAATCTTTCAAAATAGTATGTGATTGAGTCCGTAGGGCCAGAAATATGCCAACCTTGTTGATACAAATAATGCTGCAGCACAATGTTGCTTGAAATGACGACTCTGGAGGAAAGCGGCTTTGAGTACGTTTATTTGACGGCCATAAATAAGGCAACAGGAGGATCCGCTTCGGGAACAGAAGCATGGGGAGCTCTGTGAACCAAGTCCCTGGCAAAACAATATTAACAGGTAAAAATTATTTTTGAAAAAATACCCTGAAATTTTTCCTAAGAACATACAGCCAATAAGAGACACCCATACAAGAAAATCTCTATTTTGCTCCTTCTCCCCGGACTCAGCTCAGGGCCATGGACGTGCTACTCCAATGGGGTGTGTCAACGTAAGAAACGTCCAGACCCGGAGAGTGTTTACGAGTTTATCTGAGCCAAACTAAAGGCATATATGCCGGGTGCCTGATCTCAAACGCTCTACAGAATAACAGTTTTGCAGCTTCTTTTATGTATTTGAAATGAAGGAGGGACATGTAGAAAATTACACGGAGGGAGGAGGAGGCATGTGGGGAGGGGATTACAGGACAATTAATAAGATGAGATGCTTTCTTGAGGCCTTCCAGGGGTATCCCTTCTGTTGTGTCAAAGTTGTCTTAAACCAGATGCACAGAAACAATTAACAGGACTCGCTCAAGACAAAGACATAAGACTTTCACTTAAGAAGTTAAATTGTGGGGTGTGGCTGTGCTCCGTCAACTCAGCTTGTCATTTATGACCAGATCACGCTGTGAAGTTCCTTTCCATAGAACCCAATTCTTTCTTTCCCCCACAGGGAAGGTTAAGAAGATGAGGACCTCTCTCTCCCCAGCTCACGGTTAAAAGTGTCCATACCTCCTTGGCAGGGCCAGGTCACCAGCATTTCCCATCATTGACAAACTCTGTGTTTTAGACGCTACATGCCAGGTGAGCGCCACTGGAAGCCAAGGGCTCTTTTCCTGTCCCCGGCTTGCACTGTAAGGGCAGAAAGTCTACCCTAAGGGTGTCGGGCCGAGATACTTGGCTTTAAACATATACACCTAATACATACAAGGTAGGAATAGCCAGAGGGGAGGGGGGTGCAAAGAGGGGACAATGGAAGCGGGAAGAGGCTCGGCACGGGGCGGGGCATGATTGGGGGTGCAGAGGGTGTTCTGTTGAGTGGGACACTTAAACCGCGTCAACACAATACATTAAAAATAAAACAAAAGGAATTTCAGGTTTGCATGATGAAGAGAGTGCTTGAGAATGGCTGAACACCAGTGAAAATGTACCTTATACTATTGAACTGTCCATTTAAAATGGCTAAGATGGGAAATTTATGTTGTATGTATTTTATCACAATAAAAATTTTAAAGATTTAAACCTTGTGACCATCAATTAGACCTTGTGAGGATCAGGGTGTTACAGATACTGCCAATGCCCTTTGTGAAGACTTCCAGAGATAAATAACAGAAATAAAGGAAAAAGTAGATAATTATCACCTTGGCTTTAGTCTCCCTAACCTCAGTTTGCTTATAGGGTGGAGGTTCCCTCTCAGGAATGGTAATGAAACAAAAGGGTCCTCATAATTCTGATTTGATTTAAACTGTAGTTTCGAAACAATCATATTTCCCTTCTCCGTCTCAGCACACTTCCTCGACCTGATGTTAGTCTCTCACCTTGATGATCATTGGCCCCCTAGGGCTAGGTTACAGAACCAATACCCCGGTTCTAACTGATGGTCACAAGGTTTAAACCGCTGGCGGGCTAAAAGATAGCATCTTAACTTAAATTATGTTTCAGTTCCTGAGCCCTAAGGTGGCATGGATCCCTCTCCTTGAAACCAGTTCTAAACTCAGAAGCTGACCTTAGAGCTGTCCTCAAAACACAGAGAAATGACTTATTACCCTTAGCTGATTTCAGACCAAACAGTTCCTAACATGACTCTGAACCCCTAATCCACCGTGTCTTGTGATTTTTGCCCTATATAATCTGTAACCACCAGAAAGTTGGGTCTTTTACAGTATAAGCTTGCTAATCTCTGTATTGGACAATCCTAATAAACAAACTCCTTTTATTACTGCACACCCCTGCTCATGCATTCTTTTGGCCTGAGTGTGCTGGCACACAGACATATTGATTGGGGTTCAGAAGCAGGAAGCAGGAGTATTATTCTGAAAAAGAGAAACATCTCTGCCTCAGCAATGGAGCAGTGGCTCAAAAATTTGCCTGGGAAACGGAGGGAGGCATTAAGAATAGAGCTCTGAAGATCTCCCTTCATTGAGAAAAAAGTGTAAGGAAGTTTAAGTTGGTAGGGGGAATTTAAGAGTTAAAATTTTAACTTTAGTAATGGTGGCTTTGCTTATGGTCAGTGGACTTAATGGTTAATGCAGGTAGAGAGGCTTAGTTCCAGTTGAGATGCCTGCGCAGGCCTGCATGACTTCATGAGATCTGCAAGTAGTCCACCTTTGTGCCCCAGGGGTCTGCAAGCAAAGCCCTTGTGCTCCAAGGACAGCATGCCCTCTGACTATGACCCAATTACCTTTGACCAGGATCTGATTAGCTCTCCCTTGGAATTCCCAAACCCTTACTTCCCCTTTCCTTCCCCTTTATAGAAAGGCTGTCTTGAGGTAGAGGGTTGAAATGGCTTGGGAACATAAGCTCATCTCTTCAGGTTGTCGGCCATCTGAATAATGTGCCCATGAAAGATTCAGTCCCTGTCAGTTTATGTGGCTCAGTTGGTGACAGGTAGCACGAACTCTGATACTTTTGGTTTCATTTCTGGCAACCATGAAGAGATACCTTCGGGACTCTCTGGTAAGCCTGAGTATTTAAGCAGAGAGTTCCGCTGGCTGCCTGAACTTGGGGTTCGTGGGGTACAAATTTGGAGGTTCTTTAGCAGCTGCCAAGTGAATTCACTTGGGGACCCTATTCCTCCAATTCCTGTACCCAACATCACCTTCACCTCTGACTGATGGCTGTGCTTTCTGGTTTTTATGACCTAGGTTGGTCATCGGGTTAATGTGCCTTCTGGTTTGTGTTTTTATCTTTATGGCCTACATCAGATGTCATGTGAAGGTATCTTCAGTTTTATTTTATTTCTACAAGAGCTCTGTCTGGTAGAATAGGAGACAGGGAACATCTATTCTAGGAAACAACTCTTTGTGAAGAATTTTGGCTAACTGGTTAACCTATGCTTTTGGATCCATGACTAAAAGGACACGACTTATTGTAACATTGCTAGATTTACATACCACCTAGACTGGGAAGAGTGTTGGATGCTATCAATGTCTCTGAAATACTACACTGCAATTGGAGTTGTTTTGTCAAAGATCAGGGAAATTGGGACAAAATACTACTGTATGTACAAGCTTTTATACATAATAAGGATGCAGAATCAAAAGTAAATAGATTAATGGTCCAGAGAAAAAAGAATGTGCCTGTGGCAGATGGCAGAGGTCCAGAAGAGAGGGTCAGGAGGATCAGGGTGTTACAGATGCTGCCAATAGGGCCAGGGTTCCCATGGCCCCTCCATCCTCAGCAGATCTTCCTCCTCATTTGCCTTTGGGAGCTGAAGGATGGGAGCCTGAGCTAGTTTCTCTATCCTGGATCCATCAGGCAACCAAATTCAGTGGAGGACAGCCCCAACCAGGGCAGGGCAATGCCCTTTGTGAAGACTTCCAGAGAAAGTAGAGCCAGAGTGTCAATCTGCTGGGTGTTAGTGGGCACATAACCTGTTTTCTACATTGCATCTGTTTACCTGGAAAAGCTCAAATTTTTCCTAAAGGAATGACCCCACTGAAATGACCGACTTCAATTTTTGACACCCACCGGCCCAACTGGGCAGATAGACAAGCCTTATTGAATATTTTACTCACTAGAATGAGCAAAGGTTGGTACTGGATAAAGCAAAAAAAAGAGGCTCAGAGACTATACCAAGAAAGGCCTAATGGGGTTCCTACTCTGACTCAGGCTACACCCTTAACCAAGCCCAACTGGGACCCTAGTGAGGATGGAGTTCCTCTCTTAAAGCATTATAAAAGGTGCATCTTTGAGGGTCTGAAGAACAAAGTCCCTACACAGAAAAGTCTGAATATGGTACAGGCAGTCCAACAAAAACCCTCTGAGGAGCCCTCTAGATTTCTTTTCTTTTCTTTATTTTACAGGGACAGAGAGAGGGTCAGAGAGAGGGATAGATAGGGACAGACAGAAAGGAATGGAGAGAGGTGAGAAACATCAATCATTAGTTTTTCATTGCCGTCACAACAGCTTAGTTGTTCATTGATTGCTTTCTCACATGTGCCTTGACCGCGGGCCTTCAGCAGACCAAGCAACCCCTTGCTGGAGCCAGCGACCTTGGGTCCAAGCTGGCGAGCTTTTGCTCAAACCAGATGGGCCCGCGCTGAAGCTGGCGACCTCGGGGTCTTGAACCTGGGTGCTCCACATCCCAGTCCTACACTCTATCCACTGCGCCACCGCCTGGTCAGGCTCTAAATTTCTTGAAAGAATCAACCAGGCCTATAGAAAATATACTGATTTACATTCACAAGCCCCTGGGAATGTTAGAATGGTAAATATGACCTTTATCTCCCAGATTACACTGGATATCAGAAAGAAACTTCAGAACTTGGAGGAACAGACATGAATCCTTCACAATTAGTAGATATTGCCTTAATAATTTATAAAAGAGAACAGAAGAAGGCCCATATGGTCACCTTTTTTTTTTTTTTTTTTTTTGAGACAGACCTTAGGGCAAATCCACGGGCAAGCAAGAGGCCCCAGCCCCATCTGGGTCTCTCACCGCTGATCAGTGCGCATACTGCAAGGGGCACTGGAAACCAGGGTCCCAAGTGGGGAAAAAGGAAACAAGAGTCAGAAAACTCGAAAGCTATGCTGGGGAAAGGGGCCAGCTCCAACAAGGAATGACAGGGCACAGAGGCTCAATCATTACAACAACCTATTGCGGTCACCCCCTGGGAACCTTGGGGAAAACTAACCAGAGGGGGGACAAATTGTGGATTTTGATTGACACCAGAATGGTTTATTCTGTGGCCAGTAGACTTCTGAGTCCTCAGAGCACACCACAGCTGTAACCGGAATTTCTGGGAGCCCTGAAACCGAATTTTTCTTAAAACCATTGGAATGTGCTGTGGGAGATACGGTTTTAACTCACACATTTTTATATATTCCTGGGTGCCCAGTTTTTTTTCTGGGAAGGGACTAGCTGTCAAAACTTGGAGCTCAAATTCCTTTCTTTTCCTATAAGTCCTCCCAGAGCCTGCCTGGCAGATGCTTATGAACCCATGGGAAGAAGAAGCAAAGCGATCCAGGTCACATTGTGAAATAGGACCATCCTCTAGCAGAGGACTCTATCTGCAGACAGAAGCAGTGATCTGGACAAAGGAAACAGAAAGGCTGGATTTGCAGTCGTGAGTCTTGAAGGAAGAGTAGAGGTCAAGGCCCTACTGCTGGAAACCTTGGCTCGAAAAGCCAAACTGAGTGCATTGATGAGGCTCCCGGAGATGCTGCATTAAAAGGTGACTGGAGAGATCTCTCCTCAAGGAGCTCTACAGTGAGTAGCATAGGGTGCTACTCGAGACGTGGAAGACAAGGGTCCCCCAGAGAGCCAACTAGAGGAAGCGTGGGTTGGACCTTGGGTCATACTCCTCACCACCCCAACTGCAGCGAAACTGGCAGGAATAAGACCTTGGATTCATCTCACTGAGTAAAGAAAGCATCAGAAGAATGGATCACAGAACCATGAGAAGACCTGAAAGTTATCTTTCGAAAACAATGACTTGTAGTCTTTTAACCCCATGTTGTGGAGAACTTACTCCCTTCAAACGAGATAAAAATATCAAGGTCTGATATTTCTGACTTTTGTCTTGCAGGAGGAACCTATGTTGAATACACTTTCACTCTGTATCTTGCAACTGTTTGCATTGAAATTATACTTTGTTTTAGCATGTTAATAAGACATACTCTGATATCTACCCACGGTAATTCTAAGAAATGGAAATGTTCTCTTTAAACAAGCTCAGCAGTAAAACGATTACCCTCACATGAAATTAATCTTAAAGATATGAGATAGTTTAAAACTAACGGTGGGGAATGGTAGGGGGAGAAAAGAGTTAAAATTTTAGCCTGAGTAATGGTGGCTTTGCTTAGTGGTCAGTGGACTTAATGGTTAATGCAGGTAGAGGCTTCATTCCAGGAGCTGATGCCTGAGCAGGCCTGCAGGACTTCATGAGAGCTGCAAGTAGTCTACCTCTGTGCCCCAGGGGTCTGCAAGCAAAGCCTCTGTGCTCCAAGGATAGCATGCCCTCTGACTATGATCCAGTTAACTTCGACTATGATCTGATGAACTCCTCCTTAAAATTCCGAAACCCTAACCTACCCCTTTCTTCCCACTGTAAAAAGGTTGGTTTGGAATACAGGATTGAGATGGCTTGATAATACTACACCCATCTTCTCAGATTGTTGCATGAATCACCCATAAAAGATTCAATCCCTGTCTACTTATTGGGCTGCATTGGGGACAGGCAGCACAAACACCAATATTTCCAGTTTCAAAAGCCTAAAGTATTTTTAAAAACAATAAAGATCTTGGTGGTAAGCAACAGAAAGAGGCCGGTAGCTCCATGAGAAGAAGTTAAACCACAGGCTAGCTGGTTTACCAGGGAGAACCAGGAAAAGAGACGGCTAAGAAGAGGCTTCCTGGAACAGAACAAATCTTAAAGACTGGTCTCACTAACTAGACTGGATCTGATAATGGAGCTATTTAGGTTCCTAGGCATGGTCAAAACAATAGAGCAATAAGTGGCAATTAGTAGAGTCTAGTAGCTGGGTGTGACACCAAAAAGGGCCAACAATTTAAAAGTGAAAGAGATGGTTCAGACAGCCCAGACAAGACCAGGTGACTGTGCTGACAGAAATGAAAGAAGACCTAAATAGTATAAGGAAAGACGCATTATGTTCATGGATTAGTAGTTTTAAATGTTAAAATGGTAGCACCCCCCAAATTGATCTACACAGACTCAATACGATGTCTAGCAAAATCCCTGCTATAATGTTTGCAGAAATGGAAACTCTTACTCTAAAATTCGTATGTAAATTTACAGAACCAACAACAACAAAATTAAACTTGAAAAAGAACCAGTTCTGAGGACTAACCCTTCTTGATCTCAAAAAGGACTACAAAGCTACAAGTCATCAAGATGGTGTAGAAGGGTTATATAAATCAACTGAACAGAATTAGGAGTCCAGAAATAAACCCTCATATTCACCAAAAGATGATGAGATACTGGAAAAAATTATTTTAAATGTCTGGACTCACTAGAAGGTCCTTTTGTTTGAAAGTATAATTATCCTTTATTAAAATATTTAAGATTATTATTAGGCTTTCGATTTGCTCACATTAGAAAGGAGCTTACAGGAATAGAACTGATCAGGGAGTCTCCTCTTCCTTAACAAAACTAGGGACACTGTGCTTCAAACTTTTCCATTCTTCCTTTAAATACGTCTAGCTGTCTCTGAGGTCCCTCTCATCACATACATAAACACCCACATGAAAATCTCCCCTTCATTGGAGAAAGACACCCTTGGAGCCAGAGACTGCCATCTGTTTCTTCTGCAAGGCCTTACACTGGGCAGAAATTGTGGGTCACATTTGTCTGTTCCACGTGGCTAGGGAAATGGCACTGTTCAATCCACACTGCAAACCAGTCTACTCCTGAATATGCTCTATATTTGGGCTTTTCACTTCCTTGATTTCAACCAAGGCCTTAGTTCTTCTCTTGGGGATTGGGAATAGCAAATGTTTAGGAAAATGCAATGGTTAAAAATTGTTTATCACATTAATATTTTATCAGAATCAAAGGATTTTACATCTACCAGCCCGTTTGTACACACACGCGAGATGAGCGACTTCCACACCAATTTAACACACCTTTATTAAGGACCTACTTAGTGAAGGTCCTTCTTCAGCAGAATATATACATTACTTTTCTACTTTTTAAAACCTGATTTGGTCTGATGGCTGTTGGCATGGCCAGAGCCCTCTAATGATTGCATCCTCATGACAGTGGACTAGTTTGTATGTGTGGTCTCTTCCATTTCCATTCCACAAGGAACCAGATTTCCTCGAGGATCTGAAATAGCCTAATGACCATCCCAGTTCCCTCCCTGGTGAGGTTCATATCAAGGGGTTAGCTGCACCACACTCACTGAGAGCATTTGGTACCAGGGGTTGATTCTGGATAGTTCAGAATGCACCTCTCTGGAGCATGAACAATGTCATGATTGGCAGGCGAGGCTGTGCATCTCAGCACAGTGGTGTTTGGAAGAGTGGATGGCCTCCCTGCTAAAGGCACAGTTTCTAAGACGCTCCTAGCTGTTTAAATTAACAGGTAATTAGTACTTTATTGACAAAACCCCTCAAGTTCCCCTTCTCCTTTCAAGAACCAGCTCTTCTTATCAGGAATTTCCTGAAGACAGGAAGAATGTCTGGGTTGGACTATAGGTCACGAACCTCATGGCTAGCAATGGCTGGGAGGTTTGGCATTGCTTCAGGGAAATTGATGTTCTCCTATGTTATAAATTACTTTGTGGGCTTGGGAGGCCAAGGGGCCTTTTATTTGTGTTTGTGTGTGGGGAGAGATCTTTCATTCTCTTGACTGGGCATTCATTTATTGAGTAACTTCTATGAATGAGGACTTGGACTCAGTATGGCATGTAAGGTTATTAAGACACACCACTTGCCTTTACAAGAAATACAGGGTACGTTAGCCACTCTACTGAGTGCGATAAAGGAAGTCTACATACAGCATTACGGGATTGCGGAGGGCTGAGTAACACACTTAGCCTATAGCCGTCTCACAGGGTTACTTGGAGGTAATCTTTGCTAATTTTTTAAAGACAGAGAAGTTTATAAGGAAGAGAGGGCAAAGGAAGGAGGCATTTTAGGCAATGTTACATTAGTGAAGGCACTGATACCAAGAAAGCAGATGTTTTCAGGAACCAGTTCAGGGGAGGTGTGAACACCAAGGCAACTGATTATTGCCAGTAGGATGTCACACGGTGGGAGAATGAGCTGAAAGTGTTAGAATGCAGGTAAGGCCAGAAGTCAGAGGGCACACTACAAAACGCAACAAGGCCAGCTGGCATACTCAACAGGGCACTAAAAGTCTTAGAAGGATTTGCATCTTGCTTATGAAAAGGTTAGCTACAATGGGTGCCAGAGACAAGCCTTCCGTTCTCCGGAGAAAACTGTAGTTTTCTAATCATAAGAAAATCATCTCACTGTTCTATCCTTAAATGATCATTTCCCATGAGTTAGCTAAGGGAAAATACAATCTCAGGAAAACTTACCCGCACTGTAGCTCTATTCAGTGGCTCTGTCGGTATAGCTTTCAAAACACAGGCTATAAAATGTTAGGTCTTGTTCTTTCCCAGATGCGATCTCCAAGGTGAATTGGCAAAAACGGACAGTTGAAAAGAACTGTAGACTTTTTTCAAAGTCTAACACCTACCAGTGAGGTCTGGTAAAAGCAAAGACTGGCAAACAGAAGCTTGCCTAGGTCTTTGCGTCAATAAAACGGTTGTAAAAAAGACTAGAATGGCTCAAAAACCTTTTTGAGTGACTGCTAAAGAATATTTAAGAATTTGGGTTATTGATGGAAAGGTTTATCTATTTTCTTTTAGACACTTACGAAGCAGTAAATTAACGCTAAATGACACCAACAGAGTCCTCCACCAATCAACCCTTAATAAGGTGCTAGTGTCGTTGGATCCTTCCCTAAGTTTTATGAAATAAAATAAAAGCTGCATGATTAATAACACACATTTAAAATCTATTCTCTGGCCTGACCAGGCAGTGGCGCAGTGGATAGAGAGTCAGACTGGATGTGGAAGACCCAGGTTTGAGACTCTTGAGTTTGCCAGCTTGAGCACGGGCTCATCTGGCTTGAGCAAAAGCTCGCCAGCTGGGACCCAAGGTCGCTGGCTTGAGCAAGGGGTTACTCAGTCTGCTGAAGGCCCGCGGTCAAGGCACATATGAGAAAGCAATCAATGAACAGCTAAGGTGTCGCAACAAAAAAACTGATGATTGATGCTTCTCATCTCTCTCCGTTCCTGTCTGTTGCTATCTATTCCTCTCTCTCTGTCCCTGTAAAAAATAAAAAAAATAAAATAAAACCTATTTTCTAAAACCTAACAGGTCACAGTTTAATGTTATCAGTGGTAGGACAAATATTCCAAAATTACTTTTGTTGAGATTTCCACATTAACAAGCTTGAAATACAACTCTGCTTATCATGGGTGATCATAGTCTTATTCGATCAGTAAAGACTCTCCAACGGAAAGTTGGGAATTACTCCCTGGTGGTCCTCTTAAAAATCCCTCTCAGACAGTGCATACACTTGTATCTTTTTTTAAAATATTTTGAGAATACATTTAAATTTGGGGACAGTGAAACAAAGGAAGGGCTTAGGGTAGATGAATCATCAGGAGAGCCTAGGTGGTGCAATGCTTTGGCTCTCTATAAACAGTGTAAGAAAGAAGTGAGCCACACTGGGCTGAGTGGACTGAAAACTAAAAGTAAGTGACAGAAGAGAGTTATGCTGGGGCTGTTGTTAGCTTACTGGAAAGTCAAGGATAGAAGAAGGAACAGGAGAAAGTGTAGGCAGTGCTCTGCCTTAGCTCTCTGAAAAGAAGTGAGCCACAGCAGGGATGCTGTTAGCTTTTTTAAAAGAAAGAGGCCTTGGAGACAAGCTCAGGGGGTAAGGCCATATGAGCTTTCACTGCCTGTTGCTCCCCTGGTTGCAAGTATTATGGGGACCTTTAGAGTTTAAGAGAAAAGTAGAAAGATTTATGTGTGACAGGGAAGAAAGGCATGGTCAAGCTCCTGAGAGCTCACTGACTTTTTTTCTTTTATTTAAAATAATCTTAACTTCCACTGAAACTTGGATTAAAATCTTCTGATCAAATCTTAACACAAATATTTATCAAATTAACTTATCTTGGACACTGTACAAACTTTTTCCCACTTTAAAATTCTACAATAGGCCTGACCTGTGGTAGCGCAGTGGATAAAGCGTCGACCTGGGAACACTGAGGTCGCCAGTTCAAAACCCTGCACTGGTCTGGTCAAGGCACATATGGGAGTTGATGCTTCTAGCTCCTCCCCTCCTCCCCCCTTTCTCTCTCTCTGTCTCACTCTCTCTCACTTTGTGTCTCCTCTCTAAAATGAATAAAATTAAAAAAAAAATTCTACAATAATAATTCCAGTTACATACCAAATAACAGAACTAAGGCTAGGGAGGACAGACCATAGACAGCCTTTTGGAGCTATACACTCAACTTCCCTATCTCTAGACCAGTGGTTCTTCACCTGGATTCTATCGAACCCTAGGGGTTCGATGACTCGGTCTCAGGGGTTCGGAGAAGCCTCTGCCGCGGAGGCCAGAATAAAGTAATACCGTAATTTGTTTTGAGTTCATGCACTTTGTTGGTTTTGTTCTTTGAGCAAGGTGATGCTCATGCACGGCTCATTTTGTGCACCAGTAAAAAAACATATACCTATGTCTTGAATTTGGGAAAAAAACCCATATTTTATTTATCACTAAAGAAGAGTTCGGTGAATGCGCATATGAAACTGGTGGGTTCGGTACCTCAAAAAGGTTAAGAACCACTGCTCTAGATACACTAACTCACTGGCCACCTTCTTCTTTTATTGTTTATTTCTCTTAGAAGGGCGAAAACACCTTGACAACTTATTGCTGTTTTGATGACCACAGACTTTTATGTTTATGGAAAACCAAAATTCAGAGAAAACCCACAAAATAACAGTCATTTCAAACAAGAGATAATACATTTTTTTGTCATTTATTCAAATTCACTGCAGGAAGTAAACACTAAAAGATTAAAAAAAAAAAAAATTCACACTGCAATATGTACAGTTTCATGACATCACATGAAGAAATTAAGTTTCTAATAAAAATGACAAATTATATACTGAATATCGCATCAAAATTGGTTGTGTAAACCCCAGAATTCATACCGTAAGTGGTAATGTGCCTGTATTCCAGTACACTGGGATACTCCTGGTATAATATTATGTTTCCAATGAGATTACAAAATTCATGAAAGTAGCTGTGTGAACTCTTTATGTTGAAAAGTGGTTGACTTGATTTTAAAAACTTTTAAGACCCTTGGATTCAAAGCACATTCTTTCACAAAGCTTAAACCACGGAAGTCATGTCCAAAATGGAATACTGTCATGTTGGGATGAACATCTGATTTGACTTAAGACATTTTGCCAAATGCACAGATGCACAGGGTCCCCCATGCACTTTTCATGCAGCAGGTAATCACAACTTAAATAAAAGTTTTATTCTATACAATTGTCCAGACTTGCAACTGTATACATACATGCACAAATTTTAAACCTGTTTGATTATATTTACACTTATACATGGAATATACAGAAACTAAAGAGATTAAAAGGCTTTTCTGTTGCATTAGAACAATACAAAATATGTATTTTTCATTAAGGAAATCACTATTTACATCACCTTTAAAAACTGATTTTAACATCTTCATGTAACAAGTCGATATATATATATATATACATATTATATATATATATATAAAATATATACTCTCACCAGTTTACTCTTCTGTAAGATGCAGCAGAGAATAAACAGGTAACGCTACCTTACTGATGTCAATGAGAGCTGTAAGTGCCCTTTCACAAATGACTTCATTAGGAAGAAACTGTCTAGATATCTAAAAGAGTCCTTGAAAAGGTGTATGTGTGTACCCCTGTCTACATATGAATAAACAAAGTGAACTTAGGGATGTATATGCCCTTTCTCACTGCTCTCTTTAAAAATTATCCTAAACTCAAATTGCGGACATTCTTTAGTAAATTAGAACAGCATTCTGTGTGGTCATGTTTATTTATGTATTACAGATCCTCATTCCTTTAACTGTTAACAACAAAAACAACCAACCAACCAAAGAAACACACACACACACACACACACACACACACACACACACACACACACACACACAGCAATGATGGCTCTCTTGGTATTAAAAGAAAAATAGAATGCTGGAGGTGAGATATAAATTTCACATCCTTGGAAAAGTACGTTTTTTTCTAGCATACCTCCAAGGCTCAAGATACTTCCAAATGGCAGAAAAAAAAATGACTGTTTAAAAACTTATTTAGATAGTGTAGACAATACGATTGCCACCAAGTAAATACGGGATAGAATAGAATATGTGCACTGGCTGGTGGAATTTTCATTTCAGAATCGGCATATGACTTCATTTCTCTGGAATGGAGCATAATATTCACTCCTATTACTTTATAATATATTCAGTAACTATGTACAAATCATTTTGAAAAAACATCATTTTGGGTTTTAGATCGTATTAGGAAATAATGTCCATTTTTAATACAAAAAAAAAACCTTAGAAACAACTTCAAGTACAACAACTTCAAATAGATTTCCTTCTTAATAGTTGATTATATAACAATTTTCTGCTAGGTTAGCTGCTGACCTGGTTCACAATTAAAAATAAAAATATTTGATGAATGAACTGTGGATTACAAAACCTGAACTAAAAAATACGGGCTCGTTTCCCGATCGAAACCCCAGGTGGCTCCAAGATGTAGTAGGTTTTTCCAAGACAAGATCAATGTCCACTGTTAGCTACTATTTAAAAATAGACCAATGCAGTGACTGTAGAATTCTCTCCTTTATCCTTTCTGTTTACTCATTCTTAGTGTAGTGCCTTTCTTGGGTTTGAAATACATGTTTTCGTCTTTCCTTGTTCGTAGGACAATGATTTCAATAGAAATTAAGGATGAATTCAGGAGAAGTTTCTAAACCATCCTAGAATCACCTGAGTTTGGTAAGTGGCCCTGTTATTCCATCCCTAAGGCTAATTAAGTAGATGTTACTAATTAGAACACATAGATAATCAAGATTTTCCTGAGATCTTGAGCCAGATATGAAAGTTGACCCAACCACCCATATTTTTTGTCATAAAAAGTGTTCTGAACCCGATTTCCAAAGATGCAACTGTAATACATGTAACTACAATATTGCAAATATTTAGTTGATGTGTGACTGTATTGGGGAAAATATAGGCACCAAATAGTTTTGTCTTTTTTTCTTAACAGTCCTGTGTTCTAAGAAAAGTTATAAGCAATGGTTCTCAAACTTCAGTGTGTAGAAGAGAACACCTAGGGGGTTTCTTCTTAAATGTATTCAGATGCAGATGGAAGACTCCCAGGTCCACCTATAGAGACTCTTATTCTGCAGATCTGGGCGCTGCCTAAGAATATGCATTTTAAAACAAGTGCCCCATGTGGTTCTAATGAAGGAGGTCCGGGCCCAGCGTTAGAAAACCCTGGTTCCAAGACCCACAGCTACCAGAGTAATGGTGAGAAGTCACGTTTACCACAGATGGTGAAAACTGTCCAAAGAAAAGCCATTTTGCTACTGTTAAAAACAACTTCTTAAATATTCAGCAATTCAGGAAACCACCTGACGTTAAATGTTAACTTTCCTAATTCTGTAAAAGGGGGGATATTAATTTAATTTAATAAAGTTGTCAAAAATACAAAAATGGAAATCTGCCATATTTTTAAAGGATCTATCAAACCTCCATCAATCGTAATCAATTTCTAAGTAGTACACAAGGTCTAAAGAAAAGACATTGAAAAGGACTTGGGGGGGGGGGAGAGACACGCTGGGAACCACAAAACCCTTTCCAAGAGTTAAATATATATATATATTTTAGCAAAAGTGAAAAATGGAAGCATTATTATCTAATTTATTTTTGAACTGGATAACGAAAAGTGAATCAGCACTAGGTTTCTTTATTCGCTGCTTATCCTCGAAAGAGTTATTGAACCACTGGGACTTTAAAAAGTGTTATGTAGGCTGGCTTCCAAAAAAGAAAATAAAGTAAGTACCCTCATAAAGGCAGCAAAATGCATTTATCCATGAAAGATAGAAATTTACATTTTAAATTATGCCTATTCTCTGTGATTATAAAGAATTTCATTCGCTGGCTACTCACAGTAGTCTGCAGCATACCAAGTGTAGAACAACCAAGTGCTAGTTCAGTAGTTTCCTGCCGACATCTGAAGAAGAGCAGTGAGCAGTATGCATATTTAAACATCACCAGGAACCAATACTTTCCAAAACGAAAAAAAAGTTTCAATTACGCCATGCTTTTCTCAAATCATGCTCTTATTTATACAGATCTCAAGTTCATACTCATTAGTTCTAAAAAAGATCCAACGCTGACTGGCAGGTCAATTTTATTCGGATTCTTTTTTTATCGTTAGCACACTTGCCAGAGGTCCGTACGCTTCTTCCCCGTTAGCGCTGGGCGCGCAAGAGGCATGATTTCCCATATGGCTATTGTAAGGGCTTCTAAAACTGAAGAAAGACTCTTTAGTTTCTGCAGCAGGAAGGAACTCTTCTTTGATTGTCACCTGTGAGACACTCTCAGCAGAGGAGGGCTCCCTCCACATGTCCCTGTCCCGTGCTTCTCGGCTGCTCACAGAGCTGCCCCCTTTCTGCAACATGTAATACAGGATCGGGTTGGTTTTGGTCAGTCTCGGAGAGTCCTTTTCATACTCGTTCTTCTCCACATCTGTGATAACCCACTTCATGGGGCCCTTGTCACTGGCCAGAGAACACCCATTCAGAAGCCCGGTTTCTGGTCGGGACCCCGCGAAGCCCGCGTGCTCGGGAAAAGGAGGACTTACGGGAGTTTTCACCACTCCCGGGTACGGAAATGTCCTGTTGTCCACGCAGCTGTTGGGCTGAGCGGAACCGCTCATCAGTCCATTTAAAGACGAAATGCTGAACTCGGGGTTGCTATTGGTCACGTTATTTTTGTGTCCTTTCTTTCTGCTCTCATTGACAGCGTTACTTCTGTGCTGGGACAAATCTCTCACACAGTTTTCCGAGAGAAGCAGTTGTTTCAGAACATTGAAGCTTTTGCTATCTCTGGCCCAACTCCTATGTTCGCTTTCACTGGCTGAACCGTGGCTGGCGGGGTATTTAAATTCGAGATCATTTCTGCCAAATTTCGGCTCTTGCTGACTCATCAGGGACCCGCACACCAACTCTGCGGCACCGTGACCGTGCGCAACGTCGGCCATATTGTTTTTCACCTTTTTAAATGGATTTTCTAATGGCTCAGTATAAAGCTTCCTTTTTTTAGGGACCATGCAAAGATTCTTTGACTCTAGAAAGGCCAGTTCGCTATTTCTGGGACCGCTGTCCAGATCGTCCACCACGTAGCTCTCTTGATTTTGTCTCAGCAATCGACTTAACAGGCCGTTCTTTGAGAAGGAGAAATCCTGAGGCGAAACAGGCTCCGATTTCAAGTCCTCGGAAGCGGGTAAGGCAGCTGCGCTTCTCTGCATGGGGGGCGCCACACCGAAGAACGGGGCGCCCTTAGGGTCGTGGCTCAAGTGCACGTTTGTATGATGAGTGTGGAAGTCATCACACGGCTCCGATTTTATCTTCACCATCAGTATCTGTTCACTTAAAGCTCTATCTGTAGGATCCTGAGTTCTTTCATCTCGTAGAGGGATTTTCTCTTTTTTTTCACTCTTCCCTTTGTTGGGGTTTCCCAAGAGCAGCTGCAGGACCGTACGCCTTTCAAGCAGATTTTCTATCTCGGAACCGGAAAGTCTTGGTTCAGAACCCGTGGCTTGACTACTGAAGGCTGTATTTTCTTCAGCTGCGTTTGTTTTATTTGAGAGCAGGGGGCTACTTAGTCTGTCGATCCCACTTACGGGTTTGTCTGTATTGGCAGTCAGCGGCTGACCCGGTCTCTGCTCTTCCCCGGAGGTGGCAGACTGTACCCCACACTGCGCTAAGTTCTGTAACAGTTTACTGGCACTGAAAGTCCCCGAGTTCTGTGCGCCTTCATTCAGGACGACCGGCTTCTCTCCTTGAGGTTCTCTGCTTTTCGTAAGGTCCATCAAGTGGTTCGAGGTGCTATTCGCTGGCCTTTCGGACTGCGGGCCGCAGGGGTGCGGCGGGGAATTCCATTTGATGACCAGCGAGTGCTGGGAGAGGTTGATGGGAGACTCCGCTCTGGTGCGCGCCAGCAATGGCGGCGTGCTGGCTGGAGTAGTCCTGTGCCTACTGGGGCTTTCTATCACCGAGGTCCTCCCGAAAGTCGGCTTACTGAACTGTGTCCCATCACTCTGTACTTCCTGAGGGCTGCTGTTTCGTTCTACGTTTTCTTCATTCTTATGGCCAAGTAGCAGCTGAAGCAGTGTGACTTTCTGGTGTGAATTGAGCTTCGAATTCTTTGAGGTATCTTGATCTTTGATATCGACGGTGGGGACTTTTGGATCCCAGGTGTTCAGCAAGGACTGAGTTAAGTTATCCAGAGAAACAGGTTGGTCAGGTTCTGGCTTTTCGATCCTGTGTTTGCAAGACAAGTCTATGGGCACACAGTTGGAGTAGGAACTCTCATCACCGCTGCTATCGTCTGTGAAGCTTGGGTTGTTGTCGGAGTATTCATCAATGGTTGTCGGCGGGCTGCTGTCCTCAAAAATGCTTCCTCTCTCACTGTGACTGTGTCCGTTCATCGGCTTAGGGAGGGTCTGGCTTTTCAGAAGATGCAAAAGCAAACTATTATTAGCAGCTTGTTTTATATTGTTTCTGTCCTGTGAGTTCTTATAGCCTGCGTTTCTGGGGGAAGAAGGAATGATACCCATGGGATTCTGAAACACTGTACTTCTACTGGCCAGCAGTTTGCCGGACGATGTTCTTGCCTGACCATTAAGATGGCTTGACAGTCCCTTCGGGAGCTGGAAACTGCCGACATCCTTCTGGCCGTTTTCTTGTAACCTGGCCATCGCGGCGAGTCGTTCACTCGCTGCTTGGTTTGCACTTTGTGTTTTCAGAGCGTGTTCCCGAGAATACTGCTGTAAGTGGGCCTCGCTGGAAAGGAGCAACGCTAACTGACTACAGGCAACACTAGGTTTGGGCGACGTGGCGGGACTAGCCCTTTTCTCTACCATGCTGGCGACAGCCTGCAACCTGGCAGCGCACGACAAGGGTTCGCTCATGACCTTCGTCCCACTTTGTCCAACATGATGAGGTGACTCTACAAACCTATCTCTGATGAGGTTTTTGGTTACGTCAGGAAGATTGGTATCAGGCTTTTGATCTTTAGCTTTGCTTTTCTTCAACAGAGTTTTTAAGTGACTTGATGCAACACCGTAGCACCTTAAATCTTTCTCTACTTTTAAAGAATCGTGACTGAGGGCATATCCTTGCTCCTTGAGGCTCTGCCTGATTTGTTGTGACAGGGCCACTGTCTGCAGCCGGGAGCTGAACGACTGGAGCAAAGAGGCCAGGAGCGTGCTATCCTGTTTGCCTTTGGGCACACTGTCAACCATGCCAGCCAGCAAAGCCTCCTTCTTTACGTTTAAATTGACAATGGAATCAGACAACCTCTTTCGCTTCGCTGCGTTCCAGTCCTCAGAAGACTGCAAGAGCCTGGCTTTCTTGAGGTGCAGCATGCCAGATCCCTGGTAGGGGTGTGTGTTGGGAACAGGACCATTACTCTGACAGGTTGGAAACGCAGTCCCGGCAATGTGAAAGTTCTGATCTTCTTCATGACGGCCAGCAGACTTCTTGTCGACGGCAGTACCTGACCCCTCTGCGGCCTGATGCATTAGTAATCCTTCTAGGTAAGTTAGAACAACAGAATCCTGGTGCACATCGGAGCCAAGCTCTTCTCCATGAGTCATGTTCAATAGAAGTGCTCGCAAGGGCTAGGTTTCTATTTACTTCAAAGAATGGTCTTCTGTGGCTGAGTGAGATAGCCCTTTAATAAGTGAGTGTCCGGCTATCACCTTCCATAGTCATTAGACAGTGATGTACCAAGATTTCTTCTGGCAAGGACAAGATAAGATGCCAGCTAACTCCTGTGCGGTCTGACCAAAGAGCTGTCCGACTCCTGGCCAAGAGAAGTGGAATTCCTTAACAAGCACGTCTGTAGCAGCAAGCGGACTCAGTCCTTAGTGAATATCCTACTTTGCCGGATTCATTTCGTTCCTCATTAAATGCAAATGTCAGTGCTCTAAAAAAATAAAGATAAAACATAGTTAAGGAAGCATGGAATTAGAATTGTGCTATGATACCTATAAGCAAATTAAAAAAGAGTACTTATAGTTTTCATATATATATATATATATGTACACACACACACAAATATAATATATATATATATATATATATATATATATGCATTATACTCACTTCTTTAGTAATTTGCCATTCCGATTAAATTAGAAACCTCTGTTGGAAATGCTATCAATTAAATCATATTATAAAAAATGATCAATAAAATATTTTAACATAATAAGACCATCTTCCAAAGCCCGCTGAGCTTTTGGATTTTCATGAGCACACTTTGGCAGAGTAATGTGACTGTGAGTCTACTTTATTGACATATTTGGGTTAGGGAGCTAGCATTAGCTTCCGTCCAGCATCGGGGCTCAGGGAGGGACAGGGCAGAAGTGCAGAGAGGGAAAGAGACGCGCACGATATGGACCCATGTGGTAGGTCCGTATGGACCCATCTGCTGAGTCTGTGTGGGGCTGAGACCTACAGAACAGATTCAGTCTGGCATCATCTCCAAACATCAGATATCCCCTTATGTAATTTTTACAATTTCAGTTTTCTGAGAAATAAAAAGCGCTAACAAGTATAAGATTATTTTGTAGGCCCGTGCAATGTGCTGACAATCGTACTCATCACATTAAAACAGCAGAGAATGATTCTTTATGTGCTCATTCAAATATATCAAAGGTTTAATGTGGTAATTTTTAAATTTTTATTTAGAATTCTTAAAAAATATTTTATTGATTGATTTTTAAGAGAGAGAGGAGAAAAGAGAGAGAGAGAGAGAGAGAGAGAGGGAGAGAGAGAGAGAGAGGGAGAGGGGAGAGAAAGGTGGAGGAGGAGCCGGGAAGCATCAACTTGTAGTTGCTTCTCACATGTGCCTTGAACCGGGCAAGCCCAGCGTTTCAAACCGGCCACCTCAGCATTCCAGGGTGACGCTCAACCCTCTGCGCCACCACAGGCGAGGACTACATAGAAATTTTAATATCAGGTACGATCCTACCGGACAGAGAAGACGGGTCACAGGAAAACCTGTAACCCCATAATTTTGTAAGATGTTCCTAATATAAAATATTCCTCTTCTTCCCATGCTATTTCTTCCTTTTTGTGAGTTTGTATTCATAAGCATAAATAAAGTATTATCTGTGCTTTGAAAACTTTTTAAAAAAGATTTCAAAATAAACAATTTAAAAAATGTGTTAGGGTATTTGCACCACTTTTTTATTTTGACTGATTTTAGAGAGAGAGGAAGGGAAAGAGAGAAACAGGAATGTCAATCTGTTCCTGCATAAGCCCTGACTGGGCATCGAACCAGGAGCCTCTATGCTTTGGGACGAAGCTCTAACCAACCGAGCTAACCGGCCAGGGCATACCTGCACCACTTTTTAGTTTAGATAATACGGTTACAATAATACAGATACATATAACCATGAGTATACATAAAGCTAGCACATCATTCTGTAGAAAACTGGGTGAGAAACAAATTTAGAATAGATTTAAAGGGAAGATGAATAATTGCTTCCAGAAAATTTTATCTAAGTCAAAGTGTTTATTTTTCATCAGTTTCTTTGAAAAGAAATTCTATAAACAGTACCAACACAGGTAGCTGAGAGAGGAAAACGAGCTTCTCATAAAAACCTGTTTTTTAATAATAAAAAAACTCCCTGCAAATCAAAGATTGTGTTGACTGAGAGACTGCGTCAGGTGCCACCGGCAGCAACACCGACTCCCCTTCCGCAGAAACGAAATGCCTAAGAAGGTAGAAATACTGAGAGGACTAAGGCTCACGTTCACTCAGACTCTGTGATTAGAAACTTCAGGACACCGAGTGAGCCAAATCTCCTTAGATAACTACCATTTCTATCCCTTTAACAACTGAAGTGGGAGAAATAAATAGCAATCCTTCCTACATCTTTTCTAAGTCTTGCCTTTTCATTTCCATAGTACAGACTTTAATTGAGAAATTCAGGGAAGAAAACAAAGGAGGTAAAATACTTAGTTACAATACAGCTCATTGGGAGCTACAGACATTTGCGTATTATAAATGTTCAATACAGCGTGTCCGTAAAGTCATGGTGCGCTTTTTGACCGTGTGACCGGTCAAAAGTGCATCATGACTTTACGGACACACTGTATTACTACTGCAACAGACATATATGTGTGTGTGCATACACACACACACACACACATATATTCATTGATTTGAGAGAGGAAGAGAAAGGAGAGAGAGAGAGAGGAAGGAGGGAGAGAGAGAGAGAGGAAAGGAGAGGAAGGGAGAGAAAGACGAGAAAAGCATCAACTCGTTCCTTAGTTGTTTTATTTAGTTGTGTGCTCACTGATTGCTTCTCACACGTGCCCTGTGACCTCTGCACGGGGGGAGGACGCTCTATCCACTGAGCAAACTGACCAGGGATCAATATACTTATTAATGTTGAAACTGTCTCCTTTTAAGTTAGTATCAGCCTGCCTTATTTCCTTTTAGTAAAAAGACAACCACATTATTTTTAACCACCAACATATAGTTTACTTGCTCGATTTTATATACATCTTACTTCAGAATGCCACCAGGTGTTTAATACTACGTGGGGATATTCAGTTAAAAATATCTACATGTTCACACCCATGGAAGGATCTGACTTTCTCTACACCCAGTCTGTATGCACAGCCGTGTTACCTGCAGCGTTACTGATAATAGGCGAGATATGGACACAACTCAAGGGGATGGGGTGGGGAATAAAATTGACAGTGTTGAAGGGCACGCCCCTGTAACCAGTCAAAACAATGAAAAGAATCCTTGATTTTTAAAAACAGATGATACCATCATTGATCAAAATAATCTGTAACGGTTAACTGCCTCTTACACGTGACCTTGCAGAATGAAGCAGTAGCAGCAGCCGCCGCCATATGGTGACAGGAGATGATCAGACTCTGCGTGGTGGGAGCACAATGCGACATACAGATCATGTGTCATGGAAATGTACACTTGAAACCTATATGATCTTATTAACCTATGTCACTCCAATAACTCCGGAGATCTATTGCACAGTATAATGAGTACAGACAGTAATATTGTACCGCGGTGATGCAATGTGATAAATACTGCTTCGATGGCAACCGTATTACAACACATAAATAAATGCATCCTGGTAACACACTACACACCTTAAATTTTCAAAATGTAAAACATGTCAAAGTTAACAGCAAGGAAAAAATATAAAATAAAATAAGAGGCTACTTTAGATTTGCAAGCAATGTATTTTAAACTAGAATATTTATAAAACACTGTGATTTCCTCGCTTGCCAGCAGACCCACTGGGCTTATCCTCAACTTCAATAACAATTATATTAAGAGTTTGAGTACATTCTCTTCATTCTCTTAAGTAGAGCCTTAAGAAACTCGCCTTGTATGGTGCACACTTGTTAAATAACTTCTGTCAAAAGGGGACAGAATTATTTAAAACGTTTGGTTTATGGCGGGTAAGAGTAACTAAAGAGAGTGAAAGTGAGGGGAAGGCAGGAAAAAAAAGAAAGAGAAGATTTTAAATGAACACCTCCCTCATTTTGCAAATCATGAGATTTCAGAAGGAAAACATGAAGTTTAGAAACTAATATGGAGTCTATTAATAGCCTGTCTTTAACATTAGGTTGGTGATATGCAGGCAAAGTAAAGAGAGAGGTTTCTCTATTGAACATTAAAAACACATCTCTTAAAAGACGATGTGGAATTACCAAGCAGGCTATGCCGTAAGAAAACTGGTAACTTATTTCACTGCTGTGCATCCTTCTAGAAACCTTGGAGTTTTCCTGGTGGCTTATTGTTTTAGTCTTTATTTGACACATCTGGAAATAAATGATGAATCAATTCCCGAGATAAAAGGGCAAAATGGCCATTTAAAAAAAATATTTAAAACATGGAAAATTATGTTGAAGTTGCAACTTGCTTTTAGCGCTTTAATCAATAAAAGTTTCTATTTGCATCTGAACAGTATAACACTCCCAACTGAGTGTTACATTGAGTCTCCGTAGTAGTTAAACTTTCCATTGCAACGTATTTTTGCATTTTCTATTTGGAAGTGGTTTCTTCAGCAAAGAGAAACTTTGCTATATTCTGTATACTTATTAAAATGGTAAAACCAAAGTAATAAGATTTTGGGTGAATGAAGGATGCATCTAATAGGATTCTTGTGTGTGAGACTACTCTTGGTTAAGAGAAAATGAGAAAGGTCTTTTGTAAAGCCAGTAGCCGTGGCCACCATCACAGCCGCCTGGCCCATGTATGTTCACATTAGATTTGGACAGATGGTAATGAAACAACGGAGCCAAGAACTGGTGAGCCATCAGCTTTAATTCTAGCTTGCACCCGGCGGGCAAGTAAAAACACACACTGGGCTCCAAAACCCACTTATACAGTGCTCACAAAGCTACTGATTTATCCAAGTTTCCTAGAATCAAAGGTCTACCTCACCAGCCTTATTTACCTCTGTTCCCCATCTCCTTCTCCTGCACAAACTGGCTTCTCCATCAGCATTCCACCATCTTGGCTGCTTCTCCTCTCCTCCACATGGCCTTAATCTGCTCTCCTCTCTAATGCTAATCTCAGGAACCGAGAGAGAGTAAGCTCCCGGTCTGCCCCACTTTATAGTATAGAAATCAAAACCTTTAATCCAATATACAAACAAGGAAGTTTCTGATACAAAGTCACTTATCTGAGGCATAATAGGATTCCTTCATGAGAGTAAACCACCCCACATCAAAAAGGGTGGGAAAGGCTTAGTCCTAAAACCAAGCCCCAGGCTACAAGGATCCTGCCTGCCCATAGCTCTCCCTCAACACATATTAATATAATCACGCCCATCCCAAGCAAGAAGGGCAAGTAATATTATCACCTGGGCGATGGGCTTCCATGTGGGCAGCGCCATCTTTAACAAAGTGAACATAATATATTTTATCTGCCCAACATCTTTCTTCAGCTATTTTTAAGGAAAAGATTCAGTATCTTACTTTGAATCAAATTCTCCATTAAAAACACATTCCAAATATTCACTTTGTATGCTATTTAAATTATGTCTAATGAATAGCTCATGTCTTGTGATTGTTTCCATGAAATCGACTCCAATTTCTTCTGCATTATCAAGTAATAGCGATGTATTAAATTTCCAGGTATTTCTGCAATACTGCTTTAATGATTATTTGGATCCCTGGCTCTAGTTCTCCAAAATGCAGAAGTAAGGAGCTACTTAATTGTGGCATTCAACAGTAATTCCTATTGTACAATATTATCTAACTTCCACTATGGCTTACTGAGGGGACACTTTTGATACAAAGGCTAAGAAAAACTCATTACGATATCTTATTAAGGATTAGAAAAAGCATACCTTATTATAAAGTCCTAATTATAAGCCTTTTACTTAAGCTATACAAAACCAGAGAAATAACTGAGAGAACTCATTATGGTTCTCGAAGGTGAGACTTGAAGAAAGTTAAACAGGAAAAAAAAACCCAAGAACAATTTATCAAGAGGATCTAACACCAAACATTTTATCAAAATAAGTAAGATTAGCTTTGCAAGACAAGGTCCAATGAACAGTTAAATTCCACAAATACCAGTACTTAACTTCAGAGAATAAAAAACGAAAAGTAACATTTCAGGTGAGAGTTCTGGAGCTTCACTGAAAAGCAAAGACTACAGTGAGTCCTCTTTATAATTTAAGTTAGTTTTTGAAAAAAATAAAACAAAAACAAACAGCAACAACTAAGAACAAGAATAAAAGAAACAACTGCTGCCATTCCACAGCCACAAATAATAAGGGCATAGTAGAAAAGCAAGTCTGAAATTTCACTTTGTCAGATATAGTTTTATTCTCGAAAAAGAAAAGGAATCAAATTATTATATGCCCTTTGACATAATTGGAATTGCAAGATAATATTTTTCTTTGTAGTATTACCTTTAGCACAAGGTAGGTGTGTAGTTATACAATTAGTGGGTGCCAAGAAAGTAAATTGCTCTAAAAAACGTTTTGCTCAAGTGAGACCCTCAGCACCTGCAATTAGACCTCCTGAGCGTCCTGTCCTCTCCCAGGGACTCTCATTTTAGATGTAAATTGTCTTCAGAGACAGACGGGTAACAGAACCATGAACACCGCAGTGAGCAGACCAGCTGCCCAGACTGCTCTCCACAGCAACCTGAAGGACTTACGTATTTTTGCCCTAGGCCAGATTTGCTCCTAACTTCCAGGTCCATCAATCAGCTTCAACTTGCTGTCAGCTACTCCCACAGGAGTAAGATGCTGTCACTCACATTTCCTATTCAGAGACACTCAGTAGGACACACCAGTGCTGGACTGACTCAAGTGTTCAACACAAGATCATATGTATCTAAGGACCTCTTCAACTCTAAACTTCTATTTCTATGATTCCAAGTAATTTGTCAGATTTTAGTTGATAAAAATGACATGCATTGTAACCAAAACGATGGTACATTGTCAAAAAGTTGTAGACACAGCCGTGACCAATATGCTTTCTTAACTTTTTAGTGAATTCTAGGGGAAGGCAATGATTTTGAAATAGCTATACCTTTTTATCCATCCAATCCCTGAAAGTTATTTATCTTCACTACTTTCTTCAAAGGAGGCACCAAATTTCAAACAGATGTTTATTTATAAACTACATATAAACTTATATTCACACTGGGTGTTTGCTTACCTCACAATGGCTAGATACTGAATAAAAATAATAGTAAAGATTTAGGATCCTTAATGACAGAGAAAAATCCATGAGAGGTGAAATAATTGAAACAGAAACAAATATTCCCTATTGTTGATAGAGCTAATTGGTAAGAGTTTTTTCATTTTGAATGATCAGAAGAAGGCTTAGGTATATGAATCAGATTCAATAAAATCTATCATCTATTTAATTCTGCCTCTATAATTTATTTAAAAATTTAACGTTAAATCAAAATTAAGATGAAAACGTTGGAGATTTTAAGTTTAAAAGGCCCACAGAATCAAAGGAGCTAGAGAATGAGCCTAATTGCCAAATAATTTCTACTTAAAAAATGCAGTACCTTCCCGGATGCTGTGTTGTATTATTTTAAAAACACAGGAAACTAGAGCTTGCTAAATAAAATTAATTCTAACTACAATTTAAAAAATTCCAGGAAGAAGACTTGACTTGGGGTGATGAACACACAATACGATTCACAGACAGAACTGCACACCTGAAACCTTTATAATGTTATTAACCAATGTTGCCCCAATGAAGTCCACAAAAATAGAAGAAGTCCAGGAAGATAATGATTATACGATAAAGAATACATATGATATTAATTTGGCATCAATATTAATGTCTGTTCACTGTCTTCTAGTATTCTCAGAGAAACAATAGTTTCTCTGAAGAAATAATCATTAAAAATTATTTTGGTAGTACATGAAGTGTGGGATAAAAAGGGTTTAAATATAAAACAAACAGAGTATAGCTCTTCCAATAGCTCTTCAAAGTTAACTAATGCTTTCCATCAGGTTTCAAAAGCAAAATATTTTCCAATCATTATCAAAATAGGAAAAATATAATGGAGAATGGTGCTTTTCTATTCTGCTGGAGTTTACATATACACATATCTGGGACTGGGGCGTAAATTCTACTAAAACTCAACTGTGGGTCACCCCCTCACACCCCATCTCTAAAACAGATCTGACACACAGACACAGCACAAGGTCAAGGTCACAGATCAGGAAGAAAAAATCTCCAACAGGACTGATGTAAGAGCTGGCACGGGATCAAAGCTCCTGGGGTTTTAGTACACTTACCAGACGCTCTGCATTCACTCACAGGGTACACTCTGTCTTAAAAATGTTCTCTATCTTTGAAGACAAGATCTTCGTGTACTTTTTGTTACAAAGCACATTCTGCTAAAAATGCTACAGTGGGTCACAGAATGAGAAACCAGTGTGTGTGTTTCAAAATCATGAGTTTCTATGTGTGTATATGTATAGTATATGCTTGTATATGTATTTATTTAACTGTTTGTTATAACTAATCACTGCCAGGTGATGACTTTGAAATGAATTTAATTTGCAGGTCCCTGAATTGACCAAGCTCCCTCATACCTCCAAACTTCTGTATTAGCTGAAATGGAAATTAATTGTATATTCCTCAATTTCTCGGGCCATTTCTTCCCAAATACACAGATATACCTGCTAAAACTTGGCTCAACTAGAAGAGTTTTATACTGTACCCACAGGCATTCATGAGACTTTCCAAAGTATGACTCAGGAGGAAACCCTGGTTATCAACAGCAGCAAGAAAAGTGGTTCTTAACACAATGTATTACTAAATAATGCAATGATCTAACAGCACCGTAACTCATGCGTCAGCTCAATTAAACAGGATATTAAATTTACCTTAAATTACATTTATGAAACCAAGAGTCATGTGATGACTATTGTTACTGAAGCAGTATCAAAACATAATATTAAGTATGCATAATGCTTTCGAAGTAAATGTATAATATAAAAGCTTTCCATGTTAATTTATGTATCATCTCCTTTCTTTCTTTGTAACCCTGCATGTTACGGTACATGTACATGATATGATATACGCACTGAGTAGTTTTTCATTCTTTCAAAAGTATATTTTCATGAATTAAATACGTTTGAGTAACAATACCAGAACTGATATATCCTAGAAAGACTGCTGCTTTCACAAATAACGAAGTAAAAAGAAAAAATGTATATCAAATTAGCAGTGGAGTTTCCTTTAGCAGGAAGAAGCAGGGTGTGGGTATATCAATGTTACTAGTAACAGATAGTTCATTTGTACAGGCGGTCCCGGCGTTATGAACGAGAGAGGTTCTGTACGTTTGAAAATGTACAGCGTTTATAGGGACAGAAAGGTAAAAATAAATACAGTTGCATTTAACAGGTAAAATCTACCTGTTCCAACTTACATACAAATTCAACTTAAGAGCAGACTTACAGAACTGTCTGCTTTGTAGCCAAGGGACCGCCAGTACATCAAACTTTGATCACAAAGTCTACTGACATATTTTCTTTTAAAATAAATAGAATTCTTTAAAAAATAAGTTAAGGTCTATCTAGAAGAATCACTTATCAATGAAGACACACGTGTTTTTTATATGCTGCCGGGGGGACAGTGCTTCTTGTGAATGAACCATGAATTCTGATATCACCCTTAGGCCTGAAATGACCCAAAACATACAGCTTTCTAGATTGAAGGTTGGGGTCAACCCGTGACTGAGAGATATCCCCCCGGACACAATCCATGGGCAGACACAGTGATGATATCTGTTGATATGAATTCAATAACCCAGACAGACAATTAATAAACAAAATATAAGAGTATGCACAATGTGCCTGGAGAAGTTCTACCTTTAAATATTCAGAGGTCACTTTAAAAATATGTTCTTCAAATAGGAAAATATAGCTACTGACACACCATCAGCAGGCTGTTTACTTTAAGTGGTTCTGTTTTTATCGGAGAACTTGCCACCCATCCTTTCCCCTGACCCTTTCTCTCTGTTCATCTGCATACATAAGCAACTGTCTACAGTCATCATCTCCATAACGGAAGCCAGTCACTGTCAATCGTGGGCCCAGCTTAGCTGCGGTCCCGGTCTAGGGATACTCAGTCTCTACAGCAGAGATCGCTGCCTGTGGCCCTTGTCAGGGCACCTGATACTCTAACGGGGATGATGGGAGTAAGGAGGCTTGAAAAGAATCTCCCATGAGCTGCAGAAGAAACAAGAACAGCAGTCTAGATAACAAGGTCAGGGTTTTTCTGATTTTATTAGACCAAAAACAAACAAACAAAACAACAACAACAAAAAACTTTAGCAATTGAGATACTCAAAGACAACTACTTCTATCTCTATACTATTGGCATTATTTAATCGGGTTAAAAAATATTAACACCAAATACTTTAGCTATGTGAGAATCTCAATTTTTTTATTATATACATTGTTTTTCTTTTTTTTTTTTTGAGAGAATGATACATAAAAGGGCACACATCTATTATATTTATCATTTCTGTTTAGTTCATCTAATAGTATCCATTATTTCAAATTTTATATCAACATTTTCTACCGTTTTCAATTGTAGCTTTTATATAAAATAAATAATTTGTTTCATATTCTTGTCATTGCACATGAGGATAAAAGAATACCTTTCTGCTTAGTCCATTCAACCACACAATCCCTATCATCATCATCATCATCATCAGGTAATAAAATATCTCAGACTTAAAAATACATCACATAAAGCATTTCTGACTCTTAAACTCAGCCCCGTTTGCCTATAATCAAGCTAACAGAATAAGCTCTTCATTCTGTAGTCTCAGCTGAGCACGCACCACCCCCTAAACAGCCTTCCCTGAGCTCCCCAGGCTAAGGACAGCTTCTCATCTCTGGGACTCCACAGCACCCAGAAGACCCTTCCATAACCTCATTAAAACTTTTATTTTGGTTTGTTCATACCTACCCCTCTCCTACAGTGTAAACTCTTCATGGGCCAGGATTACATATTTATTATCCTTACACCCTAGCGCCTGCTGGAGACCCTGCAGTACAACTAGTCAATCTCTAGATGCCTCCTGAATCCGTGAATGAGGGGTGGACTGTCATAATTCTAAGGTATCTTTAGATTTAAAATGATCAGATGCCATTTAGAAAGGCTGGTCTTAAATTTAAGTCCCCCCTCCAAATACAAACTAACACAAAAAATCAAAATTAAAGATTATAATAAAGTATTTTACCTTTTGCAGAAAGTTCTGTGGGTTTGGAAGACATATGTGACTAGTATTCTGTTGGAACACAAGACTTAAATATTTTAGAAATATATATGTTTTTAGAAGATTTAAAAGTCTTTATAAGAGGATCTTTAAGTTTAACTTTTGTTTATAAAAAACTGGTCATTATTCATTTAGTTTCCTTTAATTGGCATTTTTGTAGGCAAGGTTTATAGAATCTAATATCCAATGTTTCAAAATATATTTTTCCCCTACGAACTACTCACTCACTCTATAAAAAGTTGAATAAAATCTATTTAATAATAAAATATTTCATTGAATTATTTTATATTGGAGATGTGTGAAAAATGATGTATCACATCAAAATATATTTATTCCCTAAAACCAGACAAATCCAACACATCCTAAAATATAGTTAAGATAAAATTGAGTAAGAAAGCCTTTATGAATTAACTTTGTCGTGTGTCAACTGCAGTGGAGAAACAGCTTCTTTATGCCCATTAAAAAAAAAAAAATCAATCTCTGACAAACAGTAATGCCATACTAAAGAACCTGAACCCTTTACATTGTTATAGATTAACTCAAACTAGTCAAAGCTGTTCTCTGGATGACCTTTTCATTTGAACGCGTATCTGTAGAGTTTCAGGTAGCTGTGTTTGGCTAAATAAAAACACAACCCTACCATACAGACTCATTTAGGATGTGTAAAAGTAGTCAAATTAGTTATCAAAGACTTTAAATCTGAAAAAACTAAAATCCAGTTCAACAAAATGAAGTACTAGCCAAGCAACTGCTGAATACTGACAGGAGAAGGATCAATACATCTTTGCCATGCCTTCCTGATCAATACATCTCCGCCATGCCTTCCTGCTTCGTGCCGTGTCTGTGAGTCGCTGCTAGGTGCAGTACGGAAATCAAGGACACTCCCGCCTTTGACCTACATTGAAAGGGTAAGCTGCAGACCTCCTCTGGCTTCCTGGCATGGTATTAAAACCTAAATAATGTTCCTGAGGTTCTAGGAGACTGTGAAATCATGTGGGTCCTGAAAGTAACCAATTTTGACGTTGATGGATAAGGTTTTGAAAACCCAGTTTTCTAAAATGTATAAAAGACCCTTTCTAATATGTAGTAAAAACAAATCTTACCTACAAAAGGATATTGATTTAGGCATTTGTTTAAAGATATTATAGCTTCAAATCAAATTTCCTTGTCTATCATTATAAAAAAATATATTTTTGGCAGACATTATTTTTTATTTGGCCTAATGACCTCTTTTAAAAGCTAAGTTGAGCAACATCCTTGCCTCCATCATACTGGGAATAGAAAAATAACAGAGCAGCTATCTTTTATGACGAGAAGCCTATTTTCCTATCCGATTTTATAGTATACCTCGCAAATTGATTCTACAAATATGGCAGGATCATAGAGTTCAAAGGTTAGAATTGAGTTGAAAGGCCATCTGCCTAACAAACCATCCCATCTATTGCTCAAATACCTTTACGTATAACCTATTTGCTAACTCTAGTTGTCTAGTTTATTTCTGGAAACCTCTATTCAACCTGTACTATCTTCCAAGGTGTTCTCTTTTGGAATCATGTGGCTCTGGGTTCCATTTCTGGCTCTTCTACTTACCAACTGTTTGACCTCAGGCAGGTTAACTACACTCAGAATTTTACTTACAACTGTGCAAAATCCGAAACTTATTTTATATAGCCTCAAGGAAGAAACAGAATATTCATATAGAGCTCAGCACAGGGCCTGCACACCAAGCAGGTGCTCAGTAGTGTTCTCCATTATGCAGACAAGTCGCTCCATATTTGCACAACCCCAACAGCAAAATATTCTTCCCTGCACTGGGCTAGAAGCTGTCTTCTGGGAGTCTGATCCCTGGTCCCACTGGGGAAACAGAAAACAAAACTAATCCTTCAGTTACCCTTCAAACACTAGACATAGCTGCCATATTCCACTGTCTATCACCTGATAAGGTCTTAGGTAAGAGAACTGAATTCTACTGTTGACACCTGTCTAGCAAAGGGCAAACATAGAAGATGACCATTCCTGGGTGCCAGTCTATGGTGGGTACTACAGAGATACAATTCTTTACAAACTGTTGAATGGCCAAAGTAGTGTAAAAAGTTTCTGGATGTTTCTGCCAGAAAACTGACTCCCATGAAGTTCACTGTGCATTTTAAAAAAGCCCTGGTTTGGCCCTGGCCAGGCAGCTCAGTTGGTGAGAGCATCGCCCCCATATGCCAAGGCTGTGGGTTCGATCCCTGGTGAGGGCACATACAAGAATCAACCAATGTCTAAACACGTGGAACAACAAATTGTTATTTCTCTCTCTCTTGTTCTCCTTTCTTCTCTCTCTCTCTCTCTCTCTCTCTCAAATCAATCAATTAGAAAAAAAAACAAAGAACCCTACTTTTTTCCAAGTGCTTAAGCCATTCTTCCTCCTCAAATAAAATACCAATGTATATTTTTTTCATTTTTCCTCATGGGGTTGGCAAATATTATATTATCCTCATTTACATTGTAACAAATAAAAACACTAAAGCTCAGAGCAATGAAGTGATTGGTTAGATTGTCCAGTAAGAGGCTTGGCCACAACCATATTTGGCACTTCTGAATTCCAGCCTTTCCTATTATATAGTAAATTGCCCCAGACTATGACAAAAGTGAATTTGGAAACATTTGATAAGGCAAATGCTTTTGCAGCACTTTGAGAACTTTAAATTACTTTTCCTACTTTCTCAAATCTCATCCCTGTTGTTTTATGTCTCTTGTTTTTCTTAGAAAGCACACAAAGCTCAGAGTTTAAGAGAACAAATGGTCTTTGGATTCCTGACTCTGCGATTCATTAGCGGATGGTTTGGGTCCGATTATCTACCCATCCAGAACTCACGTTTCCTTAGCTGTAAGACAGGAATCAAGCAGTATCTAGCTCACAAAGCTGTTACAGTAAATGCAGCACGTATACATAAAACACTGTAACACCTGGCATCGTCTACGAACACAGCGCCAGACCAGAGGATTTCCTTTAAAAAAAAAAAGTCCTTCGCTTGCCAATCAGCTCACATAAAGTTCTTTGGGAGGGGGGCTGTCTTTCATGCGTTTATATCGCCATGCCTCACAGTTAAAAGGCACTCAAAATTCCCTGCTGAATGCTTTAACACAGTCCCTGGATAGCCTTAAAAAAAATGAAAAAATAATTTGGATCTTAATAACCTAGATAACTAATGCTTTAATTTCTTGGATTCTGTGCAACATGTTGCCTTGAGCCAGAGTGATTTCATGTACCAGGGATGCCTATCACTTCTTTCTTCCCTACTGAGGAATCCGTTCCTGATGCGCTCGCGCCAGGGGGACGGACCCACTCCGGGAACCTGATCAACTGAACCCATTCATTTCCTCTCTTGCGGGCCTGATACTCACAGTAACTGAACACCTTCCTTGTGGGGGGCTTTAATGAGGCCGCATGCCACAGGTGAGTACACAAAGGAGTCAGTGTGCTGGGAGAAGCAGGGGGCCACCCACGGAGCTGCTGGACAGTTCTCAGGCGCAGGCAAGGCCGGGGCACTCCTCTCATTGGTCCCTAAGGAGCCTATCGCGTCGTGCGTCCCTGATAAACACCCCGTGCTTAGTGCTGGAGCGTTGCTGACAGGGCTCTCACAGCATCCCTGTTACTGAGGGGTGGCAGGAACAATACTATATGAGACAGGGGACACCTCTCAATCCACGGTCCTCAAGACCTCTGCAAATATCAACACTCTTTCTCCTCACTTCTCCCACAGTGCCTGCACCCCTAAGTACGGTCTAAGAGCCACACCCCCTCCCCAATTTTCACAAAGGGAAAGCTAATGACATCAAGAGGTAAACAAGATGTCCAAGGTCATATTTAGAGTTTGTAGGGGCAGAGCTGATAACAGAATTTCAGATTTCTTATTCCCAGGAGCCTGAACTAACCAATAAACCAGCTGTCTCCTTTGATGGAACTCAAGTATGCCAATTATCCAAACTGTGTAGAAAACATTGACCAAAACAGGGGTTAATTAGACATTGGTTGTTCTACTTCCATAATCAGCTCTTTCCCTGAGCTACCCTGGGAGTGAGGAACATATCTTTCGCAGGAATGGGAAGGAGGCCAGCACAGGCCATCTGGCTGTGCCTGTGCTTTCACCAGGTTACCCTGCAGCTGTGTGAAACTTACTGATGTTGAAGAACTTCACAGTTTAATTTGTTTTATCATTTCCTTCTTCTCTATTAGATTTAAAAGTAGGTAAATCTTTATTTTTGTATTAGCCAAACAGTTTAACTGATTCTGAAGTTACTATATGAACATATATACATTCTCAGTGTGTGTATATAGACATTGAAAATTGAAATTTTCTGACGTTAACAATGGTTTCTCACCTGGCCGGGCAGTGGCACAGTGGATACAGCGTCGGACTGGGATGTGGAAGGACCCAGGTTCGAGACCCCGAGGTTACCAGCTTGAGCACAGGTTCATCTGGTTTGAGCAAAGCTCACCAGCTAGGACCCAAGGTCGCTGGCTCAAGCAAGGGGTTACTCGATCTGCTGAAGGCCCACGGTCAAGGCACATATGAGAAAGCAATCAATGAGCAACTAAGGTCTCACAATGAAAAACTGATGATTGATGCTTCTCATCTATCTCTGTTCCTGTCTGTCTGTCCCTGTCTATCCCTCTCTCTGACTCTCTGTCTCTGTAAAAAAAAAGAAACAAAAAACAAAAAAAACCCCACAATGGTTTCTCATACTAAAATAAAATAAATAAAAGCAATTCATGGCCCTGCCCAGTGGCTTGGTGGATAGAGCATTGGCCCAGTGTATGGACATTCCAGGTTCAATTCCTGGTCAGGGCACACAGGAGCAGCGAACATCTGCTTCTCTCTCCCTCCTTCTCCCGCTTCCCCTCCCACAGCCAGTGGCTCAGTTGCTTCATGCATGGCCCTGGGCGCTGAGGATGGCTCCATTGCTCCCAACCAAGTGCATCAACATCAGGTGCTAAGAAGATGCTAAGAAGAGCTCAGTACTTGAGCATCCGCCCCAGACAAGACTGTCAGGTGGATCCTGGACAGGGTGCATGCGGGAGTCTTGTCTCATTATCTCCCCTCCTCTCACTTAAAAAATGAAAAAAAAATAAAAATGTAAAAGGCAAATCATTTAAACCATGGCCATCAGAAAAGAAATAAAGACTTGCTATTCTTTTCACATGGAAAGGAAAACAAAAGGTTGATCATCCTCTCAATCAAGGTAAAAGGGAATCATGAAAGAGCACAGGGAGCCTATTTCCTTGTCCAACAAATCCAGACTACTCAATTCGAGAATGCTTCCTGAGCATCAGAGTCAGATTCACGCCCACTGACTGGGTTCAAATCGTACCTCTAACCATGCCATTTGCTTAAGGCAATAACTATTCAAGAGCCGCTCTAGCACGTAAGCATGTGCTCCCCCAACTCCCCTCTCCCTGCCTCACTTCACCTCTCCCCTCTCGCAAATGATTTCCTCTTTTCTCAATCTTTTAATTCTCAAGTCTTAAATATGAACGCTGCTGGTATTCAGAGCTACAAAGGCTACTAATACGGTTACGACGGCCACACTTCCTATTTGGGGAATGGTGTATAGGGGTGGGATGGGTCGGTGGGTTATTACTACTTAATAAAGCAAGTATTAATGTTCAATTATGGGTCAAACTAGAGTTGTCCAAGCCCTAGATAACAAACCTTGAGCAAGGTTCAAGGTCTTGAGAAGGAATAAGTAGAAGAAAGTGCAACTCAGAAGGCATGCTTTCATCCAGTATATGAGCTAGTAATGTATTATGCCTGTGAATTTGAAGACAGTAATGGCCACCTGAGGGAACTTCAGCAGGAATCAGAGAAGAGGGAATGAAAGCTTCAGGGAGACACTGGTCTCCAAGCTGTATGTGTGAGTGATTCTGGAAGATGAATTTCCCAGCACAAAGGGAGGGTGGATGGGTTATACTGAAGTTGGCAAGCAAATAAAGACCAGATGGTTCTTGCTCACAGGGTTAGAGAGCAAAGTATTAGATGAGAGTATCCTGACTCGGCTCACCTCTACCATCTCTAGCAAAATATGCCCCCTATTTCTAACGAAAACTGGGCATCTAACAGTGGGCAGCACACTGTCACAGTGCCTACAGTCAAAGTCCATCTGGGAAACTGGGTGGAAAGCCGGGTTACCCTGGGTCAGGTGAGGCCAGGTTGTACGTAAGGGCTCCAAGCGCTTCTCTTGTTTCCTTTGCTGCTGGAGACGCTTGGGTTTCCACCTGTCTCCGATTCTTTTGAAATAAGCGTTGGCAGCTCCTGATACTAGATTACAGCCTTGGCCCAAAAGGTTTCGACAATAATTGCCCAAAGGAAGGAGTCAGAAATAACAGTTGTTCCATGGTGACAAAGAGAGGAAAAAAGAGGCGGAGGGCTGCACTGCTGCAGTTCGACAACTACCCGTCACTCAACTCCTTCCTGAACGTCACCTAACGTGCCTCTTCCTGTCAGTCAGTGGGAGCAGGCTGGCATCAGCAGAGGTGAGACAATGAACCCGGCCTTGCGGACCAGCTCCTCAACCCCAGGCTACGTGCGATGCTGAGGAAAGAGACAGGCGACTGAGTCTTGCTACTCTCTCTTTGAGCCCCACTTCACTCATTTCAAAGCAGAAGGCTCAATAAGACTCTAATCCTTTAGCTCATTGCACAGTCCCCTCTTGAGAACGTGAGCGCGGCTAAGCCTGATCACTCTGCTGTGTTTCTCTTCTCCATCTTCTGGGACGGGTGCTCCTTTCAGGGGATAAGAACAGAGTTTCCCTCTAAATGGGAGAAGAGGTCTTCTTTCATCTTCCTTCCTACCCACAAAAGGGAGACTTTTAAAGTGTGACTCCAATATTTTTGCAGTTAAAAGAGAATTGTCATGTATACCAAAAAGAAATAAAAACACAGTTGACCCCTACACAACATGGGTTTGAAATATGTGCACCCACCTACAGGCAAAGGTTTTCCCACAGACGTACACTGAACCCTGTGTATCCTTGGGTTTCGCATCCGTAGATTCAACTAAGAATCGAAAACAGTATGTTTGCTCCCTGGGAACCTGCAGATGTTCTGTGTTATTTTATATAAGGGACGTGAGAACCTACAGATTTTGGTATCTGCAGGGCGTAAGAGCGTGTCCTGAAACAGTCTCCCCACACACACACAGATACCGAGGTACCGTACTTAGTTTTTGAAGAGTTAATAGTTACACTCAGACTTTCAACGGCACGGGGGTCGGCACCCCTAACCCTCACATTTCTCAACGGTCATGTGCCTGCATAAATTATACCAACTTTTCAAAAAAGTGAAGAGAATAATATCCATACTCGTCTGTGAGAAAGAAGAAATCAGAGGAAACAGTGCTCGTTGTCCCACAACATTCTTAGAGTCCAGACAGGTGACAAAGGTCTCACACTGCCCCCAGGAGTAAAGTGGAAGGTAACTAAGAAAGATGATCTGTTTCTATCTGAGAGGGTGAAGAATAAAAAGAGGCACCTCCTCCAGGGCTGAAAAGCGGCTCTTTCTTTCAGGAATTATTTTCTTTTTCCCAATTCTCTGAGCAGTGTTTTCTCCTTCTAAGTCTGGTACAGTCATTAAAGGAACTTGGCCAACCTTCGAAATAAATTACAGAAGCAAAGGTATCACAAACAATTTAACCTACACATTCAGCTCTAGTGAGTTTTGCAGCTCATTGATATATCGGTAGATATGGTTGATAAGTTCCTACATTTCATTTAGATAAAAGAATATCATTCAAAATATCAAAATAAACAACTTAGTATTGCCTCAAAGAAGTCTTAATTGAAAACATGGATCTGCCACAAAATAATTATCAGGGTAGATTTACCATGTGCCTCGACAACTCCCAAACTGTGTGTACACTACAGAAATCTTTTCAGGAAGAGCGACACAAAGGGGAAGAAAAACAACCTCAATGTACGAAAAATCCATAATAGACTTAAGAGCCCCCGGATTTGGCCAAAACTTTTTCTAAAGTATTACTCAGTAGCAGCAACATTACGAAGTAGAAATTGGGGAAACGGTGGCAGAAGGAAAAGGCCAGGGGGGAGGTTGTAGAACAAGCAAAACGAAGGACACGATTATACACTGAAATCTGCATATTGAAACAAAACTAAGTGAGAATATGCCCTGAACTCTACTTCTAACTGCATAGTCAAGAAAAATGGTCATAAGATACTCGTTAAACCTTATTAATAAAACGATGACTGAGAAGGGATAGAAATGATTAAACCTTCTTTCATCTGTTCAATAACCAGTTTTTAAGTTAGTCGATAATATGCCGACTCCCATTGCAGAGGATGATCTTTGTACCTTGTAGTGTTAAGTGTTTATATCATTGTGTTATAAGTGATGGGCCTGAGGACAAGAAATGATTGGTGGAAGCAATGAACTAAAATTGAGACCAGTCACAGCATCATGGATCAGAACTGAGAAGCCTGACTCTACAAGCTGCCTCCTGGGGCTGGCCACTCGGAGGACTAGACTAGACACCACTACAACTCACCAGGCAGCAACTCAATAATCTAAAATGAAAGTCCAAGAGTCAGATTATCCATGGTTAACTTCTTAAAAGCTTCTTTTATACCTTCCGACAAACTGTATAATCCAAAATCCATTCAGTTTTCACTTCTGAAAGATAGCATGAGCTTTAAAAACAATAACCCTGGGGGACTCATCTGCTAGCTCTGTAACCCTGAGTACATCTGCCTGAACTTCAGTTTAGCATGTATGATACCAACTTATCTAATGGGACACTGACGAAGACTGAATAACGTTTATAAAATATCCAACAAAGCAAGTCAGGAAATGTTAATTTACTTTTCTCCTTGCGTGCTGCTTGTGTCTCTAGCAGACATTGATGATCATTTACATAATTGTTTTAATATCATTTTTTATTAATTAGGCAAAATTTCCAGAATCAAACAGTATAATGAAAACCAAAGTAGCAGCACTGTGATGTTTTGGATACGCAAATATTTTGAACAATTTTTAATATAATAATACCACATACCAAGTATGTGGAATTTTAAATTCTTACCAGAAGCTGAAACCTCAAGTAGAACCATGTATTCTATATTTTATGATGACTTTGTGTGTCCAGTAGGCTTTTTTTTTTTTACATGTACGGGGGGGGGGGGGGATAGAGAGGGACAGACAGACAGGAATGGAGAGAGGTGAGAGGCATCAATCATTAGTTTTTCATTGCCGTCGCAACACCTTAGTTGTTCATTGATTGCTTTCTCACATGTGCCTTGACCGCGGGCCTTCAGCAGACCGAGCCACCCCTTGCTGGAGCCAGCGACCTTGGGTCCAAGCTGACGAGCTTTTGCTCAAGCCAGATGGGCCCGCGCTCAAGCTGGCGAGCTCGGGGTCTCGAACCTGGGTCTTCCACATCCCAGTCCTACGCTCTATCCACTGCGCCACCGCCTGGTCAGGCACAGTAGGCCTTTTGATTCCACTCTTCCACTATCCCATTGTTTGTTCTACATGTATTATTCAGTAGCATAAACATCATCATCCACTAAAAAGCCAACGGAAGCTTCCTTGAGTACTACCTGATCTTTTTCTTATTTTTATTTAACTAGAAGAACTAAAACAGTTTACTGAAAATTATCAGCCTTGTTAGTGATAAGGCAGGTATCAACTTTACTTTGACTAAAGAAATGTGATTTTTAAAAAAACTTGAAAATTCCAACTTTAAAAAATGAATTTCTAATGACCTTTGCTTTTGACAGTGAGAAATATTACTGACAGTGTGCCTGCTCCCCCACCCAAGTCAGGGACACTGTGAAGGTAATTTAGAAGAGACCTAAAAAGCGGATAACACAGTGAAGCTAAGAGTTTGAGCTCTGAATCTTCATCTAGATAATATTTTTCCAGAGATGCTGTAGAAAAGATTTAATAAAGTAAAACATGCAAAGTACATAACATTCTGGCTAGTACCCTTTAAGTACTCATAAGCAAAAGCGGATTCTATAGCAAATAAGTTGTATTTTTCCCTTCAAAGCAAAAAAGCATAAACAACTTTAAAAACTACACTACTGCCTGACCAGCGGTGGCGCAGTGAATAGAGCATCAGACTGGGACACGAAGTACCCGGGTTCAAAACCCCGAGGTTGCCAGCTTGAGCAAGGGGTCACTCGACCTGCTGTAGCCCCCAGTCAAAGTACATATGAGAAAGCAGTCAATGAACAACTAACATGCTACAACGAAGAACTGATGCTTTTCATCTCTCTCCCTTCCTGTCTGTCTGTCCCTATCTGTCCCTCTCTCTGTCTCTGTCACAAACAAAACAAAACAAACAAAAAAACTAAACTACTGTAATCTTGTCAATAGGTTCTTAGAAATTTTGACTTCAGGCAAAATGACATAGAATGAAACCAATTTCACCATTGGCTAATTGATAAAAACAAAAGTTAAATTCTTAACATATATTTCTGGTCACAGAAACATCAACAAACCTCTAAATAAAGTGTCAAAATGCTCCTAATATTGAACATTGAAATAAATGTGAGCTCTCTCTCTATTTAACAAATATGAATAAAAATAAGCAAGAGAATTATTTTCTAACCCACTTATTCCAGGTCAGGTGGTGGGCGGCTGAAGCCCCTCCCAGAAGCGCAAGGTAACAGGGACACCCTTCCATCCCAGGGCTCACTGCACACACACCAGCCTCACTCAGATGGGACCACCAGGTACACAGGCTCACTTACTTCAAGCAAACAGCTTTGGGATGTGAAAGGAAACCAGAGTCCCCAGAGAAAACCCAGGCAGACATGGGGTGAACATGTAAAGTCTACATAGCCAAAGGCCCCGACAGTAATCACTTATTTCTCCACCTCATCAATGTTATAACCAAATGAAGAATGAAATGACATTATTTGAGAACTTGCTGTATACTGACATGTCTTATATAATTTCAGCACTATGGTAAATAACCCCAAACCTGTACCAACAGAGAGTACTATAACTAACAGTGAAATAATTAAGAATTATTCCAACATGGCCCTGGCCGGCTAGTTCAGTAGACAGAGCATTGGTCTGGCATATGGTTATCCTGGGTTTGATTCCCAGTCAGGGCACACATGGGAAATGACCGTATGCTTCTCTCTCTCTCCCTCTCCCCCTTCTCTCCCTCTTCCTTTCCCGTAGCCAGTGGCTCATTGGTTTAAGCATTGGCCCCGGGAGCTGAAGAGAGCTTGGTTGGTTAGAGCACGTCAGCCTTGGGTGCTAAAAATAGCTCAGTTGATTCGAGCATCTGCCCCACACAGGGATTGCTGGGTGGATCCCTGTCAAAATGCACATTCATGCAAACAAATACACGCACTTTCCTCCCTGAAAGGAAAAATTAGGTAAGAGGAAGTCGCAACATACTACCCCCAAATGGCAGTTGTCTAGGCCTGCATGACCTGTGAGATCAATAGCTTCCATCAAATCATCAGTAAGTGTTGCAGGTTTGTCAGAATTCTTAAAAACCTTTAAAGCTATAAATTACTCTGTCCACATATTACAGAGTTCTGGGAGGCTGGTAGAGATTTAATTTAGTAAGGATTTTAATATTCCACGAACACAGAGGAAAAAGAATTTTTACACATGTAAATCTAAACCAATGCCTGCCATACCTTAATAAATCCCATCCAATAAGACTCAGAAACGCATTCATGATTAGAAATGTGATTTTTTTATATAATACTATCTGACAAGTGTTGTGATAATTAGTTCGCTGTGTGTGTATATGTATGTGTGTGTATTCTTCTGTGCTAGTTTTCAATTCGCCCCCTCCACTACATTCTCTACACAGTAGCCAATGCCCTTAGTAAAAGGTACCCCTCCACCCCACAACCCCCCACTGAAAACCCGTAATGCTTTCCCATTTCCCTTCAAAGGAGTCTGAATTCCTCTCTCTGAGTTACAAGGCTCAGCATGATCTGGCTTCTGGGACTCGAACCTCTCTTATCTCAAGTCATTGAGTCCTTGCTCATACTACTCAGGTGCTGTCAAACCGAAACGCAATGAAAGCTACAAACATAACAAAGCATTTTTAGTCGTCAAGGTTTTAAAAGGTAAAATTAATTTGAATATATTTTACTTAACCCAATATATTCAATCCAAAATATGGCATCAATATGAAATCAGAATCAGACTCCTAGGGAAGTTTACATTCTTTTTTGTCATACTGAGTCCTGTAGACGGGTGTGTGTTTTATTTATACTCAGAGCACCTCTCAATCCCGACAGAGCACGGGCGGCCCGAGGCTGCAGCACTGGACAGCATGTCCCCAACTACCTGCGCTTACTGGATTTGGGAACACAGAGGTCTCCCACCCTCCGGCGTCCGCAAGCGCTGGTAGCTCTGCCTGGAAGGTTCTGACTTTGGTTGCTCCTTTGACTACTTCCCCAGCTCAGCTTAATATCACCTCCCGATGAGTGGCCTCTGTAAATGGGCCCCCGTGTTTTCACCCAGGAGATCACAGTCACTTTAGGACTTCTTCATTCCATAACCTATTTACTTGCTCTTCCTTTTCTGTACTTGTTTTTGTCTGTCTGCCGCACCGCACTGTAAATATTGTTGCATGAGGAGAAGAGTTCGTTTTATTCTCTTTGTCAAAGGCACGTTTGATACACTACAGTTTTGGTGAATAAGTGGATGTCTATACTTACTCTTTGTTTCCCTCTGATCACTGAATTCTATATAAAATACTGAAAAGCAACCGAAAGCATAGGAAACAGATATACAATTATTTAAATTTATACTGTAAGCCAAGTAAAGATGCTTACAGGTGTAACTTTAGGAAATCCTCTGATTTTATACAAATAAAACAAAAATACTCACTTCATTTAAAATTACAAGTACTATCTAAAATGAAAAAGTAAAACTTTACACTCAGGTCATATTACAAGACATTTTTAAAATTTCTTTTCTTTTGTGCCCTCCAGAGAAAACTGTTACATGCTGTCTATCTGGCATTCACATTTATAATCTCAGACCATGCCAGTCTCCTACTGACCTACAGAAGACTATCATTGCTAAGTCATCTCTCAGTTACAGAGAGAAAAGAAAATCTGGAAACGAGGCATTGTACTTGTAGAAAGCTAATTTTATTTTTTACCTGAGATTTAAAGAAATTGAACTTATCTGCTCTAGCTTCTCCTTTTCCAAATTATTCACCCTAATTCCAGAGTGAGATCAACGATTCACTTACGCATTTTACACCATTAGGTGGAAAGGCTGTCACTGAAAATTGGGCACAGTTCTTGATACAAATTTTAATAAAGTCAATACATATAGAAATCCTATAACTGATCAAGACAACGCGCATATACTTTGGAGAGGGAATCGTACTAATCAAGTTACAGACCACTTTTTTTAGGCTGAAATATGAGACGAAATGGACAGGTGAAAGTAGGAATCAGAGTTACACACGGCTTCACCATGTGGCATATGAAAGAATGGAAGGACTGTCACACTCACTTGGAAATAGCAAACAGCTCTACCACATTATAGGACAGGTACCTGTCAAACCCTCTGCTACCAGGAGGGTTTGTAAGGAATACCAGTGCATAGGGCATGGCCGTCTTATGGTCACACACACAAACCCACAGCTAAGGATCCAGGCAACATACTTGTGTCTGCTTATTTAACCTTCTTAATAACCTAAACAGGCAGCTATTATAAGAATCCTGTTTTTGAGGATGGGCAAAGTGAGGCTTAGGGAATTTACACAGTCTGCCTGCAGCAAAGTCTGCTCTGCCCACCTGCTGGATCAAAGAGGGAGGTGTGAGGATTTTCTTCTTCCTACTAATTGAAGGGAAAGGCTTAAAAACAGGTCACTGCTCAAAATAAACTTAATATTGAGCATGAGAGAGCTAAGTCACCAAACCACCCCTCTCTCCTGCCCACTAGCTTTTCCACTGCCTCCTCATTTGGTCAGTTTGGTTTCCTGACAATGTCTGGAGCTCTTGTGCATTTCTCTGCTGGAAATAAATCCTACATGTGATTATCAGTCCAGGGGATGAAGGCAAACCTAGTCTTATCAGGCGATAATTTTTAGATGGGCCTTCCCAGTCTTTAACTTGGATAACCATTGACTTGTACTGCTGGGACCTATCTGTGACCCCAACTCCATTCCCGGGAGTTTAATTTTTCCATGAAACTCCCATTCAAAACACACACACACACACACACACACACACACACACACACACACACATACATGAAGAAGATGGACAACAACAAGAAAACAAATACCAATTTCCTTTCTTGGTAATCTCTCTTCATCTTCCCATTTGAATTGGCTAAATATTAAATAAATGAAACCAGGTATTTTTTTTTGAAAGAGTGAATAATTCCCAATTTTTCAAAATTTGTATAAGGTAAATAAATACAAAATTAAAAACTAGAAAAAGTTTGGAATGTTTCATTCCGGTAAATTAAATATTTTGATTTGTAGCTCTCCAGTTTATTTTTTTCTCCACATATTCTCAGCTTTCACTTTTCAGCAAGAAAATAAAACACGCCTCCAAAATGAATGTATAGGAATACAGCACCAATAATTTTGATGTCTATATTCAACTAAAAACATATTTAATAGTCTTGATTTTGCCATCAAGTTCAAAAGTTCTTTAAAAATACCCACTTTCCTTTATAGATAACAGGCGCTCAAATAGTTCATTTTAATGAGTGCTTTAAGTCAGGATTTGGTATAACTTGTATTTGTCCTTTGAAAAACACTTTGAAGTGTTTCTTCTCCACTCTCCCATATCCTATAAACGCATCTGGGAGCAGGTCTAGACCAACGTCTGTGGCCTCTGATTGCACTGTTCTCTGTCAGGATGTTTTCGTAACATATGATTAGTGTACGCAGAACTCTTCACACAACTGAAATGGAAGTGAAGTGTAATCTAAAAAACGGGAAGCTATATGCTAATTTTAAGGATAGGAAAGTATAAGGCAGGAGAGAACTTTCATTTCCTCAGCGAGCTATTTGCTCCCCCCCTCTCTCTGCTAAATCATGTGCTCTGATTATACTCACGGGCTCAGGATGGGGACAGAGGAGGCGGAGGGCACCACCGTTCCCATGTGGCAAGAGGCTTGGACAAGGGGAATTTGTCCTGTCCCCTCACAGCGCAGATTTATACGTAACCTGAAAAGTGCAGCTACTACAACGTTTCAAGAATGCCTGGGCATGGCAAGAGGTCATACTCCAATCACAGAGATGTCAATCATTTTGTGAAATATTAAAATATGTATCCAATTCATACTAGGCAACCCTAAATTTTACACTACAAGGCTCTAACTGAAAAAATGTTCACAGAATTAAAAAAAAAAAAACTACAAGAATACTGCAATTTCCTTACCCACAGCAGAATCAAACAGTACAAGGCTTACACAAATAAACGTGGTAAAAAATAAAGGAGGCAATACATTTTAAAATTTCCTTAATATAGTTTAAGGTAGGATAGTGGCTACATTTTTTTTCTTAAATGAAAATCTCTTAGGTTCTCTGAACCACGTTCTATAGAACCTTCTTAACCATATAATGTACTGAAACATAATTATAAATCATTTCCTCAATTAATTAGATCCATAAGCACCTTTAGTACTTCTTCCATTCATTCTGTGGTTAAAATCGTATAATATTAGCTTGAATTTCATCTCTGCCTGACACATTTCAAGCGGTGCAGCAGATTAGTGACTCAGAACACTTAATAGGGTTTTGTTATCAATCAGGCTATGTTCCCAGTGATGCTTTCGGCAAAATTATCTTATTCGAATGAACTCTCGTGGACCGAAGTAAACAAAGCTGCAGCCCACGCTCTCGCAGGCTTTTCATTCATTTTTCTCCTTTTTCTTTACTTAGACTTACAGCACGTGCCCAAGAAAGAGCGCATGTTAAATATTCCTGGGGTGTCACAACATGTAATACAATAAAACAGATTACAAGCCTACCTTTCTCTCACAGCGGTAGTGCCAAGCACAGGTACACCGGAGCAATCAATTTGTTCTGCAGACAGCGAGGCTTTCATAGAATACTAATGCAAAATCTCTTCTCTTTCTCCTTTGCCTTGACTCCCCAATGCCCGGGTCCCGACCAATACAAGGAGGAGGGAGGTATGTCTTCTGCTGAGAAAACCACAACTACTAATCAAGTCTACGTGTACAAGGGCACAGGATTAAACCTCCCCCAAGCTGGAGTCAGTGTCTGAGAGCAGCTAACACATACACAGCACGGTCAAAATTAAACACACACACACAACACACACCATGCCATGAAAATACAGATGGGTCTACTTCAGTGAACTAATTCATCACACTTTAACCACTGATAGGTTTTTTTTTTATTGTTGTTGTTGTTTTAACCTCAGGAGCATAAAATTACCTCCTGTTGAACTGTGGGCTTAGATCCAACAGTACCCAACAACAATTATTTTTCCCCTAGAACCTAGACTCACGATCAGTATCCTGTGCGTTAGACTGCTCACTGTTTTTAAAACATGGCAGTTTTCTAAATAAGATTATGCAGTAGAGCTGAGAGACTTAGACAGTCAAGTATTAACATAAAGTTAATAGACTAAGAAAAGAGTCTGTAAGGTTTTGCACTAAAAAAGGCACTGTAACTGTTAGAGCTCAAGTCCGCTTCTTCAAGAAAAACAGACACATGGCCAATAAGGAAAAGATGTCCAAAAGATTGTCATTTCTCTTGAAGATTTCTACATTAAGTACAATCCCACAAAATTAAGAAATATTTTCAGGTCTCAGAAACTATTTTAAAAACATCTTAAATACTTTATAATCTGGTGGCAGGATGACATCTTTGACTCACAGACTCAGAGATTTGGGGTTCCTTTCAATCAAGCATTGCCACTTGGCTCATTTTTTTATTCAATATATGAAAAGGAATGCCAATCATTGAGTAGGCTGATGAGATGACAGAAGTTGCTAAATATTTTTTTAACAGCACACATTGCCTCGTTTTAATTTTCCAATAACTCCTGAAAAGTACTGTCAGCCAAGGGGCTGAAAACTTAGCAACAATTAAGAACAAAACCCTCTAGACGATGGGAGAAAGTTGTGAGGAGCTTCCTAAACCAGCTCGATTTCTACATCTGCGATTGCTGGAACACTGCTAAACACATGTGTCTTATTCTTCACTCTTTCTTTTACAAAATGAGCAGGAACAATTAGGAAATCCTGGGACCTTCCATGAAGCATTGCCATCATGTTTAATCGATACTGATGGCTTTTGTCCTTGACACACTGACCATGTCATCAGGCTACTGTCATGTGATATCATGTCATTTCCCCACCTGGCTCATGACCTTGTCCTCTACCTGACCTAAAGCTTCCCTCAAGGAGCGGGCGGCCCCTCCCCGCCTCTCAGCAAGGTCGAATGGGTCAGCGTGCCCTCATCTATAATCCACCACCATTTGTCAGCAGGGAGGCTGGAGGAGGCAGGCTCGCTACAAGGGGAGAATGCCCAATTAGGCAGCTGTCACACAAAGCATGGGCCGCAAAATTATCCCCTGTCAAAAGAAAGAGCAGCTGCGGGTGCCAATTACAGCAACCTTTCAACCCTTTAGGTACTGGAGACTACACGGAAGTAAATGAAGAACAATTAGTGATAACAAATCGATGAATTAGGACAGTAAATCAGAAATGACTAGCGGGTGAGGCGGGGTCACACACACACACACACACACACACACACACACGACAGAAGGGCACACCAGACTCCAGGCACCGCGGGGATGCACAGGGTGACACTCACCATTCACCTGCATACAGATTTCCCCTTCAGCACTTTCTTTTTGTAAACATGACATCCTTTAAAACACCCGGAACCCAAGAGAGCAGTACCTTTCTACTCTCTGGGGAACCCAAAGGAACTGTTTCTCCATAGGAGAAGGCTTCAGACTAATAAGCCCGGTTCATTCTAAGCCCTTCTGACGCAATCCATCCGGTTAGCCCAGAAAACGGAAGTGTGGCCCCCCAAATTCAAAAGAGCAGTTCAAATAGTCACTCATAAAATATTATCTATCTTCATGAAGTCCCTGCTCTGATTCTCCTTTCGTCACACTTAAGAGAAACAGCTTTTGAAGAAAGTAACTGGCTAATGCATTCTGAGAAAACTGTTAATAGAATACTGCTAAAGTTCAATTTCTCTACATGAGATTCTGTGGCTGGAGAAACTACCGCAATGTGCGCTTCCACACTGATATGGAAAGAAAGTCTCAACTGGACAGCTACGCGGCCATTCTGCTCTCACCCTGCATAGGTGACATGCACCGTCTCAGCAAAAGCAGCCAGTTCGCTGGGGCTGGATCCAACCCCAGCTGACTTCGGTAGTGAGCACCCCAGGCCACAAAGAGAGGGCCAAACAGGGAACAAAACTCCACAAAGTAGAGAAATCCAACCGGGCCACTAAGTGTTCATGGACATGGGTTTCCTGTGCCTTGACAAAGTTACTTATGGTCAGAGACAACTTTCTTCACGTCTATTTTAAACTCAATCGATATTTTTCCCTAAAAATATAAATAAATAAAAAGCCATGTGTCTTTCTACACCACTTCTTTGAAAGTTAAAAAACTTGAATGATATGTGGTCTAATTTCTAAAGAAATGGGAGTGAACTGTCCAGCTAGACTTGTAAATCACAAAAAGGTAAAACCCAGGGCCAGAAGGTGAGGCAGGAAACAAGCACCTGCCCCCCCCCCCCGCCTCCTGCCCATTATCAATAACTCGTGCTTATCGCAGAAAACGTCTATAATTCCTAGTCCCTAGCCAAGTCATCTGATAAAATTTCTAGGAGACCAATATCTTGGGGAAGAAAAACCTCTCCATTAAAAGTTTATTTGAGAATTTGCTTTACAAATAATGTTCCACTCTTTTTGAAAAATGGACATTTATAAACTGTCTTAAATTCAGAAAGCAAACTTCTCAAGTCAGACAGAAGCAATTCAAAGAAAGAAAGAGCAAGTAAGACAGAAACCAAGGAGTTAATGTCTTTAGAATTCAGCCTCCATCATACATGGGTGACTATCTCTTTAAATAATTTAATTCCTCTCCATCAACTACAAAGCTGTTTTGAAGCCATTTAGCTTTGTTCTTTACATGTGTTCTAATTAAGAAATGACCTTGTCATCAGACACACCAGAAATCCCGGATTATTTCCTACAGCAAAAATTCACAGAGCCCCCAAAAAAAGAAAAAGGGGAGAAAAAGACTTCTTAGTTCCTCACTAAGGGAAGTTGTTGGTTGGCTGACTGCTGAAGCAGTTTCACCGCAGAATTTTTTTGTTGTTGAATGTCACAGGGCGGGTTAGTGTGACCTTGAGCTCCATCAGCAGCACAGCAAGGGTCGCGATGCCTGCAGGCGCCCTTGTACTGGATTTGCAAGACAAAAACCTTCAAACCGGCTGAAGGACATCTTAAATCTCTTCAAAGGTTTTCTGAACTAATCTGGGCTGCTCTGAGCAGGATCGGTGCCAGTGTGAGAAGCAAAATTAAAAACAAGGTCTCTGACAGGATGTTGTCTCCTCTTAACCCTTCCCGGGCAGAACAGAACACATCACAAGCATTTCTGGACAGATGGTTTACCTAGAAGCATTCTTTCAAAACAAATTATGTAAGCAAGCAATCACCAAGAACAGGGGCCGCTATTAGCCCTCAAAACTGACCCTTCCTATTGCGCTTATTAAAGAATCCAGGTGCAATTTTTTTCTTGAGCATACTGTAGTGAACTGAAATGTAAGCTTTAGAGTTCTATGTGTTACTATTTTAGATGTGCAGCACAGTGGTAGGTTACGATAAATAATGTTTCCATTAACGTGGATCTCTAGAATTCCTTTTAAAGAATAGCTTTCAGCCAATTAAGTCACAAACTTCAGACATATTACATACAGTTCACTAATATTAAAGCAGGTAAAGGGTGTCCTACGTTTACTCAATGCCTGACCCCTAACACGATGGCCACACTGTAAAGAGGGGAAAGGATCAGAACAGGGAAGGAGAACATACTAACTGGAACAAGATAAAGCAGTCTTCATCTTGCTATAAGAAATCAGGGTGATGTTTTGTTACTGTAAGGTAGCATTTCTAATGCACGGGCCCAAAGAGAACATTAGTGATGTCAGCAGAGGGTGTTAGTATTCCCTGGCCATGCTCCCCAAGTTTAATTTAGTAGTTCTTGCTCTCAAGTAATAATCTAAGAGAACAAACAGCTGTGATACTTACAATGCAATGTTTTAAAATCCATGTATCTCCATCTGTGACATGTGAGTCTGTACGCCATGAGTAACGCAGTAAAGTGTATTTAGTGTGAAGGTGTAGAATTTATAAAAGGTCCACCAGAGTGCAAGTTATGCTTTTAAAAAAATAAGTAAGTCCAAGATTATGCTGAATACCAATAACCCTCTTACACACTTGAATTCAGACATGCTTTCCTGAACGGAACAGGAAAGGGATACAGCACTACCTAGTAGGCGGGGATACAACGCGTGAACGGCACACGCGCAGTTCCCCAGTCACCACGCGGAACAGGAAAGGGATACAGCACTACCTAGTAAGCGGGGTTACAACGCGTGAACGGCACACGCGCAGTTCCCCAGTCACCACGCGGAACAGGAAAGGGATACAGCACTACCTAGTAGGCGGGGATACAACGCGTGAACGGCACACGCGCAGTTCCCCAGTCACCACGCAGAACAGGAAAGGGATACAGCACTACCTAGTAGGCGGGGATACAACGCGTGAACGGCACACGCGCAGTCACCACGCGGAACAGGAAAGGGATACAGCACTACCTAGTAAGCGGGGATACAACGCGTGAACGGCACACGCGCAGTTCCCCAGTCACCACGCGGAACAGGAAAGGGATACAGCTCTACCTAGTAGGCGGGGATACAACGCGTGAACGGCACACGCGCAGTCACCACACGGAACAGGAAAGGGATACAGCACTACCTAGTAGGCGGGGATACAACGCGTGAACGGCACACGCGCAGTCACCACGCGGAACAGGAAAGGGATACAGCACTACCTAGTAAGCGGGGTTACAACGCGTGAACGGCACACGCGCAGTTCCCCAGTCACCACGCGGAACAGGAAAGGGATACAGCACTACCTAGTAGGCGGGGATACAACGCGTGAACGGCACACGCGCAGTTCCCCAATCACCACGCGGAACAGGAAAGGGATACAGCACTACCTAGTAGGCGGGGATACAACGCGTGAATGGCACACGCGCAGTCACCACGCGGAACAGGAAAGGGATACAGCACTACCTAGTAGGCGGGGATACAACGCGTGAACGGCACACGCGCAGTTCCCCAGTCACCACACAGAAGGAAACAAGCATATACTGCGTTCAATGCATACACAGCCGAAGTCGGCCACACGTGCTCTCGGAACACGGAGGGCAGTAATTAGGCTTTCAGTTCCTGTGTGTATGTGCCCTAGCCGATGGTCAGGGATGGCTCCAGTTATGTGCCCATTACGCACAGACACAGTCAAAAGGGTAGCAAGGCCCAAAGGGAAAGGGGGGAGAGGTGCAGAGGGGTGGGGGCAGAGGGGGTAAAATGAGAATAGGAAGAGACTGCATGGAGCATGGGGGGGGCACACGGTGGGGGGTTGTGGGTTTTATATTGAGTGGGACACTTGAAACAATGTTAACACAATAAATTAAAAACAAAAATTAACCAAAAGAAATAAAAGAGAATGGCAGCCACTTGAGATGGCAGAAATAGCACTCAAAGGCAGGGAAAAGGAGAATGCCACACAGGAAGAGGGTGGTCAAATGTGACTAGATTAGGCTGGAAAGGCCACTGGGACCAAGGACCTCGAATCAAGGCTATGCCAAGGAGCGGGTCTTTATCTGCTGGGTGGGGGAGGTTTACAGGCAACGGTATAATTAAATACAGTCAAAAACAAAAACAGAACTGTTGAAGATTGCAAAGAGGACAAGAAATTGCGATAAATTAGTGCAAAACAGAAAACAGTCAAAATAAGGTAAGGGCAGGAGAGTTGAAGAAAAATGCAACTGAAAAAAAGTGAGGACTGGTTTGAATATTAGAATTTAGAAAGCAATTAGTACAATAAAAAGAGTGCTACAAAATAGCGTATTTTTAAATAATAAATTCCTTACATCAAAATAATTAAAATAACTACTATATCCCAAAACTATGTTTGTAAAGTATTCTAACATGATGTTAACAAAGTTGAAAAACCAAACAAACACCTAGAGAGGTATTTAACAGTCAGAATTAGATTCTGTTGGATATTTGAATCTTGTAACATCTCAAATAACAATCTCCGTTAAATATCGGGTGAAGATTTTGCTAACTAAGGCAGCAACATGTACCTTGTCAGAATGGTACATGGCATATTTATTTCTCTTGGCTATAAGAGAGAGAGAGGTCTGGCTTCAACCATAATGTGGCCGCTGAAGTGACGAGCTTCATCCACAAACACTAATGAGAATCAAACTCAGCCGTTTATTGAGTGCCTAGTATATTAGGATGTAGAATTAAAAAAACAAAAAGTCCCCAAGATTTGATCAGCTTTGGGTTTCTAGTTTATTACTCACAATGGTAAGTCCCCAAATTACAGCTCAGCCCGTGACAACAGCACATGTGACCGAGAAGCCATCTTGGTGCATTCCCATGCAGCTGACAGGTACACGGTGCATGCCCAGAACTCTCCGGAAAGACCCTGTACCCAAGTAACTGCAAGGGAGTCGTCAGACAATCTAGAGACTGACTGTCCTGCTAAGACCTCAGAAAGAATTTAACAGACTATCAGCCAAGGCAAGAGGGTGGGAATAAAAAAGAACAGGAGTCACTAGGTCCAGGCAACTGTCTGCCAGGGAGCAGACTGTACTCTCAAGAAAGGAGAGCCAGCTCCAGGGATCAGGTTGAAGTAAGAGGAGGGGAAGGTCAAGCCAAGGAGAGGAGCAGCAAAGACTTCCAAGGGAGACTCCTTGCCCCCCGAGGAAGTCAACTTTACTCGGAAAATCACTAAGAAAATGACCCGGCCTCCACACCCCCCTGGAATAGGAACCACCCCAGGAAAAGCAGGTAGAGGTTCACAAGCTGTCAGAAGGGCCACGGGCACTTGCGAGCCAGGGTACTGCCGGGGCACGATGGGGCATGACCTTACCAAGCACCCACAAATAAAATGACTTCTCCTTGAGTAAGCAGCTCCCTCTCATAGCTGTCGAGCCAACACCAGTAACAAGTTCCAGTACATTTTATGTCTAGACATTAATAGAAGGGTGGGTAATATGATAAGCCTTGCAGATACTTTAAAAACCTAACAATTTACTAGTCAACAAACGTAACAGCTAGGTTAAAACGTTTTTAAAATAAAATGCAGAATGCTCTGCTGGCGGTTAGACAAGCAAATTCCTGTAAAGCAGCAGTTCTTCAAGTGTGGTCCATGGGCCCCAAAGGTCCCCACAATCCATTCAGAAGGCACATGAGGTCAAGACGCTTTTCATAATACTGAACTGTTAGTTCTTGCTGCCCCCTTCTCTCATAAATGCACAGTGGGGTTGTCCAGAGGCTGCATGACCTGTCATTGTGCTGATAGCTAATGGAATACATCCCTGTGTATTCTTGCATTTTAAATTTGTTTCATTTAAAACTTCTAATATGATAAATATTAGTTGATATGACTCACAAACCAAAGCTCTCTTGGGTCCTCAGTAATTTAAGGATATAAAAGGGCCCTAAGACCAGAAGTTTGAGAACTGCGACTAGTCTGCTGAGGGAAAGGATTAAGAAGTGCAATGCTGGGTTTTTTAAGCTTCAAACAAAATTTCTAGTTTTTAATTTTCAAAAATTTACACTATATTTATGCCAGATAAATACTCCCTTGTATGCAGAAATCTCTCCAAGACCCAAGTGAAAAAAGAAAAGATCTTTTTAAAAAGATTAGCATACGATGGGGTATAGGAAATATCTCCCATCCTGGCACAGTCCCTACTGTTCTAAATGTACCACACAAGAAGGAACAGATCCACAAATATATATATAAAGAAGCTTCCTTGTGTTAAAAGCTGAAGACAGAAAGATAGCTCAGCGATGAACCAGGAAGCATCTGATTGGTGACACCGTGAGAAACTATGAGAAAGGGCAAGACCAAAGTGGAAGGCGTGGAGGGGGAATTCTGGGGAAGGTGACCAGTGAAAAGGCAGGGAACACTTTTCCTGGTGGGGGCACTCCTCAGAGGTGACATGTGCATAGAGGCTAGCAATGATCAAGACTCTGCCAGTTGGAAGAGAAGCTACAAAGCATTCTTCAGGAAGTGGGAGGGACGCCGGCCCAGCAGGCAAGTGTAGCAGCACACAGTAGGAAGTTTAAAGTTTAAGTGACCTACTAAAACAACAGACACTGAAAGTCATTAGAAACTTTTTATAGAAGTTGACAAAGTAACTTGATGTGTACTGAGTTTAATGGTAAAAGACTGGGACTTAGAGTTTATATTTCTTTTTCATAATTTCCAATCTGTCATTGATAGAAGCTTTTAAAAAAATACAAAGAAATTAATTTATTTTAAAAAATCAAATGAAAACAAACAAACTGGTCCTTTATCACAGATGGTGAGAGAGCTCCGAGAACCAGTGGCAAGGTAAGATGGTGGGAGGAGCCCAGGCAGCAGGAGATAAAAGCTTTGAGCTACAGATGTGTACAGTCTGTGCTATCAACACCTTTCTATAAGTAGATGAAAAAAATAATAATAAGTGGGGTTTGAAAATCGCTAGTCTATCTCTAATCCACAATGGGGGATTCTTGTGATCTTAGTCAAACGAGCGCTGATGTTAGAACCCCAGACCCAGGCTGCGCGGCTGAAGGGCAAACACAGTGGAGTGACGAGGAGATGGTCAGGCTCACCTCAGTTCATTCAAGTGGAAAAGACACGGGTCTGTGTAAGAAGAGAAAGTGAACTGGCAGTTTAATCAACACAATTTTACAATTATTTTAATGCCTGACCAGTGGTGGTGCAGTGGATAGGGCATCAACCTGGAACACTGATGACCCAGGTTCTAAACCCCGAGGTCGCCGGCTCGACACCAGCTCATCTGGCTTGAGTGTGAGATGCTGGCTTGAGCATGGGGTCGCTGGTTGGAGAGTGGGATCATCGACATGACCCCATGGTCACTGGCTTGGGCCCAAAGGTCACTGGCTTAAAGCCCAAGGTCACTGGCTTGAACAAGAGGTTGCTGGCTTAGCTGGCGCCCTGGGGTCAAAGCATGTATGCGAAGGAATCAATGAACAAGTAAAGTGACGCATCTATGAGTTGATGCATCTCATCTCTCTCCCTGTCTCTTTACTTCTCACACACAAAAAAAATAATAATAATTTTTTTTCTGTTATTTTATTTGTATCCTTCCACGGGAGAGAAAAATATCTCAGTTGATAAGGAGGTTTGGTATAGTGGGTATCCCTCCCCCCAATGCTGTTACTTATAAAAATGAAGGTATTAAGTAAAAGATTTTAAAAATATCAATTATTTGAAGACTTCAAATTTAGAAAAATGTTAATTAGATTAATGTTTCTCAGTATGGCAATAAGTTAAGATTAAGGAATACCTATTATGTTTTGATGACCATCATGCTATTGAGACTGCCGAGTTTTTCTGATCAGAGAAGTAACCCTGAGCAGACTGGAATTTTAGGAAAATCTGATGGCACTGAGAGGCGGCAGTGAGGACCTGAGGCCTAGCAGCACCAGCACTCCGGGTTAGACGTGAACTCTAAACCGACGTGCTGCTTATGGGAAGGAGAATTCAAGAGTACTTGGGAACAATGCCGGAAACTAACAATGAATTATCTGAGTCAAGCATCCAACTTTTCTTGCCCATGTTGTCCATGAAACCAGGAAAACATCAGTGAAATAGACAAGTTAGTTTATATCAATTAATCGCCAACTAATATAACTCACCAAGATTCTCCACAGGTCTGGATTGATTGGTCCACTCGTACTATGTGTTCACTGAAAACTTTGTGTATTTTAAACACATTTTCAAAATGTTATTTTTTTATTTTATTTTTTTTTTCAGAGACAGAGATAGAGTCAGAGAGAGGGATAAATAGGGACACAGACAGGAACGGAGAGAGATGAGAAGCATCAATCATTAGTTTTTCATTGCCATTGTGACACCATAGTTGTTCATTGATTGCTTTCTCACATGTGCCTTGCCCGCGGGCCTTCAGCAGACCGAGCCACCCCCCTTGCTGGAGTCAGCGACTTTGGGTCCAAGCTGTCGAGCTTTTGCTCAAGCCAGATGGGCCCCGTGCTCAAGCTGGCGACCTCGAGGTCTCGAACCTGGGTCCTCCGCATCCCAGTCCGACGCTCTATCCACTGCGCCACCGCCTGGTCAGGCCAAATGTTATTTCTTTAATTAGAAACACTACTTAGAGGAGCGCTTCATAAAGTCTGGGAAAGGTGTTCCATGTGGACAATTAGCCTCACTCAACCAATCTGGTGACCCAACTTGTTAGAACCAGCTAAGCCACTGCCATATTTGTGTCCGCATACAGATGTACTTCTATGACTGATATAAAAGTTTTAACACTTAAGCTGTTTGTTGAAACAGTCATCAACAATTTAATTGAATTTTTAAAAATGTGTAATAAAGAACTCTTCCCAGTCAAAAATGATGAGATAAAACAATAAAATAGTTTATTTTGAGAAAAATGAGTATGTTGAAATGGTTAAGCTAAATTGATTTATGCTCAATTACCTAATCCTACCTGAGTTATTAATAGTTTTTTCCATTATCACTATTTATCCAAATTAGCTAATAAATATTACACTCTGAGATAAATAATACAGAAAGCATATGGAGTCCTATAAAATACAATAAAGGGTGATTTTATTGTTAGATATATGGGATGACTATTTCTTTCAAAAGGGGGAGAAATCTGGTCTATGACACTAAGAAGCTTTATAAACACTTTACAGGTCCTTGTTGGCCTCTCATTCAGATGGACATTACTATACTGGATTCTATAATGTGACTGTTATCAGAGCATAGCTGTATGACAAAAGCACAGTCAACCCCATGAAGTATATTAGTCAGAGCCTGCAACTGTTCTATTGAGTACCAGTCTCCTGAGACATACAGACAAGACCCTCCTTCTGGACCATCCTCACTGGAGACTGACAACCCTGGGCTGATGGGAGGCCTATTGAAGGGTGCATTATGCTTCAACTTCTCCATACTTAAAGGGGAGAACTGTTGAACAAAACACATTCTAGAAAACACACACTTTTAAAATCTTGAAATAGTTTTAAATATATGCAAATAACATAATCACTGGTAATTCATTTTTACATGCTTTCAACAATGTTCACTATACATTCTAAATACATTGTCTTTTCTAAATTTGATCATTTTCCAAGGACAACTTATTGCCTATGTATATTACCAGCAGGCTATCTATCTATAATTTATTTCTACAACTCATAAGTGGTCATTGGTTACTTGGTAAAACAAAGATGGTGACAAATTAATAACAAATTAATTATATCATGCAGGTAACAAAAATATGCATGATTATAATTTTCATTTTAACAAAATTAAAAAGTTGAGAATCGGGGCTCAATTTCAACTGTGCTTCACTAACTGTGACGTAAGAGAAGATTGTGATCTATCAAAAAGTCATAAACACATAATTATACCTGAAAAACACTTATTATTTACTAATAAAAGTTTGGTTAATTTAAAATTTCAATTTAGAAAACAATAATATAAGAATATGTGAATGACTACCAACCAAATAACTTTATAATTATAAAATTAAATAGTTTTAGTCTTTATTTAATAAATATGTTTTTAAAGATTATTTTGCTGAAATTATAGGAAAGAATAATCAGAGTGATTCAAGTATAAGTAGATTGAATGAAAGAAAAACTTAATTACTAGGTTTTCTGAATGTAATCAGAATAGTAAAAAAAAAAAAAAAAATGGAGTTAGTATTATCAGTGTGCCAACCATATTATATGCCTACTGTAAAAAACAAATTTAGCTCAAAAGTACCACCGCCCTTTTGAAACATCATGGTTCTTTAAAACACTGTGAAGTTTACAATATTCTATCTGCGGTCTCTCTTCTGACCAGAGTTGTCAGTTCTCCCCTTAAAGTGAATTCTTCACAACTAACGATAAGTGTACTAATCAATCACTGTGTTTTTTCCCTGTTTACTCAGATTGCTTCTGCCCTGGCAAAAGCAGCCCAAGGTTCAAGAGCTTGAGACACGACAAATTCATTATAGGTTATAGCCATATTAGAAAACAGGAGTGTTAATCCAAAGAGAATTAGCCACTTGGTAACCTCTTTCTGGTGCACTGCCCACCTACTTGTGTTAATCACATTATTTTATCGTTTCTCAGAAATGCTAAGATACTATTTGGCTCATAAGATGTAACCATTTTCTGTAATTCAAAAAGTAATCATTGACTTATACTATAATACACCCACAACAACCAAACATGTGTCTATTTTTCTTCAAAACAGTAATTAACTTTTTATCTGAAATCAGATGGCTATTTCAGGTTTTGCATTAACTACCCATTTTCTCTGGTTTTTGGTGGAAAACAAATTTAAGTATCACTAACACAAATACTATTTATTTCAAGATTCCCAACCCTTCTTTCCAGAAGTAATCCACACCTTTGAATTCTCAGTGCCTTTTTTACAGCACTTAGCATCTTTCTACTGTTTGATTAAATTTAGTAAGTTTTTTAACTACAGAATCCTATCTCACTCACTTAAAAAAAAAAAAGCCTAATGAAATAATCAGCACAGATAAAACACAAAATACAAATCTGGTGATTAAAAGCTAATTTGTAACTTCCAAAAAAAGTGTCCAGAATATGCTAACATCATGATTAAACCTTAAGAACGCAGGAAAAATATTCTCACCGTCTGTCTCCAAGGTTTGCGCCTCTGCTTCCTGAGAAAGGAAACCGAGAAGGCTGTTGAAAAGGAACCGATGTCACCTAGAGTCTTCAGATTCCCGGCTCCCCCTTCCGTCTCCGGTACATCCTAAGAGGGGCAAAAGGTAGTTTGGTATCTATTCTAAACCAGGTTCTGGAATTCATTTGTAAAGTTCTGTGAAGTTTTCCTAGTACCTCTTCTTGATCAAGTTTGGTGTAGAAGTAATCATTTCACACAGAAACACAGCTTGCTTATGACATATAAATTGTTTGTTAAAAGAAAGAAACAAATCTTTGCTCTCTAGATAATATATTAATAAGAGAGACAGAGACAGACAGACAGGCAGGCAGGGCGGGAGAAAGATGAGAAGCATCAACTAGTAGTTCTAGCACTTTAGTTGTTCACTGATTGCTTCTCATACGTGCTTTGATGGGGGGAGGCTCCAGCTGAACCGGTGACCCCTTGCTCAAGGCGCGACCTTGGGCTCAAGCCATCAACCTTGCGATCATGTCTCTGATCCCACTCTCAAGTTGGCACCCTGCGCTCAAGTTGATGAGTCTGTGCTCAAGCTGGCAACTTCTGGGTTTCGAACCTGGGTCCTCAGTGTTCCAGATCAAGGTTCTATCCACTGTGCCACCGCTCATCAGGCTCTAGCACAAAACTTAGAATGAATATCAAATGCCTTATGTTCCTAAGAAGACTTACATACCAATGTCCAAAGCAGCTTTATTTTTAATAGCCAAAAATTGAAAACAACTTAAATGCCTATCACTACGTAAATGCATTATGGTATGTTCATACAATGTAATAATTACTATTCAGAAACAATAAGGGATATACTATTGATATAAGCAACATGGATGAATTTCAATGTTAATTATGCTAAATGCAAGAAAACAGACAAAAAGGAACATTGTAATCTATTTGCATAAAATTGTAGAAAATGCAAATTAATCTTCAGGGAGAGTAAACAGACCAGTGGTTTTCTTGGGGATGATGAAGTGACAAGGTGGAGGAAGGAGGGATTACCAAGGGGCATATCTTAATTATGGTGATGGTTTTATGGGTGTATACAGATGTCAAAATGTATCAAACTGCAAATAAGAGTAGTTTATTATATGTCAATCACACCTCAATAAAGCTGCACAAAAACCAAATTTCTCAAAATGTTACACGCCCCTTTATGCAGCAATTCCAAGTCTAGAATTTATCCTGATGAAAAAAAAGAGGGTATATACAAATATTTAGCCATCAAAATGTCATTATATGTACTATTTCTAATGTAAAAGATTTAAAACAGCCATTAAGTGGCAAAATAAAAAGTTTGGAACTAGGTAAATTATAATGGGATATTATGTAGCCATTAAAATACATAATTATAGTATGTCATTCCATTTAAGTTATTACATATTAAGTGATAAAAACAGGAAAAGAATATTATGTCCAGTGGAACTGAGTTTGTTCCAGAAGTATACAAAAGTATAAATAGTAGTAATTATTCGGCATTTCGAGATAATTTTGATTTTTCCTTTTTACTCATTTATAATTTCTAGTTTCTTTACAGTTAGCCTTTGTAACTTCTGCACACAATAAACAAAATAAATTAAAGGATGAAACTAGCAATGGTCTACAATTGTCCATTCCCTGGTACAAGTATAAAAGCAGCACTACCGAGGGTTGCTGCACCTCCCAGAACTCAGAGGGTCTGCGTCACCACCAGCAGCAGCCCACCACACGGCAGTGAGAGAAGGGAGGGCCTGAGAGGAAGAATGAGAGTAGTAATGAGCAGGCTACATGCTTTACCAGTTATAAAGGGTTACCGTGGACATGACCTAACGTGGTCTTCATAACTCAGTGCCACGAGCAGAGAACAACACATTACCCCGTTTTCTAGAAGGGAAACAAAACAGACAAGGAGCAGGGCCGGTACAGTGTTGTTCCCCAAGATTATAGCTCTTCAACGGAAATTGGGCCTCGGCTGCAAATTCTGATGGGAATTCGAAGAGGAGTGAGAACAGTTACTTTTTCTGATCATTTATAAGGCAGTGATTTACACTTGAACTTAAAGATAACCGTATTTGCAATCACGTTGGCATCCCCATTAGAAGGTACCAGGGGCTTCAGGGATTTTCTGAGTCCCCAGTGCCCAACCTTGGAAGTCAGACCCAAGGCAGCCCGGCCACCCCTTGTCAACATGACCTACTATACCACCGAAATTCAGGTTGAATTTAATTTTTCACTTCTCAATTGCATTTCTTTAGAATAGAAGTATTACCTTTAATTTTAAAGTTCGGGGGGGGGGGAAGTAACCATAACTACTACACTTATGAATACTGCAAATAGTGACCTACAGGTTGATGTCCAAAGATCAAACTTAAAGGTACCTTAAAACACTTTGGGGCCAACTCTGTTTTGGTATGCAGACAAGATACGGTCTCCAAATAAGGCCTATGCAGTGAAGAAGATGACCACCCCGTGACAAGAGTAAAAGTAAACACCGCCAGGGGGGATATTATTAATAATCTGGCTGGTGTTTGCTGCTGAGGCCCTGAAGCAGCTGGAAGCCTAGAACTACCACTCTGCCCAGCACGGACAGGACTAGGCCCGACTCAGAAGGTCACGCTGTCATTTAGTAAGTACTTCCCCTGTGCCAGCCTCGTGCTACAGCCTTTACATATGCGACCTCATCACTCCTCACAAATCACAGAATCCAACGACCTCAAATCACAAAGTGAGTAAGAACTGAAAGAAGAATTCAAACTCAGTGGAAACGAAGATGGGGCCCGGGCAGACCTCCGGAACACGAATCGTGGGTTTTCTCTAGTACCGCCTGCACCTCCAAGTCTCGCGGTTCAGGCTGTGCAACGCACTTGGCAATGGGGCAGGAAGTTCAAGCCGACATTTTCCATGGGAAATAGAAAAATCTCCAGCGTCCACAATTCGTGTCTGATGCTTGCCGTAATCTAGAATTGTTTTAATGGCTGGTCTCTATTAAAGCAGTTTCACCTCTTTGAACTAAACCTATGATTACATGAAAAATAGGTAAAAACAAAATTTAAATAAAAATTAGCAACAGATAACATAAAATAAACTACTCTCAGAGATTAAATTTAAATTTACAAACTGTATTATATTAACAAATAAGTAAATTAGCTTTAAATCCAAGTCAGTGAAACAGAACACACCAGATATATTTTGAATCCTGAAGACAGGAAGCCTGTCTATGCATAAGAAAATGTTTCAATAACTTTGTTATAATTACAACGTGGAATACTAGTCAATCGTTAAAATACATGTTTTCAAAAAATATGCAATGACAGACATGGTAAAATGATCAGACTACAGTGTTAAGAAAGTAAGATACTGAACTACCCATTTGTTAAACCAATTTTAGGGGTTATACACTGTTCTAAGTGCTGGAATCGCAAAGTGAACAGAACAAGTTCAATCCCAAGCGCGATGACTAGGTCCTCTGGGTGTTTTGGGTACCAGCTTAATCGCCTTTTTCTCTGAGAAGCTTTTCCTCACCACTCTGTCAGGATGCTTCCTCTCAACCTCTTATCTTCCATAAACTCTTTCTTTGTTTTCTGTGTCCTTGATTTTTTTTTTAAATTTGAATCTACGGAATACTCATGTGGTTCTGTTTTTTAGTCTATTAATCAAGTATATTTCATTAATTGATTACTTCAATGTGAAAAGAATCCTTCCTTTCTGAGATAAATGCCTACAACTAACCCCATATTTAATGGTGAAAGACTGAATGTTTTCCCCTCTCTGCTGGGGAGGAGGCAAAGATGTCTGCTCAGTTGCTAGTATTCAAGTCTGCACCAGAGAGTGTTCTCACTGCAATCAGGAAAGAAAAGGAAAGATCTACAGACTGAAAGAGAAGTTATGGGAGAAGAAATTTGCAAACAACAGCTCCAACAAGAGGGGAATATTTATCCAAAATATATAAAGAACACATACTACTCACCACCAAACAATCCAATTACAAAAATGGACAGAGGATGTGAACAGATAATTCTCCCAAGAAGACATACAAATGGCCAAAAGATATATGAAATGATGTTCAAGGTCTTCACTAGCTATCCAAGCAATGCAAATCAAAACTACAATGAGATACCACCTCACATCTGTCAGATTCGCTACTATCCACGGGACAGGTAATAAGTGTGGGAGAGGTTGTAGAGAAAAAGGAACTCTCACTTACTGCTGGTGGGAGGGCAGACTGGTTTCACTCTAGAAAACAGTATAGATATTCCTCCAAAAATTAGGAAGAGAGTTACCATATGACTCTTTCTTTTCTGGATAGCTATCCAAAAAATCTGAAAACATTTATTTGCACCTCTGTGTTCATTGCAGCATTATTCACAGTGGCCAAGACATGGAAACAACCAAAGCGTCCATCAATAGAGGACTGGATAAAGAAGATGTGGTACATATATACAGTGGAATATTACTCAGCCGTAAGAAATGATGAAATTCTGCCATTTGCGACAACATGGATAGACCTTAAATATATCATGCTAAGTGAAATAATTCAGACAAAAGTTAAGAACCATATGATTTCACTCATACGTGGGATATAAAAATGAAAGCAACAAACTAACAAACAAAAAACCAACAGACACACAACAGCATGGTGGTTACCAGAAGGAAGGGTAAAGGGGGTCAAATACATGGTGAGAGAAGATGATTTGACTCTGGGTGGTGGGCACACAGTGCAATATACATGCCTCATAAAAATGGACACTTGACAACTGAATAACCTTATTAGTCAAATGTTAACCTGTGTGGCGCAGTAGATAAAGCATCGGCCTGGCATGCAGAAGTCGCTGGTTCAAAATCCTGGCCTTGCTGGGTCAAGGTACATATGAGAAGCAACTACTACAAGTTGATGCTTCCTGCGCCTCCCCCCTTTCTCTCTCTTCTCTCTCTAAAGTCAATAAATAAAATCTTTCAAAAAAAAAAGAGAAAGAAATGACCTTATTAACCAAATGTTACCCCAATAAATGTAATAAAAAGTTATATTTATAGGCAACTTCATCATGTATGCAGGTAATTCTAAAGAATCTACTAAAAATTAATAAGGAAGTTTAGAAAAGTTTGCAGGATACAAAATCCATATACAAAAATTAATGACATCTATCTATATACTAAAAATAATCCAAAAATAAAATTTTTAAAATTCTACTCACAATAGTAGCAAAAAGAATAAGAGACTTGAGTAAATTTAAGAAAAGTGTAAAAACCTTACTGAAAACTACAGAACATTGTTAAAAAAAATTAAAGAAGATCTAAATAAAGAAATACATTCCATATTCATGGACTGGAAGGTTCTATATTGTAAAGATAGAGAGTCTCCCCAAATGGATCGATAAAAATATTACTGTGCTTCTATCTCTCTCTCTATCTATCTATCTATCTATCTATTTATTTATTTAGTAGAAACTTATCCTAAGATATATATGAAAGTATAGAGGCCTTAGAATATATCCAAAACAACTTTGATCAAAAAGATTACAGTTACAGGACTTAAACTACCTCATTTCAAAACTTACTAGAAAGTTTTAATAACCCACCCAATGTGATACTGGGATATACAGAGATAAGAAACAGATTAGAGAACCCAGAGCAAACTCTCTCATTCATGGTCATTTGATTTTGACAAATATGACGTGACAATTCAATGGGGAAAGAACAATATTTTCAATGAATGGTGCCAGAACAGCTAGATATTCACATGCAAAAATAAATAGGTTGATCTACAGATAGACAAATAAATGTGAACCTTTCTCTCACAACATTCAAAAATAAAAACTCAAAATAGCTAATAGTTTGAATTGTAAAAACTAAAGCTACAAAACTTCTGGAAGAAAGCATAGGAAAAAAATCTTGTGACCTATAATGTTAGGGAAAGATTTCTAAAATACTAACAACAACGTGCAATCTATTATTTAAAACATTGGACTTCATCAATCTCTTCAAAAGGCATCATTTAGATAAAAGACAAACTCCAGCATGAGAGAAAATATTTCCAAATCACATACCTGATAAAACCCTTAGACCACAAGAATAAAAGGAAAAACAATTTTAAAAAATGAGCTAAAGATTTAAAAGACATTTTACCAAAGATATGTTTAATAAACACATAAAAAGATGTGTATCATCATTACCTATTAAAAATGCAAAAACCCACAATGAGATTTCACTACACACCCACTAGAATAGACAAAATAAAAATAGAAGACTAGAAAAAGTCAAAGGTTGGGGAATACAGGGAGCAACTGAAACCTAAATACATTTTCCACTTTGGAAAACAGATTGGCAGTTTTGAAAAATGTTAATTAAACACTTAACCATATGACCCAGCAGTTTTACTCCTGGGTGTCTAACCAAAAGAAAAGAAAACAAATGATCACAGCAGCATCCATCATAATGGCCAAAAACTGTATAACAACCCAAATATCCATTAACTGGAGAAGGACAAGCACAAAGTGGTAACCAAAAAAAAAAAGAAGAAGAAAAGAAACACAAAAAAAAGTTTCTCACTAAATATTCATGCAACAAGAATGAATCTCAGAAACATAAATCAGAGTGACAGAAGCTAGATGCAAATATTCTATTTGTATGACTCCATTTACATAAGAAATGTCTAGAAAAGCCAAACTTACAGAGAAGGGAAGCAGATCATCTCCTAGGACAGAAGAAGGGAGCAGAAACTGACAGCAATGAGCACGAAAGAATTCTCTGGAGGGATGAACTGTTCTAACTGTGGGCTGTGGCAATGTTTGCACATCTGAATAAACCAACAAAATCATACTGAACACTTAAAATGGGTGAACTGTAAGGTATGTAAATTCCACCTCAATAAGACTATAAAAAGATATGCTCAACAGAGTCATTAATTGTTTTAAAAGGAGTCTGATATAAAGTAAGTTGTCATTTCTCTCATTATTTAAAATAATCACAATGTAAGATAAACCAAATGTCTAACAATTACACTTCAGAGAATGTGAAGGTAGACTTAAAATTATCCACCTCTCTCACACTGCTAGTGCAAATGTAAAATGGTCCAATCACTAAGGGAAAAAAAATGTGCAGTTGCTTAAAAAGTTAAAATAGAGTTCCCATTTGACCCAGAAATTCTTACACCTACGTATAAAGAGAAGGGATATGAGAACATATATCCACACAAAAAATCTGTGGATGCCATCACGCCCACAACAGCACTCTTTAAAAGAGACAAAACTGCAAACCACCTGAATGTACATCAACCAATAAACGGATAAACGAAATGTGATCTCGCCAACACAAGAGAATTCTATTTAGTCATAAGAAGGAGTGAAATACTGATAACATGCTATAACTCAGATGAACCTTAAAAATCGGAACAGGCCAATTCAGGGACAGAAAGTAGGTTAGTAAGTAGTTGCCTGGGACGGGGTCGGAGAGTCTGGAACTGGGGAGTGAGTGCTTATGAACGGGTCCGGGGTGGTTCCTTGTTAGGTCATGGAAATGTTCCAGAATTAGACGGTAGTAACTGTACACCTGTGTGACTATAAAGAATGTTTTACATGGGTGAATTATGTGGTACATGAGTTATATCTCTATAAAGCTATAAAAAAATGATGAGTATTTACCTAGTATTTATTTAAAAATCAAAATAACTTGAGGGTAAAAACCTGGACTTCTAATCTTATTTATTAGCTTTACAGTATGTCTCACATTTATCTGAACAGGTTTGTCTGTGTTCAATAACTGTGGCAAAATATAAATCACTTAAAAAATCAACTATTTTTATACACCAGTAACAAACAGAAAATAATACCTTAAAAATAGTCAAAAATAAAACATATCCAAAGAATAAAAGTAACTTGCAAATATTGCAAATTCTATATGGAAAAAAATACTGGAGGATGTTAAATACAGCTAAATAAGTGGTATGATATACCATGTTCACGATAGACTCCATATCACAAAATGAAAATTCTCAAATTAAACCAGAATATTTAATGCAATATCAATCAAAATCCAAAAGGTTTACAGGTTGATTCTAAAAGTTATAAAACAGAAGCAAAAGTCCCTAACAGACAAGCCATGCAACCAGAAAAAAAAAGTGCATTAGGGACCTTGCCCTATCTGTACCGAGACTTATTATAAAGCTGTACCAATGAAGTTAGTATGCTCTTGGAAGAAAGACAAGTAGACTGCTGGAGGAAAAACAGACCTTCCCAGAAATGGAAAAGGGTATTCGACAAAGTTGATCGCAGATGACCACCGAAGAAAGGAGGAGTCATCCATTAGTGAGGAAACAACTGGGTATTCATTTGGGGAACAAAAACAAGTTGGATCCCTCTTGTATAACATACAAAATACAGTTTCAGAAGGGTTCAAGTTTTAAGTAGAGAGGCAAGTCTTTAATATTTTCTAAATAAGATATAAGAGAAGACTTATAAACTCAGAGTAGGGACAGTTGCTTAAGACATTGGCAGGCCTACCTATAAAGCCCTATGATCAATAAATTATGGAACATAATCAAGTTCCATTCACCAACAAGTACAACAAAGGAAAAAGATGAGCTATAACATCACAAAACACATTGCCCCAAAAGATCTTGGTGTCTAGAAGGTGTATGCCTGTATCCTATAATGTTTCTATTAAAAACTGGTAAAATGAAGAGCAGTTATCCCCGAAAAGATTATGTCAGAGCCCGAGCGCTGTCTGCGGTGAGGTGGAGGGAGCAGAGCAGGGAGGGAGTCAGCGTCCAAGCTCTGCAAGGGTGACTTGGGTTGAACAGGGCTTCACACAGCAGTGGTCCAACAATGGGTGTCAAAGCCTAAGCAGGGGGCAGAGGGGACCCATAAAAAAGTGTACCGTGCTGTTCAATGGGGTGAGAAGGGCTTCCACATGTCGAGGTTGTGGAACTCAAACAGAATTTGCAGGGGGCGGAGGGTGTGTAATAGCTATGAAAGATTGATTACATACAGTGAGACTAATCAAATAAGTATAAAAGTGAGGTTAATGGTAGGCAGGTTTTTACGGTTAGAGAAGGAGGTACAAAAAAAGGGAGGAAATGTGATTTAACTCTATAGGATGGCAATGAAATTGGAGGTAGCAGTATGACGACGAATGACAGATCAAAAGAACGCAGCCGGGACTTGAAAGAATCCCACTGGCTAAATCAGGGCAGAGTGAGTATCGAAATGAGTAACCGCTGATGATGGTTCACCACGGACTCATGAACTCATACCGATACACATAAATTGATCTATGAAATCAAAGTCTGATCGGGAGGAGGCTATTGACACCGCGTCCAAGTACCTCCACACAAAATAATTATTAAATACAGAGGGGAAATGAGTAATTTCACAGAAGAGAAATGTGGCAGACACCATCTTAAGTTCTCCAAGGGAAGGAGCACTCATGGGTCACAGTGAACACAGTGCCACCTGGGAGATACAAAGAGAAGGCACACTCCAACACGTGATGTGCGTAACTTGCACCTACTCATTAGGGAGCAGCCAGACAATCCTAGAGGAGGAGACATTCGACAAGAGAGCTGGCCTACATAGTACCGAAAAGGGTCAAGGTCTTGACAGTCAGAGACTGAAGAGCCGTCCCGTATTGAGGCGACTGGAAGGGTGCTGACAACTAAGTGCAAGGTGAGACTCCAACCTGGATCATTTTGCCATAAAGGACACCACTGGGGAGCCTGACCTGTGGTGGCGCAGTGGATAAAGCGTCGACCTGGGAACACTGAGGTCGCCAGTTCAAAACCCTGCACTGGTCTGGTCAAGGCACATATGGGAGTTGATGCTTCCAGCTCCTCCCCTCTTTCTCTCTCTTTCTCTCACTCTCTCTCTCTCTCTCTGTGTCTCTTCTCTAAAATGAATAAAATAAAAAGAATAAAAAAAAAAGGACACCACTGGGATGACTTGTGAAAATCGAATGAGATCTGAAGATAAGATGGTAGTAATACATCAGTGTGAATTTCCTGATTTCGAGGGTTTCATTGTGGTTTACGGGACAATGTCTTTGTTTGCAGGAAATATAAACTCATTTATTCAGGGGTTGATAGGGTATCAAATCTTTGGGGGGAAAAATTCCTCTTTACTGTCCTTGCAACTTTTCTGTGTGTTATTATTTAAAAACTTAAAAACATAAAGACCAAATTCATTTAATGCACAGTTTTAGGTATATAATGAACAGAATACATAAACAAGCCTTTTGTAGAAAGAAAAATACAAATGGTGAAAAGATGTTCATAAAAAAAAGATGTTCAATCTCACTAACAATCACAGAAAAACAAATTAAAACCACCATCAGATGCCATTTGGTAGCCACTGTATTAGGAAAAACTTAAGAAGCCTGACATTTTCAAGTTTTGTTGATGATATCTCAATGTGAGCTTCTGATACATCACTAGTAGAATATAAACTCATACAATGACTTTGGGTAAGACCTGGCATTAGCTTGTACAACTAACTGAACATTCTCTCCCATCTACTCCTTGGTATACACCCTGGAGTCTTGCACATGCATACCAGAACACTAACATTAGCAGTGTTTGTTATGTACGTATGCAGGGTGGGGCAAAAGCAGGCTTACAGTTCTGAGTATGCAAAACAGCTTATTCTTGTATTATTATTTACTAATCACTGTGTTGTTTTCCATATGAACAACTGTAAACCTACTTTTGCCCCACCCTGTATATAAAATAGCTATACATACACATGTGTGCGCACACACACAAGTATCTATACTGATACGTCAATATAGATATATCAAAAACCAAACAAGCCTGACTAGGCGGTGGCACAGTGGATAGAGCATCGCTGGGATGCGGAAGACCTAGGTTTGAGACCCCGAGCTTGCCAGCTTGAGCGCGGGCCCATCTGGCTTGAGCAAAAAGCTTGTCAGCTTAGACCCAAGGTTGCTGGCTCCAGCAACGGGTGGCTCGGTCTGCTGAAGGCCCACGGTCAAGGCGTCAAGACACATGTGAGAAAGCAATCAATGAACAACTATGATGTCGCAACAGCAACGAAAAACTGATGATTGATGCTTCTCACCTCTCTCCATTCCTATCTGTCTGTCCCTCTCTATTCCTCTTTCTCTATCCCTGTAAAAAAAAAACAAAACAAAAAACACCCAACAATAACCCCGATGTCCATCAATAAAATAAATTCATACAATGTAATATTTCTAGACAACAATGTAAATTGCTAAGCAACAAATTTCCCTAACTCTGTTTTTATAAAAATAAAGACAAAGGAGTATTTAAAGAAATACACCCCGAAGAACTTGAAAGCAGAGAAAAACATACAGGTTTGTCAATCAAAGAATGAGGCTAATTCATATCAAGTACAAATGTGGTCTCAAATAAAACTAGCATAAATGCTTGCGTAATGACTGCAAATCTGCAGAACACATCGTAGATGATCACTTCACAAAAGCTACCTAACAAGAGAAACAGGCAAAATGAAGTAATTCATATACTCAGGTTCTGAACAAATAGTATTTCCCCTTTACCCTCATTGGTCATACACACCATCGGTCATATTATTCACCATGGCTGGTCAAAAGTATATGAAAAGCTTAATCCATTTTAAAGAGCAAATTTTATCTATAAATAATTCTTTCTATTTATTTTATAATACTTTTGTTTGACAAAACAATTATGATTCATTTTTCTCAACAACTTTGTATTCTAGGTAGGGCACGTATTACTAAGCAATACCTACTTCATGCAGCATAATACTTGAACAGTTCTAAAAAAGTTAGAAATGTTAATGAAGTTCTAAGCCAAATTTTCTATCTAAATATTTGAGTGCCTATAATATAAAAGGTAGAACATGTTCTCAGAATTTATGTGATGCACACAGACTGAAAATCTTACCTAGGAGTTGCATCCTTGTCAAATGCAACCAAGTACAATAAGTTGATTCAAAGATATCGTGAACTAATTCCTCTTCAAAAGGAAAGCCATATTTTTTTTCTTTTTTTTTACAGAGACAGAGAGAGTCAGAGAGAGGGACAGACAGACAGGAACAGAGAGAGGTGAGAAGCATCAATCATTAGTTTTTCGTTGTGACACCTTAGTTCAGGGGTCCCCAAACTTTTTACACAGGGGACCAGTTCACTGTCCCTCAGACCGTTGGAGGGCCAGACTATAAAAAAAAACTATGAACAAATCCCTATGCACACTGCACATATCTTATTTTAAAGTAAAAAAACAAAACGGGAACAAATACAATATTTAAAATAAAGAACAAGTAAATATAAATCAACAAACTGACCAGTATTTTAATGGGAACTATGGGTGCGGATGCATCCTGTGCTCCTCTCACTGACCACCAATGAAAGAGGTGCCCCTTGTGGAAGTGCAGCGGGCTGGATAAATGGCCTCAGGGGGCTGCATGCGGCCCCGAGGGCCTTAGTTTGGGGACCCCTGACTTAGTTGTTCATTGATCGCTTTCTCACATGTGCCTTGACCACGGGCCTTCAGCAGACAGAGCAACCCCTTGCTGGAGCCAGCGACCTTGGGTCCAAGCTGACGAGCTTTTTGCTCAAGCCAGATGGGCTAGCACTCAAGCTGGCAAGCTCGGGGTCTCGAACCTGGGTCTTCCGCATCCCAGTCCGACGCTCTATCCACTGCTCCACTTCCTGGTCAGGTGGAAAGCCATATATTTACACATATCTCACATAAGCTATGTTGTTGGGCTTCTTTCTCTTGGCTTGGATCGCTACTGACTAGGACATTAACTACAGGCCGCACAATACTGAGGACGATGGGGTGAGGGAGTGTAACACAGTCGTCAACAGGTCCTTTAGAAAGACCCCTGCCCTGTGGCATAGAGGAAGCTGGACATGAACTGAAATGCTCCTCGTAATGTATTTCTTGTATAATGTATATTTTGCGTATGGCTTGGGGCTTCAAAAATGAGACACCGATTCAAATAATATATATTTATGCAATTTTTAAAAGTAGTATATAGTAGGCACTAAATAAATGCTCAGTATATAACTGCTTGAGTACTTTATTTAAAAATTATTTCCAGTGTTTCCCAGTATTTGCTCAATGAGACATAAAGTATCCCTCCCCATATAAGACTTTATCTCTCCACTTCCTGTTTTCTTTACTGTTGTTGTTGACTTTCTATTCTTTTAAAAGCCATTTCTTATTGATAGCAAATCTCATCCTTTTAAAAATATATATATTGAACCGTCCTCAAGAAAGACTTACTGTATCCCCCATGTATATCATGCACCTTAATTTGGGGGCTCGAAATTTGAAAAAGAAAAGTATTACATAAAGTTATTGAACTCAAGTTTATTCACCATAAAATTCATACAGCTCCTCATCACTGTCAAAACTCCCATCCATGAGCTTGTCCTCACCTGTGTCTGATGACAAATCACTGTCTTCACTTATTGCCTCGTTCTCAGTTCCATCTATGGCATTGGAAATGCCACAACCACTGTATATAAGACACACCCAGTTTTTAGACCCTAAATTTTTCAAAAAAGGGTGTGTCTTGTACATGGGGAAATACGGTATATACCCAATTATTTGGTGATATCTCAAATTTAACATGCCAATTAGCTGACATGTTAAATCCAGTCCCTGTTCTACCTAATCTCAGATAATATCAATTCTATTCTTCTAACTGTTCAGACCAAAACCTGTCTGCCATCCTACATGCGTCTTTTCCTGCCCTAGTCCACATCTAACTCATCAGCAAACGCTGTGGGCTGTGCCTTGGAAACACCTAGAATCCAACCACTTCCCAATGCTCTCCTCCAAGTCACCATCATCTCTCCTGGATTACTACAACAGCGCCCCACTGGTTTCCTTGCTTCCATTCCCAATGCTCTTTGGTCTGTTGAATACAATGCCCAATAATGTGATGCCATTAACAATATTATACTGGGTCAGTCCGCTGCTCAAACCGCCTAGCAGCTACCGCCTCTGACCTCACTTCCTGTGACTGTCCCGTGTCGCCCTACTCCACCCGCAGGGACTGGACTGGAATACACTGCCCTCCCCCCCCCCCCCCCCCCCCCCCCGCCCCCGACAGACGCATCTCTCCCTCAGCCTGGACTCAGGACATCTCAATGAGACCCCCCTACCCGGGACATAAATCTAAACTTTCATGTGACCCCCGCCCTTCACCATGTATGCTTCTGTCTCTGATTCAAACTTTACTTAGCACTCATCTCCAGATACAATGAAACTTAATTGCTTTAGCTTGTTGGTCTATTTCACCAATAAAGAGTAAATTCCGTGGGGCAAGTTTTTCCTTTTTGTTCACTGCTCTATCCTTAGTAAGAGCAGCGGGATTCAGTAAGCACTCAAAAAACATACAGTGACTGTAAGTCATGGCACGACTGCCTACATGTTGTGATCTTATAAAAAAAATGAACTGCAGAAACGAACAGAGCTGTGGTCTTCCCTCTGTGCGCCAGACACCGTGGCTGCCCGCTCGCAAGCACACCGTGCCCACGCGCGGGCAGAGGCGCTCCCCTCTGCCCCTGGGGAGCTGAAGCCAGCCTGGGGCCAGCCACTATGACAGGCGACCTTCACTCTTGCCAGTGGCTTTGGGCACTGGTGTACGATACAGTTATGGCCAGTGAGGGTGACGAGGAAATGTTTTAGTAAAACTAGGCCTCCCAGTGCTTACCGCAGGCTGTGTTCTTACACTGGCTGTACAGAAAGAGAAGGCAGAGTAAACCCACCCCATATACACCTCAGCCCTGGCTCTTTGCCTGGTCTGTATTGTGAATGGGGGGACATGGGGGGGAAAAAAAGTAAAACTAGCGTGGAGACACGGCCATGCTGCGATCACGAAGAGTCGCACAGCCAAACACTGAAGACCGCTGTGCAAAAGTGGGAGAAGGACCCATGGGGGTTCCTTGTCATGTCACAGGAAACTTCCTATTGAGTGACATATACTATATTCCCTTAAATACTGATGAGTCCTTCATTATTTAAGCTAGTCTGGTAAGGTCTTCCATGATTTATCTGTCAAGCTAAAATGAAGACAGATGTCAGGTGCCTCCCCCTTTTACACTGCTTGCCCGGAAAACAAACATGTCATATGACAATAAAACAAGAGTGACATTGTCTCATAGGAAGAATTTTATAAACAGTATGGTTTGTTCTTAATTAAGAATTGAAATAAATATATGACCAAAGGAAAAGCAGCCCAAAATAGCGTGTTAAAATAATTTAAATAGTAAAATTCTGCTCTAAAATACTATATGCCTAAACAGGTTCTGCGGAAGTATTAGGGAGGCAGGCAGAGAGAGAGAGGGAGGGAGGGGGAGAGAGAGGGAGGGAGGGGGAGAGAGAGGGAGGGAGGGGGAGAGAGGGGGAGGGAGGGGGAGAGAGGGGGAGGGAGGGGGAGAGAGGGGGAAGGAGGGGGAGAGAGAGGGAGGGAGGGGGAGAGAGAGGGAGGGAGGGAGGGAAGAGGGAGAAAGGTCAAGGGCGAATGGGGAAGCTTCAAGGCCAAATAATATCAGGCCACGATGATTTAAACATACAGAATTACGCTTCCTTTGCATGTGTGACACGAGAGCGCAGCTGGGGGACACCTCACTGATCAGAGACGCTGCCCTATATCCTTGAGGTCCTTCTAGACTGGAAGGGAAGGAGGGGTGTGGGTCAGTGATGGTTTGAGTCAAAGGGCTAAGAGTTATTTGGTTTTGATTTTTAACTCTAAGCCAAACCACTCGTCAGTAATAAAGCCAAAACTAGAACTACCCTCTACTAAGACTTGTCAACTTCTCAACGTAACAACCAACAAACCACACTGACTCCTCATAAAACTCTTACAGATTTAGAAAATTCCCATAAATGTAAAATCCCTACGCCTGTAAATAACTCACTCTGGACAACAGAAGATACTAAAAATTAACTTTATATAGGATAAACCTGACTCTATACTTATTATAACACTTCTAACATACGACAGCCATTTAATTACTGATCTCTTACTAGCTGTCATTTAGAAAAGTTACGGGTTAAATTATGGCTCTGGAATAAAATTAACTGAAAGGGCTAAAAAAAAATGTAGAGATTTCCTTTAAAATTTTCTCGCCCTATTCTACAATACTGAACAAAAGCGATAAAAATTACTCTTGGTAAAACTTCAAAAACTGGTTGTGAATAAATTTAAATCTGATCTACTGACCTCAGCTAAGAGTCTGTGCCTACTCCTGTTCTCCCGGCATCTGTTGGCTCACCCTACGAGCAGGAAGTGCAGCGGGAGGGAGAGCAAATGCAGGAACAAAAGCTAGATTGAAAGAACAGAGACACAGCCCTGGCCGGCTGGCTGCGTCGTTGGGAGAGCCGTTCTGATACACTGGGTTCCAGGTTGGATCCTGGGCAGCGCACATACAGGACTCAACCAGTGGGCGCATGCATGAGTGGAGCAACAGTGGAGCAACAGTGGAGCAAGCATTTCTCTCTCTCTAAAAAGGGACAGAGACATGAAATGACCATAAAATACAAGTGGTCTTAGTCCATTCGGGCTGCTGTAACAGAATACCATGGACAGTGTGGTTTATAAGCAACAGAAATCTATTTCTTACAGTTTTGGAGACTGAAGGTCAAGTTCAAGGTGCAGGCAGACAGTGTGCCCAGTGAGAACCTGGCTTCTTGCTATACCTCATGTGGCAGAAGGGGAGAGAGGTCCTCTCTTAGGCCTTTTCAAAGAAGGGCACTATTCCCATCCATGAAGGCAGAGCTCACCACCCAAACCATCTCTTGAGGGTTAGGATATCAACTGATGAATTTTGAGGGGACACATTCAGACCACAGCAGATTCAATGTAAACATCTATTTTTACAAAATATATAGTTAGTGCTGTTTTGTCTTACAAGAGATTCCAAATATTTTAGTATTTTTATCTTAATGTAAGTAAAATAGATAAGTATACAAATGAAAAAAACAATTTATACCCCAAATTCTAACATTAACCATTACATTAAAAAAAAAAAATCCAGAACTATACTTCCCTCAAGTATCCCCATTTTACATATGAGAACACTGAGCCTTAGGAGGTAAGGTAATTAGCTTAAAGACAACAATCCACTAAGTGGCCGAGCTGGGATTCAAAGCTGCTCAAAACCAGTGTCTCTATCCTTGTCAAATTCAATCTATTTACCTGGAAACACTGCTTTGACTCTAATGTGGTTTCCTAAAGATTTTTAATAAGCTTCAAACACATTTCTACACTTTTAATGACTGTCAGCATGGAATGCAAATTTTTAAAACAACTATTTGGCAGGTTAATTCCCAGCTATTATGGTTAACTTTTATTAACTGGATAGCAAGTCAGTACCAGTTATTGACAACAGTGCTAAGTCACACATTCTCTCACTTAGCCATTGCCTATAAAGTAGATGCTATACAGCAGGGGTGCTCAATACGTGGATCGCAAAGGAAGTGTGGGTAGATCGCATGACATTAAAAAGACATTTGTCTTTTGATTGGCATACAGGGTAGCCAATCTGACATCTGAACTTTTGACACCCTACGCATGCGTGTTAAACCACGCTAACTTGTTCAGTTACATTGCTGCATAGTTAGCCTTCAATTTATCTAAACTAAATACAACAAAGGGTATAAAAGTAAGTGCTGTAGCTGGTCCGAGTAAAAAGCCTAAAACCTACCATTTTCATACAGAATGGGAGGGGATTTTTTTCACTATGTCATATTCTAAGTGTGTTTGCCTCATCTGTCTGTGTGCCATTGCTATTCCAAAGAAGGGAAATGTGGAGCAGCTTTTTCGGGCTGTTCATAAAAACTAGGACATTGACTTTCCTCCGAAAAGAGAGCTGAGAAGGAGAAAGGTGAAAGAAGAATACACAATATTAAATAGTAATAATAATAACTTAAATAATGATAATATAGAAGAAATAAATTTATGTTTTGCATTTTTATTGTAGGTAGATCATTTTGACTTGGTCATCTTATAAGTAGCTCGCAAGCTGAAAAAGTGTGGGCACCCCTGCTATACAGCTTTACAGAAGAAACTAAGGGGGTGTGACATGGCCAAAGTCATACAACAGGTAACGGGGGTGAACCTGGACTCAAAATCAGGCCAGTTTGCTTCCTTCATGCACTCCATAAATTGCTACCTAACAAAACCTCCAGAGTCTGACCAGTCAACTTGAGCAACCCATCTCCTGATCATTTCATGCAAGACTAATAGCCTGTTTTCAAATCATCGGTCAACTCTGCTGTCCCTAGAGCCATGCTGAAGACACAAACATAATTATTAGTCTTTAATGCCTCCACTAGGCTCTCTAAATAAAAATACAACTCTAAGCCAAAATAAAACTCTAAGCCCTGGCCAGTGAGTGGGCTCAGTGGTAAAGTGTCAGCCTGGCGTGTGGAGGACCCAAGTTTGACTCTGACCATCTGCTTCTCCACCCCTCTCCCTCCCTCTTCTCTCTCTCTCTCTTTCCCTCCCGCAGCCATGGCTTGACTGGTTCGAGCACATTGGCCAGGCACTGAGGATGGCTCCCTGGAGACTCTGCCTCAGGCACTAAAAATAGCTCTAAAAATAGCTCGGCTGCGAGCACGGACCCGGATGGGCAGAGAATCGGCCCCAGACGGGGGTTGCCGGGTGGATCCTGGTCAGGGTGCATGCTGGAGTCTGTCTCTATATTTCCTCTCCTCTCATTTGGAAAAGAAGAAGAATAAAAAAATACAACCCTGGGGTAGTTTTGTTCATGGCAGTGTCTGTTAACAAATTCACCAAACTACATTGCTTTTGTTGCTAATGGCATGAGCACTCTAGATGTCCCTTACTAGAATAAAGCCTATTTACCTTTTTAGCAGGAAAATCTCTAGGACTTTTGGAATTATCAAAAAGCTGAGGAAATGTTGATACTTTAAAATAAATCTTGACCCAGTAAGAACTGGCAGTAGGCCTTTTATTTTCTCGCAGTCAGCAAAACTACAAACCTATAAAAATTCAAATGGTAGTTAAGGGCATACATTGTGAAGTACTTGCGTATGTGGTGAGTCACTTCACAAACTTTATACTGAGAACATTTTTTAACCTGGATATGTAGGAAGAACTCACTTTAAAAACCTATAACTGCTGCTATTCAATGAAAAGAAGAAAAAAAAGCAAGAAGTCCATGTAGGGTTTTGCTATTCGTTTTCTCCGAAAACTGTTCTCTCCAGGAGAAAAAGAAAAGATATTTTTATTGGCTCCTATGCACGTTGCTTTATAATTCGAAAGCATGTAGAAGCTGCTGTTTCTAAAACTGTATTAATATAGATCTTTGAAAATAAATCCAATGAAGGCCAGTTTAATCACCCAACAAAAACAAGCAAGGCTGTAAGAGAAGAGCAGGGCTGGGGGAAGTACAGAGAACTGTGTCAGTAGGTGGCAGATGTTAACTGATTTAAACTTGAAAGAAGTTCAAAGGCATGCACCAGGCTTTGTGAAAATTCTTAAAAAGAAGTAGAGAAAAGAAAGAAAAGTGCAAAACGTGTGATTGGGGAAAACAGTGGTCATCCAAAAGCCTATTTTATTTCTTTTGAAAAATATAGAATTAATAATATATTGTCAATAACACATTATCCTTCTAAAACGTTCCACTAGTTACAGCAAGTTTTATTTCCTCGTTTACTTTGCATAATATTCCTGTAATGTAGGCAGTATCCTCACTTTTATAGATCGGGAACCTGAGGCCCAGGTTAAATAATTTGGAACACTCTGCAGTGAACTACGGCTCTAATATAAAACTTATGATTCTGAGGCCAGCACTTTATACACCACTGTATTAAACGATGGTGGTGACAATGGTTCATCTTGGTAACTACACAAGAGGTAAAAGAGAAATATATCCTTTGGGTTAAAATTATTTTTTTTATATAAAACAAAGAAACAAAACAACTACTTCTGCTTTCTCTATTCCTAATGAATGTTTTCATTTAAAAATCTAAGCCTTACACATAAATGACTGGTGCTTCTGTACCAGGAACAAAGCTAAATGCTAGGCCTTAAACGTTTTCATTCATTTCAAACAATTTCACCATTAATAAAAGTCAGCACGATAACCCATTTCACACTCAAGTAACCAAGGTGAAGAGTGGTTATATTACTGTGAAAGACTAAAAAGCCCCAAAAATAGTGTTCTATGGTCACCAGACTAAGTGTAAACTGTATCTGCTTTTCCAACAAGTACTGTGATGATATTTTTCACGCTCAGAAGAAACTCCTGAGAGCATTTAAATAAAATAAAAATATTATTCATTTCTTATTTCCTAAAATTCCTATGGAAATGGCAAGTTTAGCATGAATTCAATACTAATACAAATGCCATAGACATATTTTTAATACACTTGTCACAATTACTTGAACACCATTCCCTGGCAGGTTATGTTCATTTCTGACTTCCTTTCAGAATTTTAGTCTGTTAATACAAAAATAAACCCAAAGGATTAACTTTTAAATTGCTGTTATTAAAAAAAAAAAAAGGCTAAATCTTTTCTAAACTTTACAACTGAGGTAATAAAGCAAGGGCTCTGTTTACTGACTGCCTAAATATATCTGGGGGTGGGGAGTGGGGGGAGGGGCTATGTAGGGTTACCTATTTCGTTTCCAGAACAGTATTGTTATCCAAATAGCCCGCGTTATTTTGTTATGATAAGGGAGACTTAGAAACCACACCTCAGGAAGTCTGTCTCTAGCCACACTTTGTCACCACAATCTGAGCATTTGAATACAAAGACCATTATTTATGGGTTAGGAGGCTGGATTTATGGAACTCTTTCCCTCCCTGAACCTCACGCTAGCTCTTTCTTTGAACTTATTTACAGTTAGGACCCAGAACCTTTTTTTTTTATTATTTTTTTGAGGGAAAATAATACCTCTGAGCATCAGAAATTTCTCCCCTTCCTGATACTGGTCTTTGCACTGGAACTACACCCCAATCAAATATTTTCATCATCCAAAATTCAGTCCCATTTTAGAATCTCCACTAGCCTAGCCAGGTACACTATTTAGTTAAATACTCCCAGGAAATAGAATTTATAGGCTTGGGGTCAGCCTAAAGAAATTTAAGAAAATCTGTGAAACGATACTATTCAAAAAATTTATTTTACACTAATGTAATTCAATATGAAGAATTACGGATCGATTTTGAAAAATTAACAAAATTTCTAAATTCATCTTTTATATTGTGACAGTCCTAATAGGTAATTTATGACTCTCACCAAAGGCCTCTCCACTATCTTTCTTGTTTCAGATGAATAAAGTAACTTAGAACAAATTACATATTATATCAATCTTGCGATTATTCAGGTAAGAAACATTGAAACAACATTCTACATATTTCACATTAAGTTAAGACAAAGAAATTTACCTATTCAACAAAATACAGTTCGGGTCCTATAACAAATATTTGTGTTTCATTTTGGAAACTTGCAAATTTCTAACACACAGACTATCATTCCATTTCCCCACAAACCACATGCATAAAACTGTTGCATAGTAAGTTTAAATAACTTGCATAGCAGTGCATAAGGGGATGATTTTTTATCCGTTTTTATTCATTGTTTCTAAAGCTCCAGGATTTACCCTGGAGTTGTTTCATCAGCATTTTATCACTCTGGTACATGTAAGGCACCAAGCTGGGTGTTTTGTAAATCACATATTTATAAAAGATAAATTTCCCTTTAGAAAATTACAATCTTGCTGAAGGGCTGAATAAAGAAATGCAATGTGAATGGAACTCATCAACTACTACGAAAACATGGAAAAGGGCATATGTTCCTTTCTCTAGGGTGATTACACAAATCACAGGGTGGGTGACGCTTGGATAAAAGAAAAATTAGCGGGGGTCACAAGACAGCTGAGATAAAGATGGCACAAATAAAATAGCAATATAAGAAATGTGCAATTAACATGTGTAAGGTTGAGGCAAACGCTGGGAGAAGCAGGGGCCAGATGGACACAGGACTTAGCCTTTATCTTAGGGCAAAGGTCTTTGTTCAGAGGAATGATCTTCCTTCAGAAAGCTTACTGTACTACAGAGTGTAAAATATGTTGCATAATAAAAACCAAAAGGCAAAAGATCAGTTAGAAAGCTCCTGCAGTAACTGTTCTAACAATCACGAAGTAGTAGAGCTTGAATGTGGAAGACGGCAGTGAATCTGTGAGATGACAGTGGAAAGAGAAAAAATAAACCCAAGCTCAGTTATTCCTGTCCTAATGAAAATGATGACTGAAACAGTCAGGTATATGGTTGTCTTCCACCATGTGTTGAATATACGGAGGCATAATATAAAGCCAAAACTTGCAAAGAAACTTGCAAAAAACTCTTTGCTTAAATAATCTCATAAACTTATATTCTATAATGGAATAAACACAATATCTCCTTTGAATGTATACTAAGGTAGCAAATGCCAATTCTTAATATAAATCTTTGATTACATTTTTGCCCTATTTTAAAAATATTTATTGTAGGTGACCTAAAACATTCAAAAACTAAAATTAGAAAATAGCTGTATAAAATGAATGACAACTACACTCTATTATAAATTATCAAGGTCTGCCTGATCCATACTGTTTAAGACATCTAAATACAATGTATGCCTCCACAGTTTATAGGAACAAATGAAATAACTTGTAAATGTGCTTCTCAACCTGACAACCAACATTATTTTATGACTGAAATGGAAAAACACACATATGTGTACCTGAAAGATAAATTCCCTGACCAGAATAATAAACCTGATTTTTTTTGAAAACCTTGTATCTACATACTACATACTTTCCTTAGAAATATATATATCAGTTTGATGAATCAAGTACTTTCAACTAATTCATATTGTCAAAATGTATTATTATACATACAACAGAAGCGTTTTATTTCTCTTGCTTTAACCCTGTCCCAGAAAATCCACAAAGCCAAATTTTCAGGAGCATAAAGAAAGTTCATCTTGTCCATGCACTCAGTAAATAGTTAGTCAATAAATACGTACAAGCTCCCTCTAAATTACTAACATTTTTTTAAAAAACTACTTTATGAAGGTATAATTAATATACAAAACGCTGTACAAATTTACTTACAACCTAATTAACTTGGGGACAAGTATACACTTATGAAAACCACTGCCACGGTTAAAGCCATAAACACATCCATCACCTTCCAAAACTTCCTCCCTTCCTCTCTATTTTTTGTGTGGTAAGAAGAGCACAACGGAAGATCTACCTCTGAGCAGGTTTCTAAGTTTAAAATACAGCAGCGTTGACTCTATGTATTACGCTCTGCAGGTGATCTCTATTCGTCTTGCATAATTAAAAGTCTATGCCTTCGCTTGAACTCCGTTTCCTCCCTCCCCTAGCTCCTGGTAACCACCATTCTACTCTCTGCTTCTGTAAGTGTGACTATTTTACGTGCCTCATATACGCTGATCATGTAGGATTTGTTCTTTGGTGTTTGGCTTATTCCGCTTAGGGTCATGTCCTCCAGGGTCACCCACATTGTCACAAATGACAGGATTTCCTTCTTTGTGAGGTTGAATAGGATTGCATTGCATGCTAATACCACATTTTCTTTATTCTGGCATGATGAACATGGGGGTCACTTCCATGTCTTACTTCTATTTTTAATTTTTTTGTGCAACCTGAATACTGTTTTCTGCAGTGGCTGCATTGGTCAACGCTCAATGCCCAGCATTATTCTAGGTTCTTTCAGATGAACACGACAGAGAACTATTCCTTCCCTCAGGGAGCTTTCACTTTAGAAGTGGAAAACATCTGATAAGCAACTAATTTCCTTTTTTTAGTGAGAGAGACAGAGAGACACACACAGAGAGATAGGGACAGACAGACAGGAAGGGAGAGAGATGAGAAACATTAATTCTTTCTTGCAGAACCTCAGTTGTTGATTGATTGCTTTCTCATATGTGCCTTGACCAGGGGGCTACAGCTGACTGAGTGACCCCTTGCTCAAGCCAGTGACCTTGGGCTCAAGCCAGCAACCATGGGGTCATGTCTATGATCCGGTACTCAAGCCAGCGACCCCATGCTCAAGTCGGTGACCTCGGGGTTTTGAAACTGGGTCCTCTGTGTCCCAGGCCCATGCTCTATCCACTGCGCCACCGCCTGGTCAGGTGATAACCAACTAATTTTTAAAAAAATGAAGTTCATAGTATGTTGAAAGGTGGAAACATTAACTCTAAACATCTACGTAACCTTTAAATATCCTAATTAATGAAAAGTCACGCGTACATCTACATGTATACATTTAACCATTTTTGTGTAACTGCCCCCATTTTATTCAGCAGATAGTGGAGTTACATCATACAGTTTACCGCATTCAGATAAAACCAGGCATGCTTTTAAAAAAAGGAGAAAAGGTACAAACCCAAAGGGTCAAATTCTATCCAGCATACAACCTAGAGCACAATAAAGGCGTGATTCTGTTGTTACAGAGTTTGATTTTACAGCTTGAAAGTATGTATCTTTCAAACAGCCTGCCCCCCTAACCACTGGCTAAAATGGTTTATCTGCTGTTCAATCAAAGAAAATGTTGTTTGTTCCAAAAATAAAAAAATAAATTAAAAGCCAGGCTGAATAAAACCTACTAAAAGATGTAATGTCAGCATACAATATGGAATCTTTCCACTGGATTCTTAAGGATAATTTTAACTAGACATAAACGTGACTTGAAAATAGTCTTTAAACAACCCAGGATGTCACCCTCGGTGGTGCTGCCCAGACATCAGCCACTAGACACAGCTGAGGTGACCAGTGGGAATTGAGATGTGCTCAAGTGAAAGTACACATGAAGTTCAGAGACTTAGACTGAAAAGGAGTGCTCTAAAGACTGAGACAAAGGATTAATATAAAATTTATCCGGTACTTATGTTGTAGAATGAATAATTTCGCTGTAAATCACCAAAGATGAACACAAACACAGATAAAGGTAGCAAGAAACATTCAACAGAAATGTTAAAGTTATTTTGTAACTCAATAGTATCTATTAAGATATTCATAGAGATATCCAAAAATTCAACAATGCAATAAAAAACTGTCATTATATAAAGTGTCTAATGAGTTTCAGAAGCCATCTCCAATAGCTCCACAGCTGTAAGTATGTGTAACAGGCTTCCGTGTCCAATCTTCCTTCACTAGGGTGAGGGTCGATCTAAGTTTCGTAAATCAAATACATTATAATGGAATCAGAGAACAGTCAACATTTTTAATGTTTTGGGAAATTTTTAAAAAGATTTTGTTTATTGATTTTAAAGGGGTGGGAGGAGTGAGAAGTATAAACTCCTCGTTGTTTCACTTTAGTCGTTCACTGGTTGCTTCCCGCATGTGCCTTGGTGGGCAAGCCCAGGACGCTGAAACCAGGGACCTCAGCGCTGCAGGGTGATTCTTTACCCACTGTGCCACCACAGGTCAGGTGGGAAATTTCTTTTAGATGATAAATTTAATGGGGTAATACTGATCAATAAGAGAAAACAGGTTTCAGGCAAACATTTCTACAGCATTTGAATTGTTGACTGTGGAAATTATATAACTCTTAAAAAATAGCTTTAGAGTTTACATAAAATTCAAAAAAACACAAGTCCATCTCACAGTAAGATCAATCAGTAGTAAAAGCCTCACTGAATGACATTTCCTAAATACCCTTTCTTTGTTGGGCAGATAAAATATATTATGCTCACTTTGTTAAAGATGGCGCTGCCCACGTGCAAGTTTTAAGAGTAAGCTTTTCCCCACACCCTTGACTGATTGGATGATGTGGGTGGTGCACTCTCATGAGGAATCCTCCCATTATGCCTCAGATAAGTGACTTTGTATTGACACTTCCTTGTTTGTAGACTGGATTAAAGGTTTGGATTTCTACACTATAAAGTGGGGCAGACCAGGAGCTTGCTCTCTCTTGGTTCCTGACGTTAGCATTAGAGAGGAGAGCAGAGTAAGGCCACGTGGAGGAGAGAAGAAGCATCCAAGATGGCGGAGTGCTGAGGAAGAAGCCAGTTTGTGCAGAGTTTGTGCTGGAGAAGGAAATGGGGAACAGAGATGAGTAAGTCTGGTGAGCTAGAAACCTTTGATGCTAGGAAACTCGGATAAGTCAGTAGCTTTGTGAGCACTAAGTGAGTGGGTTTTGGAGCCCAGTGTGTGTTTTTACTTGCCTGCCAGGTGCAAGCTAGAATTAAAGCTGATGGCTCACCAGTTCTTGGCTCCGTTGTTTCATTACCAACTGTCCAAATCTAATGCAAACCTGCACCGGCCAGGCAGCTCTGATGGTGGCCCTGACCATTGGCTTTACACCTTTAAAAACATTCCAAATCTCTACTGTACTCAAGTTGACATACACATGCTCTACAATTCAGCGGTTTCATTCCTGTGCGTGTATGTATCAGAAACGAACACTTATTGTCACTGAAAGATACAAAGAAGTTCCGGAAGCCTTATTTGTAGCCCCAGATTGGAAAACTGTTCAACGTCCATCCACAGGATCATACAGTATATGATCATACAGATACTGCGGGGGAGGGCGCAGAGGCTACACAAGTATGGCTCCCAGACATCATGTTGATAAAAATATTTCAGATACAGAAGAGTTCATACTGCATGATTCCAACTGTATAAAGTTTCAAAAACTGGCAAAATTAATTTGTGGCAGTGGTTCTTCACCTGGGTTCTATCGAACCCTAGGGGTTCGATGAGTTGGTCTCAGGGGTTCGGAGAAGCCTCTGCCGTGGAGGCCAGAATAAAGTAATACCGTAATTTGTTGTGAGTTCATGCACTTTGTTGGTTTTGTTCTTTGAGCAAGGTGATGTTCATGCACGGCTCATTTTGTGCACCAGTAAAAAAACATATACCTATGTCTTGAATTTGGAAAAAAAAATCATATTTTATTCATCACTAAAGAAGGGTTCGGTGAATATGCATATGGAACTGGTGGGTTCGGTACCTCAAAAATGGTTAAGAACCACTGATCTATGGTAAAAAAAAAAAACAACAAAAAAAACCCAAAGACTGATTTCTGTTGGGTGGAGACAGCACTGACAGGGAGGAGCAGCCCTTCTGGGTAGGGTGTGAGCTATGCAGGGTATGCTTATATAAAAACAGTCACTGAATTAGCATGTAAGAGTATATCTGACTATATGAAGTTATAAGCATTTTTTAAAGGACCAGATATATCATGAGTTATTTAAAAAAATGGACTTAAACCCAAACCAATCCTATTCTGAAGTCATATGAGAAGTTGTCTTCTTAAGCCTGCATCTGAACAACTTCTTTGCAGTATCATTTTAATAAAAAATAGTAACCAGTTCAATGTTATTTGAACCTACTCTTAATTCTGGGATTAACTTTCAGAAATGAATACTTCATAATGACTTTAAAAGTACAACAATCCTCTTTATAACAGCTATAACTATTTGAATGTTTATTTCTTCAGATATTGAATTGTAATCATTAATTCTTAGTTTCAACTTAAAATAACTTTAAATTCCACATATTCCAGAGTATCTGATCATATCATTTCTTTCACCGATAAAGTACATATAGTAAAAATTAAAGTTAATATTTGGGGGTTCATTTACGAGTTCTTTTGCAATCCTAGTTAAATTTCTTATTTACTTTCCCACTTCCCTATCCCTCATCACTGGCTAGAAGGAAAATGCTGCTTTGCCAACAATCAATAATCTTGAACACAGAGATTTTCTACTTTAAAAGTTCAATATGCTATGGAAAAATAAAAAGAAACTACATTCATATACTTCTACAAATTCATACTCCTTAACAAGTGATTCAGAAAATACGTAAAACTGATTTTTGTATTACTTCATGTGACTATAAATCCTAACTATCCAGTTAATAAAGTAAGTATGTACTGAAAGAAGTTGACCTCTTCACTACAACTTTAAGAAATATATCATTTTATTAACTGTATTTATGTGTCCTTCTTTGATCTGTTTCTGTTCAAAGCAAGACAGCGGGCAAGTTTTTTAAGAGAAAAACTCAAGACAAAGGAGATGTAAAGGTGGACGCTAAGGAGGAAACTCTGGATGTGGCTGAAGGGGACAGTGTTTTCCAGCAACGTTAGCCCAATCGCCTGGTGTATTTACCATGGGGTCCTGGGGTTGCAGAGACAAACCACAGAGCCGGTGACCTGGCTGCATGCGTCCATGGATCCAAATGAACGGCGGATAGAAATAAAGAAGGCAGCGGGTCCTTAACAGAAGGTAAATCTGGGACAGGCTGGGGAGAGGGGCACCACTGATATACTTAATGGGTATTTCCCACCGTCTTAGATAAACAGATATAAACCTTCTATATCTCATTTTTGAATCAAACCAGTCTTTAAAGTAGTCCTATACTGAAAAGATAAAATGTAAATACTTCAGATGTTTAAAATAGCCAGAGGCGGCTCTATGGGAAGCATATTTCTTGCACTCAGGCTAAGTTCAGAATTCACCAAATGATACCATGTAACACCTACACTGATACCACATAACATCTACACTGATACCACGTAACACCTACACTGATACCACATAACATCTACACTGATACCACGTAACACCTACACTGTGATACCATGTAACACCTACACTGATACCACATAACATCTACACTGATACCACGTAACACCTACACTGTGATACCATGTAACACCTACACTGATACCACATAACATCTACACTGATACCACGTAACACCTACACTGTGATACCATGTAACACCTACACTGATACCACTGAAATGTGTCCCTCTCCTGCTTCAAGGGTCAAACATCTCATTTATCAATAGCTAAAACTTAAAGAAAAATAAAGAAATATGATGGCATAATATGCTTTCTTTCCTATAACTGAAAAGGCTTAACTACATTTTTTTAAAAAATGGAGCAATGAGACAAAATACAGTACCTTACGAATGGGTTTCTTCCAAATGTTAAAATAATAGGTCCTGAGAAGAAAGTTCTGAAACAGCTCACAGTCCAAACACTCCCTGAAAATTAAGAGAAATAAATGTTACTTCAAGTTCATCTTATGTAAAAAAATTCAACAGCATGTTTCAGAACACAGTCTTAACTACTGACAAAAATACACTTAGAACTTAACAAAAAAGATACACTGTAAGATAAAAAAAGATACCCTGAATTATACATGCTTTCCTTGGGCATAGCTGTTGACCACATCAGATAAAAAAATCTGCATTATGAAATAATTTACCAAAATACACTACCTGTCTGTGTTTAAACTACAAAAACACTATCTCCTGTTCTCAAGGATTTGAGGAGAAAGAGTATTGAAATCTAGTAGTCAATAGAGAGTTTGAAACACCTCTTTTTTTTTCTAGATCACTAAGAACAAAAATGGTTAAACTCAGGAACATCTATCTACGAAATGACATCAACTCGTGGGAAAGTTTATAGTTTCAGGAACAAAGGAGAGTGGGTGAAAATGTGTTGAGCAAAAGACATAGCCTACACCGTGATACCACGTAACACCTACACTGATACCACATAACACCTACACCGTGATACCACGTAACACCTACACCGTGATACCACGTAACACCTACACCGAGATACCACGTAACACCTACACTGTGATACCACGTAACACCTACACTGTGATACCACGTAACACCTACACTGAGATATCACGTAACACCTACACTGAGATACCACGTAACACCTACACTGTGATACCACGTAACACCTACACTGATACCACATAACACCTACACTGTGATACCACGTAACACCTACACTGATACCTACACCTACACCTACACTGAGATACCATGTAACACCTACACTGATACCACATAACATCTACACTGTGATACCACGTAACACCTACACTGCGATACCATGTAACACCTACACTGTGATACCGTGGTGGCTGAGGAAACTTCATACCGATCAGGGGGCCCATGCACAAGGAAGCTGGCTGGTAACAAGGAGGGTGTGATACAAACTCCCTGACTCCACTACAGGAGCGTTCCAGTGGCATCCGCCACTATACTTGCATCTGGTTTACACTTCTGGAACTTTCTACTTATATGCTATGGCCCAGTGTTTTCCAGTCACCAGTCCATGAAAGAGTTAACCACTCCGATGTTGTATGAAGATAATACGATAATCTTAGTCGAATTTGCTTATGTTCAGGGTGACTGCCACTTATCAGCCCGTGTCACCGATGAAAATACAACGGATGCTGTCTTAGCTATCTTTGTAACTTGTAGCCTTGTTCAAACCACCTCTGCACTCTGCAGAGCATTTACAAATCATGCACAACAGACAAAAAGCAGTCAGAAAACCTTATGGAGTATTCAGTGTCACACACGTGGCGTTTGGAAATCAAGCACCAGCTGGCATCGTGTTGCACTATTATACGCAGTAAGATAAAACTTGATTTGTTGCGTGTTTCCGGTTGTGGGCAGGTTAGGTTGTGTGCGGGCTTTAATTCCCACCCCATCTCTCTGCAGTTCATTCTTAACATGCTTGCACAAATAGCATTTTTGGACAAACTTGCATAGAATTCAGTGCATCAGACATGTGGTGTTCGGAAACCACATATTAGCCTGCACCGCAATGTGCTATCACGCACAGTGTGATAAAACTTTATCTGTTGTATGCTTCCATCCCTGGCTCCCACCTGCTCTCAGAAGTACATTTCTTTTGCACACTCGCGCCAACTAGTCGTCTGTTAAGAACGTGCCCGTGCTGTCTGCAAACAAATCATTCTGTGCGTTTTAGTGTCACTATCTGTAAATTTTGAATCTACAAAATGGAAAAATAAAACCAACAAAAACATTTTAACCTTCAAAAGTGAAAACAAGTCAAAAGAAAAGTAGCGATGCCATCAAACGTACACCAAGCACTAGTGCTTCAAGTTGCAAAGGAAATGTGGTGATAATGTGGAAGGCGCATCAGAAACTTTCCAAACACTGAAAAGGAAGCTTTGTCAGGCAGTACGATAGGGAGTATTTAAAACCGGGTTTCCCTGCAGCACCTGGTAGTGAATGTTTGTCACGGTCCTTGGGTGTAGAGTGCTCTGAAATTCTGTCAAATGATGCAGTGAAACCTTCCCAACGTATTCATCATCCGCATCTGAAGCACAGCCATCTTACTCAGAAGCCATAGATTGTTTTGGGAAAGATTATACACAGCCAAATGAAAAGTCAGAAAACTGAAATGATGAAAATGATGACTCGGACGAACTGCTGCTTCAAGCATTTTATTTAGTTGCCCTTCAAATATCAAGAAAGAGAAAAAGCCACTTCCTATTGGTGAAGAATTAGTAAAACCTTACATCTTAGATGTCACTTAGGAAATTCTGGGTCCATAAGCCACACAAAAACTTGATGGCTATAGAGCTTAGAGACAATACCACTAACACTGAAGAGCAAACTGGAGGGAAAAAAGAAATCGAAATCGTTTTGCCATTCAACTTGTCGAATGAGCTGACATGAGTAACCATGGTTTTCTACTTTGCTTCTTGAGGTACATTGACAACAAAGACTTCAGGGAAGAGCTTACTCTGTTGTCTGGATCTACCTGGTCGGACCACTAGTTCAGACATGATGTAATGCTCTTAACGAGGACTTTCAAGAGGAGGGAAAGGGGGTGGCATCACGTATGGAACATGCTGCGAGCATGGCTGGACATCACACACGGGCAGTTGTGAAAATAAAGGACGTTGCACATCCAGAAATGTTGTCCACGCACTGTATGACTCATTGGTGGCCTTTAGTTGCAAAGAAACTTTCTCCTGAACTGAACACGGTCATGAATGGCGCAGTGCAGATCGTTAATTATATTCACAGTCAAGGTTTGAACTCCAGACTATGACACCGTGTGAAAGCATGGATTCACAACATCCTTCCCTATACGGAAGTGAGGGGGCTCTCAAGAGGAACTGTTCTTTCACACCTTTTGAAGGTCAGAAAAGAAGTGAAACAGTTTCTGCAAGAGTGAAACTGTCTTAGCAGAACCGTTGCTGGATGAAGAATGGATGGCTAAGCTTATATATATATGGAGGATATATTTAGCCTCTTCAACAAACTAAGTACAGCATTTCTCTTCAGGAGCTTAACACAAACATTTTTACATTAAGAAATAAGACAGATGCATTCAAAAAGAAACTTGAAAGTCACATACAGGAAGAAGATGGAGAAATGCTTCCACTTTTCCAAGACCTTTTGATTGCTGACATCAACCGGAAATTCATATTTAATAGAATAAGTCAACAATTAAGAGCCTTAGTTCAAAACTTTGACCATTTGTTGGGCAGACAAAATATATTATGCTCACTTTGTTAAAGACGGTGCTGCCCACGTGGAAGCCCGTTGCCCAGGTGATATTAGTTGTCCTTATATTTCAAATTTCTACACTATAAAGTGGGGCAGACCGGGAGCTTGCTCTCTCTTGGTTCCTGAGATTAGCATTAGAGAGGAGAGCAGAGAAAGGCCATGTGGAAGAGGCTAGGAGAAGCAGCCAAGATGGTGGAGTGCTGAGGAAGAAGCCAGTTTATGCAGAGAGAAGGAGATGGGAAACAGGTGAATAAGTCTGGTGAGCTAGAAACCTTTGATTCTAGGAAACTCGGATAAGTCAGTAGCTTTGTGAGCACTGAATGAGTGGGTTTTGGAGCCCAGTGTGTGTTTTTACTTGTCTGCCAGGTGCAAGCTAGGATTAACAATGATGGCCCACCAGTTCTTGGCTCCGTTATTTTATTACCGACTGTCCAAATCTAATGTGAACCTGCATGGGCCAGGTGGCTGTGATAGTGACCGTGGCTCCTGGCTTTACACCATTATTACCCTGAAAATGAGGATCCCTAGAAAGGTAACTTCTGGATCAATAACCCCATTCATGGAAGATATTATCAACTCCTGTTCCCTTAATCACTGTGAAAAAGAAAAACTCGTTGATTTATCTTCTGACGTCACTTTGGTAGACGAACACAAAATGCAATCATCGTCACAATTCTGGGTATCAATGGAAGAAAAATCTCTTAGGTACAAATCTACTAAATTTTTAATAGTATTTTCAGTACCTACTTGTGTGAGAAGACCTTTTCGGCCCTATCACTAATAAAAACCAAACAGAGAACCGAATGGCTGTCAATGCATTGCTTCATCTGAGAAACAAAACTGCATGCTCGGTTATCACGTATCCTTGCAAAGAAGCGACAGCAGCTTTCACACTAGCTTTGTTTGAATTAAATATTGTTCTCTAGAAATTTTAGTTGTATTCTAGTAAAAATACACTGTTATGGTTTTTTTTTTTACTGTTCATCTGGTTATTTTAGAGAATTTCCATTTCATTGTATGATGATTAAAAGATAACACAGGAAATGCTAATAATGGCTTTTATTTCTGCCTTAGTTGTCCCTGAAAGAATTCTCCTATTTTCACTGGTCTCCACGTGTAAAATGGTTGAAAACCATTGCTATCGCCTATTATCTATTCTCATGGATGATAGCTTAGTGCCCAAATAAATCCATAAACCTGAAAGAAAGTAGCAATTTTTCATTATCAGTTCACTTTATCAGTGGCCTTCAGTCTCCTAAAAACCATCCACAGATACCGAATGTCTCTGAGTGATGCTTCCTCAACATTCTAGCAAAGTAGGCCCTTCAATCATGTACCTAAGGTCACGGTCTCCGGACGTATCTTGCGTATTGCTATTCTTTCCATGACTGTGACCTCTTCATTCACCTCTAAATCCCCTGATACCTAGAATGAGGCAAGGCATAGAGCAGGTGCTCGGTAGATGTTTTTTTAATCAGTGATTCTAAGAGACAATTAATACACTATGCTGAAATAAAAATAACATCGCAAAAAAGAGTTATATAGTTCAACTATAATGGAGAATACTTGCCTTTCTTTTAATTATTTTATTCTTTCTTTTCTTCCTCTCTCTCTCTCTCTTTCTCTCTATTTCCCCTCTCCTTCTTTCTCTCTCTCGCCCTCCCCCCAGTTCTTCATCATCAAGACTCTCCAGTATCTATGTCAATGGTCCACTAACCATAACCAGACTAGCTGGGTGGCAGGTCTCTTTTCAGATGAAATAAATGGCACTCCAGTTTGGCTGCCTGAGGTCCTGCGCCAATTATCATAATTGGACGTTAACAAAAATCCCCTAACCACATATCAGCAGCTCCTAAGCAACCCTCCATCAGCAGCAGGAAATGTCACCTATATGTGTAAGTCAAGAGATACAGAATCAAAACTAAGAGCAGAAATGTCCTCCACATTTTAGAAGAAGGAAGATCCTGCCTTAAAACAGAACTATAACTACTAGTGAGAAACACACACACACACCCCTGAAGAGATCTACTGATTAAAAAATTTAAAAAAAGAATTATCATTGCCTATTAGGACACTACTTTTTCAGCAGCTAAATAAAAACATTACCAAATCATATTATGTAATAAAATTTAACCTTATTCTGACCTTCCACATAAAACAAACAGACCTCTCTAACCAATAAGATTCCATCTGAACTATGTAAGATGATAAGCAATACCTTAATTGCATTCATTTACATGACTTTGAAACTATTCTGGGCTGAAGTCACTGACTCAAGGTCAGAGAATACAAAAAAGTAAAATGTATGCAATTTATCAAGGAAGAATGATCTACTGAAGACAGTGTGGTAGCAACTGCTCCCTCCGTCCTTAGGAGACACCCAATGCATAGTGCAATCAACAGGTGCAACATCTCTACTTGAAATGCATCACATCGACACATTAATTTTATAAATATATAGAAAATATACTAAGAATATATTTGAAAAAGTTTACACATAGGCTTCTCTATTAAAACCAATCTGACTAAATAGAGGCAAATTACAATTTTATGCCCTAACAACATTTAAAATCAAAACGTGAAATAAGGCTATCATTTTTTCCAGTGTCTCATAAAAATTGCTAACCACTAAAATTCAGATTACAAAGCTATAAAAATCTTAGAACAAGAACTGCAAACTCAGCATCCTAAATGCAGACAATCCCTGACTTTCGATGGTTCAACTTAGAATTTATTTCGACTTTACAATGGTGCAAAAAGCTATATGCATTCAGTAGAAATCAGACATCAAATTCTGAATTTCGGCCCTGGCTAGCTGGCTTAACGAATAGGGCATCAGCCTGGGGTGTGGAAGTCCCAGGTTCAATCCGGGTCAGGGCATACATGAAAAGCAACCATCTTCTTCTCTCTCTCTCTTCTTCTCATACAGCCAGTGGATCGATTGGTCTGAGTGTCAGCCTCAGGTGCTGAGGATACCTTGGTTGATTCAAGCATCGCCCCCAGATGGGGGTTGCTAGGTGGATCCTGGTTGGGGCACATGTGGAAATCTATCTCCCCTCATCACACTTTAAGAATATATATATTGAATTTTGATCTTTTTCTGGGCTAGCGATACACTGCATGATACACTTTCTCTTGTGACACTGGGCAGTGACACTGGGCTGCAGCTCCCAGGAAGCCAGTGGTCACAAGGGTAAATAACTGATACTCTCGAGTGTACTGGATTGCCAGTGGTTTTTAGAAATTGTTCTGCGTTTTCACATCCCATCAGGTATACAAAATGTCCATTTGTGTCTTCTGCTTCTGGTGGGAAAAGAGGAAGGTGATCACTTTTGCAATGAAACTCAAGAAAACTGCCCAACTACAGGCTAATATAAGTGTTCTGAGCATGTTTAAGGTAGGCTAGGCTAAACTATGATGACTAAAAGGTTAGGTGAATTAAATACATCTTCAACTTATGATGTTTTCAACTTATGACGGGCTTAGCAGGATATAATCCTATCATAAATTGAGGAACAGCTGTATATTAACAGTTTCTGCTTTCATTTTATTAAAAATCTAAACAAGCATATGTCTAACTAATGTGTTTAGAGAAGCAGAGGACCCAACCTGTCTCAAAGTCAGTAATGCCACATCAGTGAAAGTAAGGAGACGCAGTAACTCTGGCCGAAACTAACCACTATAGATTACGAAGGGCAATATGTATTCTTCAAAAACCTCAGAATATATCAAAATACACAAAAACAAGTTAACTCTAGACTGACCAAGTGGTGGTGCAGTGGACAGAGCGTTGACCTGGGGTGCTGAGGACCCAGGTTCGGAACCTCGAGGTCGCCGGTTTCAGTGTGGGCTTACGCGACTTGAGCGCAGGGTGGTGGGCTTGAGCATGGGATCACAGAAATGACCCCATGGTTGCTGGCTTAAGTTCAAAGGTCGTTGGCTTGAGCCCAAGGTCACTGGCTTAAGACCAAGGTCTCTGGCTTGAGCAAGGGGTCACTGGCTCAGCTGGAGCCCCCCAGTGAAGGCATTTATGAGAAGGCAATCAATGAACAACTAAAGTGATGCAACTATGAGTTGATGCTTCTCATCTTTCTCCCTCCCTCCCTGTCTGTCTGTCTGTCTCTCTCTCCCTCAAACAAAACAAAACAAAGCAAAACAAAAAGCAAGTTAACTCTACAAAAATATTTCCCTTCAGTTAAGTAAAATTCTAACACAAACCAGGTATTATTAGCATTTGATTTTACTGGCAAAAAGAAAAGGAAACTATAAAGAATAGAAGTTATATTAAAAATATTTGTCATATTAGTGCAAATGTAGAACATCAAATGTTTTTAGGTTTGCTACATCATGAGGAAATTCATTTAAGAAATATCTGTCTGTTAAATTAGATAAATCTCCCACATTTAATTTACTATCCAAGTTCTTTTACACTACTCAAGCCAATCTTTTGCAATTTAAAAATGATTTAATGAAAGAGAAGCAATGATAGTATAAAATTTATGCTTTTGTACCTTCCCTCCCTTCATAGAAGGGCAAGACTTTTTCATGTAATTCTGTAATAGAGCCAAATCATTTCAACTGATGCTGGTCCACAAAGAACACAAGGATGAATACATATTGAAGTACCATATTCTTAAGTAAACTCCCTGTAACATGATACCACTTTGTCTTTTCTAAATGAGAAATAAAACATCTAAATTTCTCTATATTAAGTTAAGCCAATTTCCTCTGGAATAGCTTAGTAGTAAAATAAATGGATACATTTATTTTTAAAAGTCCTAGTTGCCATTATGAACCACATGTAACTTTCAGCGACTGTATCTAAGATATTTTAATTTTCTTTCTCTAAGAAGCAACTCAGGGTCTAATACAACATACGCACTGTTGACCTGTGAACCACATGGGTCTGAACTAGGCAGCTCCACTTATACACAGTTATTTCAATAAATATCTGTACTGTTTCGATCCGTGAAGTGCCAGCTGTATGCCATTCTATATAAGAGTCTTGAACATCTGTGGATTTTGTATCCATGAGGGCCCTGGAACCAACCGTGAGGACAACAAGGGACAACTTCAGTTTTGGAGGAGTCAAAAATTATAGAGAGATTCAACTGTGCAGGCTTTCGCAGTCCCTAACCCCCACTGCTTAAGGGTCAACTGTAACCTGCCTGAACATGTAGCAGGCAGACAAGACATGGTTGCCAAACTCTGAGCAAGAGAAAAGCAGGAGCGCCAATCAAAATCTCCCAATATTGTTTCCAGTGTTCTCGCTGATATTTTTATTTGGACCCAAGTCTCAGGCTGACAGTAATTTGAGGATAAAGATGATCAACTTTTTGGTTGAAATAACTTTTTGTTATTTCCCACACACTTCCTTCTGTCCACCCAACAGACTGAAAGCTTTATGTTCCCAAAGCTCATTGAATACGATCCTATCTAAAGTTCTATTTCATTCACATAAAATTAGGACTTTCCTTTCCTTGGATGGGAAAGCCAATTTTTATAACCACAATCCAGCCTTTGTGTATCTTTACATGGGCTACAACCTTGAACTGAAAATAAACAAGATATTAATGGCACCGCTCACAGCTCGCAAAGTTAAACAAAGTAACTCTGAATCTAGGTGTGGATACACTTAATTTTAATACAACACATCCATCTCAGATGACTACCCACAAAGCCACGCGTGTGTGTGTATGTGTGTGTGTGTGTGTGTGTGCGCACGCATGTGTGTGTTTATACCTCTTTGCATTTTTTCTTTTTCCCTAGTAGGTCAATGAACAAAATATTATACTTTTAAAATATATATGATGGTGTGAAAGTAAACCATCCACTGTTCTGAAAAAGAGACATCTAAGTAGCTATCAATTCAGTGTGTAAAATTAAATCCAGGACTGATAGCGTTGCTTACATAATGCTCAGAACAGAACAACGTGACTCCAACTATAAGGAACAAGTCATAAACACTCTATAAAACCCAATGTAATCTAGAGCAGGCCATATCTCCATTTGAAACACCTGCTACAGACTATGTTAATTCACAAGTTCATCTAGGAAATATTTTTCTTCATCTCTCTATCACCTGTTCCCCCACCCCTCCTGCATTCAACTCCATAAATAGCAATTACCCCCCATTGTAAAAAACAGTTGGCGGTTGAAACAATGAGCCAAGGAAGAAAGTACCATATTCTATAACTGACATTTACTGCCTTGGCCTTGGACTTCTAATCTTTATCAGACAGGCACACAAATCAATCCATCAGCTCATAAAGGTGTGCTTTTTTAACCTCTAAAACAGATGGGATTGGCCAGAAGTGTCTGGCATGTCAAACTGCTAATCACTGCTGCCCTCTGCACAAAATAACCCACTTAAGTTGAGGCATGGTTGCACTGTAGCCGACATCAGCCTGTGGGAAACCCATTTAACTGTCACACACTCCAGCCGCTTCTGTTCCCCCTTAATTAAGCCTAATGCCTCGTGCTCCGACCTCTTGTTCTAGCCTATTAACCCTATCTAGTACAAGTTCAATTATGCTCAACTAAAAACTTTGCTGCAAAATATTAAATGCCAAGCTCAAATTATCACAAGGGACATCTTCCCGGCCCTCAGCTCTCTGCTTTGTTACTCAAGGTGTACGACAGTAACACCTCACTTGGGGAGGGATTCTGATGCTTCGGGAGTCTGGAACGGAGAAGAACCCAATGATCATTCTAGCCCACGCCCCCTCGTTTTCCAAATGACCCCCAAAAACATGAAAGGACTCCCCCACTTCAAGGCATCCCTGGAGTCTCACTGAACTCTATCTCAACTTTGGCTCTAAGTTTTTCTTCTCCAGGGTATCTCTGATTAGGAGTTACGCCACCCAGCACTGTGTAAAGGATACTAAGATTTTCACCACAAATTATTACATTTTCCCACTCTCTAGACTTCACTATACAAATACACCCAAAGCAAAATAAACGGGCACATCAACAGAGTTTAGAAGTAATTTTTTCCTCTTCTCCCACATCAGAACTCTCTAGCCCCCTCTTCTTTCTTTCTGCTACTTTTTTTGCTTTTAAGTAGTAATGGCCTTTGAGAACCGCCCTATTCCGCAACCCTCACAAGGGAGTCTGTGTGGATAAAACTCTTTTCCTTCCTGATGCTTCATTTAAGTCCTCAACAGGGCAAATGACATTAGATCCAGAAAGCAATTACAACTTGCTACTTATCCCCAATAGACAAATAGCTGGACAGCCTTGAAAATACTTTTAGGCCTATATGTATATGGAGTATTGTTCGTATTTACCTAAGTTCTAAAAAATAAAAACTAAAACTTGCAAATTCACTGTAAGATAAAATCAAATGTATTCCAAAACTAACAAGCTTATCACAGGGGTATTTTTGTTTTAGTATATAGTAATGTGTGCTATTATATCTCCTTCCAATTTAATTAGAAAAAGATCTTACTACTCATATTATGACACATAAAAACAGCTTAAAGGTACAAAATAAAATTTGGATTTTTTATTTCTAACTCAAATAAGAAAATGCATATCAATTTTAGGTTTTCAAAAGATTTAAAGTCAGATTTCAATTTCATGTCTTTTTGTTGACAACCCAAAGGCCCATTTTTGCCTATCTTTCTCAAACTTTATTTATTGATTTTTAGAAACACCGATTTGTTGTTCCACTGATTTTTATGCATTCATTAGCTGATTCTTGTATGTGCCCTGACTGGGATTGAACCCTCAACCTTGGCCTATCAGGACAACACTCAAACTAACCTAGCTACCTGGCCAGGGTCCTGTTTTCAACTTTAACAAATACTGTCACTTTGGCCTTTAGCAACCTTACAGGTTAATGCCATTATTAAATGGAACAGATAATAGTTTTGAAAAGAAGTATCATTCGAGTTGTACTAAAATGATGAGTAATTCCATTGACAGAATTTATTAATTTTTAAGGGGCAAAAAGAGAATGTGGTACAAGAGTTTAAGACTCAAAGCGAACATGTTCATGCTATTGGGAGTCATACCTACCTTCGAAGGAAAGCATCTCTCAGAAGCACACAGGCAAAGATGTATAAAACGTAAGACACACGGATGACTGATGGGTGAAACTAAAACAAACACTTGTAGCAACAAACTAATGATATAGATTCTCATTCGCCTTTTTTACTGCATTGGCAAATAACTGTAATTTAAATGAGACATCATGTCTTAGTTAACAAGAGTCAGTTCCTGAAAATAGAGATTAAGTTTGGGTCTCTGCTGAAAACTTCATCCTAAGGTACAGAATTGATACACTGTATGTTATCACATAATGACCGGGGGTGAAAGGAAAAGGCAGTTCTGACACTCAGGATGAACACTGACTAGAGCACAAGGGAGAATACGCCACGTGGACGGTCAATACACTGGTTCGTTTACGCTTTACTTTGGACAACAGTCCCTTCGTCTGCATATCTTCTTTTGCTAGGATTTACAAGCATGCGAATACACAGAAAAAGATGGGAACCACGAGAAGAGATCTTTCTGTTTAAGACAGACATCCACTTCCACGCCTGCATAAAATTAAGCTTAGTAAAAAAAAAAAACTCTTTGTCGTCACAAAAAAACTGTTATTTTAAGAGCATGTGTTAAATCTCAATGCTGCAAATATATATCTCAGATTATCTATGCATTTTTTAGCATTTGAAAATTGCTAGTCTAGAAATTTTCTGAGCTCCATTATAAAATAATTTTCTTTTCAGCCTCAGCATTATTAATCTAGTTGAATGTGACAATGTTATAATAGTCAGAAAATTCATCTCTAGAAAAGAGCAAATTCTAATTTATAAAAATAATCACAGAAGGGCTTCATATACTACTTAAGGCCTATAACATTGGTTTGAATCAAGTCATTCTTGATAGCCTCTAACTTTTAAGATTATTGTCAAAATTAGGCATGGTATTTGAGAGGTCCCCAACCAGTCAAATTCAATGCCATAAATGTGTCAAGCTGGTAGATTCTTGTGAGTACTGGAACTGACTAAGGAGCCTGACTATAAGGTTCTAGAAATAATTTGTTTCACTTCCTTAAAAAAATTTTAAATGTTGCCCCAAAATATTCTGCTGGACATGTTATCTAATACATTGTAAATTGAGTCTTTTTAAAGAAACAGCATTACAAAACAATTTCAAGTGCCAAGTAATTATAATGTCACCAACAGTTAGTTTCAGTTTTCCCTTCATAATTAATATGCCTGAAAAACAGATGATACATTTTAAGGAACATTATTCCTTCTAGAAGTCCTAATTTAACTAGACTGAAGGAAAAAATATAGAGCAACAGCCATTACGCACAAGTTACACATAATAATTAGCAGCTATTATACATAAATACATAAAGGCTCCATTCCTGACCCCCCCAAAAAAAGCCAGATTTTACCAATAGTTTGCATTGATACAGTGCAATTCAGCACACGTTTATAACAGCCTTCTGTGTGCTAGGCAGCTCCAGCTCCAACAAGACCCTCATGAATACACTCTTATTCATGGGGTTTACCCTCTACTGAGGAAGACAGACTAATTTAAACAAGTGTGACTACCACCGTGAGAGGTACGGAGAGCCAGGAGAGACAAATCTGATCTTGTCAGAGGCTTGGGGGCTGTGATGAGCATCTACACTCTCCCCCTCCCCCATGACTGAGGCTATTCCTTTCCCTTTTGCTTCCCCAAGGTCAAGAAGACGGTCAGTCTGCGGCCCACAGAAACAGCTATCAATGGGTTTCTTTCTAGGGGGTGGGGCTAGGTGCACCTGGTTCAGGGCACATTCTCGGCCATGGTCCACACCAGGGGTCCCCAAACGGTTTATACAGGGGCCAGTTCACTGTCCCTCAGACCGTTGGAGGGCCACCACTTACAATACTCCATACACTGACTACCAATGAAAGAGGTGCCCCTTCCGGAAGTGCGGCGGGAGCCAGATAAATGGCCTCAGGGGCCGCATGCTCTGGCCGTAGTTTGGGGATCTCTGGTCCACACAGTGCCCTCTCCTCATGGACCTTTCCACAGGAGAAGGTGGAAATGGGATCCCTAACCTTTGCATTGTGTTTCCAATTAAGCCAACAGACCCAACCACCGCCACTAATGGTTTTTGGACATTACTCTTCAGTAACAAGAGGAGCTGGCCTTTGAGTGTTCTGATCACACTAGCTGACTAAAGGTAGCAGGCTCTGTGAATTTATAAAAAGGAAATTCCCCTACTGATTTTTTTCCATAAATTATAAAGGTATGTAACAGGTAGCAACAAAGCTCAGGAACAGATGCACACCTGTACTGTAAAAATTCTTTAAATTCCCAGCCTAGAAGATACATTTCAAGTAGCAGAATATCAAATGACCCATAACTGTTCTGATGACCATACTTTAACAGTACGAGAAGAAAACAGGCCGCAAAAACAAGGACGATAGACCCTATTTTTCAGTCCATAAGACGCACCTGACCATAAGACACACCGAGGGTTTTAAGGAGGAAAATAGGAAAACATATATTCAGAACCAAATGGTGTGTTAAAATATTTAATAAAATACCGTATTTTTCGCTCCATAAGACACACGGGCATCTTCCCCTCTACTTCTGGGGGTGGGGTGCATCTTACGGAGCACAAAATACAGTAAGTGCTAGATTTAGCACTGGTTGATTTGAAGTCCACACCAACTACCTATCCTATGTGCTTTTCTGTTAAGCAAGACATCTCTAAACTGACCTGATTGGCTTGTCAGGAGATGGGGAAGGAGAACGAGGCAGGTACCTCTTAGACGGTGGGTGGGCTTCAACCCAGAGCGTCCCTATCACAGAAGAATACATGATAGTGATTCAGAGCACTCATGGATTACCAGGATAGGTAAGAATAGCATTTTACTAAAAAACTGAACAATTCATTCATTGCCTGAGTTTTGCCTCAGTAACACCAAACATCTGGATATCGGGAAAGAACCAGATGGTGAATACAAAACTTCCATCTTTAATCCCTGACCTCACACAGACTGTCTACTTTAATTAAATTTTTAAAAAGACATGAATGGGTTAGGGAAATGATACAAATATATACCGGAACTCCAGATACATATATTTTTCCCTAGACTGTTCACTTAAACAGTTGCTCTCTTCTTTGGCTAGATACTATGTATTATCTCTATAAATCATAGTAAAACATTCCTGTGCAGCTTTTATACAAATACTCGTTTACTCAACATTTAGCTGGCAGTTCAGAAACCCAAAGCTCATGAGAAAATATTTAGAAGCCTTACTACTTACTCATCCTTGTGTCTCTAATACACTTTCAACTGGACTTTATAGAGGGAACCACTGGCTTGATTCTTTTGGGTTCAAAATCCCATAAATTTTAAATGAGGCAAATAAGAAGAGGTGAAGAGGTTTATAACTCCCCCATGACCTCAACAATAAAAGAACATGCCTGGTGTGTACTTAAAAAATACTATATGCTACACACCTCCGTATCTCAAAAACCTCTCTCCTCACCATGGTCTAGTTCCAAAATGAAGCCAAATACTCCTTATCTATTTCTGCTTCCCTCTGGTAAATCCACAAATGCATTATCAATGTCCAATTTGTACTGCAGAGCCCAGATCATTAGTATAGCATAGTCTTTGAAATAAAATGAGTGCAGTGAAGATAAGGGAATGACATAATCACATTAAGAACTGCAACAGTCCAAGAGGTTTAACTTTTCAACCAGGAAGAGTCGTGGCTCTGAATTTGTTACAACTGCTCCTTGAAGTGGACAAATATAATCAGCTCTGGGAATACCTGGATTAAGACCACGACAAGCTCTTTTAATGAATTGTATCAAGAAACACAGTTGCTTTCTCTGCCACAAGGAACACTACTGGAGTTCTGGTCCACTTCACCCCGGCTGTTGGCATGACACAACTGCCCTTGGTGACTACATTTCTCCAGTAAGGGCAGTGAGCTGGATTTTGCCCTCCAAGAACTAATGCCAGTGCTGCAGAATCCTGTATGGGAGGCGACGTCCCCTCGCAGAGAGACTGGTCTGAGAACCCAGGTTGGGCAGGCTATGTGCTTCACGGGTTTTGTAGCTATCAGACTGGTGGCAGGGTTTTTTGTTGACTTTCAGAAAGAAAAAAACCCAAAGACACTGATTGCATATTTTCATGAAAGATGGCATATTTTCACGAAAAAGCAAATGGTTATCAATGAAATTAGCTGTGTGACCTCAGGCAAGTTACTCAGGCATTCCTCAGACTAGGTTTATCTATAGAATAGAGAAAAGGATATCCAGGTGTCACCGGGAATTGTCACTACCTTAATACAATGATAAATGTATCAGCACACAGCGACTGCCCCCAAACCTACATTTCCCTGTCCTTCCTCCAGATAAAAATGGCAAAAGGCAAGTGACTAAACTACTATTTTATGTTTCGAGTTTTCACCTAATCATCTCTACTCTCCTTTTAAAAGGAGGGGCTCAATCTCCACTGTTACTCCACTGTCAACAAGAGCATATACTGATGTATATGGAGTTGGAATTTCAAACTTTAGAAATCAAAGCTGTTTCCCAGATTGTACAGATGTTGCCCATTGATCTGAAACAATGTTCCTTTGACGTGCAGCATACATTGTTTTAGTAGCAGAATAGAAACTGGAAATATGCCGTATTTCCTCGTGTATAAGACGCACCCTTTATTGAAAAATTTGGGGTCTAAAAACTGGGTGCGTCTTACACAGTGGTTGTGGCATTTCCAATGTGTTGGGCAGATAAAATATATTATGCTCACTTTGTTAAAGATAGTGCTGCCCACGGGGAAGCCCATTGCCCAGGTGATATTGGTTGCCCTTATGCTTGGGATGGGTGTAATTATATTATTGGGGGGTGGGGGGGGACAGGCTGTAAGCAGGCAGGGTCCTTATAGCCCCAAGGCTTAGTTTTAAGACTAAGGCTTTCCCCACCCTTTTTGATGTAGGGTGGTGCACTCTCATGAGGAATCCCATTATGCCTCAGATGAGTGACTTTATATCAGAGACTTTCTTGTTTGTAGACTGGATTAAGGGTTTGGATTTCTACACTATAAAGTGGGGCAGACTGGGAGCTTGCTCTCTCGGTTCCTGAGCAGATTAAGGCCACGTGGAGGCCAGGAGAAGCAGCCAAGATGGCGGGGTGCTGAGGGAGAAGCCAGTTAGTGCAGAGTTTATGCAGAGAGAAGGAGATGGGGAACAGAGGTGAATAAGTCCGGTGAGCTAGAAACCTTTGATTCTAGGAAACTCAGATAAGTCAGTAGCTTTGTGAGCACTGAAAGAGCAGGTTTGGGAGCCCAGTGTGTGTTTTTACTTGCCCGCCGGGTGCAAGCTAGAATTAAAGCTAATGGCCCAACAGTTCTTGGCTCTGTTGTTTCATTACCAACTGTCGGAATCTAATGCGAACCTGCATTGGCCGGGCAGCTGTGATGGTGGCCGCGGGCAATGCCATAGATGGAACTGAGGACGAGAAAATATATGAAGACAGTGATTCGTCATCAGACACAGACCGAGGACAAGCTAATGGATGGGAGTTTTGACAGTGATCAGGAGTTGTATGAATTTTATGATGAATAAAACGTGAGTTCAATCACTTTATGTATGTAATACATTTCTTTTTCAAATTTCAGGCCCCCAAATTAAGGTGTGTCTTATACATGGGATCCTCTTAAACATGGGGAAATATGGTATGTGTGAAATAACAAAACCAAAATACTCTTATAAAATGTTTTTCAACAATCAAACTCGAGCTTACACGACCCTCTGTACAAATATTCCCTTTGGGGGAAAACTGTAACTGTGATTAATTGATTTGAAGATATTTCTATACTCCATTTGGGAGTGTTTCACATGGTGTCAAATATATTTTCTTCATGTTCTCCATCTTCTTCTTTCCTCCCTCTCTCCCTCCCTTAATTCATTTCTTTTCCACTGTATCAATCTATCACTCTCTTGTAGAACATGATAAACTCATTAATTCAGGAGTCGAAAAACAAAAAATCTAGGGCCTCTGCTTTTCAAAAACCAGTTGTAATCTCTTTAAACATCTCACACCTCTTGGTTTCTAGACAGATTCCTCAAGAGAAAAGTCCCTTTTTTTTATCCTGAACTTCTAATTTTCAAACGTCCAGTGTGTCCTGTTACCTGTCAGACTCTGGCTCTCTTATTTACATTGTCATTAAGCCACCTAAACAATTATACTACTATTCTCATTTTGAGGTTGAATATAGAGGCAATCTCCTATCTTACTACTGCCATGCTAAATTCCCCTCTGACATTCTTAATGCAGTAACATATCGAACACGTGCACACGTTATGAACAGCATCAGCAAACTCAACAATTAAAAGCACACAGCACACAAGAAACTAGCTCTTCCACAATGTGGCTTAAGCTCTTCTCTTATCTATCTAAAGAAGATGAGCTGACTTTTTACCTAACACCCTCACACAGCTGGTAGAGAAGATAAAAGTGGAGTAATCAAAGCACACCACTAACAGCAAAAGCTCCTGAATCCTTATTTCCTGAGTTGTTCTCAACCCATTAGCTAATTATAGGTTTGAAAACAAGGAGTAGCCCTGACTATCATTTAAAAGGTGACTACAAAATGACTTTCTTAATTAAAAGTCCAAGGGTGAGAGAGTCCTCTCCACCAAAGCCCTGAATAAACAGCAACATCAGGTCAACCAGAGCTGTCCTGGTCCCTGTGGTATCTTAAGCTGATGACTCAAATCCCAGCAGGCGTTTAGTTGAAGATTTCTTGAGACACTAGGCTTAGTCAGTCACACACACAGTGACCTGGAATTTAAGGCAAATAAGGGTCTCTTCCTTCCATCCTTAAAGATATTTTTGCTAAATGACACTAAGCTAAAGAGGCAGATGGATTTTAATTTAGAGCTTATTCCCTGGGGTCTACCAAGTTAAAAAATGTTCTGGGGACACTGAACCACGCTAGTTTTGAATTTCAAACCTAACTATTAACCCTGTCAGAGAAGCAATTCTATCTCCAAGTTTCTTCTTCATCTTCTTTTTCTCTTTTAACAAATTTTTCTGTTTTTTTTAAAATTTGCAATTTTTATTAAACAAATGCTTTCTTTACCCTATGCTTATTTATTGAAAAAAGGAGAAGGAGGGAGGGAAGGAGAGAAGGAAGGAGGGAAGGAGAGAAAGAAGAAAAGTGGAAGGAGGGAGGATGGATTCCTAGCCAAAGCTTCAACATATTCTGGAGTTCCTCTGAAATTTATTTTGACCAAAAACAAACCAGATTAATTATAACTTCTTTAACAGGTGGTCATCTATAACATCATATTCAAGAACAATCTATATTTAATCTGTTATTAGCTTTAAAACATATATTTTAACACTACTAGGTAAATATAGTGGAGTCCTTTTTTAAAAACTTCAAAGTGTGACTTTTTTCTACACCATGAGTTGTCACTCTTCTAAAGTCTTCAAATCTGCTTATTAGTATATTACTCCTAGAGTTCAAGGTATTGATTTTAACAAAATCAATGATAACTTAATACAATGATAAAATGTATCATATTGATATTTTCCTCATTCTGGTTCTTCTCAATGTTTTATGATCTTAAAAAATTATCTTATGTTCCCAAAATACCACAAGTTTTATAGTGCTTTGCTTGTAATATTTGCAAAATAGCATAGAACTCCATTTGAATCTGCATGCTCTCTACTACTTAGAGTACCTGTACTCACAATACCTATACTTATTCTGAAAAATTAAAACCGCCCTTTTGTAGTACTTTACATTGTTATTTTTTTATCAGATATCCTAGGAAAGACTTCTCCAGATAACCACCCTACCTTTTTGAACATGCTTTCCATGTTCAAAAAGACCCTTGGAAAATATCAGGTCTTAATAATTTATCAAATGGAAACCTAATAGTAATTCATTTTCTTCCATTAATTCATGGTTCTGTTCTGGTAACCAATTTTGATCTTCTACCTAAATACAGTTAAGAGAAATTGAAGAACAAAGTGTACACAATGCACAAATGGGAAATTTGTCATTTCTCCCTCCCAACCAACCACTATTTATGTAATATTGCTGCCCTCATAAAGTGAATCCATTACCATCAGCAACCCATGTCCCTGCTTCAGCATCAGACACAAACAGGATACAGAAACAAGATCTCTCTCCTCCATTTACTTTTTGTTCATTGCAACCTCTGGACATAATCCTCAGTTCCATGCCACTGGCCACCTTCAGCATCTGACATGCCTGATTTTTACCTTCTCAAGTCTCAGTGTCAATGCTGGTGGTAATTTCTCTGATTGTTTTGTTATCTCAGAGCTACAGGATGAGTTTGTTCATCCTTCCACCTCCCACAGTCCCTTCCAAAAACTTCAACTTAAGGAAATGCATCTTGAACAACTTAATTCACAGACTCAAACTTATTATTCTGAAAGCTCCCCCACCCTATTCTGTTGAAAATGTTCTACTTTTCCATAGTAATCATAAGTTGCTTTTCCTAAAAATATTTCTCCAGTTGGAAGACATGGGGACAAAGGACTTTTTTAGAAGGGCAACTGCCTTTTTCCTTGTCTTCATCCATGTCACAGTGAATCACTATTAAAACAAGACAAAACCCACGCTGACTGTGGACGAGCCACGTGAAGTGGCTTATAGAAAAAGCACAACAGAAAACAACTTTCACCCCACCACAGCCAAGAATGGAAGTGACAAATGAAGATGACAATCTTCACGGAAGAAAACATCTCAAGATGCAGAAGCTACTTGTTTTAGAAAAGGGGACGAGAGAGCCAGAGAGCAATAATAACAAGAGCAAGGCTGAGCGTAGACAGATCAACTAAACTTCCTTCTTCTCTATTAACCCGCACTTTAAAAACTAACCCTAAAGTTGGTAAAGCAAAACTGAACTTATCAAAATTTAAAGTAAACCGATTTTTTTTTTCTGGCTATAAACGAGATGTTTTAAAGTTATTTGGGGCAGAATTATCTTTGAACCTGATACACAAAACTCTCATTTGCTTTTAAGTTTCTTCCCAGGTTTAAAATTAAAAACTTAATTCCTCTAATGTCCATATGTCCTAAGCCACTCTGATTTAAAATCACTTGTATGCTGGCATCTCTTCTAGCACTGGTTTGCAAAGGAATCTGTACAATTAGCAATAACCGTCTACCCTCTCATCTTTCCAGAGAGCCAAGGATGACATCTCCTTATCTCCCTAGTTGTTCCATTAGACTGACATATTTTCCCTCATCTGTCACCTTCCATAAAACTCTGCTTTCAATATGAGTTAATTCTTTTTTAGATGTCCTCGATGTTCTAAAATAGTGATGTCTGACCAAATTATGCAGCGTTCTTGTTCTGTCTGTTCAGCTGGTATTTAATGCAAGATCTCAGAGGCCATCTTTTTTCTCGGGTTATACCATTTAAAGAAAGAACATGACTCCTCCATGGACAATATGATAAGCCATGTGGCCACAAGGCAGCCTTCCTAAGGTCTCCCATTTCACAGACTGCCTTATTATGCGCCAACTACCAGCAAGACAGATCACCGCTTTATTTCCGACTGATTTTACTTTTCCTACCTCTGGCCCGCAAGTCTGTTACAGCCCACATTTTCTTTTACGTCTGCATTTCCAGAATTTTTGGAGTTTTAACACTCCTATTTTAATTTTATCATTGCCTCCGTTTCACCTGGACCTCAGAAAGTCCCAATGGAAACTTGACGAATTCTTGAATCTCTGGGAACAAGTGCAGAAAGACTCTGAGCAATCAGAGCCTTGGAGCACAAACTGAAAATTCTTGTTTTAAATTCTTCTGAATCTTTTGGAGAAGAGCCCACTCCGCTTGATGTCATGACTCTCAGTTCTAAAGGTAGCATGGATAATTTAAATTGGCACTTGGTATTTATTACACAAGTAATTGTTCTCTTGGATGGCCTTTTGAAAGCTAGCACTTCTTAAATCATTTTTTAGGTCTACTGGAGCCACAACAGACATGTCAATTTAAGCAAACTTCAGGAGCAATAAACTAACAAACAGACTCTAGGTGGTGGTATAGGTTATTTTTTGTCAAGATGTTTTGCTCTTAAAACTGCAAGAGTCAGAAGAGCCTTGAGCTTCTTTTACCAGCCCTTCTTTATTGGGAACTTAAAATATTTTCAGGTGTTTAAATAAAAAAAAAAAACAAAAAAAACCCTGAGTTATAGGTCGTCTAGAGACACAAGCAAGAAGTGGGTATCAACCCAGTCTACCCATAAGTGTTAAATCTGGTTTTCAATGGCTGAAACGCGCTGCAGAAAACTCATCTCAGTAAAACCAAATAGCTATCTTCCCCCCCACACACACACACACATACTTAGGGCACTCTCAGGGCTAAGTATGGAAAGAGGTCTTCCTGGTGAGAATGGATGGAACAGACCAGGGCCACAGCCCCGCACCCTGCACAACAGTAGCAGTTCCATTGGCTCTGCATCTTTGTCTCCAGGAACTAATTCCGGGCAGAGAAAAGTTACCAGTGGTCATGAAGCCACTAGCCTCTGAACCAGTTAAACCCAATCCACATTACCAAATGGCTGGGCAAAACCAGTGCAAGTTACTTCAAAGCTGAAAAACATCTCACCAAACCACAGGCAACAACAACTCACATCGGGTGCCAGACCGTTGAAGCACCATTTGTTTGAAAAGGCCACTTATTTCAGCGTCTCTCCAACAAAGGTAACTGGTGATTACACCCTGAATAATCACATCAGGAAGATGCCACCCACTTGCTATGATTCACTAATAAGCAAGTTCAATGCAATTCATAACTTTTAAGAATAAATTACCAAACCCCACGTTTCACAACTGCCCCCCCCCGCCCGCATAATGTAAAGAGCGTTCATCACATACAACCCGAAAACCATTTCTAGCGTGGGACCCCTATAGATGGTCTGGTCTCTCTTCCACATTAAAGACAGCCCCCACCCCACCCCAGCAATCTCACATTTAATCATTTACATTAATGGAGACAAACTCCAGCCCAGTTCCAACAACTGAGTGAAAAGTCCTGGTAGTTGAAAACATCTTAAATTTTCTCCCCCAAAATACTATGTCCTGATTAAACAAAATATTTTAAAACCTCAAAAGTGCTTGTCATTCTGTACTTTTTCCATTCAGCCCCGAAGGAGAGAGAAGGAAACTCCTGCAGGATCAACATGTGTCACAGACTCCCCGCTTGTCCGCCTCCGAGACACAGGCGATTCCTTTGTTCCGTCAGACTGAACGCCAACCAACTCGCGATTCAAATTTGGAAACTACTTTGGAAAGGATGGGAGGGTTTGTAGACCACTTCCCGCGACACCGTCCATACAACGACACCCACTAGCAGGGAGGGGGACCCAGATGCGCGAGGGGAGAAAAGAGCCCCCCGAGCCCTCCCAGGTCTCACCCTAAACGGGGGCAAAGCGGTGGTGGCGGCCTCGGGTCCCAGCAGTCTCGCCCGCGGGGAGGGAAGGGCTAGTGCCGCCGGCCGGCCGCACGGGCTCCGGCCCCAGTCCTTCCCGCCTGTCCGGGCCGGGAAGCCGGCGAGCACCGAGCAGGGAGGTCCCCGAGCGAGAGGCGGGGAGCCACGCCGGGCGCCGCCCAGGACACCCCGGGCGGCAGGACCGAGAGCCGCGCGGCGACTAGCGCCGCGGAGCCGGGGCCGCGGAGGCGGCCGCGCGGGCGCGCCCCCAGCCCGGCGCCCCGGCTGGCGGGACACGCGGCGGCCGCCCCCCGACCCCGGGCGGGCACGGTGCGGCCGGGGAGCCCGCGGCCAACTCCACAACTTGACGGCCGCGCCCGGGCCCCGAGAGTTCCCGGGAGCCTCGGAGCCGCAGGAGAGGCGGGGTTTCCGCGGCTCCGATCGCCCCGCCGCCCGCGGCCCTGCCCGCCCGCCCGCCCGCCCGCGCCGCCGCGGGCCCCGATCCGGCCACCCCTCCGAGACCCCGGCCGCGGCCGCACTCACCCGCGCCGCCGCGGCTCCGAGCTCGGGCTCCGTCTGGCGCGCTCCCCGGGGACGCCCGGCGCCCCGTCCTCTCCCGGCGCCCGGGAGCACTTCCCTGCGAGCGGCGGCCGCGAGGCCACGGGCGGGCGTGGGGCCGGTCGTCCCTGCGCTCGGCCGCCGCCGCCTCCTCCTCGCCTCCGCCGCCGCCCGAGCTCGGGGCTCTGCTGCAATGCCTGCGAGGCTGCCTCTGAGCGCCTCGCCCGCCCGCCCGCCCGCCGCAGCCGCGCTCCTCCCTCCGCCGCCGCGGCCGCCGCGGCCCGGTCCCTCCCCTCGCCACTCCACGCCATTCAGCTCTTCAGCCAAGTTTCTTAACCCTTTTTTCCCCCTCCCTCCCATTGTCCCCGCGGCGGAGGAAGCCGCCGCGGCCCGGGGGCTGGCGGGGCCGGGGCTCCCCCGTGTGTGGCTTTACCCCCTTGCCCGCCCTCCAGGTGGCCGGCCGGGGGCTGCAGGGCTCGCGCGGTGGGTGCCCCGAGCGCCGCGCTAACTCCCCCCGCCCCCGGGGCTGCTGGATCTGTCCTGCTGCCCCCGACCGCTGGAGGCGCCTGGACAGCTCCCCGGGGCCCGGGGTGTCGCTCTGGGTCCCCAGGCCACGGGCTTGCTTCGGGGGCACAGCCCGGGAGCAGGGACGCCCAGGGTCCCCTCCCCCCAGTTCACCCCGCACCGCGCGTTCCCATGGCTCCCTCACCCCCAACTTCCACCTCCGTGTAGTCTGCGTGTCCTGCTTTAATCTCGGGGGGTGGGAGGGAGCACTGACGCCGGGTCACTTTGACCCCACGCCCCGCAAGGAGTAGGCACCCGGGAATGAACGCGGAGTGACTCCGCGCGGCACGCGGGGAGGGAGAGCTCCGAGCGCCCCGTCCGGCCCCCGGGACGGGCGACGGGCCCGGGAGCAGGGCTTGGCTCCCGCTGCTTGGTCACTGCGAAGTCCCCAGCGGAGCCTGTCCGCAAATGGACTCGTCCGCGGGGAGAATCTGACCCTCCACGACAAGGGGAAAGGGACAGCGCCGCCGATTCTCGGGCAGCCTCCTCGCTCGGCCGCAGCAGGAGGAATAACAATTACATCACGAGGCCCGGGCGGCAGCGCTGTGGAGCCTCCGCGTTTCCTGCGGCCCGGCTCTCGGAACCCGCCTCTGATTTGGGAGGATATGGATTGGTGACGAGAGAAAGTGAAGGGAGGAGAGAGAGTCAGACGAAACCTTAATTTCCCCGTTCTTGTATTTGCTGTTACAAAACCTTATCCTCAACGCTCCCCAAAGACCTCACCAGATCTGTTAACACCCCTGCAACACCTCCCAGATCGGGTTTCTTTTTGACTCTAGCATCCCGGCATGAAGAAAATTACCGGCGGGAATGACTGCCGTTGCTGAAATTGTGCTCGATGCACAAACGCCCGAGTACAGCTTGAGCCTCACCTGACGCTGGGAAATGGTATCCCCGTGTTAGAGCACTTATTACACAAAACAGACGAGGCACTCCATCCTCCTGTGTAGGTTTTCAGAGCCTTTAAAATTCCATAGCATTTGAAAATAGAGTTGCTAGTGTACTTTAAAAAAAAATTATCCAAGTCATAAGACAGTGTTCTGTGCCTGTTACATAATGATTGTGTTGTGCACTTGAAATTTCATTTAACCTTTAGAGATATAATGAAGCTTTGGAATACCTTCACAATCGTAAAAATGAAAGCAATTTTAAAAACCAGTTCCTAATAAATCCAGTACCTAGTACAGTGCTGGGTACATAGTAGGCCTATTTTGCTTAATGGTAAAGGTGCATTTTAGAACAATTATTTTACATCACTCTGGTGATTCAACTGTGCTATCAGTTGCCATCCTACATAGTTTGAACCTCAAATGATAGATAGCTTATTATTTGCATATACCACAGTTTGAAATCTGTGCAGCCAATGTAATCAAGTCTGCTGTTCTATAATGCATCATTTTTCCAGGATTGATGCAAAGCCAATTGTTCCAATTAAGTGATCAGCATAATTGGAGCTTGGCCCTTCAAGGGGTCAAACTTACTTTTTTAAAACACTGTTTTTAACTTATCATACAAAAGTTTTCTAAAATTTATTAAAATTGTTTCTATTTCCTTAAGCAGTTTATTGGACTTTATTTGGCTTTTTCTTGCAAAGTCAGGATTCATTTTATTAAATGTATTTATTGTAGTAGGTTGTAGTGGATTCAACAAATATACCAAGTTCCCCTTCTGTATAAGGCTCATTTCTAGGTGTTGGGATGCTCCGGAGAGGTATGTCACCTTCCAATTGCAGCGCGGAAGGACTCGAGGACATTATGACCTAGTGTGTATCTCTGCCTTTTGTCATTCCTCTCTCTCCCCCTTCACTAAACCAACAATATGTTGTCCTTTCTCTGTGGCCAGCCTGTCTGCCTCTAATACTCTCCTCTTCTGGTTGGCAGCTCCTGGTCTGGTGCAGCCAGGAAATCCAGATAGTCTGACTTGTCACAATTCAATCTAAAGTAAAACTAAGTTGTTTTTGTGTAAGGGACTTGTACTCACCAAGAAATAAGCCTTGTGGAGCTTAGTGCGTAGACTTTGGGGCAGATATTTGAACTGCTCAAATGATGCTTTGGAAAGCAGGTTTTTCTTTTCTTTTTTGCTTCTTAACTGGGTTTTGGGTCATTGAGGTTGGTAGATAAACAACCTCCTAGTAAGCGAGGTTACACAATTAACCCACCAAGCCAAGCGTTGGGCTTCCCCTCCAACACTAGTGTTAAGAAGTTCCTTGCCATATGTTAGATGACTTAACAAATATGCTCTCACCTCTTATTATTAATCTATCTTCTCACAGAAATCCAATTGTTGAAATCCTGAACTCTTTCTGATAATGCATTAATGATAAGTAAAGTGCATACCTTTTGTGGAATTCGTTTTTATTTAATCATGCTAATTGGAGTCATTTTGTTATTGTTCTTTGTTTTTTAAAAAAATCAATACCTAAATTTCCTGGCTGGGAGAGTCACTGCAAGGATACCGGGGTATATATGTAATATAAAGTTGCCTACTCACTAATTTGAATTTTTCTAATTATTTTATTTTTTTAATTACAGCTGACATTCAATATTATGTTGCAACATAATGGTAAGATGTTTATATAACCTAACAGAATGGTCCCCCAATAAGCCCAGCACCCCCCTGGTGCTAACCTGGTTATTACAGCATTATTGACTGGATTCCCCGTGCTGTATTTTACATCCCCGTGGCTGCTTTGTAACTGCCGATTTGTGCCTCTGAATCCCTTCACCTTATTCACCCAGTCTCCCAGCCACCCTCCCAGTCATTTGTATTTTGAAGACAACTCTCCCTTGAACCAGTTGCGATGGTATGAAGAGGCCCTTTGGTTTATATGCTTTGAAACACGAGTATTTTTATGAGCCAAAGGTCCCATGGGGTCACCTACTCACAGTGCAGGCTCAGTACACTTACCTACCAGAAAGAAGTCTGGGAGAGGCCGGCATAATGTGCAGCCTGAGCCTCTCCTGTTACAGCATTTTCTGTATCATCTTTGACTTGTCTGTATGCCATCTAAAGGCAAGCACTCCAGGCACAGGGTGGACATCCCTTCTGTGCACTTTGGACACCTCTACCCTATGCTCTACCCTGTGCTCAGCAAATGGTAGGCATTCAGTACAGTAGATGTTGTGCAAGATACGGTCATATCCCAGAGGGCAGGGTATATATTTCTACTTGGGGTACAGGTGTGGGATGAGGGACTTAGAGGAAATATTACAGAGAAAATGTTTCAACTGACTCTTAAAAGGTAAGAAGAATTTGCCTAGTAGGCAGTGGGAAAGAGGGTTTTCAGAGGAAGAAAAGATTTGAACACTAGAGAGGGTGAAGTAAACAAAGAGAGCCACTGAGAAGTATTGAACTCACAGTGTATACACTTTGAATTAGTGACTAATAACTATGACAATTGACAAAAACATACACAGGTCGAACTCCAATGTAGTCACTCTGATATACTTACTCTCTTAGCCTCTAGAGAAATAAAAATATAAAGCAAGCTACAAATGTCAGCTGCATATGTACTCTTAAGTTTTGTACTAGTTACATTTTAAAAACACAAAGAAACAAAAAAACAAAGTTAAGTAACATACTTTATTTAACCCAATATATCAAAAGTGCTATTTCATTGTGTACACAACATGAAAATTATTTGTTAGCTAGTTTACATTGTTTTATTCACACTAAGTTTCCAAACTCCAGCGTAGCTTTTGCATTGGGGCACTTCTCGATTTGGATGAGTCACGTTCAAGTGCCCAGTGGCTGAGCTGGCCCATGGCTGCGAGGTTGGACAGCGCGGCTCTAGAGAAGGGAGGAAATATTAAGAGTCCAGTTAAATATTTTAAAGATGAAAGCCTAAATCTTGTTAAATCTAAGATTTTGATTGTTGGCTACTGGTATTTCGCTATACTGCGAGACCACTGTCTTGTGTCCAGGCTTCTGTGCCAGTGAGAGAAGCAGCACAGTTTTCCTTTTATGGACCGTGTATTCATTAGCCACACTGTAGGTGCAATTACTCCTGCCTCTGTTAACTCTCGTACTGGACGGGAAATGTAAACTGCCTTTATGGTAGAAATGAAACCCTATATATTTGGGGTTGAATATGCTTTTAAAAAGTCTTCCCTGGGACACAGAACTACCGCTGTGCTAGCTCCTGCCACGTATCTTCCTGGCTGGAGAAGCCCAGGGTTTTGCTCGCTGGTTCTTCCATGCCCAGTTACCTGTGGACTATGAAATCTACCGAGCCTTTGCTGGAGGCAGACATCTGCCCGAAGCTGCAGCCATTAGGATGTGCTGCAGTGCCCCAAGTATTGAGAAATGTTTACAGAGCTAAAACAAAGATGCTTAGACACCCTGTTGCACGTTACTTGCAGTTTTCTCCTAATGAGACTGGAGCTTTTACTTTCCGTGGGGCCCGAGTGCCAAGAACTGGCGAAACCAGGGCACTCAATTGCTGCGCTAGAATGAATCCTGAAAACTGGATCTTAAAAAAAATGTCTAAAAATAAAGTGGTCTTAATGACATACTGGAGCTAAACACCGGTAACCAACAGAAAGCAGCTAAAGGTGTGCAACAGACAGAAAGATAGATAGCTCAGTGAAAAGCAAATGTAGGCAATGTCTTCTCATTCCCCCAACAGGAAGTTGTCTAGTGTTGTTGAGGGGTCCAAAGCCAACCAATGCCAACGGTGCTAAAGAAAACCTGTCAGTCTCGATGATGTGTCGGTTTAGCATGTCTAAACTATTGAAAATAAACATTACATAAAATATTTCTTTATGTAGAAATGATTTCATTAAGCAGCCCTGTGTAAATGCATACAAATGTTCATTTCAGGATTTTACAAACATACATCCATATGCAAATCAATTGAGTAAAACATGAACCTATTAGTTCTCAGACATTTTATTCAGATAATCTTCTAAAGCAAAGAAATTATCTGTTTTCCCAAATGATTCGGTGGTCAGTAGGGAAGATAGGTATAAGAAACCATAATGTATGTTCAACGATTTGTGCAACTGACCCTCAAAGGAAAACAGACCTAGATGCTTACGTATCTGCTTTAGATTTGTTTCGTTTAAGTAATATAAAATTCTTATATTGTTTACATTTTATCCTCAAATACACACACACACACACACACACACACACACACTAAGATTTCACACAATCCAATGAGGAATAAATAACCTTTTCAAGAAGTGCTGGGACAACTGAATAGCCACATGGAAGAGAATGAAATTTGACCCCTTCTTTACACTATACACAAAAATTAACTCAACATGGATTGTACATCTAAATGTAAACACTAAACTATAAAGCTCTTAGAAGGAAATATAGTGATAAATCTTCATGATCTTCAGGACATTGGTTAGGCAAAGCCTTCTTAGACATGGCACCAAACACACAAGGGACGAAAACAAAAATCGCTATATTGGACCAGGCGGTGGCACAGTGGATAGATCGTCATACTGGGATGCGGAAGACCCAGGTTCGAGACCCTGAGGTCGCCAGCTTAAGCGCGGGCCCATCTGGCTTGAGCAAAAACTCTCCAGCTTGGACCCAAGGTCACTGGCTCCAGCAAGGGGTTGCTCATCTGCTGAAGGCCCGCGGTCAAGGCACATGTAAGAAAGCAATCAATGAACAACTAAGGTGTCGCAACGGCAACGAAAAACAGATGATCGATGCTTCTCACCTCTCTCCGTTCCTGTCTGTCTGTCCCCATCTATCCCTCTCTCTGACTCTCTCATTGTCCCTGTAAATAAATAAATAAATAATTTTAAAAATTGCTATATTGGACTTAAGTTGAAATCTTTTGTGCTTCAAAGGACACTATCAAGAAAATAAGACAACCCACAGAATGGGAGAAAAAAATTGCAAATCATATATAAAGAGATTTCTAGTTATAATATATTGCTCACAAAAATTAGGGGCTATTTCAAAATGAATATGAAGCTATAAAATATATCCTAATTTTTGTGAGCAGTGTATATAAATAACTCTTACAATTCAATAACAAAAAGACATAACCATTTTTTAAAACAACTGAAGGACTTGAATCGACATTTCTCCAAAGGAGATATACACTAAACACATGAAAAGATGCTCCATATTATCAAACACCAAGGACCTACAAATCAAAACCACAATGGGAAGCCACTTCAAATTCACTACGAGTGTCTATAATAACAAATAAATAAGATAGAAAGAGAAAGAGAAAGAAGGAAAGAAAAAAAAAGATAAGAACAAGTGTTGAAGAGGATGTAGAACAGTTGAACCCTCATACACTGCTGGTGAAAAATTTTTAACTTTTAAGCTACTTTGGAAGAAAATCTGGCAGTCCTTCAAAAGGCTAAGCATAGAGTTACCATATGATCTAGCAATTCTGCTTTTAAGTATATACCCTAGAGAAATAAAAATTTTATCTTCACCCAAACACTTACACATTCATATTCTACCAGTACTCTTCATAACACAAATAAAGGCTAACAACCCAAATATCCGTCAACTGATGAATGAGTAAACAAAACGTGGTATATTCTTCCAGTGAAACACGACTCAGCAATAAAGAGGGAAGAAACTTCTGGTACATGCTACAACATGTACCAGACAAGCTTGAGAAGATTATGCTGAGTAAAAGAATCCAGTTACAAGACCACATATTGTATGATTCCATTTATGCGCAATGTTCATAGCAAGCAAATCTGTAGAGAAGAGGCTAGTTTAGTGATTATCTAGAGCTGAAAAAGAGTTTGGGCAGACATGAGGATTGACTGGTCATGGGTGTAGAATTTCTTTTGGGGATGATTAAAATGAAAGGGGTTCTAAAATGGACAGTGATGAATGCAGAAGCCCGTGGGTGGACTAAACACCATTGAGCTGTACACTGTACATGGGTGAGTAGTATGACATGCGAATTCCATCTAAATAAAGCTGTTAAATATTTCTCAAAGAAAATAAACACTAAAGAACTTTCCTATCTTCTCTCATTTTGAAAAAAAATACCTCAAACTTAAAGTTGGTAAATGTTTAAAAAAAAAATGCTATGATTCAGAATTATTTTTGATGGATGGGCTTTGCCAAAACACAGCAAAAATAATATCTAGCTATAAAACCAGACAACGGTCTGCTGCCAATTCGCTTTGGCTGCCTTGTGATTCTTCAGTGGCCTAGTACAGTAAGGGCAAAAGACAATTTTGTCAAAACATCCCAAGTGTCAGTAATTTCGTGTGTTCTGTACTTAGCATGAGGACATGCGGTCCTTCAGCATTGCAGATGTGAAGCTCCAGAGCTGACCTAGGAGAAGAAGACTGGGTAGACAGCACATACTTTTTATGTCCTGCGAAGCTGGCTCATACGAGATACATACTCAGCGATTCCTACAAAGCTAAATGATTATTCCCATTAGGTAGTTCTGTGTGTTATATTTTCTAACAGCCAGATTCCTGAGAAATTGAATTTCAGATTTCATCAGCTAATTTGGCTCCTAGTAACAGATATAAGAACAAATAATAATTTAACCAAGAGAGAAGTCTGGTTTTGTTTTATTTTTCCAATTTAAAAATAGTTCACAAATGCATTTGTGGGTCTGGTTTGATGATGCCATCATCATTTCCAGATTGCTTCTATTCTGTCATTGCTGGCTCTTGGCTTTTAACCTCAAGGTGGCCTCATGATGTCAGTTGGGTAATAGAGTTCCAGTCATCAAGTCTGCATTCCAGGTGGGAAGAATGTGGGTGGCCTCTCACCTTTTTAAGAGTTTTCCTGAACGGCCCATCAAAAAACTGCTAATATCCCATTAGATATATCCAGAGAAAATGTAGGGTATAGTATTTTAGTTAGGAACAATACTCACAGAATATCAAAATTTTGTTTTTAAAGAAGACAAGACTCGATATCGAGTGAATGTATCAGTTACCTCATGCTGCATAACAAATCATCATAAAATTAGTAGTTTCAAATAAGAAACACTATTACAGCAGAGTTTCTAATAGGTAAACAATTCAGAAACAGCTTAGCTGGATTCTTTTGACACGAGGTCTCCCATGTGGTTGAAGTCAGGCTATTGGCAGGGTCAGCAGTCATCTGAAGGCTTGCCTGGAGCCTCAGGATCTGGTTTCGAGAAGGCTCTCTCACAAGGCTGCTGGCAAGAGGCCTCAGTTCCTCACTTGGCTGTTGGCAGGCGGCCCCAGGTCCCGGCCACATGAGCCTTCTACAAGCTGCTTGAATATCCCGATGATGTGGCCACTAACTCCCTGCAAAAAGAGCTGTTCAAGAGAAACCAATAAAACAACAATGTCCTTTATGACCTGGTCTCCAAATTTGCACAAGATAACTGTCACTTTTTCTGGTCATTAGCTGTGAGTCACAAAGTCAGCTCCACTCTTATGGGGAAAAATCGTCTTGAAGGGAAATGTATCAAATGATTTGTGGATATATTTTAAAACCACCACGTAAGCTATTATCATTTTCTATCATGGTTTACCTCTTTGGTTTTCCAAACTAATATACACATTTTTGTTTCCATTCGTAGAACAATCTTACCGCCCCTCCAAAGGGTCAAGACCTATGTCTCTTTCTGTTACAGCATCAAATCTACTGCTTATGATTTCTAGGTGATAAGAAGCTCTCTCCAGGAAGCCCAGATGGGGCAACTGTAGACTGGCAACCAATAAACTAACGGCAAGTTTTCACCAATCAGCACATCTAAGTTTTCAATGGTGGGAAAGGAAAGGATTATAGCAACAAACCTGTCCAGGTGGAAAAAGGAGAATGAAAAATCCACATTTTCACTATCTCATATTAATTACCATGCCCACTGGTAGTAATAGCCATGCATACCTGCCCTAGAATTGCAGAAACTTCCTCTGTTAGCCAAACTGGCAGCTCCCGGTTTTTTTCTCTTAAATGCTTTTCCTCATGTCTTGTCCTCTGTTGCTCCTGGGTCTGACTCTTGGAGGTTCGTCCTTGTCAGTTCTGCTCAACAAACATAGGTGAGGTGGACAAAAGGGGAGGATGCCCTGCTTGGAAACCTCGCGGATTTTTAAGTATTGGGCACAGGAGTTATTTGAGAGTTTTAGCGATCACAGACTATTGCAGAACACGTTGGGGTTTTCTTTGAAAAGATAACTTCCTTAAACATTTAGCAGACTTTGTTTCCATTCTGTTCCATGTACAAACTACTGCAGCCAAACATCTTGCAAAGATGCAGTTTCTGAGCTTGAGGATTCTCATCTTTTATTTACTGGGCTCTGTGCTCTGCCCATCCGTCTAGCCCGAAATTAATGGCGGTTACCTTGAGAGCATCTGAAATAAAAGTCTTAGATGCGGAAGCAAAAGCAATTGATCACCTCTTGCTAGCACTAGCTGTCCCTGCTGCTTCATAACAAAGCAAGACTTTTACCCCTTCTAAGACTATAGTTACACATCCACAGCCTAAAAGTTCTTCAAGTTGAGGTACAGAAGCACATGATTTTTTTCCAATACTGCCTAGGCCATGTCACTGAACTCTACATCCATGTAGAGCAGGGGTCCCCAAACTACGGCCCACGGGCTGCATGCAGCCCCCTGAGGCCATTTATCCGGTCCCCGCCACACTTCCGGTCAGTGAGAGGAGCACAGGATGCATCCGCACCCATAGTTCCCACTGAAATACTGGTCAGTTTGTTGATTTAAATTTACTTGTTCTTTATTTTAAATATTGTATTTGTTCCCGTTTTGTTTTTTTTACTTTAAAATAAGATATGTGCAGTGTGCATAGGGATTTGTTCATAGGTTTTTAAAATTTATTTATTTATTAATATTAATGGGGTGACATTAATAAATCACAGTACATATGTTCAAAGAAAACATCTCCAGGTTATCTTATCATTCAATTATGTTGCATACCCATTACCCAAAGTCAAATTGTCCTCTGTCACCTTCTATCTGGTTTTCTTTGTGCCTCTCCCCTCCTCCCTATCCCACTCTTCCCTCCCTCCCCCCATCCCGTAACCACCACTCTCTTGTCCATGTCTCATAGTCTCGATTTTATGTCCCACCTATGTATGAAATCATGCTGTTCTCAGTTATTTTCTGTTTTACTTATTTCACTCCGTATAATGTTATCAAGGTACAACCATTTTGTTGTAAATGATCCAATGTCATCGTTTCTTATGGCTAAGTAGTATTCCATAGTATATATGTACCAGAGCTTTTTTATCTACTCGTCCTCTGACGGACACTTGGGCTGTTTCCAGATCTTCGCTATTGTGAACAATGCTTCCACGAACATGGGGGCACATTTCTTCTTTTCGAACAGTGCTATGGTGTTCTTAGGGCATATTCCTAAAAGTGGGATAGCTGGGTCAAAAGGTAGTTCGATCTTTAATTTTTTGAAAAATCTCCATACTGTTTTCCACAGTGGCTGCACCAGTCTGCATTCCCACCAGCAGTGCAGGAGGGTTCCCTTTTCTCCACATCCTCGCCAGCACTTGTTCTGTGTTGTTTTGCTGATGAGCTCCATTCTGACTGGTGTGAGGTGATACCTCATTGTGGTTTTAATTTGCATTTCTCTAATGATTAGTGATGTTGAGCATTTTTTCACGTGCCTATTGGCCATTTGTATGTCCTCTTTGGAGAAATTTCTATTCATTTCTTTTGCCTATTTTTTGATCGGATTGTTTGTTTTCCTGATGTTGAGTTTTATAAGTTCTTTATAAATTTTGGTTATTAACCCCTTATCAGACATGCTGTCGAATATGTTCTCCCATTGTGTGGCTTGTCTTTTTATACTGTTCGTATTGTCTTTAGCTTTGCAGAAACTTTTTAGTTTGATATAGTCCCATTTGCTTATCTTGCCTTTTATTTCATTTGCCCGTGGAGATAAATCGGCAAATATATTGTTGCGACAGATGTCGGAGAGCTTACTGCCTATGTTTTCTTCTAGGATGCTTATGGTTTCATGGCTTACATTTAAGTCTTTTATCCATTTTGAGTTTGTTTTTGTGAATGGTGTAAGTTGATGGTCTAGTTTCATTTTTTTGCAGGTAGATGTCCAATTTTCCCAACAACATTTGTTAAAGAGGCTGTCTTTACTCCATTGTATACTCTTTCCTCCTTTGTCAAATATCAGTTGTCCATAAAGCTGTGGGTTTATTTCTGGGTTTTCTGTTCCGTTCCATTGATCTATGTGCCTGTTCTTATGCCAGTACCAGGGTGTCTTGAATACAATGGCCTTGTAATATACCTTGATATCCGGAAAAATGATACCTCCCACTTTATTTATTCTTTTTAAGATTGCTGAGGCTATTTGTGTTCTTTTTTGGTTCCATATAAATTTTTGGAATATGTGTTCTATATCTTTGAAGTATGTCATTGGTATTTTAATTAGTATTGCATTGAATTTATAAATTGCTTTGGGTAATATAGACATTTTAATGATGTTTATTCTTCCTAACCATGAGCACGGTATATGCTTCCACTTGTTTGTATCTTCCTTGATTTCTTTTATCAATGTTTTATAGTTTTCCGAGTACAAGTCCTTAACCTCCTTGGTTAAATTTACTCCTAGGTACTTTATTTTTTTGGGTACAATAGTGAAGGGGATTGTTTCCTTAATTTCTTTTGCTGACAGTTCATTGTGGGTATATAAAAATGACTCTGATTGCCTGACCAGTGGTGGCACGGTGGATAAAGCATCGACCTGGGAACACTGAGGTCACCGGTTCAAGACCCAGGACTTGTCTGATCAAGGCGCATATGGGAGTTGATACTTCCTGCTCCTCCCCCTTTTCTCTCTCACTCTTTCTCTCCTCTCTAAAATGAATAAACAGTAAATAAATAAATTTTAAAAAATGCCTCTGATTTCTGCGTATTAATTTTATATCCTGCCACCTTGCTGAATTCATTTATCAGTTCCAGTAGTTTTTTGACTGAGACTTTAGGGTTTCCTATATACAATATCATATCATCTGCAAATAGTGACAGTTTTACTTCTTCTTTTCCAATTTGGATGCCTTTTATTTCTTCTTGTTGTTTGATTGCTGTAGCTAGTACTTCCAGAACTATGTTGAATAAGAGTGGTGAAACGGGGCACCCTTGCCTGGTTCCTGATCTTAAGGAGATTGCTTTTAATTTTTGCCCATTTAGTATGATGTTTGCTGTGGGTTTGTCATAGATGGCCTTTATCATGTTAAGGAATGTTTCCTGTATTCCCACTTTTCTGAGAGTTTTGAGCATAAATGAGTGCTGGATTTTATCAAATGCCTTTTCTGCATCTATTGAAATTATCATGTGATTTTTGTCCTTCCTTTTGTTTATGTGATGAATCACAATGATTGATTTGTGAATATTGAACCAGCCTTGCTTCTCCAGAATAAATCCCACTTGATCGTGATGTATGACTTTTTTCATATATTGCTGGATCCGGTTGGCTAATATTTTGTTGAGAATTTTAGCGTCTAAATTCATCAGGGATATAGGCCTATAATTTTCTTTCTTTGTGTTGTCTTTGCCTGGTTTTGGGATCAGAATTATGCTTGCCTCATAAAAGAAGTTTGGAAGTCTTCTTTCCTCTTGAATTTTTTGAAATAGGTTGAGGAGGATAGAAGTTAGTTCTCCTTTGAATTTTTGGTAAAATTCACTTGTGAAGCCATCAGGCCCAAGACTTTTCTTTGTTGGGAGTTTTTTGATAATTGTTTCGATCTCATTTGTTGTAATTGGTCTGTCTAGGTGTTCTGATTCTTCCAGATTGATTTTTGGAAGATTATATGATTCAAGAAATTTCTCCATTTCACCTAGGTTGTCTAATTTTTTGGCAGAGTTCTTCATAGTATTTTCTTACAATACTTTGTATTTCTGTTGTGTCAGTTGTTATTTCTCCACTCTCATTTCTAATTTTATTTATTTGAGTCCTCTCTCTTTTTTTCTTGGTGAGTCTAGTTAAAGGTTCATCGATATTGTTTACTTTTTCAAAAAACCAGCTCCTGGTTTCATAGATCCTCTGTATTGTTTCCTTAGCCTCTATGTCATTTATTTCCGCTCTGATCTTTATTATTTCCTTCCTTCTACTAGTCCTGGGCTTTATTTGCTGTTGTTTTTCTAGTTCTTTTAGATGCACGGTTAAGTTGCTTATTTGAGCTTTTTCTAGCTTCTCATGGTATGGCTGTAGTGCCATGAACTTCCCTCTCAGTACTGCTTTTGCTATGTCCCATAAATTTTGAGTTGATGTATGCTCATTATCATTCATTTCTAGAAACTTTTTTATTTCTTCTTTGATCTCATTATTAATCCATTCATTATTTAATAACATGCTATTTAGTTTCCAAGTGTTTGAGTATTTTTCTATTTTTCTTTTGTGGTTAATTTCTAGTTTCATGCCATTGTGATCAGAAAAAATGCTTGATATTATTTCAATCTTCTTAAACTTGTTGAGACCACATTTGTGTTCTAACATGTGGTCTATCCTAGAGAATGTACCATGAGAGCTTGAAAAGAATGTATATTCTACTGCTTTAGGTTTAAAAGGTCTGAAGATATCTATTAAATCGAGTTGATCTAGTGTATCCTTTAAGTCTGCTGTTTCTTTATTAATTTTCTTTCTTGAGGATCTATCCAGTGATGTTAAATCCCCTACTATTATAGTATTGCTGTTAATCTCACCCTTTATATCCATCAAAGTCTGCTTTATGTATGTCGGGGCTTGTATGTTTGGTGCATAGATATTTATAATGGTTATATCTTCCTGTTGAATTGTTCCCTTTTTCATTATGTAGTGTCCTTCTTTATCTCTTACTACAGCCTTTGTTTTAAAGTCCATTTTGTCAGATATAAGTATTGCTACCCCAGCTTTTTTTTTCATTTCCATTTGCATGAAAGATATTTTTCCATCCTTTTACCTTCAGTGTATGTGCATCTCTTGTTTTAAGGTGTGTCTCTTGTAGACAGCATATGTATTGGTCCTGTTTCTTTATCCATGCTGCTACTTTATGTCTTTTGATTGGATCATTTAATCCATTTAAATTTAAGCTTATTATTGATATGTAGTTGTTTATTGCCTTTTATTCTTTAAAGCTGTATTCTTCTTTTGCTATATTCTTTTCCCCCTTTGAACTGTTCACAACAGGCCCCTTAGTATCTCTTGCAGAATTGTTTTGGTTTTAATGAATTCCTTTAGGTTTTTTTATTTATGGGAAGCTCTTTATTTCTCCTTCAATTTTAAACATTAGCCTTGCTGGATAGAGTAGTCTTGGTTGTAGGTTCTTGTTATGCATTACTTTGAATATATCTTGCCATTCCCTCAAGTGTTTCTGTTGAGAAGTCGGATGTCATCCTTATGGAGGTTCCTTTTTAGGTGATAGGCTTTTTCTCTAGCAGCTTTTAAAATTTTCTCGTTATCCCTTAGCTTTGGTATTTTAACTATGATGTGTCTCGGTGTAGATTACTTTGGGTTTCTCTTTAATGGAGTTCTCTGTGCTTCTTGAATGTGTGAAACATTTTCCAGCCTTAATTTAGGGAAGTTTTCATCTATGATTTGATTGAACAAAGTTTCTATTTTTTGTTCTTTCTCTTCATCTTTGGAAACCCCTATGATGTGGATGTTATTTCTCTTCATGTTGTCACAAAGCTCCCTTAGAGTTTCCTTACATTTTTTGAGATTTCTTTTTTCTGCTCTGCTTCTGTGCCTTTGTTTATTTTGTCCTCTAACTCACTGATTTGATCCTCAGCTTTATCCATCTGCTTTTAATTCCTTCTACTGTGACCTTCAGTTCTGATACTGTATTTGTCATTTCTGTCTGATTCTTTTTTATTATTTCAATATCCTTTTTTATACTTGCTATCTCTTTATCTAGGTGTTTGTAATGACTATCCATTGTTGCTCTAAGCTCTTTGAACATCTTAACTATCATTATTTTAAACTCTACATCTGGTAATTTGGTTATATCTGGTTCATTCAGGTTCTTTTCTGGGGATTTCTCTTGATTCATTTGGGTTGCATTTCTCTGCCTGCCCATTTTGTCTGTGTATAAGAAGGGTATGGTCTCTGGAGTCCAATGGGTGTGGCCTCTGTATTCCCTAGGTGTGGTCTGTCTGCAGGACCACCACCCGCTCTGCCGCTGCCTAGGGAGGTTGGGTATGGGCGCTGCCAGCGCTGGCCTACTGTGGCTGTTGCTGTGATTTCCGCCTCTCCTCTGCGGGATGGGCTGTGTTCTTCTGCCCGGCTCTACAAGTCTCAGCCTGTCTGGGCCTTCACCTCCCCCCCCACAGGTGGGGTTCACACCGCACTCAAGCCACAAGCCTCTGCACCAAGGGTAGGGGTGAGCACCTTTGCTCACCTGTAGACCCTGCTTGTTCTCAGGCTTCTGCCCAGTCCCCGCAGTCAGAGCCTGATCGCTGGGGTTTCTCTGTGGGCGGGGCTGCTGGCACGCACTCAGCTGTGAGCCTCTCTGCCTGTTCCCGGCTTTAGCCCCAGCCCTACGGTCAGGGCCGGCTTGCGCAGGGTTGCAAACCTCGAAGGCCAGGTGATGCTGCGTACCCATGGGCTCCTGCTCAGCTGGAGATCTCTTCCTGTGCCTGGCCTCCCGGTTTTTCCCCTGCAGGTGGGGCTGCAGGCGGCCCGCAGCTGCCGGACTACTTTCGGCATACCCTTCACCCTTTCTGGGCTAGACCGAGCTCACGCTGGCTGGGCCTCCGCCCCCGCTGACAGAACCGTGTTTCAGCGTCCCGCCACCACCGTCCCTCCAGCAAGCCCTAAGCAGTGTGTGTAGGGGCACTGTAGCTCAGACCCTAACACTCCACACTGTAGTCCTGGAAGCTCCCTCCATCTAAGCAGCTCTGCTCTAAGTGCCACGGGAGAGCTTGTTTATCTGGTGTCCTGTCTCCCTTTGCTGGTATTGCTAGTTCCAGGGGAAATATTCATTTTCGATTAGGGAAGTGACTCAGCCCAGGGGTTAGGGTGGCTGTCCCTCAGAGTGTTTCTCCCTGTGCCCTCCAGTCCACACTCTCTTCCTGCTGCTCCGGTCCTCTCCTCTGTCCCCATTCCCTGGAGCCCCAGGTAAGTGGTTGTGGGAGAGGTTTTCTGCACTGTCCCTTTAAGAAGAATCCTTGGTCTGAGAAAACTGTCTCTTTCTCACAAACAGTATCCTCACGTGTTTCACAGCTCAATACTGTCCAAACGCCTCTTCTAGGCTCTGGGGCTGCAGGCTGGGGCTTTGCTCCTGGGACCCAGGTCCCTCCCTCTTCGCTAAACTCTCTTCCCGCCATGCGAGTCTGCCGTTTGCTCCAGGGATCTGGGCAGCCCTTTCCACGTTTTCGCTATTCCTACTAGTCTCAGTGTGGCTTCTTCAGTGTTCCTTGGTTGAAGAGTCCACTTAGTTTAGTTCAAAGTTGGTTTATCCAGATGATGGTTCTTAAATCAAGTTATAATTCACTTTGATTCCAGGAGTTGGAAGTTGGTACGTCTGCCTACTCCATCACCATCTTGCCCTGTTCATAGTTTTTTGTTTTTTTTTTTATAATCTAGCCCTCCAGTGGTCTGAGGGACAGTGAACTGGCCCCCTGTGTAAAAAGTTTGGGGATCCCTGATGTAAAGAATGCCTCCCTTCATAAGTCTGACTCTTTCCACCTCTGCTTCCACAAAGTTTGGTGCTACTCTGAGTTCATCTCATTCATAAGAGTTTGCCAAAAATGAACCACCACCTACCAACACTATGAATATGTTTTAGCAATTCTCTTAACAGTATTTGCCCCAGTCAGCAAATAGCCTGCTTTTTAAGGCAAGGATGTGGCCATTTAAACAGAACTTTGGCTTCCACATTAAAACTAGACCCTCTCCACTCCCTAACCAACTGCTTCTACTAAATCAGTGTTGCTTGTACTTTGCAGCGTCTCTTTTAGTACCAATTACTATGAAGGCCATTGTTCTTTGCTTCAGAGAACAAAATTAACTCTTATTTGTTTAAACAGAAAAGTACTTATTATAATATCCTAAATACTTTACAAATTTTTGCTAAGACCCAGGAACTAGGTTTGGATTATACATAGGAGAAGTGCCAGCTGAACAATGGGATGGCCAAGTGGGGGCTCCACCCACCATTTGCCACTTACGTGCTAGAACCTCCATTATCATTCTATAGAACTGAAGATCTCAGCCGTCTTACTTACCAAAGCAGCCCCATCAGTTCTGTTTCACTATGTTCATAGCCACCTTCTTTGTCTTAGATAGATGCATTTGGTTGACAAAACCCAGGTTGCATGCAAAACTCTAGCTTCATCGAGTCTGACAGCTTTCCACCCCATAGTAACCAGAGAAGCATGTTAGAAAGAGCTTAAAGTGGTGTGTAGTATGTCATCCGGCCCCACTGGTCACAGGGTTATTTCCAGGAGAGACCAAGACCCAAAGTGTCTGAAGCATGTGATTGTAAAATAAACAACAGTGTACTCAAAGATGATTAAATTGGGGTAAATTTTGCATTAGCCATAGTTCATTGCAGCCCAGCTCTTGGAAAGTTGGTAAGCCAGTGTTAGCAAGTACATTATATTTTGGTCTTGTTAGGATACAAAAACTACACTTACTCTTGGTTAAGGAATCTATGAAACTAAGAACGAGATACCTATACCAATTAATTTGAGAAAAGAAAAAAACATCTAAGGTATAAAGCACATGGAATCTGAGAAGATGTAGTCCCTCTAGCCCTCAGGGGACCATAGCAGCCTTTCCTCCTGGTACTTAACTAATAATGTGCCTTTATTTTCTACTTGTTCAGACTATCTATGGTCTAGTTTGCCAAAAAGAAAATTTGATTGACTGTTGACCAACTAATGGACTATTTATTTTATGGGCAAGTATGCACACTTGGTCAAATCAGTCCTGGCCATGAGGGGAGGCAAGGGAAATTTCCTTCAGGACAAAGAATTGATCTTTCTAAGCCTGTGCATAGGGCTGGGAAAACTTGAAGGGTAAGATGGGTGCAGTAGATCAATAAACTAATGTTCCTAATATAGTCATTATCTTCTGCACCATGCAAATTCAGACTTGTTATATTATTGTACAGCATCATTAATCTTATTTACAAACTATGCCTACAAATTAATGCTTGTGGTTCTCATATACAAAATAGATTAAACATATTCATTCTTTCACCAATTGTTTATTGATCGTCTATTCAGTACCTTGCAGTGTACTATAGGAAGTTCTCTTAACACCAAATAAACAGAACATGCTTACTTGATGGTGGCACCCATAGGAGGAGATAACTAATACTACGTTTGACATGCTCTTGAATAAAGATATGTTTAGGATGGGTAGTGTTATAGAGAAAAGAGGCATTGGTTCATATTCTGGGAGTTTGAGGAAAGGCGCCTTCCTGTGAAGAAGTGTTTATTGAAATAGATAATGAGTAAAGAATTTATCAACATGCTTTTCTTTCCCCATGGTCATCATTGATTAGTTTATAAATCTTACTATAACATCCTGTTATCAAATCATATTTTCCCAGGTGTTATTACCCTTCCAAGAGGTTTCATTGATGATTAATGTGACAATATTTAGGAGTAGAATGGCAGTTTATCAATTAGAAGCAGATTCAGATTCCTCCCATGGGATAAAATTAGTTTTTCTAATAGCCAGATGGCTTGCATGCACATTAAAACTATTCAGGTCACTTTGTAGTAGTGATATCATCTCTATGATCTCTTGTTTGGTATCAAGGCCAGCCTTATAGTGATGCAAAGTACTTTTGGTACCAATGCACGCCCTTTTTCTAACTCAGAGTGCAACTTCACTGTATATTTATGCACCAATTTTCTTTCCAATTCACCATCAATTGTCACATTAACAAAGAAGATTGCAATCAAGTAATGACACAATTATTTCTTATATAGAACTGTAATCTTATATTTATTGAAAGAAACTTTTTACACTCATTTATACATAGATTAAAAAATCTTTTATCACTCTCATGCATATATAAGAGGAAAATAGGAATAAAATATATTCTTTAAAATCTTCCTAAAATGTTTTCACATTGAGTCTCCCAAGAATCACTTTTTGATTGAGTCATTGCTGTCCATGTTGTATATTTTTAAACACAATTCTATCTTTTGTGCCATTAAGCAGCATTAAAAAAACTATTTATTCATTTATTGAATTCTTAAAAGAGTGTTCCACTACTCTCTGGGATATTTTTTTCAATGACTTCCATTGGGCATGTTTTGATATAAATGCACTGACAAATGACATCCACAGACAGTGACTGTAAGGCACATTTCTATTTCAAAGATGTTAAAACATCAAATGATAAATCAATGATACATAACATAGAATCAAAGACATATAATATTACTTGATAAGTCCTGTAGTGACACTGCATGATCAGTGTCTCTTGACTATCATCATAATAATGTAACATAAGTCAGGTAGGCTTTGATTCTCACTTTACAAGAGAAGTTCTGATGTTCGCTAAATTAAATAACTTCTCTTGATGTCACAAAGCAAATGAGAAGTAGAGCTGGCACTATGTTCAGTAGAAGTGGGTCTCTTATCCATAATCCAAGTCTCCTTCCATCAGTTTGTTCTTCTCATCATGTTACTTGAATATTCATAGATGTATATTGTAATTCTTACTCTCCTTCTTATTCTCACTCATTGAAAATTAGTCCAACAGCTCACAAACTATGCTTTAAAAAAATACTAATGTTATAAGATCTTCTGCTTTTTAAAATCTAATAATTTCTTTTCCCAATTTGAAGGGAAAAGATAAACTGTTAGGTAGCTTTTTAAATTAAACATATTTCCTATTTTTTTTCTTCAAACCTAGTTTCTACTAGCATTTGAGTATACAAGGATCTCGTTTCACGTGACATTAAATTTATACAAAACATATTGTCACTTTTTGTTTACTATTGTAACATTTCAGGTATTACAAAAAGCTTTGACGCATGTTTCATTTCTTGAACAAACACGAAAAACTGATTTTATTCATTCTCCTAGAAACTTGATCTCTTCCAAGATTATACCAATGCCTCAGAAACACTTACCTCTGTTAACAAATTGGCTAGTTATTAAAAAGTGAATTGAAAAGTAGGAATTTGAGACACTCTATAGGCCAATTGATGAAGGGCTTATTACTATTATTAGTAGTAGTAGTAGTAGGCTACCCTACTGATGGTCAATTTTTTTTTCTAGCCCATTTTGGGAGGAGTGGCTCCACTCTGCATCAAAGAACCAGACTGAGCCTGACAAGGCGGTGGCGCAGTGGATAGAGCATCGGACTGGGATGCAGAAGACCCAGGTTCAAGACCCCAAGCTCGCCAGCTTGAGCGCGGGTCCATCCGGCTTCAGCAAAAGCTCGTCAGCTTGGACCCAAGGTCGCTGGCTCCAGTAAGGGGTTGCTCGGTCTGCTGAAGGCCCGTGGTCAAGGCACATGTGAGAAAGCAATCAATGAACAACTAAGGTGTTGCGACGGCAACGAAAAACTAATGATTGATACTTCTCACCTCTCTTTGTTCCTGTCTGTCTGTCCCTATCTATCCCTCTCTCTGATCCTCTCTCTGTCCCTGTAAAAAAAATAAAAAAATAAAAATAAATAAAAAATTTTTAAAAAGAACCAGATTGACAGGTTCTTTATACCCAGGAAGGAGCTACAATTAATTAATCTTTTCAAGAATCCAGGCTGACTTTCACTACCTCTCTTAAAGCATGTACGGTTTAATCCCGTGTGAATGATGTTTGGAAGGAAATTGACATAGAATAGCAAAGAAACCCTGAAGTGGACCGCCTTATATATTTTGGGCATATGCAATCTTTCTATCACCTTTAAAAGAACTTGAAATAGATTTGATGGTGGAAAAAATGTTTAGTACACGTTTGAAAGCTATCAAACAGCATCTCTCTTTTGATGAACACGTGCTCACAAGGAAAATAGTGGTTTGTCTGTGAAATCAAACACTAATGAAACATTTCCTAAAATAAGCTCTTTAATTTGGACAATATTTGGCCATAAAGGGCGTTCATTGGGCCATTTGCCTGGAGTTTGATCCTTCAGAGTTAACGGAGCACAGCGAAGCCTCAGCTGGCGACGGGGCTCTTTGTGAAAACCTGGACCCGTGCGTTTCTCACGCTCTGTTGTGTTCTACTCTGGCGAAGAGAGATAAGAGCGTACTGCCATGGCATTAAAGGTTCCTCACTGACATATCTAAACACCAGGGGCCTGAACTGTCACACTTAGTCATGTTCTGTTTCTAGATACTTTATGGATCAAAGGCACCTTTCCCAGAAAGCACGGGTGAGTAAATGAGGATTAGCCATATTTACCAAGTCATCACAAAAAAGAGGAGGTATTTAATGTTCAAATACTCTGTACATGCTTTTGAGTTACCCTATGCTACTTAAAATGAAACCACCATATTTCTGCATGTAAAAAAAACCCCACAAAACAGGTGGTAGCTAATATCAATAAGAAATAAAAACAATGCCTAGTAGCACTATATCCTATTAATTTATCAAAATTAGACTGTTTTAGAATCCAAAATAATTCATGTTCCTAAATTACTGTTTTAAATGGTATGTATGTATGTATATGTGTAGACATAAAGACACAGCACGCTTCCCTCTCACCCCCACACATAGTGTAATACACTTTGTGTTAACATCTACCTATTGCAGTACATTGGGGAAGAGACTAGTGAACAGGAAAATACGTATACTTTCGGCTTTTTCTGAATGACACCAAAAGTGTCATTCACATGCGTATATACGGAAAAACTGACCCGAATGTGACCCTTCAGAAGGCCTAAGTGGCCAGATCATTGTGTGGAAAGCCTTCATTTGTTTTGGGTTTTTATACTATGAAAAGAACTGCAAAGTGATGAGCTTTTTAGGAGCTTATGACATTACTGTAGCCAAAGATGATCTTTTATTTATTTATTTGTCTGTCAAAAGACAGAGGCAACTCACATGCCAAACTCTGTATAAAGCTTTTCATTTTCTCTCTCTATCTTTTTTAGACTTCCTTGTTAGTACTTACTTCATCCAGGATCTATGATAATTGAACGTCAGAATGCCCTGTAATACCCGGTTAGATTGTGAGTCCCTGGAAGGCAGGGGCCAGATCCGATCTGGAAGCAGCACGACGCAATTAGCGGCTGCAGGGTCTAAAGGGGTGTGGTGGAGAGGACAGACACGTGCCAGTGGTGGCGGGGGCTGCAGCAAAGGAGAAGTGGTCAGCAGGCATGGCCGTGGCAGGGGTGGCAGGGGTGGAAGGGGTACAGAAGATGCGATAGAAGAGGAACTACAGGAGAAGTCCGCGAGACAGGCTCAGGTCTGGTCGCCGGGAGCAGACTCAGATGTTGGAATATACATATTCCCATACCTCCTCCTCCAGCATTGCTACCACCAGAATACCATTGTTAATGATAACATGCCATCTTAAAACACATTCTATTTTATCACAAAGGTGTCGCTTAATGTTGCTTCTCTGGATGGATCCTTTCTCATCTCTAACTTTGGATGCCAGAAACAGTTTCCCAAAGATTTCCCTTCTTAGTTAAGGGTCAGGGACTGGAGTATTTGTGGGAATCAGACAATTCAAATGTCAGAGATGATTCTTACATACCAGTCAATTGTTAAGAGACTATTTCTTGCTTCTTGGCCAAGTAGTCTCAGAGATTAGCACAGTGCCTGGTCCGTATTTAAACCTCAATAAATACTCTTTAAGTGAGTGACTAATAATAAATAATATTTATTTGGGGGTTTATATATGTCAGACATGGGGCAAAATACTTTACAAATATTGTGTCATTTAATAATAGTTACTATTATTCCTATCTTAGAGATGAATAAACTGGAACTTGAGAGATTAATTAACTTGTTCAGTTTCATAGCTAGTAAGTGGTGAAATTTGAACTGAACCGATGAAACCTATACCCAATATATTACACTACTTGCCTACACTGAAAGCGAGCAAGAATTGAATGTTCCACACTTGCATAAGAGACCATCTTTCTTTAGGTAAATGGTGTTCCAACAATACAAAATAGCTTGATGCAAGTGCAAAATCTCAGGACACTGGCCATCCTCGTAATTTATGAAATAGTAACTAATTTTTGCTTATTTTTTTTAATGCAAAATAGGATGGCTGGCTGTATCAAAAATCCCAACTTTATTTTTAAACTCAACACATCTACATGATGAAAAGAAACTTAAGATGACAACTACTTCAGCAAAGAATGATAAGTGAAAGACCAGATGCTACATATTTTCAATTGCAAAAATATCATGGGAAGCCAGCTGCATCTTCTAAAGTTTCATGATGTCATCATATGGCTTCAGGATCTATTTAGTTGGTTCTTAATCTTATTAACTTATTTCTGCTTCCAGTCATGCACTAGGCTTTAATTGCATAGGTTTGTTTATAACATTGTTAGAATTAGAGTCCTGCTCTCATATTTCAGGCAGAAAGCATATTACTAGATAGTGCACGATAACTTGCCACCCTGCCTCAGATCTGGTGATCCACTGCAAACTGATGTCACTTGTCCCATTTCTCTGAAGAGGTCATTGCTTCCTGGCATAGAGGTATTACAGAAGTGACTCAGAGTTTTTTGACCTTGTTCAACTTTTCCCAAAAGTTCAAGTCTAGGATGATGATTTCAAAGTGCGATGAAAGCAAAGTGTTTCAGCTCAGCAGGTTTCAAGGTCACAGTGGAATTCACCATGTTTTCCCGGCATCAGTTCCACTGCCAGGTTCAGAGAGGTTTCGATTATACGAGAGATGAAAATAATTTTGCATTTCCCACACTTCTATTCTGAACTTCACTGTCTTATCTCTTTGCGCCCAGCTTTATTCACCTTTTTATTCAGTCTCAAATTCTCATTCTTTTCCTATTACAAAATGTTGGATAAACTCATGTCAGGCAGTTTTTTCAGAGGTCCCACTTTGGTGTCTACCATTGTCTGAGTTTTTGAAAGTGAGACCACTAACATGTACTGGCTCACAGAAGAGCTGGCTTCTCATGGCCCCACCAGAGCTGGGTTGCGTCTCTCTAGGGAATGAATGGCCAGTTACTTCCATAAGACAAGACCCCAACCTTTATTTACTGATTAGTCAGGCAAAAATGAGACCCTCTAATTTTTTTCCCTGCAGGAACTTCTATGAATAGAACTCATTCCTTAAGACTCTTTTCCGTACAATGGAAACTCGAGCCAAGCTACCGTAAGGTGGCAGTGGTGAGGGGACTGGAATTGATTAGCTTATGTAACTGGGAAGTCCGGGAGTAGGCATGGGTTCAGGTGGGGCTGATTTAGGCAGGAGCCCAAGCAATGGCTGGCAGGTCTTGGTTTCTCTCAGTCCCATTGGCAGGACATGGCACTGCACCCTTAGTGTGAGTTTGCTTTATTCACAGAAGTAAGATGGTAGAGTCATCTCCTGACTTTAAATTTCTCACAGTCCTAGTTCAGTATAAAAGGACATATATTATTTCTCAAAAGAGCAATGCAATTTGCCCAAACATATGTTTGCAGTTCTGATTGGCCTAACTCGGGCCAGGGAATAACTGGGAACCAATTACCGTTGTCTGGTAAATGTGATGCTTTGATTGGCTAGTCTTGGATCACATGCCACCTCTGGAGTAAAGGTAACATTGTCTCATCAAGTATCACAGGACTGAGACTGGAGTACCAGATCTCCAAATCGATGAATTGGAAACAGTAATAGGATGAACGGATATTGGTCACCTACGAAACAATGAGCCCACTACAGTGTCATTTGAATTATCCATTCCTACTTGACATTACTCCTTCCTATGTCTAGATATTTCTCACTTCTCTTTTTTCCCCCAGTTCCTTTAGCAAGAACATTAAATAGTCAGTCTCTGTTTTCTTTGGGACACTTTGCTTCCAAAAGTCATCCTACATCTGGCCATTTTATAGTATTTATTATGCCCATATGACTTTACTTTGTCCTTTTTATGTATATTTAAATTTTATTGTTGTTTTTGTTCTTTGGTTACTTCTCATTTCAACACCTGCTACTATATTTGTTTGTTCACTTTATATTGCATAGAAAGGGATAAATTTTGGAATGTTGAATAGACCAGTAAGCATCTCAGTAGTCTTTTCTGCAGATAATTTTTAGTTTTTTGTTTTGTTTTTTTGGTAGCAGAAGAGAAAGACTAGTGCTTAGTACTAAGAAGATGCATAGATGTGAAAGAATTAACAACAAAAAGAAAAAAAATAAGTTAAAATTATTAAAGCATCTCATTTTGATCACTAAACTCAACCTTTTTCTCCTAAAGTCTTTTTATATTTGCAACCAACAATAACAAATAGATTTTTCTGAGTTTTCCCCTTTATGACCATGCCAACTGGAGCTGTTAATGAGCAGAAAAATGATTAAGAGGCAGGTGGCAGAGGAGCTAAGGACGTGAATCAAAAAGTCTAGACAATGCACAAGCTTAACAGTGAGTGCGAAACCACTAACATCTGGGTGTGGATTGTACACAGAGAACACTGAGGTACAGAGCGCAGTGCTATGGTTACTAATGATCTCAAGTTACCGGCTACCATATACCGGTAACAAGAATGACTTTTTATATTCAACTCTTACTATGATACAGTCCATATTTTTGAGACGCACATTCTAAAATGAATTCTCCTGGCAGCCTTTAGATATATCTTTTTCATGTAGTAATATAGCCATTAGATAACAATAGAATGAATGGGTGCCAAAGCATGTTATATGTTTACTTCAGCAAAACCATCATACCTATTGACTTATTAGTAGAATGCACATTTTATTGTATTTATATTTATTGATCTAATGAGAGAGAGAGAGAGGGAGGGAGGGAGGGAGAGAGAGATAGAGAAAGAGAAAGAGAGAGAGGAACATCAATTTGTTCCTGTATGTGCCCTGGCCAGGTATTGAACCGGTAATCTCTGTGCTTTGGGACTATACTCTAACCAACTGAGCTATTGTTGAGGACAGAAGCAAATTTTAAAACTGAAAACATCGTTCTGGCCAGTTGTTCACTCACAGTTGGCTCAGTGGTAGAGTGTTGGCCTGGTGTGTAGATATCCTGGGTTGGATTCTCAGTCAGGTCACACAGGAGAAGTGACTATATGATTCTCCACCCCTCTCTCTTTTGCTTCTCTCTCTCCTCCCTTTGCCACTCCAGCAGCCATGGCTCGATTGGAGCGAGCTGGCCCCAAGCACTGAGGATAGCTTCATGGCCTCACCTCAGGTGCTGAAATAGCTTGGTTGCCAAGCAATGAAGCAACAGCCCAGATGGGCAGAGCATCTCCCCCTAGTGGGCTTGCAGAGTGGATTCTGGTTGGGGTCAAATGTGGGAGTCTGTCTCTGCTTCCCCTCCTGTCGCTGAAAAAGAAAAAAAAAAACCTTGAAAATATCTGCATAAGGAGCAAAATTCAAAAGACAGACGAAGTGTAAAGGGAAAATAAATCTCTCTCTGCCTCTCATCTATGCAGTTATCTTCTCCTGATAAAACCACTGTTACCAGTTTCTTATGTATTTGACTACAAACAATTAAAACCTTTAAAAACATATATATAACTACAAACATAAATTATTTATTATATATACATTTATAAACAATTATTGCACACCTTATTCACTTATTAATATATGTTAAAATTTTGTAATGGTTACATTACTAACAAAGATTTTATTTTGTTTTGTTTTTACAAGGACAAAGAGAGAGTCAGAGAGAGGGATAGATAGGGACAGACAGACAAGAATGGAAAGAGATGAGAAGCATCAATCATCAGTTTTTGTAGTGAGACCTTAGTTGTTCATTGATTGCTTTCTCATATGTGCCTTGACCGCGGGCCTTCAGCAGACTGAGTAACCCCTTGCTGGAGCCAGTGACCTTGGGTCCAAGCTGGGGAGGTTTTTGCTCAAGCCAGATGAACTCGCGCTCAACCTGGCGACCTTGGGGTCTTGAACCTGGGTCCTCCACATCCCAGTTCAACACTCTATCCACTGCACCACTGCCTGGTCAGGCTAACAAAGATGTTAAAGAGCAAGTTTTTAATATAAATTCTATCATTTGGAAAAATAATATTGTAACTACTATAAAAGGAGCCATAACATAATTAAACCAAAACAACTCTTTGACCAATAAATGCATGAAAAAATGCAAATTAAAAATCAAATAAGAAAATAATTTTTACCTATTGAATAAGCAAATAATAACAACAACAATAAAATATGAATAATAAAACCTATAGTGCCTATAGCCTATCACTGAAGCCTGGACCCTGGGAATATTTTCTGATTTCTTTTTTTACTTCATTCACATTTGATATTTCACTAAGGCCTGTCTTGTCATCTTCTAAAATATGCATATTAAATCTTTTCAGAGGCTATATAACTAAGTTGCAACCAGACTCTTAACTCACAGAAATGGAAGATAATAAATGTTTATTGTTTCAAACCACTATGGTTTGAAGTAATTTGTTGCACATCAATACATAGCCAATACACACCTATTACTAGCTTGTTTTATAGTCATGGCACTTTCTAGACTTTGTAGTTGATCATTGTGATATTTGTATCAATTGTTGTGATATTTATTTGATGTTTTCTCTTTCCTCTTAAAATTGCATCTTCAGGAAAGCAAGATTCTTGTATGTTCGGTCCCAAAAGTATCTGTAGCATTTATAATAATTCATAAAATTCATGTGTTGAATGAAAAGTGAGCAAATAAGCTGACATTTGGGCGTGCTGCTGATGGGAGGCAATAAACTCACCTAGGCTCGTGGTCTGCAGGCAAGTCTATCACCTTATGGCAGAGGTCGTGACTGTAAAATATTTGGCCTGACAATTCTGTTATTAGAATTTATCTTGGTATATAAAAAATTAACTAGAATCATGTTTATTGTAGCTGTGTTTATAATAGCAAAATAGCACGAACAACTTGTGTCTAACAATAGAGGATTAAATTATGGTGCTTCCTCTGTATCTATTAAAAATCATGGCATACCACAGCTTTACATATCCACAATGGAATACTATGGGGCCATGAAAAAGGAGGAAATCTTACCTTTTGCGACAACATGGATGGACCTGGAAACTATTATGTTAAGTGAAATAAGCCAGGCAGAGAAAGAAAAATATCATGTGATCTCACTCATTTGAGGAATCCAACGAACAATGTGAACTGAGGAATGGAAGAGAGACAGGCGAGATGAGAGGGACCAGAGGGAAAGTGGACAGAGGGAAAGGGAATTAGAGTATGGGATCAGAAAAGGGAAAGAGATCGGTGAAATTATATATACATAACACAGCATTATAGAAAGCAGAAAAGCAAATCCTGGAGGAAAGTGGGGAGAGCGTTAGGGAGAGTGGGACAAGGAGGATGTTGAAGGGAACACGGGTGAGGGGGGATGCATTCAGGGGAACACTAGAATTTATATAAACCAAATAAAGTAAAATCAATAAAAAAAATCATGGGGTAGACCATAAGTCATCAATGCGAAGCTTATTCACTACGTGTTGCTGAGCGATGTACACAAGTTACAGTTCAGACATATAATAACAGCTCCTGCTTACTGAGTGTCTATGTGTGCTAGACATTGTGACACACACCTTCTCTCTATTACCTCATATGTGCATGCATACGCAGAATGCATGTGTGTATGTTAGTAGACCTAGAAAACGTCTGGAAAGACCTACCACTAAAATGCTTCCTACAGTGATTACATATGATAGGGAAGGTGAGAATCTTATTTTTGCTTTTAGTTTTCCCTCATTTTTCTACACTGGGAAGAAAGCTAAGGCCCCCAAATACCAGAAAGACAGTTGTCAAACAATAAGGGCCACAGATACCAAAGCTGGAAGATGGAGCTAGAGAGACAAGGAGCAGAGTAAGAGATCAAGGTTCAGGCAGGGATCCAAGACACACCTAGAAGAAGGAGCCATTGTTCATGATGTCTGCTGGGATATGCTGCCACCTTCTAAGATAATAAGGATTCTGTGAAGTTTGGGAAATACTCCGAGCAGTGCCTTGGTTAGGCACTGAGATGATCAAGCATTCATATGCTGTCCGAACTCAACTGTCTTGGTTACAGCGAGAGTTCGAGAGTCGGGAGGGGCAGAAAGTACCCGGTAAATAGGGGTTTTCCTACTTTAGAAAAGTCCTGCTTTTTTGTGTGTGAGACCTGATATCTGTTTGGTGCCAAATGCCAAAAATTTAGACGAGTGTGCAGGTTGAAGCATTTCAAGAACATAGACACTTCCCCTGTCTCCTCTGGTTACCTCAGCCTTTCTGGACTGTGGTGTTTAGATGCCCTGTCATCACTTGCCTGGAGACCTGACTCAAACTTGGTATCAACTGCCAGAATTTCCTGCTTCAAAAAGCAGTGTCGATTTCAGGCAGAAGCAAGTTTCTAGAGATGAGGGCACCGAGATTTCTCTCGCTGGGTGTTCTTGCAGCATGAGCAGCGATGGTGGTGGCAGGTGAGGTGGTGTCAGGGTCAGAGCTTTCAATTGCTGGAATGCTGAAGGCTCACCCACGGCCAGATGACCTTCGTCAGTTCCTGAAGAGCTCTTCATTGGGATGGTCAGAGTAAAAAGGCAGAGACTGAACCCCTGGTTCTATCTAGAAAATCACAGGAATTATTGGACATCCTTGACTGGTCTTCCCCTCTATGATTAGCGGTATTTGTGTTCAAAGAATTCTACTTCCCAACTTGTCGATATGGTATCGCTGTTAGAGCAGGGATAGATGGTATACTCACACTATGTTTAGAAAGTTCTTAATCAAGAACTGGTGAAAAGGATTGCAGAGATGTGTATCAAGATGTCAACATTTATAATTTGGTTTGGCTTAGAACCTTTAGAATCAACTGTTGGGACACTTAATGGTGATTCCAGTCGGAAGTCTGGAGAACTGTCTTCCATTTGCCATTCTCTCAGAACAAGGATTCATCTTGTAGACTCAGGAGTCAGATGCCCCCAAACTCCACAGAACTGGTTCAAGTAGGGGTAGGGATCCCTAAGAGCACCTCATTAATGCTATGGCAGATGTATGTGCTTGCGTGCATACGGTGTGTGTGTGTGTGTGCGTGTGTGCGTGTGTGTGTGTGTCTGTGTGAAGCACCAGACCATTCTGTTCTTTTCCAAAAGGGATGCCATGGGGTTTAAAAGCTTTAGCAGTGTCTTTATCTATGTAACTTAGAATATGTACAGTGTGAAGATGCTTGCAGAAACCATTGTGATAGGCAGGAACGATTGCACAGAATTGTCCCCCATGCCTAGCTGTGTTACCACCAGGTTTCTCAACTTGGAGCCTCCCTGAGCATTGCTTAGTCACGTGGGAATAGCTTTGTTCAAGGCTTGTCGCTGGGTCCACTGGATCAGTGTGTGGATAGAGCAGTTACCTGATGACTAAGTCAATCAAGAATCAGAAATTCAGTGTGGCTTCTATCTAGCTTTAATTCCTTGGGATGAAAGGTGTTTGACTCTCCTGTCCACCTAGTGAGTGATAAAAATTTGGAAAAAGGCCTTCCCTGCTTCCTCAGGGGCTGGGGGCACTTGGATCAGACCCCTGTGCACAAACTAGGCATTGTCACCGTTTTGCCACTTCAAGCCTAGGCAGTGAGCCCATTCTCTTTAACCTTTATGCGTTCCCTCTAATGCCGTAGCTCATAGGGATCACGCAAGTTTGGCCACGACTACAAGTCTCTTGCTTAGAGAATGGGAAGAAAAGGGACAGGGAAGGGGTCAGTCAGCCAGATTCTCTGGGTCATTTGCAGAGCGGATATTAATTTTCGGGACAGGACTGGCAGAGATGTTCATCCCAATTGTCAGTTTAACTATTGTTTACATCAACAAGGAACTTCTAGTTAAGCCATTCAATAAAAGTCTTTCAACCCATTCGGGAGAAAATATTATTTACTGTAAACTGCACATATGGACTAAGGAGCAAGTCAGCAGACCCCCTGAAATATTCATTTTAGCCTGAGCACAAACTGGAAGCGAAAAAAATATATATATATAGTAGAAGTCTTTTTTAGTAGATATGTAATTTTTTCATAAACACATTTGGTAGCTATGCATTAACGGTTTATTTATAAAATGATGAAAAATTAAATGATTGTTCCATAGAAAATTAGTGTATCAGAATTAGACCTGAAGCTAAACCCTCAAATATCTAATATTGAGTCTTCTACCTGACTAGAATATTGACCACCATATAGCTTAAATTTGTTTTATTGATCTAAGTAAGATAAAAACAGATGAGATTTCCTGGAAAAAATATGGCTATTTCTTCAGTAGCAATATTTTTCTTGACATCTGTCAAGTCAAACCCACATTTGTTTTTAGTCATTTCAAGTCACTAAAAACTATTGCTTTATGCTATCATTTTGGAATGCAAAACCATTGATCTTTCTGGAAAAATTACAATAAAGCTCGTTTGATCACCTTTTCTCATAACCCAGCTCTATCCATCTTGGGGGAAGAAATTCCTATAAAAAATATCTAGGTCATTATCAAGAAAAATTGTTCTTCAAAGCTCTATTGATTGCCAAAAAAACTATTACTGTGAAAAGAGAAATCTTCAACTACTCCTAAAATAATTGACTGGACATATGTTATGTGTGACCCGATGGCACGAAAAAGAATTTCATTTAATCAACAAAATAGATCTTTCACATAAAAATTGGCCTCCTATAATGACATACAGTAATCACCAATTTTATAGTGGGCTGCAATACTAAAGGAGCCCTCCTGAAAGCAATTGGCTTTTAAGTGATCTCTCTCTCTCTCTTTCTTTTTACATCATCAGCTTCACCTGCTGTCTAAACTAAATTGTCTTGGTCAGTTGCAGTGTTGTCTGGGTGGGCGGAAGACCCCCAGGTCAGAGGGCCTTGCAAAAGGCACCTGTTTCACTAAGCCCTGCTGGTTTATGGGACACTTTGTAGTGCCAAATGTCCAGGATTAAGACAGTGTACAATTTGAACAAAAAGATAACCATATACAACTATTTGGAAGATAATCATTCCTCTTTTGCTATGGTTTTCTCATCCAAAAAAAAAAAAAAAAACGGAGAGGAAATTGAATTAGATAATATCTGATTCCCTTTTCACCCCTAAGATGCTATGGTTTTATTCATTGATACTAAGGCCTGTTAATATGTTTGTGGATGACAATGTGTTGAGACAGTTTCATTTCAATCCAAGAAGAGAGCCCTTTTATTATGACTTTCAACCTAAGTTTTACTTTATGAATAACTCTTTCCACTCAGCTTTACCTAGTCTGAGTCCTTCATTTAAAGTTATTATAAATTAAAATGTGAGTAAAAGTTATCTCAACAACAATAAAACCACAAAAGGTAGGACAGCTTTTCTCCTGGTCACAGAAAATTGAAAACACGGTAATCGTGACCCATCTGACGTACTTGGTGGTCTGGGTGATAAAGGAGGGAAGAAAGAAGAGAAGCTGTATTCTCTGACGTGATTGGTTCTCCCCAACCACTCAAAAATGTAGAAGTGAAATTAAAACCACAAAGTCTGTCAAAATGAGAACTATAAACACATATTATCTTGCACCAAGCATCATAGACAGTTTAAAGGAGAATAATTTTTGTATTGGAAGTCTAGAACATCTGTTATTGTTCCCAAACATATTTAAATAAATTTTTACAAAAGTGTTTACCTTGATTTTCTAATTATCTTGACTCTGAAATTGATTCTGTGTCTAAATGTGGTTATTGGACCAATTACTCTTAGTTGAAGCTCTCTTTCTTTTTTCTATCTTGATGATTTAGATACACTCAGTTGATCACATTGGCAATTATTCAAGTTAATTCAGTGAAAATGCCACTGCAATCACAGAATCAGCTGTTTTGCAAACAAAGGTCCTCCTTCCTATAAACCTGAGATAAGGATCCACTCTGGATCCATTCACTTAAATTTATCAAAATTTCTCTGGCTTTCATGAGTTGCCGACCATGGAGTATAGCTGTCGGATAAGCCGGCTTCTTCGTGGATTGCTAGAGGGAAGCAAATGCCCTTCTCTCTTGAACTGAGTTCAACTTAACTTTAACCTTACTCCTCCACACACACACAGACACACGCACACACTTTATGTAAAGAAATACCTGCAAAACTTTATAGAAAATTTAGGAAAACCAAACAATTTAGATTGAGAACAGAAACAACTTAGTTAGAAAAACAAACTTACTTGTAATTCTATCACTCAACTATGAACAGTTTAGTTTGTTTTTTATTCTAGTCTTTTACCTAAAACATAAGCACATACACAGACACAAATACAAACAAAATGGTGCTTCTCTCTGTGTATTAAGTATCTATTATCTCTATCTACCTCTATCTATCTATCTATCTATCTATCTATCTATCTATCATCTATCTATCTATCTATCTATCTATTCATCATCATCATCTATCTATTTGCATACATGGATACCTACATATAGATCATACTATGTATATAGCTTATCGTTTTTCCTTTATTATTTATTTTTTAAACATTTAACATTGTGCCATGGGCTTTCCATATATTTATTAAGTAGTCTTCAAAAATCTATTTTATAGCTGCCTGAATAATATGTCATTAAAATAGTCACTTGGTTCTTTATTATTGAACATTTAGGGTTTCATTCAGAATTATTTTATTTTTCCAGATTTGCATTTCTGAAAAGTCTGCTGCCTCAACCATTTATTTCCTGATCTCAACATTTATTATGCTTAATGGCTCTATTGTCCCCTTGACTTTACTCATCTGGCCAAGACCAGTGTGAAGGGGCTTCCTACTGTCGTTTTATTTTGATGATACAACATATCAGTAAAAAAACTATTCTTTTCTTTAAACACTTCTTTTCCCTTCAGTGCCCAACTCAGTGTCTTCCACTCTATAAATGAAAAGAAATCTGATCCACCCAGGAAGGGGGAAAAGAATGAGCTGTTCCCCGTGACAGTTACCTAGTGTATAGAAGGATCCACACCACCTCAATATTGTGGTTATCTCTGAGGAGGGAGGACGGATAGAACGAGAAGTGTTATAACAGGGCTTCAGTTGTATCTCTACCATTCTATTTCTGGAGAAGAAAACAATATCAGAAGCACATTTTGTGAAAATATTAACACCTGCTATATCTGAGTGATGGGCAGAAGAGTGTCATTAACCTCAGCACTTTTCTGCATGTTTGGATGTTTTAAAATTTTAAAACTCCTTAAGTATATACTTGTGAAGTTCTGCTGTAAAATGTTATGGAGAGGAGTACACAGTGTTTGTTCTGCTTGCTGTGGGGAGCTGGTAGGGAGGTGGGAACTGAGCACACATGGTGCCTGGTGGGGGATGGGAAGATAAGCCTGATTGATGGTCAGAGAGAATTTCCCCTGAAGAAAGGGGTAACTGCTCAGGAAGGCTGACGGGGTGGGGGTAGGGGGACAGCCCCAGGATGCTGGGTGGGCACTGATTGAGTGTCAAGCCTTGGACAGCACACAGTTCCCTTGAAGAACTCCTTGCTCTCTGCCCAGAGCCATATGACAAGTGCTCCTCTTCTCAGGACTGGACAGGACTTATGCTCTGACATTTGTCACAAGCCAGGTCCTTGTGTGTCAGGTGGACATCTCCCACAATGGCCCTGGATGGCTGGAAATAGAAGGGCTCTGGTCACTGAATGCAAATGAGGTGGGCAGCTACCCACATCTCCCACTTCCCTACTCCATCTTTCCCCAAATGTCAACAAAAAATCAAATCCAGAAACTATCTGTTGGCAAAAAGAAGCTATTTATATTATGCACAGTGTTGTAAATGGTGGTGAAACTGCCACTTGTCCACTGCCAGTGGGATTGCAAATTAGGACGATTTGCCAGTAAGTGTCATAAGTCTTAAAAGCCCTATATTGCCTGGGCTGGATAGCTTGGTTGGTGGTTGGTTAGAGCATCATCTGGAAGCGCAGAGGTTACCAGTTCAATCCCTAGTGAGGACACATACAGGAGCAGCTCAATGTTCCTGTCTGTCTGTCTCCTTTTCTCTCTCGCTAAAATCAATAAAATAAAATAAAAAAATACATATGTAAAAATATTATAGTTTCTGACTTCCTTACCATAAAGAAAGAATCGGATATATGAACAAGTTGTTGACACCAGTACTATTTATGATAAATATTAGAAACAGCTTAAATGTCTAACAGTAATGAAGTTGACAAATAGTACCATTGCATCTATATGATAAAACATTCTACAGCCAGTAAAAATGGAATAATTTGCAATCATTAAAATTATAGCATGAAAACAAATATGTTTGCAAGAAGAATATATTCAGAATATATTTTGTTCAAGGAAAAGAGCAAAATATAATATAGTATACACGGTGAGCAAAAGTAGGTTTACACTTGTGAGTATGGAAGTTTGTTCTTGTATTTACATATCAATTATTGCATTATTTCCCATATGAATAGCTGTAAACCTACTTTTGCTCTACCCTGTATATATATTAGCTCCAATTTTATAAAATATGCGCTTATTTACACATACAAATGACAAAGGAAAGATTTGAAAATGTTATTACCTTATGATTTTTATTTATTTTTTATTCATTTATATTTTGCAGTTAAACATGTTTTAATTTCTCATATAAAAAATAAACTTAAGGAGAAAATTGGACCTTAAAGTCAGAAACATTTTCTGTCTCCCTTTTACTTTTATAACGGACATTTCATGTAGAGAGAGAAATGGTCTAGGAATCAGAAGTCTAGAACTTACCTTTCTCCTAACATTTGATTCATGTGTCTCTCTGGTCCCCAGATGTGCTATCTGTGAAATTGGGTGACAACACACTGCCTTGCTCGTGAGTTAGTATGCTGAGTCAACGCTTGGCATGTTGAAGACCTTCAAAATCAGTGCCCACTTTCTGTTTGTAGTTTTCTCTCCTCCCCTCCCCACGGCAGCCTACTGGCCCTTCTATTCTGAGCCTCATTCAATGGCTCCTCTCCCTGCTAACCTTCCCTTCAGCCTGTGTAGAAAGCACTGCCTCTTCTCCCGTTAGCACCAGCATCTGACACACTGTCATCATATACGGGGTTGGACAAAGTAGATTTACAGTTTTGAGTATGCAAAACATAACCTGCATGTCTCTTTTCTTTCATATGAACAACTGTAAACCTATTTGTGCCCACCCCTGTTTCTGTTAAGTGAATCAACAAAGAAAAACATATTGTGAAAGCAATTTACAAATTGCAAAGTTATAAAATGCCTCCCTTTGTAGATGCAAAGACTTTAACATTAAGCGTGTATAGGCAACACGATGGAAGATGAAAGAATTGAATAACAAACTCAAGATTATAATGACCAATTGCAAACTTGACTAAATATTCTGAAGGTTATAAAATGAATGAGAAATTTTCTTAGCCTAAACCACCAGGAAAATGTAAACAAAATATTTTTGAGATAACAGCTAAAAAGAAACCAGCTGGATCCCCTAGGAACAGCATACAATGGGAAGCACTTAGACAGAAAAAGGGGGAAATACTGATACTCAGAAGTGCTTAGCTGATGCCATCATCATAATATTAAGGTTGTTAAGCATCCTCACAATATAGGAATGAACATCATAGTAAGCCACAGAGCAGGGTCACTGGTACCAGTCTATCGTTATGAACGCTAATACAACATGACGCTACACTTGCATACACTACCAAGCATAAATGCTGGCCAGGAAACCATCTAGAAGCTTGGACTAAGCCAGGTCCACAGAAGGCTTTGTCCCATTTGGGGCTCTATATTTTTTAAGTGATTGGGAAGGTTGGAAACGAACCAGAGCAGGGCAACAAAAACAATTAGTGTTGGCAAATGGACGTAGGGGGAACAAAGAGAGAAAGAACTTGGAATTATTTGAGCCGAGGAAGAAATTGCTGCAGGGTGACCTCATAATCGTTTTCCACTGATGAAAGGGTGTTATAAGGATAATAGGTGTTGGGGACGGAGGGTGCCAAATGATTGTTTTCCTCCTCACTTCCGGTTTCCAAATCTCCAGAACCAAATTGAGAACAGACACCAGCCACCAGATGAGAATGAAAGGATGGAATCAGGTTCGCTGGCTTAAACAGTCACGTCATGTTGGGCCGGAGGGCACGGTGTGGGCCGGAGACCCGAATAAGGTGCTCTGGCACTTTGCTCACTTTCCTTCCTCCGCTCATCATGTCTCTACTCAGCTCCCCAAACCTTAACTCAGGGCCCAGTCAAGAAGAGGGTTAGGCTTACAGTGTAAGCCACTTCCCCATAGGCCCGTGGATGCTTGCAGTCTACGTTCACATGTAGTTACTGGGAGAGAGAGAACCAAGCCACCAGGCTTGTCAGGAGCAGCAAGGTTGCCCCAATCTCACCAAGAAGAAAAGCAGTCACCACAGAATAGAATAGAGAGAGATAGGAAGTGCCCTCCTTGAGTGCTTCTCAGGAAGGGGGTCTCAAGTGTTCCTCACCCTGAAGAAATAATGGGGAGCTGAGTAATAAGCATTGCATCTAAATAATAAGAGTCAGGGATCCCCATTTTCTTAATATAGAGAACCATCTATCAAAAGGAAATTTTCTCTTGAAATCAAGAATAATATTTCTGCGAGAATGGCCTAATTCTTTGAAGGACAGTTTAACATTTTCTGTGGAGGTCTTCTGGCCATTATAGTCATTTGATCAACATTATTCCAAGTTGGTTTCTGTGTAGCAGTGTTTCCATAGGATGTTAACAGGGGTAATATGAAAAAAACAGAAAAAGTTCTATGGTCAAAGCCATTTAAGAAATACTAGGTAAAACCAAGGTAAATCATTTTCTATAGTGAAGATCATTTTGCATGATAATATGTATTGTGAATCTCCACAGTTTCCAGAATCTTGCTTTGTCCTTCTCTCTCTCTCTGGCAGAGTGGATAGCTTGGCTTGTGTTTCATAAAATATATTTTGGAAAAACGTAGGTTTAGGTGGATTTATTAACTTCACAGAGATTGGATCTCATCTACAAGCCACTTCTAGCTCTACTATTTTATGACTAAGTTTGGTGCAGTGACTCATCTTATTCCAAAGTTGAATCCCAGCCTTTTATTAAGCAATTGGCGGGACTTGGACTGGACCTAGCTGACTTCCTCAGCTTGGTGGGTGGCGCAGCTTTGTATCAACATCGTACACAGATGAAAGAATGGGAGGGCACTAATTCCAAATTCATTTACAAATGTGTTCCGTGGATCTGTTTTTAGTAGAAACTTGGGCAGATGCTTAGGGTAGGACGCTACCAAGTGTAAGTTTGATATTCACTCATGTTACCTCATTTCATCGCCGTTGACAACTTGTGCCCCGGCTTAGGAGGGGCCCAGCAGGAATGCAGCGAGGAGGGGGAGAATTCAGGGTAGCTTCTGAGTTACAAATCATGCTGTGCCTTTCTCAAAGGTCATATCACACCGCACTAGAGCAGAAGAAAACATCTCCCCTCACAAGGAAAATATGGTATTAACCCAAAAGGGGTCTGTAGTATCTTTTGTTTGGTTTTTCACAAAAGCCTGGTGACAACTTTCAGAGTCTGAGACTATTCCCTTAAAAGTTTTCTGTTCTCACCGATAACGAAGTGACATCTGAAACAACACGCTCCATTCAGTCATTCAGTACGGGGCTTGGCAGGAAGTGGCTGATACAAGTGTCTTCCATCGGTAGGGACACCAGCTGAGGCTGAGTGACAGCCAGGGAAGGAGGAGACTCTCTGCTGCTTTCAGGGTGTTGCAACTTGGTTGGTTCTTCCAGAGGATAGTAATTAAAAGACCACTTCATGGGAAAGAATTGCTTTAAGGAAAGCAAGATTTATGAGTCAACTCAGGAGCACCTCCCAGTCCGAGCGCGCACGCTGCCGGCAGCTGGACGTGCGGAGTGTCCTGGGACTCCCGCGTCCCCGGCGCCGCAGGGAGCACAGGGTCTCGGGTTGTCCCACGTGCGTGCGGTGCTCCAGCGTTCTGCACGTCGCCCTGCTGTCAGCAGGTGTGTGTACCGCCTTTTACAAGGGAGCGCCGAGAAGGCAAGAGCGGATTATGTTTCCAGCTCTGACGTACTTGTTCTGGCTCTATTGTTTGGAATCTGCCATTGCGAATGAAGATTTATCAGCCACCTTGTCAGCTCTGTCAGGGAGGGGCCGGGCGTGAGCCTGGTGTGGGAGGAAGTGATGAGAACGAGGCATCTGATGATACAGGAAAAGTTCGACCTACTCGCAGGCATAGGTGAAGTCCGGCCACACCCCGAGGAGCCGTGATAGCCAAGCCTGCACTGCGCAGTTTGCTAGAACAAACAGAGGTACCCATGCACCTGTTCGTGCTGCCCACCAACCGCAAGCTTGCACCTACTCTGCCGGGAAGCTTAAGGCTTTCAAACAAAGCTACAGACCGAAGCACGAACCACGTCTGCACAAATACCAAATCTTCTCCACTCCTTGAATTCATCTGCTTACAGGGGCCTGAAATAAAGAAAAAGAATGGGGCTGTGTAACGTCCTCTTCACACATAGTTCCAAGTCACAGCACCAAAGATCACCACCAGCCCCTGTTGGAATGTATCAAGGAGGTCCTCACAGCTTATTTTGAGTCTTTAGGGATTTAAAAAAAATTTTGTACTGTAAATAGGTACCTGGATAAATAAGAAATACTTTTTCTTTTTCTTTTTTTAAAGAAGAGTAAATACTTTTTTTCCTCTAAAGACATAATCTATTCATGACAATTGGTAAATAGCAATGTTCTCTAAAGCCAAGGAGAGCATAAATCATTTTCACCCAAACAAGCTGTCTCAGCAGAAGGGGTTTTCAGGTCCCTCCCAGGAAGAGTAAACGTGGTTGAGGGGAGCAGCTGGCCGACTATGCCATGTATGTAAGGAGAGACGGGTACAGAGGGTCACGCCAGGAAAGACAAACAGTGGGGATCACCATATCCCTCAGGCTCCTCAAATAACCATCATTGTGATTTTTAATGGTTACGTAAAAGGAAGATGGCCCGGGGAGAAATGGGCAAAGGAAACGAGTAGGCATTTTACCGATTAGAACACCTAAATGGCCAATAAATATAGGGTAAAACAATATTTGGTCTATCTGTCACGAGGGAAATGGAGAATAAAGAAACAATGAGATATCACTACTCACATATCAAATTGTAAAAGAAATGGTTTGTGTCCAGTTGCCCAGTGGGTTTTGGGGACCATGACACTCTCATACATTGCTGCAGACCTGGGAACTGTGTAAGCTATCTTGGGAAGGACCTTGACAATGTCATTCACATCAAATGTTGTCAGTGTATACACACCCATGTGCTTTTCTGGGTTAACAATTCTACTTTGAGACACTATTCTGTAAAAATAAAAGCATCGTCATATAAAGATGTCTATTGCATCATTATTTGTAATAACAACACAACTGAGAACATCTACAGACTCATAAATAGGGGGATAATTGAATAAATTATGATTCATTCATGCTAGGGTTTATGACACAACTATTAGAAAGAAACGTGTTAATTTTATCCCAGTTACCCTTGAGGGATTGAACAATATGTGGCTAGGGAGGAAAAGCAAGATGCAGAGAAATATGTGAAATATGAGTCAATTTTGAGGTAAAATGGCAGACTACTTATCTAATATTTGTATAGATGGGTTAAGAGAAAGACATGCATGGAAGGAGAAAAAGAAAGGGGTGGAAGGTAAATAATGTATAAAAATTGTTCATGGAATTAAAAAGAATCATAGTGCGGTGACCATATTTAAATACTAGCACATTGGTGGGTACATACAAACAGAGAGAAGCAATGGACACTGGAATGTTATTGGGCTTCCGAGAGGTGGGACTTCAGGAAATTTTTACTCTTTATATGTATTTCTGTGTTTTTCAAATAATAAGCATTCATTTTTTTATCAGAAGGATAAAGAAACTTTTTTATTAGATAAAAACATTAACATACAACTTCACCATTCTTTCTATAAAATGTTTCACACAGATTAGTATAAATTGTGCCAGTGACCAGCGAGAGTGCACGGGAAGAGGCTCGAGAGAGGAGTGTGTGAGCCAAAATGTGCATTCTTTTTATTTCTTGCACCCTGGGTCTGTTCACATCTCCTCTTCTGCCGAAGGATTCAGTGCAGAACTAAAATATGATGACTTACTTGGCAACAGAAAAAAAAAAAGCTCTTACTCAAATGCAATAAAGATAAGCAGTAAGTTTCAGTGATGCGTATAGTATGTTCTCTACTCGCCTGCGTGTTCTTTCTTCTCTCAGCAGAATTTAACTGCAAATAAGCTCAAACAGCAATTCACCAAATTGGCTAGGCACCTCACTGGTGACCAAGCCACATCCTACAGAGAGATGCTGAACCCTAAGCTTTGCTTCCTGCAATTTGTATAAGTTGAAGGGACTTTAATTAGCAAGTCAAGGGGCATCCTAGCCAGTCTGAGAAATCTGCAGAGGAAATGCATGAATAATATTTGCACACGTGCGACTTCCAGGTTAGCTCTCTCCAAAATAACCGGTTTCCAAAAAATGGTAGGGCCAAAAATACACACTTTATCTTATCCTTTACCAACCACAAAAGAAGGTAAAATAAGTACTCAGTTAAATTCTAAAAAGCGATTTGTTTTAGAAAATTACAAAAACAAAACAAAACAGAACTTCGACAAAACAGTGGCTGGAACATTTGCTATATGACACAGTCAACCTTTTTACAGAGTCTGGGCTTATTTGTTGTTTTTTCCTGTCTCTTCCTGATTAGTCCCCTTGGTTGACGGTGCTTTCTTGCACTGAACAACTCTGAACCGGTCATTATAAACAGAAGCTACTATGTGTAGTTTGGGGTCCTCTGATTGTCTAACATGAAGCAAGTGTCAACCCTCTGGAGGAAAAGACTGTGTTACATGAATTCACACATCATGAAGATGAGAAGTTCACCAATAAATAAATGAATGAATAAATAAAAAATAAATCAAATGCTAGGCAAATCAGAAAATATTGAGTGCTCACTGTGTTGAGATGCTCTTGAGCAGTAATGTCTTAGCTGCTAGCATGGGATGCACTATTTCTACTCTATCTTTTAGCACATTTGAGCAGTAGAAACAACATATAAATGCAAGATAACTGATACTTTACATGGAGATTCAGGGCCATGATTTTACCCAATGTGCTTATTTTATTTTGAAAAATTGTTTCTAAAGCTAGCCCATATTTGTTTTTCTTGTTGGGCAGATATCTTCAAAAGTTGAAACTCGATTCTTCATAGTAAACTGTTTTTTATAAAATTCGGAAAAATCAAAATGCTACCTTTAATACTTCTAAGTATTGACTAAAATTCTCCCACAAGATTCCTCTGTAAGCGAGTATGAAAATGTTCTTTTTGGAAACTAAACCGAAACAATGAGAACAGGTATCCTGTCTGCATGCCAAGCCACTCCTCAGACTGCCTGTATTAGTTTTCTGTTGTCGTGTAACAAATAACTACGATCTTAGCAACTTAAAACAACACACGCTTATCTCACAGTTGTGAAGGTCAGCAGACCACGTTGATACAGCTGGGCTCTCTGCTCAGAGTGTCCCAAAGCTGAAATGAAGACATTGGCCTGGTTAGGCTGTTTTGTGGGGCTTCTGGGAAAGAATCCACTTCTAAGCTCATTCAAGGCGTTGGCAGAATCTAGTTCCTGGGGTTGTAGGACTGAGATAACCATTTCTTCACTGACTGTCAGTGGGAAGCTGCTCTTATAGTTAGAGATGTCCCTGTCTTTCTTCTCAGGTGGTCCCCTCCATTTCAGAGTCAGCAATGGAGCAGTGTGTCCTTCCGATGCTGTGACTTTCTGATCTCCTCTTCTGACACCATCTGGACTTGGAGGAAGTCATGTGATTCATGCTTAACACTTCATTCTTAACTAACTCCCTAATTTGTCTGCATCTCTAATCTCTCAACACTAAGCTTTAAAAATAACAAATTGTTAACTAAAAATATCAAAATTATATTTAGTTAACATTTAATATGTTGTTAATCTTAGCTATATTATTATCTATGAACAAAATATAAAATGCTTTGAAGTATGTTATAAAACTAAACAAAAATTTTTGATTTTCAATAATAAGTAAATTTTATGATAACGTAAATACCAAAGAGGTCATAATTGGCAGAATATCTTCATATGTGTATTATTTAAGGCACCACTTCTAACCTCTGGGCAGACCATTTGGAGAAAGAGGGACCCTCTGGGTGAATGAATGAGTAAAAGGCACCTTGTCTTCTGAGCTGACACTTGGGTAGTGAAAGGTGGACTGCCTCGCACCGCCACTCACACCCTTGGCAGGCTGCCCTTAGCATGCCCAGCCTGACAAACATTGGAGCCCTGCAGAGTTACCCAACCCTGCCTTGCAAACAGCAGTGCTCAGTCCTGAAACTTCTACATGCAATGTGCATTCTCTTGCCATGGGCCCAAGTTGCTGGCCTGTGCAGACTCCCATACCTGTCCAGTGCCTTTCGTTACATCAAATACTCAGGAGACTGGCCCAAGATCCCGCATGGAAATGTTTTACAAATAGCACTATAGCTAATTTTGAGTGTTGTGGGGATCATAAACTTTTGCATTGAACTTTGAGTAGGCTTTCCCCATTAATCTTTCCCATTTCATAATTTATTGATAGGAACACAAAGAAGGGGAGGGGGAAGAAAGAAAAATAATCCTGCGGGTATTTCTAAATTGTCCAGTTTCCATTTTATAACCAAGTTTAAGAATGAAAACTCAAAAGACAAGAACAAAGGATTTACTGCATATACAAGTCAACAATGATAAACACTGTCATTCAAAAGTCAGGCTGCTTTTTCACACTTAATGGAGAATTTATGGATTCCCATAAACCATGCATGTTTCACCTAGCATTCGTTGGAGTGTATTGGGCACTAAAACACTTGTTTGTGTGCAGCACATTAGTGTGCAGGTTTTCCAAAGTAAGAGGTTATATTACTGTCTTGAAAGAAAATAGTTTTTGTTTTCACTTTTATAGCTTAAGCAGTAATGACAAAAAAAAAACCTGCTTAAAAAACCATTGCCTCAGAAAAGACATCTCTTTTCTTCAACGCTCACAGTTTGTGACTTTCATTTACAGTGTTTTGCTTCTAATCTCAAACTTTATTATAAGAGTCAAATATTTGGAATATGAGTCCTGAGGGGCCTGGGTCAAAGTCCAGGCCAACAGATCAGTACTGCTGCCCACAGGTAAACAATAAAAACTCGGTGGTTTGCGGTAACATCTAGTACTTAAGCCTAACCTATCTGAAGGTCTGATATATCTGTTTGCGTTCAATCTTTTTTCCAAATTAAACTTTTAGCAATCAAAATTTTGTAATTTTATTTTAAAATTATAGTTTTTCTTTAAAAATCAAGTGATTTATTATTTCCCTTTGGATTAAAACTATATACCATGGTGCTCACCATAGACGACACTGTTAGTCAAAGTTATTACACTGCTTACTTGTGAAAGATACTCACCATTGAAACAATGCCAAAGGTTCATTCACCAAAACAGAAGACACACAACATACTCCAGAGACCAAAAGCATAAAGCTGATTAATCAGAAAACTTAGTTGGAAAGAACTGTATCTTGCAGTGGACAAATAAAAAACTGTAATCATGGATTTATGCTTTAAGCTTCTCCACCGAAGCGGTATAAGTCATACACCGTAATTCATCCTCAGTTAAATTAATCTCCTGCACCTTCTTCATTTGCAGTGGTGAGTGTTCAATAAATATTGATGCTCAGGATGCTGATGGGAAAAGGCTGCCAGCTAAGCACCATCAAAGAATGGTTAGAGGATCCGGGAGTCCGGCGAGTAAATAAAGTAGAATAACTCATTACCTTAGCATCCCGCTTGATGAAGGGATCTAATTATTTGATTGTGTTTCTTCAGATTAGGTAAAATGGGGAGTGTGTGAATTTCCAGATGATGACCATCCTGACCAAAAGCCCCTGGACTCCTCTAGGTTACGTATCCTACACTGATTCACTTCATCAACTATATGTCAAATAGCCAAGTTGTACTATGAATGGTTTTAGGCTTGGTCTTCACATTTAAGGTAAATTCATGTCATTCCTTGGCCTTTAAGGGGTAACAAAAAGGTGGGGGGAAGACGGCACGGTTCAATTTCTTTTCTTTGCGTGGTTGTCCTTTCCGGTTTTTGTCCTAGAAGGTGTTGTCGTAAACTGCCTCCAGTTTACACACTGCATTTTCTAAAGCTAAAGAGAAAGGCTGCATTCTATTTCCTGCTAGTTGTTGGCTTTTATACTTCATTGGCAAGAAGAGAAATGAGAGATAGGGCGGTACATCACAAGTGAGATTTCCTTCTAGCGTCTGGGTAACTGAAGCGTGAGAACTGGCATGCCCATGGCTCTGAAACGAGCGAGGAATTATGCAGTCTCTTATGTTCTTCAGTTCTGTGCCCTTGGGTTCAAACAGCATTGTGCAAGGTTACCGTTGCTCTTATGAATACATTTTATTGTTTACTGTTGCTTTTTGAGATTGTTTAAGAATGCACATATTAATTTATCTCATGACATAAAATAAAATTATACTCTGAAAGAAAATCAGTAAATTGGCATGGAATTCTCAGGAGCAAAAAAGTGCGACATGAAAATTGTGTTGTGAGTTGGTTAAGTGTCAGGTGTATGCACTGAAGCTAATTCACGAACTAACACAAAGATCAAGTTCCAAAATGACTGATGAGTGCTTTTGAAATAGCAAAAACATTATATTGAGTGGAAAACTGTTCGGGCCTGAGTAGTGAACTATTTTTCTTTCCTACAGAAAGAAAGTAGAGAACCAAAATAAAGAAAAATTAACTGGCAGCAAGAGGAGTAGGATACTACTGAAAAATTTATTTAAAAATTGACCTCATTAAATGTGGTGATTTAGATAGCATAAAGGAATTTATTGCAAAGATATATAACTTTTAGGTTCTGTAGTTTTTGAAATCAAATCATTTTTAAGAGAGATCTCAGTCCTGGCCAGTTGGCTCAGTGGATAGAGTATTGGCCCACTGTATGGATGTCCCAGGTTCAATTCCCAGTCAGGTTACACAAGAGAAACAACCATCTGCTTCTCTTCCCCTTCCTCTCACCCTTTCTTCCTCTTTTCCTCTCACAGCCAGTGGTTCGATTTGTTCGAGGGTGGCCCTGGGTGCTGAGGATAGCTTTATTGGTTCATGTATGTCAGCCATAGGCACTGAAAATAGCTCAGTTGATTTAAGAATTGGCTCCAGACCAGGGATCTCACTATCCCCTCCTCTCAGTTAAAAAAAAATCTCACTAAATGATTTTTCTATTTTATTATGTAGCACCTAAATTACCAGAGAATAAAAAAAAAAAAAGAAATCTGTTAAAAGCATGTAGTAATAAAAATGCAGAATTGGATTTTTTTTTGACAACCTAAGAGTCCAAAGCTAACTAGTTATTTCAATGTTAGTCAAGAATGGGCATATACTTTGTAAGAAAAAAATACTTAACTAAAGTCATCATGCCAAGTTACCTGCTTTCATTTTATAAAACTCAGCAATATTAAAAATACCACTTAAAAAGAATATTTTCTTACATGAATTATCAATCTCAGACGCTAGAACCTGTTAATTCTGTCCAGGGTTGAGAGAATGGTGAGAAGTCGGAAATGTGTGCCATAGCTCAATTTGCACACTCCCCGAGCACTTTTCTGTTGACTGTTGTTACTGGGATTGTGAATGCATGGTGGTCACACCCCCACTGCCTCTGACGAATAGAACACAACCTATCCTTGTCTGTGCTGAGCCTGCTCATGAAGGGACTTTTATATCAGAGATAAATAATGGGAAACGGGAAAGGAGGGCAGACCACCCCAGCATGGCAGAGGAGCCCGGAGCTCAGACTTGAGCCTCCCTGCTGGATGGAGCAGCTGTGTGATTGGGGGAGGCTGTTCAGATTGGGCCTTGCTTTGCGCATCTCTAACATGAGAACAATGATAGCACTTGATCGTAGGGTGAAATACACTAAAATATGAAAATCACTTAGCAAAGCACCTGGCCACAGTAAGTGCTCTATATGTTATTGCTGATATTATTAGTATAAAAATTGGAGAAAGCTACTAGGATCATTAAATTGTGGGTAAGAGCATACCTTTTAACATCAAATTCTTGTAATAAAGTGAAAACAGTTAATTATGGGTGAACTCCACCATCCGTAATATTTTGGTCAGCTAAAAACTTCAAACCAAGGCAAATACAGTTCCTCCTAACTTAGAAATTCCTTCCTTCCATGGTGTGGGTCTCAGCTAAGCCACAGTCATTATTCACTTGACATATATTTACTGATGTCCTAGTGTATGTCAGACATTAGTCTAAGTATGGGGGCTATAACAATGAACAAATATTATCTGAAAGAACGGCCCTTTAATGGATACATTTTGCCACGGAGCACCTGGCCAATGAGGATAAATCTGTCTACATTTTTATAATGTGAGTCTTAGAATAATGTAAAAGTGAAAGTTCCTGGAAACCCAAAACTGAAAATCTGAAACTTAAGACAGGATGTCATAAGGCAGGTGGCAGGGGTACAGAGGTATCCTTTGTTATTTTAAAAACGTGCTCAGACCTTTACGATGGAGGCAAAGAAACTTCTCTTCCATTCTCTCTTCCTCCTTCCTCGTTCATCCTGGGACCCATTTGTGACTCTGAATCACACGGTTCTGGACCAAATATCAATAGATGGGCTAAAGAGACATTCACAGAATGCCTGAGGATTCTAACCATGATCTAGGACATTTCTTATATGCATTAATATTCTAAACAATCTACTTTTGAATAAATTTTTTGACGCACCATCACTAGCCTTTTGGAGTCTGTATTTTGATGATGATGCTGCTGCTGATGATTTGCTAGTTGTAATGAGTGTCACGAAGGCAGGAGAATAAATGTCGATGCTTTCATTATCTTTGTGTCCTACACTCATTTTTTCCTTGTGTAGTTCTCACACAGGTTAGAGATACTAAATTGATTCTCAAGAGTGAGTTCCAAAGTGACTTAATGGAGAACAAAAGGGGACCGTTGGGTGGTTTATACTTGAAAAGAGATTAATTTATGTGGTTTCAAATTGAAATGAAGAAATTTGCACAGAAACAAGACCAGAAGATAAAAGGGAGGAACATGGTCTATTCCTTCCTCTAGAATCCGGTACCACTGTGCCAGCACACAGCAATACTGTCAAATAAAATCTTTGTCTCGGTCAGAAGAGAAATGCCAAGTGAGAAAAGAAATGCAAAATAAGGTTTGTTATTCTGGGAGAAAAAGTTTTCTGAAAAATTTCAGTTAGCAAATGTGTTTTGTTTGGTTGGTTTTCTATGTTGATCAACAGTGTTGTTCCTTTAAAGTTGGCCGTTATCTGGTTCTAACATCAACCATCCTTACTATCTCTACCATCATTGTCTGAAGTGATGATTCAAGTAACCAATAGTAAAAATATCGTGTGATTTCCACGAGCAAGTCAAGTAAACATAACATGCTCAACTTATGATGCTAAAATAATACTGAGAAAACATTGGTGCATAATGTTTTTGTCCACTAGCTGCTCTGCACTAAACCCGGAATGAAGTACAATTCAGTTTTCTTACATAAGAAATTATTTTAGAACTATTCCCTTGCTGTTGCTGGCTTTCTATAGAATTGTCTTGGCGCTGTAGGGCATTTGGTTTCTGCTACTAGCCTTACCCTCCTTGTGTTGCTCTGCACTAATTTTATGAACGATTGAGACCTCATACATGTCTTCTTGTACACTTGCTTCCAGACGCACTCATTAGCATTGCAAAGTTTTGCATGTCCAGATGTCTCTCACGCTTTCCACTTGGTTTATAGCTCAGAGGTTGGCAAACTTTCAGAAATGAGCTGCCATGTTTCCATCCAGATCCCTGTTCTTCCAGCATTTCATGGGGAAATGGGTGACAGAGAGCAGAATTATATAACCACTCCCTCCGTTCAAAAATAACTTCCTTTCTCTGTTTTAGAGGTACATGCCTGTTCATTACTTTTATCAATGTAGTCAGATTCTTTCCTCTTAGGGATTGACCTGAACACTGAGGAATTGAGATTTGGGAAGAGAAGATGTGGGAAAGGAAAAAAGAACAATTGTGTGTGTGTTGTGTGTATGTGTGTGCACAGCACACTAAAAGTGTTGAAAAGATAGAAAGCTGTATGAAGGAATAAAATAATATTTGTTGAGAGAAAGTAAGATCCTGAAGATAGGAGGTGGGTTGTGGAAAGGAGGTGTCAGAATGTCAATGATGAGTTACCTCTCTGATGTTTCACTCAGGCCCTAGGGGCAGTAACAGCTCTGAAAGCCACGGAAAATCAGGAATGTCCTCATTATCAGAATTTGTTCTAACATGTTTCATTGGGATGGAGGATATGGATGGAGACTGCTCTTTACCAATGCCCAATAAAATAGGCAAAATGTTCTTCTTGACAAGATAGAAATAATCAAATCACCACAAGTGATTGGTTCTAAGTGAATTGTTTTGCATTGTATGCATTAATATTTATACTCTGTAGGGTACCAGACATCTGTATAAACTATGATGAAGTACTTAGCTATGTCCTGACTTTCTCCATGATGTCATCTTCACATTCAGATTGAAATGTCCCAGCTGTGACTTACAGAAATGCTTGCTCATGTGCTGTGTCATTCTCACATCTTATTGCAACAAATATTGACTAAGCACCTACAGCATTTTAAGGAATGCGTTAGGTACTAAAGATATACTAGTGAGCATGGTGCCTTTTAAAAATTTATAGTCTGGGGAAGGCAGGTACTGGACCATGTGCTACACTATGGAAATTATTTAATGGTCCTTTTGCTCAGCCCAAAGAAGAAATATGAAATTTTATGAGAACATTTAACTGTGGAAAACCTTGAATCTAGGGGCCAAGGCAGACTTTCCTGGCAGTGGTCATGGGGTCAAAGGCACAGAAAAATCATGAGTGAAGGACCCAGGTGCACTTTTTAAAACTTTTAATTTTAAAATAATTGTAAATTCGTAGAAAGTTGCAAAAAGTGTATGCGGAGTACGGTGAACCTTTCACAGTTTCCCCCAATAGTGACATCTTGTGTCACAAAAATTAAAGGATCAGGGGACGTGCAGATACGCCAGTACTTTCAGCCTTTCGTATAGTGCATTTTCACCAATGAAATAGAAGTTGGTTTTGCATCTCATTTGCATAATTAAACAACTTTCTTTGACTTCTTGTTTGCTTTTCTGATGTTCTTGTTTAATAAAAATATCAGATGCTTCTTTATTTATCGTTTCATATTCATCCTAATTTTTGTGAGCAGTATAATATCAAAACCAAAAAATTGACATTGTTATAATACTAGTGATTAGACTACAGTTCTTACTCTGTTTTCAGTTTTTATCTGTGCTCCTTTCTAAGTGTGTATGAATGTATGTTGTTCTATGTAACTGGGCCTCATGTAAAGATTCATGTAACTGCCACCACAGTGAGGGTGCAGAACTGATCCATACTTCAGAATATCTCCCTCCTGTTTTTCCTTTAAAGTCTCCCCAATCCTCACCCATCTCTAATGCCTGGGAACCACTAATCTGTCCTCTCTCTCTCTGTAGTGTTTTTATTTCAAGGAAGTTCTGAGTGAAATCATCCAGTATGTAACCTTTTTGAGATTGGCTTTTTTTTTTTTTCACTCATCATGATGCCCTTGAGACCCATTCAAGTTGTTGCATGTATCAACAGTCTGTTCCTTTTAATCGTTGAGTAGAGCTACATTGTTTAGATGTATCAGGGATATTTGTGTTATTTTCAGTTTGGGGCTTGTAGGGCCAGGGGCCACCGCTGCCATCGTGGCCATTCACATGCAGGTTCATAGGATTCAGGCAGATGGTAAAGAAATGGCAGAGTTGGAGGATGGTGGACCATTCTGTTTATTGGTGTCTCACCAAGACAGGAAAGCCACAAGAGAAGACAAGGGAAAGCAGAAAACTTGCTTTTCCCATGGAGGGCCAGGGATCAGGGAGGAGAGAAAAAGAAACTCTCCCACACTCCTCAGAGGTGGGGTCAGAATCTCTCTTCCAGTGAACATTAGCAAGACAATGGTCCTTCCTAATCAGGAGGGGGACCTGCAAACTCACAGACCACTATACCGGGCTCTGCCCAGCCCCCAATGCAAACTATAAGCCAGCAAACATATACAGTATATTTACAAACTTATTTGACCAACAGGGCTGTTACATTCTACAGCCCTTATGCATTATAATTCACTCTGAGAAATGAGAAAAAAGTGATTGTTGCTCTACCGCTAAATGTGCCTTATTGAGAATGCAGTCATGGAAAACCACAAATTCTTGCTGGACATTGACAAAGTACGACAATGAATGAACAAATAAGTAAGAGAAAACTGAATCTAAACAGTGTGCTTTAAGGATTCTGACTTTTGGTATAATATCAGATATCCTTATGGTTGCCTTTGATTTTCCATTTTTAAAAAAATCTGTTTGCACATGAGGTGGTCAGATTTGAATGCTAGTTTGCAGATGAATCGAAGAACTTTATACAGGAGATAGCTAATTAAGACACAATCTCTAAAAACAGGCTTATGAAAACATTTCTTCCCTCTGTTTCCTGAGAAGAAAACTTATATTTAGCAAGAGAATTTTATTGGAAGCACCAAATTGAAAACTGTCAGCTCAGATTCTGCAACCTCAGGAAGGCTCTGCCTGGCGGTGTGCTGATTAAGAATGCAGAAAACAAATTGGGAAAGCATGAGTGTACAGGGCTTTCTAAATCAGCAGGCATGGCCTCATGGGCTGTGAGAATTCTGATCAAGACTGAGGTCTGCAGGGAGCAGGTGGTCTCCTACCAAAGGACATATGGTTTTGAAAATTAGAAATGATATCTACTTTATTCACATTCACTTTCTTGGTCAGATTTAATTCAGTCATTTCGAGAGAGGATGTGGAGGAAGCCACTCAAAGGTATGAGTTTTCCTTCACGGGAGACAACAGGAGAAAACCACAAAGAATATTTCAGTTTATCAAAACAATTGTTTCTAAAGGCTGTCTTGCTTCTTAGAACCTCTGGGTCTCTGCCTGTGCTTTTCTGGTCTCTCATGTTCTTTGCTAACTTGAATTCTACCAATCCTTCACGGTCTGAGCTCATCTTCCATGAAGCCTGCCATCAAACTGATGCCTTATTATACTTCCAAGATCATGCCACTTTATCCTTAATGGCTATCAGTGTGGTACATGTCTTAGTCATATAAAAATAACCAAACTTAAGCCACTTAAATGGAAAGTAAAATAAAATATAAAGTTTGGAAAATGGGGAGGAGAATGGGGTAGGAAGATTCATAACACCGTCACCTATAACTTCCCTTCCAAAATTCTTTAAATGTAATGATAATGCTCAATATTGGAAGAGAGAGGTGAAAGAAACATGTGAATACACCCTTTTTATTCTTATACTTATTTTTATTTTTAAAATGTTTTATATGTTATTTTTTACTATGGGAATTTTCAAAAACACATGAGTAATAAACCCAGTTTAATGAACCCAACTTTAACAACTATTAATATTCTGCCATTTTTGTTTTATACAACCCCCCCCCAAAAGGGGGATTTTTAAATAAAGTGTCAGATATAACTCATTTAACTTAGAGATACTTCAGTGTGTATCTTTAAGATGTAGCACTTTTTAACAATCCAGTGACAATATCAAGAACATGTCCAACCAACAGTAATTTTTTTATTATTGTTAATTATCCACTCCATATACAGCGTTTCCCAATTGCCTCAAAATGTCTTACACTTGGCTTGTTCAAACTAAAATAGACAACTAAGATAAATTGTATTTAGTGCTATGTCTTTAACTGTTCTCTCTTTCTTTAAATCTTTTTTAATTACAGTTAATACATTTTTATACTAGTTTCAGGTGTACACCCCAATGGTTAGACATTATACAACTCATTAAGTGACCATCCTAATAAATCTTGCACCTGTCTGACAACATATATAGTCCTTAGAATATTGACTTCATTCCCTGTGCTGTATTATATCCATCCCCATGACTATTCTATAACAACCAATCTGTGCTTCTTAAGCCCTTCATTTTTTCCAACCATTCCCTTAACCCCCTTCCATCTGGAAACTGTCAAGATGGTCTCTGTCTTTATAAATTTGTTTCTGTTCTGCTTGTTTGTTCATTTTGCCTTTTAGAATTAATTGGTGATAGATATGTATTTATTGCCATTTTATTGTTCATATTTTGTATCTTTTCTTCTTCTTCTTAAAGAAGATGTAAAGCCAGTAGTAGGGCTACCATCACAGCAGCCTGGCTCGTGCAGGTTCGCATTAGATTCGGACAGATGGTAATAAAACAACAAAGCCAAGAACTGGTGGGCCATTACCTTTAATCCTAGCTTGCACCCGGCGAGAAAGTAAAAACACACACTGGGCTCCAAAACCCACTCATTCAGTGCTCACAAAGTTACTGACTTATCTAAGTTTCCTAGAATCAAAGGTTTCTAGCTCACCAGACTTATTCACCTCTGTTTCCCATCTCCTTCTCTCTGCACAAACTCTGCACAAACTGGCTTCTCCCTCTGCACTCTGCCATCTTGGCTGCTTCTCCTGGCCTCCTTCACATGGCCTTTCACTGCTCTCCTCTATAATGCTAATATCAGGAACCGAGAGAGAGCAAGCTCCTGGTATGCCCCACGTTATGGTATAGAAATCAAAACCTTAAATCTAATATACAAACAAGGAAGCCTCTGATACAAAGTCACTTATCTGAGGCATAATAGGATTCCTCATGAGAGTGCACCACCCCATATCAAAAAGGGTGGGAAAGGCTTAGTCCTAAAACCAAGCCCCAGGCTACAAGGATCCTGCCTGCCCACAGTCCACCCCCAACACACATTAATATAATCATGCTCATTCCAAGCAAGAAGGGCAACTAATATCATCATCACCTGGGCAACAGGCTTTCACATGGGCAGCTCCATTTTTAACAAAGTGAGCATTATATATTTTATCTGATCAACAGAAGACCCTTTAACATTTCATGTAATACTAGTTTGGTGGTAATGAAGTTCTTTCTTTCTTTCTTTCTTTCTTTCTTTCTTTCTTTCCTTCCTTCCTTCCTTCCTTCCTTCCTTCCTTCCTTCCTTCCTTCTTTCCTTTCCTCCCTCCCTTTCTCCCTCCCTCCCTCCCTTCTTTCCTCTTTCTTTCTTTCTTTCCTTTAATTCAAAATGATAGTTTTGCTGTTTAGAATTATCTTGGTTATAGGTCCTTGCTTTTCAACACTTTGAATATTTCTTGACAATCCCTTCTGGCCTACGGTTTCTAGCTGACAGTCTTACAGGAGCTCCCTTTATAAGTAACTAACTGCTTTTCTCTAGCTGCTTTTGAGATTCTTCCTTTGTTTTTAATATTTTGCATTTTAATTATGATATGTCTTGGTGTAGGCCACCTTGGGTTCACCTTGTTTGGGACTCTGAGCTTCCTGTATTTGCATGTCTATTTCCTTCACTAAGGGAAGTTTCCCATCATTATTTTTTAAGTAGGTTTTCAATTTCTTGCTTTCTCTCTTTTCCTTTCTACACCCTCATGGTGCAAATGTTGGTATGCTTAAAGTTGCCTGTGGGTCAAATAAATTTGTAAATATGATGTATATGTTTGCTCTCTTATAGTTTGCATTGGGTGAGGGGGACAGGCTGTAAGCTGGCAGGGTCGTTATAGCCTAAGGCTTAGTTTTAAGACTAAGCCTTTTCCTTCCTTCTAATACTAAGGTCTTCTCAAAACTAAGCTTTTTATGCCTCAGATAAGTGGCTTTGTATCAGAGACTTCCTTATTTGTATATTGACTTAAAGGTTTTGATTTCTACACTACAAAATGAGACAGACTTGGGGCTCGATCCCTCTTGGTTCCTGAAACTAGCATTGCAAGGAGAGGCAGCCAAGATGGTGGAGTGCTGGAGGAAAAGCCAGTTTGTGCAGAGAGAAAGAGATGGGGAACAGAAGTAAATAAGGCTGGTGAGCTAGAAACCTTTGATTCTAGGAAACTCAGATAAGTCAGTGGCTTTGGGAGCCCTGAATGAAAAGGGAAGTGTTTTCCCACTGTGTGTATTTCTTACCTGCTGGGTGCGAGCTAGGATTAAAGGTAATGGCCCACCAGTTCTTGACTCCATTGTTTCATTACCGTCTGTATGGCCAGTAGCCATGGCTACCATCACAGCCATCTGGCACATGCAGGTTCAAATTTGATTCAGACAGACGGTAATGGCACAATGGAGCCAAAAACTGGTGAACCATTACCTTTAATCCTAGCTTGCACCCGGTGGGCAAGAACTACACACAGTGGAAAAACACTTCCCTTTCCATTCAGGGCTCCCAAAGCCACTGACTTATCTGAGTTTCCTAGAATCAAAGGTTTCTAGCTCACCAGCCTTATTCACCTCTGTTCCCCATCACCTTCTCTCTGTACAAACTCTGCATAAACTGGCTACTCCTTCAGCACTCTGCCATCTTGGCTGCTTCTACTCTCCTCCACATGTCCTTTCTCTGCTCTCCTTCCATAGGCTCTTCCTAGAACGTAATCACTCTTACCTGGAACAAGTTGATCTCTCCTTTTAAAACCTTTTGGTGTGAAAGCCCTCCCCCAACACACATTAATATAATCACATTCATCCCAAACAAGAAGGGCAACTAATATCATCACCTGGGCAATGAGCTTCCATGTGGGCAGCGTCATCTTTAACAAAGTGAGCATAATATATTTTATCTACCCAACACTGTCTGTCCGAATCAAACCTGAACCTGCGTTGGCCAGGCAGCTGTGATGGTGGCCATGGCTACTGGCCGTACATTGCCCCAGGGGCTCCTCACACTATCACATCCATTTTTTTTTTCTGTATTTTTTTTTCTTTTTGCTCTTCTGACTTGGTGTTTTCTGCTCCCTTGTATTCCAAATAGCTGATTTGATTCCTGGCTTCATCTACTCTACTGTTAATTACCTGTAAATTATTCTTTATTTTAGTTAGTATATCCTTTATTTCTGATTGGTTCTTTTTTTTCTGTTGAATTTCTCACTAAATTCATTGAGCATTGTTTGAACTCTGCATCTAGTAGATTGTTTGTCTCCATTTTGTTTAGTTCTTTTTCTGGAGTTTTGTTTTGTTCTTCCACCAGAACAAGTTTCTTTGTGTCCTCATTTTGGCAGCCTCCCTGTGTTTGTTCTGTGTACTCAGTAGAGCTATTCTATCTCCCAGGTTTGGTAGAAGGGCTGTAGGTACTAGGTGTTCTGTACAGTCCAGTGGCACAGCCTCCCTGTGTGGGAGGGTACTCAAGGTGTGCCCCCTGTGTGGACTGGGTACACCTCCTGTTGTAGGAGAGCCTTGATCACTGTTGGCACAACTATGGGAGGGACTGACCTCCAGGCCTTTCAGCTGCAAGGACTGGCTTCACTCACTGACCACTGGCTACCATGGAAGATCGGGTGTGCAGGCTCCCAATCCACAGAGCCAAAGTTACTTGAGCAGGGCTCTGGTGCCTGCTGAATCTTCCCCTTGACTATGTCACCATGGAGGTTGTGGGGTGGTGGTGCTTTGACATGGTCTGATGCTGTCTACCAGATTGACTGGGTCTGGGGACTTCTGGAAGGTGTAGGCCAAGGTCAGCCACTGCCTGTATTCTGCCTGGGGCTATACAATATGAGCTGCGAAGTTATCTGCAGGTGGAGGCTACCTGTGCTGGGCTTGTGGGGTCCAGGTGAGGCCAAACCGTGAACCAAGACTAGCTGCTGCCAGTGCCAGGCCTGGGGCCACTTAAGGAGAGGTACAGGGCATACTGAGGCCTGACGCTGCTTGTTTGAGAGGTTTTAGGAAAATCTGAAGCATGAGTGAAGACAAACCATTCTGATGGGAAAACCACTGGAAACATCTGGGTGGGCCTGAAAGCTAGATGGAGCAGGGTTTCAAGGAATTACTAAGGAGGAGCAAACAGTGTGAGCCAGGTTGATGGAGTCTCAGATACGGAGCCTGCTTACTGGCTCTGTGGGGCGGGGGGGTGGGGGGGCGGCTTATCAAAGGAACAACGACCTCTGCCTGCATTTCTGTCTGGGAGAGAGCTGCCCTCCTTACCCACCAAAGCTGTCACCCTAGTGCTAAAATAATCCAATTCTTTCCTGTATGTCTCTGGGACCTTTCAAGTTGCTACCCCGTGATGGAGCTTAGAGGGAGTGACTCTGAGTAAGTCTGTAGGTGGGCCCTTTAAGAGGAACTGCCTGGGATTCGGGCAGCCCTCTGTCTCCCTCAGCAATTCTTCTGGTATCTACAGCCAGAAATTATGGGAATGTTTCTTCCTGGCACTGAAACCATGGGCTAGGGGACCTGGTGTGGGGCTGGGACCCCTTGCTGCTCAGGCAGGAACTGTGCAGCTAAATATCCCTCCCAATTTTTATCTGCTACATGTGGGTGTGGGACCAGCCAGTTCCGCATCTCTGCCCCTCCCACCAGGCTCACTGTGCCTTCTCCTTTAAATCCCTAGCTGTAGGAATTCCATTCAGCTAGATTTCAGTTGGTTTTGAATGATGGTTGTCCTGTAGTTTTGTTGTGATATTGATGTGGTTGTGGGAGGAGGCAAGTACCATGTTTATCTATGAGGCCATCCGAACCAGAAATTGCGAATACACTTGATGGGATTTTAATTGGCACTAGTCTTTCAGGAAAGCCATTTGGACTCTTGAAATTTTTTGACTCTTAAATTTATTTTTATTTATTCATTTTAGAGAGGAGACACAGAGTGAGAGAGAGAGAGAGAGAGAGAGAGAGAGAGAGAAAGAGAGAAAGGGGGGAGGAGCTGGAAGCATCAACTCCCATATGTGCCTTGACCAGACCAGCGCAGGGTTTTAAACTGGCGACCTCAGTGTTCCCAGGTCGACGCTTTATCCACTGCGCCACCACAGGTCAGGCTGGACTCTAGAAATTTTTTATATCCTTGGACCCAATAAACCCCTTCTACAGAATTTTGCTAATATGATCATTAGTGATATAGACAAAATAATTAAAAGTAAGATTATTCTTTGCCATGTTATTTATATGAAGAAACAGGAATAACTTACAAGGTAATTTAATAAATTAATACATATATTTGCAAGCATTAAAATTAAGCATTCAAAGACTATGAAGTGACATGAGAAAGTGCTCAGATAGTAATAAAAAATGGGAATGCAGAGAACACACCGCTGTATGGCCCCTGTTTAAATCAGATCAAATCCTGGCTCTTTTCTGTTTCTTTTCTACTTGCCAGCAGGTTACACTAGACCCTTTGCATCTGGGTTATGTTGGGGATTGTTCTGAAAATTCAGTTTCTGGTTTCCAAGTCTAATGCACACCTATGATTAATTTCAAATGATTAAAACAAAATACATTTAACATTAAACAAATATAAAAACCAAAGAGAACAGAAGTTAATTTTCATCAGTTATTTATTATAAGTATCAATTATCAGTGTGCTAATGAGTAGAGATTTCCACTGATAAAATGACAAATAAACCAGTTATTTTGTACCATAGTCTATATTATATTGTATATACAGTTGCATTGTAGTTGCATGTTGCCTTGGAAATGACATGGCACCTGTAGTTGAGTCTTGCTGTAGCTCTTGTTCTGTCTTCTCCTAGTTGTATAATGTTTGAATGTCTTTTTTTCTCTTTAGATCTGAGTGTCTTTTCTGTGAAATGAGCATAAATGGTTTGTCACCCTCCCACGGTTATGTATGTGTATGTTTGTATGCATTTTTGTGTGAAGTTATTAAGAAGCAAGTTTTCAATACTAGATGAGAAATTTGGAACACCTCACCTCTTAGACGTCTTCAAGATGCAAAATTTTTGACCGTGTGGTTTGTCATCTGCTACCTTGTTTATCTCTTACTTGTGGCATTTCTTCTACTGAATTTGCTCTAGGAACCTTAATAAGGACAAATGCTGTGGATAAACTGAGCTACTATCATACTGGAAAAGGTTTAAGAGTTTGAGAATGCCCAGTGTAGCAAGGAGTCTGAGGAAACAGGCATTGTCAAACACTGTTGGTGGGAATGTGAATTGATTTTGGAGGGCAATTAAACAATAGCATACCCAAGTTTAAAATGCATATATCCTCTACTTAGCTGTTCTATTGCTAAGAATATCCTACAATTATACTTGTAAATGTAGAAAGATTTATGTGCAAAGTTGTTCTTAGCAACATTCTTTATAATAGAGAAGAATACATAATACTCAAAATGAGTACTAGATACATAAATTGGGGTGCAGCCATGCAATGGGAAACTATTTAGCCATTCAAAAGCATGAGGTGGGTCTGTACGTACTGAAGTGGAAGGATGTGTAAGATATTACGGTAAGCAAAAGCAAGAAACTGAAGGACAATTTTAATGGTGTAGACTTGTATAAGAAGAAATATACATTCATGTAGACTTGAACCTTCTGAAAGGGTGCATACGAGATTATTAAGAGCAGCTGCCTTTAGAGAATGGAACTGAAGGTTATAGTTTGTTCTTATGTACTGCCTAAATTGTTCACCATGAATATGTATCGTTCTTACCATAAGCAAAGAATAATTTTCACTTATAAGATTAGAACTAATAAATTAACAAAGTTGCAACGATCATTTCTGTGCTAGCTATACTAGCACAAAGGAGGGCTTTTGCACTGTTTTACTTGGGGACATTCCCAGAAATGTAACAGTAAGTTATTGGATAAAGAAAGCTATATATCAGATTGTTTTGCAAAGAGTTGTGCCAATTTAAGACCCTCCCAGCGGTGCATTAGAGTAGCAGAGTAATACTTTTACTAATATTGTCTCTAAACAATTGTTTTTGTTAATTTAAAATTTAAATGTAAAATTTAACTACTGCTTTTATTTTGTCAGCATTTGTATTACAGGTATTGATCAACTTACGACCTATGCAACTTACGGCCATTCGACTTTACGACCACAATCGCTAGCCACGACTGCTCCGCGTCTAGAGTATAAACCTGACGAATGTAAAAATAAGAAACAAAATGGTGTAGAGATGATACAAATGGCATAAGATGAACAAAGAAAATTATGATATATAACAATAATGAAAGAAAATTATGATAAAATATGACTTAAAGATTTTTATAACATCATTTCACAGTACTGTACATATAGCCTGCTCAACTTATGACCAAATCGTGTTATGACCGGTCTGTCGAAACCAATTGTGGTCGTAAGTCGAGCACTAGCTGTACCTCCTTTCCCATTATTTCACTGTTGACAATTTATGCTAAGCAAATTATCCTAAAGAAAACAACAAACACACAAAAAAACTTTTATGACAAAGATTTTTGTTCTAAAAATATCTATAGTAGTAATAGTAACTTAAAATCCATGAGAAACAGTTAATTATGGCATATTCAGGCCACTCCAAAAGGCATTAGTTATTGCTTGTATATTCTAACAATATAATAATGCAAAAGTAGGTTATACTTTTAGCATTGAGTAAATTTAAAAAGTTACCATATATAATTGCAATATTATTGAAATTATATAAGAATTATATATTTATTCATAGAAAAAAACAATAAAAGTCATTCAAGTGGCAAATTGGAAAAAGTTTTATTAAAATTATAACAGGAAAAGACTTTTTTTCCTTTTATATTTGTTAACTTTTTTCTTTAATTAACATGTATATGTACATTTTTTAAAAAACCTCAGAAACTTAATTGGCAGAGTTATTTTTAAAACTAAAGATTTTGAAACTGTCTATTGGTAAGGGTCAAGGTCAATGTTATAAAAATGTTAGTGTCCCTTTCACATCTCCTACAAAATAGAGAATTATATACATATCACACTTTGCTTCTTTTATGCATTGTGAAAACCAAAGTCTCCTGTCCTAAAATAAAGATACACTCCCTTTATCCCCTCCCTATCTTTTTTTCTCAGCTATGCTTGATGGACTGTGGATCCCCAAATGGTAATTCTGTATACAACTACAGTACAAGACAGAAAACAAAACAACAAAATAACTTCTTCACAGAATACAGAAGAATGTAAGGTTGAGTCTGTTTTGATTCCGGAAACTGTCTCGGTGTGGAAGAGCTTCTGTTGAGAGTCCCACTGTATTTGAGGACAAAAGCAGTGAGATGCCTACTATTCTGACAAGCGACGGGAAACACAATTTCTCTGTCCTCCCTAAACAGCCATGACCGGCGATGTTGTAGGAAATGCCACATATTGACTCGTGGGATTGAAAATGATATTAAAAATGGTTAAGAAGAAACTATTTTTAATGTATTATTTATTTTCTTATCAAAACTGGCAACAAGAGACTTTTAAGACTTTAATGATCTACTTTCAGGATTATTTTATCTCAAAACTTGCAGTTACTTATTCTAGAATATAGGATACAGATGGACAGCTGTCAGAGGGGAGGGGGAAGATGATGGGATAAACCTAAAGCACACGTCCATAGTCCATAACACGTATCTGCAGACAATAGGGTACTAAATAATAGCCAGAGGGAAACGGGGCAAGGTCGGAGGAGGGGAGGAGGAAAGGGGGGAAGTGCGGATGGAAAGCGACTCTGCCTGGGGTGGGGGGTTGCCACGCAGTGGGTAGAGGGTGTTCTGTTGAAGTGGAGTGCTTTAAAACCATGTCAACACAATAAGTTTTTTTAAAAATATGAAACTGTCGAAAGAAAGCAAAATATTGTACCTGGGCATCAGATTGGAGACTGGGACGTCGGGGGGTGGAGTTTCAATATATTCCAAAATAGGTATGACAGACAAGGATGTAGCAAGTAATGCAGTAAGGAACCAATTCCCAGTATCTGAAGGTGGTCATCTACAATATAGTTAAGTGATGTAGGAAAAAGCAAGGTGTATAGCTTCTCCGAATACACGCATATCTCATTTGTGAAAAATGTTGATGTAGAAAATCTAAAATTTCCTGTGATACTTTACGTGGTGCTTGAACTCCAGAAAGATTCATAACAGCATCAGTTACATACTGCATATATATATTTTTTGGTTTATGAGTAGTACACTTTGTTTGTGGCATCCTCACTTCTTCCTGTATTCCAAATGCTCACACTGCTTTCTTTACTCGGTTTTTCTCATTTTGTAACTATATGCAAATATGCTAAAATTGAATATAGCTTAGCAATTTGTAACACTGTAAATCCATAAAATATAAAATACGAGCACTAAATATTTTGGTTTATTAAGCCTGATGCTCTACTACATACTTATTTTAACTCTTAAAATGTCAAATGAAACAAAAAACTATAGTCAGTCAATCATTTCCTTGCTTTGTTTCCACCTTTTCTCTATAAAAGTCCTTCCCTGAGCCACTGTTGGTGGAGTGCTCTTAACCACTTCTGGTTTGGTGCTGCCGGTTCAAATCCATTTTTGCTCACATAAACTTAATTTAAAAAAAAAATTGTTTTAGTTTCAAAGGTAGAACTATTAATTTTATGGGCTAATATATGATTAAATTCAGCTACACTTCTAAGAGTATATAGATTTCAAGCATTAGACAGGCTGTTTAATTCCATCATTTTAAGTGGAATTGAAACCCATCTTGCCAAATATGATTATATCTTGGGGAAGCTGGAAGGGGAGGAATGAAACAACAGAAGGTGTTTGAAGGCTCTGTGGATATATGTCCTCTACTTGGGAGGCTAACCGAAACATTTGAATACCTCTCTCCGCATTCTGGGTAAAATAGGAAAGACCATGCTTTGAGTGGTTTGTTCTGCACTACCAAACCTACACATGTATCAGCAGAAGTGCAGCGTTAGAACATCTGCATATCCAGAAATAGGTGGAGGGGCTATATAACTTTTGGTGAACCCTTCTAAGATTATTCCCCAATAGCTAGCTTTTGAGGTAATGGCATTCTTAGTCTAAGAAAGCATAGACAAGCTTATACTATGGCTCTCAAGAACCCTGCTGACTGGTTTATTAAACAGAGCTGGCAACGGACTCCCAAGATTAACATTCTTGATGGCTCTCCAAGCCAGAGGAAGGGTGCTGAGTGACACATATAAATATATAAGGGAGACAGAAGGGTGAGCTTGAATGGCTTGACCTTTTCATAAAAGCTTTATGGAAGAGGTACTAGTTATAAGAACTTAGACTGCATTCTGGAGAATTTATTCACCTCTCAGCAAATGGTGAGATTCCCTCCCTAAAGGATACCTTTTAGACATATATGGTAAAACTTTTGAAAACTGTGTGCTCTTAGAAGTGGATCACTATACTGGACAATGGCATATGTTCTTTTTCTTAGCTCAACTACTGGCTTCATGGGAGACTTTGGGAAAATGTCTTAAGGATTCTTTTTAATGGGAATATACTTTACTTTCATTATTTTATCTCTGAGCATTCTGTATCTATTGTCTCAATAAGTACTTGTTGATCTATATTATACATATAATAAAATACTTTGAGTTGCTTAAAAGAACCATATAATGTAAATAAATAATATTCAAATTTGGCTATTTTTAAGAGGTAGTTGGATATCTTCTTAGTAATGACTACCATTTTCCGATGTACTTTTTCAGGATAAGTGTAACTCAGAAATTTTCATAATGATGATGATGATTTATCTCGATGTCTTTTCTCCTATTTTTGCATCAGCTAAATAATAAAAAGAACATTTTAATTAAAGATTTAAAGGAATATAAAAGTATTCTTATTGGCCCTAAGTCCTTCACACGTTTTAAAAAATCAGTGAGTTATTAGCATTCAAAATGTTTAATATGCATCTATAAGAATGATTTTTCTGAAAAGAAAATTTAAGTTAACTTCCTGTAGAGATTATAGTAACAACTATATGTATTTATCTAATTACTAGTGAATAGTGGTATATCTTATTTTTATTCAATAAAATTTAATCCTCAGTGCTGTTTACCCATGTCTGCAAGCATTTGAACTCTTTTCGCTAAAAATCAATGTTTTCTTACAGCATTACACTTTTATAATTATCATGATTTTTATCTTACTTTTAAATATATATCATGTACAAAGTCATTATTTAAACATTATTCTAATTTCTAAAAAGATCATTTTCAATAATTTTTAATTACCTCTACAAATTCAAAGGTTTTCAGTGAAAAGTTTAATTAAAAGATGTTAATAAATCTGTAAGGGTAGGTGATAAACACACAATATACAGATGATGTATTATAAAATTGTACGCTTGAAGCTTATATCATTTTATTAACCAATGTCACCCCAATAAATTCAATTAAAAATAAAATAAAATATGTTAATGAAGTCTTTATTCTTTTGTAATTTAAAGAAAAAGCAATGGTTATAGTGTATATTTCAATACCTTATTACAATGGTTCTCTCAGGTTTTTCCATTTTGCTCTATGGTAGAATGGTTGACTTCATAAATTGAATTCTAAATTATTCTAATGGTACATTTACATAACAACCTGAAGATGACTATAACAGAGCCAAAAAGTAATTAAAGCTTCATAAATGCATAGTGACATGATCTAGTTAGCTATCAACTTTAGGTAATTCAAAGCCAGAGGACCTGATTCAAAGCCTTACTTCAGATAAGAACAGAGAGAAAAGGTAATAGAAAAAGAAGACATTTGAAGAAATTAAATTAATGTTAATCAATAAAAATGAAGGAATAGCTTTAAGAAGAACTTTCTCCTTAAGATGGAAAAAATTTAAAAATGTGATTTTCGTATTAATAATAAGAAAAAATAAAAAATGAGCAGGTTTCTTTTAATAATAACAATAACAATCTAAAAAATATAAATAAACAGATGTCCCTGTATAAAAACTGTGACAATTCATTTACTATATATATGAGCAAATGTTTTTAACTAGTTTTATATAAAATTACTGGATAAAAAAAACCCAGTTTTTGAAAAGAATAATTTTTAAAATGTTGCTAACAAAGAAAGTTTTCATTTTCTTTCATGAATGTTTTTTGAAAAAGAATAGGGAGAAGGAAGGAAGGAAGGAAGGAAGGAAGGAAGGAAGGAAGGAAGGAAGGACAAAGGAAGGAAATAAGGAAGAAAAAAAGAGAGAGGAAGATAACACATAGCTCAGTAAGGGAGTAAGTGGTTATTTTTATTCTTACTAAATCACATACTATTGAATACAAACTTTCTCTAGGTATATTCACAATCTTCTTAGATCTATCACAGTCACTTCAAAGTCAGCATATTCTAAATCTAACTCACCACCCTTCCCCCAACCCTTTCCCCCATGTAGACTTTATTCTTTATGGCAAGTACTATTTCTTAGGTTTGTCAGGCTGGACACGTCAGTGTACTTTCTGACATCCACCTTTGTTTCAAATGCTACTTTCCATTGCTTCAATCTCAGGACTGCTTCTTGATGTACTATCCACAGCCTCAAATGTGTATAGTCTGTCCATGCCCATATTACTAACTTATCTGGCAGTGAATTCATGAAAAACCTACTATAAGCATAGATTAGCTGTGCTTCTATTGCCTCCACCCCTGCACTTGACTTCCAGATAAAATTGCCAAAAACTCTTTCTCTCCCCAGTTTCATGACCTCTTGACCAAAACTGTCTCCAAGAAGTTTACATGTGCCTGTGAGTGTTAAATTCTCAAGTCACCTCAGCCTCTGGGGCCCTGCCTCCTTAATGTGTCATATGTCACAAACTCAGCCCACTTCCTGGTTTCCACAAATGTAAAAACACCAAGTCAGTGGGGCTTTGGAGCTTTGGGAGAAAGGCTGAAGAGTGGATTCAACATTAGCAATACAAATAATTTCAAATGGAGCACAAATATCCTTTATTTTCCCTTACCTGGTAGATATTGACTAACACATTTATAAACCTGATTTGTGTGTGTGTGTGTGTGTGTGTGTGTGTGTGTGTGTGTGTGTGCGTGCTTTTCTTTATCTTGTTGGGTTCTACTTTTTCCTCATTTCTCTGTTCTGAATTCTTTCTTGTCTAAGAGCTCCAAATTCTTCTTCTTCCATTTCTCAGAGTAATTCAGCTAACGGCCCTCAGCCTTATGTATGTTAAAGCCCATAACACTTGCTCAATAAAACCCACTGAGGTGCAGTGAAAACGGCTCTCCATTTGACTTGCTCCTTTCTCTTTTTAGAAGGCAGAGGTTGTCAAAAAAAGGAGAACCTAGGTGAATTTTTTTTAATTGAGAAGAAAGGAGATAGTGAGATAGACTCCTGCATGAGCCCTGACTGGGATCCACCCAGCAAACGCCAATGCTCAAATCAACTGAGCTATTTTTAACACCTAAGGTGAATGCTTAGACCAACCAAGCCCTCAGTGCCCGGGCTGGCACTCAAGCCATTCAAGCCACTGGCTGCAAGAGGAGAAGAGGGAGAGAAGTGGACAAGGGAGGGGAGAGAAGCAGATGGTTGCTTCTTCTGTGTACCCTGACCGTAAATTGAACCAGGGACATCCAGATACTGGGCTGATGCTCTACCACTGAGCCAAGTGGCCAGGACTAGGTAAATTTTTAAAATAAGTGCCATAAAAACAAACATCTTTAAGGATGTTTATTTTTTACCAGATAAAATCCAGACTCTTTAGTTTATAGTAAGGTATAAAACTACTTTCTACCCATGCTTTCAGCTTTTATTTTGATGATACCTCCACTCTTTTGAATTCTCCAAGCTTCAAGGAACTTGTCAGTTTAATTCAAACCCAAAAAACCCTTTGGGTGAATCTGTTTCTTTTTCCTGGATGCTTCATGCCACCTTTCTTTTGTTAATGGACTCCTAGTCATGCTTCAGAATCCTTCTCAGGGGATCCCCCCTACCGCCAATGCAGAAATCATCTCAACCTCGTGCAGCGCATGCATCTGAATTGTTGGAAAACATGTCTGCCTCCTTCACTAAAATGGGTGCTGCTTCCTTAGTCTGAGGCTGTGTTCTGCACAAGTAGAGCCTTGTGTGTGAAACTGGTTGATGTGACAATACTTCTTACATATTTTACTCTCAGAGTCCGATGATTGAACCTTCCTGAAAGTTGCATTATTGTTCACATGGCATAACCCCAGGTTGCATTTCAGAATCTAAGTCTCTTGAAAAAATTATTAATTTTTTTTTATTATTCTGATGGTTCACTTTAGGTGGAAGAATGTAAGTCCTTGGAGATATCTTATAGATGGCCTGCTCCAGGCATTCTCAACCTATTTCCCATGGCACATATGAGATCTAACACTTTTGTGCCACAAACTCCCTCTGTGCGGCAGCTGGCAAGGGGAGGCAAGATGGGGGCCTGAGGGGGTGAGCGGGGTGAGGTTAGCCTTCCTGTGCCGAGGGTAAGAGCTGAAACCCCACACTCAGACCCGAGATGCACCAAATGGACCTGACAGTTGTAGCTCTGGTCTAGTCTGCCAACTTGACCGAAAAGGAACTGAGACACAAATGTCCATTAACTGAGATATTAATGACCTTTACTATGTCATCCAGCTGGTTAGGGAGTGTCAAGGCTTGATCTAGAGCTCAAGATTTTTGAGATCTAAGCTTTTAGCTAATGTAGTGAGAACCATGATTGGTCCTTGAGAAAACCGTTGTCTCCAATGCTTATTTAGTCATTTATACAGTCTGAATTAAATCCCGCCACTTCTGAAGCATTGTAGTCACATCCAGACAAACTGGACTGAATCTAGCATATAAAAAGTAGAATCCACAAAAACATAGTTTTGTATACATGATCTGATTAAGGCTTTGACAACTTTTCCCCATTGTAATTAGTTGTGTGAAGTTTACAGAGACTTAACTCAAGATAAAGTACTATTTACCAGGAATTTCAAAGAATTTAGGAGAATGTTAACTATCTTAGGTGTACTTGTGACCATGGCTTTGTGTTGAGAAGATAACTACCAAGTTAGCACTAGGAAATAAACATGAAAAATAATTGCATACATACAAACAAAACAGTTGTAGAGCAGAAATAATTTCCCAAAGTAGATAATTTTATTCACAGAAAAAAATGTAGTAATGCTATAATAGCTCAAGAATGGTCGAGTATTTCTGCACTACCTTCTGTAGATGGTGAGGATTTCACACACAACAAAGGTTTATAATACGTCTCTTTTTTTGGCAAATCAACTGAACCAGCATTTGGATGATTTAGCTGAGAGAAGACAAATGCATTAAAAGACCAATAAGTGAGGCAAAGTCTATTCATTTATTTCAACTAACAATAGTATGTTTTAATCTGTTAAGAAGACATTTTTTAAAATTTTATTTTATTATTTATTTTATTTTATTCATTTTAGAGAGGAGACACAGAGTGAGAGATAGAGAGAGAAAGAGAGAAAGGGGGGAGGAGCTAGAAGCATCAACTCACATATGTACCTTGACCAGACCAGTGCAGGGTTTTGAACTGGCGACCTCAGTGTTCCCAGGTCGACGCTTTATCCACTGCGCCACCACAGGTCAGGCAAGAAGACATTTTTTACAAGTACACACACATACTTGTAAAAAAACATGGAGACAGAAAATATTTTTAACTGATGATGAAGGGCTGAATTTTTAGGTCAGAACTAAAGTTCAAGGAGAAAGTGTAAAAAGAATTGCATACTTTGAACTTAATAGGGGGAAAATGGATGAATACTTTTGTATAAGCACTGTCTTATAAGTGTGATTTGAAAAAAAAAACCACACTGTTAGAAATCACTGGGTTGATAGAGAAATAATTTCTGCAGTTCTCATTAGAGATGAAACCAATATTGTGCCCGTGAATAGCTCTACCCCCAAGCAGCCTTGGTGAACTGAACAAGATCAAGGCCAGGTTGGAGTCCTTTGAAGCACTGATGATAAGCATACTATGGTTAAAGGACACAAATTACCCTGGGAATTATAATGCAGGTACACTGGACATAAGAATAATGTGATTCAAACTAATTTAGAACTGTGCCAAGCAGGAAGAGAGAGTCCTTTGGGCATTCAAGAGGAACATTTAGACAAAGCAAAACCAGAAAGGGAATTTGTGGTGAGCAGGAAGCTGCTGCTCATTTATGTTTTATTGAAGATATAAAATATTGGGCAAAAGAGTGCGACTCTAGTAAGCGGAACAAGAAATTTAGAATGTACCCAGTTTATAACTAATACCATCGATGCTAAGAATCAAAACATTAAAAAGGTATTTTTCTCAGTTTCTTGCATTTTAGAAACTCAGATAGATTAATACTATCAGCATATACTGTCTTGTGGCTCATTAGGATGCATCATATGACTTAGCACTCTTCTACGTGAATCATAGAGAATTTATTCCAATTATACCGATTGCTATGAAAAAATCGTAAGACATGACGTTTTACTAAGTGGGAAATACTACTGATCTAAAAAGCTTCATTGAATAATGAGAGGGGTCCACTTTTATTGCAAGTTGAGTGACTATACAGGCAAAACATGGAAGAATTATTGTTGTAGGTTTGGAAACCTACATAGTTTCAGATACAACCATGATAATTTGTCAGTAGACATAAATAATGTTTTAATTGCCTACGTCTTTATATTTCAATGGTGGAAACTGTTTAGGACATTTTAAATAAATATCAGTTCTTCCTTTTAGGGTTTACAATTAAAAGCTGATGAAAATAAAACAGAGAAATACATAAAAGGATGGGGAACTTTGTAAATCACAAATACAATGATGATCAAATGTAAGTGTCTTTGATCCACTGGACATGTGGAAGAGATGTGCTTATAATAATGAGGGGATAAAAAATATCTGTATTAAGAAGTGAGTCCTGCATGCTGGCAGATTACAGTGAGTAATTTTTCAATGTCTATAGAAAGTGAATTTGTTTATCTATTTATCTACCCCTTCATTCATCCAAAAGGAGAAGATATAAAATGAAATAATCATAGATCGAGGGTAGTAAGCAGACACATGATGTGGTTCAGTGGGGGGGGGGGAGGAGACGGATCCAAGAAAAAAGAAAATTGCTAGCCAAGCATTTTTTAAAAAATTAGATTAAAAGACTTTGAAATTGAGCAAGAAGATCTTATGCATGATTTATAAGACAAATGTAAAAATTATATGGCCTCAGAAAAGTCTGGCATACACAATTGACAGGTGAAAAAGATAACTGAAAACTCACAGGAAAGAAATATTGTAAGTTGGATTCTGGAGAGGTGAGCTGATAGTTATCCAAATGGGAGTTCAAGGATTCCATAGAAGCATAAGACAACATTCACAGTTTATAGAGTCAAATTCTTATTGCTCATTGAAACAACAAATTGTTTTTCTTCGACTGTGTCACTTATAAAATAATATGAGTTGATCATTAAAATGATTAAAGTCAACAGATGATGGAACAGCTAATTCACTTTTCCAAACCATCTTACTGATCATCTTGGGAAATGGTACACATAATTCAGTTGTTCATGTAGCCAGCACTCAAAAAATATTAATTAACTGTTCTTTGCAATACATTGGAACAAGCGGTTGCTATGCAAAATGTCAGCTGAACACGGGATACTTTTTAAAAACATTTATTCTGCAAAAAATTCATGGGAAGAGTTGAAACAAAGGCAAATTCGATTCAGAAAATGTCAAGACTGAAAAAGCAGATTTAATTAGGAACTGGAAATAGAAATAGAAAAACAACCAAGAGTCAGTGAAGAGTTCTATTTGGGAGATTTGTTATTTACCAGTGTTCCTTAGGGACACGTGGATGTTGGGTGTGGGAAAAGTTAGGTATGACAAACAACTGCCATTTAATGTGAATTAGGCATGCAACATGTCTTACATACAGCCAGATGCAATATGCAGGACAGAAGTGCATGCAGAAATTTATCTATTTGTATTAGCTGTGTGCATTAAGTCAACACACTTTTCTTTTTTTGAGGCCATCCTATTTTGCAAGCACTGTCTAGGCACTGGAATTCCAGCATGAATGAAGCATGGCCCCTGCGAAGAGTGTGGCCACGGCCCACAAACTAGCTACTTTGCAAAGCAATGAGGGTCATTGAGAAAGTGGGGAAGTGGAGGCTAAGGGATGAGGGGTGAGGGGTCCTGAAGCAGAGGAGGGGAGAGGCAGACTAAATGAGGAAAGAGGCTCAGAGGCCAAGAAGAGAGAGTTGCGTAACTGGTTATCAGCAGTGTCAAATTCTGTACATAGGTCAAGGAGCATCGCGGTGGAGAAGTGCCATTTCGCTTTGGCAGGGACTGTGTTACTGGAGACCTTGGCAGGGCCAGCTTCTGGGAAGTGGCGTGGGTGAGCGCTCTCCTGGACCGGGTTCAGGCGTGTTGTCACGGAGGGCCTGAATGCATCTGGTGCACTCTAGGAGTTGGGAGAGGAAAGGGAGGGAACAGTTGTTAGAGGCTGTGGTTTTTTGTTGTTGTTTTTTTTCCCTGAGGCCCAGGGATATCTGAGACAGCAGGAGCCCCCAAACATAGGCTTTTTAGTTCTATCTTGTGAAAAATCTAGCTTTCACTAGTCATAAGGGAAACAGCCCTTCCATCCTGGAGCGGCCTTTGTTGAGCTTGTTTGTTCTATCCCGCAATGAGTCACTCTGTGACAGTGACCCTGCCTCTGAAGTCAGAGGGTTCTATTTGGAGAGCGATGGGGGATGTGGGAGGAGTTGCTTAAAAGGTTGACAGGAGGCTTTACTGTTTCCCTGATATGCTAAACACCTGTGTGCCTTAGTGTTGACGATGGACTGTGGGCTCGAGAACATGCGAAGGCTGTATGTATTTGAGTTCAAGGAAAGGGAAGTCTCATCTGGAGGCGTTACATGTGCACGACACAAGGAGAAGATGTTCCATCCGGGTATCCTCTCATTTGAAAAGTACTCTAAAGAGAAAAAGTGGTCCTGCAAATGCCAACCTCAATTAAAATGCTAAATACTAGCTGCGGTTGCCCCATCGTCGCCAAAGGGAACATGGCCAATGTGACCAGCCACCTGTTTGCCTCCATAAGTGCTCGAGACTGCTGTGTCGTCCAACACACTGGACGGACACTGAATGTCAGTGTGGTGATGAATCCAAAGTCAACAGGGGCAGAGCTTTATTTACCAAGAAATGACACTTAGTAAGGTCATCTCTTTTTGAGAGGACATTACAATTATTAAAACTGAAAAATGTATCCAGAAGTTTCTTAGGCCCAAATACGGCATTGGCTGCAGAGATTACTGGTCTGCGGTGTTTCCAGTTTGGGTTTATTCACACATATGCACACACATGCACACACACACACACATACAGACACAGACACACACGCGCACACACACACGCACACACATACGCACACACACACACACATACGCACACACACACACAGACACAGACACACACACACACAGAGACACACACACACACAGACACACAGAGACACACACATGCATGCACACACACACACACACAGACACAGACACAGACACACACACGCACACACACACATGCACACGCACACACATACGCACACACATGCACACACACACGCACACACACATACGCACACACATGCACACACACACACAGACACACACGCGCACACACACACACACAGAGACACACATATGTTACCAGGCTGGATGAAGATGTTTGAGCAGACATTACTGGCACACGGTCTGTGATGGCGTAGATACGCACAGTGAAGGTCACCGAAGTAAAATTTTAAGAATCAATTACAAAATGAGTTCAAGTTGAGTTCTGTAAGAGAGTGGGTTTGGAGTCCACGGGACCTGGGTTTTAATGACAGCTGTGTGATTTATTAGCTGTGTGATATCAAATCAAATAGCTTAGATTTCTATTTCTTCATCTATAAAATGCAAATAATGGCAGTCCTGCCTCATCTTGCTCTTTCAAAGATTAAATGACACCGTGTGTGCAGCTTAACCCAGAACCAAGTACATGCTTCAGAATAGCAGTCATTATTTCCTTCAATGATGCATCCTTGTTTCTTTGTTCATTAGGAAAACACAAACCACTAGTGTTCAGTTAAACATACATAGACAACTATAAAATTTAATGTATAAATCAGCTTGTCATAAAAATGTTACATTTAAAAACAATTGAGATGTGTTAAAGACACAAACAGTGTACACCATAGAATTCAATCTCACCTAAGGGGATTGAAGCGACTGCATTTTAATCACCAAATACAATGCAGAAAAAACCCTAAACTTTCATTAACTTCTAAAATTTATTAAGATTCTGATTTTACTATGAAAAAAGAAAATAAAATCACCCATATTAAAGGTAGAAATTAGTTTTTTAATACATATAAAGAGTCTCAGCACTCTTGTTCAAATTAATAGGAATAAATTATTCCAGGTAGGTTTTATGGGACATATTAGCCATATTCAGATAACAATCAGTGCCCTTCTCTCCACGTACAACATGTCCCGCTCCATTTTTAGAATAACCTGATGGCTGAATTTCTCTGCTTCATTATCTCTTCTACGGTCCCTAGTTTGCCTGTCAGTATGAAGGCCAAGTCTTCTCTGCCATGAGTCAGACTCCGCCATTCCACCATTCACAGACTCCGTGTTAAATAGAAATGCCCTGTTTATATTATTTATCTCATCCTTAGGGATGGGAAATTTGCCAATTTGAGGTATATAATTCTATCTGCAAATAGAACCCTCCCCCCCAAAATCAAAAAGTCATGAAGAATGGTGGTCAGTTGCTAAAGGACTCTGAATCTTAGTGTCCTCTTAAAGAGAACCTAGAAATCCATCCTGCTAGCCCTCAACTTGGCAAGCTCAGAAGGACATGCACTGCTGCCGATTGCCAATTATAAACTCTATATTTTTCTAGATGGGAAAGAAAATTCAAAGACAAGGCTGTGTGGAGAAGCGGCCACTTCCTGAGATAGGGTAACTGAAATGACACGTGACAAAGCCTGTCTCAGCCTCCCTACCAGAAAGGACCTCTCCCTCCACTGCTTCCCTCCTTACTCTAAATCTTGCCATTTGTGCTCACGGGTCCTCAGGGTAGGAGCTCTTAGAGGAGAGCATCTTCAGGTATCCATGAAGGCTGCGTGATGTGAAGACTTGCTCCCCCTTTTTTAGAACCCCCTAGAGTCTAAGCCAGATGTCCCTCTTCCCTAGGTCCTGGAATCTGGGAGTCGGGGAAGAGGAAAAAGGAAGGAAATTGGGGGTTCTGCTTTCTGCTTCTGCCAACGTCCTGTGGGTCATTCTGCCACACTGCCTGTCACTCTATTGTATGATGGAGGTAATTATAGATACCGGTCTGAAAGTACTTTGAAATCCTCAGATAAAAGAAACTGTAAAGGGCAGATGCTAATTATTATTAGCAGCTCAGTGGTTCTTAGGTTTTTCCATAGGCAGCTTCCTGCAGGGAAGCTGAATCCATCAAAATAAAACCAGTCTGAGAGCAAAGGCACAACACAAAACTATTTAAACAAGGAAAATGACTTCAAAAAGAGGAGCCCAATGAAACATAGACGTAAAATAATAATAAAAAAAGGATGACATGTTTCTAAAGATATCTCTTCATTACTGTCAAGAAGGAACATCACACACAAGCGTGGCAGTAATAATGACATCATGTATTTATACAATGTCTTTCCGAATAAACTTACAGCTCTTTTGTGACCAAAAAAAAAAAAAAAAAAAAAGTGATACTTCATAAATCTTCAAGATTTGATTTCCAGACTAACTTTTAGGTAAGATTATGGAAGGCTGATTCACTTCATAGATTAAGCCAGTAGAAAAGTGAGAATTACAACCGAGTTTTCCCAATTTCAGTCCAGAAGAAAGGAAATACAGTGTCTTTGAACTCATGATCTCCATCAGAAATCTCTGCGGCAATTGAGTTAGCTGAAAGGCACAGATGAAATTTTTGCCATTGATTCTAACTTTTGTCTTGCCATTTAGCAAGCATTAAAAAGCAATTATGCCTGAAGTTCCTCTAAAGCAGCTGATCCTTGCTAAGAGAATAAAAAATAAGGAATGAAGAAAAGTATAATATTCAATCTGTAGCCACGAGAAGATTATGGTGCAGCTGAGAAAATAAGACATACATACAAAGCAAAGTGTAAACAAAATATTAATTTTCCACTTTAGTATTAAATGCTATCTTTTCTGATTACACTAATAAAAAATAATATTTTAAAATCTCCTATAGCCCTTCTAGAACATTTCTCATAATATTTATAAGAGGTATATTATGTCCCATCTTCTCTCGAGTATAAAGGTTTAATTAAGTTCATTGAAAGTAAGAACCATAGTTTATTTTTTCCTTAGATTTCATTTCACTCGTTACATTTTCCTGGACACAAAGTTACAGCTCCACAATATTTGTTGAATGACATAGCCATATAGTAATTTTGAAATAGAGACAATTAACTATATCACAGAAGCCATATGTGCAGCAAAATGGCTGAGCATGTTTTTACTCATAATTAAAATCCATTAGGCTCAAAACAATTAGAAAATAATCACCCCAGTCCTGATATTCTTTGAGTGCCTCAATATCGTTTATGAATTACTTGAAGTTGGGAAATTCTTTGCTATTATTTTTCACTATTCTGTAAAACTATGTGAACGTAGCTTAGTTTTACTTTCCTCCATAAACAAATAATTTTAAAAAGACAAGCGAGGAACTCGCCCTCCCACGCTGATCTGCAGGGTTTCCTTACCGTCTTTGCGCCCCCTCCCCTACCCCTTTAGCAGAGGCAGGGCGAGAGGCGAGCCCAAGAGAAGACTGGCTTCCCGAGTTCCAGGATGCATTTAAAAGGACAGCTAGTATCCTGCTGAATATCTGCTCCAGGCGGCATGGGAGCAGAGGAGGCAGGCTGCCCCTGTGCCCCTGGAGTGAGGTGGTTGGTGGTCAGGGGCAGAGTTGCCGGGTAGCTTCTTCACCTCACCAAAGGCCACTACCCTCTTTCCTCGTTTCTTTCATCCAATACGTTGTCCTTCACGGAAAAGCAGCCCATACTACTCATGGGTCTGAGGTCATGTGTTTACACACAATATTCCCAAATCAAATTTTATTTTTTCTCTCACTCACTGGGTGTAAAGTAATTCTTAAATTTCTTTTGTTTTTAAGATTCATTTTATCTGTTTATTTATCTTTAGATATTAAATTTAATGTGATGACACAGGTCCATAAGAACACATAGGTTTCAGGGGAACATCTCTATAACATTTGAACTGTTGATTGTGTTGTGTGTCCATCACAGAAAGTCACATCATTTTCTGTCACAGTGTAGTTGTCCCTCTTTCCTCCCCTCCCCCTCACCCCCTCCCTCCGGTAACCACTTTACTTTTGCCTGTGTCCATGAATTTCAGTTTTATGCCCCACCTGTGTGTGAAATTATACAGCTCTTAGCTTTTTCTGATTTACTTTTTCACTCAGTATAATGTTCTCAAGGTCCATCTATGTTGTCACAAATGTCACTGTGGCATCGTTTCTTATGGCTGAGTATATTCCATTGTACACATGTACCTCATATTCTTTATCCAGTCCTCTATTGAGGGACACTTTGGTTGCTTCCATGTCTTGACCACTGTGAATAATGCTGCCACGAACATGGGGGTGCACGAGTCTATGTGTAGCAATGCTTTCAAGTGTCTCAGTTAGATACCCAGTAGAAAGATCACTGGGTCATACGTAGCTCTATTCTCAATTTTTTGAAGAAGGACCATACTGTCTTCCATACTGGCTGTACCAGCTTACATTCCTAATAGCAGTGGATGAGGGCTCCTTTTTCTCCACCGCCTCTTCAACACTTGTGATTACCTGTCTTGTTGATCACAGCCTATCTAACAGGTGTGGGTTGGTATCTCATTATAGTTTTGATTTTTATTCCTCTAATAGCTAGTGAAGATGGGCATCTTTTCATATATCTGTTTGTTGTTTATCTTCATGAGAGAAGTGTCTATTCAGGTCCTCTCTCTCTCCTTTTATTAAATATTCATTTTACGACTTTATTTATTCATTTTTAGAGAGGGGGGAGAGAGAAAGAGAGAGAAGCAGGTAGGAGCAAGTAGCATCAACTCCCATATGTGCCTTGATTGGGCAAGCCCAGGGTTTCATACTGGCGACCTCAGCGTTCCAGGTCTATGTTTTATCCACAGCACAACCACAGCTCAGGCTTCTCTCCATGTTTTAATTGGGTTGTTTGCTTGTTTGTTGTTGAACTCTGTGAGTTCTTTATATATTTTTAATATTAATCCCTTGTCAGAGCTGTTGTTTGTGAATATCGACTCCAATTTGTTGGGCTGCCTTGTTGTTTTGTTGTCAGTTTCTTTCACTGTGCAGAAGCTTGTCAGTTTAGTATAGGCCCATTCATTTACTTTTGCCTTGACTTCCCTTGCCTTTGGCGTCAAATTCATAAAATATTCTCTATAACCAAGGTTCATAAGGGTTGTACTTATGTTTCTTTTATATAATTTATTGTTCAGATCTTATATTTAGGTCTTTGATCCATTTTGCATTAATTTCTGTGCATAGGTATAAAATAATTTGTATTTACATATTAAATACTGACTGAGACATAGAGGTATGTATATATGCAGTTATATACGCAATTCCCTTCCTTTTCAGATGCTCACAATCTTAGAAAAGGTGACTTAACAGGGGCACATAGGGCTACCCTGCAGAATTCAACAGGTAACTAATATTCATTTTAAATAAGTCAGTGTTATTTATATATTGCATAAGTTTTGGACCACTTTGCCAATTCACATATTTCACCACCTTCTTTCATTCTTCTGAGAGAGGGAGAAAGGAGACAAGGGGTAAGGGCTTTTGCTTCTAGGGTGCTGTGAAAATACCCTTATTGGAAGAAGGTTCTAGATTTATTTTGACTCCCAGCACCAAGTGTTTGCAGGCTGCAGGCCTCATTATTTTCTAAACTGCATGACGTACTTCCCAAGAGGAGCCATGATGTCCTGGTGACCCAGGGTCAGCCAAGGTCAGCTCCTGTTCCTGCTATGGGGAGTGAGACACTGGAGTTGGCTTTGCCCAAAAATAGCCCGTGTCCATGTGGTGGATTTAGCTTGATATCACTGAGCCCCAAACTTGGAGCCAGAAGTCCTGCTTTCAGAGGGAAAGGACTCCGAGCCTTTTAACATTGCTGTTATGCAAGTTTTTAATTAGTCTTGAAGGCACGGATAGCCAGGGACATGGGGCAGTATCATGATGACCAGGGCGGGTACTTCAGAAGGATGCCAAAGGGGTAAGGCACCATGTTTGAGAGAATACTTTCCTTTTATAAGTCCTGAAGGTCATCCAAGTAACAAAGTCTTGAATTCTTACTGGCATAGGGTCACTTACCCAAACTCCCTCTAATTTACCATAGTTTGTTACAGCATTTTTACTTTCCTTATTTTCCTGACCATTTTAACGACTTAATCCAAGTAGTGACAAATTTGATTGATAGGCCAAACTTCCATTAGACAGATGGACTTTATACTTTGAGCCTTCTCTGGCACTGGAGCACAAGCTTCAAAATTGGGTAGATGAAATTTTAACTGTGGAAGAAGAGTCAAAATTTAGTCAACTACGGATATATGCTTGTTTTTCTCCTGCATCTGTTCTCAGTAAAAATCTTACTTTAAAGAGATTTTTGCTAAGCTCTTAGTGTGCTGTAAATAATGATTTATAAGTATCGCTTAACAAATTACTTCCTTGGCTGACAGCTAAATACTAGTACCCTTCTGGTTTTTACAGATAGACCAAAATGAAAGTCATAGGTTAAATTAATGGAAGGAAAGTGAACTACAAACAATGGTTACTTTTGCTTTGGTGAAGTGACTTATTCATGGATACCCTATTGCAGGCTTACCGTGCCAAAGGTCGCCATCAGGATGATTTTGCTCAACCTCCAGGTCCTAGGAGTAATTCTAAAGTGGGTAGCAATTACTTCTGGCATCTTCCCACTTATATCCGGTGTCCTTCTTTCATCTACTTCTCTGAAATTAAGTATTTAGTGGCCCTCTCAAAGCTATGGCTTTCCAAACACTTTTCTGAGTCATCTCATTCATATCTACCCTGCACCTGAAGGGTCGCAGGGTCCCGTGGTTGTCATGTTCCCAGCACGGTGCATGCGTGCACACGTACACACACACACACTATTGTAAGAAAGCTTTTTTATTATGAGCTCAAGATCATTCATACTAACGCATAAGTGACTAACATGTTTATGCATTTTAGGAGAAGTTTGTCAATTAAAATGAAACTTTTAATGGATGTAATATGCTGGGGACAGTGTCTTTCACTTCCTCCTCCTCGTGTTTATGTCCTAATGTCTTTGTGCTCTACTCCTATCTTCAAAACAATACTGAGAAGAATTGTTTGCCAATTGGCATTGTGCTTCTGAATTATTTCTTTATCTTTGTTCTTGAGAATATAGACCTTGACATGGAGGAAGGCTCTGTAAACCTCAGGAATTCTTAAAACTATCTATCATATAGTTTGAGGAAGTGCTAAGAGTCCAACTTCTAACTCCCCAGTTCATGAAGGGCAACACATAGGCTTGGAGAATAATTACCTTGGGGTCCAACCTTCGTGTGTAAATTCTGGCTGTACCACTTAGTAGCTCTGCGACCTTAGTCAATTTACTTAACCTCTTCATAAAATGGGGACGCTAATAGCTACCGCCTCGTCAAATGATTTTAAGGACTCATTGATATAATAAGTATACAGAACAGTGTGAGGCATAAATTAAGTACTCAATCAATGTTAGCTATTATTATTACTGTAGGCACAACCATTGTTATACATTAGAGCACATCTAACAGAAAACCCCTGAAGGGACAGCTTCCAAGCTTACTCATGCTTACATCCCTTTCTGAGCAGCCTGGCTTTGAGGGCATCATCTACTTTCCTTTTTTTCTATCTGTGGTATTTCTTTGGGAATGTTGTGCATCAGGCACTGTGCTAGAAGCGGGAAATTGCTTTACAAATATGGCTCCTGTTCCAATGAAGCCCAGAGGAAATAAGAAGGAATACTGATTACAAAAGCAATTTCAATAATGATAAGTTCTGGGCAGAGAAGCAGGGTGATGAAAGCATATAAGGTTTGGGAGTGGAGAAACTAAGTACCAGGATCAGGAAAGAATTCATCTTGATGGACGAGTAGGAGTTTGAGAATCTAGACTTGGGGGTAGAGGAGTAAAAGACAAGTAAATGAAAAAACAGTGTGTTATGGACTGAATGTTTGAGCTCACCCCCACCCACCCCCTAGATTCCTATGTTGAAGCCCTGTCCCTCAATGCTATGGTATTTGGAAGTAAAGCCTTTGGAAGGGAATCAAGATTAGAGGAGATCATAAGAGTGGGATGCTGGTGATAGAATAAGTGTCCTCATAAGAAGGGGATGAGAAACCAGAGTCCCTTGATGTGAAGACACAACAAGAAGACGGCCATCTGCAAGCCAAAAAAGAGTTCTCACCGGAAATTGAATTGGCTGGCACCTTGATCTCAGACTTCCCAACCCCCGGAATCGTGAGAAGTGTCTGCTATTTAAGCCTCTTAGTCTACAGTATTTTGCTTCGGCAGCCTACATTAACTAAGACATGGTGAAAAATGTTTTTAAAGAGAAAGAAAAAGACGGCATGGTGGAGAAGGGGAGAGTGGAGGTGTGCTTAGGAAGCAAGAGGGACATGTTGCAAAATGGGTTGGCCCGAGACAGGGCACTTGGTGCTTTTGATGATCTTATTGGTTGTCATTGTTGGGGATAAGGAGTTCTACTGGCATCTGATGGGTTGAAGCCAAGAATGCTGTTAAACATCGTGCAATGCAGGGGACAGCTCCCAACTAGGAATTAGTTGGGAGTTGACATTGTTACTAAAACTGAGGTTGAGAAACTTTGGGTTAGACAGATCATCACGTAGGAGTTTGAAGGGCAGGTTAAAAGTCTTGTGCTTTATCGGGAGAATAGAGGGAATCCATGGGGGGCGTGTAACAGAAAGTCTGACGTGGTTATATTTGCTTTCTTAAACACCATCTCCGGCTGTTCTTGGGAAAGAGCAGCTAATAGAACTTTGCAAAAGCCAGATGAGCGATGCTGGTGGCTGGGACCTGGCTTGCCTTAAAATGTACATCTTGACATTTATTAATCTTTGAACTGAGGAGTCGATTAACATAAAAGTCAGAGAAAATAATTGGACTGCAGAGAAAGGAAGTTATGTTTTTCTTCAGGATTTCCTGGCTCTTATCAAAGCACCTCTCCTTTTCCTTCCTGGTGTGCCTGAGTGTCCGCTGACCCAGCTCTGGTGGGTAGTGATCACACGGGCCTCAATACCTACTTCACCTCCCTCTCCTTCTCTGCTTCCACGCTGCGCTTTCCACTGAGAGCCACGTCTTGTGTAATCCTCTGCCCAGTCAGACTCACTCTACAAACAGGTGTGAGCTGGTGCCTACTACCTGGGTCTCCAGAACCTTCCCTGGCCTGGTGCCAAATCGGGTGCCTACCAGTCTTGTCAAGTGCTTTGCAAATGGAATGCCCGTCTGCTACTTTGAAACTGCATTTCTAATAAGTTCCACAGAAGTTTCTCGTGCTTGACTTCTGCCAGGCATGCGGTATTGATACAGCCAGATTTTTCTAAAATTATCTAGATTTTGTGTTATTTGTTGCTTTTCAATAAAAATAATTTTTATGGATCTTTATGATAACATCCAACAACCATCTTAAATTTTTTTCAGAAAAAAAAGCAGTGTTAGTACATCTAATTATGATTTAAGTTTTAAATATGTAAGCTTTTCCTACTGCCAGAATGCATGTCAGAAGAAAGCCCGATGGGATAGTGATAAATAAGGTTGCCATGTCTATGGGTCGTAGTCTTACTTAACGGGGCCAACAAAGGAATAGTCCGGAGGTAGAAAGATCTAGAGCCAGATGTTCGAGATGCACAGATGAGCCAGGTGCAGACTAGCCCAGGGTCTCTCACATCAGCAAGGAAATGTGAGAACCAGCCAGAAGAAAGAGAACAGTGAATTCTGGAGGCTCCTGGGAACCAGAGGGGATATGTCCCAATTAAAAAAAGAAATTCAGCAAGCTGCTGCCATACAAAACATCAGTACCAGTAACTGCCAGTGTGCGCGTTCTGGTCAAGGAAAGGATAAAACCAAAAGCCTGAGATCTCAACTGGAAACTTCAAATGCAATTAAACAGAAAGAAAACATTGCTAACATATTGAAAGACAAAAAAATAATAAATGTACAGTTGAGACACAGTGAACAATTTAATTTTTGGTATTTTTCTGAAGTGAGAAGCGGGAGGCAGAGAGACAGACTCCCTGCATGCACCCAACTGGGACCCACCCGGCATGCCCACCAGGGGGCGATGCTCTGCCCACCTGGGCTGTTGCTCTGTTGGGGCCGGAGCCTTTCTAGCACCTGAGGAGGAGGTTATGGAGCCATCCTCAGTGCCCAGGCCAACTTTGCTCCAATGGAGCCTTGGCTGCAGGAGGGGAAGAGAGAGACAGAGAGGAAGGAGAGGGGGAAGGGTGGAGAAGCAGATGGGTGCTTCTCCTGTATGCCCTGGCTGGGAATCAAACCTGGGACTTCCACACACTGGGCCAATGCTCTACCACTGAGCTACCAGCCAGGACCCACAATGGACAATTTTTTATACATTTATATATATATAATTTTATTGAGATAAAATTGGCATACAATGTTAGCTTCCGGTGTACAACATAATAATCTGATGTTTATGTATATTGCAAAATGATCACCACAGTAAGTCTAGTTAGCATTTGTTAATTTTCCAAATCTTAAGTGGCTGCATAGTATTCCATTGTAGGCACTGCACCATATGTTACTTAAACTTCATTACTTATTTGTTTATTTTTATTTTTTAAATTTTGTATTGAATTTTTTGGGTGACATTGGTTTAAACCTCAACCTTTTCTTTCCTCTTTTACTGTTCTACCGTTTACGGTGATCTTATCGATACAAAATCACTTGTCTCATTCTTTTTCTCTCACCATCTCTGCACCACCCACCTGTCTCCCCCTCACTCACAAAACAGCAGCATAACGTTTAGGGGTGTGAGGTCACTCCGTGGAAGCAAGGAAATGCACGATCTTTCCCGAGCCGCTGTCCTTAATGTGCAGTGCGGCCTCTGTAAGCCCAGAAAAGTAGGTCATCAAAATCTGAAGGGACATATTAACCGGAATGCCTGGTGCATAGTAGAGCACATTAAGGACACTGTTGCAGTCTCAACTCTTAATCTCTTTTCCAGCTCTGGTAGACTTGAGAATCTGACACGCTGAGCAGTGTCGTGCTTCCCAGAGCTACGGCTCCGCATTGCTTTCCGTCGGGGGAGCTGTTTCTGCACAAGTCTCAGGAAATGCGGCACAAGGGAGATGAATGGCGTTGTAATACATTTTGAAGGAGGGAGAAGGTGTTCTTTCCTTTTGTGCGGCAACAGGATTTTGCTGGAGTGGCGATGTTGTATAGTTATCCAATAGATAAATAAAAATGGCATTCTCCATTTACGGAAACTCTAGTATTTTTAAAGTTTCTTTTTATTTATTCATTTTAGAGAGGAGACACAGAGTGAGAGAGAGAGAGAGAGAGAAAGAGAGCAAGGGGGGAGGAGCTGGAAGCATCAACTCCCATATGTGCCTTGACCAGACCAGTGCAGGGTTTTGAACTGGCGACCTCAGTGTTCCCAGGTCGATGCTTTATCCACTGTGCCACCACAGGTCAGGCCGGAAACTCTAGTATTTTCACATTTTATATAGTGCCATCTATTTTTTAAGAACCCAAAGACCTTTATACATATTAGGCACCGTTCTTATCCCAACGTTGACTTTTTGGGGATAAAGTCAGCTGTCATATTTTCTCAAGTTTGCTCTGTGAGGCAAGTGGAGATAAGGAGAGAGCAGCAAAATGGGGGGAAAGGGCGGATTTTTGTGTGTTTTGCTTTGTGGTAACAAAGGGCTTTTGCAATGGCTAACAGATGATAAAATGTGTATGTCCCAGAAACTTTCTTTCTGTCAGATTCAAATGCGCTGAATCCTAATTGGGTTCCGTACAAGCTACATTCAATACATATGGGCAAATGGCAGACGCTGCTGTAAGTCCTATACATGGGGGGTGGCTGAGACAGACAAAGTCCCTGCTCTTACAAAATGGACCTTATTGAGAGGGAGACAGTCAGTATACAAACAAACAAACACCCAGAAAAATGACACATGCATTATGTAAAACATTAGCTGAAGGCCTGGATGCCTCCTTAGACTATGTGATCAGAGAAGATGGCACGCAGGGTGAGATGAGAGTGACAAACATTCCAGGAAAGACTCATCCAGGCACTGGGAACAGCTAGTGCGGGTGGCCCCACGGCTGCTGTCACTGATCACCACTAACCTAGCAGCTTCAAATAACACAAATTTATGATCTAGTTAGTTCTAAGGGCCGAAGTTCACCATGGTAGTCACTGGGCCAGGGGTAAAGTGTCAGCAGGTCTGCTTTCTTTTCAGAAACAAGGGGGCAGAATATGGTTCCTTGCCTTTTCCAGCTTCTAAAGGCCACCTGAAGTCCTTGGCTCATGGCCCCTTCCTCTACCTACGAAGCCAGCAGGGTAACATTTTCAGATATCTCCGAACCTGACTCTGTTCCCTCCCCCTTTCACTTACAAGGACCCAGGTGTTTATACATTTGGATCACTGAGATAATCCAGGATAATTCTCCCATTTGAGTTTCTTAATTTAATCGTCACATCAGCAAAATCTCTTTTGCCATGTAGGATAGCATATCCACAGGTTCTGAGGGTGTGGGCATCTCTGAGGAGCCATTATTCTACCTACCATGGCAGAAATGAGCATTTTTGTGTTCTAGCAAGAGAAAGAACCAGAGTGACTGGAATCTGGTAGTAATACAGAAAATGACAGAGGAAGGCCAGTCCTGACTTCCCAATAGCAGTAATAGATGACTTTACCACATTCACTATTTAACTGTACTTTCCAGAGATCTGAGATTGCCACAGGAATTTAAAGCCATTTAATTTTGGGGGGGTTCCTACCTTCCTTGATTAGTAATCCAGAACCAGGATTACAAATCCTTGTTCTAATTCTCTAGTTGAAAGTACTACAGGATTTTAACATTTGTGATACACTGTCTTCTATTCTGCTTCCTAAAATTGTAGAATTTCAGAACTCACAAAAGTTTGAAAGATTATTCCACTGGGTTCTTAACTTCTATGGAACAAGGGCGTTGAAACTTAAAGAAGTTACATGTCTTTCCTGAGACGATGGACCGGGACCAGAAGCTGACTGTACAGCGCTCCCATCCATTTCTCTTGTGCAAGGTCCTGTGGTGGGTGCGTGTTTCCTTTCTTAATTGTAGCTGCTGCTGTGAGCTCAAGGTGTGACTTTGGTCTGGAGCTCCCCAGAAAGGCACACACGCCTTTGTGTGCATGGGATCGTCAGAGATGATATGGGACCATCAGAGGTGACACGGGAGCGTCAGTGGTGAAGGATATTTGCTGACTGAATGGTCAATTTCTTTTCACCCAGAATAGCTATGGTGACAACAGAATCCTCCTGTTTTGGAGGAGGCCTCCAGGCATGTAACATTTTTACTATTTTCAAGATACTCTAAATGGATACCATGCCACTGGGACCAAACAAACCAAATCAATGGTTCATGTTCTTGAGACCTTCCTGAACACAGAACATTCCCGGGTGAGGGTACTCACTAAAACACTTGCTGCCCAAATGTTACCCATTCATAATCTATTAGCTATTCAGATGAATTTATTTTGGGCTCCTGTGATGTCAACAATAGCTATTTTATATACATTTCTTCATATTTCAGAGACATTTGAGACCCTTCCATCCTCCCTACCAACCCTCTCTCCAAGTTGACCTGTGACAAGAGATATGTAGACAGAACAGTTAGCAAAGGACTCGAGGAAACTCAAACCATTGGGAAAGGAAATAGTTCCGATGATTAATAGTAATTTGGTTCTACAGATTAGAACGTTGACTGACACCAGAGATAAATTTGACACTTATTTTTTTTTACTCTGAGCTTTGCAGATAACATGGTAACTACTACCCACTTCCAACTTGCTTCTAAAAATAACCTACTGAAGTAACTTCTGAAAAATGCAGGAAATGGTGAGACCCGTTAATTCACAAAGAGGAACAAGAGTTTCTTCCAGCTCATTCTGGGCAAGAAAGCTGGTCGGGGCAGATTTTAGAGGCAGAACTGGGTGTGTCCCTGGGGTGGGGATCAAACCTGTAACGTTCAGGGAAGGAAGTTTGCTAATCTCTGAGCAGGTGGATGAAGACTAATCTATCTTCTGGACTTCACATGCCATTCATTGATCTGTAACTGTTCTCAAAAAGTTTATTTCCACATAGCAGAAATAAAAGACTATTTCCAGATTTTTCTTTAAACTGCACCATGTTGTCACCATGTCAAACTGTTTGACTATGTCTTACCAAGATATAGTATGAATTACCAAGGTAATCCGTAATATTGCATGTGCTGTGTAAATCAGTACATTGAACCAAAAGCAAACCGCAGGTTATTTATATAGAGGTCCAGCTCCCAGAACATTCCATTGATTTATTTCATATCAGTTAGAAGTTAAAAGGAAAATGCAAACAGGGAGCATTTTAAAAATGCTATTCATAAAACATTTTGTCTGGTAAAAGGATTACAAAGTATGTTTTTAGCATACTTCCCTTTCTGGTTTTAGAAAGTTTTTAGAACATGTGCACCTGTGTACAAGGTATTATAATGTAGTTTATTAGAACCATTGCATTGCTATGTTAAATCTCCTATGGTAACCACGTGATGTCAGTTTAACTTATTTAAAATTTTGTGCTCACAGCACATCGACTATCACTTCATATTGCAAAGTAAGTTTCTAGGTTCTGAGAGGCTCAGTAAGTGCAAACTCTCAAACAGGTGAAAATTCAACAAATGTTTACTGCTCGGTTACTGAAGACTCATATTCAACAGAGACACATGAGATTTGGCCTTTGCAAGTAATTTAAGGTCAGATTTGTGCCATAAAAAAATACTTGATAATCAAGTTTGAAATATAGGAAGAAAATAAATCTGTAGATTTGAACCGGGAGAGAGAAGAATGGTTTCAAAGGGCGCTGCAGTACTAAGGTGTGAATTGATGAGCAGAAGTTAGAAGATGATAGTGTGGAGAAGACATTCAATACCAACCGCGATGATGACAGAATAACAGATTCTATAGTTTCCATCATGCCAGCTGTAAGGCCAAGGTTGTTATGTATCGTTCTAAGCCTCAACGTTACACTACATTAAATCTGCTAAGAATCATTGGCTCCATTTTATTTTATTTTTATTTATTTATATTTTTTTAAGTGAGAAGAGAGGAGACAGACAAACTCCCACATGCACTCGGATGGGGATCCATCTGGCAAGCTTCCCCTACCAGGTGATGCTCTGCCTATCTGGGGCCATTGCGGAGCAACCCAACCCAGATATTTTTAGCACTTGAGAAGTAGAATCTAGGGAGCAATCCTCAGAGCCTAGGGCCAACTCACTTGAACCAATTGAGCCATGGCTGAGGGAGGGGGGAGAGAGAGAGAGAAGGAGAAGGGGAAAGAAGTGGAGAAGCAAATGGTCATTTTTCCTATGTCTCCTGACTAGGAATTGAACCCGGGACATCCATACACCAGGCTAATGTTCTACCACTGAGCCAGCCACTGAGGGCATTGCCTCCATTTTAAAGATGAAACACCTGAGGTACCGACCAGGATCTACCCAGCGATCCCATTTGGGGAAGATGCTTTGTCCATCTTGGGCTGTGCTCTCAACCAAGCTATTTTTAGTGCCTGAGGAGAAGGATGGAGGTAGCCATCCTCAGCCCCTGGATGGCATGCTTGAGTCAATCGAGCCGTGGCTGCAGGAGAGGAAGACAAAGAAAGAGATAGAAGAGGGAAGGGAGTGAAGGGGAAGCAGATGGTCACTTCTCATGTGTGCTCTGATCCAGAATCGAACCCTGGATGTCCACAATCACATACCTGGATGTCAACGCTCTACCACGGAGCCAGCCAGCCAGGGCCTAGATAAAATGTTTTAAAAGTTAGTTATTCTTTTCTCTACATAGAACAACATTTAGTAATCAAAGGTAGGTAACATTAATTTTTGCCAAACATAAATGAAAAATGAGCATCAAGAAGAAATTGTGGGTGGAAATTAAAGGGTCATGGAGTTAATGATGTCAAGCAATAATTAGTTTATCTAATTTGGTGCTTTATCTGATTAGTTTAATAGTATGCAAAATTCATCACCATTCTCCATTCCTTGTTGTTGTCGCATTATAGTCTAGTTTCTGTACAGAAGAAATCTGAACATGATGAGAGGGAAGATTTGTCCAGAAATTACAAGAGGGATCGGCGTGATACCTCAGAGGATGCCGACCCACAGCATCCTTCTGGGAGAACAAACTTTTCCCTCTTTCTCACCTTCCTGCTTACAATGTGGCATTGCCTTCATCCTTCCTGTTCCTCCCCCCCCCCCCACACACACTTATTTCCCTTAACTTTTCAGTCTGGGATCCAGAGACTCTATGCTCCAAGTATCATACTGAGGATGAAAATATTGTCCACTGAATGTGTAAGGGAATGTCCCTGTCATTCTGGCAGTCGGTAGACGTCTGGGTGCAGACACTTGTCCTTGTGGACTGATCCTTCCCTGTAATCCCTCTAATCCACTGCGGATTATTACCTGTCTTTCCTATCTCTTCTCACCTGTGCCCGTGTGTGTATGTGCCCACATGTGGGTGCGTGCATGTGTGTGCAAGGGGAAATGAGATCCAGGGATGCGGACAGGAGTTGTTATATAGAAGTTTCATTTGTAAATTCTCAATCATTGGTCGGGAACTAGAGACCAAATGGGGTAATCATGTTTCCTTCACTGAATTAATCTTACAAATGTCTTTTTATTTTATTTTATTTTATTCGTTTTAGAGAGAAGACACAGAGTGTGTGAGAGAGAGAAAGAGAGAAAGGGAGGAGGAGCTGGAAGCATCAACTCCCGTATGTGCCTTGACCAGACCAGTGCAAGGTTTTGAACTGGCGACCTCAGTGTTCCCAGGTCGACGCTTTATCCACTGCGCCACCACAGGTCAGGCTGAATTAATCTTTACTTAAAGAAAATAAAGAAAAGAAATTCAGTACACCTCATGTTTCCATTTTTACACTTGGATTATTATAGTGGTTAGACCAGACACACTTTGCCTTGTATCATATTGCTGCCGGCTAGGTAAGCTCCAGTAACCTTTGCTTTTACTGTGGTAAACCTGCCTGCCTGGAGTAGGTGGCAAGATTCTGGGACTGAGAGGAGGTGGGCGGAGCTGTGGGGATGGGAGATAAACCGAAGTTCAGTGGAGGAGTTCTCTTTGGAGTAGTCCGTGTTCGGTTTCTGGTAACTGGGACTGACTTCGGGGCCCAGGTCTGCAGCCCTGCCTGTCTATCTGTGCTGCCCAAGCACAGACAGCGCTGCTTTCCAGGCAAAGGGAAATTAAGGGTGCTTGAGGAGTTTTCCTATTTTTCAGATTGAGTAGATCCGGAACAGGTGCAGCCCTAATTCAGCACCTTTAAAAGAGCCATGGGGGAGCCAGCCAAGGGTGCTGGAATGCTCCAAAAGGAAAACAGTAAGGCCCTAGCACGTTGGCTCAGTGATAGAGCATTGGCCCAGCGTGGGCAAGTCTGGGGTTCAATTCCTGGTCAGGGCACACAGGAGAAGCACTCATCTGCTTCTCCACCCTTCCCCCTCTTCTTTCTCTCTGTCTCTTTCTTCCCCTCCCACAGCCAAGGCTCCATTGCAGCAAAGTTGGCCCGGGCGCTGAGGACGGCTCCATGGCCTCCACCTCAGGTGCTAGAATGGCTCCTGTTGGAGCAGAACAACAGCCCCGATGGGCAGAGCATCAACCCTTGGTGGGCATGCCGGTGGATCCCAGTCGGGCACATGCGGGAGTCTGTCTCCCTGCCTCCCTGCTTCTCACTTCAGAAAAATACAAAGAAAAAAAAAAGGAAGCAGTGAGGCAAGAGAGAGCTGCGGGAGGGACCAAGCCCCCAAAGCCCAAAGTGCTGTGTTTTAGCACCAAAACATTACTGGTCTGGGAACAGTGAACCACTTGTCCTCCTGCTGGGAAGTGGGTGACACATGGGAAGGCCAGTCCAGCAAATGAGGGTCTCCATGGACGACACTGAACATAAACGCGGGAGACCCAGTGTTGCCAAAGGGTTGATTTTAGGGTTTCCTTTCCCTCCTCTTTCATAAAAATAACCCTTGCCCAGAGGCCGTGGGAAATGAGTCCCTTGTGCGGGAGGCTGGTAGCACGCAGGAGGTCCGTAGCACGCGGGAGGCAGGAGGGGGCGGTGCCCACTGGGATCCCGGCCTGCTCCCCTGCATGCCAGCTGTGTCCTGGCCATGAGTTTAAAAACTACGACTATGTGCAAGTTAGAGGAAAAAGAGAGAAGGAAATAAAAGGGGAGGAGCAGGGAAGGAAGGGGAGAGGAAGGAGAGAGGGGGGGTAAAACTGGAGAAACAGGAAAGAGGAGGCAAGGCACAGATAGGTGGGTGGGGCCGAATCCCCCTGGGAGGGTGCAGTGAGAACCCGCGTTTCTGATTCAGGGTGCCCAGACGGCGCTCACTCCAGGACTGACGCTTCCGTGAATGAGCTAGACACAGAGAGTGAATTATTGTCTGAATTAAGCTCAACTACTCCCAAAGCAGACAAAGTAGCCGAGTGGCTAAAGGTTAATTTCTGGGTTTCCAAACCCACAAGCAAAGCTCCTTGAGGGCGGGGGTGGAGGCCTCTTTGATCTCTGTTAGTTATTAAATGAATAGCCCTATATTCCTCACCTCCTAGGTCTTGGAAACCAAAGCCTATTTATTGATCAAAATTAAACAGCATTTCGCAGTTGAAGCAGTATCTATAGTCTCCAGATTTGGAGCATGAAGCTCTGAGCGTTTTTCAGTGGGACTAGTTTATTTTATAGGGTGCTAGCTAATGCTTGGCTCAGGAACAACCCCACCGTCCCTTTTCCAGGGTCCAGACCCTCTCTTTGAAGTTCAGACTTGCGGAGCATCAGTTACTGATGCACTGAAGTTAGGTACGAATGTCTTTCTTCGGAAAGGAGGACACTGAACGTACCCTTGCTTTGACTTCCAGCGGCAACGGAACATGCCTTGGCTGCCCTGGCTGGGGAAATGATGTATGTGACAAGGGTCACCATTAGTTAACTCTAGTGCCACTGAGAAGCTGAACATGCAGAAAGAAAGAAGGAGAGGAGGAGAACGCAGGGAAGAAACAAAGAACGGGCTAGAAGAAAAGGCAAAGGAAAAACCGGCTGCTCTGGCGGAGGGATGGAGTGACACCAGTCACTGCCCGGATGCCGTCTCATGGCACCGTGACCATGGTCACCCTCTCTGGCTGTAAGCCAGAGAGCAGGCTGTAGCCTGTGCACAGTAAGGACGACGTGGCCCTCTTCAAGGGCCGATTTTAAATAGAAAGAAAGTCTTCTCCGTGGGAAGATCAGCCCATGTCAGGGAGAGATAGTGCAAACAATCTCATGTGCCCATCCTGGTGGCAGGAAGAAAGGGTCGCGAGGGTAGGGGGGGGGTGGTAAGGGCGGTATTTTAAAGCTCCATTAACAAAGAACTTTACTCAAGGAGGAGCTGTTAATAAGTAATGGAACAAAGTGGCTGTTATGGAGATTAAATGCCCCTGTGTCTAGGTACAAAGTTCAGGCTGCAAAGAGCAGCTGTCACCCGTCTGCAACCCCACTGCAGCCTGACAACCCCTGGTTCAAAGTGTGTCTTGCTGCCTTCCTGTTAGCCGGCTGCCGGGTGCAAGGTCCTGCCGGGGTTCAGAGTTCAGCGTCTGAGGCTCTGCTCACTGCCTTCTTTGTTTAGCTTGGGTGAGCTTTAGATAAGGTTCGAACTGCTTATTTAAGATGATTAGTACCTACAACGGACAGATTATTTTTCCCAGCTTCTCACATTTACGCTTTATAGGCAAGCTTACACAGTGCCAAACTATTTTTTTTTTGAGAACTTGCATGTGTACAAAAGCAATCAATAATAAGGACATAGGAAAGACTAGGTCAAAAAAATATTTTTAAGGACTAACAGTGGTCCAGGCAGACACATAAGATGGGGGCCCTTGAAAGGAAGTACATGAGAGGGCAGTTTCAAGACAGGTCAAAGAATTTCCTCTAATTATCAAAGATAAAATAAGTGCTAGATTTATCCTTGAGAATCCAGCAGTCCTTTCCTCACACGACAGTGCATCAGTTTTATCCATTTCTGTACGGAGCGCGCCTCGTCTGTTGTTCTTTTTGCTTATCTCCTAAATAGAGGCAAACTCGCCTTTTCAAATACTTCCCATTGTTTAACCTGATTCATCAAGAGTCTTGGGAAGGCTGCAGAGCATTCATTAGAATCCCCATTTTACAGATGAGGAAACTGAGACTCAGAGATGCTGGCAACTTGCCGCAGGTCGCCGAGTTCCTATATCGCAGAACCAAGGTCCTCATTCATCTATTTGGCTTTTCCTCTCAGCCCTGTTTCTACAAGTCCAGGGCTGAATCTTCCGTCCTGACACCATTTTTTTTAATGGCCTTTTGTTCTTTTAGATTCTTTTATCTTCATGGAAGTACATAGTCTAAAATAAAACCAGGTAGTGTGGGAAACGTGATTGGAAGGAACGCTTGAGGTAGGGGTTTGGGGAAGCAGAGCCTGACTTCACGTTGGCCCACCGCCAGGCACTTGTGACTCATGCTACCTTCCCTTGGCCACAAGTGCCAAGGGGGAGGGTGTTAGACTAGTTACCCAGCGGGTCAGTTAGGGGACTGCTCCTTGCCGAGATAGCATGGTTTAATATTTGACCTCAGAACGGAGCTCGGCTCGTGCTGATACACTGGACCCCCAGAGGCTTGGGAGCCAGGGTATTGCTTGCGTGTGAGTCCTAAAGTCAAGCTAAGGTTTCCTTTTCCCATATTTTCCTTATATTAGAATAGTTTTAAAAATTATTAGCGGGGTTCATTCCTTTGGTAGATATCTATCGGGGCCTACAATGTTCCAGGTAACTTACTGAAATAGTTATTTGCAGGTGTTTATATATATACACACAAACACACACACATAGATACATATATATATACATATATATACACACACACATAGATACATATATACATATATACATATATATATACACATAGATACATATATATACATATATATACATATATATACACACACATAGATACATATATACATATATATACACACACATAGATACATATATACATATATATACACACATACACATAGATATATATATATACACACATACACATAGATACATATATATATATATACACACACATAGATACATATATATACATATATATACATACACACATAGATACATATATATACATATATATACATATATATACACACACATAGATACATATATACATATATATACACACACATAGATACATATATACATATATATACACACATACACATAGATACATATATATACATATATATATACACACATACACATAGATACATATATATATATACACACACACATAGATACATATATATACATATATATACATATATATATACATATATACACACACACATAGATACATATATATATATACACACATAGATACATATATATACATATATACATATATATACACACATACACATAGATACATATATATACATATATATACATACACACATAGATACATATATATACATATATATATATACACACACACACATAGATACATATATATACATATATATATATTATTTACATGCCCACACTGTGTGCTACAGAAAAGAATGCGTACAGTACAGATACATTTAGACACAGTCAATTTCTGGTCTCTAAGACCTTGAACTATGTAGGCAGAAAACAGTAGGGATTTATCTAGCTGATGACAACAGAGAGATACCTACAAAATGCTGAGGGAGCAAGGAAAGCAGTAAGTGTGAGGATTGAGTGTGTCCTGGGTGCCTGCTCAGGAGCGGGCACAGGAATGGGTCTGACCAACGTTAAAGCTTTTGGTCCCCACTACCACGGCTGAGGTACATGTTCTATTCATGTCCCAGTAACTGTGCTGAAACCGAGTGAGGTTAAGATGCCTGTGCAAAGCCACACAGTCTGTCGAGAACAAAGCACAAGTGTGAGCCCAGTTGGCTAACAAAAGTCCATCTACAGGTCGGGGGTGGGGGGCACCAGCTAAGGAGAGAAAATAAATGATCAGAAAGGAAAGAACACAATAAGGATTTTCTTGCATTTTGAAAGGCAAGATGGGAGGGAGTCTCTGTGTGACGGTAGGTATTTAAAGACACAGAGTCCAGGAGGTCAGAAACCAGAAGATGAGGCAGTCGATGGCTGATAAAGAAGTAGAAGAAGTGAATGTGAAAACTACAAGTATAAACTTTTACTCCCTTTAACACATGATGATGGAGAGAGAAAGTTGCACCCAGTGAATTTTTAATGTCACCTCTTACTGGTTCCCTTTTCTCTGTACCCAGCTACAAGAAAGACTGAGTACTCATCTCCTTACTTTATGTGTGCTCTTGTACCTTGCTAGAGTTGTGGCTTTCACCTGGACTTTACAGACACACCCTAACCTAGATCTCTCACCCTGATCTCTCTCTTAAGATCCCGATTTGTATTTCAAACTGCTCATTTAACACATCCATCCAGCTGGACAACTCGGAGATACCTCAACCTGCTCCTGCAAATCTGATCCTTCCTTACCTTCCCTCTCTTGGACCACGACATTCTATTGTCTTCATCTTCCAAGCCAGAAACTTTGACATTATCTTTGATGTCTTCTTCATCTCCACTCAGTCAATTCAACATATCGCCCATCCTCAGAGTTTTATCTCTGAAATGTCTCCAAATGTATCACCTTCTCTCGATCTCCTTACCTATCCCGTAGGTCAAGACTTTGCTAACTCTGGTAGTGAGTGACAAAGCAGTGAATGACTGATCGGATCTACGTTCCTCATTTACGCTCTGCCCGCCTCTCTCACCCTTATCGCTAGACGAAATGATTTGTAAAGGAGGGTCTCACCTACCTCCGTCATCAGAGTCCAAGCAGAGTGAAGAAAATAAAAAGTTAGTTTCCTCAAAATTCTTCTTTTCTACGCAATAGAAAACTTCCCTTATCTTCACTTAGCAGCCACAGTGCACAAATGCAGGACTGACTCCCTCTCTTAGTCCGTTAAGGCTGCTATAACAAAATAGCACAGGCAGTCTGATTTATATTTTTAAAAAATTGTATATCTCACTATTCTGGAAGCTAAAAACCTAAGATCAAAGTGCTGGCAGGTTTGGAGTGTTTGAGAAATCCTAGTTCCCACTAGAAATCCTGCTTCCTGGTTCATAGACAGCCATGTTTTCATGGTATCTTCACATGATGGAAGGAGCCAGGGTATGTCAGTGATTAGACGGTTTATCTGAATGGGTTGCAGGTTGATCCTTGGTCAGGGCACATACAGGAGTCAACCAATGATGGCATAAATAAGTGGAACAACAAATCGATGTTTTTCTCTCTCTGTCACTCCTTTCCTCTCTCTCTAAAGAGAGATAAAAACAAAATTTTGCTTGTTTGTTTTTGTATTTTTTTGAAGTGAAAAGCAGAGAAGCAGTCAGACAGACTCCTGCAAGCACCCGACCGGGATTCACCCAGCATGCCCATGAAGGGGCGATGCTCTGCCCATCTGGGGCGTTGTTTCACTGCAACCGGAGCCATTCTAGCACCTGAGGCAGAGGCCATGGAGCCGTCCTCAGTGCCCGGGCCAACTTTGCTCCAGTGGAGCCTTGGCAGTGAGAGGGGAAGAGAGAGACAGAAAGGAGAGGGGGAAGGGTGGAGAAGCAGATGGGCGCTTCTCCTGTGTGCCCTGGCTGGGAATCAAACCCTGGACTTCCACATGCCGAGCGGACAACTCTCTACCACTGAGCCAATTGGCCAAGGCCAATAAAAACAAATTTGACAACAAAAAAGTCAATCAATTAATCAAATCAATGCAGGCCTCAGGCCTGAATTATTTACTTTCCTAAGTCAGTTTCTTCTGGCTTAGTTTTGCCTTTAGAAGGTGGTGGACAGTAAAAGGAGCAGTCTGAGTGCTCGTCTCATTTTATCTGTGTATGTTGCTAACTGGAGTTCTTCTAACAAGTCAGCAGGTTTGGTTACCCCAAAATGAGTGTTACCAGAATAAGTGTGAACCCAGTACGTCATCCTGTAAACTCCCCCTCTTTCTCATCAGGTTCTCCTGTTCCTCTTTGAGTACAGACCAGAATATGCCTGGCTTCTCTTGTTGCCCTGTTTTATTACTTATGTATGACAACCTCATTTGCTGTCTCCCGAACACCATGGATTCCTTAGCTGGTTCACTTTGATGAACTTATCTTCATTTTCCCCAGATTTTATCCATTTACGTTTTTATTAAAGTTATTTAATTATGCTATCTTTTTTTATTTAGAGCTTTTTTTGGATTGAGGGAAGCAGAAAGACACAGAGGATGGCAATGGCTTAGTGATATTATTTGCAACCTAATTTTTATTCCATTAATGAATCCCTAGAGGACCTCTGGAAAGTCAATGAACATCTTTCAGCCCAAAATTCCTTCACCTTGAAAAAATGAGAAAGAAATAATATACCCCCTTGAGGTGACCATGGGGAATAATTAACAAAATGAAATTAATAACATAAAAGTGATGTAAAAAATCAGCATTTGGGAGACTCACAGGAATAGGTTTCCTTCCTTGAAAAGTAATTGCAACGTATCTTATTTTGAAAGCTGACCATTTCTATAGGACGGGGTGGGAGAAATCTCTGAATTTGTTCATGGGTTTTATTCTTCTTCTATATTTTGTGGCTGTAGTTTCCGTAAGGCAAGTGATATTAACACCGTTTACAAAATCAACTGGTTTCACGTGTCCTTATCCTCTATCCATGTCTTAATTATAGTCAGGGCTAATTTTAAAATTAGAGAATGCTGAGAAAGTTTCTGTTCCTGCCACAAGGTATCTTGCCAAGTCTGATTAGGAAAGCAACTTAAATCCTCACTGGTAGCAATTTCTCCCTTCAGGCCTGAAAGGTTCTCTGTTCTCTGTGATCCACACACTCAGTGGTAACACATGAAGTATTGTCTTTCATATATACGTACAAACACATTTTCTTTCATATACCTATTACCTTTCTTACATATATAAGTATTACATGCATATGTATATACATGTATATATGAAAAATGATCCTTTATGCATTATCATAGCTGCACTAATACACACAAAGGCTGGAGAAGTTGAGAAATTTTTAAAAAATGTAAAGAGGTCAATAAATAGCTTACCTACATTATAGTCTTGCCATAGATTATCTCTTTTCTTTTCAAATAATTTTAAAGTTTAGAGTAGATTTAGAGTTACAGAAAAAGTGTGAATATAGTACAGAGTGCCCATATACTCAGGTTTCTCTAACATCTTACATTAGTCTGGCATATTTATTAAACTTACTGAATCAATAATAAGACAGTATTATTAACTAAGTTCACAGCTAACATCAGACTCAGTAATGAAAAGCTGGAAGCTTTTTCTCTAAGATCAGGAGAAAGAAAAGGATGCTGACTCTCATCACTTTTATTCAACACAGTACTGGAAGCCAGAGACAAAGAAATCAGGGGAGGGGAGGGAATAAAAGATATCCGAATTGGAAAGGAAGAAGTTAAGCTACCTCTATTTGCAGTTGACATGGCATTATATATAGAAAAACTAAAATATATAATCAAAAACCTCTTAGAACAAATTAATTTAGTAAAGATCTAGGGTACAACATCAATATACAAACATCAGTTGTGTTTTTGTATGTTAACAAACTATCAGAAAGAGAAATTAAAAAACCTATTCTATTTACAATTTTATCAAAAGGGCAAGATACTTAGGACTAAATTTAGCCAAGGAGGTTAAGATCAATACACTGAAAACTGGTGAAAGAAATTAAAGACATAAATAATTGAAAACATATTCTGTTCTCATGAATTAAGAGAATTAATATTTTTTAAATGTCCGAACTACCTAAAGACATCTACAGATTCAGTGCAATCCCTATTAAACTGACATTTTTCACTACAATGGAAAACTAATTCTAAAATTTGTATAGGACCATGAAAGACCCTGCATAGCTAAAGAAATATTTTAAAAAAGAAGAAAAAAGAAAAACAAAGCTAGAGGTATTGCATTTTATGATTTCAAACTATATTATAAGGCTACAGTAATTAAAACAGTATGGTATTGGCATCAAAGGAGCAGAATAGAAAGCCCAGATATAAGCCTATAAATGTATGTCAATTTATTTATGGCAAAGGAACAAAGAATATACAATTGGGAAAGGATAGTCTCATCAATAAATGGTGTTGGAAAAACTGGACAGCAATATTCAAATGAATGATATTAGACCCTTATTGCATACCACACACTAAAACCAATTCAAAATGGATTGAAGACTTAAATTTAATATCTGAAATTATAAAACAGTAAAGAGAAAAAATACGGAATAAGCTCCTTGACATTGATCTTGGCAATGAATTTTTAGATTTGACACCAAAAGCAAAGACAACAAATGTTAAAATAAACAAGTGGGACTATTTCAAATTTTTCCGCACAGCCAAGTAAATCATCAACAAAATAAAAAGACGACACGTGGCATGGGAGAATATATTTTCAAATTCTACATCTGATAAAGATTAATATCCAAATTATATATATGTATATATATATATATATATATATATATATATATATATATATATATATATATATATATATATAAATCACCCAACTCAATTGGAAAAAAAATACCCAATCAGATAAATAAATGAATAAAGAAACTGAACTGAATACTCATTTTTTCCCCAAAGAAGACGTACAAATGGCAGATAGGTGTATAGAAAGGGGCTCAATATTACTAATCATTAGGAATATAAAACAAAACTACAATGAGATATTGCCCTATGCCTGTTAGAATAGCTTTCACCAAGAAGACAAGAGATAACAAGTGCTGGTAAGGATGTGGAGAAAATTGAGTCCTGTACACTGTTGAAAGGAATGGAGTATTATTTGGCCATTGAAAGAAGAAAATCATGCTCCAGGTCAACATAGATGGGCCTTGCAGGCACTATGCTAAGTGAAATAAACCAGAAAAAGACAAATACATGGAATATAAAATAAAAAATCTCACTCATACAAACAGTGTAGAGGAGCCGTTGCTAGGGGCTGAGAGAGGATGGGAACAACAGGGAAAGGCTGGTAAACCGGTACCAATTTTCAGCTGCAAGAATGATGTGTTTATAAAAGCAGAGAGATAAGGAATGGGAAGGGTGCAGTTTTTTCTTTCTAAAACCAGTAATTTTTAAATATTTTTTTAAATAACTAAAGAATTAATTTAAAAATAATCGCAAGTGATGATAATGGTGACGACGACGACAATGACGATGGTGACGATGTCGACGATGACGATGATGACGACGACGACTACGATGATGATGATTTGTCCCTTTTTTCAGTTGCAAGTGCCCGATACATGTATGTGGCTAATCATACAGAGAAACCAGGAGCACTGTACTTAGTCCAATGGGCCTGTGCTCCAGAAATAATTATTCTCTAACAGGTTGCTCCCGAAAAGGTTAATGCAGTTAGGTGCTGTGTTTTATCTTAGTGTATGTTTCTGATGACCCGGCAAAGATGGGCACAGCCAGAGAACCGAGGACCGCGTTGACAATACTGCAGGAAGAGAATTCTGACACTCTCCTCTGGCTCGCGCTCTTGCCATGGAAACAGACACGTGCTCTGAACGTTTGTTGTATCCGGAACAAGTGAAGGGAAGCTGTGGCTGTCTTCAGACAGAGGTGCTGCACCCGTTTGAGTTCATCCTAAAGCTCCCTGCGATTTGGCAAGGGGAAGTTTTGCGTTTCAAGTCAGCCGCTGCTGTTTGAACTGCAGAGTTGATGCACAAATGATCCATGACCCATTTTGGCATATTAAATCATCTTCACAGTTCTAATATGCCATGCAAACCAATTTACATATAATGGAGGCACAGAAGACGAAAATCTGAGAACAGACTCCTGTTTCAGAAGGCCTCAGGCATATCACTCTATTTTCTCAAAGCACCACTAACTTCTATAAATCCACTGCTGGAAAAAGTTATTAAGCTGCCACCCCTTTCTTCTTCCATCTTAATCATTAATTCCCCTCCTCGTCTCACACACCATGTAGAAACATCATTCTTCTCTTTCTGTGGACTTGTGATGCATGTGGAACTTTGGGGGGCCTATTACAGATGTGACATAATAATAGAACATAGTAGTAGAAAATGCAGTAGACAAAGAGATAGCTTCATCAGCTTCTAGACACGACCTCGTAAGGGTAGTATCTAGATGATTGCCCAAGGCCAGGGTGCAACCAGTGGGTCTAATGTACCGCCATATCATCATACTGGTATCTGTTGTCAATACTGTATAGACTTTCAGACTATACACTCCCAGCCTGCCCTTCAACTATCAGCTCGCTCTGTGGTATTTAGCCAAAGACGACATCGCAATATGGAAAGAGTGCAAAAATTAGCTTTTGCCACACCTCAAAATGTATAATTTCTTTGAATTAGGCCAGTAAAATAAAAGCATTCTCTGGTCATATCTCTTAGAAAAATAGTGAGAATGTTTTTTTAGTTATATGATAATTAAAGTCCATGCCCTCAACCATCATTGCCAGTTACTTGGCACTAGATAAAAAAAGACACTGACTGCCAAAGTTTTGCTTTTCTCCAGGGTCCCTAGACCGGCGTTTCTCAACCTTGGTGCTATTCACATTGTGGGTCAGATAGTTCTTTGCTGTGGACGTCCTCTTGCGCACTGAAGGATGTTTCGCAGCAACCCTACCTCTACCAGTGCTCCAGCCTATACCTTCTAGATGCCGGTAGCATCCCCGTAGTTGTAAGTACCCTCACCAAATGTCTCGGTGGGGTGGGGTGACTCTCAGTTGAGAACCACAGCCCTAGACTTACAGGCATGGACCCTGTACCTCCTGCTTCCTTTTCTTCCTCGTTGACATTCAGCTCTATCCCCCCCCCTAGCAACGTGAATCTACTCTTACCCAATCACACACCCTCCGCATGCTTTCTCTCTTCTCTGAAACTGATTCTGCCTTACCAACACCTGTGTTAACCATGATAGATTTCTTTGAGTCTCAGAAATGACATATCCTAATTCAATAGGACAACACGAAACAATCTAGAAAAAATAAAATGTCTAGAAAGCATAAGGAATTGAAATATAGCTTTCCAGGTCTATGCATTGGGAAATCAAGCCTACATTGAATGCGTATGGCTTTGAACTGACTCTCTGGATCAATTAGCTTAAAACACCATCAAAGAATAAAGGATTAGAGTTTATATCCCCCCCCCAATTTTTCTTTATTATGGACATTTACAACTCATTGATATCTTATGAAAAGTTATTCACCATAAATTTTCCATAACTTTTAAATATTCTATAAACCCTCTGTGTTTCACCCTCCTTGGCCTCCTTATTTTGAGGAGATAACCACGTCTCTGACTTAAAACTGTGGAAATTGACAAGAAATTCCAAGCCATCTGATCTGAGTTCCGTCTTTTAATCATTTTCTTTTCTTCATTTTAAAAAAAATTCCCCACACCCTCAGCTACATTGAATTATTTCTCAATTTATACCCTCAGTTTTTTTTACTATTGCCTCTGGTTTCAATGAAAAAGACAGTCTTCTTTTTCAAATCAAATCACTTGACCTGTGTCCATGACCTTTAGCTTCTGTTTATCTACTATTTTTGCATCTTCAATATCTTACTTTCTATTATACTTTCATTCTGCCTACAGTTGTCACTGTCTACTCCATTTTTTGTCCTGGAATGATCTCACCCTTTTCTCTTAAAATTTCTCCCTTCTTTTATCTTTCCTCCTCTCTCCTTTTCTTCCAAAAGACTTCTCAAAAGAATAACTTACAAAATTATTTGTGGAGAGAATCTCATGAAGGCTAGTTTCTCTCCACAAATTTACTAAAAACATTTTTTTCTGTCTAACAGTTTTTTTCCTGTTTGACAGTTCAATCAATAGATTTGTTGGATTTTTAGACTGAGACTTTTGAGAATTTGACACTGTGGTCACTCCCTGGATTTTTAAACTTCCTTTGTTTCCATGCTATGCAGTCTCCTGATTTTTTGTTATCTTTACTGCTTGTTTTCCCTGCTCTTACCTGCAAATAATTTAGGAAAATAAACTCAAGGCTTCAAATATTTGACTCTCTGTCAGAGACTTCGATGTTCCTATAAAAATAGATTCAGCGACTCCCTTTTACCTTAGAGATGGCATCCATTATCCTCCAGGAAGTTCTTCTTGACATGACTCTCCTTTTGTGGTAGGACAACACCTTCAATCACCTTGAATGGCATCTTTTGAACTTGCAGACTTGTTTAGCTCAGGCATGGGGCTGTCATTCCATGTGATACCACCAGGCCTTTTATTATAAATACTGATGCTAATCTTGAAGAAAGCAGAAGATGGGCGGAAGGACATATGAGCAGGAAGTGTTTTGTCTATTATAGAGACATAACAGGTGTGCAATTAAAGAGGGTGAGAGCGTGGGGGGAGATCGGTAAGTCAACCTAGTTTAATGTCTGAGACTGAAAAGCCAAAAAAACAATAATAATATAACATACTATTTAGAATTTTATAGAAAAATATCAGCTAAAAGACTGAAATTAGCTCTGGGTAAAGGAAAATGGAGGAATCATATGGAGCTGTGCTTAACTGCAGTAAGTGTTTAGAATTGATTAACACTCTAAACTATGTATGTGTGAACAAAATCCAAATACAGACAGTACCGTCAATATAAATAACGAACCATGAGGAATAGAAGAGAATGCAGAGTATAACATAAGGGTAGCTTCCTGACCTGGACAGGGCAACAGCACCCTTTCTGGACTCACTGGGGAAGTCTGAAAAAGGCAGAGAGGAGAGAGCAAATGAATTATGATGGCAATCTGGTCCTGATTCTCTGGCTCCCTCCATAAGTTTGATATGGGAGGGAACAGGTAAGTACCATTAGAGGGCTTCAGTGTCTCAGTAATAAGGAAGAACATGTCTCATTTCCCACGGAGAACTTTGAGTGCCTCTCTTCAACCTTGGCAGCCACACAGAATAGAAATGGAGTGGGAGGCAGAGAGCTAGGCCTTGAGTTATTCCCCACCCCCTCTGTGGTTCCAGTCTCTTGTAGCTTACCCTAGACCCCTCACCAGAGCCTTCTATAGTACTTGAAGGGGTACACATTGGCTTTTCTCTTACCGGGTCCTATTCTACAAACTAGAAGAACATAACCCCAAAGAATCTTACCCACCACAAGCTCACCCCACCTCTACTACCATAGACCATAGTTTGAACCCCTAGGATCCTAAGAATTCTTCCATGATTGTCCTCTGTCTACATTCAGGCTTTGCGTGTCTTTTTCTGGGTCTAGTCTCTGATGGGTAAGCCCTGCCACCAGTTTGTACATCCTTAGATCTGAATGGTGGTCAAAAAGTAGTTGTTTGTGTGTGTGTGTTGGGGGGATAGTATGGGGTAGAGATAGGAGCTAATATATGTGGGCTGGAATTTCTACACAGGTGCATTCAAGGCCATGGGAAAGAAGCCAATAGTGGAAAGAAAATAAAAAGTGGGTCATAAACTAGGCTTACTTTCCCTTGGTCAACACATCGTAGCATGAGACTATAAGTAGTCTAACACTTCTAAATTCAAATGACTTAAGTCATTTGTAGAGGTCAAGGTCAAGAAGGAACAGTTATAGCAGCAGCAGCAAATGTAGCAGAGGACAGAGGCCAACAACCCACGGCCACAGGCTGCACAGCAGGAGACATTTTAGCCATTTAATGAGAATTTGGAGGAAGAAACACACACACACAACTCACGCAGATATTATGATATTACTGGAGCTCCTCTTGTGTCTTGTAGGCTGAAAGACAAGGAAATCTTCTGAAAGATTAGAATAGCCATCCTAAGGAGATTACACTATGAAATAATTAATTTAAATTCTGAATATGAATGAATTTTTTTTTCCTCAAAGAGAATATTTTAAACAAGACGTGACTGGATAAACTACTTTATATATTTTGCTAGTGATCAAAGAGATTTAGAGGTAAGCTAAAGTCACCTATGAAAAGGTATAACTTACATGTTTGAATACGTGATTAATTGATGCAAAGGAATTGGTAATACACTAAAATATACACTCATGGATAACTTCTTGGAGAACCTGGGTGTGTGCCAAGATATGGTATGAGAGCAATATCATGATTATACACCCTGGTAACAAACAGCTTATTATATCCCAGATGTATGTGAAGTCTAACTTCAAAGGATTCAGAAACTCTATATGTGATGAATACAGGGACATTTTGAGACTCACAAAGTTTGGAATACCCTGCCTCAGAGAGTAAGGTTGAAAGTATAGGCTACCTCTTAAGAATATTTTGCTGGTGACATTAGCCACAAGGTCTTGGACAACCCTTGTGACTCGCTGGAAAAGGATGTGATAAGAGAAAAACCCGAAGTTTTTAGGCAGAGAGAACAATGCCTTAGGGAAAAAGGGGGATTGCATTATTCGAACTGGATCTGATTACCCCAGTTGGGACCTATGCTGAGCACTCACCTGCGCGGTACTAGGCTGCTAGAAAGTCTGAAATTGTTGCTAAATTTGGATTTGCTCTCCAACAGATCTTACTTCTCGACTTGGTAATGTAAACTGTAGAGGAAAAGAAAGTAACCTACAATTATGGCTACTTGATTTTTTTCTTCTTGAAATAGTTGAGGATTTCAAGGAAAAGTATGTAACTTGCTCCTACAGTATTTCCTAAAAGACCCCGAAAATTCAAATAATTTTAGAACCTACAAACAGTTGTAAGCCCTAGACAATGGGAATGAAAAGAGCAATAAAAAAAACACAGGTCCCTGACCTTATAGAGTTTACCTTCTAGTGGGAATAGCATATAATAAGTGTGTAATAAGTATTTGTTTAATGCATTGTATTTAATATATAATGATATATGTGTAACATATATATATGTATGTGTATATATGTATATATTATAGGTATATTAAACACACATCTTTGGAAAAATAACTAAGTTCAGGATTATTTATCAGGGGTTTGACAACTTCCATAAGTATTCGGATAATGTTTAGAAAATACTTATTTTCTGTGTGTGTTTCTTGCATAGATTCATATTATTCAGGAAAAGGGCTATGAAAGTCTTTTAATGTGGGAAGAGTTTTAGCTGGCTAGTGTATAAGAACCCAGGAGATAAACTCATAGCAATCCAACCAAGTGGAAACCTTTTTCTGAAAATGATGGAGATACAACAACCATTTCACTTTCATTTCACGGGAAAGTATGGCAATGTAAAAGGCATCACGTCAGGCCTGGGGGACAGTTGAGAAGGCACGGGAGTGGAGAGTTGAGAAGGCACAGTTTTTGTGGAACAAGGTTGCTGGTAGATCCCACTGAACAACTGTCGGCAGCATGAGGAGCACAAATCCAAGATGGCACCACTTCACATGGCTGTGAGGTTTTCTCCAGCAGCACTCAGCAGACTGATTGTTAGGGCATTGAAGCTAGATTACTGACTTGAGCTGGGTAGATGCATCACGTCTATGAGGTGACTGATCTGGCTCAACCGGAAGATGCTGGCCAATTGGGAGAAAATGAAATTGTCATGGCAGCAGAACCTCCATTAGATTGAAATTGTCCCAGTGGAAGTAAGGCGTGGCGGTGAGAGCTGGGAGGGGGAGAGGTTTTGGTTGATAAATAGGGTGCCAGTGTTTACGATTTCAGACATGGAATATTTCAGAGTGACTTTAAGGGCTGCTCCATGGTCAGTCATGGAATATTTAAGAATAGTTTTAAGGGCGGCTGCATGACCTTGTGTAAGAGGTAGTTTAAGCAGAGTGGAAAGTCAAGATTGGAAGTTAAAGATAAAACTGTGAGAAACTGCATTGGAAACATGCCCTAGATGACTACTGAACTTACTGGCTGTAATAACAGAGGTTAGAAAGTTGACAAGTTGAAAGAAAATGATGTGGTCCAGGTGCCCACGCTGGAGGTTAGAAGAAGGCATTGACAAGGCAAAGAGCAAGTTGACATCATCCCCAATGGGCGGATATTGGCACGATTGACATGTAGAGGAATAATGGGTGTGTGTGTGTGTGTGTGTGTGTGTGTGTGTGTGTGTGTGTGTGTAGAAACCAGGACTCCTTCTCTACATTGGAAAGGTGGGCATGGCAAAGGCTTGCCTTGGGGACTATTTGGTTTCAGTTAAGGGAAGAAGGTTGCAAAGGAATTCTGCAAAGAGGTTGACAATGGAGGGGTTTTGTATTGCGGAATAAGGAACACAGAGGCCACATCGGAAAAGACAGAGCGAAATAGGCAGAGTGAAGTTTGGGACTGACAGTAGGGGAGAGGGTAGGTGGTCAAAGGGACTTGGGTGTCCAGTCCGGACTGAGGATAAACAGGGATGTGAGGTCTGGTGGGAAGCTGTTCTCCAGAGTCCAAGTGGAGCAGAAGTACAGTGTGGTTTTCTACCAGGTTGGCTCAGCCCCAGCAGTTGTTGCCAGAGGCTTCATGATATTAGCAAATTGTGTGTGTGCGCATGTGAGTGTGTGTGTGGTCTTGCCTCCTCCCCCCCTCCAGCTCTCTAAACAGAATCTCAGGAAGCCCTTGTGTTTGTTCCCTCTAAAGAGATCCTAGTTTAGACATGCGCATATCAGAAAGAGTGAGTGCTCCTAGGGAGAAGGGATACTTCCATGCCTTCACAAAGCCACCTGTGGCCTGACTTGCTAGCCCTTTTGAAAAAATTCTAGCCAGAGCGGAGGGGTTCATCTTGTTTCCCAACCCATCCTTTAAACTAGTATTGTGACCGCTCAGGGTTGTGACTAAGGCCCTTTCAAAGAGCACCTTGACCACCATGCTTAGTCCTTCTGATTTCTGAAGTCTGAGTTAACACGTAAGCTCTTTGGTGCAGCTGCTATGGACAGAGTCACTTGAACTCAAGTCAGAGGATATAGTTGCAGAAAAGAGTTCTCCAGAACAGATGAGATTGTAAGTGACGGACTCTGAATTCTGCTTAGATCTGCACTCTCTCCATTTTATTCTACACTAGCTTTTTGTCTAAGCAGGCCTATGGAGGCGAACTTCGAACCTTAGGGTGCATGATATTGGTTGGTAGGTGAGAGAGGGAATGAGAAATAGACCTAGAGAGAGGACGGGGCAGCACTGGTTTTCAGGGCAGCTACAGAAGAGCAACTATCTTCCCGATGTGGAGCTGATGCCTGGAAGAGGTTTTCTGCAGCCCCACCAATACCACAGAAGTCAAGAACATTCTGGATGAAAAAAAAACAACTCCTTTGTTCTGCAGGATAACTCAATTTGACATTAATATATGTGCCTTTATAATAATACGTTAATTAAAATTCTCTCTGTGAGACCACTTTGATGGAAATTTTCCTTAAAAAGCAACAGATGATTTGCCTCTGCATCTAATCAGCCAACCGGGCACCCCCATGCTGACTACTTAATGAGCTGGAATTCTAATGCAAAAATATGTGACTAGCAACAATTCTGGTCCCTCCCCTAAAACAACAACAACAACAACAAAAATCTCACCAGAACACTTTGTGTTTATAATTCTAAACAAATTAGTTAATCTTTTCTTCAACCATACAACAGGATTTGTTCATCAAAGCTGAATTCCTGGCCAAATATCTCAGAGCATGCAGTCAAGCAGATAAGAACAGGTTGATGACTAAGCCATTCTCATTTCACTATCCAGAAAACAAATAATTATGCCGGTAGCTGTATGAAAAGAAAAGAAAAGGCCAGGGGCCTGTTACAGAACTCTCCAGTCAAATAAGGAAAGGAAGGAAGCCCGTGGAAAGGGCTGTGCTGTCCCCGTGAGCTATTTCAAGGGAATCGAGGGAGAACCTTTGCTGTGCGAACACCCGTCTCGTTTTGGCAGGAAAGGGGAGGCAAGGGGGCTGGTTCTGGGCAGGACTTGGTGAGTCGTCATTGTTTTTTTCTCAAAAAAACAGAGGCGTACACTCTGCCTTCATAGACTGTGGTGCGACCCTTCCTCTCAGAGCTCTTTGTTCTGACTCCCATCTCCTGAATGGGGTGCAGGCGTTGAATAAAACTCAGGGAGTGCGAATCTGAACAGAAGTCAACTGGTCTGGGGGGGGGCAGGTTGCTCATGTGTTGGGCAGATAAAAATATATTATGCTCACTTTGTTAAAGATGGTGCTGCCCACATGCAAGTTCGTTGATATTAATATGTTTTGGGGGACAGGCTGTGGGCAGGCTGGGTTGTTATAGCCTAGGGCTTAGTTTTAAGTGTAAGCTTTTCCCCACACCCTTGACTGATTGGATGATGTGGGGTGGTGCACTCTCATGAGGAATCCTCCCTTTATGCCTCAGATAAGTGACTTTGTATCAGAGACTTTCTTAACTGTAGATTGGATTAAAGGTTTGGATTTCTACACTTTAATGTGAGACAGACCAGTAGCTTGCTCTCTCTCGGTTCCTGCTATCACCATTGCAGAGGCCTCCCTGATCCCTTACCCTCCATGGGAAAAGCAGGTTTTATGTTTTTCCCTTGTCTTCTCTTGTGGCTTGCCTGTCTTGGTGAGACACCAATGAACAGAATGGCCTGCCATCCTCCGACTCCGCCATTTCTTCACAGTCAGCCCGAATCCAATGGGAACCTGAATGTGAATGGCCACGATGGCGGCTCCTGGCCTTACAACATGCCTGAAATTATTTATAGAAGGGGGTCTGTGCTTGCTAAACAGCTATAATTTGTCTTCTAGTGAAAGAATATGTTAATTATAATAATGGATTATTTACAAAATCACATAGAAAATTTCATGAAGTGGGAAGATCCTGACTATGCCTCATTTGGGGTGAGTGCTGTAAGTTGTGTCATTGTCCAGCCACGTGCTGTACTCCTGAACTTAATGCAAAATGGTGGTGAGTGTAAACTGCAATTGAAAAATCAATCAGCAAACTGCGAAAATAGAATACACAAACCTGATACAACTGACTTCTTTTATACCTAGATGTGTCATCAGAATAATGTTGGTTCTGACAAAAACGCATGCTTTTTTATTCAATTTCTCCTTTTTAAGAGGTTCAATGGATATATATGTATTAAGTCGACATTGAGGGCTTTCTATATGAGGAGTACTATTGTAGGTACTGGATGGACAAAGCTGAAAAGCAAAGCTCCTTCTTGAAATGTAAGGCAGGGACTGCCGCCATCGTGGCCCTTCACATGCAGGTTCTCACTGAATTTGGACAGACAGTAAAAACGCAGTGGAGCCAAAAACTGGTGGGCCATTCCTTTATTCTAGCCTCGCGGTGGCCGGCGAGTAAACACACACAGGGCTCCAAAACCCTGACACATTCTCCAGTTCCACAACCAGGAGAATCTTCTCCAGTTTTTCCTAGAATCACAGGCCCCACCAGTCTCAGTCACCCCTGGTTCCCCATCTGCACACCTTCTGCCTTCTCCTCTCTGTACAAACTGGCTCCTCCTTCAGCACCCTGCCATCTTGGCTGTCTCCTTTCTACTTCTCCTTCTCTGCTCTTTTCACAAAACCCCTCCTCCAGCACACATTAGCATAACAACAATGGCCTTTCCCAAGCAGGAAGGTAATTAGCAATTTCACAGACCAGCACCATTTTTAACAATAAAAGTGAGCAAACTCAAAAAACACCAATTTTACAAACTCATTTGCCCAACAGAGGATAATGATAATAATCTGAGTATTTATTAAGTGCAGTTACCAGACCAAGTGATGGAGCTTTATTAACTTTTTTGTTTTTTGCAACAACTCTGTATTGTATATTTTAATATCTGCATTTTAATCATAATAAAAATGAGACCCAGGGAGTAACATGCTCAGGATTCTAATCTTAGATGATGTAATTCTGCACGCCACCTCTTAATCAGCACATTATACTGTTCAGAGGACCTAGATTCTATAAGAATCTCAAATACCATGCTCAGATATCACAAGGCAATCTTGGATTATAATAGCAGTCAGTCTTAAAATGTCTGCTCAAAGAACTATGAGCAGGTCTCCTGCTCCCATTCCTAAAACTGCCCATCTGGGTCAGGAGTATAGTTTCACAAGATAGTGGTAGAGACCAGAGTTCATGTTTAAGGCGTTGTCAAGGTAGGGAGGAATAGGTGCGTCCTAGATACCTAAAGCGGCTCACAGGTGCACTGCCCAAGGAGATTAGGTTCAAAAATATGAGTAAGGGCTCCAGAGGCTAAATTATCCCAGGGCCCAGTCCAAAGTGTTTTTCTCCCTCCAGACAGGGATTCTGAGTGGCTGACCTGGGGAACCAAAGTTAAAAATGAGAATGATGGCACCTGACCTGGGGTGGCACAGTAGATAGAGCATGGACCTGGAATACTGAGGCTGCCAGTTTGAAACCCTGGGCTTGCCCAGTTAAGGCACATACGAGAAATAATCAATGGAAAACTAAAGTGAAGCAACTGTGAGTTGATGCTTCTGGCCCACTCTCTCTCTTTTACCTCTTTCTCCCCCCCTCTCTTTTATTAAGTGAGGGACAGGGAGACAGAGACAGATTTCTGCATGTGCCCCAACAGGGATCCACCCTGCCAGCCTCCTACCAGGGGGTCCTCTGCCTGGATGGGCTGTTGCTCCGTTGCTCGGCAACCAAACTATTTTTAGCTCCTGCTGCGAGGCCATGGAACCATCCTTAGCACCCGGCAGATGCTCTACAGCAAAGCCAACTGGCCAGGGCTTCCCTCTTTCTCTAAAAATCAAGAAATAGAATCTTTAAAAAAAAAAATGATCATGATGGTGATTCAAGAGCTCTGCAATGGGAAGAACCCTTCAGAATTCCTTCCCAGAGTTAGTCTGATCACAGTGAGGCAAGCCATGGGGAAAGAAAGACAAGCAAGCCACCTGAGTGGGCAATTGAAAAAAAGCAATTATTTCTAGCAAATTATGCATGTCAGCTTCAATTCAATAATACAGCCTTACATGGAGACTGACCTCTCTATATGAGACCAGCTAATTGGGTCCTGTTGGACTTAACTAAAAAAAGGAAGTAATATAAACAGCAAAAGAACGAGACAAATAATTAACATGAGCTAGAACAACATCAGGAATATCATAGAATATTCAAGAGCAGAAATAGTAAGCATTTTTGGTGTGACTACCACAATGTTTTCCATCTCCCATGTTCTCTAGAGCCTTACCATTTCTGCACCATGAATTGGGGTCTAAGTTTCCCCCCTTGTATCTGAGTGAGCTTGTTACTTCTCTGCACAGAAGTAATGTGTGGTTCAGAGGGTTAGGTTACAAAGGGCAAAGTGGCCTTTATCGAGTTAGCTAGAACACTCACTTTTGAAAGCCCTTTGATATAAAACCACAGCTTTCCTGAGACCATAATTCTGGAGAACTCCATGTAAACATTCTGGTCAACAGTGCAGCTCCGCTCCAGACAAGAGACTGTTTCAACTGGCCAGTGGCGTGAGGGCACCACAGTGGGCATGCAGGCCAGTTTAGCCTTCACAGGACTACAGGTGTAGCCAGCATCTGACTGCTATCTTATAAGAAACCCTGAGCAAGAACTGCTCCGCCAAGATCTCACAAATTCTTGGCTTAAAAAATTGTAAGCAAAAATGAAAAAGTACAGTTATTTTCACCTGTTAAATTTGGGGTTAAATTTTTATGTAACAATTGTAACCTGCAGAAAAGAGAACAATTACTGAATTTCCAAGATGCATTCCCAGATACACCCTTCCCATTGCAGCCATGATGACTGCTGACACATGGTGAAGGGCGCCGGAAGGGAGGAAGTGCCTGAGACCCACAGGAAGTTACCGTAGTTTGGAGTTAACAGTAAGATAATCTGTCTGTACAAGTCCATTAACTATTCATGTCATCATTGAGCTTTCTGAGACCTCCAAAACAGTTGATTAATTCTTTTCTTGAGCTCAATTTTTTACCTAAACAAGTATTTACTCCCTGACTTCAGTTTCAGAAGGGAAATAAACGTCCAAGATAGTGGCATGAAATTTATCATAGCAATGTGATCAGGGAGTCAGTTGGGATACATGCCTGTGTGTATTTGTTCTCAACTTCGTGGACACATTTCAGGGGAGGCTACAGGAATGAATGATAAAAAGAGACACCCCCATTCCTTCTGCTTTGGTTATAAGTCTGCTAGTTGTAAAAAGACATATTTAGAGTAATTGCCTTTAAACTGTAAGTGGTTATTCAGTGAGCTATAAATCAAGATTTAAGTTCTGTTACCTCTTCCATTTCACCTATTCTCATGATTAGAAGTTTTGTAAATGGTGCACCTTCTCCCTGCCTCAACTTATCTTCTAAGTGAAGGCTCCCATAAAACATGCCATCTACAAAACTCTCAGGAGAAAGAGAACAATTTCAGCCAAAACTTCCTCATCTACACGGCACTCAGCCAGCAGCCTCCACCTTCTATTAGGATTTGGAGGGTCCTGGTGTTTCCCTTGCCATCAAAAAATGCTAGCAACACAACAAAAGTTGAGGTGGGAATTAATTACTGTATTTATTGAGCTTCCTCCTGCATCTGTTTGAAAACTTTCTGGGGGTGGTGAAAATCTGTAGAACTTGGAAAGTTGTGTGAGGGATCCACGTTGGCTGTTGTGTCTGGGGAAACCTGAGAACTCGTTACTAGAGAGAAGTGAGATGATATCATTTCTCAGCCTTTGAGATCAAGAACCTCAAAGTGGAGCAGGTATCCTGCCTCTGATTGACCACAGCTCTCCGCCCATTCCACTGTCTCCCTGCTTACCACCTTACCTTTATATTTTCTAGTTGGGCCCTTCTCTTAATGTCTTTATAGCCTTAGTGCCTAAAACTGGACTGGAATATAATAAGAACTTAATAGGCTTTTAATAAATTAACACCATTTCAACTATATATATAAAAAAAAGAGGTCATGAATCTCATGATGCTTGGGAAGCATATACCCGAGCTTCATAGAGAGGTCCAGTGATCTTACACCAAGGTTTGGCTTCTTGACCTTGCAGTTGATTTGGACACATTCTCAAATATCCTTGCAAATAAGAGATGGAGTGATAATAATGGTATCTGCTATTTTATAGTGCTTTTGTGTTTATTATGTTGATTTTTATGGCAATCTTTTAAGATGCTATTTGGCAAACCTGGTTATTATCATTTTAGAGATTAAGCAACTAAAATTCAAGGAGGTACAATTATTTGCCTACTTGCCAGAAATAAAATGATGAGAAGAGGACCAACCAATCTAAAGAATCCTGGCTTCCCATCCTAATCCAGTGCTCTTTCCATTATGGCCCACTGCAAAATTCTGGAAAGAGTGGAAATCACTGTTACATTTAAAAAAATTTCATTTTGGATGCTGATCAAAATTTGATGTTGTGGGTTTCCGCAATCCACCTTAGCTGAGAGGGAGTCATTTTTTATTTTAGGGCCAGCACTTTAGTAGTTGAAAGCAGTCTGTGCATTCATTTGGAATGAAGGATGAGAAGTTCCCTGAAAAGGTTTGAAGTCTTAATTCAATTGACATTGGCACAGTAAACTCTAGGATGCATCCAGATCCATTACTAAGACTTCTCATGCCAGCAGATTTGCAAAACTAGATGTGGAATTGCATCGAGTCTTTTTTTCTGCTGTGTGTTTTAAAGGGAAAGGACACAGATCTTTTTATCACTTGAGAACCAAAGGGTGTTGTGCTCAATGATGGTCTTCCTTTATGAGTGAGACCATAAGAAAAGGCCAAAAAATAAAATATCCTACCCCTGCTTCCTCTTGCAGTGTGCATAGCAAGGATTTCTGAGTCTCTGTACTGGAATGGGATGCACACATAAAGGAGAAACAGAGACTGGAAGGTTCCATCAGTTCATACGCCCGTGGTCACTCCATATTCTCGTGACCTTTGAGTAAGAATTATAAACATCAGGAGAAAAAAGAAATAAAATGTTTGTTTCTGCTTTCCAAAGCCAATCTTTTGGAATAATAAGGACCTTTTGAACTAAATATTTTGGTTACAACTCTTTTTGCTACATTTATGCAAATATAACCTAATTTTGACTCTCATTATTTTTCCTCATGGTTTTCTATAAGACTTAAGATCACAAGGCAAGGCTAGATACACTGTTTTAAAACATGTTTTTATACATTCCAGAAAAAAAAGAAAAAGGGTTTTCTTTTATCAGGAGTATTTAGCTTTAGGTAACAGAACTTCTTGCAGTAAGAAGTCCAGAAATAGAGCATGGTATAGTCTGGGCTCAGCATTGAAGTCTTCTGTGCTGTGAATTCTCTTATGGCTAGCTCTTGTCAGAGTTCAAGATGGTTGTACTATGTGTGGCTGACATATCCGGAAAAACCAATGACCAGGAGCAGAAAAATGGGACCACTTTTTCCAGGTGCTACTTTCAGAAGGAAAATAACATTTTCTTGCAGTTATTTGGCTAATTCACCAGACGTATGTCATATAATCATGCTAAACCAATCATTGGCAAAAGCGTGAAAATCATCATGTCTGTCTCAGAACAATTAGGACCTGTTCAACTAGGGACTCTAAGGACCCAAGTTTTAAACCCTGAGGTTGCCGACTTGAGCGCGAGCTCACCAGCTTGAGTACAAGGTCGCTGTCTTGAGCGTGGGATCATAGACATGCCCTCATGGTCACTGGCTTGAGCCCAAAAGTGGCTGGCTTGAAGCTCAAGGTCAGTGGCTTGAACAAGGGGTCACTCGGTCTTCTGTAGCCCCCAGTCAAGGCACATATGAGAAAGCAGTCAATGAACAACTAAAAGATTGCAACTACAAGTTGATGCTTCTCATCTCTCTCCCTTCCTGTCTGTCTGTCTGTCTCTGTCTTTCTCTCTCTTTTGAAAAAAATAAATAAGTAAATAAATAAATAAATAAAATAAGAAAAGCAGAACAATTAAGACCCACCCCTGAGACTGGGATTGAAGTCAGTTTCCTTCAAGTGTCCAAAGCAGGGAAAGGAAGACATCTGGGGAAAGAAAGAAGTTGGTGTAGGGGAAATTGGAGAAATGAACTGACATCGGTCAGTCAGACTACACACAGTGTTTGGGGCAAGCTTTCTTCAGCATGTGTGATGCTTTCTTATTCTTACAAAGTCTAGCTTTGTCACTTCCTTTGTCACAATTATTGAGTGTTTAGTAAGACTTGTTGTAGGACTTGAGGATATTAGGATTAAAAAGGGTAATGTCTCTGCTCTAAAAGAAAATAGTTGTTTTTATGCTACTAAGTAAAGGTGATTTTTTTTAAAAAGAAAACTAAAAAATGTTTACCTTCCAAAATGGAAAAAGCCCTTTAGTACCTGCTGTTTCAAAAAGGTAAATTGCAGCACTTTTATACGAAGTAATAAGGGAACAAGAGACTGAAATTTTTCTTATTTTCATAGGCAAATCATTTTAGTTCAAAGGCAAGCGAATAGAAGTAGAAAAAGTTAACAATAAGATTCCACTGGTCCCATATGATGCCTATGGTTTTATAGAACTAAAGAGACGTGGGTTTTTTAATTGAAAACAAGATAAGTAATTATCTTTAATTCTTATTCTAAGGAGGCGGTAATTAGAGTGGATCCCCACTCCTGGGTCAGTACTCCCAGCTCACAACCTGAAAGAACTCCCTGGCTTGGTGTTAACAGAATAAATAGAACAATATATTCCCAAATCTGTGGGGAGGGCGAGAACCCGACTGGGGCTCTTACTTCTATAATTGCTGCCTTCAGAGGGTGGGAACTACAAGTAATTTTAATAAGAGATCCCACTATTGAAACCTATACTCCCTAGAGTATCTTTAAGAAAGAAGATAAGGCCTCATTAGTGGCTCTTTTCAATTTGCATTTTTGAAGTTTGAAGATTCGAAATGATGGAAAATAATTCTCTATGCAAGTATTCTGGAAGAAACACAATATTTAAAACAGAAATCCCCAAATGCTAAAATATGAAAACAACTACTTAGAATACAGAGCAACACAAAGGACAAAGATAAAAGATAAATAAAAGAAATTGAACATCAAAATGTTTATCAAAGTCAGAAAGTGGAGGGATGTATCATCTGGAAGATTAGTCAGGATTTTGTATTTTTATTTTTACTGTTGATGAAGAGCAACGTATAAAGGAAAGAGATCAATCTTTCTACAAGGCAGTATTGTGTTTGCATTCATGGGTCAAAATGGTTACATTAATTATATGTACTAGCATAAAGTATTGAAAACAGGCCCTGGCTGTATAGCTTAGTTGTTTAGAGTGTCAACCTGACACTTCAAGGTTGTGGGTTCTGTCCCTGGTCAAGGTACATACAAGAGTCAACCAATGAATGCATAGATAAATGGGACAAGTCAATCTCTCTCTCTCTCTCTGTCTCTCTCTGAAAAACAATAAACCAAAAATAATGCATTAAAAATAACTTAATCTGTCTTTGACTGGATAGTTCAGTTGGTTATAGCATCTTCCCGGTACACCAAGGTTGAAGGTTCGATCTCTGGTCAGGGCACATATGAGAATCAACCAATGAATGCATACATAAGTGGAACAACAAATCAGTGTGTGTGTGTGTGTGTGTGTTTTATTGTTGTTCCTTTGTCTCTCTAAAAAGATGAATAATAATAAAAAATACTTTGATCCTTCATCATACCCATACAGTATAAGATACGGAAGACTCATCTGAGGAAGATCATTAGCAGGGACAAATTTGATTTTAAGAGCCATAGTGGATATGTAATTATGACAATTAGACTTCACATCTCACAAGACAATAGGGCAAAAAAGATTGCAAATGTCATCTAGTTTAATTCTCAAATCCTTAAGCAGTAAAGACAGTGAGAGATTTCACAATGGCATGTCATCTAGTTTACAGTGACTCTGGTTCCCTATTTGTAAGTCTTCCTGTGAAAGTCACTCCAAATTTGTAAGTGACAGAAGGAAAAAGAGATAAATAAGAAATTGCCTCCAAGGAACACAATTGGGTATCAGTTAAGCTATGGTTTGGATTAGGAATGCTTAATACAGAGTTAGCAGAAAGGGCTAAGCATTTGTAAACTCATGCACAGAAATTTTTAAAGCTTCCACTGGATCAAACACTGTGTGTGTGTGTGTGTGTGTGTGTGTGTGTGTGTGTGTGTGTGTAGTTTTGTCTTTTTTTAAGGAAAAAAATTGCTTGAACATCAGGATGAGGAAGCTTATTGAGTCTTGGGTAGAAGCACCAATTCTATTTCCATTTTTATTTCTCTTCCAATTTTATATAAAAGGTACATTTTCATTAGAGGAATTAGGTGGCTAATTCTCTTGGAAAGAGTCAGCTGTCACTGAGTAACACAATCTTGCCCTGCCCTCCTCACCGAGGCTGGCAGTGACTAGTCTGCAGCTAAGAGTGGCTCTCGTTTGCTGGGACGCTTTGGGCTGCCGTGACAGCTGACAGAAGAATAGTAGCAGCTAAGGTGTCAAGCCATCCCTTCCCCAATTCCATTAGCTTTGGGAACGTGCTAACTTGAAAGTCCAGAAGTGTCATTTAAGAACAAGTATTAGTAGATATATAGGTTTCTATTCCTCTACATAGTCCAATTGTGGGAGGAAAAAATAATTTTAAGACCATTGTATTTAAGTGATTTTATTTTCATGGAAACAAAATACCTTGGAAAAAAATATTCCAGTGCATGTATCATCTGGATGGTCAAGCAGCCAAAATAACTAAATTAATTTTTAAATATTTTCAACCCTATAACAAAGTGATAGAAGATCATTTTTTTCCTAAGTGGAAGGTCATGAGATACTTGTTTTTTTATCAGAAAAACACAGTATAGATTAGCTTTCTCAGTTTATGTAGGACTGTTTTCAATGGAGCGTTCCTTTCACCCACAAAAATTATTCACCAACCAACTTTCCCTTTCAATCTTATATGACAACATGCACAGAGAGGGCTGGGTAAAATCCACAAACCAACATCATGCAAACCACCATTGAAATGAGGTGTACATTGTGGGGACCCTTTCAAAGAGCTTCCTAACTTATTGGAAAGATGATTATATGTGTCATGTCATGAACTATTACCCCAATAGATAACAAGTTTTACCCAAATGAAATTATAATTTTGTCATTTCAGAGCCAAATGCCTCAGTCTGTGCACTGACACTTATTAGCTATTTAACTTCTCTGTGTGCACTTTCTCATCTATAAGAAGGATGAACTAGATTATTTCCAAGTTCAAACATTCAGCTGTTCATGATGGTTTTAAGGACATGCACTGAATTTGTACAGTGGTTTACAAGACAGCTAACATGCAAAACTAATAAATGACTAAAAATGTTTTCCAAGGTTTAAATTGATTTAGGTGAAAAGCAATTCCACATTCTAAAAATGTTTGAATGCTTTTGAATAAAAAATACCTTAGCTATGTGCTTTCCCATGAATGTAATTGGGGCCTTTGTAAATAAGTATTATTTTTATTATGTTTAAGTAAGACAAACTAAACTTCTATATGATGCCAGTATTTACACATAAAGGGTTTTTTGGTTTTTTTTGTTGTTGTTGTTGTTAATCTTACTGTTTTCTGCCAGTCCCCAGATGGTTTTAACTCCTTGATGTGGGGCAATCAACCATCACAAAACAATTCCTTGTAATAAACATGAGAGAAAAAGGTCTGTGAACAGCTCCAGCATGATAAATAAAGATATCGGTTTCCGAATAGGGAACAGGAGGAGGTTAATTTAACATATACCACTATGGAGTTTCTTAGGGAGTTATCACCTGCCTTTCAAAATAAGAGGAGGCAGTACCCGCGAGCGCAATTGCTCATCGCAACTCCTTGTTTACTTGGCTGATTGCTCTCCCCAGGTATAATGCTTCTCAACATATCAATCAGCAGTGTTATTCGGCTCTGGGAGACTAATGAACAGGACAGGTCAAACAGCAGGTGTTCCATGAACTGCCCCCTCTTTGCTTCCCTATCGCGGACACCCACACACTCAAGAGTTTCCTCCCGCTGCCTTGCAAAATTGGGCAAATTGTTTCATAATTTGCAACCTCATTTTCCTCATCTACGGAATGAATGGAATAATACCCACACGCTAACTAACCGTGAGGGCAAAGTGGGCTGAGGTGAGCAACCAGTATTGAGGTCGGACTGTAACAGGCACCCAACGAATGGTGGTTACTATATTAAGCGGACCTGCAAGAGGACTCAGGACCGACCCTCAGTATCTTGAAGACAGTGATGAATCTTGTCTTGCATGGCTCTGTTTTTTCCAAGAATAAATGCTGGCATGCCTTTATGTAGAAAATGTATGCGTTCCTGAAAAGTGAGAAGCAAGCAAAAAAAAAAACAACTATATTTATTTTTATGTTTGCTGCATAAAAATCTATGTTTTTAATACCTAGTGTTTTAGTAAGCACAGGCGCTGTAACAAAAATCCCCTTGGCTGGATAGCTGGTAAACAACAGAAATTGACTTCTCATGCTCCTAGAGGCTGGGAAGTCCAGTGTCCAGGCACCAGTAGAGTTGATGTCTGGGGAGAGCCCACTTCATGTTTGTAGATGGTTGTCTCTTCAGTGCCCTCCCAGGGCAGAGGGGCAAGGGGGCTGCCTGGGGTCTCCTTCTGAGGGCCCTGGTCCCATTTCTTCGGGTTCTACCCTCATGACCTAATCTGCTCCTATTTGCTAATGCAATCACATTAGGGGTTAAGATTTCAAAATATAAATGTAGGGAAGGGGCATGAACATTGAGTCTAATGCTATAGAATGAGAAAATGATTCTTCCTGGCTGAGGAGGGCATCAGCTCTAACCTTGACGTATTAGCACCCTCTGTCTGGTAGCTCCCACCTGCAGAGGTATTTGTTGATCTCATTGGATAGAAGAGAGAAAAGCGGGGCCTGGTGGGAGCGGGGAACACCTACAGGAGGGGTTAAAGTAAGTGGTTACAGCCCAGCAGGCGCAGCAGAGAGCAAATAAGTGAGGAGGAGCTGGATGGAGTCTGCCAGGGGCCAGCAGTCAAGTTCATGAGGGGAGGGCGTGTGTAGGCAGGGCATGAAACCTGGAGTGTGGTTGTTCAGGGGACGAGAAACGAACAAAGCTGGAGGCTTCGGTCAGTTATTTTATACGGCACACAGTTGAGACATTTCAGACAGGCCACCCATTTGCCTGTTTTCCCCAGGACAGTGGAATTTTCCAGGACGTGGGACTCTTACTCCCAGAACTGGGACAGTTCCAGGCACCTAGCTGAGGCTCACTGATGGTAGAGAGCAAAGGACATGGTGGTGCTGGCTCCGAATGAGACAGCGGTGAGAAATTCACAGCTGCTGAGTTGTGTGGAACGTAATGCCGAACTGGAACTTACTTTCAGGATACGGAGATTAGATATTATATACATTATCTTTTCTTAAAATTGTTTTAAAATACAGTCTATAGCATGCATTAGCTGATTTTGTTTATTTTATATTTTTTGAGAGATAAAAAACTTTGTTATTTATTTTTCATCATATTTGAACTGACTTTATTAGAGTGACAATATGGTTAATAAAATTATACAGGTTTCAGGTGTACAATTCTCTAATGCAGCATCCGTATATTGTATTGTGTGTGCCCCCTTCCATTCGCACACTTACTGCGCAGGTGTCTGCGCCTATGGGTTATTCTTTTCCTTTGCTTCATCCCTTCACCTTTTCACCCAGCCCCCAACCCGCTTCCCCTCTGACAGCTGTCAGCCTGTTCTCTGTACCTATTCTGTTTCTATTCTGTTTGTTAGTTTAGTGTTTAAATCTAGAGCACGAGGGGAAAAAACAGAAACATTGTTAATAATAACCAAACAAAAAGATTGCCAAATAACAATAAAACTGGTTTATAGCTAATACATTACTGCCACCACATAAAATAAAATGGTTTTTGAATGCTCTTAACTTATATGCATGTTAACATCTCTCAACTTTTGTACACTTTGAGCATTTTTTCTTCTAAAATTAAAAATGCCTGACTTTTTTTAAAAAACGAAGACCGCATCGACTTTGATTTCTAGAAGAGGAATTATATACCACTCATAAATATCCCCTAATTTTTGTGAGCAGTATATTTCGCAGGTTTGTGTGCAATCAAAATACTCAGCATTACTTACAGATTTATTTACACTTTTCAAAAATTAATATTTATTCCAGAATATGTATGTTCTCAAGTCTCAGTTGAACAAAGCTATAAGAGAGCTAATTAATGACGTGTTTTGTAGCACAGTAAGTTTTTATGTAAAGTTTGAAAATGTGAGGCCTGACCTGTGGTGGCGCAGTGGATAAAGCGTCGACCTGGGAACACTGAGGTCGCCAGTTCAAAACCCTGCACTGGTCTGGTCAAGGCACATATGGGAGCTGATGCTTCCTGCTCCTTCCCCCTTTCTCTCTTTCTCTCTCTCTCACTGTGTCTCCTCTCTAAAATGAATAAAATAAAAAAATAAAAAAAAAAAAAAAAAAAAGTTTGAAAATGTGAGATTTGATCAGAAATGAATACGCATCCTTTTTGTTAGAGAAAATGGCATCAAATATACATTATTTTTTCAAGATGTAGAGGCATACACAGATGCTTAAAAAGTAAATGCTTAGATGATACCATATCAAGGTGAAAGAAAGCCTGACGTTGTCCAACAGCTGGTCTTTCGGAGCTCACACCAATCTCCGGGAGTCCTGAGTGCTAGCTGAGCAAAGCAGATTAAGTCGGTAAGGAACACGCGTCACTTGGCCCAGTGCCTGCGGAGTAAACTTGAGAGATACTAGTCGCTTTGAAAATTTAATATAACAAATCCTCTCAATCAGCCATGGACCCTTGACACTCCTAGCTTGTTTTCCTAAGTTGTACTTATTCCATCCCTTTTTAGCAAATGGAGCTGAAATGTAAAGAGTAGAGGGGAGAAAAGGCAAAACTAAACATCTGCAAGTGTTATTGATTATTGGCAATTTTTTATAAAGGTGGGGAAGATTCCGGGTGATTTGAGTGGTTAAAATCATGGCCCCCTCCAAAAAATTTTTATGTGACTTCTCCATGCCACTCTTTACTCCTCTAGCACTTTATAATCGAGAACTGACTGCAGTGGCATTTCTAATGTTAGGAAACGTTGAGAAAAGTGGAGGGTGTGTGCGGTTTCCTGCTTAACTTGGTTGTCAAGAGAATTGCACTAAAATACTCATTTAAAAACGAGAAATGGAGCGGGAGGCTCACTCTGAAAAACATAGTACTTTCAATGTTTCATAAATGTTATGAGTTATAGGAACAGCTAGCTACCCAAGGGGCTCCTATCTTGAAGACTGAAAAATTACGGGGAAAAGGAACCAGCAGAATAAAAGGGCTAGGACATTTTATCTCCTCTAATGTCTAGCCTTCAGACTCCCTTCAACGGCCTCTTTCTCACATTCTAAGTCAGTGCTTCTCAAATTTTAATGTGTATATAAATGTCCTGGAGATCATTTTTCAATGCACCTGCTGATTCTATAAGCCTGCGAGCCTGCATTTGTGACAAGGGCCCATGTAATGCCGCCAGTCCAGGGAAGACACGTGGACTAGCAGGCTTCTGTCTTCTTCCATTTTAATACTCCTTATACGTATGGTGACTATACATCTTGTGCTTTTCGGGACAGCTTCAATTTTATTGGCAGTTTGTTATTTTCAGGATAGTCAATCAGCTAAATTAATCTAACTTTTATACTTTGGAAAAGCTGTATACATAAAATACTTCCTTACCAGAAAATATCATGACAGACTACATTCTCTTGGCTTGAGGTTTAGAAAATCGACTTATCACAAGTGACCTAGTAAACATTTCTTCTCTCCTTTTTATGACTTTTTCTCTGACTCCAGTACCCCTTCTTGTATCTGCATAGCAACTTGGCTAGAACAAAGAAACCATTATTTTCTAGCAGTGAAGGCAAGTGAGTCATCCCTGAAGTAAGAAGTGATGGGATGGGCCTGAGTTTGGGCACGGTGTTACAGCTGGGAATAAGGGAGGTTTGGACTTAGGAAGCTTTCTCAGTGGTCATTCCTGGCTTCTACCTATGTCAAAAAATAAACTGGGCTTTGGCCTGTTAGCTCAGTCAGATAAGAGTGTTCTCCCTAAACAACAAGGTTGCAGGTTTGATCCCTGGTCAGGGCACACATGGGAAGCAACCATTGAATGCATGACTGAGTGGAACAACAAATGCTTCATTTTTCCCTCTCCCCTCTCTCCCTTTCTCTCTCTGTTTCTCTAAAAAAATCAGTCAATAAATAAAATCCTGGAAGGATAGCACAGTTGGTTGGAGCATTGACCTGGAGCACGGAGGTGGCTGGACTGATTCTGTGGCCAGGGCACACACAAGAGCAGCTCGATGTTCCTGTCTCTCTCTCCCTGCCTCTCTCAATAATAATAATAATAATAATAATAATAATAATAATAATGAAAAAGAAATAATAAATTGAAGAAAATCTTTTCTCTGGTCTCCGTACTCCATGCTCTAAATCTCGAATAATTGATTGAAGGAAGTTTACTGAGAAGAGGTGTTGTATTACTCTGTCATCTACCTGTGGTTTGATATTGGTCAAACTAATGTATTTCACTTTTATGATCTTTTGTTTTCTTTTCTTTTCTTTTGTAAACAGAAAAATGAGATTATGAAAGCAACTAAATGCCATCTCAATTCTTATCTAACTTTAAAAAAATATGTCTCCTAAAGATTATTAGAAATCAGGTTTACCCAGGTCACATATGGCTATCTGATAATAATACCTTCAAATTGCAAAAATATGTCTCTATTAAGAGTTAACTCTTCAGCTGAATGCTTCTTTTGGAAATTACCTTAGAATTCTTGGCTTCAAAGTTTTTATCTCAACAATGAGAATGAACATTTTTAGTATCATGACTAAAGTCTTTTCTAAACTCTAAATCACTGAGATAGAACTATGAAAATAAAATAAAATTCATCACCTCATTAAAAGAGGGAAACAGAATTGCATGGACATATGTGTTGCTTTGGTTTCTCCAAGACCTGACTTAACTGTGGAATGAATGAATGAATGAATGAATGAAACCTTGAACAAAATCTGGAGAGCTTGTATAAGAAGATTAAAAAAAAAATCCTTGGTACCAAAATTGAAACTACAATCTGTCTCCAGCATTTGAATTCTATTGTATTTGTAATTGTTTTAAGTGATAGTATATCAAAGTTTTAGAAAGTTCACATTCTGTGCAGAAGCACAATAAGTTATTATGCAAATTAAACATTTACAAACTCTCTAGAGAGCACTTTCATAAAAGTTTACATAAAGGGCATGTTGGAGAGAAGAAATATTGATATGAAATACCTCTGTGAGCCACAAAAATACCGTAACTCGACAATAATCCTCAACTAACACCACCCTTGCGGGCCGTCACAATCCCGCACAGACGCAGCACTGTCCTGCCTTGCTCCCCAGCAAAACCATGGACTCGGGCTGATGATTTCTGTTCATAATCATTTCAAAGTAGGTATCTAAGGACCTGACCTTAAGGGTCTCGCAGAGCATGATGAAACATGGATCTCTGCGTGTTTGAGCAGAGGTCAAAGATTTCATTCCAGGAAGCAATGAAAAGCTGTCTTAACTCGGAAGTATTTTAAATGCAAAGAAAATTCAAGAAATGAAATTTTCTTGATCATTCCATTGCCTTTTCTAACACAGATTTCCAAATGATCATTGTCAAAATGTGTTGTTTTTGGAAGTCATAATTAGAAGACCATTCTTAGTAGCTGCCTCTACAGACATCAAGCAATATCTGGTGAAGAGATTCGAGGAGGATACGCAGGCTTTGAAACCAGTGCCTTAATGGGAAAAGAGATTTCAATCAAGCGGCCCTACCTTTCTTCTATATTTGAAAAGAAAGTCCCCAACCCAAATCTCATGGATTGTGCTCAATGGACTGTCTGCGGGTGATTTGTCACTCTGTCTTCTATCAACTCTCTTCTTTCACCCGCAAACTCAGTCCCTAGGGAAAAAAGATGATATTCTATGTTTAAAAACAATATGGAGATAGTTGGCTTGGATAGAAATATTTTTTGTAGGCTGTTCAAGGGAGAAGAAATGGATTCTACCAACACTAACTTTAGTCTTATAATTTTTACTCATTTCCATACCACGTCACTCACTTAATAAAAATAACATTCCAATATAGAAGGAAGGCATAGAGAATTTAATAATACTTTCACTGTCGATGGATTAGCAATAGAAGCATTATTTTCCTCATTGCATTTCTAACAAGTAAAGACTGACGATCCTTACTGAACACAAATTCTAGTAACTCAGAACTATGATCGGACTGAGAGATTTTTAAAATTTCCTACGCTTAAACACTGCTCTTTCAGAAAGACTGCCCCCAGTGAAGAAATTCAAGGTGGTTTGTAGATGCTCATCTGTATCCTTTAAGAAAAAATAGATCTAAGAAACATAATAAACCATTTGAATTCTGGTGCTGCAGTTTTACCTGCAATTACAATTTTCTTGTTAGGTGAACTTTTTGTTACTCAGAAGCCTGCTGTTGAAAACTCTTTATTAACCAGAACTTATCTCCTCACCCTCTCTTCGTGCCATCTTCACAATGGTATAGCGCAACATTTAGTAACAGCCATAACATGAAAATAATGGCTTAAAAGCTTCTAACTGACTTTCTGAAACATCGGATTATCTGCCTTCCTTAGATTAACTCTCAGTTGGTTATGATATGTGAGAAAACAGAATTTAAATCTTAATTATCTTAATAAAATTTGCCCTTTGTGTAGCTGAGACCTTTAAAAAATGTGAGGAAAATTCACAGAATTATAGAAAAGATATCTCAGATCAAATGAAAAGATAATAAAAATGGTACCGAGTCTCTCAAGCTCATGCATAGTATTTATTAGTTTTAATAATTATAAATTACTTAAATTTTTTTGAATTCAGTAAGAATTAGGGGCCTTATAAAAACTAGAGCCTAGAGATAGAATTTAGAGAATGAGCCTAATTCCCTCATTTTTCAGATGAGAAAACCAAAGCCCGAAAGTTAACCAGAGCTCCTCATCTAGTAGACTGGGACAGAAATCTAAGTCTGATTTCCCATTCGATGTATTTTCCATAACAGAAAATAAATTAAGATACTAAATGTAGGAAAGCACATATATGGATGGACTCAGATGGAGCCTGTTGGCATTCAAAGAGTCCCTTGTTAAGTGTCAGGCGTTGGTAAAGACATACTTATGTGTTTATTGCATTTGACCTCAAAGCATCACTATCAGGAAGGCATGATGCTTTGTGTAGAGATAAAGACACTGAAGCTGAGAGAGGTCATCCTGATCCTACATCTTATGCCTTTCCAATATAATTGATCAGACACACTGTTCCTATTCTTCTGGCCATTGGTTTACATCTAACTGGCCTATCAGTGCACACCCCCATTCAACAAATGAACTCAGAACCTCTCCTTTGTCCCCAAACCTCTCCTGGGAGTTGGGTGTGCAGTGACCAACCAAAGAGACTTGACCCCTGCCCTGAGGAACCGGTGGGCACAGGACAGCCCCACCACCCCCTCACCCAACAGCATCTCCTTCACCCATCACTCGGGCTGGGAATCCCACTTCAAACCACTTTTTGGAAAATGATAACGACCAGATCCTCAACAAAATCACTTGCAAGCTTAATATCAGCCTCTCATATTCTACTTTCTCTCCGAAAGCTTATTAATCATCTTTTGGCAAATGCATTTCAGGCAGTGGTTTTTCACAGGATAAAAACATTACATTTCGAAATTGCTTCAGGATTAGCTATATTCTTGAAACTTCACATTTTCATGAGATCCATTAATTCAAAAATACCGGCGTTTAAATATAGGGCGATGTTTTTCTAAGTTGGGTTTATTTTTTGGACTCTATTCAACAGAGATCAATCTGGAAAAAGAAAGTGATTGCAAAGCACAGACCACAAGAATCATGTTGCATCAAAGTGACAGTACTATGCCTGAGCCGCCAACTCTGAAGATGCAAACTACATTGCATGTGGTATATATCCCGTGAATAAAATAAGAGAGCACTCTCTTTTGTCTAGGGCTCTAGGCGCTTTGTGAATATTCGCCGTCAGACACGCAGAACTTGGTTTTGTGTTGGACAACAGTGCTAATCATTCTCTCAGCAATCAGGCATGTATATGTGCAGCTCAGAGAGGAATGATGCATGTCAGAAAGGCCTGTCTACACTTCCTAGATGAGATTTGCCCTTGATTTGCAGTCACAGCTGCTAATGGCCAAGCGCAGAGCTATTTCCAACCACTCCGCTTAGATTCACATTCTTCTCCACTCTGGTGCTTTCAAAAGCACCAGGACGCTTGCCTGCCTCCACGGTGTCCTGGCAGGCCATCATTCCACAGACTGATTTTAATTTGAGCTTAGGCATGTCATCACAAGTTTGTGGGATATTCATCCAAAATCTCAGCAACGTGATGACTGTGTTCTTGAAGCACCCATGCGGGATGTCACGTAAGAGATTAGAGATCACTTTAAAGTGTTAACACTGTGTCCCAGAGTGAAGATAATTCCCAAGAGGATGTTCACCTCCGCAAGACCGTTCACGGTCTTGCGGAGACGAAATGTGCCTCCCATCAACACGCTGTGCCATGATGTGCTGACAAGGAAGCGTGGTGATACCTCCATTCACAAATCCACGGGGGAAGGGGGATATGTGTGGCGGAAAGCCGGCCTGGGTCACGGAAAGTTCTTCACCATCCAGTGCTTTCAGAGCAGTGCAGCCAGCTTGAGGTTTCATCTGCAAAACCTTCCTTGATCCACTGAGAAGAGTTGATCCTTTCCTTGCTGTATTTCCATGAGTCCCTAGACATGCTCCTATTGTTGGAGAAATTTACGTTCTGCTCTACTAGCCACTTAACTCTTTGAAGATGGGATCTATTTCTTTGAATCGTTAGCACATTGTATAATACTGGGAATACAAGTTTTGTGGATTGAACGTGGTGGGTGGGTGCATGGGGAGAAAAAAGTATGACTCACACTCAGGCGGAGTCTTGGCTGGACCTGGGTCTGCTGAACTAGAGCTGCTCCTTTAGTTGAGTCAACTTGGAAAGCGAAAAGCAAAGGAGTGATGTCTGAGCACCAGCCATATGACGTCTATGCTATTTGATGGGAGCGTCTACCAAGAGGAGTGGAAACATCCTCCATATTAACCAAGGTTCTTGGGGATCAACTCTCCCTTTCCCCTGGTATGAGGAGAAAAGAGGAGATTATTATTCTCACAAGATCCAGGGGGGTAGATAAACAGGAATACTATAGCAGAAAAGAGTAAGAACTTTGAAATTTGATGCACTTGCGGACAACCAGAATTTAGCCAATTATTAATTAGTTGCGTAATTTTGGACAAGATGTTTGATTTCACTGTATTCCTAATTCTTTATCTATAAATAAAAAATCATAGTATCAGCCTGGATGGGTGGTTGCAAGGATTCAAAAGACCATACATAGAGCCTGACCAGGCGGTGGCGCAGTGGGTAGGGTGTCAGACTAGGATGCGGAAGACCCAGGGTCGAGACCCCGAGCTCGCCAGGTTGAGTGTGGGCCCATCTGGCTTGAGCAAAAGCTTGTCAGCTTGGACCCAAGGTCGCTGGCTCCAGCAAAGGGTTGCTAGGTCTGCTGAAGGCCTGCCGTCAAGGCACGTGTGAGAAAGCAATCAATGAACAACTAAGGTGTTGCAATGGCAACAAAAAACTAATGATTGATGCTTGTCACCTCTCTCCATTCTTGACTGTCTTTCCCTATCTATCCTTCTCTCTGATTCTCTCTCTGTCCCTGAAAAAAAAAAAAAAAAGACCATACATAGAGTGCCTGCCACTGAGAGGCACTCAATAATTATTTTTATTTATAATCATTATGCTTATGAGTATATTATTTTTAGTTGTATAATGAAGCCCTGGTTGTTAATTTTGTTGGAAAATATTCTCTTGGTGAGTTGAGATTTACCTGTGGGAAAATATTCTGTTTAAGTGCGATAATTATTTATTTAGCACCTACCGTCAGGAACAATGTGCGTGAGGAGGGTCTGTATATTCCTTGAAAATTGTCAGATAGAATGAGATGGCAACAAATAAAGTCTATACCTGGAGAACAAAGCCACACAAACTCCTGATAAGAAGGCTATACTGACAGGTAAGGGACTAGGCATTTAATGGATACCTGTATACATATATTCATACATACATACATACATATATACATACAAGGAGGCCGTGTTTGCTGTGGGTTTACAAAATAATATCCAGGGATTTGATGAAATGAATCTTCTACAATTATAAATGGCTAAACATAGACTCACAATACCTCTGAGTTGATTAGCACATCGTAAATGCCAATACAAAGTCCTTAAAATGTCAAGCCTTTCTTCTGAACCAGCAAGATTGGTCTCAAGAATAAACAAGTGACCTAAGAGAAGCATGCTGATGAGTCACTCTGAATGTCGCTGAGCAATTCACAGGCTATTAGAGTTACCGAGACCCCATGTCCCTGACTCAACTATTTGACATTGACACTCTCCCTCCTTCCTGCCTTGCTTTCAAATGACCTTATTCTAGAAGATGACAGTTGTAGCTGAGAGACTCTTTAAGTGTTCATGTCACAGAACACTCCTCCCAAGCCCACCCATTTGCACCCCCCTGAAGTGGCCTGTTCTCTACAATGACCTTATCATCCCCAAGTTTCAACCTGTTTTCAGAATTTTTCCAGAACCCTATTCTCAGCCAAGCATTGACAGATTTGATGATTAAAATGACTTAAAATAAGGTCTGGATGAAAGAATATATCTGCATGTTTTTAAGCAGTCTATTTGATTTACATAAATACTTACAATTGCCTCAATAAGACTTAAGCACTTGTGTGTGAAGGTCATTCCAGTGCTACCATTTCCTAGTCTAGAAGGAGGGCAAGGACCAACAGCTAGCTCTCCTATTGCAGACTTACATTAAGATGAAGTTAAAAACAAGTTAACTTATTGGGTGACAGGGAGAAACAATATTAAAGAATGAACTCTAATGAAGATAAGGTTTGCGCTACTGAGAAAATTATCTTTAAAAAGAGTATGGATCCTGGCCTGTGGTGGCGCAGTGGATAAAGCATCAACCTAGAACCCTGTGGTCACCGGTTCAAAACCCTGGGCTTGCCTGGTCAAGGCACATATGGTAGTTGATGCTTCCTGTTCCTCCCTTATTTCTCCCTCCCCTCCCTAAAATGAATAAATAGAGTCTAAAAAAAAAAAGAGTATGCAAAATGCAATTCTTCGTTAATTGACTTGTCATTCTTAAATGAGAATCATTAAGCTAAATTACAAAATCAGTTGTCTCAAATCATTTTTGATCAGGGTACATAAATACTATGTAAGATAATAGAGTGTGCAGCATGTAGTTTGGTAAGCATTGTACACGGTGGCTTGTACAGCCCCTCCCTGAAGTGGCGTTGCCCTGGAAGCGGAGGGCGACAAGAGATTGGCTTTGAAGAAATCATCAAAACAAACAGAAACTTGTTCCTACAAAAGGACTACAACCAAGTTTTGGGTTGCCAAACAAGAATGGTTTCGGCGATTTCCTGTAATTCTTGGGATAAAACAGAACAGAGAAGAATATCATCTTAAAAGCAATGGGCTGGGACAAAGGATTGAAGTAAAGAACTATAAAAGTATACCTTTCAAAAAAGGAATTCTTTAAACATTCACAAGCTGAGGGGAAACACCTCTGAGGATATTTGAAATACAAAGAACAGAATACAAATGCTGTTATTGCAGGAACATAGAGGAGGGAGAGATTTGAACTGTTCACGTAGATGCTGAAAGTCTCACCAGTTAAGAACAGCAACAGAAAAGTTCTGTGACTTTGAAGCGGGGTCTGTTTATTCAGAGAATGCCTACTGCAAGCACACTGCGCTCCAGGAGCTAGAACTGTAAAGAAGAAATTTTCAGAAAGCTTCTCAAATCTAGATTAACATGACAAAATATTGTGGCAAGCGCACAAACAGGGGTATGCGACAAATGGCATAACAGAGCGCTGGAGGGTGGAGTCTGTGAGGGAGGACAGAGGAATGCCCTCACAGGGGAAGGGACAGCTAGGTTGGGACCTGGAAGACCGCTCAGTGAGGCAGGAAGGCATGAAGGAAGAGTGTTCTGCCGAGGAGGAAGAGCACACCTGGGAGCAGCTGGAACCTCTTCAAGACGGCGTCAGGTAAAAGAGGTTGCTGAAGAGAGGAGCGTGCTGAACTTGAAAAACGAGAGGCTACACAAGTACGGTAAGGAAAATGTAACATCATCAGATTCGACTTTTAAGAACTTACACTGATACTAGTGTGAAAAATATATTGGAGGAGAGCAGGACTGGGGATGGTTAGACATACTGACTTTATTTGCTTTGTTGGCAAAGGTACAACATCGCTGGATCAGGAAAATCCAGTAGACACAATGTTTTTAGATTTCATGGTGGCACTTGATGAACTCTCTTGTCAACACATTCTAGAAACACGTACTGTTTTGACAGTGCAATTAAATAGGTTAATCACTGAGCCTCACTCTACCTTTCCGGTCTTTTCTTTCCTTGCTCCCCTGCACCTCCCTATGTTCCAGCCATTAAATTCTTCTGTGTGTTCCAAACTCGTTGCCTTTGTTCACCAGGCTGCCTCTACCTGGAGTGACACCCTTTCGTCTCCTACTTCTTGAAACACTGTCCATTGTTCAGCGGGCCACCTCGCTCTTGTGTATTTTTGTCCTTACCTTATGATCTTTACCTTACCTGATTCTGCATTAGAGTTATTTCAGTGATTACCTAATACTCCCTACCACATTTTATTTTATTTTATTTATGATTTTTCATATTTTTCTGAAGTGAGAAGTGGGGAGGCAGAGAGACAGAGTCCTGCATGTGCCCGACCAGGATCCACCCAGCATGCCCACCAGGGGGCGATGCTCTGACCATCTGGGGTATTGTTCCGTTGCAACCAGAGCCATACTAGCACTTGAGGTAGAGGCCATGGAGCTGTCCTCAGTGCCTGGGCCAACTTTGCTCCAGTACTGCCTTGGCTGCAGGAGGGGAAGAGAAAGGAGAGAGGGAAGGATGGAGAAGCGATGACTGCTTCTCCTGTGTGCCCTGGCCGGGAATCAAACCCGAGACTTCCACATGCTGGGCCAACACTCTACTGCTGAGCAAGCCAGCCAAGGCCATACCGACCACATTTTAATGTATCATTCCTGAGGTGGGAATTTTTTCATATTCCTTGGCATAGTGATAATAACGCTTAAAATAATACGACCAACAATGTCTTTAATGCTTTTCTGCCTGACGTGACAAGGCACGCCTCCTTGTCTTATTTACTTCTAAACAGCAGCCTGCTGTATTAGTTAAAGTAAAAATGCAGCAGTCCTGGCTACAAAACCTCTTGTTTACTTGACTTGAGACAAGTTATTTAACCCTTCTGAGCTTAAATAGTCTCATCAGTAAACTTTTAAGTTTGTCTGGAAGGTCGAAGTAGATTATTGTTTAGGAGGCACTTAGCATAGTACTTAACACATAGCAAGTGTTAAGAACACAGTCTCTGTGTGATCACTGCTAAACCCATTACACAGACACTAGAGAGGCACTAAGACACAACTATACCCTGTTCAGAAAGCTCACAATTAAGCCAAGACCACAACCTGCCAGTGCTGTTTAATTTTGATAAATACACTAAATCTAGAAAAATGTGAAAATAGCAAATCACCACTAAAACATTTCACATGCATATTGATGCCACATAAAATACTAAATAATGGTTAAGTCATTTTTCTAACATGCACACTTTAGAGTTACTCCATATTGCACATTGTTTTATATAAAACATTTCAATTGCCCATAAAGGTTTTTTTTACACAATGAAAAAATAAAAATCACCCTGGCAATAAATCCAGAAGGAAAGATATTGAGGGAAAAAAATTTAAAGCTTTTTGGGTATAATTTTCAACTATACTTTATAGCTGTTAACTTCCTACCTCTTCAACTAAGGCATATGGAGTTACAGAATCCTGGAGCTTGGGAAGACCTCTAAAGACCATCCAGCCCAGAGAGGAAAGATTTTTTTAAAGGCCCAGGCCAGGACCCTCTATTTCATTGGCGGCAGGCCCTGCCGCTCCTCTCCATCCTTGACCACGCTGCTTTTTTCCTGGGAGGCGGACTCCTGTGAACTGTGTCTGCAAGCTCTCTTGTCTTCCCGCTTCTGGTTGGGTTCCGCCAAAGGGAGGCACCGTCTGGGCCGGAGAAGCCAGTTTCCGGGAGAGTGCGTGGAATGACGTCCTTATTCCCCCCACTCCTGCTCTGCTACACCGTGGGTTGTCTGGGTGCCTCTGGAGGAGGCTGCGGCTCCCATCAGATCCCCGTGTTCTTTCCTACGTCTCCGTTTACAACTGCCACTTCCTTTTGCCCTTTTAGTCCTGGGGATGGTAGCACTAGCCCCTCAGTATTTCACCATCTCTGGCTGATTTTGTTTACCTCGTCTGCACTGTTGTTTACTGCTCGTCTTTAAACTCTCCTCAATTCTGAACGCGCCGCCTGGAACCCTGGAACCCTGACTGACTCCTTGGGGTCTGGTTCAGAACCCTCCCCCCAACACTATGTATGCTGAGTCTGGAAGCATGGAGACCAAAAGAGGACTGCTTTCGTAGAAATGGGTTTGGCTCCTTTATCCCCAAATTATATTTTCTTGGAAATATTTTGCTCGCTAAGGATTGACTGCGATTTCAGTTTCTTTGGTGATGACATTGCAATATCTTTGTCAGACAGTTTAGGAAAAGATTAGATTTCCTCCTAAGGTAAATGGCTGATGGAATCTTATTCCTTTCCTAGCTCTGTTCTTCCTCTGAAAATAAATAAAGAAAAAGAGGTTATTCTATGCAATATTAGAGCCACGGAATAATATAAAGTCACAAATAAAATCCATTTTAAGAATAAACCAGCCCTGGCCAGTTACTCAGTGGATAGTGTCAGCCTGGCGTGTAGACATCCCGGGTTGATTCCCAGTCAGGGCACACAGGAGAAGCCACGATCTGCTTCTCTCCCCCTCCCTCTTCCCTTTCTCTCTCTCTTCCCGTCCCACAGCCAGTGGCTTGGTTAGTTTGAGCTTGGGCCCCAGACAGGGGTTGCTTGGTGCATCCCGGTTGCGGCACCTAAGGGAGTCTGTCTCTCTATCTCCCCTCTTCTCACTTAAAATAAAAAGAATCTGAATTTGTAATGAATAATGCTCTTGGATTTTCTCTCTTACTTTCCCTGTGTTTCTGTTACCAAAGCAACAAAATCCTTCCCAGATTTCAGTTCTTATCCCCAACCTACCCCAACCTACCCCAACATGTATTTTGCAACCTTTCTACCCGTGACCATCCACCCTATTAAGATTTGTCTGCTCTTTAGTGTGTCTCAGCTGAGTCAGCTTTCCGGTTGTGGTAGATGGTACTGGGGGGAGAGCACAATCCCAACAACAGGATTTAAAGACAGACTGGAGATGTATAAGGAACATAGGCTAAGGAAAAGGGGACAGAGCTCTAAAATGATTTCTTCTGCTCACTACTTTCCCCTAAGAGTACAGCCCTTAAGCGTCTCTCCTTACATAGATTCAGGCGATAATTTTTGGAGCTGGAACACTAGAGTATCAGGTATCTCCAAGTTGGAGCTGGCTTTTTGCCTACTAGTCCACGAACTATCTCTTTGGGTACATCCCGAAGCTTTCTCGGAGATTGCAGGTCATAAATGTGCATGATTAATTGCGTATGTCAAAATCAAAAGTAATGTTTCCAGAACATTCAGACTAGAGGGAAAAGCAAGATCCCGGCGGATGACAGGGAAAATCTCTATTAGGGAGCCTGACAGTGATGGCTGAAGAAACACTGGGTTCACTGAAATAACCTAATGAACATTTCCAGTGGGTAGTGTAGCAAAGGGGTAAGAGCGGACAACGAGAATTTGTGACAGATTGTGAAAGGCTTATAATAAATTTAGAAGGAAACAGGCTTTGGGATAGGGACTTAGGTAAAAGAGAAGACATCTTAGTTTCTAAACAAAATTAACCTATTGAGATGGGGATGTAACAGCAGTATGGTGTCTTCCCTATGTATAGATTCATATAGGTATCCACTGTCCCTGAGTAAGAACAAATACTTTCAAAATGTTCTTGTGATTGATGAGAGAGAGGGAGGGAGAGAGAGAGAGAGAGGAGCATCAACTCATTGTTCCACTTGGTTATGCACTCATTGATTGCTTCTTGTACATGCCCTGACCAGAGATCGAACCAGAAGCCTCAGTGCATTGAGACGACACTTTATCCACTGAGCCACCTGACCAGGGCAGAAAAATAATTTGTTACCTTCCTTTTCTGGCTTATAAACTATAATTGCCTCCCTTAGGATTGTAACAGTTTATGTACAAAAAATTTCACTAATTACATTGCAGAAGTTCTGCCCAGAACCTGGTAAAGAGAGCCCAGCACTGGCTTCAATTGAAACCATGCACTCTTAAAGACCTTACACTGATCTCTAAAGTTAGATGCTTTTAAAATTCATTGTGACAAGATATAGTAATAAAGTTTGTCAATTCTCTTAAGTCAGACTACATTATAATTCAGGATTTCTTGAACAACTATTCTAAAACAATTGTAAAATTACTATAAATGTATGTGATCGATAATAGTGCTTCTGCCAACTCACAAGATTCAAGTTGAATAGAGATCACCAACACAAAATTGTAAATTATGTGATCATAAGGCTTAAGATAATTGAAAATAAAATCACAGAATAAAAAAAAAAGATTTTGGGCTTTCTCTTACTTTCTCTGTGTTTCTGTTACCAGAGTAACAGAATACTTCCCAGATTTCAGTTTTTGTCCTCAACCCACCCCAATAATATATTTTGCTATCACCTTTCTACCCATGACCATCTACCCTATTAATATTTGTCTGCTCAGTAACATTTGGTAGATAAAATATCAGAGAACACAGTTAAAGATTTCTTTGAATACCCAAATCCTTCTTTGTCAAATGAGATTGTATGTCTGTTCTTTTTTGTTTTTCTTTCTTTCTCTCTCTCTCCCTTTCTTTCCTTTTTTTCTATTTTTTATCTATTTATCATATATATATATATTTATGTAAGCATAGCTAGGATATCTCTAAATGAGCTGTTTTCAACTGGTGGGACACACATTGGTGTGCAGTAAGAATTTATAAAACACGCAATACCTGCTTGACCAGGTGATCGTGCAGTGAACAGAGTGTTGGACTGAGATACGGAGGACCCAGGTTCAAAATACCAAGGTCATCAGCTTGAGCACAGGCTCATTCAACTTGAGTGCAGAGTCACTGGCTTAAGCGTGGGATCATAGACATGATCCCATGGTTACTGGCTTGAAGCCGAAGGTCACTGACTTGAGCAAGGGGTCACTGACTTGGTTAGAGCTCCCTACCCCCAGTCAAGGCACATATGAAAAAGCAATCAATGAACAACTAAGGAGCCACAGCGAAGAATTGATGCTTCTCATCTCTTTCCCTTCCTGTCTGTGTCTCTCTCTGACTTTCTCTCTGTCTCTGTCACAAAACAACAAACAAACAAAAGCAAATAACATGCAATATCTTACTATTTAGTCAGGGAGACTGACCTTTTTCCCCTTAGATTGTCAAATTAAAAAGAAATGACAACAACCAACACAACAATAGCCATTCGGTGTGAATAGATCAACATTGTGCTTTTTTTTGGCAAAAAAATGTAACATTTTTTGGTGTGCATCAGAGTTTTAGTAGTTTGTGTGCTAAATACTGAAAATTGTTGCTCTAACCCTTGTGCAAAGATAGTGAGTTGCTATTTCTTCTTTTTCAATTAATGCAGAAAGACCCATCTACCTTCTGAACTGGAGGTCGAGTATTTTCCTCTTGAGGTCCCTCTGTCTGTCACCTCCACTCGAAGTCTCTGTCCAGTGGAAAGAAGCGCAGGTCTGGCCACCATCAGGTAAAGGGAGAATCAGAAGCAGATCCTCATTCTGCTGCCGCTGCTTCTCCCTGTTGAAACCACGCTGTTCACTTGGCACAGTGACTGCTAGTTGAGGATGGGGTAGCCATTCTATTTCCTCAGCTCTAACCTTGGCCAAAGAGTGGTCCATGTTAGGGCCCCAACTCCAGTTTCTAAATGCAAGCTAGTTCCAAGGTGCTGTAGCAGATCTAGTCCTGGGGTGTACTAACTCCTGGTCCTTGGTCCCCCATCCCTTTTCCTTTCCAGTGACCTATCTGAGGAGGAACAACTGATCTGGGCTTCTTTCTCCACATCTTTCAGATTTACCCTATGCCCACCTATCTCAAGAAAGCCACCGTCAGGGGTTTAGTCAAGGTGATATATTCATGTAACGGAGATTTTCAAGTAATTCCAAGGCACCACGTTTCTACCTTCCTGAATCAGGTTAATCTCTATGACTCCAAGCGCTCCTTTGTGCTGGGGTAAATTATGAAGTCTTTCGCACTTCTCTCCGAAATAAAATGAAAAGAGAAAAAAGAAAAGAATATGTCGCTTCTGCTTTCAAAATTATAAATAGTTGTGGCAAGGTACAAACCACTATCTGTAGATGTCTTAAAACCTAAAGGCTTCAGAACTTTGTGCTCATAGGGCTCTTTTGGATGAAAATTACAGAAATCTAACAACATCTAGAAAATGGGTGGGGAGTAAAACTATTAGTTTATCTGAAAATTCTAAGTAAGCTCAAGTGGCGTTTTCAGGGCTCTCCCTTTCTTTCTCTCAGATCTGCATGAGTGTTTTTTCTTTAAGTATTGATTTAAGGTTCTTATCATGTGGCAGAAAATCCCGCAAGCCCGTCCCCTTATAGGATATGACCCACAAGAAAGAGAGAATGGCTTTCCTCCCAGTTCGCACACTGACTTGCATGAGAGCTCTGTTCGGCCCTGCTTGGGTCCCACATGCGCCTTATACATTATTATAAAGAAGGGAATGGGTTTCCATGACTGGCCAAGTCTGATTTTGATTCCCTTTTGGGTGAAGGGAAGTCATGACTGGCAGTGTGAAACAACCAGAGACACACACAGAAAGAGGAGAAATATTTTCCCAATGGCAAAAGAAAAGCTTGTTTTAAGAAAAGACTAGAAAAAGGATGTTGCATTGAGTGTCCTTCAGCCTGCTGGTGGTCAAGCTTATAAGTTTCTGTGAAGACCTATAATCCATCCCGTTCTGTCTGCGGCTTTCTCAGCCATGCAGGTTCTCACAACACCTCAGGACAAATCCTTGACCTCGTGTCCACATATTTGAACTGGGTCTTTGGGGCTCACACGCAGACTGCTTTGACAAAATGGGCTACCACAGATGTGCATTGGAATGTCAGTGATAGCTTTATTGACTTGAGTGTCACAGCATGGGGATTCTGAAAAATCATTTATACCGCAATCTTCTAGAAGGACAGGGGCCAGGTAGCATATCTTCTTCCACTGTGGTGTTACTGGAAGGAGGACCAAGCTTTTGTTCTAGCTCCATTTTCTGCTAATGTGTCATTGCGGCTGAGTGCACTTTCTTTCACCTCTTTGGAGGTTGGTTTTTTAATGCATTAAGTGAAGTGGTTATGCCAGTTGATCACCAATGTTTTCTTTTTTATCTTTCAGCTTTGAATGTCGAAGGTTTAACTGTTTTCCTTGGTTCTCATCTGAAACATGGGCTGAAAATGGGGAGATCATGGTAAGAGGTGAGCTAAAGTCATTTTACCAGGCAATCAGGAAGGGACATGAAAAAGATTATTAGAAGACAAATGGCTGTCTTTTGTTTGTATTTATTTCTATAAAAATGGTATCAACTTTAAATGTCATTCTTTACTTCTGAATTTTTTAAAAAATCACTTATTCATTTTAAGCGATCTATTTATCTTAAATCACTTATTTAAGGAGGACTATATAGAAGAAATCCAATGAAACAACTTTAAAAATAAATTAGCCACTTCTGTCTCTCTTCTCTCTAAAATAAATAAATAAAATCTTTTTTTGTTTGTTTGTTTGTTTAAAACAAAGGCCTGACCTGGTGGCACAGTGAGTGGATAGAGTGTCAGCCTGGAATGCTGAGGTCGTTGGTTCGAAACCCCAGGCTTGCCCTGTCAGGGCACATATGGGAGTTGATGCTTCCTGCTCCCCCTTCCTTCTCTTTTTCTTTCTCTCTCTCTCTCTCTCTCTCCAATCTCTAAAATAAATAAATAAAAACTTTAAAAAGTAAATTAGACCTTGTTTTGACTCTGGCTTCAACAAAACAGCTGAAATTTGAATATGGTTTAACTATTAGATGATATTAAAGAGTTATCATTATTTTCTTTTTTTTAATATTTTAATTATCTTTATTTATTTATTCATTTTAGAGAAGAGAGAGAAAGAGAGAGAGAGAGAGAGAGAAGTGGAGGAGGAGCAGGAAGCATCAACTCCCATATGTGCCTTGACCAGACCAGTGCAGGGTTTTGAACTGGGGACCTCAGAGTTCCAGGTTGACGCTTTATCCACTGCACCACCACAGGTCAGGCCATTATTTTCTTAAGTGTGACTATATCACTATAGCAAATTGTGGGGGAAAGTGGGAATTTGCCCTTATTTTTCAGTATGTATGATTAAATATTTAGGGTTATATGTCATGATATCTGATTTTTTACAGACACATAAACAAAAGGAAAATTATATAAATCCTGTGTGACAAAATATTAACAATGATCAATCTCATTGAAAGTTCCACGACTATTTCAGCTTTTCTGTAAGCTTGAAAAGTAAAAGTATTGGAGCCAATTGATTGTTCTGTGAAGTATCAGACATCGCCTACCTTACATTTTTTATTAAAAATGCAGTTCAAGTTTTTCCTTTTCTCAGGTGAAACAGCATTTGAATGTCTTTAAGTCAGCTATAACACGGTCCCTGGATTTTTGGCTTTAGGGATGTGAGCTAGAAGGCAGCCTGTTTCCTTGGAAATAATGGCCTTTAGTAGAATCCTTGATATTGAACATGCTCCCATCTACACATGGACACCTGAAGGTTTATCGTTTTTGCTAATTGTATTGATGAGACGGAAGGGTGTCATGGTTATGCGTTCAGAAACTGAAGCCATTTGCCGGGGTTGGGAACCCACCTCCTTGCCCTGCCACCTACAGGATTTGAGCGGGTTACTCAACTCCTATACAGTAGTTTCCCCAACTATAAAGGGGGTACATGCTATCACTCACATGAGGATTAGAAGTATAATGCACTTAACACAATTCATGATACTTAGTTAAGTGTTAATCATTATTTATATATTTTTTCCTATAGATAAGGACAATATCAATGTTTAAAGAAAAAAATTACTGGCTCTGGCCAGTTGGTTCAGTGGTAGAGCATTGGCCTGGCAATGTGGATATCCCTGGGTTCGATTCTCAGTCAGGGCACACAGGAGAAATGACCATCTGCTTCTCCACCTTTCCCCCTCTCCCTTGTCTTTCTCTATGTCTCTTTTCCCCTGCCGTAGCCATGGCTTGGTTGGAGCAAGTTGGCCCAAGGCACTGAGGAGGGATTCATGACCTTGCCTCAGGTGCTAAAATAGCTTGGATGCTGAGCAATGGCCCAAGATGGGCAAAGCATTGACCTGTAGGGGCTTGCCAAGGGGATCCCAGTTGGGGGCGCATGCAGGAATCTGTTTCTCTGCCTCCCTGCTTCTCACTTAAGAAAAAAACCTTTTTAATTACTTTTGCCTTTCAGGTGATGAAATTTGTTCAAGAGCTGCATCCTGCCCTAGTGTGAGTAGACCGAGACAGCAAGGGTTTTGAAAACAGAAAGGGCAGCGTGGCACTGCCATGTCTTCTCTGCCTCAGTGATTTTCCCATGCCAGGGGCTTAGGTAAGGTCTTCTCAAAATGTCAGAAAAATAACATCTGAGAAACTAAATTTCTCAAGAATCTCTAAAAATAACTACATTTTCTCAACAACTTCAGGCTGGAAATATATTTGATAGATGCTTCATGGTACTTGGCAGACATATTAAGATGTTGGTGTGGTCAGTATTACAAAATACCCTGCAATCATTGATAACTGAGTAAGCCTCGTTCACTAGCTTATGTAACTATTACAAGTAATGCTTATCGAAAACCAGGGACTTAATATGTTTATAATATGTGAGTCTCTCATTACCTATGACCTTGTAAAATTAAATATTGCTCAGAATATTAAAGAACTAGAATTCTTTAACGGGGATACACAAATACAATTTTTATTACTAGACCTTATTATAAAAATTCAATGCTTTCCAAAGTTATCTAATAAAACTTGAGAGAAACTGCCAAAGACTTGGGTTTCATTTCTGTGGTCGGTCTTTATTTCATGATGACACCTGCATTTTTCCCAAAGTAAATCTTTTCCTTTTTAGAAAGAGAAGCAGTGGATAACTTCTCTATTGAAGAGTCTTCCCAGAGGCGTTTGAGTCCTCTGCCATGCCCAGCACATCACAGAGAGCCATTTAAAATAATTGGTATAATTGGAATTATTGCATTGCTTGAATCCAAATAAAGAAATTCTTTAGTGCCTTGGAGCAACTACGAGAAGCTGATATCTAAATCAGTCCTTCAAACCATTTTGTCAAGGAGAAACCAGGTAAAAGAGACTAAATGGCTTGGACTCGAATCTGTTATCCTTCTAAATTCAACTTAAATTGAAGAAATTTGTTCGTCTCAGGGAGCTGCTGGTCTCCCTTTGGAAACAAGGTCATTTCAGTTCAGCGCCTATCGCTCTCTTTGCAAACAAGTTATTCTGCCGAGTGGCCCAGAACGGAAGCTGTCCAGCCAGGCTGAGTCAGGGCAGAAATGGATTCTCGGCTCCCTTTGGTCCCTGGAACACTGTATCTAGTTTGGTTCAAGGTGATGACTCTAACTTTGTGTCACACAACTTTGCTGAGGGCAAAGTCAAGGTCTTAAATCCATTTTCAAAACTGTTAACTTAAGTCTTTATTATTAATAAATAGCATGAGGTTAAGTGAACATGCATACTGGAGCTTTCTAATAAGTGAAAGGTACTTTGATAATATGACTAATCAGTCTTATTTATCACTGTCAACTACTGTCATCACTCTCCTCTAGGCATTTTTAAGTTTTTAATTCTCTGCCCAGGTTTTGGCATTAAGAAGACCGAAATTTTGAAAGTAAGTATTCAACACTAACTATAGAACCCAAGTATGCCCCTAGATTACTGGGTATTTCACCCTCCCCTTTACAGCTCCTTGTGATATTATCATTTTGTCAGTATCACTATTTATGTTATCTACATACTTTAAAGATATCTAAAATACCTATAAACATACATGCTTAAAAACAAATATCATTATTGTTATTGTGTGAATCTGGGCCATTTTCTCAATATCTTTAGGCTCATTTGTATTTGATGCATGTGTTTCTTATTGTCTTTGACCATCTCCCTCAATTTGGGCTCCACGGGGCTCCTGACCAAATTTGCAAACCTAACGAAAATGTTAAACAGCCCTTGTTCCAGATCAGGCCTAATGCATGGCTGTCTGTCTCCCGTCTCTGCATTCTCCCGAGCATTTACTCAGCAGTCCGAGCGCCCGGTGAGGAGTCCGACTGCTTACGATACTCGCCGATGGTGAAGCAGGCAAATTTGGACGCAGCAGCTGTCTACTCCTGAAGACAGCTGGAAATAACCGCGTCTGATAGGATCAGCTATCAGAGGCAGGGCAGCGCTGCTGTGTGTAAACAGCATGCTATCTCTGAGATTCTGAGACAGTGACACAGCGGCCCCAGGCTCAACCTGCCCTCAAAATAGCAGTGAAGATGCATCACATACCGTCTTGCCCAAGTACAATGGGAATCACAGGCTTTTAGAACCGAAAACGCCCTTGGCGAGCATGTCACAACCCCTCTTGTTCTGTACATTCAGAACAGCAGCAACAACCAAAACCTGAGGCCAGAGGGATATGGAGAAGTGTGGCTTTTATAACTGTCACGTATGCATGCATCTGTAGCTCAGCTCTGCGGGGAAACACGCAGAGCCACGTGTTATTATTCCATTGTGCGGAAGCCGGTACATTATTTTCCCAAGTGCTAACCATGCACAGACAAAATTTCATAAGATTTAGCCTTAACTAGGAAAGTAAATATTTGTATCTGCCCTCAATCCAAATATACCCTCAGAACAAATGATATCACCAATAATGTGCTTACTTTCTCCCAGCTTTTGTCTGGGATCAGGTGCTGAAGTTAGAAAGACACAAGGCACCCTGATGTAAAGGCGCTTGCAACCCGCTGTCGGAAATAGATACATGAGCAAATAATTAAGAGACCTTACAACAAGGAGTATACAAGAGATATGTGCAGAGTGCAACATTAACATGTGAAAAAGTAGTCACAAAAGAGATGAGTTTAAAGTCAAACCAGGCAGTACAGAAAAACTCATGTTTAAGAATTCCACCTGAATCCCGGAGAAATGAGTCAGAAAGATAAAGTGAGGGGAGGAAGATGTGCAGAAGGAAGCCTTCAGACAAGAAGAGTTTTATTTAAAGTGAGGCAGCATCTAGGAGTCACTATTTTCTCTCTTATCCTTTAGTCTATTATCTAAGGTAGCTAATATTTGTATAAACAAACTCTTATCTATAAGGGTCTTCCCCGGAGCACTATGCATAAACCTTGTGATGACCTTTGCCTTCATTCGTAGAGACCCTTATATCTTACTTATTGTTTGTATCTGTGTTCTGTTTGAATGAGGTTGTCAAAGATACGACCCCACGATGGACAAGAGGCATTATGGGTTGGAGGTGACCAAATAAATAGTCGCTAGTGTTAGTTTTTAAAGTAGGAGGACACTGAGAGATTGGAAAACCATAAAAAATAATCCAAAGAAAAAAGACTTTTACTACGACCTCAGACTCAATGTAAATGAAGAAACCAGATAGGCACAAGAAGAAAAATAGAAAGAAATAAATAACAGATTTTTAAAGAAAGTCAAAGACACTTAAATTTAAGACAATAAGATATGATTTGCCTACAAATCAAATGGGCTTTAAAGAAACAATACGGTGAAGAAAAACTGGCACTTTATTTCTGGTGAGAGTAAAAATTGGTAAAATTGGTATGAATATCCTGGAAGACAATTTCTTTTTCTCTCTCTGTGTACACACACCACACTACCTGTACATATATATTGCATATACATATGCAATATATATGCACATATATTTTAAAATAAAATATGCATTATATGAATGTATATATTTTGCTAAATTACCGTTAAGTTTTATAAACCCAGAGAGCCTTATTCCACAAAGGTAACACATATGCATCTAGAGTAGGGTATAAAAGTGTTCATGGTAAAGATGTTTGTTTAAACCAAAATAAATGGAATAAATTTGAACATTCTGTGGCCGGCAGTTGGACCAGGGGTTTTCAGCCCCTGGTCTGTGGACGGTGGTCGTCCGCCAGAAATTTCATGCAAGTTCTAGAAAGAGTTCATCACCCTGATGTTGTCTAAAGATTATAGAGTCTATAATCACTGGTGCTGCCAATATAATGGATATAGACTCTATAATCTTCATACCACATCAGGGTGATGAATTCTTTTGCGGACCTGCACGAAAGTTTTGGTGAACTGACACTGGCGTTAGAAAACCACTGAGTTAGACAGACATGCCCAGAGCTAGGACAATAGGCCCAGCATAGAAGGTCACCAGGACGGAAAGCCCCAGGTGCTTAGCAATGGACAAAGCTGAGAAAACAAGGACCTTGCCCCAGGGTGGCCTTTCCTCCACTAGCCTAGTGCTGGTTATGTGGGTTAGACCCCATTAGCAGGGGAGAGAACCACAGGGCCAGAGAACAGTGCTCAGGCATTAACCCCTAGAGATAACATCTAGACCTCAGTGTGTTTCAGCTCCCGCCCCAGAAAAGCAGCACAACGAGATAAGTGATGTCATGGCTGAGCTCCGCACCAGCTGCATTGACCAATGACCCGCTACGTGACTTTCTAATGCTAAGATCCATTCTCATCAAGAGAATGAGTACTTCCCTATGAAACTAATCTCACAGAAAGAAGATAGGGCTAACTCAAGAGTTGAAATGTTAGTTTTACTAATAGTATCTTTTAGTTATAATTAATAGGCTTAATGATTAATGCATAAAAAGCTTTGTTTCCAGGAGCCGGGATACTTGAACAGGCTTACGTGACTTCACAAGGGTTGTAAGCAATCCACCCTCTGTGCCTTAGGGGTCTGCAAGCAAAGCCTCTGTGCTCCAGGGACGGATTGCCTACTGACCATGACACAGCTAATAAAATCACTAGTAATACTAGAAAAATCTCTGGAATGCAACGTTTATCTAATTAACTTTCCCCTGAGTTCTAAAACCCTTACCTACCCTTTTCTTCCCCTTTTAAAATGGTTGGCTTGAGACGAGACATTAAGATGGTTTTTAAGGTACACAACCCCCAACCTTTTCAGCTCCATGGCTGTCTGAATCAAGTGCCCATAAAAATTCAATACTTGACTCTACTTACTTGGCTGTGTGGTGACAGGCAGCATGAACATTGATTTTTCTTATTTCATTTCAATAATAAGATATAGTTGAAATGTCTTATGATGTATCCACATATTACAAAACTATAGAGCCATTAAAAATGTTCTAGAAATCATAAAAATTAAAATAATAAACATATAGAGGCTGTAAACAGCCATTTCTCCAAAGAAGACATATGAATGGCCAACAGATATATGAGAAGATGCTCAACTTCAGTAGATATCAGGGAAATGCTAATCAAAACTACAGCAAGATACTACCTCGCACCTGTTAGAATGACTGTTATTAATATGACAAGTAATAAGTGTTGAAGAAGTTCTAGAAAGAGACCCTCATTCACTGCTGGTGAGAATGTATATGGTACATGTTGGGCAAATAAGTTTGTAAAAATTTGTGTTATTTGGGGTTTGCTCACTTTTATTGTTAAAAATGGCATTGCCCACGTGAATGGCCGTTGCCCAAGTGATACAGCTAATTACCTTCCTGCTTGGGAAGGAGTTTGGTTATGCTAATATGTGTTGGTGGAGGCGTTTTCTGACCAAAACATTTTAAAAGGAAGAGCTAGGAGGTCATTTTGAGAGAGGAGACCACATTGTCGCTGGGGAGAGAAGCCACATGGTTGCAGAGGAGGCAGGCAGCCAAAATGGAGGTGAGCAGAGGGGACTAAGTGAGGCTAGTGGGGCCTTTGATTCTAGGAAGAAACCCGGAAAGATTCTCCTGGCTGTGGAATGGGAGGACATGTGAGTGGGTTTTGGTGCCCGTGTGTATTTTCTTGTCCACCAGTTGCGAGCAGGAATAAAGGACGGCCCACCAGTTCTTGGCTCTGTTGTTTCATTACCGTCTGTCTGAATTAAATAGGAACCTGCATGTGCCAGGCGGTTGTGACGGCGGCTGTGCCTACTGGCTCTATAGTACAGCCACTATGAAAAACAGTATGGCGGTTCCTCAAAGAATTAAAAATAGAGTTACCATATGACCCAGCAACTTGAAAACATTTAGTCAGAAAGATATACGCACTCTTATGCCCATTGCAGCATTGTTCACAGTGGCCAAGACATGACGACAACCAAAGTGTCCCTTGGGAGATAATTGGATGAAGAAGTTGTGGTATGTATGGTGTATACAAGGGAATAATACTCAGCCATAGAAAAGATGCAATACAGCTATTTCTGACAACAGGGGTGGACATGAAAATATCAGGCTAAGCAAAATGATTCGCAAAATGCTTAGAACCATACATCTTTACCCATACGTGTGATAGAAAGCTAAAAGCAAAAAATGAACAAACAAGAAAAACAAATAAACAAAAGCTTACGGGCATAATTAAAGGTAGGGTGGTTACCAAAAGGAAAGGAGGTTGGCGGGCAGTGAAGGGTCAAAGGGGTCACATTTATGGTGACAGAAGAAGATTTGACTTTGGGCGGTGGGCACACAATGTAATATACAGATCTTACATGTGAAACCTATCTAATTTTATTAACTAATGTCCCGCCAATAAACTTAATAAATGTAAAACACTAGTAACAGACAAAGTATTGAGAACAGGGTCTGCAGCTTAATAAATACTTATTTGATGTTAACTTCATTATCATTATAATTATTACTAGTTTATCTTAAGACATAAAAAATGTTTCTGCGTGTAGAATAAAATAAGCTACAAAACAGTATTTAAATTATATTATGAATTAAAATATATATGCCCATGTGTACATATATGTATATATATACAAATATACACACACACATTTCTATACATATATATTTGTGCATGTATGTGCTTTGGAAACAGATGGAGTGTGCATTAGTTTGCTAGAGTTCTACACATTGGGTGGCTCCAACAACAGAAGTTCATTGTCTCACAATAAATGGACACTGGAGGTCCAAAATCAAGGTGTCAGCAAGATGGGCTCCTCCCGAGGGCTAGGAGGGAAGGCTCTGCCCCAGGACTCCCTCGGCTTGTGGACAGTGGTCTTCTCCCCGTGTCTCTCTCAGTGTCTTCCCTGAACGTAGGTCTCTGTGTCCCGGTTTCCCCTTTATAAAGCCACCGGCTGGGGTGGATTAGGGACCACCAACAGTGACCGCACATGAACTTGGTTATCTCTATCTCCAAATAAAGGCACATGCTGAGGTACTAAGAGTTAGGATATTAACATTTGAATTGGGGAGAGGGAGAGGACATAATTCAACCTATAACACAGTATACATTTATCAGTAATTTTGGAATTACAGATGACATTTAATTTACTCTCTGCTTATCTGTTATTTTGATGGCTACCATTAAGGAAGTTTTAAAATGTTATTTAAAAGAAAAAAATCCCCATGTTTTCAGAATGCCAGATACCCCGGTTAAAATATAAATAAAGATGCTTTTAATTTCTCTTACCTTTCTCTATTTTTAATGGAACCTCCATTTCATACTGTTTCTTCTAAAAAGAAGCCCTATTTAACGTTCCCTTTGCAAAAGAGAGGTTTGGGGACTGAACCACTTGTTATTTAGATTATTTGTGCTATATATACTGTAGAGGCTACAGAATTCACGGTTATTATTTTCCCCTGGAGTTTTTGTTTCACTGTGAATTACTAAGCTGCATTGACGTAGGGTAAAACAGAATTACTATATAGCTTTCAAGGGCTGTCATTTCGGAGGGATGCTTACTCCCCTGGCAGTTTCAGAATTAGTCAAACTGAAAGCTAGTATTGCACGTTTTGTTCTGAATAGTGCATCACTACTCAGTAGGGATCCTGAGTGTTGAGAGATAAAGCATGTTTTACACAACAGGTAGGATTCTGAGTAATTGATCATTTTAATAGAAGTGAGATTATACTTAAATACCATACAGTACGTTAACCGTACTCTTGTAAAATAAAAAAAGGAATTTGTAAAGCAGTAAAGTGATAATTAATTTACATATATTTTTACAATAAGTGCTGAATTAGACTTCTTTTTAAGCCAAGGTTGTTGTGCCTTGCTTGCAATTACGAAACTGCCGGGATTAAAGTATGCTACACAGAGAGGAAAAGTTTATATAAGAAAAGCTCAAAAACTATTATGAAATGTACTGTTTAAAAGTGCTACTCATTTGACGTTAAGCTTCATAGTTCATTTATGGGTGAAGTGTTCTGTAAAATTAATTCATTTTCCACAGTTCGTATATAACATCCACACATTATGTTAGATGGTTTTCCCTAATTACCGATCCAGTTTCATGAAAAAAATCAGATACCAAAAAAAAAAAAAAAAAAAAAAAAAAAATCAGGTTTTTTACTAATATTCCTGATGGTGCTATATAGAATTGCAAAAAGGTATTACTGAAGAAGGGTTGGTACTAATTTCTTGGAGGATGAGAAAATTGATACTTATTATATTACGTATTACCTTATATCAGAATGTAAATAATGTTAGTAATTGTTTGGAAAGAAAACTATCCCAATGAGAACATTAATGTATCGGATTTGCTCATTCATTCATTCAATTCAGAACTGAAAGATTTTTGGACTTTTGGATACTAGGTATGAAAATGTGACACTAAAATTTATTAGTGCTCAGAGCAGAGGGCCTTACCTATAAATGTTGATTTAAAGAGTTGTATGGTTGGTTATCTCTGATGAGTTAAATCAGATAACGTCCTTATTCTATAATTTTCCACTGTAAATTAACAGGGATCCCACCCATCGCTCTGTTTCTGTCAGCCGAAGCTGGGATGAGAAATTAGAAGTTAACTTTGCCTTTGTCCTTCTGCCTTCCTCTTATCAGCAGTGCCTGAGAGGGGTGAGGCATGCTGAAAGTGACCTTCAGCTTGACACAAGTAAGCCAGGCCCCCTCTACCCTTGTAATTTCCATTATCGGCCACCAAAAAGGAGCTGCTCTCAGTAGGAAATACACAGCATCCAGAAAGATATGAGAATTGTACATTCCTCGTGGGTGATTCCTTACAGAAGGCTGCACGGATAAAGAATCTAGTGGAGAAGGTGATGTGTAAAGGGGACAACATCACAGCCATCACGCAGAGGGGGAAGTGGTGTACCCCAGGTCACCGGCAGAACTTGTCTTTGGGGACATAGTCAATACCTGAACTCAGGAGTCCCGACTTCTGGGTCAGAATGCTTTCTGGGACCTGTCATGCCTGAGTTTATGGAAAAACCAATGAGCTTCCCTTATCGAATGGGGCAAAATGACCCGTGAGACAGTGCGTGTCCACATGTCACCATGTTGTGCTGCTTCTTGACCTCTGTCCTATTCATATTTTTGTCTCTGTCATCTGGAGTCGGCAGGCACTGGCTTATAAGGACACAAAGTGGCTCCATGTCAACATTCCCCCTGTAAATTATTTTTACGAGCATGCCAACCAAGGACATATCTAAAAGGCATGATCATTTCTGGCGTCTAACTGACCCTTCTCTTCCCTAGCCACATCCATTTTGTGGGTTAAAAGAAAGACTTTTTTTTGGGAGGGGGGGGTCATTCTTTTCAGACAAGGTCCTTGAAACTTCTGTAATGTGTAATGTTAGTACATCAACTAGCAAAGGGGAAAAAAAAAATAAGTAGCCCGATGGAAATAGGCACATGGGAGTTCAGGCTCCTGAAAGCTACTCCCACTTCTTAGATGTATGGAGCGTGGGACTTCTGGCTCTTCCAGCATCACTTTTTATTCCTCAGAGAGAAGATGATTTTAGAAGAATGTACTGGTTAAAACTGGCCTCACTAAAAACGTTAAAACTACACGTTCCTTGCATCTATGACTGAATAGATAGGTAGGGCCAGGGATGGCTTTGCTGATCACCCAATAAAAGGTGCTATGCAGAGATCTTAACCAGGATTTACTGGGTAACCACTGTGTGTTTAGTAAACACAGCGCAGGCCATCTGAATTCAGCAAAGGACACAGTGCCGCAGTCTGTGCCCTTGGGAACCTTCTTTATAAACATACCAGAGCAGAGATAGTGACCTCATGCTTCCTGGGGACTGTCCTCACTGGGTTGTCCTGAAGTCACCTAAAATTCAACACATCCAAAATAGAACACAGTCCTTCTCACACACTTGGGGGGCAAGGGAGGGGTCACATCACTCCTGCATTTGCTAGGACTAGAAATCTCCTTTTCATGCCGATGAGCAATTAGTTCTGGGTCTGCCCTGCCTCTTACATCTATCTATACCTTTCCTTTTCCTCCCCTGGGTTGGTGGTGGCGGCTGCCCTTACCCTTTGCTCTGACTTTCGCAATAGCTTCAGAGTGAATCTCTGCAAAGTCACAGTCCTCCCTACCTGCCCACCGTCTGTGTTGTTAGAGATAGCTTCCTAAAGCATATGCATGTGCTAGGTGCCTTCCCACAAACCTTCAGGGGCTCTTTGCTGCTTACAGAATATCATAAATTCCCAAATTCTCAGCCTTCGAGGCAGAATCCTTCTATCATTTCTGCTCAAGCATGCCTTTTCTGGTTCATCAGGGACTAGATCATTAATGAAATAAATCAATTTTCTCCAGATACGCTCTGTGCTCTTGAGCCTCCAAGTCTCTTCCGCAATCTCCCCCGCACCCCCGCCCCCTCACCCAAGAGAACTCCCTTCCCATTTGAGCCACCTTTTCAGAGCCCATCAAACTTTTGTATCCTTATCAGGGATGCAGAATAAGCATTGACATGTGGGTTGCCTGGGGTCAACCCCAGATGGAATCCCAGCAAGCACCTCCATTTACATAGTATCATCAAATCATGATACGTGGAAAGGTGAGAGACTACGATACAAAAATGGTTGGCTAGATGTCAACAGGCAAGGCCACCCTACAGTGGGACATAGTCTGGAGACATATACCGTCAGCATGATACAAGCATCAGTTGGATTACAGAGAAAACCCACAACATTTATACTACTGGAACCATGGAGAAGGGAGGAAAGGGACGGGAGAGCCGATGTAGACAGCAAATGACAACGTTCAATGGCGGTCTTTGGTTTACATTTAACCTAACCGGGGGGGGGGGGGGGTTTATTTTTTACTACTAGATGTGTTTCGGAGCTCAAAATGCAAACCATTGTAGGGGAAGATTCCATTTAGAACAGAAAATGAGTTTTTTATTTTCTTACTCTTAGTGCTGTTTCTTTTAAATATATTTATCCAAGCATGCTTTAAGGGAGGGGTGGAAATGCCAGTTACACAAGAAAATCTCTCCTCTGCCCGACTGAAGAAATTGTTCAAACAGAGTGCATTCTTTCATAAGCCCTGCTTCCTAATGCAGCCAGGGTCAGTGAGGGCTTAGGTTATTAGTTATGTAATCCCGAGTTCCTCAAACTGCAGTTTTGGTTTGAACACAAAGTTTCAATTAGTTACTTCAGCTTTCGCCTCTAGATGTGCTTTATTTTTAGAACCAAGAGAGACTCAAACAACCAAAGCATCTTAGAACCACTTATTTGATTTCGCAAATAACCCAGCTGACCCCTGAGCAGTAACTTGACCGCAACCACAGCTCCAAGCAAAGTGCTTGTTCCAGAAAAACCACTGGTGGGTTGAACTGTGCCCCCCCCCAAAAAAAAAGGTATGTTGAAGTCCTCACCCTGGTATCTGTGAACGGAGACTTTTTTGGACATAACATCTTTGCAAATATGATTAAGCTGTTAAATGAAGGTGAGGTCATACTACTTGTTGGGCAAATAAGTTTGTAAAACTTGTGTTATTTGATTTTGCTCACTTTTATTGTTAAAAATGGCCACTGCCCATGTGAATGGTGCTGCCCAGGTGAAACAGCTAATTAGCTTCCTGCTTCAGAAGGGCCATTGTTATGCTAATGCTTGCTGGAGGAGGGGTTTTCGTGCCAGAAAGTTTTAAGAGTGAAGAAAAAGAAGAAGAAGGACTAAGTGGAGGCCATGCTTTTGCAGAGGAGGCAGCCAAGATGGCGGGGTGCTGAAGGAGAAGCCAGTGTGTGCAGAGAGGAGAAGGGAGAAGGTGTGCGGATGGGGAACCAGAGGTGACTGAGCTAGCGGGGGCCGTTGATGCTAGAAAACTCAGATGGGTCAGTAGCTTTGTGAGCACTGAATGAGTGGGTTTTGATGCCCAGTGTGTTAGTGTTTACTTGTCAGCTGGATGTGAGGCTAGAATAAAGGGATGGCCCACCAGTTTTTGGCTTCGCTGTTTCTCTACCGTCTATTCGAATCTAATGGCACCCTGCACCTGCCTGGCTGCGGCTGTGATGGCCACGACTACTGGCCATACACTACTGAAGTAGGCGGGCTCTTAATCCAGTATGACCAGTGTCCTTATAAGAAGACAAAGGACATGGAAACAGATACACAGAGAAATCACCATGGGACCACAGAGGCAATCCAAGAAATCCCAGGAACTGACAGCCCCCACCAGAAGCTAGGAAGAGGGAAGGAAGGATGTTACCCAGAGTTCCAGAGGAAGTGTAACCCTCTTGACCACTGGGTGTTGGACTTCTAGTCCCCAGAACTGGGACAGAACACGTCTGTTGCAAACCTCCTGGGCTGGGCTGCTTCGTTAGGGCAGAACCTGGAAACTAATACACCACTTTCTCCCCTTTGATTGCTCATTTTTGTTATCATGTTCCCTTGGGGAATCTCAAAATAAAACCACTTGGGTCGTGTCTAGGTGCCAGACCCTGTCTTTACTCACGGTGAAATCATCAAGCCCCACCCCCCGGCAGGGCCTGCTGTTAATCTCTTTTGACCTGTGGAAACATTATTGTCCATGGCGTCATATCAAATCTCATGGTTGCCAGGATGCTTCTAGTCAAATGAGCACTTTAAATTTTGAACCCTGGGTACATACGAGGCCTACCTCTCCAGTATGTTTAATGACACAAAAATAATTTTAAAAGGACAGTACTGGCTAAGACTTACTTGATAATACTTATGCACCCAGGGCTGGGGAGATACTTTACGTATATAACCTCTCTCTGATTCTAACAGAAACACCTCTGAAGTAGGTGCTACTCTCGTTGACAGTCGTCTTACAGATTACAGTAACTGGAGGATGAAGTGGTTAGATCATTTGTCCAGGATCCTACGGTGAGATCACAATAGAGCCAGGATTTCAGGCTATATCCAACAGGCTCTGAAGTCCATGGATTCCAGTCAATGCTGTTGTGTAGGCAACAACCTTGAACTACCTGTTTACCTTAGAAACTCACCTTGGAAACCCCCAAATTTCTATCTTTTCAGAATTTAGCTGTTACCTCTTTTCTAGTCTCATCTCTTGTCACTGGTCCCAGCACTCGCCCCTTACACACACACACACACACACACACACACACACACACACACACACACACACACTCGAAGGATTTTCACATTCCCTGGGAGTCACCAGCTCTTTCATCCCTCTCTGTTTCTCACACTCTACTCTTTCCACCCCAGATACCTACCTCCTGTACCCTTACAACCAACATCTCCCGCCTCTGACCTGGAGGAATCATCAACATGTCTGAGTCCCCAGTCTCCCATAGGTGGTGGCTCTCTTCCCACAGCAGTTTCTGGACCTGCGTTCTGACCTGGGGCCAGCACTAGGGTGGGGCCAGTGAGTCACTGAGCAGAACAGCTGGGGACACTTGCTATTGGGCTTGAGGGCCGGAATAATCACTGGGATACCAACTTGTATTCGTTCCCTGGACGTGTGATGCCCTAGAGAAGGTTCAGCTGAGTTAGGCATGGAGGAAATACAGTGCAGAAGAGGAGAGAGAGGAGATTACCCTCCCAGGCAAGAGTAAGAGTGAAGCTTAGCCACCTTCCTTTCCTTCTCCTCCTCCTTCTACCTCTTCTCCCTAGATTTTTGTTTGTTTTGTTTTGGTGGAAGGAGCCTTGCACAGTAGCAGGACCATAGGGGGACAATGGGTAACTCTGTGTCTAGAAAACCAGTTTTAAGCATCAGGCTCCCGGGCTTCAAGGGTCCAGTGGCCCATGGAATAGTGGGACCTCCGGACCTCAAATAGCCCTTCAGGCACGGGCCCCCAGCATCCGGGAATATCCTATGTGGACCCGAGGTCACCGGGGCTTTCCACATGTGCTCTGGACCTTTTCAAGACACAGGGACAAAGCAAGAAGGGGCCCTCAGTTACTGTTGAGGTTGAACCTTTCCGGTGTCCTGCAGGATAAAAGTGTAGAGTAGCATTTGTTTCCCTTTAAAGAAAATAAAGACAAATGACATTTGTTGTACGCACACCTCAGTTTGCGAGCGTGATTCCCACCTAACACTTTTGTTTCCATGTTTGTCTGTGTCACTGGACCATGAGCTTCTCTAGGGAAAAAACTCATATTCTTTTGCCTTTGTGTTCTCCGCCCGTCGCAAAGCATGTCCCTAAACAAATGTCTGCTAAATGGATGAATGAAAAAACAAAACAGCCCAGCAATTCATCAGTCTCAGGGTTTCTCATGCCCTTAGATTCTAAGTAGAAAGTGAAAAAATACCAGATCTTCCAATTCAACCTTTATTTGGGAATGGAGCTGAGATTTAGGCCTCCTTACCAAAACAAACAAACAAAGCAGGTAGAAGGGGAAGAAGAAGGAACGGGAGGTTGCTAACCTGTAAAAGGGCCCTCCTTACCTTAGCTTTTTGATTTAGGAGGATAAATGTGAAAGAGTGGGATTTCTTCCTGTTTTATTTGGTACCACGCTAGCTTTCTTTAGACAATATGAGAAATGAAAGAACCGGGCTTGGTCCCTACATCAGAGAAAATAATCCAGGACAATTGGAAGCCACCAGGAAGAGACCCTCCGGGGGGGGGGGGGGCTGTCAAAGAAACCAACTGCTTCCCCTCCCTTTTTCTTCTTGCCTAAAAACGCAGAGGTTCACTAACTGGTTCTTCTGGTGTGTCCATTCTGGAGGGCCCTGACTTTGGTTGAAGGGACTTCCGCTCAGGATTGTGTAGTTAGTTACCTACCATAGTTTTCACTCCATAAAATGCACTTTCCCCCAAAAAAAGTAGAGGGGAAAATGCCCGTGCATCTTATGGAGCGAAAAATATGGTATTATTTAACATTTTATATTTTATTAAATATTTTAACACACCATTTGGTTCAGAATATTTTTTTTTCTTATTTTCCACCTTAAAACCCTAGGTGTGTCTTATGGTCAGGTACGTCTTATGGAGCGAAAAATATGGTATTGTGTGAGTTATCTGGCTTTCAAGCACCGAGAGCACCAGAATGCAAAATAATATTCTATGATAATCCATAATCACAAGGTGTCATGTGGACTTCTTTTATGTGTAATTGTTGGGATCTCTCTCTAGGAGAAGGTATTATCACCTAAGAGCCAAAGATCTGGAAAATATTCTAGGGGACCATCAAGAAAAAAACATTTTTTTCCATGTGAATTAGTAAACTAGCCAACTGTTCACCCACCTCTTCCCAACCCTTTGAAACAGTGGCCAGCTACATTGAGGTAGGTTGGTAATTGAATAAAAGCCAGATAGTATCACAGGCAGTCCTGGCTTCTGGACATTCCTTACAAATAGTGGGATTTTGTCCCTCTTTCCACTCCTAGAGCTCCTAAGAGAGCCCATTTTCTCTCCTATTTGGGCTGGGTTAGCTCCTCATTAAATCTTGTCTTAGACAAACCAAGAAGCTGGTTATTGGTTTCCATTGTCAAAGATCCTATGTTGCCTTCTTAGCCACGTATAAGAGACTTTCCCGAGAACAAAGGCACAGGGGCCAGGAACATCCCCCACCCTAGGGTTCTTTGGCCCTCTTCCCTCTCCTGCCTTCCACACCCATTTTTACAGTAAGAGTCATCCCGTTTCTGCTCTGTTTAGGCTCCACCGGAGTCAGAAAGATTAGGCAATGGGCATAACTGCAATGCTTCAGCCCCACCCATGGGTCAGGGCTCTCAGCCAGGTCATTCACAAGAGGTCACTGTGGCTGTCTTCTGCCACTCAGCCCAGGATGAAGCTGCCAGCCATAAATCTCAGACACAAGGTCAAGGACCCAGGGGTCTGGTTCTGTTGGCTGTAGAGCCAGTTTGGCATGGTGATCAGGTGAATGTTCTAATGGCTGAGCAAGGTACAGATTTTGACACTGTGAGAAATAGACCTTTGAAATCAAGAGAGAATTGGGAAAATGCTATAAAATGTACAGACTGGAAGAAACAATTTGCCTTTGCAAGAGTACGTTTTTGGTTTCTGATAGAAATATTATATATTCGTTACATTTGTGAGCCAAATATTGACCTGACCATGGCTTTTAATTATGATGTTAGGATAAACCTGTAATTTCCTTATCAAGGAGTAATGTTAAATGAAATTAGATATAAATAAAACCAGTGTCTCTAACCTTAAAATCTTTCTGGATGCTTAGGGTTCACTTTTGAAGTTCAATAGCCAGTTCACTTGTCTATACCTCCTTGACCTCCTCCTCTTGAATAACCCTTCTTTCCCTCAAGTGCTTGCAGTCATGACGTGCTAAATTTGTTTTTTCCTGCTTTATTTGTAGACTACTGATTGTGTTTAATTGATCATGATTTTTAAAGCTGAAAATTGACTATAGATCTGTTTTATGTGACTCTTGCCACATCCTGGGTATGGAAACAGACACTAAAAATAGAAGGAGTGATTTACAACATTGTGAGTTAGCACAAGTTTGACACCATGTTCAGGTTGAAAGGAGCATAATCAATGGATTATCTCGCTTCCATCACCGCTGTGAGATTCTTTGACTCAAAACATGTGGGAAGGCCTGACCTGTGGTGGCGCAGTGGATAAAGCATCGACCTCGAGCACTGAGGTCACTGTTTCAAAACCCTGAGCTTGCCTGGTCAAGGCACATATGGGAGTTGATGCTTCCTGCTCCTCCTCCCTTCTCTCTCTCTCTCTTCTCTCTCTCCTCTCTCTCTCTCTCTTTCTCCCTCTCTTTCTCTTCTCTAAAATGAATAAAGTCTTTAAAAAAAAACCTGTGGGAAAAGTCAAGAAGACACTTTGAGATGAAAAATATCTTTTATTTTTATTTTTTCTAAAATATTCTATGGTGCTGATGTACTTCCTTAAGACTATTTATAGCAAGCTCTGCACCAATAGCCGGATGTAACTACTCTTCCAGCCAACTAGTACCTAACACTTTATCCTTCAGTTGCTCCCAGAATTCATTGCAAACAAGAGAATATGCAAGTGATCATAGAAATAGGTTAGGTAAGGAAAAAAAGGAGACAGAACTGCTTACAAGTTGCAAACAGGGAAAGGAAATTAGGACAACAGGGCTTCGGAAAAGGTTGCAAGCACATTCATTCGTCCACAGAGAGCCTGCCCTGGGACAACCCGCCTGTTTGTCTTTGCTCCGACGGATGGTGCAACGTGGTCCAGGGCTCCAGCGGTCTGACCAGCTGGGAACCCAGGGCCGGCTTCTCAGTTTGCCTCTGACTCACTGTTCTGTATGGAACGGCCTTGGACTGGGTGACCTTAGGCAGGGTGTCTTGATCTGAGCGACTAGCAGATTTCCCCACTGAGAGGCTCAATATTTATAAGAGAAAAAGTGACAGAGCTTGTGACGGGCATTATTACAACGAAAGCAAGACTGTTGTGTCTGAACAATCGATGCAAGTGTTCTTTTCATTTGCCTATTTAGAGTCAAACAGCAATCCTCTTGTCCTGTGCCCAGTGTTTGCTAATGTTGTTGACGTCCCTGGTAACCCAGGGGTTCAGAGAGCGGTGGCTGCATTGGGGAAGCGTCTTGGGTTGTTCCTGTGTTTCCTGTGCTCTCTCTCTCTCCCCCCTGCCCAGCACTGAGTGCTCTCTGTCTCTCTCTTTTAACCTTAGGAATTTATATCGTGGTGTTAGATTTTATAATTAAAATGACTAGTGATTTGTATTTTTCTCAAACTGATATTGTATTTACACATTACAAAAAAAAATTTAGATATATCGTAAGTTCTTTTTAAACGCAGCCAGGTTTAAAGAAAGCCCGCTTCTCTGCCAGCCCCACACGACTGGCAGCGGTCCAGCTGGGCTGAGCTGGCTGCTTGTGGAACCCTAAGGAGTTAAGGACCTCCGCCCCTGGCAAAGAGGAAGTGAAATCAACTTATCTCCTGACCCAAAAACACATCCAAAACTGCAAAATAATTAACTTTTACTTGGTATTTAAACAAAATGTTATGGAGTGAGAATTTTGTTATTTCTGAATCAGATTTTCATCTCAATGTTGGGCTCAAACTTAGAAATAATTATACTCTCTGATTTCACAGTGCGGGCTTTAATAAGAAAATTACTGCTTGCTTTTTTTTTTTTTAAGCATGTAACCACTGGAGAAGAATTATATCAAAACTATTGCTATTAAGCCTCATGAACAAGTTACAAAATAAAAGAAAATACTAGTGGTTTAAAAGGTATATTCCATGTTTAGTAGACTTCTATTTTTTTAATGTTGAGTATTCTTTTATTTTAGAGCTCATTTCTGGCTTACAGTACCTAGAAAACAGTCTAAACCAATAACTGTTTTTTCCTTTCTCTTTTTCTTCCCTCTCCTCTTCCTTCCCACTATTCTTTCTTTTTCTTTCCCTCTTCTTCCCCCTTTTTTTCTCCTTCAACATGTTTGAGTACCTGACACAGTGATGCTGAGTACCTTGGAGGGAAAGGTCCTCAGGGTCTGCTGAGAGCAGTGTGGGGAGACAGGATAGGAAGCCCCTCTGATCAGGAGGTTCTGAGACCCAAACGAGACACAGAGACAACCAGGCCCTCGGAGGTAGAGCTTCGGGGAGAGCCTCTCAGGGGAGGTGAGCTCTGAACTGATCCTAAAAGACAGGAATACTTATCCAGCTCCCGGGAGGTCCTGAAAGCCGGGAACAGCATACACAGTCACAGAAAGAGAACGCATCTGATTTATTTGGAGGCGGAGGGTGTCCTAGACAAGGGCAAGGGCTTTCCGCTCCACGCTGTGGAATTTGGGCAGATTGTTGTGGGCAAAAGGGAGCCACCGGAAGTGATTAGCTAGAAGAATGACAGGACCAGATTCACATGTTAGAAGAATTGCTCTGGCTTCCTCTAGAGTCTAGAGCAGTGGTTCTTAACCTGGGTTCTGTCGAAGCCTAGGGGTTCGATGAGTTGGTCTCAGGGGTTTGGAGAAGCCTCTGCCGCGGAGGCCAGAATAAAGTAATACCGTCATTTGTTGTGAGTTCATGCACTTCGTTGGTTTTGGTCTTTGAGCAAGGTGATGTTCATGCACGGCTCATTTTGTGCACCAGTAAAAAAACATGTACCTATGTCTTGAATTTGGAAAAAATAATCATATTTTATTTATCACTAAAGAAGGGTTCGGTGAATGCGCATATGAAACTGGTGGGTTCGGTACCTCAAAAAAGATTAAGAACCACTGGTCTAGATGGAACAGGGGTTGAAAGTAAGAGCTTCTGGGAGATACTGTGTCCTATGAATGTAAGTTTTCTTTCAGAATAAACCTGGGCCCATGTATTCATTCATGCAGCAAGACTGTTATTACCTTATGCAAGTGCACGAGCTGAGCACTGCCGGTAAAGACAAAAGGGATAAAATAGTCACTGCAAGGGTCTCAGCATGCCTCCCAAATGCCATAGTTTGTAAGGTATACTCGCTGCTGTCGGAACCCCACTAATGACCCAAGTGCATTGCCTATAGTACCCATTTTGGGTAAGGCGCAATTCCACTACTCTAAAAAATCCTTTTCTTTTGTGTTAAAATGCGAAAATTCCAGTAAGTGTCATAGCATTTATTCTTCCTCTTTCAATAGAATATTTTCAGTATTAGTGACATCGGCCCTGACTCAAACCACTAAAATAATTCTGTAACAAAAGGGAGAGCAAACACATAAGCTTCGTAAAGTAGGGCGTAATTCGCCGATCTAGGTGTCTGACCTTCCTGCAGGGATGTTCAAAGTGCTGAAAGTTCATAAAAAAAAAAAAAAAAAAAAAAAAGTTGATTGAATATTCTCACTCTAATTCCACTTGTAGAAAATAAAGAAAGCTAGAAATTAGTGCTATTCTCAGTGGAGTGTCCCGAGAGATTACTGTGGGGTCACAGAGTGTGATCCCAGTCCGCTCCTGCCATGCAGGCTCTGGACCAAACACAGCCCCCAGACAGACGTGGCTGTGAAGTGGAAACCATCAGTCCCACAGTGAAAATCCTGGGGCTTTTAGATAAAATAGAATCCAAAATAATCTTCATTCATATCTTGCATCAATTTGTTTAGGTTCTAACTGTGAAAGCACTTCACTCTTCTCCAGCCTTTTATAAGGTTCTTGTAAGAAACAATTCACATTTCAAAAATTAGGAAAACCTTTTATAATAACATTGTTTAAGGGAAATGAAGAAATTAGAAACTCAGGTAGCCCTGGAGAGAAGATCACAAGCTGAACAAAGTGGATGTCAGGCAAGGAACAATTATAGAAAGCTAAATGTGGAACTTGGACTTGTAGGTCACATATTAATAATGCAAGGACCATGTACATTTATTCATAGTCATTGACAGAAGAAAATGTGCTGTGGAGTAACAGAACCAGAACTAATTGTTGCTTTATGCATTTTATTTTAATACTAGAACCTAATATTTTAAGGATTTTCATAACATGATTTAATGTCAAAATTTAATGCAGTATTAATATCTAATTATTTATTCATACAAAACATATTACCTGTAGTATGAACAAGAATTCTTTAAAATGAATATATATGTAATTGGTATATATATATATACCAATTATAGTAAAAATAGTTCAAACTGTTCAGATCACCAATTGCCAGTCAAGGTTTACTCTGTGGGGGAAATATGATTCTATTTATTTCTTGGAAGAAAACTTCAAAAATAGTAATGGAGCCTGAAGAATCTATAAAAATAATACGAAGTGGAGCTTGTCAGCTCTTGAGGGTGCTTCGAATTGCTTGAAGGGTATTTGGCTTACCCACAAAGACAGGGAGTCTTCAGTGCCTTCCAGCTCCTTCTATGTGGGAGATTTGATGACACAGGACAAATGGAACCAAGACAGAGCTAAAAATGGAAAATGAAAATCAAGGAAATGGTAGAAATAGAAAACCGCCCGTGCCGCTCTTGGTATCCAGAGACTTAACCTCAAATTTTACCTCCACTGATAACCAGCTTTGATACTTAGACTACGTGGTCACTTCCTATAGACCGCCATTTACTTACCTGTTAAATGTAGACAGGGCAATAGTTGTCCAATAAAGTTCACCAACTGTTATGAACAACAACAACAATTTAAAAACAATGAAATAAAAAAATGTATAAATGTCTTCCAAAATGTGAGGTGCTCAAGCTTTGCAGGGGTAATAAGTATTATTCTTCCTGGATAGAGTTTACTCTCCTCTTTTAGTTTCTTTTCTTAGGTATTGAGAATACACAGGCTTGTCCAAGAATAACTCACCCAGAACATTGTTGAAATAAATATTTTAAAATGATTTTTTTAATCATTAGAAGAAACATTTTAACCTGGTTGACAAAAATCTATCTTTGATATTAATTTATTTTGATATTATTAGTCTATCCAGATATACAATACTCACAAAAATTAGGGGATATTTCAAAATAAATATGAAGCAATTAAAAAAAGAAGAATTTGATTTTTTTTTATTAAACAAGAACACCAGAAAAGCAAATGACAAGTCAAATAGAGTGGTTTGATTATGCAAATGAGATGCAAAACCAACTTTCATTTCATTGGTGAAAATCCACTATTCAAAGGGCTGAAAGTACTAGAGTATCTGCATGTTCCCTGATCCCCTAATTTTTGTGAGCAGTATATTAGGGTAAGCATGGCCCCTTTCCACAGTTCAGAAGGCTTGATGGCTCCTCATCTCAGTCAAGCTGTAAATGGGGAGTCCTCTTCTATGAAATTCCGGTTTATAGTTTGCATTTTTTTTGACACCTGCAATGTTGATCTCATTTAATACAACCTCTTTAAGAAAACAGACTTTATTTTAGGACAGGCTGTCAAATGTTGACCCTAAAGCCACGAAGAGTTTGTTAAAACTAGTACTGATGAGATGTCACCTTATTTAAAAGATTTGTTTAATCCAAGTCAGTGCAATTCAGCAAACATTTATTTAGGGTTGATTCTGGGCTGGTCAGAATTACCTAGCGCTGCTAGGTACAGAGTTAGTTTTTAATAAGTTAGAGTTTGGGCTCTCCAGGAATGCCTGCTGCCTGACAGATGCTACCCGGTTTCATGGGATGGCCTCTGGTCTCCAAAATTAATCTGTCATCAATTTAATAAAACAACCACAAAAGTACACCTTTTTACAAAGTGGAGAAGTTTAGTATGACTTGCTATTAGATGATACTTCAGAATCATCATTAATTGTGTTTGTCATCATGGAAACGTGATTATGTAAGACAATGCCATTTTTAGAGACATATATTCAAGTTGAAAGAGGTGAACTGACATGTGTCTGGAATACACTATCTTAAAAGTTCAGAAAGAAAATTTCTGTAGGATTTATTACTTTAGTAATAAAAAAATATATATGTGTATAAAAATCCCGCATGCATCCCCAGCCCAAATGCAGGGAGTAAGTTGGTGATTATTTCTTGTCACTGACCTTCCTGCTGGTTAAATTGCGCTAAGTGGCCTGGAAGGGGACCAGGCACAAAACGGCATCATTCCTGCAGTTTGAGGCTGAATTGAGGGTTGATTCCAGAACCCAGATTTCCTGCTTCCCTGGCCAGTGCACCTGCAATGGCCTTCACACTGGAGCCTCTTAGCACTGGTTAGTTTTCATCCAACTGGGCAATGCATGGGTTCGAAGCTTGCCTTCAGCACCTAGAATTTGGGGGTTTTGCAGATGTAAGTAAGGATCTAGGGAAGAGAGCATCCCGGAATACACGGGCGGGGCTTAAATCCAATGACAAGTCTTCATCTAAAAGAGGAAGACACAGTCAGAGCAGAAGGCCATGTGAAGACAGAAGCAGCGACAGAAGTCATGTAGCCACAAAACAAGACTTCCTGGAGCTCCCAGAAGCTAGGAGAGACCAGGAACACATTCTCCCCGAGAGCACTGGAGGGAGTTCAGCCCTGTGGACACCTGCACTTCAGGCTTCTAGCCCTCCGCACCGTGAGAGGAGACATTTCTGTTGCTAAGCCACCGGGTTTGTGGCCATTGGTTATGGAAGCCCTAGGGAAGAAATGGAGGAGAATCTCACAATCATAACATTGAACAAAAAAAAATTCAAGTTACAGTGGGAAAATACCTTTTAAATAAAGCTTTAAAAAAAACCCTGCAAATAAATCACTCAGGAAAAAATAAAAATGAAAAGAAGGCAGATGAAAAAAATGTGACAAAATTGTGATAATCTTTACATGTTGGTGATGGGCATTTGCGATATCATTCTATTATTCTCTCTCCTTTTGTTTGAAACCTCTCATAATAAACACATTTTATGAGTTGGTTGTTCAAACTTCTGGTCTTTTCTGTTCTTCCCTTTTACTTCGACTTTGCCTGAGAGCTCCCAGCATAGACTATGGACTGTGACCGCACTGTGTCCAACACCCTATTGGACACGGCCTCTGAAGGCCTCGAGCCACCTCTGCTGGGAGCCTGTGCGCAGGGGTTCAGAGAGAAGTGGCAACTTCTCCCATTGTAGAAAACCAATAGCACTGGGCTCATGGCTCCATCAAGGTATTTATAGAATTTTATTACATATAATCGTTACTCGTCCATTTTGTCCTGCTGGAGTGGACACCCTTTTAGGTGGTAGACCATATCCTACCTGTCTTTCTTTCCCCATACTCATCACAGAGTCTGCTCTCAAAGAAGGCCCTTAAAAAGTGTTTGTGGGACGGTAGGGTTATCGGTCTTCCTAGTGCTCAGCACGTAGCACGGCGGTCACTTTGTAACGTCAGAAAAGAGAGCCCCAAAAGTATATTTTGGCGGCTAATCTGTCCAAGGTATATTGTGACTGTAGACCGTTGGAGCTATGCAAAATGTCAGTGTATTTGTTTATTTAAGCTAGTTACCAGGGCGATGCCTGAAGCCTCCTCACTTATTTTAGGTATTCGTACTTGATTGACCGGAGCCAGCAAGAACTCATTTGGGGAGAACAGGGCACAACCAGACGGCAGTCTGGCGCAGGGCACACTATTGCTATCCACAAAGTGCTTTTGATGCACCAGGAATTCTTTTGACAAAGTCCTCCCTTCAGGGAAGGGTGGGTGTTGTTGTGGGACAAGGAAGCCAGCAAGAGAGAGACAGAGACTCTTCACCTAAAGCAGCAACGTTCTTCTGTGCGATCTGGTTGGATAACAAAGATGTGCTGTTTCCATTTATTGTCTTAGAAATGCACACTCTACGAATATCTGTGAAAAGGCGTGTGCGAGGGCTAAAACAAGCACGTGGCACTCATCAGAGGCAACTCTCTGTACAAGTTTAGACTTGGCTAAAATAACTAGTTATTTTGTGATCAGATCTTAATGGGCTTTTAAAAAAATCAGCAGAGGAAGTCTATTTTGTTAGTTTAACAGGGTTGTCAGAGCCCGATCTTGAGACATGATTTACTTGGGCATATGGCACATAGTTTGAAAAGTCAAGCCTCCTTTGGGACTTGTACGCTTAAGGTATTTGTTCAGAGATGTTCAAGCTGTCACGTGTGATCACACGCTTGAGCCAGAAACTGACAAGTCCAGGCGAAATGCAGTTGTTATGTCATCTTTTTGTATGCGTGTGCTTGACAGTCATGGTCATAGAGATAGGTGTCCTCTCTCTCTCTGTGGTCTTCACCATCTGTTGCTTCAGCTTGTCTTAAGGTTCATAATTGTCTTGTTTCTCCTAGGACCAAGTTGAGAGTCTGACGTAAACCTTATAGAATTTTTAGCAGGCTTTTTTTTTTCCTTTTCCCCATAGTGTAACCATTTGTGCTGCCCAAAGAGGGTGACACAGTATTTTACAGATGTGACCCAGGCTCTGACTTCCATCTTGGTTTCCTTTGCCCATCCCGAAACTGTACCATTTTTGTTCCTTTCAACCTGTCAAATCGTGATGATGGTGGACAACGGTTTTTCAGGCAGAATTCACTTTTCTGGAGCAGTTATTTAATACGGATTTAAAAAAATTATTATAAAAAGTAAGGAAAATGATGGTATAGAAATGATTATTCCAGGTTAAATCCGTTACTTGTGATCAAGAACTCTTTGGTAGTAAACACTGAGCATATACAATACACATGGAGCTAAATCTGGGTAAGAATGAAACCTCTAGCTTCCCAATGGAATAATGTGCCTTCATGGTGGACACGTGGTGAACGCCATTATGAGTGTAAGTCAATTGACTCTTTTTGTTAAATTTAAGCCCTAGATTCTTGAGAAGGTAAATTCTATATTTGTTACAAGGCTTATTTATGGATCCGCATAATCTATGATAGGTTCATCTTCATTATTCAAATCACTTTCTCATACTTTTATGAGAAGCCCTGCTGTGCTGAAGTCTGCATGGTTATGTAACTTAAGCCATTCCACAGCAGAATTAGCATTCAGTCTTTCAGCTGATGAATAACACTCTTTTAATAACAGTCTATCTAGATTCATCTCGACAGGAGTTTAACTGCTCAGGTTCCTTTTATTGGACAGAATAAGAATAAAATGCTCTTCAAATTTTCAATGAAAACCTGATGAACTCGACTCATCCAGACTGTAAACACTGTGGGTAGGGCATCCTTGGGATCACGCAGTGAAGATAGTGACAAGCAAACAGTACAACAAAAGCAAGCCAGTGTACCAGCCCCAGAAAGGTGAACGCATTTGATGAAACACAACCCCACAGAGAAATGTGAGGTGTTGATAGAACTGTTATATAACCTTCCATTTATTTTTAATAACGCTGGAAGGGCAGATGTCATAGCTGTTCCTGGAAATCTTTTTGAGGTTTCCAGGATGTGTTCCCATTAAATTGAATTTTTTTTTAATTGAATTTTTTTTTTTTAAAGCACATACTATATTGTGCAACCTGGAACCAGCATCGACTCATTTAGATGATGTTTCCTCTTCAGGCTGAGCAGCCTGTAGGAGTCATATGCAAACAAGCTTCATGCCACAGGACAGAGCAGAGCCTCAGGAAGGTCACATGGGTCAAGCTGATTACCTCCTTCAGCTCTGGCCAGCACAGGGCTCAGCTGGGTTACCCGAGTTCACCAGCAGCTATTGACATTCAGCTGTGGTGCTCTCTCATTACCGATCAGCAGAGGACTGTCTGGGCCTGGGGTTAACTCTTCCCAGCCCTGTTTCCAGAGGGAAAGAAAGCCAGAAAGGGAGCTATGAGGTCATTTGGCCTCGGCTTACTCCTAGTCGCTATTCAAGAAACGAACCCTTGAAATGAATATCTAACAGACGTCTTCCCAGGGAAGCAGCGGTTCGTGTGATCATTTTGAAGGTGCCGGATGAAACCAAAGTAAACAGTGTTATTTGTCCCAAAGTTGTTGATTTTGCAGAGAATGGTTATTTCTGGGTAGATGAGGAGTGGCTAGGATATGATTCATCTTTCCATCAAGGAACTCCCACTTTGTCTTAAATAAAGGAGGCTCTGTTTGATTTTTCAAAAGATAATTAGCAGTATTTGTAATTCTTCCTCACTTAAAAGTGCCTGTTTCCCCTGAGCTGCTCTTGCAAAAGTAATCTCTGAGAAAGGAAGTTTTAGGGAGGTTTGGCTCCTCCCTGTAAGGATACATCACAGAGCTCTGGGTGCTAAGGCAGCTCCTACTGGTTTTGATCTGCTGATGCCTTATGACAGCAATGGGCAATCTTTTGAGCTTGGTGGGTCAAAATTCACCAAAAAACTGAGCATAACTTGGGTGGTGTGTCACTTCGAGAAAAACAGCCTAACCAGAAGTCCCAGAACTAGACACTCTGTGCTGGAGTTCTGTTGTTTTGGCCTACAGACCTCCGACACAGAGTGTCTACCCTACAGCAAATGTTTTATCCTTGGCTACTGCACCTGGCCGTGCAGGAGTCAAGGATGAAACGTCCTTCTTGGCCTGCGGCCCCATACTTCTCTGGTATGCGGCCGCATGGGACCACATGTCATCAAAAATGGCTACGCGTATCAGTGCTGACACACATGTCATAGGTTCGCCATCATGACCTTATAATCTTCTACAAGATCATAAGAAGTCTGCTTCTATCAACTTGAGAATACTAGTTAAGACATGAAGTATGACTTTCTGGTAGCAATGGGAAGACGGGCTCTCTGCTGACTCTAAAGGCTTCTCCGTCATCTTGACCGTCCTTCCTTCCCCATTCTTCACCCTTCTAAAGGAAGGCCCTGGGACACTCATCATTGGGTTTCTTCTTCTATTAGTAATTACTCCTACAAGTGGTCTAGGATCTACACACAGTTTTTATTCCACTACTATATTTAACAAGAAAAAGATTTAAGCTTCCTTTAAAGGCCAAGCACTAGTAAGACCAAAGTCCTTACCCTTAAGGAGCTTAGAGTTTAGACAGAAAAAAAGAGAGCTACAAAACAATGTGGTTAATTCTAGGCAATCCAAATGAACCATTCAGACTCCAGGTGGACTTGGTGTATTAGGAGTTATCCAATTTGATTTCCGACTCTGTCAGATGACCCAGGTGACTGCCAAATCGACATTTAACCTAAGGAAATCAAAAGACTACTTTTGTAGATTCTCTCAACCATGACTTTAATCACAAATGCAAATAGAAATCCCCAGATCTGTGGTAGGCAGTTAGGCCTACTTGAGCAGAGCAGGGACAATAGACCAGGGCAGAAAGCCCTGGGTGCCTAGCAACGGAAAAAACCGGGAAAACAAGGACCTTGTCCCCACAATGACCTTTCCTCCCCTAGCTATAGCTGCTCACGTGGTTCAGATCCTCCCCTGACCTCTCCACCCCTGGCGTGTCACCAACCCTGCGGTAGACCCCTTTGTAGGAGGAACAGGGGGCAAAGGGTGGCCTCATGTGGCTCCCATGTGGGGCCTTGCATGACCACTCCCTTCAGCATTAACCCCTGGGGGACGACATCTGGGCCTCAGTTGTGTGTCAGCCCCAGGCCCAGAAAAGCAGTAAAACCAGACCAGCCATGCCACAGCTGAGCTCAGGACCTGCTGCACTGACCAGTGACCCTTGCCCTGGAGAGAACCAATCAGTACAGGCCATGACCCTGAAGGAACACACCTGGAGAGCTGATGAGTATGCTGTTGAGTCCTCCCCTGGGACCTCCAGATAAACACCCTCAGGACGGAGGGCTCAGTGCAGCTCTCCCTGGGGAGCAGGCCCCTGGCTCTCCTCACCTCCCTTCCCCGGGCGCATTTTCCTTGCCTCTCTCTTTCTCTTATGACCCAGAGCCTTTCTCTTTCCTTTGTAAAGGACTTCCTGAGCCCATTCCTCCTATGGCTCACTTCTTCTACCTCTGTGACTCTCTAAATAAACTTTCTCTTATCGTTTGAGTCTTGGCACTGAATTCTTCCCTAGCCAGAACTCAAGTACTTAGGCTGCTGAACTGAGGTCCGCTCTGACCCCACCAGTCTGACACCTGGTGCCGTTTTTGGCTGCCAACCGATCTACCTCTTTCTGTAACATTTGACATTGTTGACCATTCTCTCTATTAGGCCCTTTCTGGGAGCTGTGTCAGGATTTGAATTTAGTGTGAACGAAGGAAATTGGATAACGCTATCCCGAATAATTATTAGCTCTCGACTTTCCTCTGACTCTACTCTTGCCTTTGATAACTTCAATCGCCCTGTGGCTTTCACCACTTCCCAAACCTTCAACACCCACACCCAGCTCCCCTGTGGAGCTCCGGCGGGGTTCTGTGCTCTGCGTTTCCCCTTAGTACTGGCAATTGTAACTCAAGTACAGTGACACCTTTCCCCAAACAAGCGCCTTCTTCGGCCTTCCCTTTTGTGGTACAGGGTGGGGCAAACGTAGCTTGTGTGGAAAATGATGCGAGACTTAGTAAATAAGCGTATAAGAAAGAACTGTGTGCTGGGTTCTCACAACGGCCAGCCCACTCTTCTCCCACCCGGTATGATGATTCATCAGCCCCCCAGTGAGTCAGGCTCTAAGCTCCAGAATCATCCTTAATGTCTTTGCTTGACCCCATAGCTGCCCTCCCACCGGAATCTCATCAGTCCTATTTTCCGACTTAATTTATTTTGTATTCACCCATTATCAGGTCTGTCCCTATCTATCCCTCTCTCTGACTCTCTCTCTCTGTCCCTGTAAAAAACAAAACAAAACACCTCTATTATCTGGCACCAATTTGCCTTTTGTCAGTTTGGTCTCTGATGGGACCCTTTAGTACCTTTACAACCATCCTTCAATATTATTCCATTCTCGCTTATGCTTTATGCTCTTCTTACCCTGCCTACCCCTACCTACCCTTGCCTTCTCTACAATCAATAGCTGACAATTCTTCAAGAATTAGTTCAAGTAGTTCAAGCCCTGGCTGTTTAGAGCATTGTCTCAATATGTAGAGGTTGCCAGTTCGATTCCCGGTCGGGGCACATACAGGAACAGATCGATGTGTCTGTCTTTTTCTCCCTTCTCTCTCTAAAAATCAATCAATATTTTTTTTTTTAAATAACCAGTTCAGATGTCCATGAAACTGTCAACTAATTCCCCTACCAAGTCACCTGTTTACTGACTTATAGCTTTTAGGTTTTATTTTTCTTAAGGAGCTTTACATTTATTATCAAAACGGCAACTGCTTATGAATGTACCTTACTTCTCATTTCTATGATGCTGTTTGAATCTTCCTCAGTATTTAGGACAACGCCTTGTAGAGAGTAAATGGTTACTAATAATCTGTTGCAAAAACAATATAAGTGAAATATAATAAAAGTTTGAAATATTTAAAAATTTTAATATTAAAATAAATCCATTTTAGTTTATCATTACTTGCATTCAAATTCAATCAAGAGGACAGAGACTATCCATTTTATAATTTTATTTATTTGTTTGTTTATTTATTTATTTTTGCCGGTATAGTTAAGGACAGCAGGTGGCTTCTAAATGAGGATTCGAATTTAAATGTGAAGAATTAATAGCATCAGGAGCCAATATCTCATTGAATAGCAAATAGAATGGGAAAAATCAAATAACGTAATCACACCATTCTCATTTGACTCTCCATTAGTAACTTGTCGCAACAAAGTTCTCCTCAGGAATATTAACAGCAGTGCCCAAGCAAGACTTTCTGAGATCACATCTATGCAAGAAAAATCAAGAGAAACAAATAAAACACCTAAAGTTTTTTTCCGGAAAACATAGATCATTTATTGTCATAATACGGTGAAATAATGAACAAATTAAAAACTAGCACGTCCAACTCTAAAAGAAAAATGGGATTCCTATCTGTATATCCAGAATGAAAGATTAGTTTGTGTGGCTTATGGTGGAGAGTAAGAGAGGGGTCTAAAATTATTGAAGAAGATGCAAAACCACCTTCAGAAAAAGAAGAGGGACGTTTGGCCATATGGTAAAACCACTGTTGTGAAAAATACTGTAGAAATAGATGCACATTTTTCACATCTGAAAAAAAGAAAATAAAATTGAGTTTTATCTAGCACCAGCTTTTAATCTCTAGGTTTGAATCTGCCGCTCCTAGGTCATTGGAAATGCATCCATTTACAGCCAATATCCTTGACATACCATAGCGGGATATCGTTGGGCATTTAGCCCTCCTCTGGCAGTTAGCACTTTATTGCTGCTTCTATTCAGCAATGGAGTCCTGGTTCAGAACTGATACGGCATAGCGGTAGGAAACGGTGGCACTTAGCACGATTCCGATACGTTACTCCCCAGGACACCACTGCGCTATTGTTTGCAGTGCCTGCTTGTTCCCCCTCCTTTCTTTTTCTCCGTGCAAACTGAACCGTGCTTTGACTCAGTGGGGTGACTTCAGAGGAAGCTGATCTGCCTGCCCTCTGCTTTCCCAGAAGATCGTAATTATGCTGCAATAGAAATTGTGAGCTAACTTGCAGTCATCACTTACCAGCCTGCTTTAGTCATCTCGGTGCAGCTAAGTGCACCATTATGTTGTGCCTTGAAAACCTGGCATCACCCATTCTTATGTTGCTCAGTGGAGTTACAGTAAACATTGCTTCAATGATGGTATGTGGGAAACTTAATATTAAATCACCTGTGAGCAATCTGTTTGAACAAGTCCCCTGGTGGTTTTGAAACATGCTAAATTTGAGAGCCACTAATGTAGGTAATTAACAGTAACTGCTGAAACAGACAATCCACAAATTTCAATTGCTTAACACAAAAGAGGTGTTATTTCTTGCTCACATCACGTCCAGTGTGGGTCAGATAGGGTCTCTCCATCTTACAGCTAAGACATCTTGAACACCTGCCTCCCAAGTTGCTGAGAAAGGGAAAGAGATCTGAATGAAGCACTGCTTGGGAAGAGTTTACGTGCCCAGCTTGGGAGTGGCTGACATCACATCTGGCCACATCCCATCTGGGAGAATCTAGTCACATAATTTGCAACAACCTGGAAGGAAGGCTGGGAGGTATAGAGGAGCACACGGTTGTTTGTGAGAGCTAGCAGTGGGCCACAAGCAGGACCAGACGCACATTGCATTATTTCTGCCTGGCAGACAGGTGGCTCTGAGTTTTTGCTTTATTTTTTATAGCAACAATGGACCCCCTAGGACTAAACCATTCATTGCTTTGGAAGCCATCTTCTGCCTGCATTTGGCTCTTTCATTAGCATGAAGTCTCTTTATTATTTCTGTAGCTTGATCTTTGAGTCAGTCTGTGGCCAGACGAGAGCCAATACAACACAGACAGAGACAGACAAAAAGACATACAGATGAAAGGGCTGGTACAAGTTACCCTGAAGAGCAGAAGTATTCTTCTTACCCTTGATTGCAGTTACCCACCTTGGACCACATGTCATTTTGGAATTTATCTCTGTAACTCTTAGTGAAGAGTCATGAACTCCCGTCTCCAGGCAGGTGGTGAAGCAGGTAAGGAAGGCCACACGTAGCAGAGCTGGGGGACTGGAGAGTGGGGCCAATGACTAGCACGGGCTCCAGCTAATGAAAGGCTGTTCGCCAGCCTGGCTAATGGCTCCCATGCAGGATTGCAACCTCCGTGTTGCTATTTTATTCTTCCACTCTTTTTTCTAAGAAAAATTAGACATTTGAATGCTTGAATAAGTTTCCTTATTTTTTACAACCACTGTACAGAAGATAAAAAAGAAAAAATAAATAAAAAGACTCTTAGCAGAATTGGCTGGTGGGTCACCAACTTGAAAACCCTAACTGTACATTCATACCTCTATTTTGCATTAACACCTTATAATTGTTTAACAATTGCAAAACCCAAAGTTTACAACTTCAAATATCTTTCTTACGTTTTCACGTGGAAGCTGATGAATTTGCTCACTTACACTTCCTCTTTATTTCCAGTTTGTTTCGGCCCCTTAAATGTTTACTAGTTATGTTATTAGCAAACCTTATGCTTTATTCACCAAGGTTGCATTCATTAACTCCTTACCTCCCATTATTAAGTTAAGAAAATCAGTATTTCCTCACATTTTTCTCCTCTTCCTCCTTTATACTTTTTTAAATATTTGTATTGCATTTATTGGGGTGACATTGGTTAACAAAATTATACAGGTTTCAGGTGCACAATTCTACAACACATCCTCTGTATATTGCATTGTGTGTTCACCACCCCAAGTCAAGTCTCCCTCCATCACCATCTATACCCCTTCTACCCTCCTCCACCTCCCTCCACCTTTTTCACTACTGCAATCTCCACAGTGTTGTTTGTGTCTGTAAGTTTTTCTTGTGTTTTTTTTTTTTTTGGCTTAATCCCTCTACTGTTTTCACCCAGTCACCTCTATGCTCCATACTTCTTTTTTATTTTATTTTATTCTTTTTAAGTGAGAAGAGAAGAGATAAAGAAACAGACTCCTGAATGTGCCTGACAGGAATGTACCTAACAAGCCCCCTACCAGGTGATGCTCTGTCCATCTAAGGCTGTTGCTCAGGAACCACGCTATTTTTAGCACCTGTGGCAGAGGCTCCACAGAGGCATCGTCAGCACCTGGGCCAACTCACTCAAACCAATCAGCCATGGCTGCAGGTGGGGAAGAGAAAAAAAGAAGGGGAGGGGTGGAGAAGCAGATGTTCACTTCTCCTATGTGCCCTGAGCAGGAATTGAACCATAAAGTTGATCACCGGAATGACCAACGATGTCACCTCACCAAGCTGTTTGCCACACATCTGAGCACAAAGCACCTCCTGATGTAGGAAGCAGTGAAAACTTAGGATGGGTCTCTTTTCATGTTCACAAAGAAGCACTACGAATCCTCTGTTTTTCCCCACCATCTACGGAGCACCATCAGTACACATCGAAATAAGTTTATCCATCGGTAGATTTTTTCTTTAGTGAACTCAGTGAAAGACTGGATTATATCCTCCCCTCTTGTTGTCTCTTTCATAGGCAAAACAGCAAGACTTTCCTCAGGTAGTGTGTCACCGACAGCATACCTTGCAATCACATTGAACTGGTATAAATGGCTTACGTCTGTTGACTCATCCAAAGCGAGAGAAAAGAATGGTGCTGCATTTATGTCCTTCACTTGTGTTGCCTCAATTTGATTTGCCATCATGATTATACAATCATAAACAGTTCTTGCCGACAGAGGCATGTCTTTTATTCGTTTGATTATTTTGTCTTTATCCGAAAAGTCGTCAAAAAGTTCATTGACAACATCAAGCATGAATGTTTTGGCATACTCCCCATCTGTGAGTGGCTTTCCATTTCTCACAATTGCTAAAGCACGAGCAAAGCTAACAAAATTCCAGTCACCTTGTTGGGTCCAAACATGGAGTTGCTGCTGAATAGCTTGCACTCTGCACAGTAACTCTTGACATGCTCTCTTCCTGCTGTTCCCCGCTGGATATTTTGATGCAAATGTAGTATGGCATGTGTTGAAGTGCTGCTTTATATTTGACCATTTCATCGATGCAATTTTATCATTGCATATTAGACACACTGCCGAACCTGCTCTCTCCATAAAGGTGAATTCCTCGGTCCATTCCTGCTGAGAAGTACGATACTCCTCATCTTTTTTTCTTTTAGCCATCTTCTTCATCAAAAGTGTTTCGGTACATATATACTATGGAATACTACTCAGCCATAAGAAACGATGACATCGGATCATTTATAACAAAATGGATGTACCTTGATAACATTATACGGAGTGAAATAAGTAAATCAGAAAAAAAGAAAAACTGAGAACAGCACGATTACATACATAGGTGGGACATGAAAGTGAGGGTATGAGACATGGACAAGAGAGTGGTGGTTATGGGATGGGGGGAGGGAGGGAAGAATGGGATAGGGAGGAGGGGAGGGACGCAGGGAAAACCAGATTGAAGGTGACAGAGGACAATTTGACTTTTGGTGATGGGTATGCAACACAATTGAATGATAAGATAACCTGGAGATGTTTTCATTGTACATATGTACCCTGATTTATGGATGTCACCCCATTAGAATTAATAATAATAAAAAATATATATATATATAAAAACTGCCAAAAAAAAAAAAAAAAAAAAAAGTGTTTCTGCAATTAAATAGCTGACTACTTGATGAAAAGGAGGAAAGGAGAGAAGTTTACTTCCTGACCTCACAAAGACCCATGTACGTTAAGCATTATCCAATAAAAATTTGGTGTTTTCCCAGAGGACAGCTGTGATTGGCTCCAACCACTCGCAACCATGAACATGAGCTACAGGAAATGAATGGATTGTAATACATGAGAATGTTTTATATTTTTAACGTTATTATTATTTTTTATTAAAGATTTGTCTGCGAGTCAGATGCAGCCATCACAAGAGCCACATCTGGCTCACGAGCCATCAGTTCCCAACCCCTGGTTTAGGTTATCAATTCTCACTGGATCCCTTAGTTCAGTGGTTCTTAACCTTTTTTGAGGTACCGAACCCACCAGTTTCATATGCACATTCACCGAACCCTTCTTTAGTGATAAATAAAATATGAGTTTTTTTTCCAAATTCAAGACACAGGTATATGTTTTTTTACTGGTGCACAAAATGAGCCGTGCATGAACATCACCTTACTCAAAGAACAAAACCAACAAAGTGCATGAACTCACAACAAATTATGATATTACTTTATTCTGGCCTCCAAGGCAGAGGCTTCTCCGAACCCCTGAGACGGACTCATCGAACCCCTAGGGTTCGATAGAACCCAGGTTAAGAACCACTGCCTTAGTTGTTGTGTCAGAAGTTAGTTTTTTCAGAAAACATTCCTTTGATAACTGTCTCTTAATTGTCTTATGTTTCTATGCTCTCAGATAAAATGTTAACTTCCTTGTACCCTCCTCCACATAGTATGAACTCTAATTCTCAGGTTCCCTTGGTGATTGGCTAGGTTCAGCGAATGAAACTTTTAGGTAGAAAACTGCAGAGTAGGAAGAAGAGAGATGTCTGGGTATTTGTCCTCATCTGTGTGTCCCAGGCAGTGACAACATCCCAGACAGCATTTCAAGAATTAGCAGTGTCTTTTCCATTTAATCCATCCATTCTTCTGTGATCTCAGATCTTTTACTGTTTCAGCTTTGGCTGGAAAGCTATCACTTTGGCCTCTAGTAAGACCACCTTGTCCTTTGGTCTCTCTAGCCCCATGACAAAAGCTTACTGCTTTTGCTAATCCTTGGGTTGCATCACGTCCAAAGATCTTAGGCATTCCTAGTTCTTCTCATTATTAAGATTAACACATTTCCAGTAGTGTTTAAAGTTTCTGCTTTTCTGGTTAGCCTTGACTGACACAGTTTCACAACCCATGCCTTACCTTTGATCGGCTAATTTGTATCTTGGAGTTTGTCCATGTCTTTGCCTAGAGTAAGAGTCCTTCCTGAATGGATACTGAATAAGTCTACATGCTGTTGAGTATGTGGCGTCCTCCATTCTAAGGCTGCCCATCTGGGTAGATCCATATTCTTTCATTGTCTTCTGAGGCCATTCTTCGTACCATTCAACTTTCTTTATAATGTTGTTACCAACTTATTCTCTTTTGAATACCTGTACTGTCATCTTAGTGGCATTTGGGGAGAAAAAGAAGATGAATGTGTACATAAAGTTTATTGCCTAGTTAGAGAAACTTTTGGTCAGTTTTGAGGACTTGTTTGTCTTCAGAAAACTGGAAACTTTACAATTCTTTTGAGACTTATTTTATTTTTACAAATTTATTTACATGAATGATGGGTGGAAAAGGTTATGGGATTAAGAAGTACAAATGGGTATTTACAAAACAGCCATAGGGATATAAAGTTCAACATAGGAAATAAAATCAATAATATTGTCACAACTATGTATGGTGACAGGTGGGTCCTTGAATTATTGGGGAGATCACTTTCTAAATTATGTAAGTGTCTAACCATTATGTTTTACACTTAAAACTAATATAAAATATTGAATGTCAACTGTAATAAAAAAATAAAACTAAGCTGACCAGGTGGTTGCATAGTGGATAGAGCATTGGACCAGGGTGTTGGGGACCCAGGTTTGAAACCTCGAGGTTGTTGGCTTGAGCATGGGTTCATCTGGCTTGAGCACAGCTCAACAGCTTGAACACAGGGTCACTGGCTTGAGCCCGAAGGTTGCTGGCTTGAAGCCCAAGGTCACTGGCTTGAGCAAGTGGTCCCTCACTCTGCTGTAGCCCCTGGTCAAGGCACATAGGAGAAAGCAATCAATGAATAACTAAGGTGCCACAATGAAGAATTGATGCTTCTCATCTTTCTCCCTTTCTGTCTGTCTGTCCCTATCTGCCCGTCTCTCTGACTCTCTCTCTGTCTCTGTCAAGAAACAAAAACAAAAACAAAAACCTAGAAATACCTCAAGAGTCAATATAATAGTTATTTCTGTCTTTAAAGACTAAGGGCTGATTATTTTGAAGTAGGCAACATTAGGAAAGAATTTGAGTGAGCATTTTCTTCCCTACTTTTCATCCATGTCCAATTATATCAATAGATCAGAGACTGCTTGTATCTGACATTTCTGTGTATTGGAGTTTGCCTCTCTTGGGGTACATGGTTTAATCAGTTATTCTGTAAATACACCAGAGCTTGTCAATTTGTTAATTTGGTCCTGCAGTGATTTGAGCATGTCCCTTTCATTTAGCCACTGTTATGACACAAACATAATTATAATGTAATAAGAAGAGACATTTCCTCTGAAGATGTCCTTTAGTTCTAGCGATAGTAAATGGAAAGTATCAATCTACTTGCAAAAGTGGGGAAAATATATGTCAAACAAGTATGGTTTGTAATTATCCCTAATAATTTTATAGTGATTAGAAATTACTGGTCTAAATTTTTAGGATCGAATTTACTACAAATTCAATGAGAAATCAACTCTTCTTAGTATTGTGGATTTTGAATATCAGTTAAAATTATACCCTATAGACACTCTAACTGGCTTCTCCATAAGAAAAAAAAATGGATAAAAATCTTTTCAGAATGAACAATTAATGGGGTAGCTGCTTAATTGACACTGATCTTCTTCTGAAAAATTTGCCCCTGGATAGCTCCAACTACTTTTAAAACAAATAAACAAACAAATAAGCAAACAAACAAAAATCTACTGCAAGACCTTTGCCATTTTGACTGCCATTGAACACTCCAGAGTAAATAGCTGACCACACTGAGCCAATCAGAGTCTTTCTCCAAGGCACTGAGTGTCATCTAGTTAGTCTTTAAATATGGCTAGAGATGTGTGGCACATAAAATGTTCCTGAATGAGTCATCCATCTCCCACTATGTGAGAAGAGAAACAGAGAAATGACAAAGAGGAATGGTAAAAACAGGTACAGAAAATCAGAGAGATAAGAGACCATATACAAAGTGAGAAAGAGATAGATAGATAGATAGATAGATAGATAGATAGATAGATAGATAGATAGATAGACAGACACTGCCTGGGTTAACAGCTTTTCTTACTGATTTCGATTTCTTTACAAGTACAGGGTTTATCTTTAATTCTTATTTAAAAAATCTCTATTTTTTTTTCTTAAGCTAAGTTGAACTGTTCTGCTACTTGCAACCAAAAGAGATTAAATTAATACAGAGTACACAATAGAACAGGGAGACGCTTACTGCCAAGTACATAAATCAAAGAAATGCAGAGAACGCTGGGTTTACATCTAAAGAGAACAGGTTGGCTGTGCTTAACTCCTTAGCTTTGATGCTAAGTTGGCTTCCATTATTTTTTTTCTTTATTAATTCATAGGAAATGCATCTTTTCCCTGGCCGGTTGGCTCAGTGGTAGAGCGTCGGCCTGGTGTGTGGAAGTCCTGGGTTTGATTCCCAGTCAGGGCACACAGGAGAAGCGCCCATCTGCTTCTCCACCCTTCACCCTCTCTTTCCTCTCTATCTCTCTCTTCCCCTCCCGCAGCCAAGGCTCCATTGGAGCAAAGTCAGCCCGGGCACTGAGGACGGCTTCATGGCCTCCGTCTCAGGGGCTAGAATGGCTCCTTCCGGCCACAACGGAACAGCGCCCCAGATGAGTAGAGCATCACCTCCTGGTGGGCATGCCAGGTAGCTCTGGGTAGGGTGCATGCGGGAGTCTGCCTGCCTGTCTCTCCGGTTCTAACTTCAAAAAATTACCAAAAAAATAAAAAAGAAAAAGAAAGAAATGCATCTTTAGCCATTTGCACAATAAGTCTTCAACAATCATCTACTTCCTGAAAGTTTAGAAGATTTACTTTATTGGTTAAAGTGTTATAAATTTCTGTTATGTTTTTGGTAATATAAATGTTTGATAAAACCAGAGAGTATTGATAAAACTCATTAAGTAATTCTGAATGAGCTTTGTAGACTCTAGCACAATGTCTGATAAATAGTATAGGTGCTCATTAAATGTTAGCTCATGCTTCCTTTCCTTCTTAAATTGGAGATATATTTATTGATTGATTATTTACTCAGAAAACATTTGAATTCCAAGAACCATATCAACTCCTAGGACTATGCAAGCCTTAACTTCAGAAAGAATCCAGTTATAACCACAGAAGAGACACATTGAGACAAGTATTTTCAATACAACCTGCAAAGGACTACAGTAAAAGGATAAATAGAAACTTCCAGAGGCACAACCGCCTTCCAGCCTGGTTGTGAGGACAACGGTTGACAAATTTGCCTGTTCTGCCTTCAGAGAAGTCCTTTACAGTCTATATTCTTCATTTTATTATTTGTAAAATGAGACTAATAAGAATTTTACCTTTGGTTTAAGTCATAAGGAGGCACTAAAAAATGATTATTCCAGCAGTACTTGTACTACCTGGAGAAGCTGAGGAAAAACCACAACTTGTCCTGGGTAAAGAAATATGTAGTTAGTGGGATAAGTTTTCCTAGAAAAGAATATTCAGGAAAGAAGAAACAGTATAGAGAAGAACATTTCCTGCCCCCCCCCCCCCCCCCCCCCGTTTCCAGGTACAGTGTCTTCAGAATGGAGGAAAGAGGTTTGTGTGGCCCAGGACAGAAAGTGTGAGGAAAGGAGAGCCTGCAGAAACAGGATGGGGCTCAGTGGGGAGGGGCCAGCTGTGGAGCTGTAAAGAAGCCAACCAAGGTTTTAACCCATGAGCATGGCAGTGTGGGGGAGGAGAATTGTTTTCCTTCAGCCTGTCTCAGACTCATTGGCTAAGGCCACAAACAAAACACACACACACACACACACACACACACACACACACACACACACACACACACGGAAAAAAACCCAACTAATAAAAGGTATTAACAAGAGAAAGGCAGAAGCTGATAATGTGTATTATGCCTACATTTGGAATCACCTAGTGATGAGAAACTCAGAGGTGTGGTTAAGACTTGGGTTTCTTTGACCTCTTAACAAAAGAACAATACATTTTTAGAGAAGTAATAAGATAGAGCTGAAGGACTTTGAGTTTCCAGGGAGGAAATTGTGAGAAGGTAATGTATGGGAGAATTAATGGAAGATGGGCTCCAGTTGGTAACATTAGGTCCCTCTGGTGTAGTCTCTGGGCTGATAGGGCTCCCCAGTGGTAAACTTCTGCCCTTCCTGGTAGGGGGAAAGGAGAGACACCTCACAACTTTATAGCCTGCTTTTAGATAAATAGGGGAAGACAGAGCTTTTCTTCTATTTTTTTCCCCCTGCAATTGTCTTCAGCTCAAAATAGTTTTTGTGCCAAAGTGGCATGATTTGGGTTGGCATATTCTACTTCCCTTCAGCAATCCGATTTGTTTTGAGAAGGGTAAACAGCAGGATTTGTGGAGAAAGCACTGGAAAGGAAAGGGGAAGAGGCATCTATATTGTTTGTTTCTTAAAGACCATTCAGTGTGTGTGTGTGTGTGTGTGTGTGTGTGTGTGTGTGTGTGTGTGTGTGTTTCTGAAGTGAGAAGCAGGGGGAGGCAGACAGATAGACTCCTGCATGCACCCAACTGGCATGCTCACCAGGGGGCGATGCTCTGCCCATCTGTGGCGTTGCTCTCTTGCCACCTCAGCCACTCTAGCACCTGAGGCGGAGGCCATGAAACTGTCCTCAGCACCCTGGCCAACTTTGCTCCAATAAAGTCTTGGCTGCGGGAGGGGAAGAGAGAGATAGAGAGGAAGGAGAGAGGGAAGAGTGGAGAAGCAGATGGGTTCTTCTCCTGTGTGCCCTGATCAGAAATCAAACCCAGGACTTCCAACACACTGGGCCAACACTCTACTGCTGAGCTAACCAGCCAGGGCCAGGACCATTCATCCTTAAGACTCAAAATAATGCTTGCTGTAGAAAAATATTACCTTCCTAAAAATGTTTATGGATTTAAAGCTCACCCTGAAAACACAGAAGCAAAAACATGTGGACTAAACTATAAGTAATGAAAAAAAATATCAAGTACTTTTAAATTTGTAGGAAAGTTAAAAATGCAAATGGCAATGCAACTCAATGAATGCAGCTGTTTAAGGATGATTGAACAGATTCATTTATGGTTATGCACTGGAGCCCAGGGCATAAACTATTGAGCCAACTTAATCAATGCAAATTGTCCTATCACACTACTACTATTATTGGTATTCCCAAATTTTCTTCTCACACTTTATAATAAAATTTGGCCATGTTCTTAACTTGGGTAATGGTTATAATGCCATAAACCATATTGTCCTATCTTAGAATGTACCATAGTTTAAGAAAAACTCAGAAACTAAAAATATATGTATATTTTGCCTGACCAGATGATGGTGCAGTGGATAGAGCATTGGACTGGGAAGCGGAGGACCCAGGTTCGAAACCCGGAGGTCATCAGCTTGAGTGCGGGCTCATCTGGGTCGAGCAAGGCTCACCAGCTTGAGTCCAAGGTCACTGGCTTGAGTAAGGGATCACTCCCTCAGCTGTATGCCCCCAGTTAAGGCACATATAAGAAAGAAATCAATGAACAACTAAGGTGCTGCAATGAAGAATTGATGCTTCTCATCTCTCTCCTTCCTGTCTGTCTGTCTCTGTCTCTGTCACACACACGCCAAAAAAAGATTTAATTAGTTGAAGAGTTGGGAATTTGTTTTAGGAAGATGGAATAATTTAAATTATACTAGATTAAATATAAGTTTAGGGGAACATTGACTATTTTGGTAGGCTGAGTTAGACTCTTTTCTTCAAGACTAAAAAAAGTTCCATAAATTTCTAGAAAATGATGAGATTTAAAATTTTTTTCATGAATTTGGGTTAAATAACATAATCACACATGATGAATGGTTTGCTGGCACATTATCCCAAGGGAATTAAGCATCATGAGTGGAGACATCTGACCCCAGGAAAGCTTTTGAGACAAAACAAAGGTACATATAAATGTTTGGTTTTACTCCAAAAACCACTCAAGAGTCTGGCTAAGTAAGTATTTTAAACATGTTTCTTAGGATAACTGCCCAGGTTTTAGAACTCTCCCAAGGCATTTGGTGAAGTGGCTGTCACCATAAAAACATCATCTTTGGGAATCTCTGATCAAATATTAATTTTCACTTACAAATATAAACTTTCTCTTCATGGTGAAATATTAATGTAATCATCACATACAACTTTCACTACTTAATGTATTATATTGAAAGTCACACACAAACCAGAATGCACAGTCTGAAATTGATTAATGAAACATCAGTTTATTATAAGGGAATAGCTATGCTTATAGCCACATATAGTTACTTTATGATCTTGGCATTTCTTGTGTAGTTTTGAAGGAATAATTTTATAAAGTGAAAATCTAAATCTTTAGAGTGACTTTTCAGTTTAGAAGAGAAAACAGGATCTTTCTAAAACTGAGATATATAGTTCTTAGTCTTGCTGTGGTATATCTTGAAAAGACAACAGAGCTCATTCTCAATATTTATGCTACCATTTTGTATTTTGTGAACTCTCAATATCCGGCATGGTGCCCATTACCTTCCAGAGGAGAGGGGAGCCAAAGATGATAACACTTTAATAACATTAGGTTATATTATTTTTCATACAGCGCACATGGGATAAAATATACAATCTTATTAGAACTCATTGAAATCACATGCCAACAATGGAAACAATGTTTCATTATCCTTAATTTGTACAAGTGCCTTTAAAAAAATTTCACAATTTACTTGATTATTTACATATTGTAGATTATGTCTAGTTGGCATCAAATGGAGAAGTATATATTAAAATGTTCTGTGAATTAAAAAGCATTCTAGCCCTGGCTCGATAGCTCAGTTGGTTAGTATATCTTCCTGATACTCCACAGTTGCAGGTTTGATCTCCTGTCAGGACATATACAAGAATCAACCAGTGAATGCATAAACAACTGTAACAACAAGTCAATGTTTCTCTTTCTCTCTTTCTCTCCTTTTTTTTTCTCCCTAAAATCAATTTAAAATTTTTTAGAAAACATTTTAACATTTCAATGATAATAAATATCTTTGACCAGTGTATTTTGAAAGAAAAAAATGTGGTATGTGTCTAATGATTTTCATCATAAGCTTGTCATTGTTAAATCTATTGGTATTGCAACTTTCAGAACAAAAATGTGAAATAAAGTAAAATAGTTCTAACACTAAGATACTTTATTTTTCCCTCTAAATAATTTTGAAAGAAAGGTAGAAGTAGTTAGAACTTCAGCCAGAAACTGTTTAAAATGAATTTTACACTTAGGTAAAGATAATACTTTAAAGTAATTGATGCCTCATTTTAGTTTGTGCAAGTAGAGAGAACACAACGCTAAGAAACTGTTGGCACTTGATTCTTAATGTCATCAGTTTTCTGATCCAAACTCTAAAGAATATAATTACTTCTAAGCACAATAGAGAGAGAATGACAGTATGGGGTAAGTTATGGACATAGGGCACAAACAATAAAATTGATACTTTGGCCTCAGCTGGAGACAAGCACTTTTTTTTTTTCCTGAGATAGCTCAAATTCTTACTAACCCAGCTTAAACTTAAAAGTGATTTTTCCCAACACACTTAAGTGTGCCAGATTCCATGTCCCATATTTTTTTAACCTGGTGGGGTAGCCTATTGATAAACTCACCCATGGGTTTCCTGCAGCTCTACACTGTGATCCAATTCTTGTTCTGCAGGGTACTCTGACCTTGCTGACCTCATCCCAGGCATCCTGACCTTGGTGACCTCAGCTTTTGGCTCGGGGATTTTTGACCTTTGGATTCCCATCTCTCAGCCTTTCACATTTGAATTCTGATACCTGTCAGTTTTACAACCACTGGGTGAAGGTCACCTAATCCAGGCAGGCAGTACTTTTGCTTGATTAGTAAGAATCCAGCTGCATCATTTTCCAATGGGAAGAACAGCTCTATTGGTCTAAATACGACTTCTGACTTAGAGGATCTTTGCCCGTCCTTAACTTCAAGGACGTAGTTAAAGGGGTAAGCAAACCCAGCGGGAAGTTCTCTCTGATGTGCCGAGCTCACAGGTGCAAAAGTCGTGATCAGCAAAGGCTTGAAAAGTGCTTACTCTTCTGTCATTTGGGATCAGCTAACTTACTTCTAGGTAGTCTCAAGTAAAGCTGTTTCTCTGGTTGCTTCAACTCTGGTCAATAAGGGGCTTTTCCTCAGCAAGCGTTAAAATAACACGCCCCACCAAAATTGTCAGTGTGAACTTATTTAGCATTAGCTCATTAAGATTTGTAAGGGACAGCCCTCCGGTATCCACACGGAGTTGCTGAATTTCTTATTTGTTCTCTCTGCCTTCATAGTTCTTCCTGCTTCGCTAGTCTACACAGCTGTGTGAAACACCTTCAATGCTTACTTTATGAGTCAAGAGCTTTCACTGAGACCACGCCCCTCGAGGTGACTGCCTGCTGCTCACGTCCCCCTCCGTGATGTTTCAGATTTTGCCACTTCCTTCAACACACTCCCATGTTATTAATTTGCTCCTAGTGTCACTGTTTCTGCCTCCAGGATTTATTTCCTCCCTTTTATGACTTTCATTTGCATTGTACCTTTAAATTTTAAAATCCTCTTTCTCCAGAAATTCTTGCTGTGGTTTACTTATATCTGACCCATCCCTTTCCCAGTCATTACATGCTCAACATAGATCTATGAAATTTTACTCTATTATAGTTCAGCTATTTTTAGTAATGATGACAACATTAATTATGACCATTTTTCAAGTCTGCTGCTTCCTTTTACATATCACCTTTTAATCATCCTACAACTCTCTAACAGTTATATTTATTTTATAGAGTTGAAAACTGAATCTTATCAAAGTTTGAGAAGGTCCCCTAGGTAGTTAGTACCAGGGCTGCATGTGAACTCGTCTGACTAATAGTGGAACACAAGCACTTAGTTACTTGATTGTGCTCCTGGCTACTCAAGCCACTAACCCTTGTTAAAGAGCCAGCTGAGGTCAGACTCCACAGCTAGGGGCTGGAGACGATCAAGTGCCCTATGTTCCCATGGATAATATTCGAACAAAGAGGGACGCAGTGTAATGTGTGGAACAACTTGGTAAATGAGGCTCGCCAGAAGTGACAGTGGAATCCAAAGAGGAAGAAGGAGCTGATCCCGAACACAAGGGGTAGGGTAGCTCTCCACAGGGAAGGAGATACGGATACAAAGGTGTAGGAAACAACAAGGGCCTTGACGCTGGAGACCCGGGTCAGGATGAGATGGAGAGGAGGCTTCAGAGGAGGAGGGTTATGTACTGGAAAAGCTAGTGTAAAGATGGAGGGACTGAACTTTATCTTTTGACATCTTGCTGGCCTTGTAATATGCTCTCTCTGCGTGATGTCCCTGCTTGATTTAATGGTAAAGGCTTTTTAGGACAGGGTCAGTATCATCTCAATCATTTGTGTTCCCAGCAATGTTAATCAAGACACTCAGCTGCTGTTTGCCATGCATGACTCAGAAAGCCAATGCTCGTGATACAGCTGCTGGGGAGAAGGAAAGAGATTTACTCAAGTGCTGGTCACTTGAAAAGATGGGGAGGCTCATCCACAAGAATCCATCTAAATAGCTCAGCCACCTTGGCCAGGTTATAGAAGAGATCAGGGGAATTCAGGAGGGGAGAATTTCTAAAGGGAGGATGGATACACTGTTTTTCTCGAAACACATAGAAACCAAGTATTTACACGTTAGAGCGGAATCTGCTTGAATTGAGATACCCAGTCTACTGCTTACTCATAGTGAGATCTTGGGACTTCAATCAAAACTCTGACCTCTCTTTCTTCATCTATAAAAGAGGGCTGAACCTGACCTCTACCTCATGACGCTCTTGTGAGAGTTCAATATGTTACTATGTACAAAGCATTTGGAACAGTGTCGGTCCATAGGAAGCCCTCACTAAATGTTAACAATTATTTTATTTTATTTTTGAGTCCATACATTATTTTCCACAGTGTACATGCAGATTTATAAAAGAGATGTCATTTGAGTGCATAACACTGTTGTTTTCAAGATGATTAAAATAATAATTTGATAGTGTTCTGCTCTCTGTATTATCCTCAGTGCAAATCAGTGTGTATAAGAACGAATAAGGTGACTGACCTCTATACTACTAGAATTTAAAACACCCACTCACACATAGATTTGCACAGATACAAACACAGTCTAAGGCAACATTACCCACATTTTCCCTTCACCTACTGAGTCAGAAAAATGTGAGGATGCCCAGGAACCTCCGCTTTTATCTTAGTACCTGGTTAATTCTCATACACACTAAAGTTTGAAAACAAGTGTCTTAAAATCTTAAGGTTTAACTAATGCCGAGTAACCAAAGTTGTGTATGCTCTGCTTTATACAATTGATTGGGCACTTGAATACTTAAATGTGTGTACTCCAAATTCCAATTCTTGATGGCAAACTAACTTTTTTCTTTTTATCAACCGGACACATTCAGTAGTAAGCAGAATGCAAGTGTCAAAACAAGCAATAAGGACCTGTTTGTGGGCTTAATCCTTAAGATTGTTGCAACGGATTTCTGCAGTGTTGATCGGATGACATGGCCATTTTTCTATTTAAGATCAGAAGGAGACGTTTCCTGTTATCCCCCGTTGGTGGATCCTTGTCTTGGGCTTAATTTCCGCGTCTGTGCATGATTCTGTCTCTGGGTCATCTCGGCTTGGCTTGAAGTGCTTCCAAGGGGAACGTTTCCCTCCAGGTCTCCGGCATGTGCCTCACCCACCTCCCCATCTCTAGCAGGGCGCTTCCCACCACAGCCTTCCCCTGCCAGCGATGAGAGAGACGTTGCCTTTCTTGTGTCTCACGAATGCGAATGCGATGCTAGTGCCTCCAGCTCTCCTCTCTGACCTCTGTCCTATTGAGTGGATTTCAATTGTCTCCCACATTTATCCAAGCTAATGATAGAAGCATTAAGCAAAAGTTGAAAAAAGGGACAAATGGATTTATCATGAAAACGCACTGTGCCATAAAGCAGTCCCTACACTCAGGTGCTATTCACCGTGGGTAGTAAATTTAAGAAACTCATTGCCTCAAGGTATTATATAGGCTATTATATATAAATAGGTTCAAGAAGGACTCTAGCAGGTTATTAAACAAAATTGGGATGCCGGCGCGGAAGTGGCAGGCTCATCCCTTATCTTTGGGAACATCGCTTAGTCAGAGAGGTGCTCAGCTCCGGTGTGTCAGTTTCCTGTGGCTACTGTAACAAACAAATGGCCACAAACTTGGGGGCTTAGAAAATAAAAATGTATTCTTTCCCCATTCTGGTGGCCAGGAGTCTGAAATCCACGTGTCAGCATGATCTCCGCCTCCAGGGAGGGCACCCGTTCCTTTCCAGCTCCTGGGGCTTGCCCTGGTATTTCAGCGCCTGCTTCTGTCCGCACAACACCGTCTCCGTGTGTCTGATAAAGAGACACATGGCTGTATTTACCATCAGGATGAGTGCCTCCTCTGCGGCAATTTTCCATGTCATCACAGGTTTTGCCCTGCAACAGAAGATATTCACTCTTTTGCCGTTTACCGTATTTCCCTATGTATAAGGTACACCCTTATATAGGACGCATCTTAATTTGGGGGCCCGAAATTTGAAAAAATGTGGTATTATATAAAGTGATTGAACTCAAGTTTTATTCATCATAATATTCATACAACTCCTCATCACTGTCAAAACTCCCACCCATGAGCTTGTCCTCATCCGTGTCTGATGACAAATCCCTTACTTCATAGATTGCCTCGTCCTCAGTTCCATCTATGGCATTGGAAATGCCACAACCGCTGTATAAGATGCACCCAGTTTTTAGACCCCAAGTTTTTCAAATAAGGGTGTGTCTTATACATGGGGAGATACGGTAAGCACTGTTCGCAGGTCCTGGGGGTGAGGATGTGAGCCTGCATTCTCAGAAGGCCTGCAAGAA